>OY829909.1:2686250-4021875 GCA_963691955.1 Chloroclystis v-ata | reverse complement strand
CGTGCACGTCTACGCTTACGTGTACGTATAGGCATCCGGTCTGCTCGAGGCTTCTCTTAAACCAATGATCCTAACTTGAAGAAATTTGGTAGATAAACATAATTATATTAAATTCTTGCTCCAGTGTTGTCATGATAAAACGTGGCCCCCATACCCCATACAAACATTATTTAAAGCGGACAGAGTCGCGGGCCCGCGGGCACCGCTAGTGTAGATAAGATATAGGTCGAATCTGCTTCAAATTTATGACCTGTCATTATGTTTATAGCTTCTGCTTCTTGAATTCATGACTGAACGAAGTTTGGTTAATGTATATAAGATTTAAAGACTGCACCTAGTTATTGTTATTGCCCGGGCTCTTAGAGCCTGGTGTCTCTAGAAGCAGGTTTTTCATGCTAGTTAAAGGTTATATTCCATGAACGAATTGATTTCATTTCCTTCTTTAAGTTCCTTTATAGAACCAATCAGACTGAAAATTTATTTGTTATTATTTTAAATACCTAGATTTAAGTTTATATTTATAGAACTTGCCATACCTACCTACCTACATAAAGGGAATAAATCCTTCTAAACAACTTCCATGAAAGTTTTATGTTTCTTGAAATGTAAATGTGTATGAAAATAAATGATAAATGATATGTAGTTGCAAACAGGGTGCTTCAAAAAGTTTATTAGAGATCTATAACTACATTTGCTTGGCAAACTCTTCCGCTTTTCGACTTCCTCGATAAATGAGTTATCTACCACTGAAATAATGTTGCCATGTTTTATGTACGCTATTAAGTTTTTGGTAAATAGCTGCTTAACATAATGCCAAATTGCAGCAAGATGGTGAATTAATCTATACTAATATTATAAAGAGGAAAGATTTGTTTGTTTGTTTGTTTGTTTGTTTGTAACGAATAGGCTCCGAAACTACTGGACCGATTTCAAAAATTCTTTCACCTTTGGAAAGCTACATTATCCCCGAGTAACATAGGCTATATTATATTAAAAAAAAAATTAGGGATCCTTACTAAAACTTCAATAATGTAACATAAGGTGTAAAAAAATGACCTGAAAAATTCCTTACGTCGCGTGCGCTGCGAAAACTATTGATGATAGAACAAAATCATGTACAACGCAATGATTTTATATATCATTGGTACAACGACTTTGCAGAACTCATCATTATCTACAAAAAATGTCGCGACAGCATATGTCTAAATATTATAGTTATGTCACAGTAAGCAGTTTTTTATTCTAAAATATTAATTTATACATGCCGCCTCTTGAAAGGGTCTTCATTTGTACCTTGGTATTAATCCTTATCAAAATAAATTACTTTATATTCAAGACGGCTTTAATACCTTTTTATAACTTTTTGAATTATTCAATTCGGACATTTCATTCGGAAGATATCACGAGTTTAAAAATGCAAGTATTAGAAAAAAGTCGCGAGGTTGTCGCTCACCGCGCTCAGCTAGCCAGCATGCGATGTAGACTCCATGTAAGCGTCACTGGGGTACGGGGTGGGGGGGGGAGTCAATGTAATGTAATATAATATGTAATATCCTAATCCTAACATAGGCTACTTTTTACCGGAAAAATTCATACTTCGGCGGAAAAATATATGCTTACGCGGAAAAAATCGATTTAGGTATGGATAGTTGCAAATAAAAGTATATGGCGAGAGACTTTTTACCGCGTAAAAATTAAATGCTTCCGCGGGAAAATATATGCTTACGCAGGATAATTCGATTTGGATGAAATTTAGTATGATTATAGTTGCAAATAAAAGTATATGGCGAGACGAAGTTCGCGGGGGCTGCTAGTTAATAATATTTTTTATTAATAAATAATAATTTTTAAATATGTCATCACGTAGGTACTTTACACCTTGCATCTTTACTTTACCCACTAATTATTTGTTTTTTATTAAAACGGATAGCTATGTTTGAAAACACCATAAAGCAAGAGCTAGTCTTTACCATGTCAAGGGAGATAGCTACATCAAGCTAGTCTTTACCATGTCAAGGGAGATAGCTACATCAAGCTAGTCTTTACCATGTCAAGGGAGATAGCATATTATATCAAGCTAGTCTTTACCATGTCAAGAGAGATAGCATAATATAGCAAGAGCTATTTATTTACCATGTCAAGGGTGTTCTAATCGCTTCTCAACAATCAGCAGGAAAACAGTACCCAAAGCGAATTGTCTAGAATAGAATGGAATAGAATAAAAAAGAAAATTCATTGCACACCACAAAAACCGAAACACACAATACACATGTTGTAAAGTATTTAAATTTAAGTCATTTTTCCTATTGGAATTTAAAATATTTTTTTAAACCTACTATACATATTATACGAGTTATATTGTGTTTCTAAGGAAATAAAGTTTTTTACTTTTGACTTGACCAATGGTAAAGAAAAGCAGAGTAGTTACCGTTCTAACGATAAACAGCGTAGGTGACATTTTTTGTGAAAATGAGTTGTTAGCATTATAGGTATTTGTAATCAGCTAAGCGAGATTGTCTGGATAAATTAATTTCTTCGAAATATGCCGCGATGCACTTATGCTGTTTATCATAAAACGGGCAGTAGGTACCTACTATGTTCTAGTTCTAGTATTTAGAATGGACCTTGCGCTAAATTAAGAGCAATTCGCCAGTGTCAAGTGTTATAAATAATAACAATATTAAGTTGTTGCTTGTGTGATCACCATTTTGGCAATCGCAGTACGATTAGTCCAGGATCCATTGAACATGTTTAGCACTTGATTACTATCAAGCTAATTTTTCGTGAGTAGCTTCGTTTCAATGAGACGCCCAAAATATCCAATACCCAACTCTCGATTGTGGGAGCTAACAGAGATATCAAGGATTAAATACATCAAGGATGTAGAACCGGGATAACGGACCACGAAATTTGTAGGACATGGATTCCATGGATCTTGGACTATATGTATCTACCTACCAGTCTTTCATAACTGCTGACAACACCTTCAAAATGACTCTGATGATAATGAATAATGTAGCGGGGTGTAATTCTGTCTGTTACGGTAGTGACGTCACAAAAAACGTCAACGGATGTTACGCAATGTGCACCTGACCTGCATTCTCTCAGACCAGACGTCTGAATGGATTGTCTATGCCTTCCCTCTATCACAATGCATTAAAGTTCAATATACTTATAGAAAATGATCATAATAATAGAGTCTGGCAAGTGTTCTTGGCTTGTGACAACTTCTAAATTAACGGTCAGTATTCGAATCAGAGTGGACCTTGATCTAAATCTATTTTTATGCAACTAGTAATAATTGGTTTTGTTCATTTGTAACTAACTATAAATAATAAACGTTTACCCTAAAGAGGCCTATTTCAAATAAACGCTAAATAGCTCGATTTCTTGTCCAAATTCTATGGTTTTCGTTCGTTGTTTGAAAAAACGATAAAATGGGAAAAAGTTGATCGGAGAAGGCTTTTGTATTAATTTATTTGTTTATTTATTCATATTCGTGCGTTAGTCTAGTTCGGAACTGAATAGAGATCTATAAACAAATAAATAAATAAATATTGCCGGACAATACACACAGCAACATCTAGCCCCGTGGTAAGCTCGTAGCTTGTGTTACGGGTGCTAGATTTCTGATATACTTAATATAATATACATACCTACATAGATAGATATTTATCTTATCTATACTAAAAATAAATCTGTAAGGGTGGGACATGGAGTACCTACCTAAGTGAATTTAACGATTTCTAGATTTTTTTCTGTATGTAGGTATAGTAAAACCATTCTAAAAATGAACTCCCCTCCACAAAACCGTGATGATTTCAACGTGTGAGAGGAAATACAGAAAAACAGAATACACAGAAAAAAAAAAATCAGAATTCGGAGGAGGGGCGTTCATTTTAGAAATGGTTTTACTATATGTAAGTATGTTTCTCCATAACTCTTATACTTACCAATGTTTCGAATTTGATGAAATTTGGTAGGCTGTTTAAATTGTTGCTGTAATTATGATAATTTGTGGTCCCCATACAAACATAATTTAACGCGGACGAAATCGCGGGCACAATTCATCTATAAATAAGGCTTATGTCCTACAATGGCTTAATTAAATGATACTGCATTAAATTTTATCTTGTAAGTACACTATCGGAAGAATAGCCTGAACATCTAAACACACAAATAGAAGGTTAAGGTATTAGCAAGTACCAACATAGATCTTTTTAAGGACTAGATAAGGGTTCTTGACAGATAAGCTGAATAATATTTAAACAGTACAGGATAGCATGATAGGATTTATTGACATTTATGATTTAACTAGTACACGCGACTTCATCCACGTTAAGTATATTATAGTGGGTGGGTATACAATACACACGTGTACGTACTTGCTCGATAAACTTGCTCGATCTCGAGCAAGTAAGAACGTGTGTACCATGCAAGTCTCAAGACAAATGTTCGAAGCCAACCAAAATGTTCGATTCGAACAAGATTCAAACATCCATATTTCTTGCTCGATGTTCGATGCAACCATGTTTGTACATGTAGCCGCGAAGTCAAACATGTTAGTCGTGATTGATATTTTTGTGAAGAGGGTGCGAGTGCGCTGTTAAAATGTCGGACTTTCGTTCATTTTCTCGATCAAACAAACGATCTCATCAAACAGCTAATATCCCGCAGAAAGCTGAAAAAATTCTTGAATTGATTGGAGATAAATTAGCTGAACCTAAGCAAATTGACGATGAATATGATATAATGGGAAAACATTTTGCTAATAAAATGCGAAAATTATCACCATCTATGCAGTTAATTACATAAAAACTTATTGGCCTAACCCAGCGACGACGACGCTTTCTTCGCGTAGTTTTTCCCTGACAGTAAATGTAGCAGGCGATGCCCACCAGACACAACAACGAATCGTCCATTGCTCGAAGAGTTTCAACGCGCACTAAACATGTTCTTCGAGCAAGCTTTTACGTGAAGACGCAGGGTCGAGCATGTTTGTAGATAGTCATGCTCGGATGAAACATGCTTATCGCGCAATTACGTACATGTGTACCCACCAATATTTGTACGTATGGGGGCCACGTATATCATAACTGGAGCAAGAATTTAAAAGGCCCGGTGTTCCAGTTCCAGACGTCTAAAAGTTTACCTTCCAAATTTCATCAAATTCTGATCAACTAATTAGTTCATTTTATAAAACGGGAATTACTCACGTATTTACACAGGAGTAACTAATTAGTAGTAGTATTAGTAGTAGGAGGGAACTAATTAGTATACGCGTAAAAGAGTTAGAAACGTTTACATCTATCTCGCATCCTCACAAACTTTCGCGTTTTCATAAATTAGTTTCAGAATACAGAAAGCATTTATTGAAAACTGTTGTACAATAAGATCTAACAAATTAGGTACATACATATTTGCAAAGTTAGTCCTCAGTAATGAAGTTTTAAGAGTAAACTTATAGTTAAACGTAAGAGCTTAACCGCAATGCGACATAGCGCTACGCTGTGGCGCTTGTACCAATCGATGTTCCATTTCTTAGCATAGTTTTATGTGATCGTAACAATTATTATTTAGCAACTGACTTGGTCTGAGCTGAGCACTAACGTCAGCCGAACTGGGTTACATAAAAAGGTAGGCTTTAAGCTTGATGGGTAAAACCAGGTAAAACATACAATTTTACGTTATAACTAGGCATGTAAAGTCTAGTCTATATTTCTAAAGATTTACCACAAGCCCTATGTCAAATTAATTTCAGCTCATTTCATTGCGATAAAGGCTTGAGTATACTGTACTTAATTTATTTATTTAACAAAATCCACAGCCCTTAAAATATAAATATAACATTTTTTCATACAACAACATTGTTTCGTTTTAATCGCCAGAAATGTTACTAATATTATACAGGTAAAGGACCTCTGTGGTGCAGCGGGCGAAGGTCCGCCTGCGACGCAAGAGGTTGCGGGTTTGATTCCCGCCTCGGAATAAATTAGTACGATCTGCAGATATTTGTTCCGGGTGTCTGAGTTTTCTATACATATGTAAAATAAAATATATCTATCTATGTATGTACATAAATCTAGCACCCGTAACACAAGCTTCGAGCTTACCACGGGGTTAGATAATACATATGTTACTGTGTGAAATGCCTAGCAATATTTATTTATTTATTTAAAAGTATTTTTGGCCTTCTTCTTCTTTTACAAAAATATAATACATTTAAACCGTGAACCTACAGAAACTTTTTGTAGTTTGTCAAAATCAATTACAAAAATATTGTAAAACATTTGACACAATAACATTATAAGCTCGTGTTAGCAATAGTTAAAGCTTATTGTTTCTTTAATTTATCAATGAAACACTTTCAGTTTTAACCAATTAAAATCTGAATTATTTTCTCAGACAACAAAAATCTGTTTTAAGAATTAAAAGCTTGGATATGAGAAGACATCAAATTCGTTCTCAGGGCCGGCCTAGGTTTGCTATTTTATTTATTATTAATTTACATATAAATAACTATTTGTTGCTCAATATTACATACTAGGTTTTTTATACCATCCTATATTACGTCAAGCTATTAGGCACGGGTATCCCCACTGGTACCTATTATGTCTTGGGGATTTATTATATACTCACCAAGTTTACTAGTAAGGTTGCAATAATTGATGATTAAACGAACTTACCAAGTGAAGTTCTATCATAATTATACGTTGCGTTTTTTCCGAAGAAATAAGTCCTGAAATAATCATTATATACAACATGTAGTATGCATTATTGTGCACCGTTAAATCACTATCGTTTAGAATATTAATAATCAAAATCTTTAGTCGCTGTCAGTGTCACTGCCTGCCGCCTCTCTCGCTGGTACGTCATTTCGTTTAGAGATATATTACATCAGATATTCTTGAATAGTTTTTCTTGATTTTGTTGACGAAATCAAATCAGCATCAGGGTCCTTGGGTTGGGAGGGAATTGGTACTTATTTCTTCGGAAAAAACGCAACGTATAATTATGATAGAACTTCACTTGGTAAGTTCGTTTAATCATCAATTATACTAGCGTTTTTTCCTTCAGAAATAAGTCCTGAAATAATCATTATATACAACATGTAGACTTTTAGAGCTGATTGAGGAAATAAAATCATATTAGAATTACTCAATAGAGAAATTATACTAAATTAAGTTGAACTTAGAATTATTATGAGTAACTTTACTCAAAATCATATATGTTTTATATGTCATGATGTGGGAAACCACTGTTTCGTTTATTAAATAAATTCCAAGATTCTTTATGTACCCTGTTATAATTATATTATTTTAAACAGTATTTTTATTACACTATCAACATAAAATGTTGTGGCTTATTATTTGTGTGTTAAAACAAATATCATAAATGAAGATGTTCTCCAGGTTTGTATGATTGTTCTTTTGCAGAACCTTTCCATTGCAAAGGAAGAACCGTTTTTGTTGTAATTAGTAAAAACATAATGTTTAAACATTAGTAATTACATAATGTTTAACTGTAGCTGTTAATCTCTATGGTTAATGCGTGGGTTTACAATGATTTTATTCATAGATAAAGGGCTTTCCCAAACGCCAATAAGATACACTGGTGATAAAACGATCATACTCATATCAAAATTTATTTAGATTCTATTCGGTTTACTAGTACCAAAAACATTTCTAAAGTCAGTAGGACATTTTTTGTACTATTTTTTACTGAAATCGATAGTTTTATTTACAGGGGAGCAAACTCCAAAACATCCATAGAGGATTTAAACTTGTGATCGAATATTCATGTATCCGATCGTCTGAATATATTATGTTAGAACTATTCAAAGGAGTACCAATAGGAACACTATCTTGTTGCTATTGAGTATACATACAATTCTGTATGTAAAGTTAAATAACTGTGGTGAAAATAATAATATAAGATATAAAAATTGTTGTAAACGACACTCAAAACTGTAAGAAATATTAAATTCACAAATGTGTATGTATGGTATATATTTAAATATACACGACCTTCCCAGACAACTATTGTGCTACATACTTGGTAGAGATTATACTAAATGATTATTGTGGATGTCCCCGTATGGTGGAGATAATATATAATTGTCTTAGCGACAAAAAATTAATTTAACACGTTATTGTTGCTGGTCAAAGATTAATTATTATGTAAAAAGTTTCTAAATAACAGATACAACGGCTAAATATAACCTATATAAAGCCTCTTCTTCGGTTTTGTAAATAATTGTTTAACTGAGAGTCAAAAAAAAACCGTAGAAACGTAGTATAAAAAAATATTTTAGCCCATGACAACGTAAAGGGAAGATGTCAGGCGTGTCTAGACACTTGTACTGTAGATAACCTTACAAGTCACTTTTTTTTTTTTTTTTTTGTATTTGCAAAAGACAAAAAGATCTGGGTTAATTGTACTTATTTAGTAACGTTTTTCGAGGACTCAGTCGTGACAGTAGTTTAATTCACTTAGAAGGGAGACTGGTTTTCTCTCATTCTATTGATGTATGGATGCAAAAAAGGAAATATATTTATAACCTATAATGATAGTAGATAACTTGCAGCTTTATCTGTATGGAAATTGATATTATATTTCGACCAAGGTCTACAGCCGGTACCTTTTCTACAACCACACGAACCATACCCCGTTGTTGAGGCGCCAGAATTAACAATACAACTCTTATCTACAGTATTGTCATTTTAAATTCTTTAAAATGATTATAGGGTAGCGTGGAGCTACCATTATTTTCGTCGAATGGAGAAAATAAAAATATACAATTTTAAGGCTTATAACAAAGCCAATAAATTTCTGGGCAAGCGCACACTAGAAAACCGACTATGCAGTGGTTGAAAATACCAACTTATTTCATATTATATGTTTTGATAACTTTATCCAGATGTTAATTTCTTTAAAAATGCGATGTGTTCCATTGCATGACAGCTGGTTCATCCCGTGGATGCAAAACAGAAATCATGGGGTTTAACTCAATAACATGTATTTGTGAAACCCTGGATTTATATTCAAACGAAGTTGAATTCATAATAGGTCTCCAGCTAACCCAATCATAGACAAGACACTATTATAGAAATCAGTTATAAAACTATTTATAATAATATTTAGTTTACATAGTAGGTAACTATGTAAGTTTGAAACGGTTACATTGGTAGTTATTATAATATGAAATGATATTAAAAATGTAGCAACGCTAATAGTGGATTATCTGAAGCGATTCATGGTTCATAACTTTAGGAAGTTACTATACACTTAACAGCAGAATGTTCATAATTATATTTTGTATCATGTAAACATTGTAAACACGTTAGTGTATCACATTGAGAGAGAATTTGGAAATAGTTGTACGTATTATCCGTAACTCAATGGACGTAGGTAGCGTAGAAAAAACTCTCCGACATGCACACATGAAAACTGACAATAATTTCTTAGTCGCCAGTGATGGCGCACCCTACAGCATACAGTCAAGTAGGTTTGTATATTTCATGTTGGTAAAACACGCTTAGTCTTGCTTGACCCGATATGTACATCGGTCATAATGCGGCTGGTGCCGCGAGGCGGAATCTTCTTTCGCACACCATAGCAGATTATCTTTAAAATGCACATTTCAATTCGGTATGGATTTTAAAAAGATTCCAGGAATGAACTTATAGTAATATAAGATAGTTGAGCACGCTGCGATGTCTTGATTGCTGCGGTCCTTCAATGCTGGATTATATTATTATTGTACACAAACCTTTAGTTTTGTACTTAGGTCTCACCAAGAGGCGGACCGAATGTTAAACAAAACATCTGTTTATAAGCAGATATCTGTACCAAGATGGTAGTTACTATGGGTTATTGATGTCGGAAATACGGCCACTGGTTTTTGGGTACCTCGTCTCCTCTATGCTCGGCGGCTGTGTCGGCGGTGTGTCCACTGCTGCACTGGCGTCCTAGATGAACTGGACTACGGATGTAGACTTCTGGATGTGCGGTATTATTCGATGCGATCGGCTGTTTCCTTGTAAGATTAGCCAGTTTGCATCAGAGGTACTGAAAAAACCTAATAACAGATTCAGAATGCTGAATATTTCATAATTCATCCTTGTAAACTTCTTCATAGCTCGTTCTTATTGTTTTACAAGTCTAATATTTATAAAGTTGCGTATGTTGGTCACAAGTAAACCACTTTATAGTTTGCTTATATATTTCGCTTCAATCCCAAAATAATCGGATACGTATGGAAGGAAACATTTTATGCAGGAAAATAAAACATAGGTATTGTAGGTATACATGGTATACATTATAGATAATTATGATATCTTGATAAATATCTAATGGTGATTGTTTGTATTATTTATAATGCAAAAGTAGGTAGGTATTATGCATAATTACTATGCAAAAATCACCAAGTAGGAACTACTCTATTCCATATTTATTTTTCAAATAAATGGACGTTAAGTATAATATTTAAAACAATTTAATAATTACACGTAGGATAAACCCAAAAGTATATCCGAATGTGTCAAATAAATTTTACTTGTGTAACACTACACTGTAATAATGTCAAATCTGTATTTGTGTTTTGTTTTGCCAAAAGTGCCGTATGGCGATGGCCTAAGAATAGTGCCACCCAATATTTTCCCATAGATTTCATCAAACCGACGTAGGGATATGTTTATCAGAAGATAGGCTGCAGCGTCATTTGTGTAGGTAGGTACTTAACCTATCAACTCACTGTGGTAAATTAAATTTGCCGCTAACAAACCTTTTAGTGTGGTGGATACACAAACTCCCCAATCTATGGGGTTTATATTCATCAACTCCATGTCCAGTTGCAATGAGGGAAGTAGAATAAGTGAGACAGCCCATAGAACAGCTCGATATAATTCTCTTCTAAATATGTTGTACAAATGCGATGAGTCAGCCCAAAGATCAGCTCGAGTGCATTAACTTGTTAATTTGATAGTCAATATGCGATGAGACAGTCCTGAATACTGCTCGAATGCATTGTATGACTGTCATATTACATTATTAGTATAAATACGTATTGTTGTACACAGAACTAGCACAGTATCTGTTTTCAATAATCCACATTGTAAATGCGGGTAGCGCTTTATGACATCATTGTTGCGATGAGGCTGTCCGATGCCCGAATGTATTTTTGTTGTTTTTGCGCACGTTATGAGCTACATAAGTAGGTACGCTTGTAATAATAAATTGACTTTTCAATAAACCACATTGCAAATGCGGGTAGCGCGTTATGACATCATTGTTGCGATGAGACTGTCCGATGATCAGCTCGAATGCATTTTTGTTGTCTTTGCGTACAATATGAGCTACATAAGCTTTCAATAACCTACATTGAAGATGAGGGTAGTGCGGCATGACATCATAATTATGAGACTGTCCGACGATCAGCCCGAATGTATTTTTGTTGTCTATGCACACAAAATAGCTAAGCATATTTGTAATAATAACTTGACTTACCTTTTTCAATGGTATGATTTGGTTCCGAGTCACTTGGACTCAACTTGGATTTTTATAACAAATTTTATGATTTGTAGTTGATCACTTACGTAAGAATGGCAAATTAAACTTGTTTTGGCCATGATAAAACGTAATTATATTGGTTCACAATTGTTTATTTTACTAGTGCGAAACTTTCGCAATTTTACGTGACGAACGGTTGAGCACTAAAATGCGAATGACGTACCAGCGAGAGAGGCGGCAGGCAGTGACACTGACAGCGACTAAAGATTTTGATTATTAATATTCTAAACGATAGTGATTTAACGGTGCACAATAATGCATACTACATGTTGTATATAATGATTATTTCAGGACTTATTTCTGAAGGAAAAAACGCTAGTATAATCGACTGTATAATCCATTTGTCGGTTTAACGAGATCTCGGACGGGATGGTACTACTCCTAAAACAGCACCCTAACCTAAGCAAAACAGCAGACATCATCCTAAGACAAAGATCTCAGGTATTTTTAAGGCTTAAATGATTTTCATATTGATGTGAACGAATTGAAATGGAACCACACAAAAAGCCTATTTTTTTTATAAAATGAAATCTTATCAATAGATTTACCCAACATTCGCAAGTTATGAGGTAAGGTTATACATAAAAAATACAGTCGGCTTTCAAAAAACATACTCATTTTTTTTAAGTCGGTTAAAAATAAGGGATTTCTGCCGGCCCTGGTATGTTTGTTCAAAAAGTAAGTTTATTCTAAATATCAACTGCCATTGATGACGAGCCGTGTTGGCTAAGTGGGAGCACACTCGACTTTCATTCCGAAGCACGTGGTTCAAACCCCGCCGCACACCTCTGATTTTTATTGGGAAACATCGCGAGGAAACCGGCATGTTCTGAGAACTTTGAAAAGTTTGAAGGACATGTGTCATTCACCAACCCACACTTGGCCAACATAGTAAATTAAGGTCTAATCTCTCTCGTACAGAGGGAAATCCCTGTGTCCCAGCAGTGGGAACGTAAATAGGGGTGATTATGAATCAGACTATGAGAGATGGTCTGTGTTGTTAACGTGATAAAATTTTACGCTACCCCCTGATTACAAACGAAATTCGGTCAAAAAATTATATAAGTATTTTAAATTAACGGATTTAATCTTATAGCCTGTTTTTGTGCCACCGAATCTCAGACCTACTGAATACGCATATAAAATTTGGTAAAAATCGGTAAAGCCCCGGAGGAGTACGGTAACTAACTTTGTGACATGACAATTTTATACCTATATTAGACTAGTTGAGCTAGCGCGGATTGGCCTGGTTTCTGTATTTTTCTCACCTTTTAAACCTTCCCTGGACTACTACGAACATTTTAAAACTAAAACCAGCTAAATCGACCCGCCCGCGGCTTCGCTCGGTCTAATCTCACCTTTTAAACCTTCCCTGGACAGCTACGAACATAAGACCAAAACCATCTAAATCAGCACACTCGTTCTCAAGCGAGACTAACGAACAGCAATTAATTTTTATATATCATTTTTTTTTCCAGAACGAGAATGAGACGCGATGAGTCTATAAAGAGTTTCAGCAGACGGTTGAGTGACACACAGCGGCCGACCTACAGCCTCGGCGGCTTTCGACACAACTCGCTTACCATCAGCTCTTTAGCCGCGCAATCCGCTTATTTAGCCGAAAAACTTCACAGCTCAAGGTGAATTCCATCGCATTGGTCGTATTAGACGAATCCACAAATATTGCTAACCTGATCTCCTAAACTTCAAAAGCATTTAGGTTTGTTCGATTGTATTAGACTAACCTAACCTAACCTTATCTTTATCTTCAAAGATCAAGGTGAATTCCATCGCATTAAGTTTTGTTCGGTCTTGTTAGACCAATACACAATTCGGTCGTATAAAACGAATCCACGAATCTTGCTTACCCTCAAGGTGAATTCCATCCGTATGGTTTTTTTAGGTCTTTTATGACGAATCCACAAATCTTACTTACCTGATCTCCTAACTAACCTAACGTATGGTAACCTTTATCTTCAAAGCTCAAGGTGAATTCCATCGCATTAAGTTCTGTTCGGTCGTATTAGACGAATCCATGAATCTCGCTTACCTAATCTCTTTACCTTTCTTAAAAACTCAAGGTGAATTCCAAAATCTCTCTATGGTACAATTTTATCTTCAAAGCTCAAGGTGAATTCTATGGCATTTGGTTTTGTAAGGTCTTTTTAGACGAATCCACAAATCTTGCTTACCTGATCTCCTATCTAACCTAACCTACCTTACGTATGGTAACGTTTATTTTCAAAGCTCAAGGTGAATTCCATCGCATTTCGTTTTGTCCGGTCTTTTTTGACGAATATAGGAATCTTTCTTACCTGATCTCTTAATCTTAATCTTTAAAACTCAAGGTGAATTCCAAAATCTCTCTCTCCAAGATCTCCTACCTAACCTTTATCTTCAATGTTTAAGGTGAATTCCATCGCATTTGTTTTTTTTATGTCTTTTTAGACGAATCCACGAATCTTGCTTACCTGATCTCCTACCTAACGTATGGTGGTAACCTTTATCTTCAAAACTCAAGGGGAATTCTATCGCATTAAGTTTTGTTCGATTGTACCTATTAGGACGAATCCATGAATATTGCTCATCTGATCTCTTAACCTTTATCTTCAAAGCTCAAGGTGAATTTCATCGCATATAGTTCGGTCGAATATTTCTTTGTTATAATTAAGGAAAACAATAGATCGTGTGACAATATTAACTATAATACTATGAAACGCCTTGCTTACTATAAACTACTTTTTAAACATTTTGAACATTCCCTTTAATTTTATTAGAACTTTTTCATGATTTTTTTTTCACACAGTGAATTTTTGTGGCGCCTTTAGAAACTTAATCATGGCAATCAGCAAGAACCTCACCCCAGTAACATCGTAATCACACTTTGTTTATTTTATTTTTAGTTTTGTTTCATTTCCTATTTCAGTGACGAAAAAGATATCGGAGAACCTATTTCTTGGTTTAGATTAGTAAGTATATATTTTTTTTGTATTAATTTATTTATCTATCTAATCTTAACAATGTAATGGTTGCTCTTTACTACTGTACTTTCGAAAAGTGCCGTTTGTATAAATTTTATACAAACTCGTGGATAGTGCGTATAATGTGTGTGTAGAACGCTGGTTACCTGCCATGTCTACAGTCATAGGGTTCCGTTTTTTGCCATTTGGCGACGGAACCCTTAAAAAATGGCAGCTACAAAATCGAATACCAAGAAGATCAGCCCTAGTAATCAGCATTCTACGTCTTCTACGTACAGGCAGCTTCTATGTGCTTCGAAAGGGAACTCTTTATCCTAGGAGCTTTAAGAAAAGACCTAACCAGTTTAAAAATGTCTTATTACATAATGCTTAGAGCCATTTACAAATCACGATGACGCGCCGTGACTATTACTTATTTTGGCTAGCTCCACCAATCGACGCAAGATTATGATGGTTGCTTTGATATTGCCTATAAATGTAAGCTGTACAATAATCATCTTGCCCTTTCAGTACAGGTACGCAAAGTCATGGGAGATTTTTGTGCTCGCCATAGGGGTATTGATGGCCAGCATCAACGGACTGTTTGTGCCAATCGGCGTCATCATTTACGGGGAGTTCACTGCGCTGCTGATCGACCGTACGGTGATGCTGGGGAGCTCCACACCTACCCTGGCGATCGCTTGGTTTGGAGGGGGGAGGATACTGTGAGTTTATTTAATTACTGGTTCTTTGTTGTTTATGTTAAGGTAATGAAGTCGGCTCGCGCATATTGTAATACATAAGAATGGAAACTTACACGAGTGGGGGAAAAAGCTAATCATGAAATTTCATTTTCTGTTGGTTGCCATAAAATAATAAAAATATTAATAAGCTTTCAGAATAAAATAGTTTGAAGCTGCAGAACTCTGCTCAGCTAGCTTTGAATGCGAATGCTACTAGTCAGGGATCCGTAGTACATGGGAATCAAGTGATTACTAACAAGCTAATTTTTGGTGAGTAGCTTCGTTTCGATGAGACGTCTAAAGATATCCTATACCCAACTCTCGATTGTGGTAGCTAACAGAGATATCAAGGATTAAAAAATTCAAGGATGTAAAACCGGGATAACGGACCACGAAATTTGTAGGACAATATGTTATATCTCCAGATAATCATCTAAATTATATAAAAACATGTTTGTCCTACAAAACCTATGGTTTGATCAAAGAGTCCGCCATTTCCAAAATGTGTCGAAAACGAGGTCAATTTAAATGATTACTATGATTACTAACCAGCTGATTTTTTGTTGTATACTTAATTCATATTTATAAAATCTAAGGGACATTATTGTCCGACAAATTTCGTGGTCCGTTATCCCGGTTTTACATCCTTGAATTTTTTAATCCTTGATATCTCTGTTAGCTACCACAATCGAGAGTTGGGTATAGGATATCTTTGGACGTCTCATCGAAACGAAGCTACTCACCAAAAATTAGCTTGTTAGTAATCACTTGATTTTCATGTACTACGGATCCCGGCCTATACCGTTAGGATAGGGTCTATCGTCTATCCGTGGATGATCAATAGCTGCAGAGATTTCGGTGTTTTTTTCGTCCACATTCAATCCATCAAGGGAAAAACAAAGATCTATAAAAAAGTGTACCTATTGTATATAAATCAACTTATTTTTTCCAACTATTCCGTCTGATACCTATTATAAGACTAGTTGACCCCGCTTTCTATTGTTTTCTCACTTTTAAACCTTCCCTGGACTGCTACGAACATTTCAAGATTTAAACCAGCTTTTCGGTCGAAAAATATATATATGAAGATTTATTTAGGTAGATCCACCTACTACCTTATTAATTAAATATGCAATGTGCGATGGCAAAGACCGAAGTTAGCATCCGTTGCAGGTTTATCCGTCTGGCTTAGGTTAGCAACAATTTTCTTTCTATTTCTTTCTTTCTTTCTGTTTGATAAATGACTCGTGATATAACTCTAAGGACGAACGCGAGTCGCGCCGAGAACCAAAGGGCCCTGTTAGAGGACTCGCAGGCGTTCGGCATCGGCTGCACCGTCTTCTCGGTGATACAGTTCATCGTTGGAGCTATCAGCGTGGACCTCTTCAACTATGTCTCACTTAAATCGGTTAGTTTAGACATAGACATACATTTATTTGCTACTCACACGTATTAAAAAACATTTGGCACAAAATTAACAAAAACTAGAATTAAGGAAATAAAATAAAATAATATCAAACATAATTTAATAAAATTTAAGTTAAAAATAAACAAACAAATAAAATACTGAATATGAACCTAACGATTAAAGTTAAATGAAATACTGTGTCACAGCAGCAAAAGGGTCTCGACAGCATAAATGCTACTCGAGAGCAGGTAGGCCCTGGTATTCAGTTTATGTAATGTTTGAATATAGCCGGGTCCACACCGGTCGATCCATAGCGCTCCGATCGCGCGCGGCAGGAGCGCGATCCAAATGTGCGGGCGGTGTGGACTAGTCGCGCGCGATCCATTCGCAGGTAATCCACGCTCCGTGATCCAGGATCGCGGATCGCGCGATCGCTGATGCAGCTTGGATCATCCGGTGTGGACCCAGCTAAGCTTCTAATATTTGTTCCATTCCACGATTGCCTGAATGCTTGGCCACACAAATTTGAGCCATCATTTCTATAGATAGAGATAGTCCATTTTATTAGCTTAAGTTTTTTGGTAGGTACCTATTGAAAAACCATTTTTTTTCAGATAAACAGAATAAAGGCAAGATTCCTACAAGCGGTGTTACGGCAAGACATATCGTGGTATGATATGAACACATCTATGAATTTCGCCACAAAAGTGTCGGAGTAAGTTTCGTGCTATTACGAGTTAATTGTGAGTCTTCATTATGTCCATAAATAAGGCTTAAAATTATGAAAAAGGTACATACGTTTTGTGCATGCGAAATAACCAGCTGGCGCTTGTAAAGTTTGGCAGGGTAAAATGCATTTTGCTGCCAAATTGTTCGGCTTTAACAATGATAAGAAAAATCTAAAAAGTTGGTTGTGTAAGGTTAACTACTGGCCAAGTGTTAGGTTGTTTTTCCCTGTTGCCTCATGGAATAACTTATTTAGACATGAGCTTTATTTACACTTAACGTAGAGATGATGATGATAGACAGATTTTTCCATTCATTTTTATAAACTTTAATCCGTTTATAACACGAGGTGCAAACTAACATAGTAATAACAAAATGCACACCTACATCATCGTATTAGTATTGTATGAACATTACTGCAAATACTTACATCTAATATAACGTGCGCAATTAGAAATGAGTTCTGTAAATGGCGTCCGCTCGCATGCGTTCTCGCTCACTCTCTATCGCTGTCTATAATTTTATCCTTGTTTTGCCAATCGTACCATACCTACCCGCCGCCATTTACAGAATTCATTTTCAATTGCGCACGTTATACCTACTAAAACTTTTTTTTCAAATCGTACCAACGACCGTTCCTGTGATTATCGCGTTCAAACAAACTAACTCTCCAGCGTTTTAATATTAATTATCACAATATATTACCTACACTATTAACAATGTTGCAACAAAAAAATATATAGGTAGGTACACAAACAAATAGAATGCAAAAATAACTACTTTACGAATCCATTCATGTTTTTTCCAGTGACGTAGAGAAACTTCGAGAAGGTATTGGCGAGAAAGTCCCAATGCTGGTCTACCTCGTTATGTCATTTGTGACAGCTGTCATCATATCTCTAGTCTATGGATGGGAACTGACTCTGGTCATTTTGTCTTGTACACCGATTATAATAGCTACCACGGCTATTGTAGCGAGGGTGAGTGTTTGATATAGGTATTTAGAAACTAATTTTATAGTATAACCGCCAGTAATGTTAATTATTTATGTACTTACTTACATATAAAAAGTTTACAGTTTTTTAGAAAAGGTCCAATGATATTACGTTGCACTATTAGCCACTAAAATGTTTTTTTTTCAAAATGGCCGACATGTTTATAAAAACAAATATTAATTCTTTGTAATTAATTTATAGGTGCAATCATCTCTGACGTCACAAGAGCTAGGCGCTTACAGCATAGCGGGTGTCGTGGCCGAGGAGGTACTGAGTTCGATTCGCACGGTCGTGGCTTTCGGAGGGGAGGAGAAAGAAATCAAAAGGTAATTAATACATAAACTTATAAAATGTTGATAAATTAAACACGAAAATTATAGAATGAATTGTAGACCCTAAAACTTGAAAGAAATGTTTATTTAATGATAGGGAATGAACTTCAAATTTAAAATAATAAAATAGACTGCTCATGTTGTGGTCGAAACGTCAAGAGTGTTTTAAAATTTGTAAATAAATAGTGAGTAATTCCCATTGTTATAAAATGAATACGAACATTCTGGAAGGTTTAATATTATTTCAAAACTTAAAATATAGATAAAATATATAGCAAGCGGGCGTAGCCGCCGGTCAACTAGAGCCTTTTACATCTATGGCAAACTATAGCTTTTTTTCAAATTTTCAGATATAGCGCCCGCTTAGACCCCGCTCAAAGGATGGGTACAAAGAAAGGGGTGTATTCTGGCATCGGCAGCGGTATTATGTGGCTTATCATCTATGCGACATACGCTCTCGCCTTCTGGTACGGCGTGGGGCTGATTCTGGAGAGTAGACATCAACCGAAACCCGTGTACACGCCTGCTGTTCTTATGATTGTAAGTTTTTTTTTTTAATTCAGCGATTTCTTCCAGGCAACCTTTGGATGGAAAAGAGAGATGATATTTAAATAAGACAGGGGTGTACTACTAATACTTATATTCTTCTCTTTCTTCTTTTAAATACTTTGTGCTATATTTGTATAAATTATCTCCACTTCGGTTGCCTGGAAGAGATCGCTTTCAGCGATAAGGCCGCCCTTTGAACTTCTAAGTTTATGTTAGTATTAAGTTTTTTATATAACTCGTTTTTATTTAGTTAAGTTCAAATAAAGTGTCAATTCATTCATTCATTCATTCTTCTCTAGGTATTCTTCAGTGTCCTCCAAGGAGCTCAGAACGTTGGCCTCACAGCGCCACACATGGAGGCCATAAACAACGCACGCGCGTCCGGAGGCACCATATTCGCGGTCATTGACCGCAAGCCGACCATAGACAGCCTCTCGAAGGAAGGCACAACTCCGCATATAGAGGGCGATATAGAACTGAGCAATGTTTTCTTCAGATATCCTGCGAGGCGTGATGTTCAGGTAATTATATTTTTTCTCAGTGCATAATAGGCTTATGTTATGGTAATAAATACGCTTATCAGATAAACTAATAAATGTAATTTTTATAGTTAGGTATTTATTGAAAAACAAAAATTTACAATGTACAAAAAGGATAAAACATAGGTAACGATCGCTCAGGTTGACTTTTCTAACATAATTTAACAGACGTACAAACGAATCACAACCGTAGGGTGGTAGACCACATTTTTGGCTGACTGTACGTGGTATATAAAACAATTTAAAAAAGTATCTGTGAAAAAAGGTTATTGAGACATCGGTCCAGCCGAATATTACTTACTTATATGTAGAAAAATCGTTCTAGAGTTATAAAATAACAACGAAAAGTGGCATTGATTTTTACAAAACTATAATTATACTAAGCGGATAGAACAAGCTTTTATCTCTGTTCTGTTATATCAGGTGCTGAACGGCATTAACCTGAAGGTCCAGAAGAACGAGACGGTAGCCCTGGTGGGGTCCAGCGGCTGCGGCAAGTCCACGGTGCTTCAGCTGATACAGAGGATGTATGACCCGGATCAAGGGTCTGTGAAAGCCTCGGGTGAGACCTTAACTTTATTATATTCATATTCATTTATTCATTTTATAAAACGGGAATTACTCACGTATTTACACAGGAGTTAAACAACTCTCGACGTTTCGACTGCAACAAGAGCAGTCTTTATCAGCAGCCGCGCGCTCCGGTACCTCGCCCGCAGTGAGAACCGCTCGCGCGACCTGAGAGGAGACGGAGCACGGCGGGACGCTTACTCCTCTTGATAAAGACTGCTCTTGTTGTGGACGAAACGTCGAGAGTTGTTTAACTCCTGTGTAAATACGTGAGTAACTGTAATTCCCGTTTTATAAAATGAATAGATAGTATAACTCACAAAGCCATCCTGAGTACCAGACTACTCAGAAAACATCCCCCAGAACCGAGGCACCCCCATCGGCAGCAGATTACGACCTCTGTGGTGCAGCGGGCGAAGGTCATGGCCGACGTAAGAGGTTGCGGGTTCGATTCCCGCCTCGGAATAACTATTTGTATCACCGGCAAATAGGTTATTGTTCCGGGTGTCTGGGTGCTATATTATAATATATAGCACATATAGTATACCTATATGTTTGATAAAAAATATCTACCTATGTATTTATATGGATCGAATTAAACTGTATATTGTATTATGTTAATAAATGATTGATTGATTGATTGATTGATTGATTGATATTCTATAGTATATCAGAAACCCGTAACACAAGCTTACCACGGGGCTAGATGTTGCTGTGTGAATTGTCCAGCAATATCTATACTTATATATTTTTTTATTATGAATATTAGTGTTGTTTAATTATAATTTGTCTATGGTCCAGGTAATGATCTGCGCGAGATGAACGTCCGCCACCTCCGCAACCACATCGCTGTGGTCGGACAAGAACCGGTACTTTTCGCCGGGACCATCAAGGAGAACATACGGTACCAACCAACCAACTCATAAACGTATAACGTCCACTGCTGGACATCGGTCTACATAATAGAATAGCATTTATTGTTAAAAAGATGACGTTGTATGGTTAATAGTGTCGTAAATTGTAAGTTAGATTGAACTAGACACTAGAGTTCTCTAATATTTCAACAAGTCTGAATTCAGATGTCGAGTGTCCTACTTAAATATATTTATATGGTCCACCACACGTTATAATACAGTATTAGCATCCAGCAGAAACTTTTATTATTTTACAAAAACGCCGACTCCAAATTGTCTCAAAATTTGAAATGGGAGGGACTACACAAAAAGCAACTGCTTTCAAATATAAAACACCAAAATCGTCTACCAACCGCATCTAGTCATAAATTCTAAGGAAACAAATAAAATAATACAGATAGATTGAGAAGCTCTATTTGAAGTTGGTTCAACAATTTTCTTTCTGTTTCTGTAGAATGAGTAATCCTTCTTGCACGGAAGATGAGCTGATTGTAGCGGCGAAACAGGCGCATTGTCACGACTTTATCAAGAAACTACCGCTGGTAAGTTTTCTTTGTTGTTTTACATCAACATATACATGATATAAATATAATAAAAATATAAATATGTATGTACGTATATCTTTAATAATCAGAAATCTTGGGGCCATTGCTGTGTA
The DNA here is from genome assembly GCA_963691955.1 of Chloroclystis v-ata. Classification (NCBI taxonomy): domain Eukaryota; kingdom Metazoa; phylum Arthropoda; class Insecta; order Lepidoptera; family Geometridae; genus Chloroclystis; species Chloroclystis v-ata. The sequence continues at coordinate 3,999,910 of OY829909.1, read as the reverse complement.
AATTGTCTAGCAATATATATTTATTTAATAATTCAAAAAAGTAGGTAAATAGACATTAAAAACAATAAAGTCAATTAAATCCCTATTTGCGTTCCTACTGCTGGATCACGGGGATTTCTCTCTTGAAGAGAGTTTAGACCTTAGTTCACCACGCCTGGTTATGTACTTGATGAATGCATGTTACATGAAATTAACTCTTCAATGTGAAGAACATGCCGGTTTTCACACGTTTGCCTTCAACGTTGAAGGACGTGTTTCAATGATATTATAAATAAGGCAACATTTGTACACATATTTTACAAAACTGAATCTGACACCTTTACTTACTTCTTTTGAATACGCATGAATCCTTTTAGACTGCCATTGCTACAATCACTTTTATAATCCATATTTCTAGGGCTACGACACAATGATAGGTGAGCGAGGTGCCCAGCTGTCTGGAGGGCAGAAGCAGAGAATCGCGATCGCAAGGGCCCTTGTCAGAAGGCCCAAAATCCTACTCCTAGACGAGGCGACTTCAGCCTTGGACTCCGCCAGCGAGGCTAGAGTTCAGAGAGCTTTGGATGATGCAGCGCAAGGACGGACCACTGTTATGGTCAGCCATAGGTGAGATTTTAATGGGTTATTGACAAAATCCTGCCTGAGAAATCGATTTTGGGAATGGCACAAAAAGAGGACCCAAAATCCCCAAAAGCCTAAGTTGCCAAGACGCAAGATATGCAAGAATTTATCTATTTACTTATCATTAGGATTTTATGAAAATAATTATATAAATCTAAATCTTAAAATATCTTCTAGGTCCGGCTAACTAAGCTTAAAAGTTAGCTGTCAACGAAAATATTACATTATTGTCTTATAGTCAAGCAGCTTAGATGCTGCTGTGTGCAAAATCAATCCTTATGTATTTGTCTTTACACGTTATTATACCGTATTCATCAAGTATCCAAATAGAATTTAAATTATGTAATTACATCACGTTATCACAATATACTACCTATCTATTTTGGCTTTTCAATTATAAAGGACAGATCCTACGAGTATGATAACCTCATTTACATAAAGTGTAACACCCATATTCTTATTCGTTTTCTCCACTCAACTCAACCTCACTTGAGCAAATTCGTATCTGTGAATACGACAAAAACGTCCTCCACTTGAGATTTTTTTTCATCTCACCTCAACTTCGAGATATGGTGGGAACTGTCAAACGTAATTTACCTCATAACCAACCTTGAAACTCCTACAAGACTACGCCAATCAACGGTTTTTTATTTTCTGAGTGGAGGAATATTAGGAGGAAACGACTAAGAATATGGGTGTTAGTCATACCCATCTTTATATACTCCCATAAAAACATTAAAACTACCTAACATGCCACATGCCTAATACCACAGGTTAGCCACAGTGCTGAACGCGTCTCGTATAGTGTTCATCGACAAAGGCGAGGTGATGGAGGAAGGGACGCACGAGGAGCTGATGGCCAATCGCAGCTACTACTACCAGCTGGTGCTGGCCAACGAGCCGGGCATGGTGCAGGGGGAAAAGGGGAATGTGAAGCGTAAGTTCGAAAAGTTCAAAAAAGTTTTTATTCACATAAATAAATAAAAAAAAAAATATTGCTGGACAATTTTTACACAACGACATCTAACCCCGTGGTAAGCTCAAAGCTTGTGTTACGGGTGCTAGATTTCTGATATACTTAATATAATATACATACATAGATAGATATTTTTTTATTATACATATATAACACCCAGACACCCGGAACAAATATTTGCAGATCATACAAATAGTTGTTCCGAGGTTGTTCCAAATCTAACAGTTTTTTTAACCAATGCGTCTTTTGCTAAATAATAATCTATGTCTATGATCTGATCGTCAATGAAATAAAATGTGTAGTCTATGATCTGACCAAACAATGAAATAAAATGTGTAGTCTATGTTTTTACCATACAATGAAATTATGAATTTAGATGAATCATTTTTTTGCTAAAATCGCGATTAAAAACTGGTTGATTGTTGTATGTATCAAAATTTGGAGTTGTGTTTTTGTCATAATTTATCCTTTTCAATAAAAAAAATAAAGTTAAAAATAAAAAACAAAAATGGGAACCACCCGCTAAAAGGGATGTGAAAAATAGATGTTGGCCGATTCTCAGACCCACCCGTTAGAACAAAATATTTCCAATCGGTCCAGCAGAAGTTTCTAAGTTCTAGTTTAATTTCATAGACAAAAACTTTACAGACGCAAGAATGAAGAAGCCGCGCCTAGAAAAAATAGCATCCATAGAGTCGACAAAATCCGGCGAATTTGGGGAATACGATGACGAAGAAGACGAAGAATTGGAGGAAGAGAGAGAAGAAGAAGAGATGAGTCCTACCACGTGGGAGATACTGCGGCTGTGTGAGCCGGAGAAGTATCTGATGCTGGTCGGAGTGCTGGCCGCGGTGGCTGTGGGGTCTTCCTTTCCGACCTTCGCTGTGCTGTTTGGGGAGACTTATGGGGTAAGATAGATCCTTACTTATATTATAAATGCGAAAGTAACGCTCTCTGTTACGCTTTCCCGCCTAAACCTCTCAACCGATTTTGATAAAATTTGGTACAGACAATCTTTAGACCCCGAGACAGAATATAGGCTACTTTTTATTTCCACGCGGGCGACGCCGCGGGCGGAAGCTAGTAAATAAATAAATATTGCCGGACAATTCACAGCAATAGCCCCCGTGTTAAGTTCGTAGCTTTACGGATGCTAGATAGATAGGTAGATAATAACTTTATTGTACACTTAAATAAACAAAACAATATATAAGAACAAACATAATTAATTGTACAATTTGCGGCCTTATCGCTAAAAGCGATCTCTTCCAGGCAACCTTAAAAGATTATCTTTGATTAGAATTAACGGCCTCATCAATAAATCCTGAGCAAGAAATTTTAGCGCATAAAGTAATCCTTGATAGCATAGTGATTAATACAGCCAGGGCTAAACTGGAAGATCGTGGGTTCGACTCCCAATCCCTCGATTGGGAGTTACCTAGGTTACGTTGTGATCTCGTATTTTTTTTAAAGGTACTATTTTCTAGTAATTAGAAAGCTTAAGTGAGTCAATCTATTTATTAACCATTTTCTAATAATTATTTATTTATTTCATTCTTTGACATTATAATGACAATTTTATTCCGTAGCTTCTAGAAAGTCGCAATGAAGCGTGGGTGCGAGGCGAAACCAATTGGATCGCGATATACTTCCTGCTCGTCGGCATTCTCACAGGCGTGGGCATCTTCTGTCAGATCTACATCTTCAACCTTACTGGAGTTAGGCTTACGAGACGACTTAGGTAAGGCACAATAGTCTTTAAATAAAATTTGTCCTTTTTTGGAGCACTTAGAAAATCTGACGCACTAGTTTTTTTTTTTAATTTTTACATCAAGAAGATAAGAAAGAAAGAAAGAAAATAAGTTTATTCAAAATGTTTGATTTACAGATATACAGATACATAATATACGCTAAGATTAACATACGTGTATTATTAAAGACACGTAAGGCATTTATTTTATGGAAATGGAAAATTTGAAAAAGGGCAATTTCAAAAGTCTGATGTCAGAAGTCGAAAAATCGGAGTATCGTCAAATGAAGTAACAATCAAAAATATTTGCAATTGAAACCCGATAAGACATAGGTTCAAAAAATGTTTGTAAAAATATAACACACGCACCTCATCAATCACAAAGCCCGCCTGCCAAGATAATAATGCCTAAAATTCAGTACCAGTTGTTCCTTGAATATTGCAATCTGTGTCCACTTAGTAATATATAAAGCTGCTTTTACATCCCTTCATCTACTCAGTGCTATATTTTATGCCTGAAATGTATTCGTTTGAATTGTTTACAGGGTAGCAACGTTCAAACACATGCTGTCACAAGAGATCGGATGGTTCGACGATTCAACCAACGCGGTGGGCGCTTTATGTGGCAGGTTAGCAGCCGACGCTGCGGCCGTACAAGGGGTAAGGTTTTACTCTGAATTAACCTCCTTTTTCATTTTATCCCATTTTTTTTTCTTTTTTGGCGTTCAGCTCGGGGCATTTTTTTGTTCTTTTTGTTCTTTTTTTTCTGTTTTCTTGTTTCTTTTTTTTTAATTAAACAAAATTAGGGAAGCGTATATTTACAATGCTAATAATAATGCATACTTACGCGATTTTAACCCATATTACATTCAATCAGATAGAAGTTATTCAAAATAAAATTTATAGAGATGAGTCTCTGATGAGTTATTGTGGTTATCTTAAGCCGGTTCTACACGGTAGGTACTGGTACGCTATTATAATTATTAATTCTTAGGCCCGCACTACACGCTACTTGTACGATATTATCAATGTTCCAGGCTACAGGCAGCAGGATTGGTGCGTTGATGCAGGCGACAGCGACGATCGTCATCGGCATCATTTTGTCTATGTACTACACATGGAAGATGACTCTTGTATCACTGGTAATTATTTGTATTATAAATATACCCTTATTTCCGAAAACCATTAGGCATTAGGTATTACGACTAATACGACTTCATGTGCCACTTCCCTGCCTAAGTTCTTATAAGGTTCTGGGTTCACTAAAATTGTATCTTACTTACTCAAAAGGTTTTATAAAGCAATGCGTTATGACTTTTAGGGGAATTTAAAAGTTGTGTCATGAACACAAAAAGGGAGTCAATTGCGTCTTCTTTTGCTGTAAAGTGACCATCATCACTACGCTTATACAGTCCTTTAGGAATCGTTCTAATTTGGATAACATCTCAAATTAAGGCCTTCCGAAATTAATTATCATACTAAGTCTGTTTACAACACCGAAGACATTGAATTGTATTACAGGTAGCTTAAAGTGTTAGCTTTTCAAAAGAACGTAGTCATCAAACAAGTTTTCGTACCGAGAATTTGTCATATTTTCCTTTTCTCTTCTTCATGTTCTCTGTATCTAAAATCATTCTACAGACATGGCTATATCTACGTCACTCTTCTTAATCTTTTACTGTTTCTAAAAGCATTCTAGAAACATGGCCATATCTACGTCACTCTTCTTCATCTTTTTCTATTTCTAGAAGTATTCTAGAAACATGGCCATATCTACGTCACTCTTCTTCATCTTTTTCTGTTTCTAAAAACATTCTAGAGACATGGCTATATCTACGTCACTCTTCTTCACCTTTTTCTATTTCTAGGAGCATTCTAGAGACATGGCTATATGTACGTCACTCTTCTTCATCTTTTTCTATTTCTAAGAGCATTCTAGAGACATGGCTATATCTACGTCACTCTTCTTCACCTTTTTCTATTTCTAGGAGCATTCTAGAGACATGGCTATATCTACGTCACTCTTCTTCATCTTTTTCTGTTTCTAAAAGCATTCTAGAGACATGGCTATTATCTACGTCACTCTTCTTTATCTTTTTCTGTTTCTAAAAGCATTCTAGAGACATGGCTATATCTACGTCACTCTTCTTAATCTTTTTCTGTTTCTAAAAGCATTCCAAAGACATGGCTATATCTACGACACTCTTCTTCACCTTTTTCTATTTCTAGGAGCATTCTAGAGACATGGCTATATCTACGTCACTCTTCTTCATCTTTTTCTATTTCTAGGAGCATTCTAGAGACATGGCTATATCAACGTCACTCTTCTTCATCTTTTTCTATTTCTAGGAGCATTCTAGAGACATGGCTATATCTACGTCACTCTTCTTCACCTTTTTCTATTTCTAGGAGCATTCTAGAGACATGGCTATATCTACGTCACTCTTCTTCATCTTTTTCTGTTTCTAAAAGCATTCTAGAGACATGGCTATTATCTACGTCACTCTTCTTTATCTTTTTCTGTTTCTAAAAGCATTCTAGAGACATGGCTATATCTACGTCACTCTTCTTCACCTTTTTCTATTTATAGGAGCATTCTAGAGACATGGCTATATCTACGACACTCTTCTTCATCTATTCCCGTTTTTAAAAGCATTCTAGAGATCTTAAACTTGGTTATAACTACGTAACTCCTCAGGTGTCAGTCCCGATGGTGATAGGGGCCGTGGTGTTAGAAGGGCGAGTGCTAGAGGCCGGCAACAACACGGTGCGGAAGGCCTCTGAGCGAGCCACCACCATCGCCACTGAGGCCATCACCAATATCAGGACTGTGTCTGCCTTCTGTAAGTATTACTACTACTGGACAATTTACTACATAGTATACTCGTATCGTGTTCGATTCTTAAATATATTATTGACGGGTGTATATGATAGCATACAAGACGGTGATTATGATGTGGGTCTGAATCAACAGTTTAAGTGGTTTTTCATCCCATCGCTGTCACCAAAATGTTAAGCGACCGCGCCCGGTTGGAGTTTCGTCATGAAAAAGTGTTTGTTATTCGGGCGATATAGGCGCGGTCGCTTAACATTTTGGTGACAGCGGTGGGATCGCAGCTTGCAGCGCAGCGTATTGTACAGCGTGCACAATAGTTGTCAGAACCTGCAGATTTTGTCATTTACAGTTTAATGGTTACAGGTGGCGAAGAGCTGATCCTCCAGCGTTACGAAGCGGAAAGCGGCGGCGGTAAGACGGCTGCAAGGAAAGCCGTGCGCTGGCGAGGCTGCGTGTTCTCCTTCGGGCAGACGGCGCCCGTAGCCGGCTACGCGCTCTCGCTGTGGTACGGCGGGACGCTAGTCTCCTCGCTGGAAGTGCCCTACAAGGACGTCATCAAGTAAGGACATAGAGACGTGCAAGGCGGTGCGCTGGCGAGGCTGCGTGTTCTCCTTCGGGCAGACGGCGCCCGTAGCCGGCTACGCGCTCTCGCTGTGGTACGGCGGGACGCTAGTCTCCTCGCTGGAAGTGCCCTACAAGGACGTCATCAAGTAAGGACATAGAGACGTGCAAGGCGGTGCGCTGGCGAGGCTGCGTGTTCTCCTTCGGGCAGACGGCGCCCGTGGCCGGCTACGCGCTCTCGCTGTGGTACGGCGGGACGCTAGTCTCCTCGCTGGAAGTGCCCTACAAGGACGTCATCAAGTAAGGACATAGAGACGTGCAAGGCGGTGCGCTGGCGAGGCTGCGTGTTCTCCTTCGGGCAGACGGCGCCCGTGGCCGGCTACGCGCTCTCGCTGTGGTACGGCGGGACGCTAGTCTCCTCGCTGGAAGTGCCCTACAAGGACGTCATCAAGTAAGGACATAGAGACGTGCAAGGCGGTGCGCTGGCGAGGCTGCGTGTTCTCCTTCGGGCAGACGGCGCCCGTGGCCGGCTACGCGCTCTCGCTGTGGTACGGCGGGACGCTAGTCTCCTCGCTGGAAGTGCCCTACAAGGACGTCATCAAGTAAGGACATAGAGACGTGCAAGGCGGTGCGCTGGCGAGGCTGCGTGTTCTCCTTCGGGCAGACGGCGCCCGTGGCCGGCTACGCGCTCTCGCTGTGGTACGGCGGGACGCTAGTCTCCTCGCTGGAAGTGCCCTACAAGGACGTCATCAAGTAAGGACATAGAGACGTGCAAGGCGGTGCGCTGGCGAGGCTGCGTGTTCTCCTTCGGGCAGACGGCGCCCGTGGCCGGCTACGCGCTCTCGCTGTGGTACGGCGGGACGCTAGTCTCCTCGCTGGAAGTGCCCTACAAGGACGTCATCAAGTAAGGACATAGAGACGTGCAAGGCGGTGCGCTGGCGAGGCTGCGTGTTCTCCTTCGGGCAGACGGCGCCCGTGGCCGGCTACGCGCTCTCGCTGTGGTACGGCGGGACGCTAGTCTCCTCGCTGGAAGTGCCCTACAAGGACGTCATCAAGTAAGGACATAGAGACGTGCAAGGCGGTGCGCTGGCGAGGCTGCGTGTTCTCCTTCGGGCAGACGGCGCCCGTGGCCGGCTACGCGCTCTCGCTGTGGTACGGCGGGACGCTAGTCTCCTCGCTGGAAGTGCCCTACAAGGACGTCATCAAGTAAGGACATAGAGACGTGCAAGGCGGTGCGCTGGCGAGGCTGCGTGTTCTCCTTCGGGCAGACGGCGCCCGTAGCCGGCTACGCGCTCTCGCTGTGGTACGGCGGGACGCTAGTCTCCTCGCTGGAAGTGCCCTACAAGGACGTCATCAAGTAAGGACATAGAGACGTGCAAGGCGGTGCGCTGGCGAGGCTGCGTGTTCTCCTTCGGGCAGACGGCGCCCGTGGCCGGCTACGCGCTCTCGCTGTGGTACGGCGGGACGCTAGTCTCCTCGCTGGAAGTGCCCTACAAGGACGTCATCAAGTAAGGACATAGAGACGTGCAAGGCGGTGCGCTGGCGAGGCTGCGTGTTCTCCTTCGGGCAGACGGCGCCCGTGGCCGGCTACGCGCTCTCGCTGTGGTACGGCGGGACGCTAGTCTCCTCGCTGGAAGTGCCCTACAAGGACGTCATCAAGTAAGGACATAGAGACGTGCAAGGCGGTGCGCTGGCGAGGCTGCGTGTTCTCCTTCGGGCAGACGGCGCCCGTGGCCGGCTACGCGCTCTCGCTGTGGTACGGCGGGACGCTAGTCTCCTCGCTGGAAGTGCCCTACAAGGACGTCATCAAGTAAGGACATAGAGACGTGCAAGGCGGTGCGCTGGCGAGGCTGCGTGTTCTCCTTCGGGCAGACGGCGCCCGTGGCCGGCTACGCGCTCTCGCTGTGGTACGGCGGGACGCTAGTCTCCTCGCTGGAAGTGCCCTACAAGGACGTCATCAAGTAAGGACATAGAGACGTGCAAGGCGGTGCGCTGGCGAGGCTGCGTGTTCTCCTTCGGGCAGACGGCGCCCGTGGCCGGCTACGCGCTCTCGCTGTGGTACGGCGGGACGCTAGTCTCCTCGCTGGAAGTGCCCTACAAGGACGTCATCAAGTAAGGACATAGAGACGTGCAAGGCGGTGCGCTGGCGAGGCTGCGTGTTCTCCTTCGGGCAGACGGCGCCCGTGGCCGGCTACGCGCTCTCGCTGTGGTACGGCGGGACGCTAGTCTCCTCGCTGGAAGTGCCCTACAAGGACGTCATCAAGTAAGGACATAGAGACGTGCAAGGCGGTGCGCTGGCGAGGCTGCGTGTTCTCCTTCGGGCAGACGGCGCCCGTGGCCGGCTACGCGCTCTCGCTGTGGTACGGCGGGACGCTAGTCTCCTCGCTGGAAGTGCCCTACAAGGACGTCATCAAGTAAGGACATAGAGACGTGCAAGGCGGTGCGCTGGCGAGGCTGCGTGTTCTCCTTCGGGCAGACGGCGCCCGTGGCCGGCTACGCGCTCTCGCTGTGGTACGGCGGGACGCTAGTCTCCTCGCTGGAAGTGCCCTACAAGGACGTCATCAAGTAAGGACATAGAGACGTGCAAGGCGGTGCGCTGGCGAGGCTGCGTGTTCTCCTTCGGGCAGACGGCGCCCGTGGCCGGCTACGCGCTCTCGCTGTGGTACGGCGGGACGCTAGTCTCCTCGCTGGAAGTGCCCTACAAGGACGTCATCAAGTAAGGACATAGAGACGTGCAAGGCGGTGCGCTGGCGAGGCTGCGTGTTCTCCTTCGGGCAGACGGCGCCCGTGGCCGGCTACGCGCTCTCGCTGTGGTACGGCGGGACGCTAGTCTCCTCGCTGGAAGTGCCCTACAAGGACGTTATCAAGTAAGGACATAGAGACGTGCAAGGTAACTCCTACAGCCGACGAGTCAGACGACCACCAGATCGCTTGAATCTTTAGCGTGTGGGAGAGTGTTAGTGCAACACTAGTCGTATGGCGGCGCGACTGAGACGGCAATAGGACGCCATGTTATGTTGCTCTCTCGGTTTCAACCTGTCTTACGTTACCAATAGAAACTACATTATGTTCATGTCAGTTTATTATTTACATACTAGCAAACAAAACATTAGCTTTATTAGATTCTGATACCAATTCATATTGAGATAAACGGACAATACACGAACTTTATTTACGTAGTAGACTATTGATCAATCGTTTCGTCCCTAAACGTGGGACTTCATCAGGATCAAGGACACTGCAAGGACACGGATCACGACCGCTCGCCGGTCCGCAGTTCATTCTGAAACCAGCTCTGTTATCTTTCTGTTCAGAGTATCAGAAGCCCTTGTGTTTGGCGCGTGGATGATGGGACAGGCACTAGCGTTCGCGCCCAACTTCGGCGCAGCGATCAGTGCTGCGGGCCGCGTCATGACCATGCTGGCTCGCAAGCCTGCCGTCCAGAGCACCGCTACGCCAGCCGTGTCCGAGGACTATGTATGTAGATATCCATACGCTACTCTTTATGGTCACTAGTCCTTAGAACTAGGGCAAACTCTGCGATATATGATTGGAATATAGAATAGGGTAGACCCAGAGCAATTGTAACACTTTTTGGATTTCGGACAATTGTTCTATATAAACTTGGGTATTTTACTATAATGATTATGTTTCTAGAAACCTAAATTCAATAGCTACAAACCATTTTGTTGAATTTTACGTAGGGCTTACAGAACATAGAGAAAATTAGGTAAGAATGATGACAGGGCGAGTGCTACAATTGACCCCTTCCCAGGGTCACTTGTACCAAAAATTAAAAAGGAAATAAAAAACAAACAAATTATCGAATCATAACTATAGTATCGTATATTTGTTATTTTGGCATTTATTAATCAGTCACTTTATAAAGAACGTAGGTTTTAGGAACAGTCCTACAAAATTCACAAGATAAAACTAAACAAATTTAAATTGAGTTTTCTCCACTTTAAACACAAATAACTCAAATTCTTATAGTTTAACATAATCCCTGTGGTCTAAGCTTTGATTGAGAGTTAACAAATAGCGTATATATCTAAAATTGATGGAAATAATTGACAGATATTATTTTCTATGGAGTTACAATTGACCCTGGTACAATTGCCCCTGTTAAACTTTAAGTTAACTTTAAGTAAAATCATTATCTATCCAGTAACATTGAATGCAAAGATGGCGAAATCCACTAAATTATTTGTTAAGACGACAGAGTGTTAAAAATAACAGTATGAAACTATTTCTTAATTACTATTTCACCTAATTTGTACTCATTTTTGTAAATTATATCAGGGGCCATTTGTACCACGGGGTTAATTGTACCGTTACAATTGCCCCCAGAGAAGACGGTACAATTGACCCCAAGTATAGATTTTGGAGTAATAACTAAATATCTCGGAACATTGTTGTGCTTTAGACACACAATATTGGGAATTCTAGAACTGGATACCTAGGTAAACGCGTGGTTAATATATAATTACATGAAACACAGTAACCACTGAGTGACAGGGCAATCAAATTAGCAAAAAAAATTACTTTGGGTGCTTGAATACAAAAAAATGCTCCTACAGACGTCCGTTTCGCAGCGAGCGCGCTGCCGACTAGTGAGCAAGTCGGGACACTTAAGGCGCGTACCCCGGCTAACGCACACACAGATAGGTCTCCTAGAAGTTGAGATATTCCCAATGGTACTATTGCCCCGTTGTTGCCGACGCACGCGCTGCTCCTTCGATAATTTAGATTCATATTTATAAGATTTTTGTTTATTTGTAAAATTTGTGCATACAACCATTGTTGATGATGATGAGTGACCTATTTCAATAAAACTGAATGCAGAAATGACGATCTCACCGGAACGTAGCTACGAATGGCGTCTTTTGCAAATGGCGCGTACGCGCAAACTTCAGAGTCGGTCTCCCAGTAATGGCTACTGCGCACGCTTAAAGTTACTCCGGAGAAATCGGGATTTTTGAGCATCTATTCCAACTAAAAAGTCTTTTTCACATTACCACTTCGCACACCAGTGACCTACCTCCCTAACAAAGTGGTCATTCGAACCGGATCGTCACCTGTATTGAAGCATTTTGTTTGTGAAAAATGTTCCACACACCGCGCACGCCGCGCAAAGGAAAGAAATCACGTGGCGCTAAAACGGATTGCAGTGATGGGAATGGAATTGATCCGAGTGTTCCTCCCCCGACTCCGAAACAAGAACACACAGAAGTTTTTGCAAGTTTATGTAGTGTTAGCAAAAAGTCAGAAAAGTCTTCTTCGAGTATAACCTCTTCGCGTCGCCGGCAGCTCGAAATTGAAGCCGAGACAGCTAAGGCGCAACTACAAATTGAGGCGATAGAAGCAGAAGCTAAAGCTGCCAGAATGAAATCCGAAATACGAGTCGAATTATTGAAGAAACGGCTCGCCGCGGACGTTGCTGACCTGGAGTCCCGCCACTCGAAGAGCTCGCCTGCACCATCTGTAACAAGTAAAGTAAAGAATTGGCTTGATAAATCTGCCGAGCAAAAGCCTGCGCCTGAGGCCGAACCTCCACGCATGCCCGCTGGCCAGACTGATATCCAAATGCTTGCCTTTGCCTTGAGAGACGCAGTCGTCGCTTCTTCTTCTTCTCAGCATCAGCAGCAGTTGCTTACTAGAATGTCTACATCTAAGGACTTACCTGCTTATTCCGGAGACCCCATGGACTGGCTACAATTCAAAGAATCATATCATGAATCTACCAAGCTCTGTAAGTACAGTGACTCAGAAAATGTATGGCGCCTTCGAAAATGTCTTCGCGGCGAAGCTAAAGAAGCAGTTACTTCGTTGCTAATTGGCGGCGTCACCCCTGATGTGATCATGGACACATTAGAGCTACGCTTTGGAAAACCTGAGACTATAATGTGTAAAATTGTGATACAGCTCAAGAGAATACACCCGTTGCCTATGACATTCCACAACGAGCTTATTTGTTTTGCTGTAAAAATTAAAAACTATGTGACGGCTGCAATAGTGTTAAAACAAAATGATTACCTACGCAGTCCCGAACTAGTTTCGATTATATTGTCTAAATTACCTACCATTCTTATAAACAAATGGTGCGACTACTATTATGAAAAACAGATCACCGCTTGTAATTTAGATATTCCAAGATTGGAATTATTGAGCAATTTTTTGTACCAAGAAGCGAATAAAATTGCAAATTCCGGCGTAAGTCATATTTATTTACAATCTATGAAAAAACCAGACCAGCGCGAACACAAACACAGCGCAGCTACTATCATGCACGCTACGCACAACAACAGCGACGGCGAAGCTGACAAATGCAAGTTTTGTCACAAAACCGGACATAACCTGCAAGACTGCCCGCGCTTCAAACGCGCGATGCGTAAGGATCGATGGAGATTTGCAAAAGTAAATAAACTTTGCTACAAATGTTTACTTCGTCACGATTTTGGCACCTGCGCTGCAAATAACTGCGACATCGAGGGCTGTGACCAGCCGCACCATCGTCTTCTTCACTGGACCAGGCCGTGTGAGAATAAGAGTACTGAAGGGACCGAGGAGGAAACGGAGATTACCCACGAGACAGTGAACCATACCGTGGCGTCATTAAACCCTAAAGTACTTCTCAAAACGGTACCGCTGACAGTGCACGGGCCGGCAGCTTCTATGCACACCCACGCGTTGCTGGACGACGGAGCTACGGTGACGCTGATCGCGGCGGAGCTGGCTGACAAGCTAGGTCTTCACGGGGCCATCCAGAAGATGCGAGCGCGAAGTGCATGGGACAACGGTGAATTAGTGTGTGAAACGCAAATCGTTAAGTTTAAAATCGCAAATAATAATAATAAAAATTATTACATAAGTGCGCGCAAAATAAAGTCATTAAATTTACCAGTGCAATCGTTACCTAACATTGACTTTAGTAAATACGGTTTAGGTAGTGATTTTGTTACAAATAATTTGTGTAAATGTGACGCGCAACCAATGTTATTGATAGGCCAGGATAACCATGATTTGATAACGCCTGTACAGTGTTATCGAAGTGAGCAGCGTGGGCCTTACGTCTCACAGACCCCGCTAGGTTGGTGTGTACACGGGAACTCGGTAAGTGACCTGTTACATAATTCTAGTCCGTATGTCTCTCTTGCCTACGACTGTCCTGGTAATACCGGCCCACAAGAAAATATTTTTCATTTGTGTGAGTTTCAACCAGCGGAGACGATCACTGAGGTCGCCTCCCCCTGCGTCCCGATTCACCCCGAGGACTGTGAGAAACGGTGCGCACAGCTGCATGAGGAAGTACGAAAATCTTTTTTGTTAGATTCCATTGGAGTAGGTACGAAGCCCCGCGTCAACCCTGATGATGAACGCGCGATCTCCATATTAGATCGGACTGCTGAGCTTCGCGATGGACAATGGTACGTTGGTCTACCGTGGAAAACGGAAAATCTTTATTTACCTGACTCCTACTCTAATGCTTTTAGACGCTTAAAATCTATTCAAAAGAAAATGTTATGTAATAACGATTATTCACAACGTTATCAAGAACGAATTTCGCATCTATTTTCTAACGGCTATGCTAAGGAGCTAGTAGGTATAGGTAGCTATAGCGATGAACGTGTATGGTACCTACCTCACTTCGGGGTTGATAACCCGAACAAAAGAAAACTACGATTAGTTTTTGATGCAGCTGCGAAATCGAATAATCGCTCTTTGAATGATTTTCTCTTACAAGGTCCCGATCTGTTGCAATCTTTATTGGGAATTATGTTTAGATTTAGGGAAAATTGTATAGGAATAATAGGGGACATACAAGATATGTTTCTACGTATAAAAATACGTGAGCAAGATACTCACGCGTTGCGTTTTTTGTGGCAGGATGATGTCTGTAACAACAATATACCCGAACGTGTATCATCATCATCATCGAAGGTGACCCCTGTTAAGGAGTTCGCAATGACGTCACTTATCTTTGGTGCGAACTGTTCTCCGTTCATCGCACAGTATATAAATCAAATAAAAAACACACAGCGCTTCGAACAAACTATGCCGGACGCTGTAAGTGCCATTAGAAAGAATCAATATATGGATGATTATATTGATAGTGTAAGCGAGATCTGCCTCGCTACGAAATTAATTAAGGAAATTTCTTTTATTAATCAACAGGGCGGTTTTACAATGCGCGATTGGTTAAGTAACAACTTAGAGGTTTTGAACGACACACCAAAAGATATCCTTAGTGACAAGGCCGTAAGGTTTAATATTGAAAACCAACCGGAACGTACCTTAGGTTTATTATGGTTCCCTGAAAGCGATACTTTTGCATTTGACTTGTCGTTAAAACGCATTGCTCCTGATATATTAAATAATACTAGAAAACCGTCAAAACGTGAACTATTAAGCATTATTATGTCTATTTTTGATTTGCATGGATTTTTAAGCCCTTTTACTGTAAAATCTAAGATAATAATGCAGGAAGTTTGGAAAATAGGTATAAAGTGGGACGATGAAATTCCAAATAATTTATTTATTCAATTTCAAGACTGGTTATTGCAATTACAAACAATTATTGACATTCGCATTCCTAGGTGGTATTTTAAATTTACTAGTGTGAGCGAGAAGGAGATACTCGTAGCAACAAGTGTGACAGGTGAGAGCGAGATGGAGTTACACGTCTTCGGAGACGCTAGCCCGCGCATTTATGCTTCGGTTGCATATTGGCGCAAGTTAGATTGCAATGGAAATGTTTCCGTTTCATTTATAGCTTGTAAAAATCGCGTCGCGCCGTTGAAGTCCATCACGATCCCACGGTTGGAGCTACAGGGCGCTCTTCTAGCTTGCCGTCTAGCTGAAACAATAAAAAAAGAACATAGAATTAAACCTGTTAGGACATTTTATTGGATTGATTCTACCGTTGTTTTACACTGGATTAGAAACGAACACCGTAATTATAAAACATTTATAGCCAACCGATTAGGAGAAATTGATGAATATACAAAAATTAATGAATGGAATTACGTTCCCTCAGAATTGAATATGGCGGACTTAGCTACTAAAATTACTGATTACAACTTACGTAGTGATTGTTCTTGGTTCACGGGACCCTCGTTCTTGTACACGGACTTTGTTTTTCCTCCGTGTTCTTGTACGATCGTCCGGAAAGCTGGCCGCAGCAACCTGAAACATTAAAAATAAATACAAATGATGATTTAGAAGAAATACAATCGGTTTTTCATACTCACAGCGATACTTATGTTTTACCCGTCCCGGATCCAAATAGGTTTTCTTCCTGGATGAGGCTGCTTCGTTGTGCTGCAACTGTACTTTTGTTTATTTCAAAATGTAGAAAAAATAAAACTCGCTTCATTGATTCAGAATTTATTAATAAGGCGGAAGTTTTATTGATAAGACATTCACAATCACAATCATTTCCACGCGAAATAATTTTGTTGAAAAATAATAGTGAAATTAATTTTGATAGTCGTTTACGTACTTTAACACCGTCCTTAGATAGCGATAAGGTTTTACGAGTTGGCGGGCGCATTAACGCCGCGAGTCAAGTAGATGATCAAATGAAAAATCCAATCATTCTTGACGGTCAAGACCGTGTAGCTAGACTTATAGTTAAACACTATCACGAACGTGTTGCTCACTCGTTTAATGAGTTAGTTGTAAACGAACTTAGGCAAAAATATTGGATAGTCAATTTAAGACCTACCGTTAGGACGGTAGCATCTCAGTGCTTATTGTGTCGCATTAGAAAAGCTAACCCTAGACCGCCGCGACTAGGCGACCTGCCTCCTGAGCGGCTCGCTCATCATCAGCGCCCGTTCACGATGTGCGGTGTAGATTTATTCGGACCTATAGAAGTAACAGTAGGTAGACAAAGGCCTAAGCGGTACGGGGTTCTATTTACATGTTTAACTGTGCGCGCGATACATATAGAAATAGTTCAAAATCTAACAGCTGATTCCTTAATTATGTCACTTAGACGGATGGCCGCGCGCCGTGGATGGCCAGATACAATAATGAGCGACAACGGGACGAATCTTAGGAAAGCGGACGTTGACCTGAGAAAGTCTTTTCTTGATCTGGATCAGCAGCAAGTTGTGTCTGATGCATTGAACAAAGGTGTGACCTGGAAGTTTATATCGCCTGCGAGCCCACATATGGGGGGCGCGTGGGAACGTTTGATACGAACTGTCAAAACAGCACTTAGGGTTGTTTTGAAAGAAAGAGCTCCACGAGAAGAGGTACTGACAACTCTTCTCGCAGAAGTAGAAAATATTGTGAATAGTCGACCACTTACTCACGTATCAGTAGACCCTAGGAGTCAGGAGTCATTGACCCCTAACCATTTTTTAATAGGAAGTTCTTCTAACTTACCTGTTCCCGGTGTCTTCGACGACGACGACCTGTACCTGCGGCGCCAGTGGCGCACCGCTCAGCGCTTGGCTGACCTATTCTGGAGCCGGTGGGTAAAAGAGATCTTACCTGTTCTCATCCCTCGAACAAAATGGAATCGCGAAGGGCAGCAGCTAAAGGTAGGTGACCTAGTGATCGTGGTTGATCCTTCCTCACATCGAAATTGCTGGCCAAAAGGGATTGTGGTTAAGGTATATCCAGGGCAGGACGGTAGGGTGAGAGTCTTGGACATACGGACTGGGACGTCAGTGATAAAGCGTCCCGCCGCGCGTGTAGCCCTTCTCAACGTTTGAGTGTCGCTATGACGACACTAGGGGGGAAAGTGTTGCCGACGCACGCGCTGCTCCTTCGATAATTTAGATTCATATTTATAAGATTTTTGTTTATTTGTAAAATTTGTGCATACAACCATTGTTGATGATGATGAGTGACCTATTTCAATAAAACTGAATGCAGAAATGACGATCTCACCGGAACGTAGCTACGAATGGCGTCTTTTGCAAATGGCGCGTACGCGCAAACTTCAGAGTCGGTCTCCCGGTAACGACATCTACGCACGTTTCGAGTTACTCCGGAGAAATCGGGATTTTGAGCATCTATTCCAACTAAAAAGTCTTTTTCACATTACCACTTCGTACACCAGTGACCTACCTCCCTAACACCCGTGTTACTAGTGACCCCGGTCTACCCTAATCATATTTGCATAATTTCTGCTCTGGTATGATGCTATTGCTAACCTTTTGTCAGTCCAGATATTTAAAAATGGAGTCTCATATCTATATTGGGTATGAAAGCGCAAATAGTCTAATGAGCTTTTTTCTAAAGTCAAGATAGTTTTTATAAGTTAGATCTATATAGAGCTGTTAGTGCAGTAGTATCCTGCATTGTTAAAAGGCAACTTTAAAATTGTAAGTCTTCAAATGGATAAATTCGTCGAAATTTTTTTTTATGGTAGTTTTTTAGTTGAATTTGATATGCGTATTTTTTATGCCTTTAGCCTTAAATCTATTCAAATTTATCATTGTTTCTCTAATCCAGATCGCAGAGGGAAAGATCGAATACAACAACGTAGAGTTCCGTTACCCGACACGCAAAGAGGTGCAGGTGCTTCAAGGTCTCTCTCTGACCATAGAGAAGGGGAAGAGAGTGGCTCTGGTCGGTCCCAGTGGCTGCGGCAAGTCTACGCTCATACAGCTGTTGCAGCGGTTATATGATCCTGAGGAAGGCGATGTGGTAAGTATATACTTATCTCTTTCTTTCTCTCCCTGAATCTTTACGGCAAGCATGACTATCTCTTTCTAAAGAGCCGTCATTGCAGAATGTGAACGTGACGAAAACATGCTGAACTAAGAAAAGATTCCTACAGCCTTGTTAAGTAGATAGCTTGTTGTAGTAGCTTTGGCCGTATAATCAAATAAATAATAATAATGAAATCATCAATTTATTGGTAAAATATTTTACACGTCAACCACTAAATGACTAAATGTTAGGTATAGGTACCTACCTCCAAAGTTTTTAAGGTTTAAGGTTTTTAAGTTTGCTAAGCCGTAGCCAATTTACCTACTGCTGTAGCAGTAGCACACATTCTCCTTATACCATTTTAATTATTATTTCTGCATGTTTTGTTTTTTATCTGCATAGTCGTATATTACAACAAACTTAATACCTACACATAATTTAAAAACTAAATGTACAAGGGGCGCCCTATCGCCTAATCATTATGTGTGTATTTAGTGGTAAATAAATATATATCTATGCTATTTCCAGTACCTAGACGGCTACAGCATAACATCAGAGATACGTCTAACGACGCTGCGTCGTAACCTCGGCATAGTCTCACAAGAGCCGGTACTATTCGACCGTTCCATCGCTGACAACATTGCCTATGGAGACAATACGAGGCTCGTGCCCATAGAGGAGATAGTGACCGCTGCGAAGAAAGCTAACGTGCATACGTTTATTGCTGCGTTACCTGACGTAAGTGTGAAGATAAAGATTTTATTGTATTATGAGAGTCTAAAACTAGCTTTCAACCCTGCGACTTCGCCCGCGTTTTACACTTTACCGCAATTTTCTTTGCTATAAACCTCACGGAGCCCGAGACCTTTCCAACGAATGCAAAGTTGTGGAAATCGGTTCGTGCGTTCTGGAGTTAAAAAATAAAAGAAGGAGAAGCATTTGACGAAACGCATATATTATTATTCTTTTATAGTACTGTAATTGTATATAAATATGCAAATAAGTTGTTGTACCTATGTCTTAAAACAACTCAATGTACACAGTCTACTATATAAAAATAAGTCGGGTTTTCCTTCCTGACGCTATAACACCAGAACGCACGAACCGATTTCCGCAATTTTGGAATGGATTGAAATTCTTTGGAAAAGTCTCGGGCTGTGTGAGGTTTATAGCAAAGAAAATTGCGGTTAAGTGTAAAACGCGGGCGAAGCCGCAGGGCGGAAAGCTAGTTATTAGTATAGATACTTTGTTAGTAACTAAATGTGTGTTAATGATGTTATAACCTAGGGCTACTAATATAACACACACACAAACACACACACACACACACACACACTACACACACGCACCCACACCATGACTATATAAATATTTGAATTTGCATTTTGCATTTACATAATCAGGTCATTTCCTCATGTAATAAACTAATTGTTATGCAAGAGCGGGACCTTCTAGTACCTACAGATTTTTAAATAAATCTAAAAGAAGGTCTCTCAATTATCACCCATGTTAAACTACTAAGTTACTGAATAAATGCATATTTTTTTTTTAGGGCTATGAGACGCGCATCGGCGCGCGCGCATCGCAGCTGTCAGGCGGACAGAAGCAGAGGATCGCGATTGCGCGCGCGCTCGTACGGAACCCGAGGATCTTACTGCTCGATGAAGCTACTTCCGCTTTGGATACGCACTCGGAAAAGGTAAGTTTACATAATACAATACAAATAAGCGGATTAGCTCTTTGAAGTGGCAATGGGCTGGCCATATAGCGAGAAGAACGGATGGCCGATGAGGCCGAAAAGTTCTAGAGTGGAGACCACGGATCGGAAAACGCAGCGTCGGACGTCCACCAACAAGATGGACAGATTTGATCTTGTCAAGGCTGCTGGGTCACGGTGGATGCAGGCTGCATCGAGCGTAATACCTGGAGGTCATTAAGGGAGGCCTATGTCTAGTAGTGGACGTCCGATGGCTGAAATGATGATGATGATGCATACAAATAAAAATATTATTTCACTAACTGACAGATAAAGAAAACTTTTTGTAAAATTGTGTACATAGAGTTCTTAAATTACTATGAACTATTTATAAAAATTACAAGATCACAACGTAACCCTGGTTCCTCGAGTGGGAATCGAACCCACGGCACCCAGTTTAGCCCTGGTTGCGCTAACCACTACGCTATCGAAGATTTTCGCAAGAGCTTTTTAAGAAAATTTGGAGGTTACGTTGTGATCTTTTAATTTTTCATTAAAATCTACCTAGTTTTTGCGTGAGATAGTAGGAAAGATGATTCGATTCACCCATCCTCAAAAACTTATTAATTAAGGATTACTTTTGTCTTTTCAGGTTGTACAAGAAGCGCTAGACAGAGCGAGCGAAGGTCGAACATGCCTTATAATCGCCCACCGCCTCGCCACCATACAAAACGCAGACACAATCTGTGTCATAGACAAAGGGGCGGTCGCCGAGATAGGGACGCATAAAGAACTTATCGCACTCAAAGGGATATACAAAAAGCTTTACGAACTACAGTGTGGTTTTGTCGAGGAAGTTGATGAGTTAAAAGAATCTGACGAACAAACGGAGAGTCCGTCGGACTAAGACAGTCTAACGGTAACCATGACAACGGTTGTAAACAAATTGCGAGTTATGGAATCGATTACAATAGTGAAGAGATAAATCAATGGATTAAACTATTGATCTACCAAGCTAAACCATTCTTAGACCTAAATTCACCACTCTCTGTTTGTTAGTTTAACATCCCGTTATGTTTAATGACGGACAGTTTATGTATATTGATGGACTGTTTATTACTTAATGGGGTGTTAAACTAACAAACAGAGAGTGGTGAAATTAGGACTAAGACAGTCTCTATCGGTAACCATGACAACGGTTGTAAACAAATTGCGAGTTATGGAATCGATTACAATAGTGTTAAGATAGATCAATGGATTAAAGTATTGATCAACCAAGCTAAACTATTCTAAGACCTAATTTCACCACTCTCTGTTTGTTATATTAACATCCCGTTATGTTTAATGACTGGCAGTTTATGTATATTCATGGACTGTTAATTACATAATGGGATGTTAAACTAACTAACAGAGAGTGGTGAAATTAGGTCTAAGACAGTCTCTATCGGTAACAATGACAACGGTTGTAAACAAATTGCGAGTTATGGAATCGATTACAATAGTGTTAAGATAGATCAATGGATTAAACTATTGATAAACCAAGCAAAACCATTCTTAGACCTAATTTCACCACTCTCTGATTGTTAGTTTAACATCCCGTTATGTTTAATGACAGACAGTTTATGTATATTGATGGACTGTTAATTACTTAATGGGGTGTTAAACTAACAAACAGAGAGTGGTGAAATTAGGTCTTAGGACAGTATCTATCGGTAACCATGACAACGGTTGTAAACAAATTGCGAGTTATGGAATCGATTACAATAGTGTTAAGATAGATCAATGGATTAAACTATTGATAAACCAAGCAAAACCATTCTTAGACCTAATTTCACCACTCTCTGATTGTTAGTTTAACATCCCGTTATGTTTAATGACAGACAGTTTATGTATATTGATGGACTGTTAATTATTTAATGGGGTGTTAGACCCCCCGCTAACTACAGACTTTCTATCGGCCGATAGTTTGGTCGGGTTGGGCTGTTAGTACGTTTTTCGACCGATACCAAATCGTGTAGTATGCGGACTTGCATACATCTTCATACTGATTATAAGCCCGACCAAACTATCGGCCGATAGAAAGTCTGTAGTTTGCGAGGGGTCTTAAACTAACAAACAGAGAGTGGTGAAATTAGGTCTAAGACAGTCTCTATCGGTAACCATGACAACGGTTGTAAACAAATTGCGAGTTATGGAATCGATTACAATAGTGTAAATATAGGTCAATGGATTAAACTATTGATTAACCAAGGTAAACCATTCTAAAACTACAAAGTGTCATAAAACGTTGCTCATAAATTTAAAACTCTGAATTACCTATATAAGAAGTGAAGGAGTAATGTAGCGTTTGTGTACATTTAGAATGGTTTATCTATCATGTAGAAGATATTAATCCAGGCCAGGATTTTATGTACTTAAATAATATTTCAAAAGACTTCATAACTTATTGATGACAAGATTCTAATTTTCTAATGTTCATTATCGTAGATATTAACGTGAAATCCGTTTTCTTCCAATACATGGCCTCTAATACGTCCCATGTATTTATTTACATACACACAATTTAACATAATTTACCTACTTGTAGAGTAGTTACCTACTTATACCTACCTGTATGCCTTCACCTATAGGATTGTAGTGTACCAAATACAAGCTTTTCCACATTCCCTAAAAAGACCGCATCTAGCGCCCTACGACATTCCCCTTATAAAAGACCCTATAAATAAATTACCATTCTACGTTTAATTTAAGATATTAATTAATTTTCATTGGTAAAAAGGTTTTCCACCACAGTAAGGTAGATGGGTATCTACCTATGCTACGTTTTTCACAAATTTAGGAATTATTTATAGTACTTATTTATAAATTTAGGAATAGTAATTGTCATCTATTCAGAACCCTAGATCTAGTTATAGACTGTTTAGTTATAAGCGATTATGTAGTTATAATTGTATAGATTATCTCTATCCTTTTTTATATTTTGTTGTTTAAATTGATGGAATTTAAAACTATTAGTATTGCAAAATAGATTTGCGCCCGTGGCTTTGCTCGCGGTATTATTTTCCCGCTATAAAATGTATGAACTTAATTATTGCAAAGTTTCATTCAAAGCCGTTCAGTAGATTTTGCGTGGCTTTCACGTTCATAATATTGTAAATTATGCTTGCAATATATGTATATAAATATTTTATTTTATTTGAATTAACATGAATTTATTTAAAGCACAGTTAAGACGCTTATTTTGCCAAAAAAAAATCTTGGCTAGATATAAATCTTGGTAATAACCAAATCTATATAAATACACTGTTATGTATATAATAAATAAACTGTTACCTATTTTGTGAATAAAATAATTACATAATATTACACTTATGGTTTTCATTCGAATTCCCTTGTATTAAAAGCACAGTTAGCGCACTTAGCGCCTTTAAAAGTATATCAGATTATCTAGTACGTACCCACCCGTATTCGAATGGATCTCATCAGATCCATTCATCAGATCCACGATGTATCTAATATTTTTTATTTATTTTATTTTTCTTATTAGATCTATTACTGACATGTATGGATATTATCTTACATCAATCACGACAGAAAAGTACCAGGCAAGCATAATCCACTAAGAGATGAAGCACTTATTAAATTGTAGACAACTAGTACCAGGCAACCATAATCCCATGTGAGATGAACAAGCCTCGTAAAGGTTTGACTTACATCAATCACGACAGAAAAGTACCAGGCAAGCATAATCCACTATGAGATGAAGCACTTATTAAATTGTAGACAATTAGTACCAGGCAACCATAATCCCATGTGAGATGAACAAGCCTCGTAAAGGTTTGAAACTACAATTACCTATCTTACATCAATCACGACAGAAAAGTACCAGGCAAGCATAATCCACTAAGAGATGAAGCACTTATTAAATTGTAGACAACTAGTACCAGGCAACCATAATCCCATGTGAGATGAACAAGCCTCGTAAAGGTTTGACTTACATCAATCACGACAGAAAAGTACCAGGCAAGCATAATCCACTATGAGATGAAGCACTTATTAAATTGTAGACAATTAGTACCAGGCAACCATAATCCCATGTGAGATGAACAAGCCTCGTAAAGGTTTGAAACTACAATTATCTTACATCAATCACGACAGAAAAGTACCAGGCAAGCATAATCCACTAAGAGATGAAGCACTTATTAAATTGTATATTCGCAAATCTAATATCTCAAGAACGGCTAGGCCAATTTAGGAGCTTTGGTTTTAAAATAGTCGTAGCCCAGGGAAGGTTTAACTGGAGAAAACATGGGATTAAAGCTTGTGAAGTACTAGCTGACCGATATATAATGGGTGTATGGGAAAACAATAAAAAACATGATTGTATCATAACGTATATTCAAATAAAATGACATCTTATTGAACAACGGAATATAATGCAAACGATTTAATGTACAGATACCCTCATACAAGTTAAATCAGACCACTTCGCTTAGGTATACAACTAGACACAAACTACATACTTATGTTTCAAGTATCTTCCATTTTCAACAACATAATATTGTTGGATTGAAGAACTTATTACTTTCTATTTACTGTAAGAAATTAACCATCAGGCACTTTAATTATCATACATTTAGTATTTGACATTGACATTTGGTTGACAGTAACATTTTTCACGTTGACATTTGTATTGGTTTGAAAGTGACAGCAATATATTTATCTCAAAGCAAAAATGGTCTGAATTTAACTTTCAGCTGTGTTCTTAATACACCGTCACACGACGTATGGCATTAATACAATAACAAAACCCAATGCAATTAAATAAATAATATCTAAATCCTAATAAATAAAATAACAATTAATCTATTGTGTACTATAAATTATTGCAGATTTTCTACCTCAATATATATTTATATTTCTCACTGTTCGTTACATTTAAACGATTAGATAAGTTTTGTACGTATTTGAATAAAAATTATCTACTATTAAATAACTCATCATTTATGTAACACTATATAAAATATATGAATATTATTCTATCAAATGTTCTGTCGGTGATAACTAGCCATGGAAATTGAGAAATTTTATAAAAAAAAATATTTTGTGTCACGTGATTCAAGTATTAAGGTTAGCAAAATTTATCTAAATAGCAATGCTAAACACTACGTTGTTTATAATATACTCTGTGATCAAAGCACGCATTTACAATTCCATTTAATTTCTTTCATCATCGACCAAATCGAACGTGAGTAAGGTTTATTTTAAAACAACGGGAATTACTCCCGTATTAACAAAGGAATTAAACACTCGACGTTTCGATCACAAAAAGAGCAGTCGTTCTCAGGAGGATTGAGCGTCCCACCGTGCACCGTCTCCTCTCTGCTCGTTGTTATAAAATGAATAGTGTAACTCATGAATATTGAAGGTGATATGATTCTAAAATGTTTGCTTATCGGCTAGTGTTAGACAGAACAGTGAGATCGTTCATTGTCGCGGCGCCACCTCCTGGTGTGTGAGGGGCAGTTCCGGATGGATGCCGCGGATGAGGGGCTCCAGGTTGTGGTAGTAGATGTCGGCGGTGAGCTCTGAGACACTTGACTCGGGCTCCGTGCGGGACTGCTTCGTTTGCTCGTCGATCTCTTTGCGGACTTTTGTGTCGATTTCCTGGAACCAGATGAATATATACATAACACATATATATATACACCATATGTGGGTGTTATATATGTCTAATAAAAATATTTATCTATGTATGTATATTATATTAAGAATATCAGTAATCTAGCACCCGTTCACAAGCTTCGAGCTTACCACGGGGCTAGATGTTGCTGTGTGAATTGTGCGGCAATATTTATTATGAATGAATGGTGTTACCTTGAGTTGATCCGGCTGAGCTAAGTTGGCGGTCAGAATCTTCTCTTTGAAGTTAGTTATCGGGTCACGGGTCTGGCGAACTTCTTGTACCTATGGAAAATATTAATTATTACTTTGACATAAACTTATTTACTATTACTAGGGTTGCCATTATATTTTACTATTGTTTAAAAAATTAAATCATATCAGTTCATCGGTTTCCCGCGATACGGGTTTATTCCTAATACACAACCTTAATTATTATTTTTTATTCATGCGAACTAGTAACTGGTTCACTGTTTTATATTCTATATTTTATTTGTAATTAATTTTAGGCAGTTAAATAAATAATTTACCTCTTCACGCGTACGATAAGAGGTTCCGGGGTCAGACATAGAGTGGCCGAAGTATCTGTATGTAGACATCTCCATGACAAGGGGTCCTGGAAATGAAAAATATATTGTTTTATAAGTATTTAAAAATGCATGTGTACAGTAATATTTATTATTATTATTTATTTATAAATTGTGAAGAAACAATGTTGTAATTATTTAGTTCTCTTGAGCCACGAAGAGATGGCGCTATAAAAATGTTGTTAAGTTTTCGTGCGCCACCCAGAGATGGCGCTATAATAAATGTTGCGATTAGTTCTAATTTCTGCGGAAGCCTACATGGGCGAGTCCAACTTAGATTCTCTGACTCTATCTGGCTATATGCCACTTTTTTAAAAATTATTATCAACCTTAGTTTAGTTTAGGGACTCCTTTTTCCGCAATTGGACTCAAATTTGGTCCTTTGTGCGTGGTTAGTCCGCTAGTGTAACGCCTAACTCCGACCAGAAGCTCAGAATCGTCCTGGGGTCATCGCAGGCTTCACGGAGTGACCTCGGCAGTTGGAGGATTTGAATTCGTTCCGCTGTTACTCCCTCGCATGGACTACGTGGGCAGCTGATTCTTCTTTGCTAACACCCATATTCTTAGTCGTTTCCTCATAATATTCCTCCACTCAAAAATAAACAATTGATCGTCTTGAGTGGTCTTGAGGGAGTTTCAAGGTTGGTTAGGAGGAACCTTACGTTTGACAGTTTCCACCTATCAATTCATTTTGTACAACGGGAATTACTCACGTATTTACATAGGAGTTAAACAACTCTCGACGTTTCGACCACAACAAGAGCAGTCTTTATCAGGAGGAGTGAGCGTCCCGCTGTGCCCCGTCTCCTCTCAGGTCGCGCGCGCGGTTCTCACTATCCACCTATCAAACTTGAGGTGAGCCGAAAAAAACAAGTGGCGGATGTTTTTGTCAACTGAGAATAAACTGAGAGGTTGAGTCGAGTCTGGAGGAAACGACTAAGAATATGGGTGTAAGGGGCCGCCCATTAATCAAGTGAGGTCGTTTTTCTCATTTTTTGACCATTTTTGACCAACGGTCCACGCTGGTGCCCATACCTTTACCGCTGGTGCAGTGTTGTATGGCGAACCTGGTGGCCTCCCTGGTGGCCAGCACGTCCATGCCGTCCACCCACAGGCCGGGCACGTAGTCGCCGCGCGTGTAGTACTCCGTGCTGGCGGACGAACGGTCCACGCTGGTGCCCATACCTTTACCGCTGGTGCAGTGTTGTATGGCGAACCTGGTGGCCTCCCTGGTGGCCAGCACGTCCATGCCGTCCACCCACAGGCCGGGCACGTAGTCGCCGCGCGTGTAGTACTCCGTGCTGGCGGACGAACGGTCCACGCTGGTGCCCATACCTTTACCGCTGGTGCAGTGTTGTATGGCGAACCTGGTGGCCTCCCTGGTGGCCAGCACGTCCATGCCGTCCACCCACAGGCCGGGCACGTAGTCGCCGCGCGTGTAGTACTCCGTGCTGGCGGACGAACGGTCCACGCTGGTGCCCATACCTTTACCGCTGGTGCAGTGTTGTATGGCGAACCTGGTGGCCTCCCTGGTGGCCAGCACGTCCATGCCGTCCACCCACAGGCCGGGCACGTAGTCGCCGCGCGTGTAGTACTCCGTGCTGGCGGACGAACGGTCCACGCTGGTGCCCATACCTTTACCGCTGGTGCAGTGTTGTATGGCGAACCTGGTGGCCTCCCTGGTGGCCAGCACGTCCATGCCGTCCACCCACAGGCCGGGCACGTAGTCGCCGCGCGTGTAGTACTCCGTGCTGGCGGACGAACGGTCCACGCTGGTGCCCATACCTTTACCGCTGGTGCAGTGTTGTATGGCGAACCTGGTGGCCTCCCTGGTGGCCAGCACGTCCATGCCGTCCACCCACAGGCCGGGCACGTAGTCGCCGCGCGTGTAGTACTCCGTGCTGGCGGACGAACGGTCCACGCTGGTGCCCATACCTTTACCGCTGGTGCAGTGTTGTATGGCGAACCTGGTGGCCTCCCTGGTGGCCAGCACGTCCATGCCGTCCACCCACAGGCCGGGCACGTAGTCGCCGCGCGTGTAGTACTCCGTGCTGGCGGACGAACGGTCCACGCTGGTGCCCATACCTTTACCGCTGGTGCAGTGTTGTATGGCGAACCTGGTGGCCTCCCTGGTGGCCAGCACGTCCATGCCGTCCACCCACAGGCCGGGCACGTAGTCGCCGCGCGTGTAGTACTCCGTGCTGGCGGACGAACGGTCCACGCTGGTGCCCATACCTTTACCGCTGGTGCAGTGTTGTATGGCGAACCTGGTGGCCTCCCTGGTGGCCAGCACGTCCATGCCGTCCACCCACAGGCCGGGCACGTAGTCGCCGCGCGTGTAGTACTCCGTGCTGGCGGACGAACGGTCCACGCTGGTGCCCATACCTTTACCGCTGGTGCAGTGTTGTATGGCGAACCTGGTGGCCTCCCTGGTGGCCAGCACGTCCATGCCGTCCACCCACAGGCCGGGCACGTAGTCGCCGCGCGTGTAGTACTCCGTGCTGGCGGACGAACGGTCCACGCTCGTGCCCATACCTGGAACACGAAACAAACAAACAACATAGATATAATTACTTTATTGCACCATTAATAATATAACATAAAGAGTCGATAATACAATAAGTAGTAATAATGGGACAAAAGGTAACGTTTGGGTAGATAGGAACTATTAAATGCTAGAGTGGCAGTCACCTACATAGTTACATTAAATTTATATATTAATCTAAGTTAAATTTGTAAATAAATTACTTAAACAATACTTACTCAGTTTTCTACATGTAAATATCAATGAGAAAAAGACATTATTACATCATTTTTGATTCGATCATGTAGAAAAGCTCCAAGTATAGCCCTCTCCATACCTCATTAGCATTATGTTCCTAGGTTAAATAAAATCTAAATAAAATTAAAAAAAAACATCTCACGTAATTTATGGACACCCCCTAATCAAAATGTTGTTCTAAACATACCATATCCGTTATTCTCGCAGACGAACACGGCGGGTAGGTTCAGCAGCTTGGCCATGTTGTATGCCTCGAACAGTTGTCCCTGGTTGGCCGCGCCGTCGCCGTATAACGCGAAGTTGACGCCGCCGTCTTTCTTGTATTTGTGAGCGAAGGCCAGACCCGCACCTAGCGGCACCTGAGGAACAATATAAATGTAAATAAATATAAATATTGCTGGACAATTCACACAGCGACATCTAGCGCCGTGGTAAGCTCTAAGCTTGTGTTACGGGTGCTAGATTTCTGATATACTTAATATAATATACATACATAGATAGATATTTCATAAGTTTATCTGGGGTGACTGGCTGTTAGAACGCTAACGGTAGAATTGTGAAATTTGGACCGTGGCTTTCTTTAGTGACGTATAGGTTCACTAAGGGATTTTGCGAAATTCACCCCCTAAGGGGAGAAATAGGTTTTTTATTTCAGTTTTTAATAACCTTTGAACTACATGTTCACGCCGGTCATATTACATTAACATAAATGATTAAGTTACATAAAACTAGCACAAAAAAACATGATATGAAATACTTACAGATAAACAAATATGGGTTGCAAGTTTGTATGGAAATGGAAAAATCTTTAAATTAGCAATAGTCATAATAATGCTAGTCATAATAGTATTTATTGGTAATAAACATTACAACCCAGCAACGATTTTAACATGCAAAGCTGCTAGTTGTATTATAATGATGTCACAAAATAGAGCGACATATCAATCTATTATACAACAAGGAAATGACCCACCTGAGCGCCAACAATCCCATTCCCTCCATAGAAGTTCTTAGCGTACATATGCATGGAGCCGCCCTTCCCGCGGGAACAGCCCACCTGCCGGCCCGTCAGCTCGGCCAGCACGCCCAGCGGACTGACGCCCATGAGGTAGGTCCACGCGTGGCAGCGGTACGCGGTTATCGCTGAGTCTACGTCGCGCATCGCCGCACGCATACCCACCGCCACCGCTTCCTGACCTGAACATGAAAATTGGTTGTCCGTAAAGTCGGTTTACTGACGATAGTTGAACGTGACAACGTCTTAAGAAAATAATAAATAATAATAAATATTACTGGACAATTTTACACAGCGACATCTAGCCCCGTGGTAAGCTCGAAGCTTGTGTTACGGGTGCTAGATTTCTGATATACTTAATATAATATACGTACATAGATAGATATTTTTTTTATTTTACATATATAACACCCAGACACCCGGAACAACTATTTGCAGATCAAACAAATAGTTGTTCCTAGGCGGGAATCGAACCCACAACCTCTTGCGTCGCAGGCGGACCTTCGCCCGCTGCGCCACAGAGGTCGTCAATACTGATGGAATGAGTAAGAGTATTGAGTATATCAGAAATCTAGCACCCGTAACACAAGCTTTGAGCTTACCACGGGGCTAGATGTCGTTGTGTAAAATTGTCCAGCAATATTTATTTACTTTATTTATTTTAATGGTAACATTTTTCAGAAGTATAGCAGCTGTCCACGCAGAAGCATCGCTCACTCAAGTAGGAGAGAGACGGATGTCGAACGCTGCCGAACGCGAAAGCCGATTGTGCTTCTTTGTCGCTCGTTCCGCGCTCTCGCTCGCACTTCAAGCCTTATTGGAACGCCTCAGAGCGAGGTAACGCCGCATGAGTCATGATTTTACGTGCGTGCAGCCGGCTCTATCAAATTATAAGACGTTGTCACGTCAATAAAAATTATAACCAAGCAATAAAATGTGTAAAACGCCTCTGGACAACTATTAGTATGATCTGCAAATATTTGTTCTGGGTGTCTGGATGTTATATATGTATAATAAAAATATCTATCTATGTATGTATATTATATTAAGTATATCAGAAATCTAGCACCCGTAACACAAACTTTAAGCTTACCATGGGGCTAGATATTGCTGTGTGAATTGTCCAGCAATATTTATATTTATTTATAACAAGTACAATTTTTTATAACAAGTACAATTTGTACTTGTTATAAATAAATATAACTTATGCTAAATGCACAACCAACAATTATAGGTTACAGCTTACAAAATTTACATCATTTTGTAAATAAATAAACAGTGGTTATATAGAGCGAAATCTACTTAAACTGCTTTGCTTAAATAAATGATACATACCAGAGTACAAATGACAGAAGCCCCGCACAAGTTTCTCCTTGTACAGAGTGCTGGCGGCATTTTCGAGTCTACGCAGAATCACCAGTTGTTCATACATTCTGATTGCCTCCTCTGAGCTGAGTGTAGCCGACGTCGCAGGCCCTTTGTCGAGCCTGTGAAGCTTGTATGGCTGGAAATAATCAGTATTGTACTAATCTTCTTCTTCTTCTTCTTCTTATATATAAAAGAAAGTCGTGTTAGTTACTTCACTTATAACTCGAGAACGGCTGAATAGATTTGGCTGAAAATTGGTGGAGAGGTAGCTTAGAGCCGGGAGAAGGACATAGTATACTTTTTACTGCTTTTTTAAAAATCTTATATAATGCGGGCGAAGCCGCGGGCGGAAAGCTAGTCTACTATATAAAAATAAGTCGGGTTTTCCCTTCTGACGATATAACTCCAGAACGCACGGACCGATTACCACGGTTTTGCATTCGTTGGAAAGGTCTCGGCCTCTGTGAGGTTTATAGCAAAGAAAATTGCGGGAAAGTTTAAAACGCGGGCGAAGCCACGGGCGGAAAGCTAGTATTTAATAATAAATTGAGTTAACATTAAATAAAATACCAATGCAATGTATTTTACATAGAAACAGGTAGATTCAATAATTGTAATTGTGTTTTATGACCAGCAATATATTTATATTATGAATAGGTAGGTCTATAAAAATGGCGCAAATATTCTACTAATTGGCTAATTATTACAGTTAATTGTTTAAGTATAATTTTCTCTTTGCCATATTTTATAACTAACCCTTGACATGAATTTCATTAACAAGCTTTCCAGTGTTACAATTTCTTATCATAGATATTTACAGTTATCTCATTAAATTCTAAATAAATATTGTTCTTTGATATACTTTTATGGGTGACATTCACATAATTTAGAGACATGCAAATAAGTATTTAAAGCTAGTAATGCTTTAAATTTAATAACTGAAGCAGGTCTAAAAACCTATTTCCTTTAAAATACTATTTGGTATGAATACTGTTCCCAGTAATATTTTGTTGGAAGAAATATTCTTATAAAACAGCTACCAGTTTAAAAAAATCCTAAATAAGTATAAATTGACTTAGACCAGGGTTTTTAATTTTTTAAAGGAAAATCACATTTTTATGATGCAATTGTACCTAATGATACAAATTTTTGTTTCGGTTTTGTGCATTTTCTGAGAATATTTACTATAGTAATGTATATATTTATTTTAACAATCAGAAAATAGAGATTTCAATGGACATAAAGCACACAGACTTTTATAAAAAAGCTAATATTTTGACACGTGAATTTTCGATTGAAAATTAGTCTATATTTTTGAAAATTAAGTCAAATAAGGTGAAAACAACAATATTTTCAATCAAATAAATCACAGTGTATTTGGGACATAAATAGGTAAGTTTTCACCAAATTTCGTAGAAAAATAACAATTTTTGAAAAAGATAAATAAAAAAAACAAAAAACTTGGTTATTTGAATTTTTCACATAAGTTTTGAGGCTATGTATAAAAGTTGTGAATTAAAAGTTGTAGATCGTTTTATTACCTGCAACTTTGCCATATAACTTTTTTTCATAGGACTAGTAGTTTCACCGCAAATCGAGATAAACCATTTTCTCCCCTTAAAAGCCCACCCCCTCCCACTTCCCGAACTCAGATCGACCGTAATTTATTTTTCCTTTCATTTTTACCATATTCCCCTCCTTTTCTAATGGGTTTCATCCTACTACTATTTTTTTCCGTTTTTGACCATTTTTGGTCTAAAATCACTGGTCTAACTGTACTTCCACAGAGTATAAACATACACTTGACATTTTGAAGGTTAGGTTACATAATTATGTTATTTCTACACAATTTGCTGTATGTAAACACACCATAGTCTTCGCTAGAACAAGGAATCGTAAAGTACAAGTAGTTATAGTAGTCATTATGATATTAAATAGGTGTAAATAAGAAAATAGCTTACCTTGATCTCAAATTCAGCTTCATTTTTGGTACTGTAGTTAGCAGTTATTGCTCGGATCGCAGTATTCTGTACAGTAAAAATAATGTCTTGTTACATAGTGAGTTATGAAATATTCAAGACAAATTCAGCAAAATCTTTCAACAATTAATAAAATAGGTAGGTCAAGTTATTCCATAGAAACAACGCACCTTCGTAACGTTACCACTGAGAAGTTTGGCAACGGCCGGAATAATCAGACTCATCTTAGCAACAATTTCTTCTAGAACTCCCAGATTGAATCAGAAAACTTCAGAAAAGTGCCAATAACTAATAATTTTTGAGAAAATTATATGAAAAAGACCAAGCCGGACCGCAAAAAGTGCAAAAACTATAAATTACGTGACAGCTACGACATTGAAGATGTCATTCACGTGTGGCTTGGCTTGTTTTCAGTGTAACAGCTGACAGATCGACTGTCCCTAAGTACAGTATCGAATCTGAAAATGGCTACTTTTCAGGACGGCCATTTGAAGTTGGAATTGGTTGCTTTTTGGAATATCTTTTTATTTGAAAGAGGCAGATCGACAATTTTTTCAGGATAGCGGCTTCAATTTATACTTAAACTTTGGATATTAACGGTAATAAGAAATTCTCAACAGATTCTAGGATTTTTCAGTTTCAATAGCTTACATCGTACAAACTAGCCCTCAAAACATCGAAACTACCCAATTCGACAGTATACTTAGAAATTTTACCCTATATTTTTATCGAATGTGGTAATTTCATTAGTTTACGTGGTAGAAATCTGTATATTCGATTGTACTCCTATCATTTTGGTCAAAGATAATATTCTAGAAAGTTAATAAAAGTTCATTATTTTCATATGTAATATGTAGTACAAAGACAGGAATGACTAAATAATAGATTATTAGGTCTGATTATTACTAAAATCGACAAACAATTAAAATAAAATAATATATTTTAACAAAAGTACACTTCTAATCAATGTAAGCAAAATTAGAATGAATTCAGACTTTAGTTTGAGTCATCATATTTATCGGGTAAATTTTCTTCATGCTTAAGGTTCTATGATAATTGGTGATGTTTTTTGTGGTATTACCTAAAGGTAATACCCCAAAATTACACATAGACATCAGGTGCTTGTATTTAGCTTCGGGCAAAGGTACATACATCTCTGTACAAATTATTTATTATAATACATCTTGCTCCTCTCTGATCGTTTTTGTATCTTGTAACGTATTTAACAAGTGACTGTAATTATTAAAATTATATTTTAAATACAAACAGTTTGGGTCTTCTTTTCTTAACCTTAAATATCGCCTTGTGTTATTTCAATAACGTTGTAGGACTTACCCTCAATTTTGGCCTACCTGACCAATGCATACCACAGATCCAGGGTGTAAATGAGGATTCCTTTAGCCTTTATTATTTTTATTTTCTCGTTCAATACGGGCGAACCGTATCACCTTCATTTTGGGCATGGCCTTGTTCAAGAAATCTGTGAGTTATGTCCATCCATAACTTCCACAATTGTTGCACCCTAACACGGTACATGTACTAACATAAAGCAATCTACCACTTAAGCTTAACATTGTAGAATGTTTATGTATGCAATAAATAAATAAACTCTGTATATGTTATAGCCTAAGCAGTTATCTAAGCAACATCAACATTTCTTACCACTCTTTTTGACTATACATTTTATAAAGTGCATCAGGCAGCTTGACTCTTTATTGCCTCTATTTTAGCCGTGCATTTTGTCCTCAAAACAAAATGCCTCTTTTGTGCCAAAAAATAAAATAAAGAACTAACTTTCTCTTGTAGTAAAATAAACCTATAACTCCATGAGGAGAATTAAGGATTATCTGAATATCAAATGTTGAGCAAACCACTTCCGGGTACTTTTATTGAGCCAGCTGCTTATAACTCTCCTAAGGTTGGCTTAGATTCTCTAGGTAAAGATTGATCTTCGTTTTACTGTCACTGTTTAGACTTTTGTTTGGTTTAGACACAATAATGCTTGGCGAGACTGTCTTATTTCGTGATGGGTTATCGTCGATCATTCTTTCCAATAAAGTGAAATCATCTAAAGCATCTCTAAAGTTACAGTTTAGTGGTAGGAAATGAAGATTCAAATAAAATAAGTCGTAAGTAGTCCTAAGTAAAATTGGTAACGTGTATACGTTCCTATTAATCACTAGCCACACTGATAAACGCTACAGGTAATGTCACTAAATATTTTAACGTTAATATTGTCTTGAATTTAGCTATCAAAAGTAGACGAAATTAAATAAATAATGTTGTAAAAACCACATAGCATCATCTAACCAAATGTAAACAGAGTTTGTGTTATGATGACTTGTTTACATTATTATATTTATAGATTTTCTTTTAAAGGAAGGTACATAGATTATAATCTATAGATCGTATAAACATTTGTCCTAAAGGCGGGAATTTTACCCGCAATTTTCGCCAGCCGAACTAGATCGCTCGCCTTTAAATTATTTATCTACTAGGGTGTACTTTCGGTTGTATTTGAATGTATATAAGATAAATAAATTGACATTCGATAGCATTTATGCACTGTTAATACGTGGTATACTATTGAATGTGGCAATTTCGATAAGAAAACATTTTGAAATTGCAACGTAAACTGATGAAACTGGTACATTCGATGCAAAAGTCTCTTACTGTCTCGGCGTAAAATATTGAAACGGTCACTATCAATACTTTACGCGGAGATCACACAGTAGGTTTTTATGAATGTTTTAAAAACATTGTTAAACTAGGATTATTATTACATTAAATAACCGTTAATTATTTCAGTAATATATTTTTATAGCGAGCGACGCGACGTATACTCGCGAAAGCGGTAGTTTCGTCTCGCTTGCATAGTGATCAGCACAGCGTATACGCTCGAAACTTAATTTTCGATATCCTACGTCTGAACAAAATGTTACATTCGATTGTATACGTTTAGCTAGAGGAGAAACTAATGAAAAATATTAATTTTTCTTTTCATCCAATTAAAGAACACATAAAAATAAGTCAATTCAGCAAATAAAAAAAAATTGCCAATTTTCATTTTCGATACTGTACTTAGGGACAGTCGAGATGTCAACACAAATTTTATGTCAAGAAGAAAATTATTTGTGTTACCATATTGATTTGAACGCCGATAAATTCAAAGTTCTATATTGCAACTATGTTGTAGATACGATATTTAGGGATAGAATATACATATGTAAGTACAAAAGATTCAGCCTGCACTTTAAAAATAAAAAAATATATGCTAACGTGACTTTTACCAAATAATTTAAGGGGCATTTTGTTGTAGCATATTATTTAAATTTAAACAAAGAAAAACGCAAATCATAAAAATAATTTCAAACAGGAAGGACAAAATATAACATATTTTCACTTTTAATGGACTATGAATCTACATAATTGCACAATATTGAGCAACCTATGGTCTTTGTAATAATATAATCAACACACTGATTTCTGGAGTTTATCATTTAGGTTATTCAGCGTTTTGCTGTTATTATTTATATATAATTTTATAAATAAACAAATACCTTACAAAGATATATTTGAATTTATATTGGTTTTGATCGCATTGCGTAGTAACGAGCTGGCCACATTGTATGAGTCAGGCATTGATGACGGATTTTGACGATTCATTCATTGTGTTGTGTGAGCACTGTGTGTGAGCCAGCCAGCCAGCCACAGCATGACAGCACAGACAGAACAACAGACGCAGATGATCTAGAAAGTTGTTGTGGAAGTGAGAATCGCTTATATTTGTTAGTGACGAAGTTTTTCATCATTATTACTTTAGACTTTGTGAAGAACATACTGAAACCATGGAATTCCCTCACATTGGAAAGAACTGTTCATTTAGTTCATGCAACAAACTTGGTGAGTAATATATTTTAAATATTACACTTACATACTCCCCTTTGTATGAATTGCAAAACCTTTATCCACTCGGAATAGTTACCTATAAAAAATATATTTGCCTACTAAGATAAACAATAAGAATAACCGTTGGTTTTGCTGGTTGGCTAAATATACCAAGTAAGTACCAACACCCATACAAAAGTTATCTAGAACAATTAGGTAACTGCAATATGTCTTAGGTAGAATTCTACAGTACCTATACATAAAACACTCTTACTTTTTACCTCTATAATAAAATAAAATAAAAAGCCTTTTATTTCTTACAAACTATGTACATGGACAAAAAAATGTTTAAACTTAATCCTAAATGTAGTTAATACTTTTAATAGTTAGTCTGTAGGAACCCCTCTGCGGGTAAAGTCCTTACTTATACCTCTATAAAAGTCAAATTAGTTCTAGTACATAAAATTAATTGTAAAAGTTTCTTAAATTTGTTAGTTCATAAGTAAATGCTCCTTCTTCTTAAGAAAGGAGCTGAGTTGTAAGTTGCAATTGGATTATTAAATATAACCTTCATATAATATATGTACATCCATTTACTCTATTAACTTAAATGAACACTATACTGCAGAAACTATTTTTTAAATTAGTGGTAGCAATTGTAATATGGAAAGTATAGGTACTTTCCATAATAAATGTGCTATATATTATACTACATAACTTTGAAAAATCTATTAAAATCAAAGTTACACTATTAAACTTCTGGTTTGCTCAGTCAAAGATCATGCTTACATTCACTTTGCCTAAAATTAGACCTTTTAATTTCCTTCTGCTAATGTGCTAAGTATCTTGACTTTGAAAGTGTTTTAGCACCTAAAAAACTGTTAAATTCAGCAAAAATAATTTATAAAGTACTCATAGTTGATAATTGTAAACTAAGTAGGTACATAATTATTTATCAACCTAAATTAACCTAATTTTTATTTTATCAATTTCAGATTTCCTGCCCATGAAATGTGGTGCTTGTAAAGAAGTATTTTGGTGAGTAAGTTGTTGATCATTTTCCTAGGGGCCGTCCATTAATCACGTGAGGCTAATAAGGGGGGGGGGGGGGGAGGGGGTACGGAAAACATCACGAGGGGGGAGCGGGGTCTCGTTAGACATCACGTGTATTAATTTTATTTATTTTTTGTCAAAAAGCGCATTTTCTGAACCGACATTTTGAAATTTGTTTTTCGAATAAAAGACATTTTTTAAACATTTTTTTCCAGTCAAAAATAGCCTTTACATAGACTTCCGAAAAAAATACACGTGATCCAGGGGGGAGGGGTGGTTTTTGCGGAGTTATTTCACGAAATTATGTACTCTAACCATTGTTTTATGCTACCAATAAATATTTTTGTTTTTTTTGGAATAAATTTCACCCAAATAGAGACTACAATACGATTATTTTCATGTTACAGTTCGGATCACTTCGCCTACATCAAACACGAGTGTCCAGCCCCCAATACCAGAGATGTTCAGGTACCCACTTGTCCATTATGTGGGCAGGTTGTGCCGGGTCGGAGAGGTGAGCCACCGGATGTGGCCGTCGGGGCGCATATTGACAACCAGTGCACATCGGACCCTGCTAAGGAGAGGAGAAAAAAGGTGAGATATACAATACAATACAATACAAATACTTTATTGTTACACCACATTACAAAAAATACACATACAAATAAACATAATAATACAGTGAAACAATGGGCGGCCTTATCGCTTAGAGCGATTTCTTCCAGGCAACCGTGGGATGGAACAAATACTAGAAGATATGTACAGATTCTGGAATCCTGTCTATAACAAAGAATAGTTCATATGTGAATATTTTCACTTTCAAAATTTTCGTGAGTTATACTATTGGAATTACTCACGTATTTGAACGGGAGTTAAACAACTCTCGACGTTTCGACCACAAGAAGAGCAGTCTTTATAAGGAGTGTGTCCCGCTGTGCCCCGTCTCCTCTTAGGTCGCGCGCGCGGTTATCACAGAAACGTCGAGAGTTGTTTAACTCCTGTGTAAATACGCGAGTAATTCCCGTTGTATAAAATGAATATGTAAATAATTATAAATTTAATAACAAAGAGAGAAAGATATCTTGTACTTACATGTGAAATATACCAGAGAATTTGGATGGTATAAGATGGTGTAGGATAAGTATTTATTTGTGTGATTTTGTTACATTAAATTAATATTTTGAAATGTATGTTTTATGAAAACACATTTATTGTTTTCATAAATTAAATTTAAAAATAATTGTACAAACGCTTAATTATGTTATGTAGTGAAAGGTAACCTTGAAATACCATTTAAGTTTAGGTGTGGATGAACACGTGCAACACGCGATATTCTCACTTACTCCAGGGAATACTTATTACAAACGTAACATAATAAAAATAATATACTTAAAAGTTTGTAACAAACCAGTATAATGATCCATAGTCCTCATCAAACTACTATAAACTGTTGGAAGAATGAAAGTACTTATTTTATTTAAGTATATTATTTGTTTGTTCCGGTCAAGATCCCAAGATCCCGTAGCCGTAGCATTTCGAGCAACTATCATGGTTTTAAATAATATTTAAACTATATTATATTTAAATCTAAAGCGTAAAAGACCTTTATAGAATAGAATAGAAAAAAAGATACAATTATAGGCCTTAAATTAATAATTTTTTTGAAGAGCACAAGATATTAACTATTATATATTAATTACCTTTCTAACCATAATAAAATAAAAAAATAAATATTACTGGACAATTTTACACAGCGACATCTAGCCCCGTGGTAAGCTGGAAGCTTGTGTTACGGGTGCTAGATTTCTGATATACTTATATAATATACATACATAGATATATATTTTTATTATATATTATACATATATATAATGTTTGTTTATCCCCAGGTATTCACCAACCGCTGCTCATTCAAAGGCTGCAAGACGAAAGAGATGGTGCCGCTTGTCTGTGTGGAGTGCTCGCTCAACTACTGCCTGCGCCACCGCCACACCACCGACCACGCTTGTGAAGGAAAACTCGCTGCGAAAAGACGACAAGCCGCGTAAGTATTACTTACTAGCTGCCCCCGCGAACTTCGTCTCGCCATATAAGTACATTTCTTTGCAACTATCTCCATTCTAAATTTCATCCAAATCGAATTTTCCCGCGGAAGCATGTATTTTTCCGCGGTAAAAGGTAGTCTATGTTCTTAAGCGGGAAAGCGTTACAGACAGACAGACAGAGTTAACGTGGTATTATTAGTTATAGGATTTTAAGTAGGTATTCACTAAATAAGAATAAGTTATCAGAAAATGGTATGGAAAAAATTACATCATAACGCTGGTTCTCGAGTGGGAGTCGAACCCACGCCACCCAGTTTAGCCCTGGTTGCACTAAACCAATTACTTACGCTTTTAAGGAGTTACGTAAGAGCTTGAATTTATCCCATACCTTATAATCAACATTACACAGTGGGTACACATTACAGTCATTTAGCTACTGGCGACATCTTTTATGTGGCTAAATAAAAAAACAGAGCTATTTCGCCGTTTAACTAAGAAGTACGCATAGACAATAGACACAGCTCACGTCATTGATAACAGTTTTCTTGTTTGAGAAAGTTTCTGTCATACTTTTTTTTAATTGAAGATAAATAATTTGTAGTCTGTTATATCTGGGATTTATGTATTAATCCAAGGATTAATTATTTTCAGTGAAGCAGCAATGGCAAGAATGAAAGCTAATGAAAACAGAATGAGACAAAACATTCCTACATCTGTCCCTGTCAGAACAGTTAGTGATGTTCAAGGAAATATGGTATGTATTTACTTTATTTATTATTTTTTCTGTTTTTATTATAAAAATATATATTTTCTGATCACAAACTAAGAGATATTCAATTTATATTTAATAAGCCGTGTTGGCCGTGGGAGCACACTCGACTTTAATTCCGAAAGTAGTGGGTTCAATCTCCGCCGCGGACCTCTGGATTTTTCTTCTTAAAAAAATATGTGCGCTTTGTAAACACGGGGCTAGATGTTGATGTGTGAATTGTCCAGCAATATTTATTTATTTATTTATCCTCTAACGGTGAAGGTAAACATCGTGAGGAAACCAGCATATTCTGATGATAATAATTTAGAAAAATGAAGTGAGAGTTAGTCATTATAAAATAAACATATATATATGAAAATAAACATATATATATAGTACATACATATATGAAAGTACCTTAACATGTCAGGGGGCACGTACCATGATTTATGTTTATTATTATTATTATTTTCAGACTGAAGATGAAGCTTTAGCACACGCATTGGCGCTATCGATGCAAGAAGACGACTCACGAGGGAACTTCAGACCGCTCGCTCGCGTCGGCGGCGAAGCCAACTCCAGATGCACTGTCTCCTAGCATATCTTATCACAATAACCAAATAACAATAATAAATAGCTTAAAACATTGTAAAATAATATATTGTCCAATTTATTAGAAAATAGAATAGAAAAAATTATAAGATCACAATGTAATTCGATAATCCACGGAAGTTAAAATGGTATAATGGTGAGGATTTATAGATTTTAATGTACAAAAGACATAATAAACCAACTCTTGGCAAAGCATGTATGACCAACGTTACTTGCCAGTATATAGGTAGATGATTTGTTTGAATATTGGCCGGTTATGCAAATAATGAATGAATGAACTCTTTATTGTACTTATACACCGTGCCCGCTAATAACCCGAAAGATTTAAACCACGTATTTTTGACGACATTACGAGTAAATAATGTTATATCAACATGGGTCTTATTATGTGTTTTAAAAAAATTACAATTTCGGTACAAATTAAATCTTATTAATTGCCCGCTTCTTTGTGAACAAGCCGTTAGGTAAGAAACTCAAGTTGAAGAACAGAGAGCGAGCATGACACTTCACGAATTGCTCCGAAATCACACGCACGACGAACAAGAAGTGTCAAGTTATGTCTTTTTTTTTGTATTTATTTATTTAATCTTTAAAGTAGGTACATTTCTTAAATAATTTTCTGCCATACTGCGCAGCAGTTTGTCGGCAGCCGTTCTCGCGGACATTTACTCGTTTTTGCACCTTTCTTATTATCTTATCTTAGTCTATCTTGGTACTTAACTTTATTTATAAATCTAATGTAATCTACTTACTAATTAATTAATTAATGGCGTGGCTTAGCAGGCAATGGTCCGCCCGCGACGCAGTAGGTTGCGGGTTCGATTCCCGCAACAGTAATCCTCAGGGCGACACTTTATCTGCACGATGTTTGCAGGATGTTTGTATTGAAATTATTTTTATTTATAGTAAAAACTTTTTGTAGATAGATACCAAACTTCTTTATGAAACTGGCTAACAACCATGCAGTTAGTAGTCTACGTTTAAAAGAAGTAAGTGGCTACGACATGCTCACGCCCTTAGGGTGCGTTAGACTGGAGATTTTTAAACTTTTTATTTGTTGTAAATAATTAATATCTCCTTAACTATGAGTTTTTGGACTATATGTTATATAACTTAAATACTCTAATTAGGCTCTAGTATCGTTAGCTTAAATCTTTCGGGTTATTGGCGGGCACGGTGT
The DNA here is from genome assembly GCA_963691955.1 of Chloroclystis v-ata. Classification (NCBI taxonomy): domain Eukaryota; kingdom Metazoa; phylum Arthropoda; class Insecta; order Lepidoptera; family Geometridae; genus Chloroclystis; species Chloroclystis v-ata. The sequence continues at coordinate 3,956,855 of OY829909.1, read as the reverse complement.
ATAAATGACAGTATAGAATTACAAAGCATAATACTAGGGGCTTATACGTACAAGGGGCGGCCTTATCGCTTAAATATTGTCAGTTATTCGTCCGCATATTAAATTATCATGGGACTTGATTTCCGCTACCTGCTAAAATGCTTGCAAAGGGGCCAAACCTTCTCATTCCTTGTTTTTGAATGTTGTGGTGTTTGTTACTAAATGTTTCTCTAAAAGAAGGTATGTATGCATTGTATTACTCTTATTAAATTATATTTCATTCTGTATACGTTATTCTAAAGTGGTACCATACTTTGAAAATAAATTGTTTATCTTAAGATTACTATTAATTGATTATATCACACGGTTTGCTAGGTTTTTTCAAAACATAATACCTAATTATTTATACCGCATATTTAATTGATATAATAATATAAAATGATTATATCTTCTGGCGGTAACTTACATAGATAAACAATGTTTAATCAAATATATGCAGGAATTTTAAATTAATGTTTTAATTATGTGAACGACTTGAATAGGTATTAAAAAAAGATGATCCATTCTAAAAATGAACTTCCCTCCACAAAACCTTGATGATTTCAATGTGTGAGAGGAAATACTTATTGCATCACTATACTTGTGTGCGTGCTACAACTTTACTGTAACATTGGCTCATCTGTCTGTCAAAGTGATACCGTTTGCTTATACGTTAATGAACATCCAATGACAAAGATCAATTTATGTGTGTTGTATCTATACACCTTTTTGCATGTACGTGTAACCGCGGTGGAGGGGCGTTCATTTTAGAAATTGTTTTACTACACACCTTAGGTATATTTATTCTGTCTTTTGTCACTTAACTTAATTTTGACATGTTTGGAATAAGGTCTTAAATGTAAACATCTATTTTGTGTAAATGCACAACTGCTTGTCTTCACAGATATTAAGATCTTTTGTTACCGTTACATTACTATTTTTGATAAAAATATAAATGTTGATAAATTATTTCTGTTCTATTACTTTTCATACCTAAAATATTACTTTTTAAAAAATTAAAATATTAGATATACTTAGAGGAATGGGAATCATAGTAATAAATACAAAATGCACAAGAATAAGAATATATATTTCACGTTATTTTTACTTTGGCTTTAAATCACAGATATTATATGTTATCTTAACCTTCATAAAATATAGGGTTCACTAACCATAAACCAGTAATATTTATCCTAATAACTAATTACCCTTATTAATTACTACCCTATAAATAATAAAAATATTTCCTTATAATATGTAACTAGACAATAATAATATAAAACATACAACATATCAACACTAGATTTTTGGCATAATATGACTACAGCTAAACCAATATAAAATCTCCAAAATAAAAAAATACATTTGAAACCAGCGAATAGCGCTAAAGGCTCGTTTACGCCGAGTCAACATCGTGCGACAGTGTCACATGCTACACACTATTATTTGTAGCATGCGGCACCTTATGGCACGCTACAAATAGAAATCATTTGCTATATAAATGATGCACACATGCGACTTTATATTTCTATGCGGCACCTTTTGGCAAGCTCCAAATAATGTGTAGCATGTGACACTGTCGCACGGTGTTGACTCGGCGTAAACAAGCCTTATCTCCTTGAAATATCATGATGTAAAATATTATAGCTACATTTCAACTTTATCTTTATCATTTGTGTGTAAGGGTCTATTACAGACTGGCCTTAGCGAGCGCTTTATTATTCAGCGCTCTAAACTTATGATTATCGTTCAAATAAGAAGTGATAAATTCTGGTGGATTGCGAGCTGTAAATAGTTCTAGACTCATAAATCTAGCAGCTGAAAGGCGTTTTCTCTCAGCATTGGAACGACATAAGCTTTTATGGGCTTCTGCTGTGAACTTGGCAGCTATTTTATCGACTAAAATATAGTCAATGGGTTTTGGATGATCTTCAATCGCTACCTGGAAGTAGAAGAGGGACATTAATCAAATAAATAAATATTGATGGACAATTCACACAGCAACATCTAGCCCCGTGGTAAGCTCGAAGCTTGTGTTACGGGTGCTAGATTTCTGATATACCTAATAGAATATACATACACATACATAGATAAATATATATTTTTATACTTATATATGTTTAATAGGATCAAATATTTGCAGATCATACAAGTTGTCCCGAGGCGAGAATCGAACCCTAAATAAAGTGTTTTTGTATTGTATTGTAAATTGTTTTAACCAAAAACAGCAAGCCATAAACAAAGAAGAAGAAGTACTTAATTATATTATCCAAAGGTCTCGCTTTTTAGCGATAAGGCCGCCCATTGTACGTGTCTTTTTGTGTGTTTTTATTCATGTTTTATTATTTTTGGTGTACAATAAAGTGTTTTGTATTGTATATTATATATCTTACCCCAAACCGTACCCACTGCCAAACTTGCCACCTAGATATCTCAGCCGTAGCAGAATCCTCCACGGAATCATTGTAGAAGTAATGTCCTCTGCCATCCAGCCAGTAGTACACAAACAGCGCGGTCACTCTCACATTGTGCTCTAAGCCGGACATAGTCACACCTCCGCTAGGAATCGCTAGGAGATCTCGCGGGGTTGTTGTAACATCGAATTTCAGATGGATCTGATTCGGCGTTGCGCTGGTTTTCTTCCAGAGCTTAGGAAAACGATAAATAAATAAATAAATATTACTGGACAATTTTACACAGCGACATCTAGCCCCGTGGTAAGCTCAAAGCTTGTGTTACGGGTGCTAGATTTCTGATAAAATAATCTATATTAATAATTGCGTCAAGGGGTACGGTAGACTCGATCGTCAACCTTATATGAATATCAAAACCATTTATTTGAGACTACATATTAACTAAAAAAATTTACTAAATTAAAAGAGTGTCAAAAAGGCTTAAACTCAGCATTTGTTGAATTGTTCAACAATGCGCTGACGCTGATCTTCCGTTTAGGAGTTTATGGAAATAAATGTCTTTCATGTAATAATAACAAAAGGTTAAGTTAAGCATACCCATTGTGTATGTTATTTTATTAGTTAAATGTTTAAAATGTCTATATTTGTGTACCTACAATAAAGTATTTTTGATTTGATTTGATTTTGAATAATCTTTGGTCCTGTTCCAGCAGTAATAAAATAAAACGAGCTTCTAATATGAACTTGGAGTAAATAAACGTTGAAAAGTCCTTACCTCATTCACAAACGGTACCGCCAGGGTATCGTACACCATAAACCCGTCCACACCCCATTCTATCTCCTTTGCTTTAGCCTCCAGTATCTTCGCGGTTATCATTTTAGACCTGGAATTAAAACAAATCAAAGTTCATATTCGTATCTGTTTATTCTATGGTTTTGTATAAGTACATACTAATATCTATACTTAATGCTATTTTGAATGCATAATCTCCACTACAGTTGCCTGGAAGAGATCGCTCTCAGCGATAAGGCCGCCCCTCCCTTGTACTATTAACTTTGTAATTTTGTTTTATTTTATAAGTACAACAAAGTGTTAATTCATTCATTCCTAATATCCCTTCCAGTTTCACGGTGTCAGAATTTTTTTAGTCTACCCTCGAAAAATAAAGGAACCAACCTACCGCTCGTCCAGTCCATTACTCCCCTGGTGTAGTAGACAACAGTCTAAAGTTTTGTAATTTTGTTTCATTTTATAAGTACAATAATGTGTTAATAATAATTCATTCATTCATTCTTATCCCTTCCAGTTTCACGGTGTCAGAATTTTTTTGTCTACCCTTAATAAATAAATAAAAATCTTTATTTAAAACAGTTTTTACATGAATGATTAAATAGTACCTTTAGACATGACACTACCGAAGCTTTACAAACTGTGTGGTAGTGTCAAAATAAACGTACGTACCGTTCATCCAGTCCATGACTCCCCTGCAGCAGTACCCCCGCGGCCATGCCCCCGGTGGCGGGCGCCCCGCGCGCGTGCGCCGCGCCCACCACCGCGCGGATGTACGAAGACAGGAACTGTTGCTCCATACTCACATACTTGTTCCTGTCCGGCAGTATGAACTGTCTGCGGTCACCTGTCAGTGTCAATGTCATTTTACATGTCAATTATATACAAATAAATATACTATATAAGCCGCGCACTTAAAGAATTGATCTTTAGATGGCGTCCGCTCGCATGCGTTCTCGCTCACTCTCTATCGCTGTCTATACTTTTATCTTTGTTTTGCCAATCGTATCATACATACCCACCGCCATTTTCAAATCAATTTTCTATCTACGCGGTTTATATCTAGGGTCAACCAGTCTAAATGCGTCTGTGGGGGAAAATGCGTCTTTTTGAATTTATTCGAGAACTGTTCAACATACGTTGACTTCTGCCATCTAGTTACATTCGTTTGAAATAAATACTGAACATGTAGTTCGTGCGGATGGCGTGGCGAACTGCCATCTCGAATAAATTCAAAAAGACGCATTTTCCCCCATAGACGCATTTAGACTAGTTGACCTTATATTATTAATTTCGTCAAGCCCAATGGCCAGTTACGTTCGCCAGAAATAAAAGAAGAAGAAGAATTTCGTCAAGGGGTACTTGAGGTGTACGGTAGACGCGATTGAAACTTTCTATGAATGACAAAACTTAAAAATATTGATTTTGAGTCTGTCTGAGATCTGCAAAATTCGGATTATGGAGAATTTCGACAAATTTTACCGAGCGAAGCCGGGTTTCCGTCTAGTAAATAAATATTATATATAATAAGCTACGTCTAGCCCCGTAAGCTTGAAGCTTGTGTTATAGGTACTAGCGCTTACGGGGTTTTAAGATTTTCTTGTGTAAATTTTCCAGGAATATTTATAGGTCAAATTCAAATAAGACTTACCCAGTTTTGCAATTATAGAAGCACAATAGTCCCACATTCCGCAGTTAAGTCCCAGAGAATGGTCTCTTAAGGCATACAGAATCTCATCGAGTTCAAAAACAGAGAAAATATTCTCAATCAGCACACAAGCTTTAACTGTACCCTGGGGAATATTAAGCTCCTTTTGTGTCCATACAAATATATCGTTCCACAATTTGGCTTCCGAGGAATTCTCAAGTTTAGATAAATAGAAACAAGGGCCGCTGTTGGTTTTGTATAGTCTAGCGGCGTTGTGGTACATTATTATTCCGAAGTCTATCAATGCGCCGGGTGCTTCTTTGCCGTTTATCTGAAAGATAAAGTATTATATTAAACTAGCTGACTCCGTCCGAGTTAAATTGTATTTGTATGGGGGCTACACCTTATCATAACTTTCGAAAATATTTAGTTTCTGTATGTGCAAACATTGAATTGGTTCATAGTTTATTTAAGTTACTTATAACTATAAATTAGAATTGAAGACAAATTTTGTACACAAATGTGTTACCATATCAAAAAAATAGTTTCGAAATGTAACTTTATAAAGATTTACATCATATTTATAAATACTTATGGTAGGGTTTATTTTCTAATCAATATCCATAAAATAGAAAATTGATATGGTTTTGCACTATTTATAATATTTTATTTTATTTTGTGAACCAAGTTATAAATTGATGAAGAAATAGTAGCAGAAAATATTTTACGACACTGGTAACATCGTTGTAAATAATCGTAAATCACAGGAGTTCGGAACCATTTCATGCATTTTGATAGACAATATGGTGTATTGTATGGTAGTTTCGTGTTTTTCATTCGTCTCTCGTCCCTCGAAGTCGAATGTCTTTCCGTTTTGCTACTCGTCTGCAATTGTGCGTTGTTGAGTTTTTGTTTTGTTTTCGTTTTAACATTATTGTTCATTGTTATCAGTTTTTGTTAAGTTTTAAACCTTGTTGTTGTTATTGTGTTTGTATTGACACAAAGATGTAACCTCAACCTGCGCCACCGGCTCCGGCGGAGTTGCCAGGACCATCGACATCGTCAACAAGTGAAGATCTGTCGCCACAAAAAAAACGTCCGAAGAGACCAATGAGTTCCACAGAAAAGCTCATGGTGATGAATGTCTATAAAAGTACATACAAAAACTGGCCAAAGGGCGAAGTTTGGTCACTTGGAGCTTGTGCAAAAACAACAGCTGAGCTCTTAGGACTCTCTGCAACAACTGTCCAAAGAATCTTAAAAGAACGCAAAACAACTGGCACTTTACGTTCTCCCAAAAAAGTTGGACCAAAAACCAACTTCCTGCATAAGTTGGACGAATATACATTCTCAGCAATAAGACGGATTGTTCACCAGTTTTATCGTAGCAATGAGATTCCTACTGTAGCAAAGGTAAGAATTTAGTTGTTTAGTTATTAGATACCCATTGAACCAACAGGACTATGTCCACAGTAAGTAGTAAGTAATAAAAAGAATCCTACCTATCCATCACCACTCATACACAGTGTTTTTTTCAGGTTCTGCGAGCTGTAAATGAAGACTCTAACTTACCAAATCTATCAACGACTAAACTACAAAAAGTTCTAAAGCATTTAAAGTTTAAATACACCAGCCGAAAACGCAACAGCTGTTTGATTGATAGGGAAGATATAACTTTGTGGCGTCAAAATTATTTGCTGTCCATAAAGGACCATCGCATGAATGGAAAGTTTATATACTACCAAGACGAGACCTGGCTAAATGAAGGTAATATTGTAAAAAATATCTATGATTTTGTCATTTTTGTGTTGTAAATCCAAATGATTTTTGTGTATAATAATCTGCCTTGTAATTGTTTTAGGCCATACAGTCAACAAAGTTTGGGTGGACACTGAACTTACTTCTTCAAAAGAGGCTTTCCTGGAGGGGCTCACCACAGGGCTAAAAGCTCCTTCGGGAAAAGGCAAGAGACTAATAATAAGTCATATTGGAAGCAATGAAGGATTTGTCGATGGAGCTCTACTCCTATTTGAATCAAAAAGTAATTCTGAAGATTATCACAAAGAAATGAATGCGGAGTGTTTTGAAGAATGGTTTAAGCAGGTTCTTCCTAAATTAAAACCAAATTCAGTGCTCGTCATGGACAATGCTCCATACCATAGTAGAAAAGTGGAGCGAACGCCTATTACTGCATGGAAAAAAGCAGACATACAGGCATGGCTCCGCTCTAAAAACATTGCCTATATAGAAACGATGATAAAGGCTCAATTAATGAAAATTGTAAGAGAAAACAAATCACGGTATAACAAGTATGTGGTTGATGAGCTGGCCGCCCAGTCTGGTGTCACCGTTTTGCGACTGCCCCCTTACCACTGCGAGCTCAACCCTATTGAACTAGTGTGGGCTCAGGTAAAGGGGCATGTCGCAAGACACAATAAAACTTTTAAAATGGCTGAAGTAAAGAAATTGTTAGAGGAAGGTTTGAGTAAGGTGACACCCGAAAAATGGGCTAACTGCATCAACCATATAAAAAAACTTGAAAATGAAATGTGCCAATTAAACCACATCATTGATGATGTTCAGGATAGGTTCATTATAAATTTAAGGGAATCGGATTCAGAATCGATTTCTGAATCCGATTCTAATTCTGTGATGTCATAATATTAATATTATACATGTGCATGCTGTGGCCCCCTGTAATTAAAAGAACTTATGGGCTCTTTCAATTTATGCGTTTCGTGTCGGACCGCTTCGGCACTGCACGAAACGCATAAATTGAAAGAGCCCTAAGTTTTGAAGACCTCCTCATTAATGTTTAGAGTATAAGTCAATGTATCTTTTGTTGGGGGTCCTTAAAATAAATAAATAAATATTGTATAACTTTTAAGCAATAAAAATATGTAATTTAAATATATTGTTTTATTTGTATTTCCTAATGAATGTTTAGAGTATAAGTCAATGTATCTTTTGTTGGGGGTCCTTAAAATAAATAAATAAATATTGTATAACTTTTAAGCAATAAAAACATGTAATTTAAATATATTGTTTTATTTGTATTTCCTAATGAATACAGGGAAACAAAGTCCCGACGATGCCACATCCACGCTAGATCTTTTAGCTCATAGCTAGATTATCTTAGAAGAAACCTACTTTTCAGTGTTCTGAAGTAAGTATGTTATGTATGTTAGTTAGGAATATTGCACAAGCAAAACCGCGCGCCATTGCTACTGATAATGATCCATGGAAAAAAGGTGGTGTCCACCCCTGACTTGTCATTATGACAGTGACATCTCATGACATTTATTTGTTTACATAATTTGTCTTCGATTCTAATTTACAGTTATAGTTAATATAACTGAATGTTTTCCTAGTAAAATTAATAAATATAAATAACCATACCTATTTCTGTGTCCCAGACGTCTAAATGATTATTTTGTTTTATTTATTTATTTTACAATTTTAGGGAAACTTACAGCTAGTACATACATAAATATAAACAATAAATACACACTTAAGGGGCTAATTATCTATCAAAACGGGATCATTCGTTTAAGAGTTCTAGAGGTACATAAATAAATACATACAGAACTTTATCTATCTATGAAATTAATTCTTTGGTTTTTAATAAAATGATTGATTAAAACATTTACTTACCAATATATGATGTTCAATAATATTCCAAGCCCTGGGTCTAAACATCAAGACAGGGCATGTTGTGATACTAATAGGTGCACCGGGTAGTTTGTCCGTGGTATGTACAGCGGTATAAATGTTACTGTAGCCAGTTAGTTGGTTCCTCCAAGTCGGGCAGTGGCCATCGTCAAAGTCCACCTGGATACCTTGGACATCAGAGTTTAGTGCTGAGATGAAGTGTGCTGTGTTAGATGGTGATACATCTCCAAGATCCAAGTGGCGATTTCTGAAAAATAAAAGATTTTTATTTAAACATTTTTAACATACCATGGTATGTTACCCGTTTCATGTTCAAGTATAGTTAAAAACCATGATAGTTTAAAAAGTTAAACATTTTTTCTTACTTTAGAAGCTTCCGGGAAGACTGGTGGCAAACTGCTCTGGACAGGTACTGGACAGAGTTAGGGGAGGTCTTTGCCCAGCAGTGGGAAAATACGGGCAAAGCAAAAATGTTGAAGCTCTTTTGCATGTTGACATAATCATTACAATATTTACAACACATATAGAGCCTCCCCACTTATTTATTTGTCGAGCTTCCCACAGAGAGTACACAGAATTATTACCTTTATATAATGTGCTATGTATGATATGTATTCTGTTGGTGTTAAATAAATAAAATACTTACTGTAACCGAGTGGGCAAGGGAGCAACAGTCCAGGTTCGATCAAATCGCTCCGGAGAGCTCTTGAACTCCAAGTTTGTCCCAGAACTAACTGCTATATTAACTTGCTGCCTATTCTTGTACAATAAATCAATCTTCTCGTCAAACTCGTTGTATAGTTTGGATAAAAACTCCCGTGCACCCTTATTGAAACACTTTAGTTGAACCTTTTCTAATTTCGGCGTTGGTGCATGCAGAAGAACAACATCAGCCATTGTTTCGGGCGAGAATTTTATTCTATTTTATTTAAAATTGCTTACAAATTGACATGTTTGGCATAAATAAACTTTGAACTGTACCTACTTATAATATGTTAATCTTCTTATCAGTTTTGTTTATCATAATTTACATTAGTGCGCCTAATTTAAGTTGTAGTTGAAACAAAATATGTAGGTAAGTAATAAATTGAAATTTTCACAAAATTCACATTCACAAAATTTGTGAATGTGTACATTATAACACAAATATGTTTAGCACAAAAACAAGGCATTTAAAATTTTTGAAATTATCCACACATCCAAGAATCCACGAAATAAATTGGTGACGGTAAAATATCATTAGCCAGTAACAGTAACATTCGCCACAAACCAAAAGAAGAAGAAGAATATTGTTTGAACGTGGAGTGAATGAATGAACGAAGAGTGCGATGCGAGTGTGTCAATATCAATGAGATGAGACTGCGCCATTGGCTGGCGGTAGTGGCGGTCAAAGAGAATATAATCACTACGTTTTAAGAGACGGCACTTAGAACATTGGATTGAGTTCACTTGACGTGAGCTCGAGTAAACGCAACATTACCAACATAAGGACAATATCGCTCAGACAGGCAATGCTGCCAACCTAACAGTATTAACTTTTGAAAGCTCCTCCAGGGACCTCGCTACCTACTTACTTGTATTTTTCATATATTTTGCAGAGAATTATGCTAGACAGAGAATTATGCTATAATAACCAATTCACCAATCATTGCTATACATTTGTTAAAATAAGGAGGCCATGAAAATAATACAAATCAAATAAAATCAATCGTTTATTTGCAAAAACACATCATTTTAAAATACAAAATAGGTACATTTCTTAGAACTGAGTAGGTACCTACCTAGTAAATGTGTTCAAACTTGCAAGCAGGTGTGCAAATATTAAGTAGGTAATGAGTATACTATAATAATACAATTAAATTGAATTAAACACTTAGGGTTCAAAGGAAATTTTGCAAGAAATACCTATATATTGGGCTTATCTTTCGTCTACCACAAATAGAACATTTCCTGGAGCTTCTGTTGTATGATTTTTTTTATCCGAATCTTCTATTGTATTTTGCATGTTCAATTTTTAATATTAGTTTTGACTTCACTTTTGCACAATATTGCGGAATAAATTTGGATTTGATAAACTTAATTTTCTCAATTTCAAACAAAACGTACGACTGAAAAATCAGAATGAAATGACAATGTGACATGATAGTCAATCCGTCAATCGGCCAATTTTACTCCTAACCTAAGTACCAACCGAATAATAAGAACTTCGGCATCTGTTGGTTGGCAAGAATTTATGTACAATTATTTAATCTCTGTTTTGTCAAATTTAAAACTTAACATCAAAGAAATAAAGTGACTTATCGTTTACATTATCACTATTCAAATTCTGTTCCAAGGCAGTGTCGACCCCCTGGTGGCGGTGGCGGTGGCGGCTGACGGTGGCGGGCGGCCATTTTACATTAGCCATTCCGTATGTGATTGTTTGGTGCTGTGGTAGCCATGTGGTAATTTTTAATTTTGTAATTGGTGTGAGTGATGCAAAAAGATTTTAAAAGATACATTTATGAACCTGTTTGTAATTAATTATTTTCAAAATATTATTTTGACGGTGTTATTCGTTTAGCCGCAAAACCGTTATTGAATTGCAATCTGTTGAGTAGATTGTACGCAAGACTTCCGAAGCTGGTAATAATCTTATTATACCTATGTCATAGAGATAATTCATCTTTTGCTTCCACATTTGATACTGTGATACGGGCATACGCACAAGCAGTGTTTTTATTTGGGCTTTCACCAAGTCACATAAAACAAAATGTCTTCCGAACATCAAGAAGTGATTGAAGAGGTCAAATTCAAGCCGGTAAAAAAGAAAAATTTACGAAAACGTATAAAAGAAGACGAAGACTCCGACGATGAACCAAACGTTTTGGCAAAACTTGAGGAAACAAGAGAAATCCAGAAACTTCGAGAAAGACCGAATGGCGTCAGTGTGATTGCTCTGGCCACTGGTCAAAAAGTCAATATTGATGAAGAAATTAGCTGTAAAGATCCCTTCAAGGTAAAAGCTGGTGGCATGGTGAACATGCAGGCACTGAAAAGCGGAAAAGTGAAGCAAGTTGATGACGCCTATGATACCGGAATCGGGACACAGTTTTCTGCAGAAACTAATAAACGGGATGAAGATGAAGAGATGATGAAGTATATTGATGAACAATTGGCTAAAAGAAAAGGTAAGTGCTATATAATCTATATAATGTATTTCCTGTGTGTATTAATTCTTAAAATTAACCTAACAGAACAACCCCTTTGTTAGCACTGGTCTCAGATTCATGTTTATTTCATTTGTTGGTCATTCATGTGGTGTCTTTAAATCTTTATAAAATACAATCATAAAAGTATGTATTGTGGTCCTTTCCATAAAATCAGTTGGAGTTGTTGGAGTTATAAAACATTTTTGTCATATGGCATGACATTTTATTGTTTTCATGTGAACAATAGGTCATTTCCAGTATACTATACTATACTAAACCCATATCAAGTCAGTAATGACCCCCATTTGAATAAACAGGATGGTATAAGGTGCCTATCTATTTAATTTTACTTGTTCAAACTTAGACAGTTATAGATAAATTTTTTTAAATACTTTATGTAAGTTGATAATAACTTCTGTGCCAAGTTGATAAGCGTGTGAACAGCGCACCATGGTACTATCTAGAAAGGATGCAGGACACTTATCTATTTCCGCTACAAAAAAGGCCAACCCACAGAATGTGTTGGAATAATAAATAAATATTGCTGGACAATTTTCACAGCAATATCAAGATAAGATAATTCTTTATTACACCCACCAATAATAAATATTTACATAAAAACTTATTATTGTTATTTAGCCCCGTGATAAGCCAAAGTCTAATTTATTTATTGTTTTCATGTGTACATACATGCATTACAATATAAGGTATTACAATATCAGGTTATGTAAATTAGGCATTACAATATTTCTTTTGTAACATTTACAATAATCATAGCTAGGTAACAAAGGGCCATGAGGCAAAATAAAAATTGGGGCCTCACTGCTATATAAAGTAATTGAGTTTTATAAAATAAAGATTATAAATAATCAAACTTTAAAAATAATAAGCTACTTTTTTCCTCTCTTTTTTTCCATTTGAGGAAAAAAAAAAACAGTAATTATAACCTCAATTACAATTAATACATGGTGGTGTAGGTTTGGCTTATAATATGAAATAGGGAAGATTAAAGGGTTTATTATATTAACATTGGGCCTACCAACAATTATTACAGTTTTTTTCCTAGCTTTAGTTTTCGCAAAAGTATCTATTTATCCATGTGAAGGGTACAGGGAAATAACGTGCAATGTCAATTTAGAAAGATTTTCACAATCACTTTTTTTAAGTTCAAAACTTCGTATAACTTTCTAATATTACTGTATCATCAATCAAATAGTTGGAACAAAACCAAAAAATATCTGTTTATAGATATTTGTCATGAAAATGGTTATAATATTGCTATTAGGAGGTATTTTTTTATAATCTGTAACATAAGACCCTTTTGAACACGGAAAAAACATGCGTTGTCATATTAATCACATATAAAAACCTGCGTTATCACACAATACAGCGAGGAAACCTACACCTAGTTTATACTAAACAAACATAAGCCTAGTTTAGTACATAGAATACCTACCTGTGTGAAAGTATTGTAAAGTTCTGTAATAAAAGGTTTTTTAATGATTATTATTTATTAAATTAATTTACATTTTCGGCGAGTTAGTATAGTATTCTTGTGCAGGTTGTGAGCAAAACTTCTTTAAAGCCTGCAGGTCTTCATATTTCTCTTTTTTAAGTGGGATCAATTCTTTATACGAGTTTAATGGGTAGAGGTCAAAATAATTGACCGCAACTCACATGAAGTCCGGATAGTAACGTTACTCACCTGATAAGAAAATGTTACTCACAGGAATATTAGGATGCTTTCACATTGAAACAACAAATACATAGATAGGTACTATATTTTTATTTATTGTTGACACAACTAATCAAAAAAAATCCGAATCACTGTGGACACTCATAGCGATGTCACTATTGCTTGATTCATCTTCTTCTTTTCTTCTCTTTAACTTCTTATCTTTTCTTTTAATTTCTTTTCTTGTTTTTCGTTTAATCCTGTCATAGTTTTTGGTGTCAAGTGATGATAAGTTTTGCTTATTTTCATTATTGGTAACAATTTTTGGGGTACGTTTTGAAGGCAGTTTTCCTTTTCTTTTTCAGTCAGTTCTGCAATTGGTCTTCTAGCAGTTTTCATATATTCTCTCTTTATATATTCTTTTTCTCCTCGTATTTTTCTGCATTTTGTTTTATTTTTTCACGGTATTTTCTTTGTCTCTCAGCATTAGACATTGGGGCCATCTAAAAGTAAGCATTTAAAGTCAATTAGTTTTAATTTATGCACATTATATGAAATATAAAAATAATAATAATAGAATATTTCAGAAATCCCCACCAGAGTTTTCATGCCTGTATATTTCATGCATAATATATATATATATATATATTTATAAAATAACATAAAACCGACCAACGAATTGAGAACCTCCTCCTTTTTTTAAGTCGGTTAAAAATACGAACAAACTTAACAAAATACAATGATTCGTTTTACCAAGTGTTACTCACAAATCTATAAAATCCTGTGAGTAACAATTAGCAGTATGAACTAGTCCTAAGTCGTGTTACGTTATCCACAGGAAGGAAAAATGTGTCTTATAACTTCTAAAATGCATCATCATAACAACAAATATCTTACTTTGAAAACAATATCTCTGTGTTGTATGAGCACCAAAACATACTATTTCAGACTGTGTATCCAGAACCGCGTAATTCACTTTAGATTTTATCTCACTCACTAGTTTTTACAGGAATATTTTGGACAACTTTTTTAGTGCGCGCACTTTTTCAACCAAAACTAAATGAAGTGTCAACATCCTGTTCTAAACGTCACGTGATGTGATGTAACAGTGTTGCTAGCATAAAATAAAATTACGATATGGTAGAATTCCTTTTCGGGAGCGTTGAAAACACCGTTATCTACCTGGAGTTATTCACAGGAATGATTTTTGGGATTTTAATATAAACAGTAATTAAATAATTATGGACTTCTAAATTAACGATTATATTAAATGAAAACAAAAATTAAGTCATCGGTTTTTACCTAACAGTACATAATATTGCAAAAAATTGCCTAGAATTAATTATTTTTTATTATGTAACTTTTCATTACGCAATAGGACACTTTCATTTTGTATGGACCTGAAATTGTGACTTTAGTTTGCTAATATTTTTTTCGGTATAGTTAGGGGAGGTAGGGGAGGGATGGGCAGTTGGGAGACATTGGCACCCCCCTTTTATTCTGATTTGATCGTTGATTTTATTTTTTTCTTGATTTGGTAGTTTACTTTACCGACTGGCACTACTGTTCATCCATAGAGTATCTGTAATTTCTGCGAGTTGTCAAACACAAACACGTTTGAAGATTATGCAGTCGTAAAATTAAGTATTTTGTTGCGGTTTCGGATCGTAATAAAGAGAAAACTAATGAAAGGTATTTGTATTTTCTATTATTTATCTATTGTATATTTACTAATCTATATATTAAACTGAAATTCAAGCCTAAATACGTAGATTCAAAAAAATACCGGTAACCTATGTCGAAAATGAATACAGAGGGAGTAATGGGCATTTGGAGCGCGGGAGGTTTGGGCATGCCCAATGCCCTATTATGTATAAGAGGATTTTAAAAAAAAAATTCAAGCAGTTGACATAGCTAGTGTCCGTTTAGACGACATTAAAACTAAATTGCCAGTACCAAAGACATGTAATAAAACCAAACGCAGTAGCTCTAAGTACACGTTTGATAGTCCTTTATGGGTTATACCCAATCTCAGATAAGTTAAGATACTGTTTAAGTGTTGTTTATTCGTTAACTTTTATTTTTGGTTTCTATTATTGATAAAGTTTAAAAATCTGTTTATTTGTTAACTAATTTTTGAATTCCATTATGGATATAAAGTGATTTATAGACCGTGCCCAAGCCTCCCACAGGGTATGTCCAAGCCTCCCTACCATTGGGAGCATTGGGCACTTTTGACTTAGTTTATAAAATATCTCGTAATGTTGAAACTGATAGTAATTTTTAAGAAAGCACTCTAATTATATCTAGCCAAATGTGTGGTGCAATAAGAATTGGCAATAAAAGTTGATTATCTATAAAATCTGATTTTTTATGCAATAAATAGTGTAAAAGTGCCCATCCCTCCCCTACCTCCCCTATATTCTAAACATTACTAAAAGGTCTTGTTTTACTAGAAATTAGTTGTCCTTTAAACAAAATTGGTTTATAACTTGTTATGACCCGAACTAATCTTTAAGTAAGCTAAAAATGGGTGAGGACACATATTTTTTTGAATCATGTACGATTATTCTGACCTCTACCCTAATGGCAGCTCAAATTCTCCACGTGGCAAAGTAGGCACGAATGCGCGTGGACGAATGACTTTTTTTGCCCAACTGGCGTGATAATGCTCTCTGTATAGTACGCTCTGTGGTTCTTCGACTGTGACTTGAATTTCCTTTATTGTTTGAATAGGAAAAGGACATTTTTTCAAGTATCGGGATTTCGTAAAGTCAGCCCATGACTTCACCATGCCATTGTTTCACAGAAAACCCCCACTAGAATCCCCATTATAATACTTTTGTTCCGATTCAAACGCACCGAAATTGGAGGAAGGCGCGGGTTGCGGGGACTGGAACAAAGGCGTTGTGATTGGCTATTTCAAGGTCGCACTTAGGTCGCGGGTTGGGAACATTGAACGAATTTGTCGATAATTAATTTCGATGATTCGTTTTAAAATTTCATATTAAAATGAAAATAGCATCATGTAGGTAGGTAGATATGACATGTATTTATTTTTGGAATACACAAATCTGTAGAACTTAAAAATTAAAAAATGATATTAGAAAAATTTATCATTAATAATTCATTTTACTGAGTAAGTACTCTATAAACATATTTAAACGGTTTATGGATAACTTATTTATTTTTACATACAATAATACCGAGAGACCCGCTTATCTACGTCGTCTATCATTTTTAACGATATCGATTAGAATGTACAACACTAACGTTACACGTGCTTTCGCCGAGAAGGACAACGAATGCAATAAGCGCAATGCGGAAAAGAGACAAGTGAACGTCCTTCGTACGAGTAGCCATTATAAGCTGACCTCTTCACTTGCGTTAGACTATTGAAACGTATATGAAGTTCACGGGTCTGACATTTGGTCGCTACTAAAGCCGTGTTTCGAGGCGGGGCTTTAGATATGGTTGGTTTAACCATATGTTTGCCGCGCGGTCCTCGCCTGTTATGAGGTAATATGAGGTGCTGGTTGGTAATCTGTGCATTGTTTACTTCAATAACCTCGAATGGGCATGGCGTTTTTCTGGATATTCTGAGCAACTCATACCAATCGCTTGGCAGCTCCATTCGGGTTTTTAAGTTGATTAAGCCCATATTTTTGTCATTTTCTAGGTAAGAATGGCCTCTCACTGGGAAGGTTATAGTGATTGAATCTACAAGACGTATATCGTGTACGATGTAGTGAATGGCTTTGAAAACATTGTAATTTTTATTCTGCCCTCCACACGAATCGCAAAAGATGTGAAGGTGTCGCATCGTTTGAGGACCGCGGTTGGTTAAGAAGTCGAAAAGAAAGGTACACACTTCGTTGCGTGTGTTTCAGGATAAGCATAGAAGGATCTCAGACCCTTCTGACCCGCATGTTTTGACCCTATCTTTAAAAAAGTACCCGTTTGACCCGCTTCGTTTTTTCATGTCCCGTTTGACTCGGTCTTCTAACAGGTACAGTCAATGGTGAAATTGATTTGTCATCGTTAATAAAATAGAACCAAATTATGTTTTAACTTATACAAAAATAAAACAAATTATTATATAATAAATATATAAAATTTATATACTGTTATTGTTGGTATTTGTAAAAAAACCTGCCGTGTGGTTTCCGGTTAATAGGGCCACTCCATCTTCTTCCCTAGATGTCCACGGGAAATTCATATGGGACATGTGGATACATCGCACTATCATCATGATAACTTTCCAAGGATCTGTCATGCAGGTGGCCCGTTGAAATAAAAAGCCTAATGTAAATAAATGTCAAAGTGGACCCCGCGCTCGAGAGGTAATGTAAAGTAGAGAATTGACATAGTGCTTTGTCGAAAGGGTAGGATGGTTTTGTTGGTAAAATCAAACCAGAAAAGGATTGTAAAATATAGTATTTATTACTTTTTAAACACATATGTTAACAATTTTTCCAGACAATGACCAAGAGTAATGTCTTTGTTATGAAATTGTTTTAAAATAAAACTAATTCTCCTATCTTTTTCAATGTCACTGTTTCTACGATTTTTCAAGGATGCTACGTTTTCAAATTTAGCCATCTTTATTGTAGTTAAAGATGCTTCTTCATCTAAAATTTCTAAAAATTTTAATATGTTTGGCTTTGTCTTGCCATTCAAATATTTATTTATTTTTGAATGCCACCCCTCTACATTATTAGTGGTTCTATGGATTTGACCACAAAAATTCCATCTGCTTCTTAAATGTTCATCTTTTAACCACGTAATAATGAAATAATCATTAAAATCACATACATTTTTATTTTCTGTCGGACAATCTTCCATTATATTAGTAGGACTTCTTATCTGCCAAATTGTGTATATTGAAAGAGTTCATTGACAGTTATGTCAGTCCCATAGGGATATCTAGTACTATACTACCTACATTAATTATTATTTACAAACATGTTGAATGTAGACTAAAACAGGATCACAGCAGCAACAAAAGACTGTTCTGCTAAGACACTCTGCATAGAGCCTACATCCAACACATTCATTTTACATTGTAATTTTAAAGTTTGTGTCATCGAAGGGCTTCGGGAACACTCCATTAAAAATGGTAGGTGTCTTCCACTACCCCACGCAATTCACAATTAGGACTATCTACAATTTTCATTAGAAACTAAAATTTTAAAACTATTCAGTGGCATGTGCCCAAAGCGCAGCCTATGTGCAACTACAATTAAGTTTCTGCCAAAATTACGAGGTTGGTGAACCAGGTTAGGTTAGGTTTTGTTTTCAATCGCTATTAGCGATAAATGTCGGAGACGAGTTCGGCCCATATTATTTCTTAAATAATTTTTAATTATTTTTAATTTGCTAAATGACCTTTCAGTTGCTGCAGAAGTGACAGGAATTGTAAAGAATAATAACATTGCTGTAAATACATCTGTTAGGTCTCATTCTAGCACTCCATTTTTGCTCATTATTTCTTTACATAATTGGTGCGTGGTCCATGCTTGAGTTAGTTGAGGTAAAACCAGGTGGTAAATATTAATAAATTGCAGTGAAAAACTACGGCCTATTATATCTGAATATTTTCTTTGGTTTTCGTCACACTTTTGTAATAAAGCTGCTTCATCAACATATATTATAATAAACATTTTGGTGTTAGAAAAATCGATAAAACATATTATATCTATTTGAACTATTTCTGATAATATCAAAATAACGAAATTTTATTGCTGATATCATATTGATTGTCAGTATTGACAGTAGATTCCAACGTTTGATGCTGTTTCCGAAAAAGTTAATAGTCATAATAGTTTTTTATTGATAATAAATATTATAGGTCAATTTATTTTAGGTACATTTTATATGAGCATGTCAAGTACTTATTTATAATTTCACATTCTTAAAGTCATAACAGTAGGTAATAATAATTCAATAAAATAATGTCAATCATATACCACGTCAAAATTAAACCCTATACCTATGTTATACCCTAAACCTTGCAAAAAATCTGTATTTCCACACAGCTACTAACGGCATCATTTATCACCAAATTTAAATTATGAGTGGCACAATGTATGTACTCTGCGTTAGGCTGGATATCTTTAATATGTTTTGTACAAAATTGTACACACCACACTACTCATCATACTGGCTCCATCATAACCTTGCGCCACACACTTTCTATAAAAAATATTATCATGATAAGAAACATTTAATAATTATAAATAAAATAAAACGATAAAAAAACTTATTATACTTAATTACCTTTTGGGCTAATAATAATATAATATCTAAAACTTGCAAAATGTGATCATATCGGGCTAAAAGCTCTACAAAGGTTGAACCAGATGGTAGAAAGTATAAAATGAAAGTTCATCAAAATAGAAAGTGCAGTAGGTATAATATAAAAAAAACTTAAAACATTTTATTTCTTGCCTTAATCAGAGCAAACTCCGAGATTACATTGTCGAAATTTATCTGACGAAGTATGTCTGCCTCAATACACATGAATGCTAAAGAATTAAGCTTCTCTGGACGAATTTTTGTTCTTTGCGGGTTTTTTAATCTTTTTAGTTGTGAGAAGAATCGTTCAGCAGAGCAGTTAGTAATCATTAAGTTGTGAAAGATTCTAAACGCCACTTCTACATTTTGGGAAAACGCACTTTACTTTATCTTTAATAATCATTTCATATAGACTGGAATGGGTGACCTTTGTTTCTGAAAGTCCATATTTATTCGAACATATTTGTGAAAATGATTAAATTCGCCGAGGAAGTTTCCATTGAAGTCTTCTGGGTAAGAACTAAAGATTCTAAGAGCAATTGGATATCTTTTTCATATTCTGAACATGACTTATTTAGACCCGCAAGAAATTAAAACTCATGTGAAACTTCGTGGTATACATCAGCTCTTTGCATTTGAGCATTAAGTGTGTCAATTATTACATTGAAAGTCTCAATGCGAAATTCGTCTCTAGGATTCCAATCAAGTTTCTCTGCATTTCCATTATTTACTTGTTTCTTCCTAATTCGTCTTCGAGTTTCCTTATATTTCCCACTAGCTGTGCCCGCGACTTCGTTGGAATAATTATTTTTGGTATCACTTTTTTTAAACTTTTTTATGGAAGTTAGACCTTTGTTTGCTACAATCTCACCTGATGGTATGTGACGATTTAGTAAGACGAAGATAAAACACAAAGATCTAGAAGATACCTATTCACTCTTGTCTTGAAGGAACTCAGGTTGCAATCAGGTAAAAACAGAAGTAGGAAGCGGACCTTAGCGGTGCGAACTATAAAGGTGGATGAGAATCGCTTAGTGCGAGTGTATGAGATATCCACTAAATACGGGTTATAATTCGCCGTGCGTCTGCTTGTCCTGGAGTTGAAAGGAGATGGTGGAATCAGATCATTAAATATGTTCAAGTCATGCAGGTGGTTTATTTTTTAATATCGAAAACCTCCTCAGCTTTATAAATTATAGCTCAAGTCAAAATTATTGCAACGATCACATTATTGCGAAGAAATTTGATTTGAAGTCGGGTCCCGTTACATAAATTTGGTGGTTTGAGATTTCTTAGTAAAATTATTGGTGCACCTATTTTTAACTTAAGGGTATATGGGGGAAGGCCACTTGGGTTCAAAGAATTAAGAAACTCGTGTGGGTAATGGAACGCATCTTCCTGATCTTACATTATCAATAGATGTGTAGGTAGATATGTCTCCTGGAAGTTTACATAAAATTAAGTCATTAATTTCATTCACGCTACTGTTTCTCGCTGACAATATTGTCCTTTGACACATCTTTTGATGATCTTTATTTTCTATTTCTCTGATTCCTGGGTAAACTTTTGATATAAAGTCCTCAATGTTACTCACTCTTTCTCCTAAGTCACGAACGATTTCAATTTTATTTTCAAAATGAGGTGCTTTCCCGTCTCCTATTAAAAGTACCTAACTTTGAAGGAAAAGTTATACTACCTCCCCTCAAATGTTATCTAATATTTGTAGTTAATTTTAAAATGTTCACAAACTTCCATAATGGGGCACTTTTAAGGCAAGATTTTACAATGTCTGCTCTAGTTCCCCTAACCTACTATTACTGGTAAAGTTACTATTACTACGAAAGTCCCCAGCTAACAATTCCGTAATCCCACCCATGATTATAAATATAATAATAAATAAATAAATAAATAACATGAGCCCTATGGATCATGGTACATTCGTCCCAGATTATTAAACTGACATCTTGTAAAACTTTTCCCAAAGGGCCATTTTTTTTACTATCATAAAAGTGAATCAATAGTGGCCCATACACTAACGTTCATTCTTTCCGGCTTATCCCGTGTACAGATAAGCGACGGGATAAAATAAAACACGACGCGAAGGGTCGCGGTGATATAATACCGTCATTCTTTCTCGCTATGCAAATACACTGGCGTTCATTCCGTAAGGATTGTACATTCCGGCAGGAATGATCGTTAGTCTATGAGTCGCTAATTATTTTAGTTGGTACTGACTGAGTCCCCGTACCAAAGCATGATGTCTTACCGAACGGGCTGGTTTATTTCGGTACTTACATTTTTAAACTCTGATATCTTTTGAATGGAATGTCCGAATTGAATAATTTAAAAAGTTTTATAGAGATATTGAAATATTCGTAATTATAATGTAATTTATTTTGATAATGTTTTATTTGAAAATACAAATATAGAGCTTTTCCTAGCGGCGGCATATAAATTAATTATATTGAAAATTAAAACACTTATTGTGACATAACTATAATAATTAGATATATGCTGTCGCAACAATTTTTTATGATATTAGATATTAATGTGTTCTACAAAATTGTAGTATATTTCTAAAATGAATACTTTTCGCAGCCCATGCGATATAAGAATTTTGTTTACATCTTGGGTTACATATTTAGTTTTTCCGTACGGATCCCTACTTTTTTTGAAAATGTAATATAGCCTATAACCTTCCTTGATAAATGGACTATCCAACACTGAAAGAATTTTTTAAATCGGACCAGCGGTTCCTGAGATTAGCGCGTTCAAACAAACAATCACACTCTTCCGCTTTATAATATTAGTATAGATTAGAAAAAAAATTTCTTGCCTCGTCTTCGAATTTTTCAAATTGATTCCTCATTTCAACTAGATGATCCGATAACGAATGATACAAATTGTAGCACGTTTTGAGATCTAATCCTTCTTCTTGGAGTCCTTTACTGGTGCGATGAAAATCTTGTAGAAGTTGTAGAATATTCCACAAAGTGAGCATAAATATAAACTCAAATTCTTGCATCTTGTTTGAAATATTATATGATTCTAACCTGGTCTCACCTTTTTGGTTTGTGTCGTCAGCAATTTTCATCTAAAGTATCTAACATTTTCGGATAGGATTGTAATATTGCACTTCTAGCTAGTAGCTACAGCGTGAGCTTCCCAACGAGTGTCCGATAGCGATTTCAGAACGCTATCGTTGCCTATAATTCTTTTAAAACTGCCCAACGATGAGTAGAAGCCGAAAAAATTATATAACAACTGCACAAATGCACAATTGAAAAAAATTCACTGCGATCGTACAACAATCAACAGCACTGCGACCAATCAAGTTTAGACTAGTTTAGAGTATGTGCAGCACATGGTATAAAAACAGCATATTTATTATGCTCTTAAAATTTTTGCTGCATCCCTTTGTATCGTCCTGCCTGACATATTAGCAGCATTGCCATATGATTGTCCTCTGCACTTTGCAATATCTATTTTGCAACCCTCTAGAATAGATAACTGAGAACTATATTTGCCATCTCTTCTCCGGTATGACTTTTTCAATTTAAAAACGTCAGAAATTGTTCCACGGGATTACCTCAGATGGCGATACGTATCTCAAAATAATACTTAGTTGATCCGTATGTGAGAGGTCAGGCGTGGAGTCCACTGAGAGGCTGAAGTACCCAGATGATAGTATTTCTTCGACAATCACTTTGTGAACTTTATCACTCATTAAATTGATAAGTTCGTCGCATACTGTCTTCGATAGATATGATAGGTTGCCTTTCCCTTTATTTCCATATATCTTGCAATATGGCTTGCTAAAAATGGATCAAATTAAGCCACAAGTTCAAGTAAACCCAAAAAATTTCCATTATGTATATAGATCCAAAAGACTCATCAAGTCCCCTAAAGGCCAAACCACGTTCTGCAAGCGTTTGTATAACTGCAATAACTCGTTGCAAAACATTTTGCCAATATTTTCTTCTTTCACTTGTGTGTTACATTATTTTAGTGTTCCGATTTATTTAAACAATACAATATTAGTAGGAAGGTATTCACTGTTCGCTAACGACGTTAAAAGTTCAATAAAAAGGAATGAGACACCATGATACACTACAAGTGTAATTGGGGAATCCCTGAAAAATAAAATATCACCGTTAGTGTTACCACATTCAACGGGGGAGACCATGAACGATCTGACACTGCCGGTAACTTATTTTTTCACGATATTTCGAGTTTCCAACGAGTTGTAGGCGAAATTTATAGATTTGACACGATTTATTGACATAATGGACATCAATTTATCACTCATAAAATCAAACTACTATATTGGCCAGTACAAAAAAAAATATGGACATTAGCTTACTTACATTATTATTTAACCATTCTCGAAAAAAAATCTTAACTCGGATTCACAATATCTGTTAATAATTGACAACACTCAGAAAAAAAATTAGGGGAATTCCCTAGGCCTAGGGCCTTGTCTATGCGTACCTACTTAGTTATAAAGAATAGGGCTATACATATAATATAGCTCTTGTCTCTTTTACTCCATCTTTCACCAACCCTCACTTGGCCAGCGTGGTGAATTAAGGCCTAATCTCTGTAGTCAAGAGTCTGTAGTCCCTGTGCACTTCACAGGGACTATAATGTTGATGATGATGATTAATATTATTGACCTGACCAAGTAATATTTAGGTTAATGAAAAAAATATATATCTAATTCACTACAGCAAATTAATGTGATAATAACATTTTATTTTGATTTTGTTACAGAGGGAACAAATCAGGATAGTCAAGAAAATGAACATAATGAGTCACTAAAGTACTTATCTCCTGAAGAAGCAGCCTTGCTTTCCCTTCCAGACCATCTCAGGGTTTCCTCCACGCATCGATCAGAGGAAATGTTATCTAACCAAATGCTCAGCGGTATCCCGGAAGTTGATCTTGGTATTGATGCGAAAATCAAGAACATAGAAGCCACAGAAGAAGCCAAAATGAAACTGCTCTGGGAAAGACATAATAAAAAAGATGGACCTTCACAATTTGTTCCAACAAACATGGCAGTTAATTTTGTACAGCACAATAGATTCAATATAGAGGCTAATAACTCGAAGAAGAAAAAAGTTGAGAAGCCACCTGCAAAGACAGAACCAACTAATGTTATTGATGATAATGTTGATAAAATTGTTAAAAAAGCAAAAGGGGAAAGAGCTACTGATGATTTCCACTATGAAAGATTCAAGAAACAATTTCGGCGGTATTGAATTGAATCTTGTATGGCTATTGAAAATGTCAAACTCATGAAGTTATCTTTGTGTCGACAGATCATCATCCAAAATGATATTTCAATCCAACAGGAATGCTATGATGATCATTGGTCCTTGTTTGGTGTTGTCTTTGTTTGAGATGAACATTATAATCATTTATAATTCTTGTGGAGACTTTTCTTTTTGGATTACAATCCTTAATCACTTTGAGTTTAATTTCTCATTGTGTTAATCAATTTAAGTAGTACTTGTTTGTTTGATGTGGATCTGTATATTATTTACAGCTGAATATTACAAGTGGTGGCTTTATTCTGTCTGAAGTCCCTGAATTTTATGTGCTCAACTTTTAAGGGTTTAACACCACCAGATTACTGGTGCATTTTGGTATATTGGTATATACAGCGTGAGCTGTGTCCAGCAGCTTGCATAATGCTGAGTAATGATTTTTGCAGTGATAAACGCACAATTTACATGATCTTTGATTTGTGTTTCATAAATGTATAAGTTTGTATGTTTTTGTTTAATCGCTGGCTTTATTCTGTCTGAAGCCTCATTATTTTTATGTTTTTGTCTCTCAATTCACATGAGTCATTCCTATTAGTATAAAGGTCTCTCCTTTTAATTGGGAAATTATGAGTATTTACTAAATAGAATACTCTACTTGGGAACTTATCAATTAAAGCATTGGTACATTGTACTTGAATAGCCACTGTACAGTCAGTTGTCACTTGCCGTGAGGGTTTAGCCTGGTAGCGAAATCATTCCGCTCACTCACAGCAACTCATCAATCGGTTCGGCTGAAACTCGATGTTCCACTGAAATAACAAGAACATGTCAGAGACAGAAAACAAAACTGTATTTGTATTTTGTACTTATTTATTTATCATAAAATAGTTGGTAAGTACATTCCTTACAATTAGTTCTGCCAAACTGCACAGCAGTTTGTCGGCTGCCGTTCTCGCGGACATTGTTCTTATATGCACCTTAATCTATCTTAAACTACGCATTATTATTTTTTTTTAATATTTTCCGCATGTCGTATTGCCATTGATGTCATCAATAAATTTTTCGAAATAATTGACTGGGTCGAAGTTTTACAGTTGAATGGGAAAGTAGGCAGGCCCTAGGCCTAAAATGTGTTAGTTACAGGTAAACATGATGTTTGCAGACCAATTTGGAAAGGCTATTTTTTCTATCTGGGAAGACCTTGTACCTTGTTGTCTTGCTCTTCCTCGGGACGGTGGTGATGATATTTCCGTGGAAGATTAAAGCTTTGAGAAAAAAGCTTCGCGTCTTCTTAAGGCGGCTCTTTTTTTTGCCTTGAACTTTTAAGTCCGTTCAGAATGAGATCCAAAGTAAAACACACATACACGTTTCCACCGCTGCAGTGTCCAGTGTTTGTGGCACCTGCGCCGTGAGCGTTTAGCCTGGTAGCGAGATCATTCCGCTCACTAACAGCAACCTCATCAATCTGTTCGGCTGAAACTCGATGATCCACTGAAATAACAAAAACATGATAGAGACAGAAAACAAAACTACGCATTATTCTAGAACATTTTTCGCATGTTGCAGGTATCAGCACTGTCATTATAAGAATCAAATATAGGAGGAAATTCAGGATCGGCTGGTGGTTCTGGATCATTTTGAAGCCGTGCAATATTATGCAGCACAATTTTATTTTATTTTTCAATTTTCGGGAAACGTACAGCTATTTTAAAATAACAAAATCAATACATACTTAAAGGTTAATTACAGGTTTCCACTTATAGCTTTATAGAGGATAGTAGGTATAATACCAGGTATCCTGATTATTAACTTGAATGCATCTGGATACAATAGGGAACCTTCTTTTCCAGACTCCAAAAATGCGCTTAATAGTGTTTCTTGATCTTATCTGGGCTGCGTTTCATTATATACCTAAAGATAGATTTTCAGAAATTACAATAAAATAGCTTGTGTTTGATTTTTCATGATATGGTCTAAAAACCATACAGAAAATGCCTTTACTTCAACCATACTGCAGTGTAAAGTCCTAGTTTTATTTCCAAATTCTGTGTGTCTGTGACAATTTTGTGTTTGATTTTTCATGATATGGTCTAAAAACCATACAGAAAATGCCTTTACTTCAACCATACTGCAGTGTAAAGTCCTAGTTTTATTTCCAAATTCTGTGTGTCTGTGACAATTTTGTGTTTGATTTTTCATGATATGGTCTAAAAACCATACAGAAAATGCCTTTACTTCAACCATACTGCAGTGTAAAGTCCTAGTTTTATTTCCAAATTCTGTGTGTCTGTGACAATTTTGTGTTTGATTTTTCATGATATGGTCTAAAAACCATACAGAAAATGCCTTTACTTCAACCATACTGCAGTGTAAAGTCCTAGTTTTATTTCCAAATTCTGTGTCTGTGACAATTTTGTGTTTGATTTTTCATGATATGGTCTAAAAACCATACAGAAAATGCCTTTACTTCAACCATACTGCAGTGTAAAGTCCTAGTTTTATTTCTAAATTCCGTGTGTCTGTGACAATTTTTCTCGGTAATTGTATAGTTTATTAAAATGATTTCTAACTTTGGACATGATAAATTTTCCAAATTATATGACTTTAATCCCAACTCCATCAAATATTTTCTTTCAACTGTCCCCCCTTTGTACATCCAAATGTATTCGTTATTAGGGTCGAGGGAACGCATCATTGTTGAAAGATTTTGCATAGGTACTTGAATTATTATTTATATTCTCAAAACTTAATCCATGAATGTTACGTTTACAGAAAATTACGCTTTTATCATTATAATGATTTAAAAGAAACCATTCTGGCAACCTACAATGCAGTGGCATTTATTAAGTAGTATATATGTCGAAAATAGCAACTTCCTTAAAATATATTTGTTTTTAATCTATCTGCCTCAGTTTCCCGTCAGCTTCTGACTCTTTGGGAATGTCGGCTCTTACAAATTTATCTATGTCTATATTCTGAACTGGGCCGCCACCTTCAACCCTGAAGCAAATGTGAGCATGAGGTAAACCTCGCTTTTGATACTCTATTACGTGTATAAGATAAAGACATTTGCCAAACCAACGGCCGGATCTTAAATCACGCAACAATTCAGTTAATCTTAAGTTAAACGCTCTTGCACAAATAAGGGGATTTGGTTTTCTTAATGTTATCGACTGCTGAATTTCGGGCCATTTAGGATTGCACGTGAATGTCAAGAAATATGATGGATTTCCCAACCGGTTCACTAATGCAGTCGAATCGCAAAACTTGGTTTTCATGTATCGCGGCCCTCCCGTAAAAGTGTTCGCCAATAAATACGACCGGCAACACATTCACCCTGAATTGTCTCATCAGCACGAATCTCATTCCTACCTACGATACTCATTTCAACTTCTTGAAAGGGAGCGGTCTTAATTTCTAAGTTACGTGTATTATGAATTTGTAAATGTTTTAAAAATCTTAAACGCTCTTCTGTAATCCTACTATACATATCAACTAACCATTCCTCGGATATATGATGTAATTCTGAAAAACGAGGCTGGGACAAAAGTAAACATCTAACTCTTCTCTACTTAATTGGGAAATTATGAGTATTTACTAAATAGAATACTCTACTTGGGAACTTATCAATTAAAGCATTGGTACCTTGTGCTTGAATAGCCACTGTACAGTCAGTTGTCACTTGCCGTGAGGGTTTAGCCTGGTAGCGAGATCATTCCGCTCACTCACAGCAACTCATCAATCGGTTCGGCTGAAACTCGATGTTCCACTGAAATAACAAGAACATGTCAGAGACAGAAAACAAAACTGTATTTGTATTTTGTACTTATTTATTTATCATAAAATAGTTGGTAAGTACATTACTTACAATTAGTTCTGCCAAACTGCACAGCAGTTTGTCGGCAGCCGTTCTCGCGGACATTGTTCATATATATGCACCTTAGTCTATCTTAAACTACGCATTATTATTATTTTTTAATATTTTCCGCATGTCGTATTGCCAAAGATGTCATCAATAAATTTTTCGAAATAATTGACTGGGTCGAAGTTTTACAGTTGAATGGGAAAGTAGGCAGGCCCTAGGCCTAAAATGTGTTAGTTACAGGTAAACATGATGTTTGCAGACCAATTTGGAAAGGCTATTTTTTCTATCTGGGAAGACCTTGTACCTTGTTGTCTTGCTCTTCCTCGGGACGGTGGTGGTGATATTTCCGTGGAAGATTAAAGCTTTGAGAAAAAAGCTTCGCGTCTTCTTAAGGCGGCTCTTTTTTTTGCCTTGAACTTTTAAGTCCGTTCAGAATGAGATCCAAAGTAAAACACACATACACGTTTCCACCGCTGCAGTGTCCAGTGTTTGTGGCACCTGCGCCGTGAGCGTTTAGCCTGGTAGCGAGATCATTCCATCCAGCAGCTTGCATAATGCTGAGTAATGAGTTGCAGTGATAAACGCACAATTTACATGATCTTTGATTATATGTATAAGTTTGTATGTTTTTGTTTAATCGCTGGCTTTATTCTGTCTGAAGCCTCTTTATTTTTATGTTTTTGCCTCTCAAGACTTTCAATTCACATGAAGTACCTATGAGTATAAAGGTATCTCTTCTTAATTGTTATGAGTATTTACTAAATAAAAATACTCTACTAACTTGGGAACTTATCAATTAAAGCATTGGTACATTGTGCTTGAATAGCCACTGTACAGTCATTTGCCACTTGCCGTGAGGGCTTAGCCTGGTAGCGAGATCATTCCGCTCACTCACAGCTACTCATCAATCTGTTCGGCTGAAACAACAACAACATGTACATGATAGAGACAGAAAACAAAACTACGCATTATTCTTATTTTTCAATTTTCGGGAAACTTATAGCTTTTATTTGATTTTTCATGATATGGTCTAAAAACCATACAGAAAATGCCTTTACTTCAACCCTACTGCAGAAGTCCTTTTTAAAATGATTTCTAACTTTGGACATGATAAATTTTCCAAATTATAAATTTTTATCCCAACTCCATCAAATATTTTCTTTCAACTGTCCCCCCTTTGTACATCCAAATGTATTCGTTATTAGGGTCGAGGGAACGCATCATTGTTGAAAGATTTTGCATACATGAATCATTATTTTTATTCTCAAACCTTAATCCATGAATGTTACGTTTGCAGAAAATTACGCTTTTATCATTATAATGATTTAAAAGAAACCTTTCTGGCAACCTA
This sequence comes from Chloroclystis v-ata, assembly GCA_963691955.1. NCBI lineage: Eukaryota > Metazoa > Arthropoda > Insecta > Lepidoptera > Geometridae > Chloroclystis > Chloroclystis v-ata. The sequence goes on along the minus strand of OY829909.1, from coordinate 3,926,661 downwards.
CAATGTAGTAGGTGGCATTTATTAGTATAATTATGTCGAATATAGCAACTTCCTTAAATTATATTTGGCTTCCGAGAGGGAGGGAAACCATCAATATCAATGATATATCTGAATTTTTCAACTTAAGTTTCCATTTTAATAAAATAAAATATAAGTTTAATAAAATTGAAGTGAAATATAAAAAGTTAACAAATCGCAATAGGCCAGAAAGTTATAAAATACGATATTTTTAACAATTAATTACAGTTTTTAATTTTATGTGATAAGTACCTAAATAATGAAATATAAAAAAGTTAACAAACAATAAATCGCAAATGGTTTTAAAATTACACCTTCGCTGAGGCAGAGCAAAACCACATTCAGCACTATATTACCTATTGGATCTGCGAACATACTCGATGCGAAGTAGTGCGCTCGTGTATCATACAGGAGCTCCAACCACTCACCAAAATTAATATTTATATCTCCGTAGCTGTCTGAATGATAATTGGATATAGAGTCCCAGACTCTTTTTTTTGCCTTGAACTTTTAAGTCCGTTCAGAATGAGATCCAAAGTAAAACACACATACACGTTTCCACCGCTGCAGTGTCCAGTGTTTGTGGCACCTGCGCCGTGAGCGTTTAGCCTGGTAGCGAGATCATTCCGCTCACTAACAGCAACCTCATCAATCTGTTCGGCTGAAACTCGATGATCCACTGAAATAACAAAAACATGATAGAGACAGAAAACAAAACTACGCATTATTCTAGAACATTTTTCGCATGTTGCAGGTATCAGCACTGTCATTATAAGAATCAAATATAGGAGGAAATTCAGGATCGGCTGGTGGTTCTGGATCATTTTGAAGCCGTGCAATTATATGCAGCACAAATTTATTTTATTTTTCAATTTTCGGGAAACGTACAGCTATTTTAAAATAACAAAATCAATACATACTTAAAGGTTAATTACAGGTTTCCACTTATAGCTTTATAGAGGATAGTAGGTATAATACCAGGTATCCTGATTATTAACTTGAATGCATCTGGATACAATAGGGAACCTTCTTTTCCAGACTCCAAAGATGCGCTTAATAGTGTTTCTTGATCTTATCTGGGCTGCGTTTCATTATATACCTAAAGATAGATTTTCAGAAATTACAATAAAATAGCTTGTGTTTGATTTTTCATGATATGGTCTAAAAACCATACAGAAAATGCCTTTACTTCAACCATACTGCAGTGTAAAGTCCTAGTTTTATTTCCAAATTCTGTGTGTCTGTGACAATTTTGTGTTTGATTTTTCATGATATGGTCTAAAAACCATACAGAAAATGCCTTTACTTCAACCATACTGCAGTGTAAAGACCTAGTTCTATTTCCAAATTCTGTGTCTGTGACAATTTTGTGTTTGATTTTTCATGATATGGTCTAAAAACCATACAGAAAATGCCTTTACTTCAACCATACTGCAGTGTAAAGTCCTAGTTTTATTTCCAAATTCTGTGTGTCTGTGACAATTTTGTGTTTGATTTTTCATGATATGGTCTAAAAACCATACAGAAAACGCCTTTACTTCAACCATACTGCAGTGTAAAGTCCTAGTTTTATTTCCAAATTCTGTGTCTGTGACAATTTTGTGTTTGATTTTTCATGATATGGTCTAAAAACCATACAGAAAATGCCTTTACTTCAACCATACTGCAGTGTAAAGTCCTAGTTTTATTTCTAAATTCCGTGTGTCTGTGACAATTTTTCTCGGTAATTGTATAGTTTATTAAAATGATTTCTAACTTTGGACATGATAAATTTTCCAAATTATATGACTTTAATCCCAACTCCATCAAATATTTTCTTTCAACTGTCCCCCCTTTGTACATCCAAATGTATTCGTTATTAGGGTCGAGGGAACGCATCATTGTTGAAAGATTTTGCATAGGTACTTGAATTATTATTTATATTCTCAAAACTTAATCCAATAATGTTACGTTTACAGAAAATTACGCTTTTATCATTATAATGATTTAAAAGAAACCATTCTGGCAACCTACAATGCAGTGGCATTTATTAAGTAGTATATATGTCGAAAATAGCAACTTCCTTAAAATATATTTGTTTTTAATCTATCTGCCTCAGTTTCCCGTCAGCTTCTGACTCTTTGGGAATGTCGGCTCTTACAAATTTATCTATGTCTATATTCTGAACTGGGCCGCCACCTTCAACCCTGAAGCAAATGTGAGCATGAGGTAAACCTCGCTTTTGATACTCTATTACGTGTATAAGATAAAGACATTTGCCAAACCAACGGCCGGATCTTAAATCACGCAACAATTCAGTTAATCTTAAGTTAAACGCTCTTGCACAAATAAGGGGATTTGGTTTTCTTAATGTTATCGACTGCTGAATTTCGGGCCATTTAGGATTGCACGTGAATGTCAAGAAATATGATGGATTTCCCAACCGGTTCACTAATGCAGTCGAATCGCAAAACTTGGTTTTCATGTATCGCGGCCCTCCCGTAAAAGTGTTCGCCAATAAATACGACCGGCAACACATTCACCCTGAATTGTCTCATCAGCACGAATCTCATTCCTACCTACGATACTCATTTCAACTTCTTGAAAGGGAGCGGTCTTAATTTCTAAGTTACGTGTATTATGAATTTGTAAATGTTTTAAAAATCTTAAACGCTCTTCTGTAATCCTACTATACATATCAACTAACCATTCCTCGGATATATGATGTAATTCTGAAAAACGAGGCTGGGACAAAAGTAAACATCTAACTCTTCTCTACTTAATTGGGAAATTATGAGTATTTACTAAATAGAATACTCTACTTGGGAACTTATCAATTAAAGCATTGGTACCTTGTGCTTGAATAGCCACTGTACAGTCAGTTGTCACTTGCCGTGAGGGTTTAGCCTGGTAGCGAGATCATTCCGCTCACAAACAGCAACTCATCAATCGGTTCGGCTGAAACTCGATGTTCCACTGAAATAACAAGAACATGTCAGAGACAGAAAACAAAACTGTATTTGTATTTTGTACTTATTTATTTATCATAAAATAGTTGGTAAGTACATTACTTACAATTAGTTCTGCCAAACTGCACAGCAGTTTGTCGGCAGCCGTTCTCGCGGACATTGTTCTTATATGCACCTTAGTCTATCTTAAACTACGCATTATTATTTTTTTTTTAATATTTTCCGCATGTCGTATTGCCATTGATGTCATCAATAAATTTTTCGAAATAATTGACTGGGTCGAAGTTTTACAGTTGAATGGGAAAGTAGGCAGGCCCTAGGCCTAAAATGTGTTAGTTACAGGTAAACATGATGTTTGCAGACCAATTTGGAAAGGCTATTTTTTCTATCTGGGAAGACCTTGTACCTTGTTGTCTTGCTCTTCCTCGGGACGGTGGTGATGATATTTCCGTGGAAGATTAAAGCTTTGAGAAAAAAGCTTCGCGTCTTCTTAAGGCGGCTCTTTTTTTTGCCTTGAACTTTTAAGTCCGTTCAGAATGAGATCCAAAGTAAAACACACATACACGTTTCCACCGCTGCAGTGTCCAGTGTTTGTGGCACCTGCGCCGTGAGCGTTTAGCCTGGTAGCGAGATCATTCCGCTCACTAACAGCAACCTCATCAATCTGTTCGGCTGAAACTCGATGATCCACTGAAATAACAAAAACATGATAGAGACAGAAAACAAAACTACGCATTATTCTAGAACATTTTTCGCATGTTGCAGGTATCAGCACTGTCATTATAAGAATCAAATATAGGAGGAAATTCAGGATCGGCTGGTGGTTCTGGATCATTTTGAAGCCGTGCAATATTATGCAGCACAATTTTATTTTATTTTTCAATTTTCGGGAAACGTACAGCTATTTTAAAATAACAAAATCAATACATACTTAAAGGTTAATTACAGGTTTCCACTTATAGCTTTATAGAGGATAGTAGGTATAATACCAGGTATCCTGATTATTAACTTGAATGCATCTGGATACAATAGGGAACCTTCTTTTCGAGACTCCAAAGATGCGCTTAATAGTGTTTCTTGATCTTATCTGGGCTGCGTTTCATTATATACCTAAAGATAGATTTTCAGAAATTACAATAAAATAGCTTGTGTTTGATTTTTCATGATATGGTCTAAAAACCATACAGAAAATGCCTTTACTTCAACCATACTGCAGTGTAAAGTCCTAGTTTTATTTCCAAATTCTGTGTGTCTGTGACAATTTTGTGTTTGATTTTTCATGATATGGTCTAAAAACCATACAGAAAATGCCTTTACTTCAACCATACTGCAGTGTAAAGTCCTAGTTTTATTTCCAAATTCTGTGTGTCTGTGACAATTTTGTGTTTGATTTTTCATGATATGGTCTAAAAACCATACAGAAAATGCCTTTACTTCAACCATACTGCAGTGTAAAGTCCTAGTTTTATTTCCAAATTCTGTGTGTCTGTGACAATTTTGTGTTTGATTTTTCATGATATGGTCTAAAAACCATACAGAAAATGCCTTTACTTCAACCATACTGCAGTGTAAAGTCCTAGTTTTATTTCCAAATTCTGTGTCTGTGACAATTTTGTGTTTGATTTTTCATGATATGGTCTAAAAACCATACAGAAAATGCCTTTACTTCAACCATACTGCAGTGTAAAGTCCTAGTTTTATTTCTAAATTCCGTGTGTCTGTGACAATTTTTCTCGGTAATTGTATAGTTTATTAAAATGATTTCTAACTTTGGACATGATAAATTTTCCAAATTATATGACTTTAATCCCAACTCCATCAAATATTTTCTTTCAACTGTCCCCCCTTTGTACATCCAAATGTATTCGTTATTAGGGTCGAGGGAACGCATCATTGTTGAAAGATTTTGCATAGGTACTTGAATTATTATTTATATTCTCAAAACTTAATCCATGAATGTTACGTTTACAGAAAATTACGCTTTTATCATTATAATGATTTAAAAGAAACCATTCTGGCAACCTACAATGCAGTGGCATTTATTAAGTAGTATATATGTCGAAAATAGCAACTTCCTTAAAATATATTTGTTTTTAATCTATCTGCCTCAGTTTCCCGTCAGCTTCTGACTCTTTGGGAATGTCGGCTCTTACAAATTTATCTATGTCTATATTCTGAACTGGGCCGCCACCTTCAACCCTGAAGCAAATGTGAGCATGAGGTAAACCTCGCTTTTGATACTCTATTACGTGTATAAGATAAAGACATTTGCCAAACCAACGGCCGGATCTTAAATCACGCAACAATTCAGTTAATCTTAAGTTAAACGCTCTTGCACAAATAAGGGGATTTGGTTTTCTTAATGTTATCGACTGCTGAATTTCGGGCCATTTAGGATTGCACGTGAATGTCAAGAAATATGATGGATTTCCCAACCGGTTCACTAATGCAGTCGAATCGCAAAACTTGGTTTTCATGTATCGCGGCCCTCCCGTAAAAGTGTTCGCCAATAAATACGACCGGCAACACATTCACCCTGAATTGTCTCATCAGCACGAATCTCATTCCTACCTACGATACTCATTTCAACTTCTTGAAAGGGAGCGGTCTTAATTTCTAAGTTACGTGTATTATGAATTTGTAAATGTTTTAAAAATCTTAAACGCTCTTCTGTAATCCTACTATACATATCAACTAACCATTCCTCGGATATATGATGTAATTCTGAAAAACGAGGCTGGGACAAAAGTAAACATCTAACTCTTCTCTACTTAATTGGGAAATTATGAGTATTTACTAAATAGAATACTCTACTTGGGAACTTATCAATTAAAGCATTGGTACCTTGTGCTTGAATAGCCACTGTACAGTCAGTTGTCACTTGCCGTGAGGGTTTAGCCTGGTAGCGAGATCATTCCGCTCACTAACAGCAACCTCATCAATCTGTTCGGCTGAAACTCGATGATCCACTGAAATAACAAAAACATGATAGAGACAGAAAACAAAACTACGCATTATTCTAGAACATTTTTCGCATGTCGTAGGTATCAGCACTGTCATTATAAGAATCAAATATAGGAGGAAATTCAGGATCGGCTGGTGGTTCTGGATCATTTTGAAGCCGTGCAATATTATGCAGCACAATTTTATTTTATTTTTCAATTTTCGGGAAACGTACAGCTATTTTAAAATAACAAAATCAATACATACTTAAAGGTTAATTACAGGTTTCCACTTATAGCTTTATAGAGGATAGTAGGTATAATACCAGGTATCCTGATTATTAACTTGAATGCATCTGGATACAATAGGGAACCTTCTTTTCCAGACTCCAAAGATGCGCTTAATAGTGTTTTTTGATCTTATCTGGGCTGCGTTTCATTATATACCTAAAGATAGATTTTCAGAAATTACAATAAAATAGCTTGTGTTTGATTTTTCATGATATGGTCTAAAAACCATACAGAAAATGCCTTTACTTCAACCATACTGCAGTGTAAAGTCCTAGTTTTATTTCCAAATTCTGTGTGTCTGTGACAATTTTGTGTTTGATTTTTCATGATATGGTCTAAAAACCATACAGAAAATGCCTTTACTTCAACCATACTGCAGTGTAAAGTCCTAGTTTTATTTCCAAATTCTGTGTGTCTGTGACAATTTTGTGTTTGATTTTTCATGATATGGTCTAAAAACCATACAGAAAATGCCTTTACTTCAACCATACTGCAGTGTAAAGTCCTAGTTTTATTTCCAAATTCTGTGTGTCTGTGACAATTTTGTGTTTGATTTTTCATGATATGGTCTAAAAACCATACAGAAAATGCCTTTACTTCAACCATACTGCAGTGTAAAGTCCTAGTTTTATTTCCAAATTCTGTGTGTCTGTGACAATTTTGTGTTTGATTTTTCATGATATGGTCTAAAAACCATACAGAAAATGCCTTTACTTCAACCATACTGCAGTGTAAAGTCCTAGTTTTTTTTTTCTAAATTCCGTGTGTCTGTGACAATTTTTCTCGGTAATTGTATAGTTCATTAAAATGATTTCTAACTTTGGACATGATAAATTTTCCAAATTATATGACTTTAATCCCAACTCCATCAAATATTTTCTTTCAACTGTCCCCCCTTTGTACATCCAACCAAATGTATTCGTTATTAGGGTCGAGGGAACGCATCATTGTTGAAAGATTTTGCATAGGTACTTGAATCATTATTTATATTCTCAAACCTTAATCCATGAATGTTACGTTTACAGAAAATTACGCTTTTATCATTGAATGTTGAATTGAATGTCGGCTCTTACAAATTTATCTATGTCTATATTCTGAACTGGGCCGCCACCTTCAACCCTGAAGCAAATGTGAGCATGAGGTAAACCTCGCTTTTGATACTCTATTACGTGTATAAGATAAAGACATTTGCCAAACCAACGGCCGGATCTTAAATCACGCAACAATTCAGTTAATCTTAAGTTAAACGCTCTTGCACAAATAAGGGAATTTGGTTTTCTTAATGTTATCGACTGCTGAATTTCGGGCCATTTAGGATTGCACGTGAATGTCAAGAAATATGATGGATTTCTCAACCGGTTCACTAATGCAATCGAATCGCAAAACTTGGTTTTCATGTATCGCGGCCCCCCCGTAAAAGTGTTCGCCAATAAATACGACCGGCAACACATTCACCCTGAATTGTCTCATCAGCACGAATCTCATTCTTACCTACGATACTCATTTCAACTTCTTGAAAGGGAGCGGTCCTAATTTCTAAGTTATGTGTATTATGAATTTGTAAATGTTTTAAAAATCTTAAACGCTCTTCTGTAATCCTACTATACATATCGACTAACCATTCCTCGGATAAATGATGTAATTCTGAAAAACGAGGCTGGGACAAAAGTAAACATCTAACATATTTATTGTGTTAATTTATTTTTAAAGTTATCTAATATATTCGGATACCACCCTGGATCCTGGATATAGCATACTGAAAGCATTCATACAATGGATGCATTATGTCTTCAGTGTGTGGATTTTTTTCGCCAACTTTCCACACAGCTTTGCAATTTGGTCTATAATCTTGCCTATCAGTATTTATTATAGCTGCTATCTCTTTACTTTACCTACAAGTCTGTCTCCAAGAATGTTACCATGAGTCGCGCGCGTAGTTCTTTGAAACTGGATAAAAGCCTCATCTGATGCCTCCCTGCTTAACTGTTTGAAACAATCTATATACGGATTGATATTATCTAAATATGCACTGATACACTGAACTACCTGCCTATCGAGATTTCGACCTACCGCTAAATTTTCGCGTTCGCTTGCATCGTGTATATACATACCTAAATTATTGACGCTATCTGTGTACGCCAAGTACTCTATGATAAACACGACCCTGAATTTTGAGATATGATAACCCATGAGGAGAGTGAATGAATCCTGAAGTGGTACCTAAAGCACTTAATGCGAAAAGATTCTTGTATTCTAGGCAGAAACGACGGATGAGTATAAAAATCTTCGGTGAGTGGAACGAATTCCTGCACGTTGTGTGCTCCTACTCCGCAACACCATTGCTTACGAGATCTTTCCTCCTCAAACAGACGTGCCTTACACTTGGAACATTTAAAAGTTTCCTGCGATAATAAACATGGTTTCTTTAATGAAATTGACCTAACTGAACCTAGATCAGCGTCTATTGTCTAATGTGCCTGGTATTTTATTGTTGATATTAATCATTCTTGAGTAAGAACCTTTGTTATATTTTAATTTTGTCATATCAGGAGGTAAAATTAGTTTATCTTTATTGCGTCTATTGTAGTGAGAAAAATGTTCTGAATTTGAAATAAATAAATGTCTATATTTTTTACGATGTTGAAGTTATTGATTGGACTTCTTAGTTCTTCACAAAGTTAATGATCCATGTTGAACCTTTTTGTCCAATATTAATAACTGAGATGTCATTTTGAAGCTCATCAAACATAGATATCCTCCGATATATCATCAAACCTAGAAGGTATATCCTTCTTTATTGTGCAGCACAGTTTGAAACTGTGGAAACCATCATTAGCTTTCTTAAATTATCATTATCATCATTGTAAAGGTAGAATTTTATTTCCCAATTTTTGATGGTTTGTCCTTGTACGTTATTCAAAAGTTTCACAGAGTGTAATTTTGTTAATTTACTTTTACACAAATCACGTAAATCTTCATTTAGGTATGAACTTGACAGTGGTCTCCGAGTGAGCAAATTGTTCAATATGTAATTCTTTGTCACAAAACTGTATAGCTTGGGCAACGCTGATACTGAGAAGCTGTGAGGCCAGTTTCACTTTCATAATTTGATTTCGGAATTGTATATCACGACACGAAGAGTTAGTTTGTTTGCTAAGTGTAGACCGTTCTCTTCTTGGAGAGTATGCAATGCCTCTACAAGTTGCTATTGAGTCGTTGTTTTCGTCGTATATTTGTTTGTGGGATTCTAACACATTTCGCATTAATTTCAGCATATGGCAGGGTTCCAAAAACACTGCATATAAGTGTATGAGGGGTATGGTAGACGATTGTTAAAAACATTCCGTACATATTTGTAAGCTGCAGGCGAATAGAACTGCAAGGTCAAAGCGAATTTTCGGAGTACTGGTGGATATTTGGAAAATTTATTTCTTTTCTTGGCACATGTGACACATCTGTGACCGATATTGGATCTGCGAACAGACTCGATGCAAAGTAGTGCGCTGGTGTATCATACAGGAGCTCCAACCACTCAACAAAATTAATATTTATATCCGTAGGTGTCTGAATGATAATTGGATATAGAGTCCCAGACTTATAGTCCCAGACTTATAGCGCTCTGTAAATTTCTGTGTCGTGGAAACCACTGTCACCATAAATTTTCGCAAGCATCCAATGCACTTCACCAATTAGTCGAGTTGATGAAATTGATCGAGTCCACACCTGTAACCCTCGATTCGTTGACAGAAACTGTATTCAATCATGTATACACTGATTCTGCATGAATTGCACAGAATTTTTCATATTACCCTGGTTTTTGGGAATTTTGATTTGGTAATTTTCGTGTCGTGGAAACCACTGTCACCATAAATTTTCGCAAGCATCCAATGCACTTCACCAATTAGTCGAGTTGATGAAATTGATCGAGTCCACGCCTGTAACAATCGATTCATTGACAAAAACTGTATTCAATCATGTTTACACTGATTCTCCAATGATATCCACAAAATGTTTCATATCATCCTGGTTTTTGGGAACCATGATTACTGTAATGAAAATATAAATATTATTATTAACAAGTTATTGATTGGACTACTTAGTTCTTCACAAAGCTAATTGACCCATGTTGAGCCTTTTTGTCCAACACTAATAACTGTGATAACATTTTGAAGCACATAAAATATGTATATCCTCAAGTACATATTACATATTGTAATAATACATATTGTGTACATCATGGGTCATATTATGTATATCCTCCAATATACAGGTTGGGCCAAATGTTTTTGCACTTTTGAAATTACCATAAATAATAAACTACACATTGTATTTAAATGAATGTTTATGGAGATAAAAGAAAAAACTTGGGAATTTCATTTTTTGAAAATAATATCGTCAGGTGGCCTCCATCTCGCCGCTGGCACTCTTCAAACCTGGCCCTCAGATTTTCGAAAACTCTTCGACACAGAGTGCTGGGTATGTTAGCCATTTCTTGACGAATGTTATCATTTAATTGGGTTATTGTTTTTGGTTTATTCACGTAGACTGCTCTTCAGATAACCCCATAGAAAGAAATCAGCTGGGGTCAGGTCTGGGCTACGGGGAGGCCATGGAATATTCCCTCTGCGCGAGATCAATTTGTTAGGGAACAGTTCCTTCATAACGGGTAAACTCTCGTTAGATATATGGCAGGTGGCGCCATCTTGCTGCATCCATGTCCTACTGTTGTAACCTTCAAAATGATGTAACTGTGGTTCAAAAAATTCTCGTAGCATGATCACATATTTTGCAGAATTGACAGTCACTGAATTACCGCGTTCATTTTCAAAAAAGTACGGACCAATCACGCCTTTTGAAGTAATTGCCGCCCAAACCGTTACTTTTGGAGAATGCAAAGGTCTTTGATGTTTTAGTTTTGGGTTTTTTACACTCCAAAATCTGCAATTTTGCTTGTTGACATGTCCATTTAGGTGGAAATGTGCTTCGTCAGAAAAGAATTATCATAGAAATAGTATTTTTGAGTTACGATGCGTTTCTTGTTGACCTTTGTATTTGTTTTGGCACATGCATCGGTATAAACTAGATGTATATATAATGTATACTTGTTTTAAATCATTCAATCAAAAACACTTTATTGTACACCACAAAGTGATATAATCACTATTTACAATAAATTACCTGATGACATCTTAAATGAAAAATTTGACAATGTATTTATTAAATAAATAAACAAATATAAATAATATAAAATTCCGAAAATTTCAACTCCCTTAAACATCCAAATACAAAAATGTCTTTCAATAAATTGCCGCCTTTTAATATTCCCTCGTAGATGGTTATGTACTGGTAAGGCATGATTTACTTCAGATGTTTCAGGTGGGTTGTCATCTAGCCCACTATGGAAAACATCTTCCTGCATGCCTATTGCATTGCAATATTATGTAAAACTGCACATGCCACAATAGTTTTTTTTTGCTGTTTCTATATTGCAATAGAGGCCTCTTAATAAACAGCGGAACCTCTGCTACTAAAAGTTAAACAATGGATGCATTATGTCTACAGTGTGTGGTTTTTTGTCGCCAACTTTCCACACAGCTATGCAATTTGGTCTATAATCTTGCCTATCAGTATTTATTATAGCTGCTATCTCTTTACCTACAGGTCTGTCACCAAGAATGTTACCATGAGTCGCGCGCGTAGTTCTTTGAAACTGGATAAAAGCCTCATCTGATGCCTCCCTGCTTAACTGTTTGAAACAATCTATATACGGATTAATATTATCTAAATATGCACTGATACACTGTACTACCTGCCTATGGAGATTTTGACCTACCGCTAAATTTTCGCGTTCTCTTGCATCGTGTATATACAAACCTAAATTATTGACGCTATCTGTGTACGCTAAGTTGAATACTCTATGATAAACACGGCCCTGAATTTTGAGAAATGATAACCCATGAGGTTGAATGAATCCTGAAGTGGTACCTAAAGCACGAAAAGCGAAAAGATTGTTGTATGCCCTACTTCTAGACATAAACGACGGATGAGTATAAAAATCTTCTGTGAGCGGAACGAATTCCTGCACGTTGTGTGCTCCTACTCCGCAACACCATTGCTTACGAGATCTTTCTTCATCAAACAGACGTGCATAGTCATTTGGAACATTTAAAAGTTTCCTGCGACAATAAACATGGTTTCTTTAATGAAAATAACCTAACTGAACCTAGATCAGCGTCCCTCATCGCACCTATCAAAACTTTAGAGCGCGAGCGGCGTAATGGAACGTCAACGTTGCGAATGTGTTCATTGTAAGTGGCTGAAGAGATCTGGTTAACTTCGGGGTTTCGTTCACTAAAACGTCGGACTGCCTCGCGATTTACTTCTGGATGCTGTCGATGTACTTCTGGATGTCTAGTATTATAATTTTTGACGGATTTACGATAATTATTAGGATTTTTTAAATTATACTTATTAACCGCGTCAAGATGGGCATTTGCCTTAGTGCTTTTCCTACCACGTTTTACTTTTTTGGGCCGACCTGCTTTTTTCGTTGAAGTAACTGAGATATCACTATTTTCCACGGATAATTTAGAAAACATGTTTTGTAGAACCACTGCTGATTTAGTCGTCGTTGCGACTGACCTAGCATCTTAACCTAACAAACTTACTTGCGATGCTCGTAATAGTGAAGGAGAAACTACATTAATTGATTTAGTCGTGGTTGCGACCGAGCTAGCCTCTAATCCTAACAAAGTAACTTGCGATGTGCGTAACAGTGAAGGAGAACATGACGTTTCGGAATCGGCAAACGGCACAACGACGGGTGAATTGAGCCTTAGAATAGAAGGAGACACCGGCGATGAAGAATGTGAATATTATCATCTGGAATTGAGTCGCTGGGTAAAGGTAAATATTCTGAAAGAAAAGATGGCGATAATAATGGTAGTAAACCGTCAGTGGCCACAATTTCAACTGAAGAAGGTACAGAATGTACAATGTTACTCGAGATGCGAGTTCGGAACGGTTCTGACGCCTGCGTTTGAGTTAAGGACGAAGGTAGTGTGGGAGTTGACGAACGTGACCTACGAAGAACGTCTGCGTAAGAGGACGACCACTGTGTTAGGTCGTTATCGTCGCTAAAATTAATAAAGCGGACTCTGTTAATAGCATATTCGCCGCCTGATATCCCACGCACAAAAAAAAGCTTAACTAACTGATGCAATTAATTGCCGAAACAAACGAGCTACCCCGTTTACTGAATGTCTATTGTTGCTACCTACTTGATGGCTATTAAAAAGGTACAGATAACCATTATGCCGCCATAACGAAACCGTGTACAATTGCCCTGTGAATAGATCTATTATCTGTATAATAGAACTATCTGTGCTGTCGTTAAGTTAGTTAAGTTGGTCTTTGAGTTAAATTTCTCATTAATTTAACATATTTATTCTTAATTGGGTGTTTATCAATTTTAGTAGTAGGTAAGTACTTGATTGTTTGATGTATATTATTTGCAGCTGAATATTACAAGTTGTGGCTTTATTCGGTCTGAAGTCCCTTAATTTTATGGTATATACAGCGTGAGCTGTGTCCAGCAGCTTGCATAATGCTGAGTAATGAGTTTTGCAGTGATAAACGCACAATTTACATGATCTTTGATTGATTTGTGTTTAATATATGTATAAGTTTGTATGTTTTTGTTTAATCGCTGGCTTTATTCTGTCTGAAGCCACCTTATTTTTATGTTTTTGCCTCTTAAGCTTTCTATTCACATGTAGTACCTATGAGTATAAACGTATCTCTACTTAATTGTTGAGTATTTACTAAATAAAAATACTCTAGTAACTTGGGAACTTATCAATTAAAGCATTGGTACGTTGTGCTTGAATAGCCACTGTACAGTCATTTGCCATTTGCCGTGAGAGCGAACCCTGCAGCTTTTGACCTTATACAGGGTGTCCGCCGGCAGATTTTCGGCTTAAAAAATTCACATAAATTAAACAAAAAATGCTATGTTAAAAAATGTTTATTTAGCAAAAACCTAGATCGTGCGGACGTTATTTTTTAAAAATAACACCTTCCAAATGGCGACCGTTTAGTCGCAAGCACTCATCAAGCCTGTACCGCATATCAGTAAAAACCCGCTGGCAGAGCTCTGGCGAAATTTCTTGGACTTCTTGCCGTATATTTTTCTGAAGAGCTTCAATGGTTTTTGGAGAGTTATTGTAAACTCTAGCCTTTAGAAATCCCCACAAGAAGAAGTCACACGGAGTTAGATCAGGTGATCTGGGAGGCCAGGGTATGTCCCCAAACCTACTGATCACTTTTCCTGGAAAAATGCTTCTCACTTTGCTCATAGACGCTCTAGCCGTATGTGCAGTGGCGCCATCTTGTTGAAAATGGGTTTGTCTATTGTTTCCATCAAAATGTTGCAGGGCCGGTACAAAAAAAGTGTCTATCATTGCACAATACCTCTCTGATGTCACAGTTTGGTCAGCGTCAAAGAAAAACGGCCCAATTAATCCTCTGGCTGAAATCGCGCACCACACTGTTGTTTTTGGGCTGTGTAGTGACTTCTGGTGTAGTTTTTTTGGGTTGGAGTCTGACCAGTATCTCATGTTTTGTTTGTTTACGTAACCTTCCAGGTGAAAATGGGCTTCGTCACTAAAAAAAATATTGCCCAATCGCGCTGGGGTCCCAAATCGGTCCACAATCGTCTTGGCATAAACTTCTCTCGCTAAGTAATCTCCTTCTTTCAATTGTTGCACAATTTGCAATTTGTATGGGTGGAAGTTGAGTTGACGCTTCAATATTTGAAAAAAAAAACAAATGTAAAAATTTTGTAATCAACAGAAATTGGTCGCGCGTCATGATATGCCGAAACATTGGCATCCCCATCAGCCCACCTTCCCAATATTCCTGAATTTTGGACCGCACGCAAAATGACATACATAATATATCATCACGGCAAAATATTGGTACAGTACTGGTACCGTGACCTCTTCCCATTTTTTCAAATATTTTGGAATAGTGGTGCCAAGGTCAGGGTCCGTAAATGTTTAAATATAATGCCGTGCGTAAGTATTAGTCTCATCTGCGATGAGCCCCATAATGTCTTCGTCCCAAAATTTCAGAAATATTTCTGCAGGATCACTAGAAATGTAAGTTGGACCAGGATCGCGTCGGTACGTTTCCTTCTGGGTCGTAAAACTTGTGAAGTCATCCGACCACAGGAACTCCGTACTTTCGCGATCTGGTCCCACATTCATTCCCACATTCATTTCCTCTTTATCATCATTCATACCCTCGATCTCACTATTCCCTTCATTCATCGCAACATCACCAGTCCATTCATCATCTAATACATCCCATGCCCTCTCTTCTTCCTCTCTTTGCATATGAATCCTTTGGCGTATCCGTCTTATCTCCTCTATCGATAATATATCGAAAATGGCGTCGTCATCGTCGTTCCCGTCGTCATCGTCGTCGCCGTCACTGCCCGAATCTGCTAAATACTCGGCAATGGTAAAATCTTGCAGGGGCAGTGACCGACGAGCTCGCACGATGCGAGAGGCTGACTGAGTACCCTGAAAAAAGAAAAAAAAATGGACCTTATAGAAAGAGACCTTAGTTTCATCACAATAAGGCTCAAAATCAACACACGTCGGAGTAAGTCATTGGCTCACTGCGATGTTTACGTAATTTTCGCAGTAAGCCATAAGACTTACTGCGATGTCAACGGGTTAAAGCATTGGTACGTTGTGCTTGAATAGCCACTGTACAGTCATTTGCCATTTGCCGTGAGGGCTTAGCCTGGTAGCGAGATCATTCCGCTCACTCACAGCAACTCACCAATCTGTTCGGCTGAATCTCGATGTTCCACTGAAATAACAAGAACTTGTCAGAGACAGAAAACAAAACTACGCATTATTGTAGAATATTTTTTGCATGTCGTATTAATACTAACACATATTTTCACAATATCAACACCATACACATTTACTCTGATTCAAAACGTTTGATACCTTTTGATAATACTGGCAGGGCAAAGGTACACATTTATTACATTAATAATATAAATAAATAAAATAAAAATCATTTATGTCAGACCATAGTCTATATACAAAATCTTAAGAGACTATTTATATACACAAAATAATACAACCTAGTCCGGCACACTACATATTTAATTTAACTTATTTGCATCCTAGCATGATACATATGCAAACTCCGCATGTATCATGCTAAGATGATACAGTCTACTCTATTTCTAACTTTAGATATGATAAATCTTCCAAAGTATATGATTTTAATCCCAACTCCATCAAATTTTCTTTCTTTCAACTGTCTCCCCCCCTTTATAACGGGTGGTTTTTCGACAATCACTCTTGGATTCTCATTCGCCCAAATGCGGCAATTCTGTTTATTGACGAATCCACTGAGGTGAAAATGTGCCTCATCACTGAAGATGATTTTCTTCGAAAATTGATCATCCACTGTTGCCATATCTTGCCACCGTTCTGCCCACTCACGACGTTGAATGAATGGATTTACTCAACAGGGGGTTTTTGAATAGTTCCAATAATGGCCAAAATTACTACTATACGTCTATCGTAAGTAGTTTTGTAGGTATATATCTTTAAATAAGCTGTTCCAAATATCGCACCTTTGGGGCTTTTTGGTATACGAAGTTTATGGAACTTGTTTTTCTTAATTTATCAAACATCTGCGAAATATAACCGTTCAAGCGATATATGAAAATATTCAAATATAGCTAAGTCAATTTGACTTCATTTTAGTCGCGCGTCGACTGAGCTCCGTGTAGGCTCCGCTCCCCGCGCACCTCCCGGTCCCCTCTTAGAACTGGTTTGACCGGACGGCGAGCGCGCGCGCCGAAATACAGATGGCGCGCCACATCACCCCCTTTGGAGAAAGAAGGTCGTATCTGAAAGAAATCAGGAAATTTAACTCGACGGCCCGAACGTGTTGTGCGGATGCCGTCTTTCTGTATGCAACTCGGTGTCGCTTCCTTTAAATTATTTGCCAATGTGTAGGCTGGCTTAACTCTGTCTATCGAAACAGTGACAGGTCCTCGCTTAGGTAGGTCTAGTGTTATTGTTTTGTTTGTTCTGCTTATGACTTTGTGTGGACCTGTGTACGGGGCTGTTAACGAACCTCGTAATGCATCTTTGCGTAGGAATATGTGTGAACATGTGTTAAGGTCGTCGTGCACGAAAACTGACTTATTTCCATGTCTTGAAATTGGGATAGGCTTTAAACGTGTCATCTGTTCTCTGAGTGTAGTGACAAAATCTGCTTCTGTGGTGTGTGTGTTTGTTTGAGTATTGAAAAACTCACCGGGTATTTTTAACTATTGGAGTTACATAAACATGCTGTTCATTATTCTCGTGTAAAACATCTAAATAGCAAACCTCACCCAATCTAGGTGACTCTGTTATGGCTGCAATCCCACATTCATAGTTAACGTTTCTATTCCACACATATGGGAGCTTGCATACATTGAATAACTCATTGAGGCACATTACATAATCATCTTTCTCCATAGCTAACCATCTTATTGACGATTCATCAAGAACATAGATTTCATGTTCAATCTGTGTCCTGAACCATTTCCCTCCTGTATAAATTGGGTGAGATTGAATTGAGTAGGTTTGATACTTTGTTATCTTGTTAATCACTGGTAGAACTAAAGTCAGAGTGACCATCCCATTCGTAAGTGCGACGGTAACTGGCATCCTATTTAACATATCATCATAGACCAATGTTGGTGGTAACATGTAATTTTTTGGGAGCTGACCCTCTACAAGCTTCAACACGTTTACTAATTGTGGTAGCGGTACCAGTGGTAATGGGAGAACACCACTCAACATAGCCTCACTCAAATAAACATAAAATATCGACGTCGTAGTCAAAATGTCTTCAAGCATTGATACTTTCGTTTCGCATTCTGTCATTTCAATTAGAGTGTATGTAAGTCAAAACCTTCAATAATTCAGTTTCACTCGTTATGTGTTTGTTCTAAATGCTGTTTAAGCTGGATATTGTTTGTCTGTATTGGTGTCACTGATTGCATTTTGAGTCTCGGATAGTGCCTGGTTGATAGTTGTGAACATAACGGATGTCGTGTTTGATAACGATTGTATGTTCTCATTGTTGACCTTTATAAACGCTCCAGTCGCATTTAATTGTTCTGAATATTTAATCAATACTTGATCAATATCTCTTATCTGACTGTCTGTAGCCACACCAGTTGCCCAATGATATATTTGTCCAACAAATTCAATTGATCTTTTCCTCCTGGTATGTGACCGTCCATAAGTATCATAATCATTAGATCCCATGGGCGTATTCTTGGAGGAACATGGCGGCAAACGCACCGTGACGCGTTTCACGGACATACCGGGCCTTTGTTCAAACTCCTCTTGGCTGCTTGATTTTTCCATCGTCATCGGATCACGTCGGGGTCACCAATTTATGTGGCTATCTACGTCCTACCACTACTGCTTGAGGATTCAAGTAAAACGCAGTTATCACACACCCTCTCTTAAAAATGTATATTTTGTTACCTGGGTCATCAGTTAAATTTGTCTCATCATAATTGATGATACAGTCTGGGGAGACTCCTTCGATAGATTTTTCGTAATGATCAAAAAACTCATCTATCACCTGTGCGTTTTGGCACGATCGCAAGATATATTTGACGCAATCCGAAATGAAATCTGACTTTTGTGTCTGTTTAAGAAATTGCGCGCCCAGTCCGCACCTGGCAAGTTATCTTCAAGGCCATATAGGTTTTTTCCAATTTTATTTAAGTATTTTTGTGCAAACACTCGTAGGTCAGTTGAATCTAAAGGAAATCCCCAATGGCTTAATAATTTTAGATATTCTATAAACGATTTCTCTTCTTCCTGTGAAAACAGAGTTGGGTGCCCTGCTTTTTCTTGCGTGCAGTTGATATTTCTACATTTTCTGCTTAAAGTGCTCATCGGAATATTGTATTTTTCGGCAGCCACTTTCAATGTCAGTGACCGATTCTGAACGGCTTTTATTGCTTCTTGTAAATCTTCATAAGTATACCTTAGATATGGTGGATGAGATTTGTCATTGCGAGAGTTGGTATACTTCCGTTGATATGTTTTTAGTAGGTATGTTTATGTTGCCTACTGTTTATGGGTTGCGTCAATAAAAGATTGTTTTTACACAGAGTTTATATTATTAAATATTCAAATTACAAGAAATACAAGGTTTACAATATAAGGATCGTTATACCGCTATAGATGTTAAGGTGTGACTGAGGATGCCATGAGGCACTGCAGTCCACGCTCGTACATAATGAATTTTGCTTATTCAACAAAACATAACATTCGCGACTGTTATTAACTAATCTGTGTCACCACATTAATCCTCCCCTTTCCGCCGCAACTTACCGCGAAGCACTTTACAAAGGGTTGTTGCTTGTCGAAGAATAAATCGGTTTTAGGCGAGAATTTCTTATTGTATACATTAGTAGATCTTAGTAGGAACGTATTTTTACGGTAATTTGAGGTACAGGGCGGGACATGCAGCTTCAGGTGGTTGCGGCGAGTGAGGGCGCGTACACATAGAACATCCGTTTTACAGGATCCTTTTTAACTGATCCGTCGCTACTGGAGGTAATATTCACACAGCATTTACAGGACCGATTTTAACAGATCCGACGCTACTGGAGGTAATATTCACACCGCATTTACAGGACCGATTTTATCAGATCCGACGCTACTGGACTTTCGTTCTTCAGTGTATCGCCTACTTTCTACGAGAATGGACGTTGTCGTGTTGTATTGGTACAATCGTCGTGGCGCTCTTGTGCGTCAGCTGAAAGAAGACGAATCTAAATTTTTTACTTATTTCCGAATGACGACGTCTACTTTTGATGACCTCCTTAAACGATTAGAAAAGTATTTAAAAAAGAAAGACACAAACTGGAGGAAAAGCTTGTGCCCTGAAGTAAAACTAGCGATATTTTTAAGGTAAGAACTTTAATTTTTGTTATTATGAATTAAAATTTAAAATGACAAAAAGGTTTACAAAAATGAAGATTTATTTCAAAACATAGACAGATCTGGCAAGTCTGACTCCTGGCTGAATGTAGATTCTACTGATGGCGAACCTTCTACTGATGGTGTAAAGTCAAGATGATGTGGCCTACTAAAATAACCTTGGGTGTGGTAGTGAGGAGTGCTAGAACTTTGTGAATATAGAGGCCACTCGTAGTTTGACTGACCATATCTTCTACTTTTAATATTTTGTAAAAGGTTTATCACTCCAGACTGAAATTCTAAAATTTGATCGCCATTAAGTGAAGCCAGTTGCGGCAAAATACCTTTGAAGAACGATAAATTGGGATCTTCAAACTCATTTTTACTTTTTTTTAACTGATCATTCATGTATTCAATCATTTTGGCGTCTACTTCATTCACATTTCTTTTGATTGCCTTGCGTTGCGGCGGGGCTAAATTTTGTCTTTCCTTTTGTCTGTCACTACCACTTTGTTCCGTAATCTGATCAGGTTCATCTTCGTTGTCTTAAATTACTACAAACACAATAATTCTTAAAAAAAACAGAATTTAACACACGCGTATCTCCGTGCCTCTCATAACTCGCTGACGTATCTAGAAGTATAACAAAATAGCGGTTATTTTTTGAATAAACGTGTTTACAACTGCGGAAAAGAAGAAATTGTTAAAATTTTGTTATGTTCACATTAATTCGAACACTACTGTACGTTTAAACGGACCTGTAAAACGGATTGCTGCTTATTTTGTCGGATCGGTATTTTTTACTGGATCCGGAATACTGTATTCTGTATGAACTCGCTCATACAACTACATACGCTAATAACATATACGTTTAAACGGACCTGTAAAACGGATGTTCTATGTGTACGAACCCTGACTCGACGTGACGGGAGTTGACGGGACTGTAGCTTCCCGCTTGACTTGCTCGTAGCGATGTGGTGCTACAGGACTGACAACACCCTATTGAAGATAAAAGTGACGGCGAGTCTATACGGTTTAGGACAATATTATGCAAGAGAGTGAGATCAGAAGCTGAGAAGCTTCTCTCCTTAAGTTCAATGGCAGAAGATGGTGGTACCGACAGCTGTCAAAGTAGTACTTAATAACCTTATGTTTAAAGTTAATGAATTTTAGAAATTTGCGTTGAGGCTTTTCAAGTAATGCTGAGTATTTATCGTATTGTGGATTCCAGATCTGCGAGGCGTATTCAAGGTGACTACGGACCAAGGTACAATAATAGTATTTTTAAAGTTTAAAGACATTTAAAATCCTTAGTGACCCGACTTAGAAAACCTAGCATTTTCATTTTCATGTTTGAGAATATAAATAATGATTCAAGTATGTATGCAAAATCTTTCAACAATGATGCGTTCCCTCGACCCTAATAACGAGTAGGGGAGGTAGGGGAGGGATGGGCACTTTTTCACTATTTATTGCATAAAAAATCAGACTTTATAGATAATCAACTTTTATTGCCAATTCTTATTGCACCACACATTTGGCTAGATATAATTAGAGTGCAACGGGTTAAAAATTACTATCAGTTTCAACATTACGAGATATTTTATAAACTAAGTCAAAAGTGCCCAATGCTCCCAATGGTAGGGAGGCTTGGACATACCCTGTGGGAGGCTTGGGCACGGTCTATAAATCACTTCATATCCATAATGGAATTCAAAAATTAGTCAACAAATAAACAGATTTTTAAACTTTATCAATAATAGAAACCAAAAATACAAGTTAACGAATAAACAACACTTAAACAGTATCTTAACTTATCTGAGATTGGGTATAACCCATAAAGGACTATCAAACATGTACTAAGAGCTACTGTGTTTGGTTTTATTACTTGTCTTTGGCACTGGCAATTTAGTTTTAATGTCGTCTAAAAGGACAATAGCTATGTCAACTGGTTGAATAAAAAATTAAAATCCTCTTATACATAATAGGGCATTGGGCATGCCCAAACCTCCTGCGCCCCAAATGCCCATTACTCCCCCTGTATTCATTTTCGACATAAGTTACCGGTATTTTTTTGAATCTACGTATTTAGGCTTGAATTTCAGTTTAATTTATAGATTAGTAAATATACAATAGATAAATAATAGAAAATACAAATACCTTTCATTAGTTTTCTCTTTATTACGATCCGAAACCGCAACAAAATACTGAATTTTAAATTGCATAATCTTCAAACGTGTTAGTGTTTGACAACTCGCAGAAATTACAGATACTCTATGGATGAACAGTAGTGCCAGTCGGTAAAGTAAACTACCAAATCAAGAAAAAAATTAAATCTACGATCAAATCAGAATAAAAGGGGGGTGCCAATGTCTCCCAACTGCCCATCCCTCCCCTACCTCCCCTACATTTGGATGTATAAAGGGGGGACAGTTGAAAGAAAATATTTGATGGAGTTGGGATTAAAATCATATAATTTGGAAAATTTATCATGTCCAAAGTTAGAAATCATTTTTTTTCCACCAAAATTATACAATTATCGAGATGAATTGTCACAGACACACGGAATTTTTAAATAAAAAACTATATTAACACACACATTTGTTTTATTTGTTTACATAATAAGAACTCTTTTTGTTAAAATGCATTATAACCAGAGGACATCTATTAAACCGCCGTAAATGTTCTAACCGGGGTACATCATCTTCTTCCCAATCCTTCAGTCAGACCACCACCGCAATAAAAGCACAAGGTATTATCTTCACTACCGACGTAGAAGAATCCAGCATCCACCATTCGATCTGGTGTCTGGCGCTTGTTGGACCAAAGTGTAAAACTTATGCTATGTGATGGTAGACTCGGCACAATTTTTTAATTACTCCACCGCAAGAAGTTCACAGAATTCATATCGTCATGATAGTCACTCTACTTGGATTTGGACTTGAATAGTAGCAGTCCGTTTTCAACAAACCCAGTTTTACCTAAGGTACTGGTTTTACTAAGGTGCCTTGTAAGGCCCACTTTTTGCAAAAAAAATTTTTATTGATAAAATTAAAAGGGAAATAAAAAAATCCTTTTGAATATTTTATATTTTTTATTTGTGAGATCAATAATTGTTAAAGTTTATGCATAAAGTTATACAGGGTGTTTGGTAGGGAGCTGTACATACGCCTAGGGTAGAAACTAGGGATGGTCTGCTACCTACCCCCGCCCATTATATTGACTTTGGCCTCAAGGTTTTTTTTTAATTAATTTTTATTTTTCATTTGACTTTTTTTGTGATTTTTTGACTAAAACTACCTGTAGCTCAAAATCTATCCATAGGACAGGTCTGCTAATGATCTTGTTTTAATCGTTAGAGTCTTAGGGTCCTGCAAAAAATTACACCAGAAAATTGTGGAGAAAAATAGTTATGGGGCCTAAAGTCAAATAAAATTTGTCAAATATTTTATTGAGCATAATAGAGTGCTGACTAAGCGCCTGTGCGACAGAGTGAGATGCCTCCGCCTGAAGGCGGAAAGTACCGTGGGAATGTAAATAAATAATTTTAAGGGAAACTTTCTATGGGGCTTAAAAAAAAACTAACAGGTTTGGAGTTCTTCTGATTTTTTTAAAACATCCTCAGTCCATGCCCTTTCTAACGATATGCTAAAAGTGTTATTATCACTTTTAGTTCCAAAGTTAATTAATTTCCGCAACCAGGGCATTTTAAGCAAAAATTTCAACTAATGAAAATTAAATGTGTTCGTGGCTGGGATGTCTCTTCACTCTCGGGTTTCGATCTCTGGGTGCCCAGTAATGGAGATTGTGGTAATTTACAATTCCTTCCTTGTCAAACTTTGACTCCTCAGTCCAGAAAATACTCTTACACACATAATACACATAAGTGTCTTCGTGAGCTTACGTTCGGGATGTTGATAAGCATGTAACAACACCTCTTCATCCCAATAATGCTCATAGGACTTGTTCACGGACTTGTCAAGTGGCTGCAATTCGTGTGTAGTGTTAGATGGAAGGAAATATAAAACAATGTCGTGTTCGTCAGCCGCATCTACAATTCTGGCGTCCAGGTGGGAGGAAGCTCCATCGAAAACAAGCAAACATTTTCCTGATGTTTTAAATTTGGCAAGGTGAATCACCTTGCCAATTATATTATATATTATATAGAGTTTCTGCCATATAGCAATGGTCTTCTCGTCTGGCAACTTCGAACAAAAATTTCAACTCAATCCACTGGTCTAGAATACGGCTTACTGCTGGTTCGATGGATATCCATCGGGTATTGCATTGCCGCGGGATATTTAAAGGTTCTGAGCCACAATTGATAGTTTGATACATGTTTTTGTAAAAAACTCGACGGTTTGAAGAATGACTAAACCAGTTGTATGTTTCACGTATTAAGAAATCAACATTCCGTGGTAGTGTTTCTTCCGATGCCTTAGATAGAGCTAACTGTAAAGAGTGGCAAACGCAGCGAACTAAAATCAAATTATTATTATTGCCTGTTTAATTTTTTAACAATGCATGTACTCCGTTGTTTGTTCCCGTCATTACAGTGGCATTGTCGGTCCCAATTCCGATCAATTTCTTTAAATTTATGTTCAATGTGGATATTAATCCTTTGATCTCGTTTACTATACTAATTGCAGTGCCATCTTCTATTTCAATATGTCCCAAGAAGGTGGAAATTACTTTCTTGAGAGATCGGCTAAAATATCTTATTGAAATTCCCAATAATTTGGTTACAGAAATATCTGTTGATTCATCAAGTAACAAACTGTATTCTTGATCTCCTAAGTCAGTTGTGATTTCCTTAATAAAATGCGGCGCCAGGACATTTTTTATAATATTTGTACATTTTGTCCGATGAATTTTTATGTCACCACTTTTGCTGTCGCCAACTCTGTTTTTGCATAACTGTGACAAATGATCGACTGCCAAACTGCCAAATATTTTGGAATAGTGGTGCCAAGGTCAGGGTCCGTAAATGTTTCAATATAATGCCGTGCGTAAGTATTAGTCTCATCTGCGATGAGCCCCATAATGTCTGCGTCTCAAAATTTCAGAAATATTTCTGCAGGATCACTAGAAATGTAAGTTGTACCAGGATCGCGTCGGTACGTTTCCTTCTGGGTCGTAAAACTTGTGAAGTCATCCGACCACAGGAACTCCGTACTTTCGCGATCTGGTCCCACATTCATTCCCACATTCATTCCCTCATTCATTCTTCCCTCGTTATCATCATTCATACCCTCGATCTCACTATTCCCTTCATTCATCGCAACATCACCAGTCCATTCATCATCTAATACATCCCTTGCCCTCTCTTCTTCCTCTCTTTGCATATGAATCCTTTGGCGTATCCGTCTTATCTCCTCTATCGATAATATATCGAAAATGGCGTCGTCATCGTCGTTCCCGTCGTCATCGTCGTCGCCGTCACTGCCCGAATCTGCTAAATACTCGGCAATGGTAAAATCTTGCAGGGGCAGTGACCGACGAGCTCGCACGATGCGAGTGGCTGACTGAGTAACCTGAAAAAAGAAAAAAAAATGGATCACAATGTAAAGAAAGTGAACTAATCGAATGGTGTCTGTCAAAAATCCAAACTGGAGTCTAGTGTCAAGTGCAAGAGGTTGCGGGTTCGATTCCCGCCTCGGAACAACAATTCCATCAGCGGGTTGATAGGTAGGTACCTACTGTGAATACAACCCATGACAAGAGAAATTAAATAGACTTACACTTCCAGCTGCGGCAGGAATATGGGCCAACGAGGGGGGACTCCCCGTTGGGTGCAAGCTCCCACCCGGCGTTGTCGTGTATGAGTGCGCTAACACCTCACACACGACATTCTCTCCTTCTTCACCAGAAGACATGATGTATCTACGAAAAAAAGAAAAAATATATAACAAGGGCAGAGTAATAACAAATAATTATCACTATGTGTAAGTGTTCAATGCGATAACGCCGGTTTTCGTCAAGCCCACTATCTACAAAGATGATGATTGATGATAAGTCTAATTGTCTAATGATGTGTTTGATTCTGCCATAATTATGGTTTATAATGAAGGTATTGATATAAGTGATTCAAAATCATAAGCATGGGTGTTCGCTGTGGAGGATGAATGTTTCCCGCTCCTTATGGATGTGTTTTGGCCCGCTGGCTGTACCCAACAGCTTCTTGAAATTGTTAGGTTCCACGTTGTTGCCGGCGTATACAGAAGGAATATGTTTGTGCCCAGTGTGACCAGATTTGAATTGACATATCTACTGTAACATAGGGTGAAAAATTACCGAAATCTACTTAAGCTAATATACTTAATAAGCTGGAGTCTACTAAAAATCTACTATAAAATTAACTAGGTTATCAATCAATTTAACATCAGGAATTCAGTCACAATAGGTAGGTTTTATTCTCAATGAAGGTTAATTTATCACAATTACACAAATCAAACAAAAAAATCAAATAAATTAAACATCAGAGTTTCATCATAATCACACAAATCAAATAAATTTATCTTCAGGAATTCGTCAGTCACTATCACTTAGGAATCTTCATTTATATTATCACATACTTCGGTTTATTATTCGAATCACACATCTTGCCAACTTCCTCCAAAACTTATCAACGTTAAATGTTGCAGTCGATGAACTTGAAGAAGACAACAAGTTAGAAACTGATTGATCTAATTTTAATTCTCTATATTCATTGTCAACTACCTGTAACTTTCCAGTTGGTACCAAGTTAGGGAAACGTTGGAGTACTCCAATCAAGCTTCGAAAGTCGTCATCGTCATACACAGCCTTTTGAGGATCAAGGAATGATAGATCTTGGTACAGGTCATCTTGAACAGCCATTCTTTTTATAAATTGATTGCTCAATTCAATCAAAAACGTTTGACACCTTTCAAGGCATTCATCAATTTTAGAAAGAGATAGACTGATTCCGATTCACATAATAGAGAATTCCCATAAAAGAATTCCCATAGAAGATTATAGAAGAGAGTTGCCATCTTTCGAAAAAATACTACCAATATACCAAAAAATTGCAAATTCTACCAAAATATACTGATATTTTTTTTCCTACTAGCAGCTGTTGCAAGTTCCTCAAAATCTACCAAAAAAGTAGAAATCTACTTTTTCGGTAGATGTTAGATTTCTACTGTACACACTGTTTGTGCCGCTTTGCCACGACAACAGTATCATATACCGTAAAACGGGGCTATTTGAAACTGTTTTGCTTAAACATGCTTAAACATGTGTTTAATAAAAGAGCAATGAATGGATTTACTCAACAGGGGGTTTTTTGAGTAGTTCCAATAATGGCCTCTTGATTACTATTACTACTATACGTCTATCGTAAGTAGTTTTGAAGATATATTTCTTTAAATAAGCTGTTCCAAAAATCGCACCTTTGGGGTTATTTGGTATACGAAGTTTATGGAACTTGTTTTTCTTAATTTATCAAACATGTGCGAAATATAACCGTTCAAGCGATATTTGAAAATATTCTAGGGTAACCTAGTTTTGAGTTTAAGTCAATTTGACTTCATTTAGTCAAGAAAATACGGAATTATACGATGTTAGTCACATTATCGAAATTATATTTGCTGTCAAATTGGGGTTTTGGCACGATCGCAAGATATATTTGACGCAATCCGAAATGAAATCTGACTTTTGTGTCTGTTTGAAATTGCGCGCCCAGTCCGCACCTGGCAAGTTATCTTCAAGGCCATATAGGTTTTTTCCAATTTTATTTAAGTATTTTTGTGCAAACACTCGTAGGTCAGTTGAATCTAAAGGAAATCCCCAATGGCTTAATAATTTTAGATATTCTATAAACGATTTCTCTTCTGTGAAAACAGAGTTGGGTGCCCCCTGCTTTTTCTCGCGTGCAGTTGATATTTCTACATTTTCTGCTTAAAGTGCTCATCGGAATATTGTATTTTTCGGCAGCCACTTTCAATGTCAGTGACCGATTCTGAACGGCTTTTATTGCTTCTTGTAAATCTTCATGAGTATACCTTAGATATGGTGGATGAGATTTGTCATTGCGAGAGTTGGTATACTTCCGTTGATATGTCTTTAGTAGGTATGTTTATGTTGCCTACTGTTTATGGGTTAATAAATAATCATACGTCAATAAAAGATTGTTTTTACACTGAGTTTATATTATTAAATATTCAAATTACATGAAATACAAGGTTTACAATATAAGGATCGTTATACCGCTATAGAAAATTTTGTCCTCTGGTAGCATAGGCAACACTTCACTAAGCTACCTGTCTTTTTATGAGCTTTTGTGTCGTAAGTCCTAGTTGTTTTCCTTTTCACCAAATCGCCTATCTATAATAGACATAGCAGCCACTGACTGAGACATCTGTAAATGTATTCTGTATTGCTTTTATAGCAGCTTCGCACTTAGAAATCGCACTTGAAAATTTCGGTTGCCATTCTTGATGTTGAGATTTGAGAACTCTGAAAAGAATTTCGTACGCTCGCTGACTTTTGTGGCTCATAAGCACGTACACCAACGGAAAAATGTTAATATCTTTGTTTGTACTTAGGCAGTACATCTCCATGGATTGTGTAGAGTTGATAGAAGAAAGTCCAGAAAGTTCCATCTCCCAGAAAAAAGTTAAGCGTATTCATATAATTATGAGCCAATATGGAGCAAAATGCTATACACGTTTGGACCATTATAGTCCTCAACAAAAAGTCCTGGTGTAACTCTGGGATTTTGACTTGAAATTTTCTGTCTGTCTTTGACTCATGCAGCTCCTGCGGGATATTCCTTACTTCAATAGACGTTTTATTTGAAGCAACTGGGCTGCCACTTGTTGAGCATATCGGTTCGTTTCTGAGGCTATGTACTCCATAATTTCCCGATCCCATATGCCAGTGAATATTTCATATGGGTCGGTGAGTGGAGTAGTTGGACCTACATTAATCTGGGAAAACTTTTCACGTCTCAGTTCAGGTTGAATTTGAGACACTGGAAACTCTTTCCATTCGAATTGATATGGACTCCAGGGCTGGTCCGTAGCCGTTAGGGGAACGTCCGGAGCTGAGACAGCAGCGGGATCTATTTCATCTTCATCCTGGTCCAATGGCGTTTGCATTGTATTCCGACAACGAATTCCCACCACCTCGTCTTGCTGTGATACAGCAATTTTTCATAGTTTATTTCAACGTAATTGCATAGTTCTTTCAGAATTTCTGTTCGTACAGTATAAACTGAAAAATGATTGAAAATTTTCATCACTTAAGATTCTACGTCGAACCCCAACAAATCTGTAGCATGGCATTATGAAGAATATGAGCTGGACCGCCGATACCCACAACTTCTTGATCCAAGTTTTGATTCAAATGTGAAATTACATTGTTACCCACATTTCTAGCAACACCTCCAAAATTCACATTAGCGTTATCGCCAGTGAAAGACACACATTTCTGTTTTAAATTATACTTTTCAAGCGTCGTCAGTAAATGATTGGCAATGGTCATTCCTCGTATATTGAGTTTAAACTCGTGGTCTCTCTAGTGGCCCTTTGCTTCAATTACTGAAACATGGCGTTTCTGGAATACGAAATAAAAAGTAGATAAGTAAATATTTAAGTAGGTAGGTGGAACATATGTACATACTTTTATAATGCTTTTTCTAGGTACATACCTGTTAGGAACCCACGGTGTTAGGTCATGGTCGTGTACTTCAACGACCGGAGAAGATTGGCCATTCTTTAAGGAAAAATGTGCCAGGCACCTGTCTCTGAAACATGTAAGCGTAAGATTATTACCCCGAGATCGAGGAACTTTATAAAAGTATTCACCTCTTTGAAACCAGCGACTGCCTTGCTTAAAGGGGGCGATTTCGACGCAGTCCATTCTGAAACACAAAACAAAAAATTGATAATTTTCACAAAGAAAATATGTTGCACCAAGCCACAAAAATGCTTTCAGCGCGAATGCAAGCAAAGCAACGGTAGGCGGGGCGGAATGCGGAAAGACGCTTTTCGCCAAGAAAGTTTGTGGGGAGTAGAAAATAAAAACATGATTTGACAATTTATTAATTTTTATTTTACATTAATCTGAATCTGACAATGGTGTCACGCCTTCCATGGTGTCTTGATAGAGCCTTTTACGTGTTGACGGCCCGGGCTCAGGACGGCTTCGTTCGTCAGCACTAGCAGCGTCATCTTTCAGTTTGATGAAACTCACTAATGCTATCGTCTGTACTGTCTCCATTAACGTGAATGATAAATACTTCTGTCACCAAATCCACGACATGATCACTCTTTGCATATTGCTCTTCTATATCCTTCACCTTTTTGCATAACTTTTGCCAATCCCATGCATCAGTAAAACTTTTTCTTGTATGAGGTCAATACATTTAGCAACACTCCATACTGCTTAATATCGGGCCATGCCATTTCGATGGGATTTAGATCTGGGTGGTATGGTGGTAGTCTGAGCACTTGATGGCCTTGTTCAGCTAGGATTCGATCAATCGAAAATGTTGTAAATTTATCCTCGTTAGCCCTTATTAAATTGTACAACTGAGGTTTCAAAAGTGTTTCCTCGTACTGTATGCCTTTTTCAGTCAGCCAAGCCTGCATGCCAACTTTTTTGGAAGTAGAGGCTGGTGCCCGATCCCACTGTTTATTGTGATACGACGCGTTATCGACTACCACGACGGAATTGGGTGGTAAGTTTGGCATTAACTGTGTTTGGAGCCACTTCTCATAGTTTTCGAAATTCACGTTGTCGTGGTAGTCGTCTGATTTGGTACTAGCTTTAAAAGTCAGCAACGCATTGGGTATAAACCCAGTTTCAGACCCGGCGTGGAATATGACATGACAACGTGGCTCGGGGAACGAACGGAACCGATTGGCTCGTCAGGGGAATGCGACTGACGAGCCAATCGGCGCTACGCACGCTCGCCCTTCACCCCGCTAACCCCCTCGAGTACCTTAATTTTTACTTCTGCGCAATAACGGTCAGCGCTAAAGTTTCGTGCCGCTACTTGCATGATTGCCACATGCCACCGCCACATGTCGATCAATCTCAAAAACAATTTCAAATACAATTTCAAACATAATAATAACGTAGTAACTCTATGGGACATGCTAATAAATCTAGTGTTTCATGACATGTCATCACTTTGTTCGATCATATCAAAAATCATATCTTTATTTTTTTTCGTGTGTTTCTTTACGGGAAGGGACCTCTTTTTCCTGGGAACTGATAACCACAAGCGTTTTTTGCTTCATCGCCGTGGCTCTGTAAATATTTATACAAATTATAATCAAATAAATTTACTATGGCTATAAGACTTACTTATACAATGAAACAACAAAATAAATAAATATTGCCGGACAATTCACACAGCAACATCTAGCCCCGTGGTTATCTCGTAGCTTGTGTTACGGGTGCTAGATTTCTGATATAAGTACATAATATACATACATAGATAGATATTATTTTATCCTAACTAATATTATAAATGCGAAAGTAACTCTGTCTGTCTGTTACGCTTTCCCGCTTAAACCTCTTTCTATTTCGTTTGTGCCGTGACTCTTTATCTACCTACTTGACAGACAGAGTTACTTTCGCATTTATAATACTAGTTAAGATAATGTAAAAATTGACTAAAGAGCGCCACAATCTATTGTCCACGCCTTTTTAAAACAACTACTACTTAGTTGAGATTCATACACCTAAAGATACCATTTAACAGAGTGAGGATCAAGTATCATGTAAGTAGTGAGTAGTGAGAACACTACATTATTAATGGTACTCCCTAAAACATCCGAAACACTTAAAAGCAGTGCGCGATTCTTTTTAAGTGTGCACATCTTGCAACGTGACCGATTTGATTTGGCGTTTGTTGGAAAGTGGCCCGTTCTCCTAACTTGAACTTCCGTGAGAGGATTAGGAATCTTCACCATGGCCAAAATCTCTTGCGCCAGAGTAAGACCTAAAACTCCTTTGCTGTCCTGTCTTGTTAAAATTATAGATTACAAATGCGTTGTTAATGCTCACATTCAGTAGTCGGCGGAACAGTTTCTTGTACCACACCAGGTTGCGAACACTTTCCACGGGGAACGCCTTTAACATTTGGTCTTTCTTATCGACGCCCCCCATGTTGATGTTGTAGTCGAGCACAACCTGGGGTTGGTACTTATAAGTACCGTACTTTTCTTTTCCGCCGACTACTGATCTGTGATATGTTGATATCATGGGAACGATGTTGGCGTCATGCCAAACTGAGAGCGTCAAGTCCTCAGTTTGGCTGTATACAACTTCACCCTGGCGCATCGATGTTTTACTCAGGTTTTTTAGAGATTCTGGTACGAACGCTCGTCTAAGACGAAGCGTTCCCATGGAATCAGTCTTTTTCATCTTCAACGACCGCGACAACAGAGGCGAGTTGTAAAAATTGACCATAACCAGTGTATGACCTTTGTTGAGTAAAGGTCGTACCAGGTTATAGACAATTTTTGACGTTGCCCCCTCAGGCTCGTCTTCAACAGATTCATCAGAGGTGTCGTCGCGTTTCCCCGTATAGAGGAGCATTTTCCACAGATACCCTGTACGCGACTCGCACAATTCGTAGCTCTTTATACCTACCCGAGCTGCTTTGGTGGTAATAAGCTGTACAAAGGATAGACGTCCCTTCCATAGCAGAAGAGACTCGTCTATCTATAGCTATGTACCGCTCGGGTAAGTACAAAGAGCTGAATTTTTGGTTCAAATGCTCGATGATGGGCCAGATCTTTCCTAATTTTCTGTCGTCGCCAGTTTCGGTGGTAAGTTGGTCGTTGTCGACGAAATGCAGACATTTTTTTATGGTCAGAAATTTCCGATATGGCATGATATCCTGGAAACTTCCGACTTTGAGATTAGGCATGCAAGGATACCAATACTCCCGCTCAACCGGGAGTATCAGTATGCTTTGCAGCATCAACAAAGCCAGAAACGTCCAGATATCATTCCCAGAAATTTCTGACCATAAGTTGTCTGATACGACGGATCTCGCATAGCGGTTCGTTTCTAGGACGATGGTATTAATGATACCATCGTCCCAGATCATCTTCAATACCTCCAATGGAGACAACCCATCCACACTGAACGTTGGTCCACTTTCCCCAGAGAAAACCTCCTGCTCACCAACAAATTTCTCTGGGTCACTGGACCAATCGAAGTGCAGCATGTCCGGGTTCGACGACGCCTCTGCTGCCTCCCTGAGAGCCAAATCGTCACTGGAGTCGATAGCGTCGAAAGCCAGGGTCAGGTGTGATGGGAGCTCTTCCTCAGCTCTCACTAGTCAGTTGAGCTGCCCCACTTGATCCGGCACTTCCTTTTGGTTTTGACTTGCACTGAGCACCGATGTGGCCATATTTATTGTTGTGGAAGCAGAGGTCCCTTTCTTTTATAGTGTCCTTTGCTTCTATGATTTGCTGAAAAGGCGTTACTATTTTCAGTTATTTTAACATCTTGTATGATTTTGGCTTTTACAGAGTCTGCCCTTATGTATTTTCATTTTCATGCCGGAACTTTCTAATGCGCATACGTTAGAGATTCCCATGCATTGCATTCTGGTCTGTTTTTGATCATCAGTTTTTGCACCAAAGTTCTGGCTTTCCCGAAGTGATCCTTCACTATGAATTTAGTCAGCTTCTGCGCAGGATTCTTTAGTCCGGCGCTTTCTATTTCAACATCAAACGGATTTTGGAAGACTTTCATGTTGGGCATTTGTGACTCATTCCTCAACCTTTGCAATAAGAACGCGTACTTAAGTACAATGTCTCTTGATTTCTGGAAGATAAGGTCTCCCAATAAACCAGCTGCTTATGTTCCAACTGTTTCTCCCATAACATAAGCTTCTTAGTGAAGGCTTGAACATGTTCATACAACTGCAAGCATAGTTGATATTTTCCTTGCATGTTTTAGGTTGAGATCAGAGAGATACTTGGTTACCAGCAGGAGTTTCATCTCTAGGGTAGAATATTTTGGAGACTAAATACTTATTTGCTTCATTGACAGTGAAACAGACTTAGAATAGAATAGAATAATTTATTTATCAAAAAAATACAAAAAATCCACAGTGCATAAGACTAGGTAGGTACTTATACATATAGTTTTTAAAAGAAATACCACTGAGACCCAAACTAAGCTTAAGCTTGTCTTGGGTTAACCCATTAACGCCCAAAATGAAATTGTCCATAACTTTTTGGTTTTATTATTGATTATAACATGCTTAGGGATGAAATAAAAGACAAATGAAGAAAGTACACACTGTGTACAATGGGCGGTTTAGTTATGGAATTTCCCAAAGCTAGGGCGCTCCACACATAACGTTTTCATACATAGTTCGCAGCGCCAACGACCTCGGCTGTGACAACAGACAAACCACACACCTCAGCGGCTCTTCAATACCCTCCGGGTTATAGGACCATAACTCAATCAATTGATCCAGCGTAAGCGATCTTCCGCTTTCAAGATCTAAACAACTAAAAGCCTTATACTTTTGAAGAGCCTTGCTAAGTATATTTATATTGCTTAAAACGTCAAACCAAATAAGTAGAGAGCAAATGAATTTAAACGACTTTATCTTTGTAAGTAATGAGTTAGCGATATTTCTTGACTCCCCATATGCTAAAACAGGCATCATAAACTTTCCCGAGATTGTTGTAAGCTTGTACTTTTCTACCTAAATGCGCTCGGCTAGCCTACAGGAATAATGGTAATAAAAAACTGGTTAGGTTGGTAAAAATATCGGTTATATTATTGAATTAATAGTTACTTCATAGTTGTTATCACATGAGGTCACAATCTAATTTTTTTATACAAGGAATTATGGGAACTGTCCCAGGAAATACCAGGAACCTAGTATATACTCAGAACCAAATGAGTGTCAGTTGAATACTAACCTCCAGACGGAGAAAAAAAATACCATGTGGTTCCAAGGATATATAACAAATCTAGGTTACCTGGAAAACGTATCCTAAGGATAGATCTTACTAATACAATAACCCTTATGATAGTATAGTATTATTATAATATAAATAGAACATTCCTCCCAACAGATCGAGGTAATGTCACCACATGTGTGATACACTATAACCGTACTAATTACTCAAGATATACCTAACACCTACTCAGGGTCGTTTGACCGGTTCGGGTAAAATCGTGGATCCAGATTTAACTTACATACTAAACGTGACGTAGGAATATAAATAACCACCTAAGGCCCAGGGACCGGTCCGGCAACAGGTCACTCCCAGGTTGTGAATGTAAGCATAAAGAATCAGAGCAGTACCTGGGTATGACTGGCCTGTTTAGGCCAGGAGCAGATACCTCTGCATGGACATCTGCTCGAACAAAGCAATCCGTTCTCTCCTCCGGGTGATCTCCTTGTCCGAGCCAGATGTCCACCTCCGTAGGCTCCTGACCGCTGCCGGTGAACCAGCTCTCAACTGATGTAGATAATAGATGTCTCTGCCTAGATGCCTGTCTCAATGTTGGACTAGATGTTGTACCGATGCTTGTCTCGATGATTGTCTCCCACCTCAAAGTCACTCTTGACTATAATAGCCCTCCTCCACGACAATTATCAAATGATGTGGTAACGTGGTAATTTGATATAGTATTTCCACAATCACTAGTCCACACATTGTTTATCCTTAGGATTTCAATCTGGTATTAATCTTTGGGACCTGGATTTATAAAGTCTCCCGCTTGGAAATTGAGAATGTTTTATTGGATTACATTTTATTCAAGACATGGCACAACGTCTCTCTCCGACTCAGATCGAAAAAGAAAAAGCCATGTTGGTTTTTTCTTTCTTTTGCATCCGCCCGTAGGGTTGGGATGATCTGACTGCCCAAATTGTCTCTGGTTGAGTTCCGCCATGAAAACAAATGAAGTTCGGCTTGTATACTCTGTGGGCGACTCCAAATCTCCGGTAGGGTTGACAAATAGATCTTCGATGCAAATTTTCGACATGACATCTGACACAAGCAATCGACACTGCTATGAGTTGTAGTTGCCAGTCTAAATAAAGCAATTCTATTTGTCTGCAACTAGATTTGTTTGTTACGGAAGGCTCCGTTAAATAATCAAGCAATACGACGACGTAATGATTTCTGTCGCAAAAATAAGATAAAAATCTGTAGCTAGGAAAATACGCCTTGTTACATTGTAACGTAGAGCTTTTACTGCTTCAACCCTGCTCTCCCATCGAGTATTAGATAGTGGTTTTAGACTTAAATGGGGCAGTTCATTGCCAGTATTTGCCAACGTGCTGTTGACGCAGAAAAAAAAACGTAAATTTCTTGTAAAATAGAAAATAATATTACAACTTCTAGAGCTTTTAGCAGCGTCGTTCACTACTAAATTGAGGCTGTGTGCCGCACAAGGTACGTAAAATGAGCGCGGGTTCAAGTCTTAAATACGCCTCTGTAGACCTATATTTTTACCCTTCATAATGGCGCCATTATCGTAACCTTGGCCACGAAATTGTTAAGCCCTGCCCAGTAGTGTCTTTTAGAACTGCTCTGACTGGACGATTCTACGTTGCTCAGCAAAACCTGAACCTCCTTCAGGTTTTGCTGCTCTGGTTCCAAGCAACATACGGCTTAAAGTTCTATCGGTCAAGCCATGTATCAGACAATCTACGGCCTGCCTACCGCTTGTACGGCACTGGTTGAGTAATGCGAGTTTCTCAATGAAATAATTCTGAATTTGTTCAAATGGTTTGGCTTTTCGTCTTAACATATCTTCTAAAACCTGACCATAATTTCTCTCGCAGGGAAACGCCTTAAGGATCTTTTCCCGCCACTGGGTCCAAGAGAATAGTACAGTGGGCAAATTTTGGTACCAAGTTAACTCTTGCAATTTCTGCAAAGCAAAGTGGCACGTCGTTCTATCATCCCAACCTTGAAAATGTATTTTCTATTAACACTAGCTTTCATGTGCTTATCATTATAATTTGCTTCTGGTGAACCAGAATTAGCATCTAATATTGGGGTCATTAGCCGGGGCGTTGAGGATATCCAGAATCTCCTGAAATGAAGTATGATTTAAAGTATGAAGTATAATTATAATATAAAGTAATCTTTTAAAACAAATTGAAAAGGTGCTATGACATTTTACCTAGGAGCCAGACCATTTGAGGCCGTCAGCGCAAAAGTGGCCCAAGCTTGAGAAATGCAGTGTGAAAATAATGGGGTTTGTATATTCATGAATTTTAAATCAATGTACATACATTATATAATAGTTGATTTAAGTCCTGATGCATATTTTATTCAATAATTGTGATCTATTCTTTGGGATGAAGTGGTTTATTTTGGAATAAATTCACATTTTTGGATAATTTGTGTGGTTTAGGCCACATTTGCATTTTAAGTATTATAATATTTTCACTACTAGAGGCAAGGTTAGGCCATTAATAAAAGAAATAATAACTGAAAATTAACTTTTTTATTAAACTAGTCATCAATTTGGTCATCATTGAAAATCATTTCATTTTCTGTTGCTGAAGTCTTTAACTCCTTGTAAAAAGTGTGATGTACAGGTGGTATAAAATTTAACAACTCCAGTAAATCTTTCTTTTTCTTATCACTGATGACATGACCCTCAGGATATAAAATATTCAGTTTTTCAATGATGATTGAATTGCGTTTCTTTAAATCAACCTCTACAAAGAGTACATCATTGTTATTGGAGTACATTACAACAAAATGGAGAAAATTTGATTAAATATAAATATTCAAATTACTATCAAACTTTGGATTGACATTTAAAATTTTGTATTGGTCATCACATCACATACCTGAAAAAAGTTATAATTATAAGATAGTCTTAATTAACCATCAACACAATGTATCAAATTATTAAAAGAAATTAGCAGTTTACCATTTGAACATTAAGAGAATGATAATGCTTGCGGCTATTATACCAATGCTCCACTTTGGATGGCACTACTATTTTAAAATTACCGCCATCAATACACCCAACCACTCCAGGAATTCCATAGTTTCTGTAAAACCTATATAAATGAAAATTATTAGTAAAATAAGTACATGCCTACCCCGCTAAGATGTTACTTACTACCTTTTTAAAGTGTCGCTCTATTTGAGTGTCAGGAAACTTTATATATATATTTGTTGACAATGTTTTTATGTGTTAGGGCTTGGGTTACTTCTTCTATGTAAACACTGCACATTTTCTGTGAGACATGTTTTGCTACACCGATTGGCTTTTGGTAAGAGCCAGAAGCAAAAAAGAATAGAGCTGTGAGCACCTGCGAAGAACAAATAATTGAAAATTCTATATAAGTAGGTACTTACTGTTTTGGATTTTATTTTTATTTTATTTATCTTATATTTTTATACTTACTTTATGTTCCAAGGAAACGCGCTGAGAAGATCTTAGACTTGTTAATCGTCTCACTCAAGGGAATTATCTGCACGTGCACGTGCACCAGCACGTGTTTTCAGTGAATTGGGGTGGGATGCCTTCAGCTTGGAAAGCAACATTTTTATGGTACTTTGCGCAGTGCGTATGAAGGTTAGGTTAGCAAAGGTTATTCACCGAATAGCGTTCGAATTTTATTTTGATACAATAGGCTCTTTAGTACTGATAACGATTTATGGATGAAGCAAAAGCTTTTGAAATGATTGTAGAAAGATGTAAGCATACAATTAGGACTCAAGTTGTAGCTAGAAAAAATAGGAAAAAAAATGGAAATAAATATTTGACTGTATCAAGAGATGGGGGGAAGGAAATAAATTGGAATGGACTCACAAGATTGCCGATCGTTTAATTTAAACCACAGGTTCAGGTGACGTGGTCCGTCCTTCACTTGACCTCGTCCGGTCACTGCGTCAAATATTTTACGACGCCATTAGGCCAATATACTTCTTCGTCCTTTGTCTTGAGGTTGAAGGACCATATTATGTTTCGTGTTATCATCGATAGTGGACTGTATAATAAAAGACTGTGGTAATCATCAGTAACATGCTAATTTCAATGTTATCAATAAATGGACTAATGTACTCGTATGATGATTATGTAAATTAATGACCTATCTTATATTTTTTTTATAATCAAGGAAATACTTGAAATAAATGCTTTTATGTATACTGTAACTTTTTTATTGCTTCGATAATTCTAATTCTTAGTTTCAATTTTATTTCTTCCTGCCTGGTTTTTAGGCGCTCCTGTTTCAAAATTTCTCTTTGAATTTCCATTTTTATTTCGTGCTTCGCTGTAGCCTGGGTATTGGCCAAAGCTAAGGTCGCGATCCTTTGAGCCGATAAAGTCTCATCGCGCCTCAGCGGTTGGCCTCCTGCGACTTGTTGATGAAGTACGTTGGCCTCTGCAAAGTAAATTAAAATTGCTGTTCTTATTGAATTGAGGTTAGAATGTGAATCAAATCCCGATGATCTTTGTTAGGACAAATGAATATTTGTTTCTTTCATTATGTTAAGTATAACACACAGACAACTTCTTATCATCATTTTCATGTAGATGCAGTGTTGTTCCAAGTAAATTTAAGGGTTGCCGTATCTTAACCTAAAAATTGCCGTATTCAGAGGAAAAAAAAAACGGGCCGTATATTCTAAGTTTTTATATTAAATGTGGTGGAGGTACAGAACAAAACCACATTATTACACTTTCGAGAATGATATATTGAATAAATTGCTTATCTTATGACAAACACCTTTCCATACTAAATTTTCATTTGAAATCAAGGGTTTCGAACTAAACCACACCTTTATTAGTAAAAAAATCTGTTTTGTGTTGGTATTAAAAATCGTCTCCGTATAAGTTTTGGATGGTACTTAAAACTTGAGACTCATCTGGAGAGATTTCACTTTTCTTATCCTTCATTTTTTGTATCATTTCGTTTGGCACTTCAAATTGTGTATTCATTCTTTCATCTACACTAGATGAAAGAATGAATACGTGGGGTACAGCTAGTAAGTAGATAATTCAATTAAAAATAATTTCTTACCGGGGTGGGTGGTCTGACTGCGACGGAAGAGTTGCAGACGCTGGCTGCTGCTCCTCTTGCACTGCATCCTCTAACTCATCCACCTTCCTTGGGCTTGGCGCTCTCAAGTCACGATGTTTCTGACTCCTCAGCATTGAGGGAGTGTATTCGGCCCAGTCCTGCAAATAGAAATCATATTCAAAATTGTATAATTATTTTTATTTTTGTAATTATAATTCTTCGGCCTAATATAATTCTTCTGTACTTTGTAAACTGTTCCGCAATGGCTGGACAGATTTTCATATTTTATGTGTGTTCCTGGATGGTTTAGGCTCACAGTTAGATCTGGACTATAAACTAACCAAAAGCCAGCCCAAAGCCCAAAGCAAACCACTAGTATATTTGTAGCACAACTATAAAATCTATATAACTAATTAATTCTCTCATCAAGTTTAGGTACTTACAGTAACTGTATTGGTAACAACTTCTGTCGGTTGAAGGTCATCAATGATTGCATCTGGAAAACAAAAAAAAATATTAATATGCTTGCCAATAAAATGTAAAATTCAAGCTAGTGCAGATAAATGCCCCAAATGCAAGTAATTTGTCAAGTGATTTTAGTGAAATTGTGAATTCAGACTGTTATGTAGAACAAATACATGCTGAAGATTTTCTATCTTAGTTCATTAAAAACTATTTTTATCTCAAGCTGTAAGAATAATACGTACATACCACTTATCACTATCGCCGACTGAGAAGTCCCAGCTATTTCTTCATCACCGCTTCTGCAGGCTGAAAAAACAACTTTAATTAGCATGTTTTTTAATCATTGTACCTAGACTTAGATCGGAAAAGCGTGGGAGACTTTTTAAAAACAATTATTTAATTAAAAGTTGAATTTAATAATTGGCGTCTTTACACTTCAGTGGTTACGAACAGAATGAATTTCTTAGCCTGTCAGTTATACAAAAATGGGGACTTACTGTTTATGCTAACTTTCCTGGTAATACCACCCTGGTGCCGGAAGGGCCAAAGACAGCTATGAGCAAATTATAAGAATTGAGTCTGTGTTTATATAATTACAATGTTAGAGGTGTGGAATATTACAGTGAATGTAATTATTGATAAAAGAATTAACAACGGCTACATTGTGGCCGGGGCAACATAACTCCTCCCTCCGTAAGTTCGAGATCATCTGAGGGATGAAGGACATCTGAGGGATGAAGATTATTTCGATTACAAACTCTTAGCCAAATTTGAATTACTCTTTTCTTAAATACTAATAAAATAAAACATAATATGAGAATGAAACATAATACAGTGTTTCCTACACTAATACCCTTATATTCTAATAAACATTTAGCACTGTTAATTTCACTATCACTGAACTTTAAATTTCCACTTTTCTGTAAAAGTAAATTCAGGAACTGGATATCGGTCAGGTCCACGTTGTTCAGGTAGATGGATAGATAGATAGATAGATTAACACTTTATTGTACCTTCTTAATTAAAATAAAAACAGAGTTTCAAGAAAACTTATTACTAAATTAAACGTACAAGGGGTATGGGTTGCCTTTGAAGGTTTTCCGAAGAATTTAGGCCGCCGGACCATTTGTACCATGAGGCAGTACCATTAATGGTACAATTGGCACCGATTTGTCCCAAGTGTACCATGATAAATGAAACTAGTATGGCGCCCGGGTTCACCCGTATTTTGGATGTTTTTTCTCTTGTTTAAAAAAACATAAAAAAACACTTCATTAAAAAGATAATTTAATGTTTTTACTCACTTTTACTTTCAAATTCTAACAGTTACACATTTTTTCTAGGAAAAGTGGAACATTTATTTCTCCAAGGACTAATTGCATTTGAACTAGCTGAATATATTCATTTTTTTGTTACACGCATGATTTTCGTTTTTCTAAGGGCTCGGTTATTGCACGAAAGTCAGAGTCGTCTTTAATTACTTTTAAAAATCCAGACATTGTTGTAGGTCGTATTAGCTGTATCTTGGGTAGATTTATTACGGGAAGCTTTTTATACAGGCTGTAATAAGACAGCTCTCGATACCGAAAGGGGGTTGTGCAGGACACCAAACCCTACCGAAGTAAAAAAACCGCAGTCCTAAAAAAAATTCTAGCCCGAGATATCAGAGTTTAAATTTTTTTGTTAATTTTGCTAACCAGCAATGTACGCGTAAGTTTCTATTCACTCAATTTCATAGGTAAGGTAGAATAATAGTGACGTCAGTACAGGCAGATAACACAGGTAGGTATTTTGTAAGCATAATAGACCAAGAGCCTGTGATGGCCAGACCTTCCTTTAATTCACAAGCGTGAAAATTATTTTATGTGTATGTCTAACATAGGTAAGAATAACCCCCAAACATGAAACCTGGATCGCGGTTCCTTTGGGAGATAACAACCTTTTACCTGTTATCTCCCAAAGGAACCGCGATCCAGGTTTCATGTTTGGGGGTTATTCT
This sequence comes from Chloroclystis v-ata, assembly GCA_963691955.1. Classification (NCBI taxonomy): domain Eukaryota; kingdom Metazoa; phylum Arthropoda; class Insecta; order Lepidoptera; family Geometridae; genus Chloroclystis; species Chloroclystis v-ata. The sequence goes on along the minus strand of OY829909.1, from coordinate 3,883,936 downwards.
TACCTATGTTAGACATACACATAAAATAATTTTCACGCTTGTGAATTAAAGGAAGGTCTGGCCATCACGGGCTCTTAGGTTATAAGGAACTTACCTAATTTTGCAGCCGCCTCGGTCGAACAAGAAATGGCTCAAATTGAGCTCCTGCTCGTTCATGGCACAGCTGAGCACGCCTGATCGTTGACTGATGGACGCGATCCAGAAATGACGAATCTTCGGCACTTTTCGCATTTAGGTCAGAAAATACCATTTCAATAAGTCTTCTCATTTCTTCAGCCGTATCACATTCTCGGTCAAAAAGCCTTTCCTTTACATGACCCCACAGAAAAAAATCCAGTGGCGTCAAGTCTGGTGAGCGGGGAGGCCATGCGTGAGGCCCATACCTGCCAATCCATCTATCGGAGAACTCTTCATTTAGCCAATCCCTCACAGATCTTATGATGTGAGGGGGCGCGCCATCGTGCTGGAACCACATGACTCTCCGCTGGCTAAGAGGTATTTCGTCTAAGTACCCTTCTACAGGACCACTAAGCAAGTCTAGGTATCCCTCTCCATTCATTCTGGAGGGCAAGAACACAGGTCCACAGGAACACAGGTCAGCTGGGTGCTGCAGATGGGGATGCGTACCTACCTTTGACGGTAAATGCACAATGCCCTGGATGCATTTCCTTGAGCTTCACCGTAACACATCAACATTTGTCCGTACTCTCTCGCACTAAACATTTTAAGATAAACCACAGAACACTAAGGTATCTTAAACAAAGTAGGTATAAACCTACAAACCACTGAACGATAAAAAGTATCTTTTAAAGTTTAATAAAATAACACTAGGAAACTAAAAATTAGAACTAAGTAGGTACCTAAGTGAAAAAGTAATTGAATTGCAACAATAGTCACGCAAGTATTCAGTACAAGTAATGAACACCGACTAAACTCTAAACTTAAATAAATTTCAGCAATTTTGGTTCCATCACGTTTGTCCAGAACATGTCATCCTTTTCTATAATTTCTGTTTTTATTTTATTGTCTCCATACCAAATTCCAAACAAACATTGTTGTTTTTTGCAGATATGCAATTGACCTTGCACTTGATAATACCAATCTGATTTTTGATTAATCACTACTTCGCCATTTTTGTTTATTTTATAAAAATGCATCTTTTTCTGCTGAATCGCTTCTTCTATGCCAATTTTAAATGGTGCTACGGGACATTTCACTTCAATAATCATGTCGCTTGTGATGCCATCAGGTGTTGCACCCAAAAATGGGTATTCGTCATCAATTAAATTCAAGTCGAGTTGAGTCAATGTTTTCATAAATACAATTCTTCTTCTTTTTCCTTTAATTGCAATTCCAATATTTTAGTCTTTGTTCTTTCTTGTTTTAATTGTTCCTCAAATAAAAGTCGTTTGTGCTGCGCCTCTGATTCCAAATTTTTTCATTAGCTCCACTAGCTCTAACTTACTTTCTATAAGTTTATCATGTAAAGAGGCCTTTGGTCTACGTCTTTCCAACCATACAGTACTGCTTTTCTTCTTACTAAGTGGGTCAGATACTTTTGTCTTTAATGCAGCTGGTGACCAACCATTCCATATTATATTCTCTTTAATCTGTAATAGAAAAAAATATTATGAAATCAACTACATTGAAGACAATTGCTACATAATAAGTATTAGACATTGTTTGTTATCACTTTTTATTCCTCGTTGATGTTTAAGTGAAAAAAATAAACATTAATTCAATAATAAGGTGTTACTAAGTCACAATTATTCCCAAACTATTCAAATAAAAAAACTACTGCCTTTGAACATTCGCCGTCTGGAAATGTAAGTACTTCCGGTATTTCAACGTGTTCTTTCTAAAACAATAATAAAATCAATGTTGTATCGATTAAGCTTATCTAAAATAAGACCTATTTGTACATTTGTCTATTTTGTACATAATTCGTACATAATTCGCATTAACTCGGAATATTTTCGTAATCTTTTAGCTAAAAGCTTAGCATAAATGTCGCATTCGTCTTCATCATCCGTATGTTTTATTTTATCCCTGAAAACTTGGGTTAAAGTGTCTAAAGACTGGGATATTTTGATTTGTGCTTCATCTATGACGCTACTAGCTTTTCTTTTTTTTTGCCTTATGTGTGCTGGTAACTGTGATGGCGAAGGGACTGGCTATAGTGATAGTAGTGGCGATTCTACATCGCGTTGAGATTGTTTTTCAACATTCGGCACAATTAATTTGCCACCAGATGCACCTTTACCCGGAAGGGAAATGAATATATCTTATGTATTTCTTGGTAATGGAGCTTTTGCGTTACATAAACATATAATGAAACCATTTCCTGGTAATCATGATATCAACTCAATAGAACGAAATTTCAATTACAAACTTTCTAGTTCTCGAGTAACCGTTGAATATTTAAAAAACCAATTGAGATTGATTTAAAGAATGTATCAACAGTAACTATGATAGTCCGGTCAATGGTAATATTTTTTTGTCTCTCCATTTGTTGTAGCGCTTGTTTTTCGTTCTCTACGCCATAAGCTACAGAGATTACGTGGCTTATATATTTTTTATACAGTAATTTTTTTACAGTTATTGCTGTGCTTTTGGACAGTTTCCTTTTACAGATTGCGCCAAAATTTGAGGCCGTTATCAGGCTTTTTCTGAGTTTCATCCACTCACTGCAATCCCTTTGTAGAACTGTGCTTCTTTCAATGTTCTTCCTATCATTTGTCATTATTTTTAAATTTTGTAGGAAATCTTCCTTTGCCCTTTCCAATTGTACGTCACTCATATCTGGGGCCGAACTTGTAGGTCCATAGTTGTGCTGTACAGAAGTTCCTTCAAACCTTCTTATTTTTTTTTGTAGGATGCTCTCTGTTTAATTTCCTCTTTAGTGATCTTATTTTTTCTATTTCTTTCACTTTTCCTCTTAGACTTCTCCCCAAAATAGCTTTCTGGACAGATGATACCGCAGATTCCCGGTTAAATGAGACTACAGCAGCAGAACATCTTGCTTGATAGCCCCGTCTCAGTGAAAAATTCACTCTTTTGCCACCAATAAACTTAGCAATGACGCTATTGAATCTTTCGAATGTATTCGTGTCTTTTTTTCATAGTTTTTACTTTGTTGGGGCCTATAAACAGCAATATTGAAACCTATCAGCTTTCAAGCACCTTCGGTGATTAGTAAGTGAAATTCTCCCTGCTCTGGAGAATATTCTTTCGCAAGGCACAGATGTCGCCACGATGTTTAGTCTTTTCAGGACGTATTGGTAAAGGTGTGTGGCTATCTACGTCCTACCACTTCTGCTAGAGGATTCAAGTAAAACGCAGTTATCACATAAAACTTGTATTGTATAGCGTAAGTATTGAAATGCGCGGGAAACGTGCGAGCGAATGATATAGGGTATGTATGTGGGTAAACTAATTTTCTGGTGTGCCACCAACGCAGGGGATCTTCTGTCCTTTGGAGCATGGGTTCTTGTAAGTATTTGTCTACTTCTAATATACCCGCTGCTGTGTTATTTTGTGGTATAAGATTCGAAATTTCTCGGTCAAACTCATTCCACAGTGATGATGAATCAACCGTTGATGGGACTGAAATGTTAGCTATAGGCTCGGTTGACTCTCTTTTTTTACATTTACCCCTATCTTAAATTTGAGGGAAGACAGGGCTCTTCGGTAAGAATTTAAAGCGGAAATCTTTCCCTTTATATCTTGGATCTAAAATTGTACTCTCCGCATATAGCATGTGGCCTTCAATTCTTTCGAAGCGATCTTGGAGTTCTTTTTCTAATTTCTATTGCTTGAACATTGTGTGTATAATCATAGGGCTATCATCTTCATGTCGTCGCAAAGGGTTAGTAGCTTAGGCCCCCGATGTCTGACGCCCCCGTAGCCGAGGCACCCGATTTTTACAATGGTTTTTACACAGTATTATAAAATAAGCACTTTCTTACCTAAAACAAGAGAATCGCCAAATAAATGTCCATGCATTACTATTTGATTATTCCTTTTATGAATTACTTGTTGTTTACACTTTTACAATCTGTATTACAATAATTTATTACAATTCACGTTTTATTCCTGATCAAGTGTCAATGTCATGTCACAAAGCTTTCATTTATGATTAGGTACTATGATGCGTTACACGTTTAATTATCTGATTATGTAGGTATATTATAACTAACAAATAATAGACATTATTTATTGAAAATGCTATACTAATGGTAAAGTGCTACATTGAATTACCTGCTCCTTTATATTCTGGAGTATCGTAGCTCCGGCCAGCAAACACACGTATATCTACTAGACTTTGCTTTTCTGAAAATGGCTCTTTTTGGAAGTGAACATTACACCCATGTATTATTGCCAGCACAGAAACTAATTTAAAATCCACCGTGATTTTCATGGGATAGAAGTCCGGCACGGTTTCTTTAATTTTTTTGAACATCATTTCATACGTACTCTTTTCTTTGTTTACTAGTTTACGTAGAATATAGGCACAAGCGGCACAACATTAGTTTATTGTGCACCACTTCCTACATCTCCGTGAATGGTAAATATTTGGTAAAATGGTCCTGGCAGCAATCAAATGTTTTTGAAGTCTTGGAATTTCTATAATTTCGGTAGCACTTTCCTACCTGACAGTACTTTTGATAAAATATCCGAATATCGAACTGAAACGGAATCGGGTGCCTCAGCTACGGGGGCGTCAGACACCGGGGCCTAAGCTACTAACCCGTCGCAAAAGCTGTGCAATTTGTTTATATAATAGCCTTGCAATATACTATTACTTTGGATAAGCTGACAGATTACTCGGTTGATATCTCTACTGTCACTTGGTAAAAATTTTTGAGTATAAGTAGTAGGGGAGGCGACGATGCTAAATGGGGATTTAGAGCGAGGCCCCATTAGTGCGTTGCGCTGCGTTGCGTCGCGTCATCGCAACGGAACAACGCATTGTATGCCACACCTGTGTTGCGTTGACGCTGCGCCAACGCAACGCAAGAGGGTATGCACGCCGACGCAGCTGCGTCTCAGTTCAGCCTTTGCAATGGATAGATACAAACGTGTTCTTTTGTTGCTTTTATTACGGCACCGCCGAAATAAACGTAGAAATCATAGAAGATTCTGGATATCTCCTTTGATAGCATTAAGAAATAGTGATGGTCAGTTTTTTATGCAGGAATATAGGGAGTTGTTATTAGATGAAAATACATTTTTTAATTTTTTTAGAATGAGTGTGGCCAGCTTTAATAATTTGGTTGAAACCTTAAAACCACATATAAAAAAGCAAAATCGAATTGCTTTCTGTTGCCTCCTCTATTTTCTTTGGATAAACCACCAGTTTCGAAATGTCTTTTCGATATTCCGTCAATTCTGGATGACTTTATTCGTGTAGCCCGGAGGAAAGTTTGCTTGCATACTGGAACAAGATCCTTAGTTTTGTGATTCGGGATGTAAAATTTTGTAACAAAAGCCCTAGGACTTTTAATCCCTTTTCTCGGCCGATAACGTTTGACTTTTGTGACAACAATATATTTCAGTAAGTAATTGTCTTGTTCTAGTTTAGACACATTTTCATAGAGATTTCGATGAAAGTAAAACAGATCTCTAGGTGTGAGTGACATACATTTGATAGATTTGGATTTATGTTTGCAGAGTGGCGTTTGAGGCAGTCCCTTTGCTGAATATCTGAAAATAAATAAAAATTCGTTGAACGGGAAGGCCCTACTAAATCTGCATAAACCCCTAAAACATAACAATTATCATAATAGTTCTTATCTATCGTAGCTTCCCGGCCCAGTCTCCTCTAATCAAAACTGTTAAGATTTTTCAGTTGTGGAAATTTTTCCAGTAATCCAGCTACCTAGATCATAATAAATTTATTTAATAAAAGTGCAAAATACCCACTTGTTCAAGGCTTTTTGTGCTTACGGACAAACAAAAAATACGTTAGGGTATATTAGATATTTGTTTACTAAGTAGGTCAGGTACATACGTTAGGGGAAATAATATTATTACCAAGTAGATACTAATACTAAACTTGGCGCGAAATCAAATTCCTACTAAATACATTACAAATTCTTATAATTATTAGAAGAATTTGTAATGTATTTTTTAGGAATTTGAATTTCGCGCCAAGTCATAGTAAAGGCGGCGACAACCCTACACTATAGCGCAAACTTAGCCAAGTTAGTACGCAAGTTTAACTTACAATTTCCGCTTCTTCTGTTCCTTCTTTTGCTTCGTCTTTATGTTACTCCTTTTCCTGGCTTTATCTGGTTCGACATTCTTCACTTCCGAGTCCATTTTCACCTTTTTAAACTAATTAAAATGAATTTTAATTTCGCAACTACACCAGCCTCGATCAATAATGACAACAACAATGGCGGCCATCATGGGCGAAAGTGAGATTTGATTGGTCTATTTGGACGTATTGGATTTTGATATGAATTCTCTAAGGACTTACTGGATTGTGAATCGAAATGCAGTTTTTGCCTAATGTTTTCGTAGTGAATCCGTGGACATATTTGGAATTGAAAAATGTTGGAATGTTCAGATTTTATTTCTCTCCATTTTGGCATGAAAAAGTCAATTTTTGTCTATGGTGGACATATTGGCGTTTGATATTTATCAACTCAATTATTAATCGTAGTGTTGGTTGAGTAGGTAGCTTCGAATTCATCTGTTCGATACGATGATGGCGATGGTGACTGGGCATGTTGTCCAGTTTGATATCCGCGTGACTGCAATGGTGTTGCTTGATACTGTTGTCCAGTTTGATATCCGCGTGACTGCCATGTTGTTGATTGAGTCTGTTCCCCGAACCGAATTTCGGTAATGATATTTATAACTTTGCTTTGGAATGTCAAAGTTTGTAATTCCGTAAAGCTGTCCAAAGAAGGCAAAATTCCTTTGAAAAATGATAAGTGGCGGTTTTCTTTCTCTTGCAACGCTTTTAATGTTTGCTCCTCGAAATCATCTATTGCTTGGTTTGATCTCTTACGGCTTGCAGGCACGTAGCGAGAAGGACCTGGGGGTAACGAGGACATTTATTTTGTAGGAAATGGAGAAGATGATGCTGTGTTTTCATTTCGTTCCGTTTCTTCAGACACCATTTCAAGGCTACTATCAGTTTTATTTTGGGCAACTTTCATCAAAAACAGCAACTGATTGTAATAATGATATTTCTTCAATTGTTTTGCCCCTGATCCAGACGAACTGTTTTCTTTTATTTTTTTTACGTATCGAAAAAAGTTGTCCTTCACGCTTCTCCATTTTTTCACAACCTCGTTACCTGCAAAGAAAGAAAAAAATGTGTAAGTACCTAACTTGTCTACACTGACCAATCTAAATGGGCCACCCTGTTTATTTTTTTGTGTTTCTATTTCAGGTACTTAGGCAGCGGAAATTTGATAAACGACTTGCATTTCAAATTTAAACGTGGAAGAGCAACAATTTCTAGAACTATTTCGTCAGTTTGTCAAGCTATATGGAAATATGTTCGACCACAGTACATAGAAGAGATCACAGTAGAAAAACTACAAAATATTGCAATAGATTTTGATCTCAAAGCTAACTTTCCTCATTGCTTCGGGGCAATTGATGGGAAACATATACGTTTAATAAAACCAGACAAAAGTGGCTCTCTGTTTTATAATTATAAAAATTATTTTTCAATTGTTTTGCTGGCGGTTGTTGACTCAAATTATAAGTTTGTTTTTGTCGACGTGGGTGCATATGGTAAGGAAAGTGATTCTACTATTTTTAGAAATTCGACACTGTACAAGATTTTAATGAGAAATGAATTACCATTGCCTGATCCTCAACCACTTGGAAATGATCATAATAACGAGCCACCAATCCCTTATGTACTCGTCGGTGATGAAGCTTTTGGTTTAAGTAATGGCTTTAAGGTGTGTTGCTCGCCTATCTTGTTGAGAAGGTCTTCTCCGGATTTAACTCCAGGATGGAGAGTAGACTTAATAAGATCTTGGACCCTGTCAAAAGTCTTAGCGCCTTCTTGTTTGCGCTTGCCTTCTATACGCATAGTTTGGAATCCCTGACGGGATCGTGTCTGGCCACGTCCTCTGCGTGGTGGACGAGTTGCCCCTCGCGCCGCTGGTGGAAACAAATTTCCATAAGATTCGAATGTATTGTAACGTTGGCGTTGACCGCCGGTAGGATTAAACTCAATTGGCTCCATAATGATGTTGCCGATTTCGTCGGGACTGGAATCAGCACCCCTAAAAATCGTAAGCATGTTATGCGCCCATACGGCGGATCCAATCTCAATGTGAAACAAAGAGTTTATAATTATCGCCTTAGCAGAGCACGTAGATACGTGGAATGTGCATTTGGGATCATGGCAAATAAATGGCGCATTTTACATAGGCCAATTGATACGTCATATGATTTAACTAATAATATTGCGAAAGCATGTTGTGTTTTACACAATTTTGTTATACAACACGATGGGTTAAAACAACAAGACAATATGGCAATAAGTAGGTTCTCACAATTGAGACCCCATAGCAATGAAGAATCATTAGCCGAAAATTTTATCAGAGATCAATTTGCTAATTACTTTATGAGTCCAGAAGGGGCTTTACCATGGCAGTTGAAAAAGATATAAATTAACTTATGTATTGAATTTACAAATAATATAATAAATAACAACTCACCAATTTTGTTCTTTTTTTGGTCCTCAAACTCCTCGTAATCTTGAAATATTTTTTTACAAACAGCTACCCATTCATTCGCTTTACGAAATTTATCACTGTAATGTTCGTGTGATTTATCCCATATAATGGGTCTTTCTTGGACCAAGGATATGAGAAAATCTATATCAATATCCTGCTCACTCATGGTAAAATAAAAAATGTCGTTACGCTCGTCTAGCTTCCTCCTCTAGCAGTGCATCACTGTCCGTCGTCGCAGCGGAGCTCCGACAACGCAGCGCATCACCCTCCCTCCCGCTTCGTCTCTTGTCCGTCGATCCGTTGAAACGTCGCGCGCGACGACGCAACGGTCTAATGGGGCATGTCATAAAAAATGTATGGAAAACGACGCAGCGACGACGCTGCGACGACGCAACGCAGCGCAACGCACTTTGGTTTCGATAGTGATGTTCTTGTATGTTGCACGAGTTATCGATATTTTGATTCTAGACTTTGGTAAAAAATTATAGTCTTTGTTAATTTGAATAAATGTTGATTAATTCTTAATAATCCTCATCAGTTTATCGCCGAATTGTACATGCATAGTTTAATGAAAAGTGGTCTTACTTGTTATTAATATATTATTTGTATATTTTGTTTACCTACAGACTGCCTCGCGGTGGACAACAAAAAAATATTTGGATGGAGTTCATTGGGAAGGAAAATTTAAGGGAAGTTAAAAATGTTTTCATATCATTTATTAACTCTCGGGTATTGTTGATATTAACTGTAAAAAAGAAAAGATAATAATATTTTAAAATTTTATTGATACAGCGATTACAAGTATTAAGACTAAAGAACAATTATAAATTTATGTTAAATATAAAATATATTATAATAGTCTATTATTAGAACCTATATAATAAAGTAAGCTTAACATACATATTTTGTGTTCTAAATGCTTTTCTTCTCACTAAGCTGCATGCTGAAGTGAGAAGAAAAATGGTTTGGCACACCTCTAAACTCTTTTCTCGCAGATTTTACAACATTCGCTAGATGAGTCCAAACCTCTCAATCAGTGTCTGTTCTCATTTTTATTGATGTTACCGAGTGGCGCCATCTACATATTAATCGGTAATACTTTCTCAATATCATCGGATCTATAGACCTTAATTTCTATGTAGTGCGAGCCTTTCTTATCAGGTAATACCTGTTTCGAAAGACCGCTCGACAGTTTATTTATGAAAACTGATTGCAACGCTGAAGCGTCTTCATAAGAAGCAGGCTTCTTACCTCTACATGTGCACGGGAGTTGTCTATGTCTTTGACCCGCAGTCGTCCCATGGCGCCGCGGTACGCTCCGTTCCCGACCCCGCGGTATCTATAGACCTTAATTTCTATGTAGTGCGAGCCTTTCTTATCAGGTAATACCTGTTTCGAAAGACCGCTCGACAGTTTATTTATGAAAACTGATTGCAACGCTGAAGCGTCTTCATAAGAAGCAGGCTTCTTACCTCTACATGTGCACGGGTGTTGTCTATGTCTTTGACCCGCAGTCGTCCCATGGCGCCGCGGTACGCTCCGTTCCCGACCCCGCGGTATCTATAGACCTTAATTTCTATGTAGTGCGAGCCTTTCTTATCAGGTAATACCTGTTTCGAAAGACCGCTCGACAGTTTATTTATGAAAACTGATTGCAACGCTGAAGCGTCTTCATAAGAAGCAGGCTTCTTACCTCTACATGTGCACGGGTGTTGTCTATGTCTTTGACCCGCAGTCGTCCCATGGCGCCGCGGTACGCTCCGTTCCCGACCCCGCGGTATCTATAGACCTTAATTTCTATGTAGTGCGAGCCTTTCTTATCAGGTAATACCTGTTTCGAAAGACCGCTCGACAGTTTATTTATGAAAACTGATTGCAACGCTGAAGCGTCTTCATAAGAAGCAGGCTTCTTACCTCTACATGTGCACGGGAGTTGTCTATGTCTTTGACCCGCAGTCGTCCCATGGCGCCGCGGTACGCTCCGTTCCCGACCCCGCGGTATCTATAGACCTTAATTTCTATGTAGTGCGAGCCTTTCTTATCAGGTAATACCTGTTTCGAAAGACCGCTCGACAGTTTATTTATGAAAACTGATTGCAACGCTGAAGCGTCTTCATAAGAAGCAGGCTTCTTACCTCTACATGTGCACGGGTGTTGTCTATGTCTTTGACCCGCAGTCGTCCCATGGCGCCGCGGTACGCTCCGTTCCCGACCCCGCGGTATCTATAGACCTTAATTTCTATGTAGTGCGAGCCTTTCTTATCAGGTAATACCTGTTTCGAAAGACCGCTCGACAGTTTATTTATGAAAACTGATTGCAACGCTGAAGCGTCTTCATAAGAAGCAGGCTTCTTACCTCTACATGTGCACGGGAGTTGTCTATGTCTTTGACCCGCAGTCGTCCCATGGCGCCGCGGTACGCTCCGTTCCCGACCCCGCGGTATCTATAGACCTTAATTTCTATGTAGTGCGAGCCTTTCTTATCAGGTAATACCTGTTTCGAAAGACCGCTCGACAGTTTATTTATGAAAACTGATTGCAACGCTGAAGCGTCTTCATAAGAAGCAGGCTTCTTACCTCTACATGTGCACGGGAGTTGTCTATGTCTTTGACCCGCAGTCGTCCCATGGCGCCGCGGTACGCTCCGTTCCCGACCCCGCGGGGGAAGGCGTGGGGGAAAGCGGGGACGCGCTCTCCGCGCACGCCGGCTGCGGGCCACCGCGGGACTTAGGTACGGATACACGGACACCGTCGCTTTCGTCTCCGAAGAGGTCCTGTGCCGTCACTCGAACCGGTGTTATTGGTTTGATGACTGGCTTCTTCTTCTTCGAGGAATGTTGAGGCGGAGAACGTTTCTTCAAGGGTTCCTCACACTCGGAAGCCGATGCATGTGATCTGTAAATAGAGGGACAAAAATTATTATTTATTTATTTTAATTGCAAATGGTCTATTCAAACAGTATCTATATATATACATAGACAGTAATAATATTAGCATCTGAGTATAGCTCACCTTTTTGTTTTCATTCTCTCCGTCTTCTACTCCAGCACCTGCACCTCATCGTCCGATGTAGGGAAGAGCTCGTCTCCGAGAAGAAGCATAGATCTCGACCTGTAAATGGTAGAAAGTATAAGATAAAACGATTATAAAATGATTAGAGTAGGTACATACTACATGGGAATATATTTAATTTTAAAATAAAAATTTGTTACTTACATTTTTTCTTGGGTGGTGCAGGTATATTTTCCAGATGTGTTCCTTAGTTGAGTGCTTGTTGCAAGTGATGACTTTGATCCAGACATGTGCGGTATTTATTGCTCCAAATTTCACTGTGTGTGTCGTATACTAACTGAATAATGTTTGTGTATTATAGCTGACTGTGCTTTAATCCATACAAAGATTATGAAGAATCAGCATTGTGAAACCAAATTTGGACTCACGAGAGAATAATTGCATCATCTTGCGGATGTACTGGGAAAACCAGTGGCGAGTAAATATTATTGCATCAAATATGTCGCGCAATAGGTTTACTCAGCTAAGAAATGCTCTGAAACTAGTATTTGACGATGATGTCACACAGGAGGCTACTTCCCATTTGGTAAGCTTCCCATTTGGTAAACCTCAAACTGTACCTACTAAAAAGTTGCGTTTGGTAAACATTTTATATGTCATACATTCAGTCCCATTTCGTAAACATTTAAGTAATGACATGTATTGTTTCCCATTTGGTAAACTTTTAATTGAAATGGGTACAGTCAAGTAAAAAATCAAACACGAAACTGATGATAATATTGTCACATATATTTCAATAAAAAAAATTATAGAGTAATACAAGCAACTCGTGATAATTCACTCATTGCCCGTGGTACGGTTCAGTTGTCCGGTCAACCGGAACACGGAAAAATAATATTTTCCATAGTACAGTGGCCGGACTACGGAAGAATTATTTTTGTCCATAGTCCGGTTGACCGGACCACAGAAGATCTAATTTAAACTTTTTAATAGAATTTTAATTTTTAACAGACTCGTGGTCACACCGTTTTGCCACACCAGTGAGACTACGAGTAATTTCTTTTACCCGTGGTTTAGTTTATTAAATATCTTATACATACTTATAAAAAAAGGTAACCAGACCACGTAATTCAGTGTGCACACTGGACTTGTCCGGTCAACCGGACTATGGAAAAAAATAATTCTTCCGTAGTCCGGCCACTGTACTATGGAAAATATTATTTTTCCGTAGTCCGGTTGACCGGACAACTGAACCGTACCACGGGCAATGAGTGCAATAATTGGTTCAAACAAATTTCCAATGATATTTTTTCACTTTTGTAATCGCCGAGTAGATTGTTAATTCGTATATCATTTTGGATAGACTTTTTTCTTCTTTTTGATATAGTTTCTTCATTGTTATAAAATCTGAAAAAGAAAATTGTGTGAATTAAAGAATATTGTACGTATTTGACGACCCTGTTGGCGTAATGGTCACCATGCCGGACTGCCACGCAGATCCCGGGTTCAATTCCCGGTACGGTCAACATCTATGTGATGAGCAAAGTTGTTAGATGTGGTCTGGGTGTTGGATGTATGTATTTATATGAAGTATTTAAGTATGTATATGTAGTACATCAGTCTTGTTGGTATTAGTAGGTATCCATATCACAATCTAATAAATAACTTACCATGGTACTAACCGGCCGAGTGTGAAATATTATATTATATATTATTATATTATGTATTTATTACACGTATCGCCTAAAAATACAGTTTATTGTAAGAAAAAACAAAAGTACCTTTTCAGAAGATTTTCATAATGTACAATATTTCCTGCTATTGTTTCGAAAAATAAAAGAGTTGATGGCTTTTTTCCAATTTTGCAATTGAAACTCCGATTCCAAGATTCCATAAGGTTTGTCGTACGGTGTCTTTGTGCGTAGCAGCACCAAATATTCACCATATCTTCATTTTCCAACCACTGATTCACAAAGTAATCATTGAATTCCGTTAAAGCTTTTTCTTCAAAACTGTAACAAAATGAATTCGTTGAAGATTAGTAAAAATACTTAAAATAATACCTACATTATGATTTCTGACGCATAAAATAAAGTATGTAGCGCCTTTCCAAAGCGGTGGTAGAAGAAAAATCCAGATCTAAACGCGTTCATTTAGATATTTACTGCAAAATTAATTTACCTTTGACTCATAACGTATAGCCAGCCATCGTTTATGTCCTCCCGTGGTAAATGTGCAAGAGCCATACATAGTTTGACGTGATTGTGAGATTCTTCATGTTGCAATAAGCCAAGAGATTTTGCCTTTCTTAATAGTGCTCTGCCAAAATGAACAAAACACCCTTTGACAATAATGTTTGGAAACGTCTTTTTTATTGCATTTATTGGACCTTTTTCGAAATCCAAGGTCATAATTTCTGCTGTCCACTCTGGTAAATGAGATTTTAGTTTGGAAAACAGCCTTTCATATGTAGTTTCTTCTTTATTTGTTAACACTGCGTAAAAAAATGGTACAATATTTGTTCCAGTTTCTGTACTTCCTATGTCTCCGTGTATAACGTAAAGTTGAAGAAACGGCTTTGCACAACATTTGAACGTTCCGTCTGCAAAGTAGTGACGGACTTCATTTAAATGTCCAATTGCGCTCTTTGAAGCAAACACAATAATTCTGTTTTCACCGTCGATCTCATCAAACAATAAATTGTCTTTAAAACGGTCAGGTACGACAATTTCTGTAGAGTTAGTGTGTTGAGATTTCTTGATGCCCAGTTGTCTATTTCTGTATCTATAAAAGCTGCTTTTAACTTTGTCAAAATTTGGTAATGCTTGTATAATTTCGTAACCATCATCTTTCAGCTTTTTAGTACAACTCCTGTATGTAGCTGGAATTGGCTTCAGATCGTCACACATGATTTTTTTACATTTTTCGATAGCTACTTTCACTTCATTTTTTTCAAAATTCGGAATGCAAGAATTGCAATGAGCAGTTTCTCTTAAAACATGGTTCCTATTCGAATTTAAAGTTACACTTGCCGAACACTCAGCTTTTCTATTTACACAGCGCCACCAACTTGAGTCCTTATTATTTTTCTGTTTATAATATTGATATCCACCACGTAATAAAATTTCACCGCCTCGTGCACTATTAACAATTTTTAATTTCACTGTACCACTAGAAGATCCCGCATCAGACATTGCAACGACCTTGCACTATGCATAACACGAGTAAACTGATAAGGAGAATCCTGTTTACAAATTGTAATGAAATTACGTGAACACCATTTATCTAGGCTTTATTCGACAAAGAAATGCAGTAGATAAATAAGTTTTGACATAATCGTTGACAAGGTTACCTAGGCAACTAACTACCTAATCTATGGTAGAAATGCACTATGATCTTATCCCAAAGAGTTCTCAAGTCATACCACCATGAACCCGCTCGGTGCTTCTTTTGCGGCACTTGGTATTTTGACAGACTTTATAACGTTTTTTTTACATGCTTCTTGATTAGCCGTTCTTTTTGACGATCGAGATTCTAACTCAAGACTTTGAAGCATTTCAAAACCAATATCTCATTTCAATAAGCATTTGACTCTGACTGTACCGCACTAAAATAATAATACAATCATGGTTTACCAAATGGGAATAAATGTATGAAGTAACAAATTGTTTACCAAACGCAACTTTTTAGTAGGTAAAGTTTGAGGTTTACCAAATGGGAAGCTTACCAAATGGGAAGTAGCCACACAGGAGACTCGCAATAAGGATAAGGTGCGACCACTTATCAAACGAATGCAACAGGGTTGCATTGCATGGCTCAAGAAAAACAAGACAAGCTGTGTATTGACGAAATGATAGTACCGTTTTCAGGCTCATGCGGCATCAAACAATATTGTCGCGGCAAGCCGAATCCTGAAGGGCTGAAAATTTCGTCTTAGCAAATCCAGACGGGCTTGTTTACGAAGGCAGCACTACCTACCCTGATTATGAAGAATCCCGGTTTGGACTTGGAGAAAAGGCAGTTTTGACCTTGGCTGAAATCTCTTGTGCCTGGTCATGACTTTGACAGATACTTCACCAGTGAAAAACTTCTTGACGAATTAAAAGACAACGGAATAGGCTGCACGAGTTCCTGTCTACGATTTGGTCCAGCCGGTTACCGGCGACTATCCAGACTGGAATAGCGAGCCAGGTAGACTTACCTCTAGATAAATTATCTGATGATATAACTCAATACTCATGTGCGACGTTCTTACCGAGTCATCAAAAGACAGCCCAAGTACTTCACCATCGACGTCAAAGGAAAGAACACCAACGTCAGTGGCGACAGGCTGAAGCCAGCGTACATATGGCCAAAGAAGCACCAGAGCCTAGAACAGTTCCTGATACCGTCCCAGTTCTAGCTGACGAACCACAAACCACTGGGATACCAACTGTCGTGGTAGACTCCACTCCAGACCATGATGTGCAGAGAACCCGCATTGAACGCACTACTGAGAACAACGAAATAGAACGACCGAAAAAGGGGACAGCCAAGATTGTTCTTGACTTGATCGAACCACTTCTTGGACGAGGTCACACCGTACTTACTAGCACGATACCACAAACTGAACAAAACTGACTGTTACGGGACTCAACGACTGAAGCGGGAATTCATAGCCACCTCTATGAAGAAGTTAGAAGAACTTCGACTTCGCGTCGCCGAAGCAGCTAGAATTATATCTTCAAAAAATTATAATTACACAATACAAAGATCTTTTATAAAAAGGTCTAGAGCTTGCATAAGAGCAGAAGGAGCCCAATTCGAACATTTATTATGATTATTTTTATAATAAATCCTTTTTTGATCATTATTTGTTTTATTATTTTCTTTTGCAATTTTTTAATGAAACGCCTACTGTTACACATTAGAAGCTATAGCTCAGTAATTACTATTAAAGTATGTTACTGTTTTGGAATCCTTATGATGTAGGTAATTTTTTTATGTGGTTGGCTACACAACTCCAATACATTTTTTTTACACCACAGGTGCTCAAACTTAGCAGTAAAATAAATTGTTAATAATATTGTTTCATTAAACCTAGCTAGCTATAAGCAGACAAATCCTTTTTGTGTTTATTAAGTAGGTACATTTATAATTTTTCTTTTACAGTCTGCACCACAGATGAAATAGAAATAGAAATATCTGAAGATAGCGAGGCAGTGCATCTTAAAACCATCCATCATCAAACAGATCCATTGAGAGAATCTCTCGTAAGACAAGCTGCAGCCACGGAAAACTTGGCATCTGGCCTGAATAGGTTGGCTGACAATGTGGGCTCAGTAGCAGCAGCCCTACTGGCAATTGCTGCTGCTATTGAGAAGCATTCAAGTTAATATAAATGAAGGTGAGATAAATTTTATTTTTACTATTCTTTGTGTGATTCTTAGAGGTACTTTTGATTCATGTAGTTAAGTAATAATGCAAAACATTAGAATTCTATTTATTAGGTCAGACCGAACTTGAACATCAAAACACCTTTCAACACAGTTGCGTGCCCTGACATGTAGCCTTGTGCAAGCGTGATCCCGAAGTGTTTATTTTGATGTAACTTTTTTCTTTGTATTTTTTTTAATTTTTAATTTTTACTTCGCATTTATACCTACCACATAACCTACCTCATAGATACTTTCCCGGCATTCAAATTTTACTATTGTATTATATACTTTACTATAACTTTACTATTACTGGTGTTAAAAATGTATTAGAATCTTAGCTAACATTCAACGCCGCGAGAGCTGTAATAGTCCAGTCAAATTAGCTTAAAAATGGCAAGAA
The DNA here is from genome assembly GCA_963691955.1 of Chloroclystis v-ata. Taxonomy (NCBI): domain Eukaryota; kingdom Metazoa; phylum Arthropoda; class Insecta; order Lepidoptera; family Geometridae; genus Chloroclystis; species Chloroclystis v-ata. Next base: position 3,866,390 of record OY829909.1, on the reverse strand, counting down.
TCTCGGAATTCGAGATACCAAGCTGTAATTTTGTAAAAACTTAGATATTGACACCCTATAAGTTGTCTCAAAACCTACGGATCGTAGGGTGTTCGCAACCATTAAAATTTACCGGTCAAAGTCCGCAAAAACCGGTTTTTTGTAAATATCTCATTTCCTATGGGTTTTTCTCTGTTTGTGTTTTCAGCAATATTGTAGAATACAAAATTCTCTACAAATTATGTCGTAATATTTTTTTCATACGGTTAACCGTTTTCGAGATAGAGGGCGGAGAGCGCGCGGTCACAGCATCACTTAAGGTCAACCGGTGCCTCCGGTCGAAAACGCGCCATATAATATCAATAAATCAATTATTATAAATATTTGTAAATTTTTATAAACTATTAAATTATAATTTATCATCTTCATAATGTAATATATATATAATGTACGTATAATATATTCAATAACACTGATAACCGTTTCCTAAAATTAAAAAAATATTATGGGAAAAACTTAAATCATAACATATAATAGATGATATATGATCATAGTCATAAACATTTATTTCTATTGTTTGCATCACACAAATATTAGACGAGTCAATGATTAAAATAAAAAGGTATAAAATGTCATTCTTACTTTAAATAAGACAAAAGAAAAGACTTATGAGCCCAGCCTAATGGTAAGGAAAAACCATAGGGCATATAGGGCAAGCATAGGGACAATATTCTAATTATAGTACCTAATATAGTCCCTAATAATTTGTTTTATAAATTTAATTTAATAATATTACTCTCAATACTTATTGAGAAATATTTCAATACCTATGTCAAATTCAGTTCATTTATACCTATTAAATGTAATTGATGAAATTTGATTATACTGGTTGCTACTGTAAAAAGGAGTTACGACCGTCCTCTCTTTATTTAAGTTTAATCGTATATTGGTGACTAAGGACGTACAACTTTATGAACTATGACGGATTTGTGTTTTCTATGTGATAAGTTAGATTCGGAAGGTGAATCGCTTATTGAAGAAGTGCGCGGTATGAAATCTCTACGAACTGCAAGTCTCGAACGAAATGACGGAAAAATTAGTTATTTAAAGTTATTAACCTCTGTGAAAGTGCATGAAAAGCGTCGAAGTGTTTATATTAGTAAAAACTGCATCAAAGCAGCAAAACGGAAACAAGAAGAAGGAGAAACTATAACTACTCCATTAGTACTCCGTAAAAAACGAGGTGTGTTTGATTTTAAGAATCGATGTTTATTTTGTGGTGGAGTTGCTGATGAGGCTGAAGAGAAAAAGAAAAGAGAAAAATATAGGCGAAAGATAAAAATGTGAGTACTCTTGAGTTCAAAGATACTGTTATCAAAACAGCAGAAGAACGTGGGGATGATTTTGGAGAATTGGTGAAAAGTCGTGTAATTTTACAGTATGATTTGGTCGCTGCTGAAGCGAAATAACATGCTACTTGCTTTACAAACTTTTCAAATTACCTAATAGTTAACTATTAGTTAATAAAAATTTACAAATATTTATAATAATTGATTTATTGATATTATATGGCGCGTTTTCGACCGGAGGCACCGGTTGACCTTAAGTGATGCTGTGACCGCGCGCTCTCCGCCCTCTATCTCGAAAACGGTTAACCGTATGAAAAAATTAATAAAACATAATTTGTAGAGAATTTTGTATTCTACAATATTGCTGAAAACACAAATAGAGAAAAACCCATAGGAAATGAGATATTTACAAAAAAACGGTTTTTGCGGTCTTTGACCGGTAAATTTTAATGGTTGCGAACACCCTACGATCGGTAGGTTTTGAGACAACTTAAAGGGTGTTAATATCTAAGTATTTACAAAATTACAGCTTGGTATCTCGAATTCCGAGGTGAAATCCTAATTTGACTGGACTATAAGCCTCACTTCATTGAAAAAAAATCGCCCCCTTTAAGCAAGGCAGTCGCTGGTTTCAACGAGGTGAATACTTTTATAAAGTTTCCCGATCTCGGGGTAATAATCTTACGCTTACATGTTTCAGAGACAGGTGCCTGGCACATTTTAACACCGTGGGTTCCTAGCAGGTATGTACCTAGAAAAAGCATAATAAAAGTATGTACATATTTTCCACCTACCTACTTAAATATTTACTTATCTACTTTTTATTTCGTATTCCAGAAACGCAAAGTTTCAGTCATTGAAACAAAGGGCCACTAGAGAGACCACGAGTTTAAACTCAATATACGAGGAATGAGTTTCAGAGACAGGTGCCTGGCACATTTTAACACCGTGGGTTCCTAGCAGGTATGTACCTAGAAAAAGCATAATAAAAGTATGTACATATTTTCCACCTACCTACTTAAATATTTACTTATCTACTTTTTATTTCGTATTCCAGAAACGCAAAGTTTCAGTCATTGAAACAAAGGGCCACTAGAGAGACCACGAGTTTAAACTCAATATACGAGGAATGAGTTTCAGAGACAGGTGCCTGGCACATTTTAACACCGTGGGTTCCTAGCAGGTATGTACCTAAAAAAAGCATTATAAAAGTATGTACATATTATCCACCTACCTACTTAAATATTTACTTATCTACATTTTATTTCGTATTCCAGAAACGCCATGTTTCAGTCATTGAAACAAAGGGCCACTAGAGAGACCACGAGTTTAAACTCAATATACGAGGAAGAATCTTTTAGGTAAGCGAGCCGATCTTATTATCTATTTTTCCCTCCCTAGTTAGGTATTTGTTTTATTTGTTAGTTTATATCTACCAAAACTTTTTTAAATAGGTTTTTAATAGATAGGATAAATTTGTATAGCCTATAATACCTAATTAATTTGAGTTATTCATTTGTTTAGATTCGCTGAAGCTGCGCCTCATTTACTATATGAGGCTGTATACGAGGCGATGAAGAAATGGCGGAAAAGCACGGTCCCCGCCGTGCCAGCGACTTTGTCAGCTTTCAGAAGCTTTTTTTGAAGTTACTATATTTTTAAGTTTTTAGTCTAGAAGATATTTAAGTTTTAATTCAAGATCTCAATTTAATACTGTGATTAATAATAAATGTTGATTTACTTTGTAATACTCTTATTATATGTAGAATTCATTTATCTCCCTTTTGTTAATTTATGGGCTACTTACCTACAATTTGTATTTGTGTTTATCTTATTCTGATACATTAATTTATAAAATAATAAAAGAAAATAATACATAAAAATTAGTTTTAGTTTTTTTTTTGATAATATCTAATTTGTAACAACTTATTTGTAATATTTGTATTCTGTAATTCTGTGTGCCAACAGGGTGACATGTTCGATCTTGAACAAACCCTTAAATAAAAGATTAAAAAAAAACCAGAAGGAATCGAAAGAACCGGGATTCCGGCTGTTTTTTCTCTCGAACCGAAAGAACCGGTTCTTAAAAATAGGTCCGGTTCTCGATGCCCTAGCCAGAGTCGATATATATACCAATCCGGAGTGGAAGCATTCGACTCCGGGAGAAATATATTTTCTTGTTAGTTTCACTATTTGGTGAGTATTAGAGGTGTGTAGGTCCGGCCGGAGTGAAACGTCTCCTGGAGACGTCTCCGCTCCCGAGAAAGCATGACACCGTTTATGTTCCTGACCAATACCGTGACATCATTTGCAAAGCTTCTCGTAATAATACAGTCATGAATATGACCATTTCAGAAAATTGGTAAGCTACAAGAGAATCTCAATTTGATAAACAGGAAAAAAGATGTAAGCAATTGAAAAATCAGTTTTAGGGATGGTTCAAATGGATTCGAGTTGAGGAGTATGGATGTTATCTATACAAAGAAACGTACGATGAAATTTATTATTTTTAAAGCGATAATGGTAGGGAATTTGCTAACAATGTGGTTGAAATCTGTACGATGTGGTCGGAATTAAAAATCGTTCATGGTAACCCCCGACTGTCCCCGACACTCTCAATCACAAGGATCTGTTGAAAGGGCTAACCAAGACGTAGAGAAGATGCTTTGTACCTGGCTGGAATCTAACAAGACCACGAAATGGTCTGAATGATTACGCTTTATTCCATTTATCCTATTTGTACATCTTTTCTTTTTTAATCGAAAATTACGGGGACGGAAAACTACATTTGAGTCTGACTCAAGCGAACATTACGCCAGTCATAAATATTCACTAATGAAGAGTGTTATTAAAACATATATTGACATAAGATTTAAATATTTTGGAAAAAAATGTACTTACAGAAAAAAATACATTTCGAAATTATCTGAATAAAATAGTGCTATTCAGAAATGAATAAAGATTTGTCATTTACATTTTTAGATTTTTGTATTTCCTTAAAATCCTTAAGATGACTTGGAAGAGTCAAATATTGTGCGAAGGTCATGCAAAGTATTTAGCGACGCCATTCAATTCAATTCATTTAATCATAGTTTTGGATCACAAAGCACACTTAGTCACGTCAAACATAATAATAAAATACGCCATAAGACGCTTGTTAATTGAAATTAGATATTTGCACCATTTATTGCAAAAATCAATGAAATGTAATAACATGGACAAAAATATATTGCACTCCTAGATGAAGACTGGTAGGTAACTCAAAAATGGCATGTTTGGAGTTAATGACGTTTACTAATTCGGGTTTCGATTACCGTCATAAAGCTAAGGCCCTCCCCTCTGCACATGGAGCTACTCAAAAGGAACTAATCACAAACTCAAATTACTAACGAGTTTTTAACTACTTTAAAGCCAGAAAGGCTAAACTTGATAAAAACACTATAGAAACAGAGGACCCTAAGCGAATGTTTCTTCTAAGCTTACTGTCAGACATGAAAGCAATGTCCGACAGTCAAACAAGAACCTTCAAGCGACGAGTGCTGGCTTTACTGGACGACATTTTAGAGGAACCTCAGAGACCTTTGGCACCATCACAGCGAGCCGCATCATCATATAATTTGGAAACACAAAGTATATTTCCTTCTATACAAGAACTGCCCTCATTAAATGAGCAGCAATCCACGGCAGCATATAATAAAATCCTGACATTATGAATCAGTACCGAGTCTTGTTAATACAAATGATTGTTCTTGTAACTAAATAAAAAAAACGACGACTTTTACTGTGGAACAACCTAATCGTATGTTGATGAAGGCAGGTCGCGGTCCAGTAAAAAGAAGATAGCAACAAACGTCAGCATACCTCACAATACACGATCATGTACAATGACCAGAGAGTCCAATTCTTTCACGAGAGACTCGTGGTTCCCCCAAGAAGTTCCCCTGGGGGAACGACGAGTAATTTGCCGTTTACTCGTTTTCCCCCCAACTCACACTTGACCAGAAATGAAGCAATGAGGTATGTAACTGACTCAATAGATACTCGTAGTTATCGGCTTCGATACTTATCACGGCCTACTCATGGCCAGCAGCCATGTCCATCTGGAACGATTTCTGTCAATTATGTTTTATTAAATTTATTTGCATAAAGAGATTGAGGGATACAAACATTAATTTGGATAAGCTCTAAATTTGGACGAAAAAGGCACAATCCTACAGCGAAAAAATAGTATGGTTTTATTATTTCATGGACATCAATATTACCGGCATAAAGTCTGCAAAAATAAAATGGTCAAAATGGTATAAAAAGTAAAATTATCTATAAAAATAAAAAGTGCGGAATAGTGCGGATAGGAAGTGAACCGTAAGTTGCTTGTGTTACCTACGTTTACCATGGCGGAAGTAGAACTGAAGCGGTTACGAGCTCAACGTGCACAATGTAAGTCTACGATTACACGTATTGAGAACTTTATTAGTGATCCTATAAATCTTGCATCATCCACAATTGACACTTTAGAAGCACGAAAAGAGAAACTCATAAGTACTTTAAAGAGTTATGAGAGTGTCCACTTAGATATACTAAACTTAGATGAGAAGGATATTGAATCTGTAGGTGTTATTGAAGACAAGTACTTCTCTGTTTTAGGAAAAATGGCATTATGACAATTAAAAACCAAAGTAGATTCTGAAAGGTATTCTATTTCTACTTGTAAATTGCCTAATATAGAAATAACCACATTTGATGGAAAAGATTTTGCTCAATTTAAACCTTTCATGGATTTGTTTAATGCCGTCATTGACAAAAATCAGTCATTGTCAAATAAACAAAAGTTGTTTTACCTACGAAAATATTTAACTGCCGATGCACTGGCTGTTATCATCAACTTGCCACTTGTCAATGAATGAATATATAGTCAACGACAAGTCGCACGTGAATTGAATATGAGCCAATCTGCAGTCTTTCAAGTATACAGAAGATTTCAAGAGACCGGTGCCTTCACTCGAAGGCAACAAACTAACCGACGGCAGAGCACCTCTGCGCGGGACGAACGTTTTATCGTCTCAACCACATTAAGAAATCGGTACCTATCTTTATATTAATAACTAATTAACTTACCAGTTATTATCACAAATATTCTATCAATTAATTGCTGCGCCCTTACAGGGTACATGTACTTACTATAAGCAACAAACTAACCTAGCTTAACATTATTATTACATGTATGCAAACAATAAATAAATAAAATAAATCCTACGGGCGTTGATGTGCAACAGGAGCTCAGGAGAGTTCGAGGGGGCTCAATGTACAGTCAGGAGATGTTTGTAGAAAGCCAATCTGACTCCAAAACGGCCAGCTCGAGGCCCAAAATTGACGAGCTGTGGTCAAACCCGACTTAAATTCGCTCGCGACCACTTGAATTAGACCGTAGAGCAACGGGCTTCCATTGTGTTTATCGATAGAGCAGAATGTGTCTCCATGGGAACGACAGAAGAGGTCAAGTGTACAGACGCCGAAACAGTATCATATGGCGGTGGTTATGTTATGATGTCGGCTGGCATTTCTATAGAAGGGAAAACCGACCTTGTTTTCATTTCTTGTGGCGGTCGAAGAGGGGGTCTGACTGCTGAAAGATACGTGGAAGATATCCTAATCGACCACGTTATACCTCACGCAGGCTATATCGGGGACGATTTTATACTCATGCACGACAATGCTCGTTGCCACACAGCGAAAACTACTCAACGGTTCCTTGAAGAGGTTGGGATTGAGACGATCCCATTGAGCATTTGTGGGACGAGCTCAAGCGAAGAGATCAAGCTCCAAGCAACATCGACGAGCTCAAAACTGCGCTGGAGGAAGAATGGGAAACGATTCCTCAGGAAAATGACAAAAAGTTGATAAGGTGGATGCGGAATCGTATGCAAGCAGTAAAAAACGCTAGGGCACTACTAAATATTGAATTTTCTTTTATTGATGAACCGGCGAACTTTGAGAATAAGAATAAGAATACTTTATTGTTAAGTTGTGTTAGTTTTACAGAGGTAAGATCTTAAATTATAGGTACAGGTTTCAACAACTTTATCCATTTCGGACATACAATAATATAAAAAGAATAAAAATTACAAAATTTAAAAAAACCTTAATTACTACAAAGTAGAGCATAATTATCAAAAATGAGTATAGAACAAATAGCTTATCTACTTTTGAAAATATTCTTTCAAACTATAATGCGAGGAGGCTATTAACCATTTTTTTTCCGCCTTAAAAGCAATAAAATTCAAAAATGTTCAAAGTTCAAAAAGTTTTTATTCACCTAAAACAATTACGATTAGTTCACTCTCTTTACATTTTTTTTTATTTTTTCAGGGTACTCAGTCAGCCTCTCGCATCGTGAGAGCTCGTCGGTCACTGCCCCTACAAGATTTTACAATTGCCGAGTATTTGGCAGATGATGACGACGCCAACGATTTTGAGATATTTTCGAGAGAGGAGATAAGAAGTACCTACCTACTGTACCAATATTTTGCCTTGCTGATATGTATGTCATTTTGCGTACGGAATATTGGGAAGGTGGTCTAATGGGGATGCCAATGTTTCGGCATTTATCATGACGCGCGACCAATATATTTTGATAACAAAATTTTTACATATTGTAAGCGACAGAGATTCTTCGGCGCGTGGATATGCACGAAAGATTGGAAAAATAGCCCCCATATTAGATCAATACAACCGAAAGTTTTCGACTTTATACATTCCCGAACAGCACATCAGCTTAGATGAGTCTTTGCTACTTTTGGAGTTACCCAATTTTTTTGACCATCTTTTTTGATAAATTTTTATACTTCTGTGCCATTAGTTACTTATTTGACTGAACAAGGAATACATTGCCTTAGCACAGTTCAACAAAACAGGATTCCCAACAACAAAATTCCAAACAAGAAAGAGATGATGAAAAAAACTACACCAAGGGGTAGTTATGAAGAAAGAACAGCATCTTATGAAGGAATTGATTTATCTTGCATAGCATGGAAAGACAATAAAATAGTGAGTATGTTATCAAGTTATGTAGGAACAGAACCTGTATCAAATGTCAAAAGGTTTGACAAAAAGAAGAAGGAAAGATATTGTGTCCCAAGGCCATAACAGAATACAACACTCATATGGGGGTGTTGACCTGTAAGTTGATTTTCAAAGTGGGGGGCGCGCCCCACTAGGGAGGCGCGAAGACATGTACAGGGGGGCGCGGGCGCAGGCGGCGGTTATCACTCCGGTCGCCCGAGCATACCACTGCACGCATCTCACTCCACGCGCCGCACTCGCCTTGCGAACACGTGTTCAAAAACAAAGAAGCGATATTAACCTGCTATTGTGTGTTGGAGTAGTGACAGTGACCGTTATTTGTTTTGTTTCGCCATGAGCTCGGCGAAGTAACGCAAATATAATGATGGTTATATTAAATACGGTTTTGTTTCTCTAAACTAAATAAAAGTGGTATCGAGCGGCCGCAGTGTTTTTTGCTACGAAGTATTGAGCAATGATGCCATGAGGCCTTCGCGTCTGGAACGACATTTGTCAACAAAACAGCGCTTTAAAGGACAAGCCGAAGGAGTTTTTTGCTTCAAAGTTTCCAAGCTCCTTTCAAGTTTTCCATCTAATTGTATATTTATTAATATCTTATTTGACATGTATCACATATAATTTAAAATTAATATTAGTAGTGCTTAGATTAAGAAATATGTAACACTTACAGACAAGCCAATGTTATTGTGTAACTTTATGGTGCAATAAATGAGTTTACTGAGTTTAACAAATTGATTTAATCAAATTAAAGCTCGTCAGAGAATTGAGCGGTTCGATTTTCCTGAAGGAGACTCAGAAGACGCTGGATTGAGAATTTTTCCCGAGCTGATGTCGCGTGTCAATGTAGTTCTCTTTGAGGTGAGATCGCGATATAAAATGAGAGATATAGGACGTTCATCCCCTAGTCTCCGAAATTATATTATTCCGAAGAACATACCGGGATACATACTGGACGTCCGAGCAGCTGAAAACATCCCCGACCATCAAAGGCTTAGTAAGCGGCAAAATCAAATAAGAGGCCCAGCCGCACTCGGTCATGAAACTGATGTGTGAACTCTTTCATTTATATTTATGATTATGCGAATACATAATTTCTGTAATACAAATACCTGGTTGGTTGGTTTCACTGTTTCCCCATATTATGGTGCTGTGCATCAAATAGAAATAAGTTCACCATTTTAATTTAAAGTGTAATATTTTTTGAGTCAATTAGCGCTCGAAACGCAATAACAAAGGAAGCCGCCGCAATTAAGCAACAATAGAGCGTTCTCGGAAGGGCCGTCTAATTTGCATAACTAGTAAACAAACTTTGATTTCGCCGACACCTTTTTTGTTGCGTAAAAGCCAATTAGTAACTTAATATTTTGAACTGTATATGACTCTCTGATTTAAAAAGCATATTTTTCTTTTGTTAAAATCATAACATCATAAATCTAATAGTTTTAACGATGCAAACATGTCATAATTAGTTTCCTATTTTTTGGTTTCGAGTGAGCTTTTGTTTCGGTTTGAAAGATATAAAAGCTACCGCTCTGGCGGTAAGCAGTCAGTTGTTTGGTAACATTCGCGCGCGCATCACAGTAGTGATCAGTAAAGTACTCTCGATGTTTGTGACTCAGTGTTTGTAATAAAGTACCTACTTTCTTTGTGACTCAGTGATTAAAGTACTCTCTTTGTAACTTTGTGATTATAGTATTTAGTACTCTTAAATGTAAATAGTGGTTAAGTGATTTAGACATTGGTTCAATAATATTACTAGTGTGTGTTTCTTTCAATAAAAGTGTGAACTCTAAAAATCTCTATTACTACCAAAGCCATTTTATCCACCAGCAAAGAGCGAGGCAAGGGTCAGACAGACCCCCTAACTCGTTCAGGAATCATTTCCAACAACCTAATTGGGCCTTACTTTCTCCCTGCTAATTTAAATGGGATAGCCTATGAAGACTTTTTAAGACAAAACCTACCGGAATTACTTGACGACATACCACTTGTAGTACCACTAGACAGGGGATGAGTTTCACGCTAGCCGTGACATATACATCAGAGAACAACTCTTTCTTGGATGATCCATTCCAATGCCGAAAGGCCCGCCCTTCCATCTATTGGGGAAATTGTGGCCAAGGAGGCCATTCCTATACAAACCAAGTTTCGGTTAAAATCCTCGCGGCTAGTTGCTATTTACACGCAGCTAGCACCCCCACTAGTAAAGCACGAGTTCATGTAGAAAACCAAAGCTCCCTTAGATATAATAATATAATGATTTAGTAGTAAAGCTACAATGTTTAGGCAATTGGTTTTAGTACTATTTGTGTGATCCACAAACGTTGTAATGTAACTTAAATACATATAATATATATTTCAGTAGAGATGTGTAGGTGCCATGAGTAATGCAGTACGCGTAATATAGCACGACCGCGTACTGTAACAGTACACATAGCCCGACAAAATTTAGCATGACACATGGCATTTACCCACTCCTCCACTGTCCGTGGGTACTTTAGTACCACAACCACAAACGTAAAGAAAGACCGTTAAGACCGTCAACGTCAACTGTTCATGGTACTAGAAGGCCACAAAACGTTTCGCCCTTTTGTTTTCAAATTTCTGTTTTATCTATGCCATTATATTGTTGCCTGTCGTATTAAATGTCACTGTCAATAATTATTCTAATCTATGGTGAATTAATCTATGGTATAAAAAAATAATTATATAACAAAAAGTAAAAAAAAAATCGTACAAAAACTCAATTATTGTATTATAAATTTTTGCGGGTTCGATTCCCGCCTCGGAACAACTATTTGTATGATCTGCAAATATTTGTTCCGGGTGTCTGGGTGTTATAATATGTACAATAAAAAATATCTATAGTGAAAATTAGAATTGAGGAGAAATTTTGTAAACAAATAAATGTCATGAGATGTCACTGTGATAATGACAAGTCAGGGGTGGACACCACCTTTTTTCCATGGATCATTATCAGTAACAATGGCGCGCGGTTTTGCTTGTGCAATCCTAAATATTCCTAACTAACATACCTACTACTTACTTCAGAACACTGAAAAGTAGGTTTCTTATATGATGATCTAGCTATGAGCTAAAAGATCTAGCGTGGATGTGGCATCGTCGGGACTTTGTTTCCCTGTATTCATTAGGAAATACAAATAAAACAATATATTTAAATTACATATTAGACATTCGAATTCGAGGGACAAGAGACGAATGAAAAACACGAAACTACCATACAATGCACCATATTGTCTATCAAAATGCATGAAATGGTAATGGTTCCGAACTCCTGTGATTTACGATTATTTACAACGATGTTACCAGTGTCGTAAAATATTTTCTGCTACTATTTCTTCATCAGTTTATAACTTTGTTCTCAAAATAAAATAAAATATTATAAATAGTGCAAAACCATATCAATTTTCTATTCTATGGATGTTGATTAGAAAATAAACCCTACCATAAGTATTTATAAATATGATGTAAATCTTTATAAACTTACATTTCGAAACTATTTTTTTGATATGGTAACACATTTGTTTACAAAATTTCTCCTCGATTATAATTTTGAGTATAGGTATCTATGTATGTATATTATATTAAGTATATCAGAAATCTAGCACCCGTAACACAAGCTTCGAGCTTACCACGGGGCTAGATGTCGCTGTGTAAAATTGTCCAGTAATATTTATTTATTTTATTTTTATAAAGTTGATTTTTAAATACGCCAATATTATTGGTAACACAACCATAATTTTGTGTCATTTGTGTCCATTATATTGTGTCTTAAATCGTCGTCTATAGTGATAGTTATAAGAGTATATTTGTTTAGTACCATATAAGTGGAAACTTTTAATTGGCCTTCAGCAGTTTTGATTATGTAATACTTATTTGTTAGCTGTAAGTTTTCCTAAAATTTATAAAATAAAATAAAATAAAATAAGCCTGGAGACCCCTTTTTATACCATAGGTAATTATTGGGGTTAAGTATGAAGGGAAATCCACTTTGTTAAATAAAACGTCGGGTCATGTTTAGAGTACTGCGTACTGATAAAATGCTATATGACGCGGTACCAAATGTCATGCCATATGGCATGACATTAGAGAGTACTGGTTTGCGCATCTCTATATTTCAGACACAAGTTGACACAACTATGGAAATACAAGTAGAGAATGTCATGACGTAACGATGGATTGTCAGTTATACGGTTCCTCCATGACCCCGGGCTTAAAGTATCACCATCAAACAAGTCAAAAGTGCCCGGCCTGCCGATGAAAGTCTCTAAAGTGAGGCCCAACGACCACCGCTGGGAAGATCTTACGGAAGCATTAAACTTTGATATTGCTGGGGACTCAAGAACCACCAAGGAATGGAAAAAGGTTTAGATTTCGTAATTCATAATTCATAATTCATTTATTCATAAATTTTGGGTTTTACAGAGATCTTAATGTATAACAGTTCAGCCAAAACTTACCTTTACAGGTGTATGAATACAAACTAAAATAATAATCCTAATATAATATACTAATGTCACAAACTATTATAATATACTAATGTCACAATTTATAATTGAAAAATTCATTAATACTATAAAAACATTTATTTATTAGCCATTTAGTCAACTTGAATTTAAAGGAATTTAATGTCAATTCTTTGAAGTCGTCTGGAATTTTATTGTAAATTTTGATTGACATAATATAACTATTGTTAGAAGATAGAGTCAGTCTTGTATGTGGTCTATATATTTTTAATTTATGTGTTGAACGGACACCATAGTTTCTCATTGAATAAGTAGTTTGAAACAAATGTTTATTATTAAATACAAATAAGCTTACATCTAAAATATAAATACAAGTCACAGTTAAAATTTTAAATTGTCTAAAATAAGGTCTACATGAATCTGTCATTTTTAAGCCAAATATTGCTCTCAAACATCTTTTTTGTTTGATAAAAACTTGTTCTATGTTAACACATCTGCCCCAGATCACTATTTGGTAACGAATCACAGAATAAACACATCCATAATACGCTGAAATTGCGGCTTCCTTGGGTTTTGTCTACATAATTCTCCTTTTCTTGAGCATAAATTAATATTCTTGATGTTCCTATAGTTTAATTGATAAGGTTATCTCAATGAAATTAGGTTTGGACCAACCTAAAAGCAAACGCGAAACGAAGAAGAACGCGTTAAGTGAAACAAGCAAATGGAGTTGGTGGTGGGCGGACGAAAATAGTATTGACGTCACTTGATCACTGAGTCCTCAAAGTAGTCGACTCTCAAGTTCAAGCGGACGATGGTATTTCAGTGGAGTACGGAATTAACATAACGCAGGTTTTATTTTGCTTATTTTATACATCACATGATTTCACATGCCCATTTTCCATTCCTTTCCATGATTCTTTTTTTTGTCATTTCAAATAGATATCATTTAAATATTGTTTATATGGCAGTTTATTTGAACTTTCTTCATTGTTTTACAGGAAATACCAGCAGGGCCCTCACATTCTCTAATAACACAACAAGAAACAAATGTTACAACATAGTTTACGAATCAAGAATCTTCAAACGCACAAAAGACACCGACAGCATCAAAGAGGAGACAGTATAACCCTCCTGAGCTTCAGGAAACAAAAAAACAAATGGATCATTCAATATCCTAAAACCGTATCTCAGCAGCACGTTAATGAAGAAGAGGATGAATGTTGCATTTTCGGTAAACTTATAGCGAAAAAAATGGGTAAACTTTCTGAAGATAGCAGAGACCTAATTAATGATGGTTAAAATAAATGAGTTATTTTACAACGAATGCCATAGACCAATGTCTTCATCAATGATGTCTTACACACAATCACCTCAAATCATCACAGAATAAAAAGGTTATCTACGTTGGTAAAGTGCTCAATGAAAATTTTGGAAACGATGTGGAAATAACATTCCTGAAGAAAAGCCAAGTCAAAGGAGGCATTTAGAAAATCCCTAAAAGAGATCTCAGTTGAATAATTTAAGACTGTTTGTATTAAATGTGTACAATTAATGAATGCCGATTTATTGCTTAAACTAAGAGAAATCATTGAACAAAATTTCTACCATTGTATTTCTTTCGCCAAGGGTATCTTAGACAGAAACGTAGGGGCATTACAGTTCCTCAAGCCAACTCTTCCATGGCTTCATGTTGCCATCACGAACATAATAACGACACTTCTAAACTAGACTCCACTTGAGAACCCCAAAAAACTTGTTATGTTAAATAAAATTATCCAAGATCCAAGAATAAATCAGTAAACAATCTAAAATCTATTATTTTGTGCCCTAATCCCGCACAAAAATTGGCTGGAATCCAAGCTGCTATAGCCGAATATACTTTGAACATGGGAGGTGTGAATCATTATGATCACTTCAGTGCCTCGTAAATCGGCCGAAAATCGAGACGCAACTGGTTGCGCCTATTTTATTTCATGTTTGATGCAGCTATCATCAAGGGGTACATAGCCTACATACAAATTCACAAACAAACAGTTCACACACATTGAGAATTTAGAAAGAGTAATAAATAGAGAAGATAGAAACTGAGAAGACACAAACGGAGGAAAAAATATAAAAAAAATTCAAGTAAACGATTGGGTTATTGTGAAATATGCACTAAAAAAGGGACTTAAAAAGTGGACCTTCGTTGGGAGGTGAAATTTGTAAGACGTAAGGGAAGTATGTTTGTATGGCCATCAATGGAGGATCATATCACGTCTGACTCCATAGTTGAGGTACACCTTATCCTGAATTTATCAAACGTGGTTTAATAACATTTGATTTTAAGTTCAGAAACAATGTTTATTTCTTAGTTGATTCGATACACTTAATAATTACCATAAGTATAATATTACTTTTGGAAAAAGTTTGTAACTTTTTAATAATATATCACTCATACTCAATTAAAATTTTCCCTGACCATTCGTTACCCAGGTACCACCCACGTCACGGGCCATGAGCTTAGTGTGGGGCCGCTGTAAAACTTTAATCGTACCTACCAGTCTAAATAGAAGTCTAATTATAAGTTTATTATTATAATTACATAAACTAGTAAGTTTGATTATCAGCAGAGGTCGGAGTATATGTTACATACTACGAAAAGTACAAGGAACGATCAAAGAGGTACATGATTAAAATAATTAAAAAATAATGATTGGTAGTTATTAGATTTTTCTTTAATTATAATTTTATGTCTTATATTTTCTCTTTTTTTTAAATTCCTGACAATTTTCAATTTTCCCTGTTTCCCTGTTAGACAGCTGAAATTCCGGACATGTCAGGAAAATCCCTGTCATCTGGTAACCCTACTAAGTATGTAGAATGATTAAGGATCAATTACCTCAAATGATAAGTTAGTATAGATATCCCTCCAGAATTCCAAAATTTTAAAATTATTAAGACATTTTTTCCGTAATTTCATAGATAGGATAGGTGGAGGCGTAAAGTAAAAAACATACCAATATTATCATCACTATCCGCACTGCTTGGGTTTATACCCAGAATATAAGCCTCCCTTAGGCAAAAATACAATCGGACACTCGGGCAGTTTCCTCCAAAATAATTTTATTTCAATCTAATTCAGTTTCTGTTCTGATTCTGTGTAACAAAACCAGCAGATTTACATGGTATATGGACAGCTTCTCTACAAGATAAGGGTCAAAATGCCAAAAGGTAGCATAATAACCTTCTAGAAGCTGCTAGAGGCATCGAACAATTACCTACTTATGGAGAATAACGAGCATAAAGGATCAGAGGAACTTGAACCAGAGACCAAGCCAACCTTTAAGAACATCAACATTCGACTTGAAAATTGTCACTCGAGACCCAGTACGTAACTCAAATAGTTGAAACAAGCCAGCGATTACAAGGTACAGGTTTCAAAATATCAGATGAGTGCATTAATGTTGGCAGGATTACCTGAAAAATATGGTCCTATGCTTATGGCCATAGATTCTATGATATTTACTGACCTGCTTAAATATTCAACAAACATTCAGCTCGAGGTTACAGATCTTCAAAATCACACTGCCCTTAAACAAATTTTCAACGAAAATGTATCTTCAGAGCAGCTAACAGAGAGTTTTGCAAACTTTTGGAAAAATGTTTCTAGTCAAGATTTTCCAACTAACTCTTGCGAGCAATTGCGCCGGGGCAACTTCACTACACTTCGTGAAACGTCAAAGTCATCAAACGTCATTACGTCAATCTACACTTCGTGAAACGTCAAAGTCGTCAAACGTCATTACGTCAATCAACGTCAAGTTAGGTCGTATTCGTCACCATCTTCATGCAAAGATAAAACGTAAACAAAACATTATCAAACAAAAAACCTACATGAAGGTATCTTAGATATTCCTTTAAGCCTGACACTATCCTTACAGCATCTCGTAAAATTACAGACGACCTAAATCGTATACATAATTGGACAAGTCGAAATGCTCTTATGCTTAATTCTTCCAAGTCCAAAATTATGGTATTGGGAAGTAAAAACATTGTGAATAAAATAACATCAGCTAACCCTGAAATCTTCATACTTAACCAGCGTCTCGAGTTGGTTACTGAAGCTCGCAATCTCGGCATTCAATTTGATAACTATCTCCGATTTGAGCAACATGTTTTAAGCTTAGTCAAAAATTGTTTTTACCGTCTCAAAATTTTATACCAGATTAGACACTTACTTAAGGAAGATTTACGGATAAAATTAACAGAAAGCCTTGTCTTATCTAAACTCAACTACGGGGATATAGTCTACGGTCCACGCCTTCTTTCGTCTTCTCAACGCTTAATTCAACGCGTTCAGAACGCTTGTTGTCGATTTTGTTTTCATATTATCCCGCGTACCCACGTGACCCCCTTTCTAAACCGAGCTGGACTGCTAAACATGACGTCGCGCCGAACTCTACATCTGGCCTCGTTAGTGCACGAACTGATAAACTACAAACGTCCGAAGTACTTATATGATAAACTAGAGTGGTCTTCTTCCCGCAATTTCTACCAAACACGTGCTTCTGCTTCTTTGCTCGTTGTTAAACTTCATAGAACCACAGCGTTTAGAGGAAGTTTTCGCTATCAAGCTACTAAGTGCTGGAATAATCTACCACCTCCACTTCAACAACCAGTTTCTAAGTTTACTTTCAAACGTAAATTAAAAAACTTCATTACTGGCAGCGCAAAAAGCTTGATAGCAGAAATTCCTGTAAAACTTGAAGTAGTATATATATATGTATATATACATATATTCACATAGTATCAATATATTATCTATTTATATATACGTATATTTAATATCATATATTTATAAACACATATTTTATTTTATTTTATCTGAACGTTATCTGTACATTTAAATGTCTATAAGTCTTAATTACATGTCTCTACTTTTATGTTTATACATTATATATTTAAATATATAATTTTAATTACTTTATTTGTATGATAGAACTTCTATATACTATGCTACCTCATACTGCATGTAGGAACCGGCGGAAGATCAGCGCTTCCTGTATTTGTTTTCAAAACAGGAAGCTTTATGCTGAGCCGTCTCCTAGTTTTTAGTTTCAATCTATATCTAGCGTGTTATTTTTAAGTTATTTTAAGTTTCTTTAAATTTAAGTTGGATTGTAACTAAAAATAAAAAAAAATTCTTTCTTTCTTCTTTCTACATTTCAGTGTTACGGCAAATTATAGCGTTTAAAAAAGTGCGGCATTCGTCTAGTGCGGTCTATAAAAAGTGCGGAATAGTGCAGAGAAAGTGAATCGTAAGTTGCAATAACAACTAAATTGAAATAACAACATTTGATGGAAAAGATATTGCTCAATTTAAACCTTTTATGGACTTATTTAATGCTGTCATTGACAAAAATCAGTCATTATCAAATGTACAAAGGTTGTTTTACCTGAGAAAATATTTAACTGCTGATGCACTGGCTGTCATCATCAACTTGCCACTTGTCAATGAATCTTACCCTGAAGCTATCAAATTATTAGAGAAACGATTTAACAATGAAACACGAATTATATCAAACCATATCAATATTCTCTTGGACATTCCTCAAATGCAAAAGGGTACTGCGGCAAGCATCAGATCCTTTATATCTGAAGTGCGTCAACAACTATATGCTTTAATAAATCTGAAGCAACCTATCGAGCTTTCGAGATAATATAGATATCAGCAGCATATCCCAATTCTCAACAGATTTAATTTAGAACATACCTAAGCCAAAATATGCCAAATTATGTTGTAGTGGCAGTTATTGAACAGTGTCCGTTTCCTTTTCGGAGACTGCTTTTGCTGCGAATAATCGTCAGAGAATTAAATATAATGGCAACACTAAATATGACCAGAGACAGACAGAAACGTCAAAACCTATTCCTGTCAAAGTCATACAATGTTACAGGTGTAAACAAACATTCACTACAAAAATTCACTAAAAGAGTTCAGGCAGAAATATCGATTCACCAAACGGTTTGCAATGAAAATAGTGGATTTACTAAGAGAGCAACTAAAAAAGATGATCGTGGATGTCCTGTGTCTCCCGAAATACAAGTGGTCTGATCATTAAGATGCTGGGCTCGACATGAAGCATAAAATTCATAACATTAGTTACTACCTAATGTACCTACTTATAGGTAAATAGGTAGGTACTTACTAAATTATGTCCTAGTTTCTAAACCAATATTTTGTTATTTTTAGATCCAGGATGACACAGCCGATCTGCATGGGCTCTCACAACCATTAGTTAGCAAAATCTGTGGGAAAATAGCGGAAGCTTTAACTAGACTTTCTCACAGATTTATAAAAATGCCTGCTACATTGGTAGAACAGGAGGAGTCCATGCATAAATTCAGAAGAATAGCAGATTTCCCTACAGTCATTGGTGCAATTGACTGTACTCACATAAAAATAAAAAAGTTAAATGAAGATGGTGGTCTACTATATATTAACCGGAAAGGATTTCCATCAATTAATGTGCAGGTATGTAGTGGTTGTACATTCTCATAATCTTTTCGTTGACTGCATCATGTTCTAGTGGTAACCTGTTAAATGCAAGGTCTATGACATCATGACAAGGCAGGTTATAGTCATGAAGTTGTCTAGTCTAACATCCCGCAGGGAGGTTTCTATGCCCGAATGTTCTATGGCCATAAACATAGGACCATATTATTAAAAAAAATTGAAATTTAAAAAGGATAGTATCCATTGCTGCTGATTGCTGCCGGCAATATAGAAGTAGATAAATACTTGGAGGAAACGCTTTTACAGAGGTCATCAGATCCAAATAAATGGTGGCTTTCCATAAAGGAATACTACCCACGTCTTTACAACTTTTCTAAAAAATATTAGGTTCTGTCGCCACTTCGGTTCCGTCGGAGCGCATATTTTCAAAGCCCGGCCAGATATTGATAGACAGGCGTAACCGGCTTAGCGGAGATAAAGTCTCAAAACTTTTGTTTTAGTCTGTAAATAATATATGAAGTAGGAATTAAGTACCATGCAAAACATGGGACAGAACCACATAATGATATTTTATACAATAACGAAATTAACAATACGAAACTAGCCTTTGGTCTTTCTTTGTAAGAAGAGCAACATATATTATTTTTTCTCTTACCGTAGCAGGAACCACAAGGATCATCCAGTTCAGCGCCACAGCATGACCCACAACAGGCACCACATGTATCACAGCAAAGTACAGTAGTATCTAGACCAGTTACATAAACCACTGCAGCGCCAGAACCTCCCCGAAAACGTCAAAGATTGCAAACAATACATAATTTGTCACAAAAAAGATGACTCCAGATGAAAAAAAAAGAGTAGATAGTGATTTACTGGAGTTTTTCATTAATGCTTACCAGCCCTTTAGTGTTGTAGAAGACAAGGGATTTAAGAACTTGCCAAACACATTCCAGGATACACCCTACCCAATAGAAAAACCATATCATCAGCCATGATTCCCGCCCTATATAAAAAAACGTTAGGTGAAATGCAAGAAATTGTTGCTCGGGATGTAGAATCTGTATGCTTAACAGATTGTTGGACTTCGTCCCAGACAGAGAGTTATATAGCAGTTACAGCACACTACACAGACGACAACTTCGAACACCATCAGGTCTTACTGGAATGCAGAGGAATGAAAGAGCGTCTGCAGTGAACACTGCTGGAAATTTAGCACAGGTATTAAAAAGAGTGACGGAGGAATGACATTTAACCCCCAATGTTATTTTTGCTGTCTCAAATAACGCCAAAAATATCGAGACGGCGATAAAAAATCTTGGTTGGAAATGGTTTGAGTATTATGCCCATTCGTTCTTTTACTTACGACGTATACATACTTCTGGCGTATCCATAGGTTACGGAAAATGATCATAAAGGGGCAAACGAAATTGTGTCTGCTGTGTTTGATAGTTTGAATCGTTCCCAGCATCCGCTGGAGGTGTCCCACTAGAAGTTCCCAGCACCCGCTGGAGGTCCGCCTAGAAGTTCCCAGCGTCCGCTGCCGCTAGAGGTGTCCCACTAAAAGTTCTCAGCACCCGCTGGAGGTGCCCCCTTGGAAGCCCCCGGTACCCACTGGAGGCAGGTGATTTTATGTGATGTGGTGAGGGAAGCTAGAGAACGGTCGGGGAGAGTGCCTGTCGAAGGTGATGAGGACAGGCGCTCTACCCCCATTACTGACCTATCTGCTGTGTCACGGCGGGACACATTTACCACCAAGCAGACTCTAGCCAGTCCTAGGATCCACGTCCACCGTCGTCCTCCCTGGGACCTTCTGCAGCCACTGTATAGTGTCCGCCAACTGTACCTCGTCCGTCTCGGGTCTACACTGGCCCGAGGCGGGGGACGTACAGCGCTGCAGATGCCGAGCGATCCGGGGCACACAAGAGAGACGGATGTTTTTGTTCTTTACATTTGTAGGGAGCAAAAACATTTGCCTCTCTCTCATCACCGGGAGGGGGGAGACAGTGGGGCACAGGCCTATCTCTCTCCCCCCTTCCCGTAGCGGGTATCCGCCGCTAACGCTGTAGTAGCGGCGGCATCTAACAGATCTGTTTACAGCAAAAACAACCTAAAACCATGAACAGCAATACAAGGAAAATTGAGACGCCATGCGACCCGGCCAGCACCCGGCGCCCGTCGGTTTCTGGGCCGGCGGGTGGCAAGTTGGCTACCGAAGGCGGCGGCGGGGCGGGACCCCGAGCCCTGCCTGCTGCAGTTGCTACCGGGGCCATCTTGGATGTGGCCACCCCGGGCCCATCAACCTCCACAGCGGACCCTGCTGGACCAGTGCCCAGCAAAACACCGCGATGGAAGAAGAAGCTGGCGTTGCGGATGAAGGCGGACAGGGGAGCACGGCGTTAAGCACTGGTGGCGCTGTGTTGGATCCCAGAATTGGTAACGGCCGCGGGGCAGTAGGAGCGCCTTCAGCGCAGGCTCCCGCGGCTACAGGTAAGAAGTCAACTGGCCACTTAGGCCGTAGACAAAGAATAGCACGCAGATTCAAAGTCAGCGAAACCATGAATAAGATACTCACATGAGCCGCTCCCACCCCGGCTCAGTGATATCTAACAAACACCAAACGTGCGCGGGAGAGGAAGGGTTGGCAGACGCGACCGCCGGCACTGGACAGGACCAGGACGTGGCTTCGGTCCCGTCCACGGCTCTTGAACAATGCGGCGATGTTCCCCGGACTGCCTTGTCCCTAACTAATTCTGCGCACAAACAAACTATAGACACGGACGCAACCCGGCAGGCCAATCGGCAGCGTAGCTCTGACTTTATATCGCCCTCCTCTGCAACAGCGGAGAAGAGGGAGTGTTTAGAGAGAGGCGCTGCTTGTGGGCCTAAGGGTGCCGCGAGTGAGGCGGAGGAAGCAGCGGAGACGTCGTCCTCGTACGCGAACGCTGCCAGATCCCACCTAAAAGTGGTGATCTTGGACAAAAGCGGCTTGGGCTTGGATGTAACCCGAGCAACGCTCCTCCGCAAGAACCTAGAGAACTCATGGCGAATTTGTGCACGCCGGATAAACCGGCGTCGAAAACATTCATGGAGTTAGTGACACTAATGAAAGCACATTTAAGCCCTAAACCTAGACTGGTACGAACTCATGGCGAATTTGTGCACGCCGGATAAATCGGCGTCGAAAACATTCACGGAATTAGTGACACTAATGAAAGCATATTTGAGCCCTATTCAAACCATTGAACATGTCTTTCTTTTATGCCTATAGTTATTAGTTTTAATTAGCTTGCAATTATTTTACATTAATTTTTTATACTTTTATATACACACTAAATGAAAGCACATTTGAGCCCTAAACGTAGCCTTGTACGAACTCATGGCGAATTTGTGCACCCCGATAAACCGGCGTCGAAAACATTCACGGAATTAGTGTGTACGAACAAGAAATACAGTTAAAAGATGTTTTGGTGTCTGCAAAAATAGGTTTCCTGTCCTTAGACATTTAGACAGACTTAGTAACATTAAAATTAGCTCGTGTACAAGCTCTAATAGTTTCCTGCTTTGTATAACATAATATTGATATCAATGTAAATACTACAAGTCATTGTTGTACCATGGCAGCTGGAAACTGTTAATGACGACGAACTTTGCTCATTCCATTTCCAGGAGCACTTAATGCTTGCGTCAGCCATGCACCTTGGCTATGAAACTGAAGAGTTAGTGTCTAATCTCGTAAGAAGTGAGAGAGAAAACATCCGTGAAAGATGTAAAGAGTTTCTTGTACAGTTGTGCTCTAAACTCCAAAAAAAGGTTCCCTGATAAGATGAAATTCCTTAAGTCAATGGCGAAATTATGCTCTTTAGAGAAGAGCAAGCGATTCCTGTCTCGAGTTCTGGACACGAAAATAGCTCGCAGCAAGCGCCACCATCATCGTCACAACCGATACCACTGGGTTCAAGTATTGGAGGCGAAGATGTCTCACAGCAAGCGGCGCCATCATCCGCACCATCACAGCCACTGCAGCGGCCCCAAAGAAGAACGCAAGCGTCATCAATTTCGGCATCTCTTCGTCGTGATTGCTCAAAAATAAAATAAGAGATTGACGACCATATAAATTTTTATAAAAGACATGCAACCCTTCAGCGTGGTCGAAGATAAGGGGTTTAGGGATTTAATTAACTACGCTTTTCCCAATTATACTTAGCAAACAACATTCTTCCGGGGGAATATGAAAATTTGATATTTATTTTTCTAAAAGTTTAGATTCAACAATAACTCGACTCGTGAGTAGGAATAATAGTAATCTTGATCGAAACGGCAAACTCTACCTCGGTAGACCTATACAATCGAGGATTTTCGGCCAATGTTTATTTTTAGGTTGTTTACAAATTGAGTAAACAATAACATTGTTTCAAACCATATTTTGCTGTTGAATAGATGGAGCACATACTTGTAAGGGAGAGAGAGAGGGCTCAACGGCACATACGCAGTTCGCAGCAGAGACGAAGAACGATTACTCTTCATCGTACGCTGCGAGATTTGTCAAACCCCTTCAACAACCCCAACTTCCAACCGGTGTATCGCTTTACACCGACAGTAGCTCTGGGGTTGATTGAGAAGTTGAGGGGTTTTTATAGTGAAACAAAATATATAAATGCAATGCCTGTAGAGCTAAAAGTCTCTAATAATGTTGTGTAAAAATTGTCCAGCAATATTTATTTATTTTATTTATTTATTTAATGGTAGGTTAGCCTACCTACTAGGTACCTAAGCTATGAAATGTAAGTGTCATGATGAGATCAACCTGCTTACCTACTTATTTACTACTGTTTTTTTAGTTTCTAGCAGCTCTTCACTTCTATGCACAAGGCAGCTATCAAAAGCCAGATGGAAGGGATGCAGCTGTTAGCCTTAGCCAGGCATCTGTTTCAAACTACCGACCAATATCTTTAGGTACTGTGATAGGCAAGGTGTTGGAGCGACTCATCTATCCAGAACTGAAGCAGAAATTTAAAATTGATGATTCTCAATTTGGTTTTCGTCCCGGTCTCTCAACAGATTCTGCCATAATGAGTTTAAAAAGCACCGTGAACTATTATACATCGCAAAAAACATCTGTGTATGCATGCTTTTTAGACTTAAGCCGCGCTTTTGATCTAGTAAATTATGAGATTCTATGGTCAAAACTAAATAACGCAAAAGTTTCAAAACATGTGGTGAATCTGCTGAGATACTGGTACGGAAATCAAATTAATAATGTTAAGTGGGGCGACACGACCTCTAACGACTATATGTTAGAATGCGGAGTTCGTCAGGGGGGGTTGACGTCTCCAGACCTGTTCAACCTCTACGTAAACGACCTGATCGCGGAGCTGAGAGGCACCAGAATCGGCTGCCACATTGGCAACGTTTGTATCAACACATTGAGCTATGCAGACGATATGGTGCTTCTCAGTCCTTCGATCAAGGGTTTAAAAAAACTGATTTTAATCTGTGAGAAATATGCTATTTCTCATGGATTAAAATACAACGTTAGTAAAACCGAGTTCATGGTGTTCAGGTCTGGACGAGGTCCAGATAAGGTGTCCGAGGTGCGAATGGGCAACACCGTTATTAAAAGGGTGAACCAATTCAAGTACCTCGGACATCTTCTAACGGAGTCATCAAAAGATGACGCTGATATTGAGAGAGAGAGAAGAGCCCTCGCCGTCAGAGGAAACATGCTCGCACGCCGTTTCGCCAACTGCAGTTCCGAAGTGAAGAAGACTCTATTTAAGGCGTACTGCCTGGGTATGTACACCTGTCATCTGTGGTACAACTTCACGCGGAAAGCTTACAGTGCCATAAGAGTCCAGTACAATAATGCTTACCGGGCTCTTATGAAACTGCCAAGACACTGCAGTGCGTCGACCATGTTCGCTGAGGCGGGAGTTCCTGATTTCTTCTCTATCAGACGGACACGGATAGCAGGCTTCTGGCATAGACTGACTCACTCCAACAACACCATCTTGAAGGCTACATCTGAGTATCTGACCAATCCCATTTATAGCCATTGGATTTCTGTGCATGTGGATAGCAATAAAAACTATAAGCCAAACGACAGCTGTTCTAAATTTGCCACAAGTAATGTGCAAGTGGATCAAATTCCCTGTTGACAGGAATGAAAGAGAGCAAATAATTCAAAAGTAAACAGGAAACCCAACAGCCTGTTGTGGAAACATTATAACAACTCCATGCTAAATGTTCGTCTGGCAGGAACAGCCCATAGCCGAGCTGAGCAGAAATTTTTAGAATCCGGGCATACTCATAATGAGTTTAAGTATGATGAGTTTTTTGAATTGAAGCATCTTGCTAACACGATTATAAAGAACAAAACAAAGGATGACAAGAGGCAAAAATTACAATGGCTGAAGATTAAGCGAATAAAGTATGTCAAAGGCTAGAAAAGGTAGAGCTATTTGCAGGATTTCAGACAAAAAATGTATCAACTTGTTATTTTGATTTGTCTTTTTTTTGTCTGTTCTACTCAACTCTTTTTGCGAATAATCTATTCAAAATTTGTCAAAATTGAAAGGGTGTTTTCTGTGATGAACGCAAAATGGCGGGATGACAGAAATAAAGCATCTTTAAATTTAATAAAAAATGAGCTTCTCATTTATTTTAATTTTAATTTTAACTGTGGAGAGGCTTATGAATCTTTTAAAAATGATGTCAACTTGATAAGCTGTGAAAGAAGTACACGAAAATATGTGTTCAAACGTTAAAAAAATAACAGTTGCGCTTGTAAGAAAGCGATATGCCTACAATGCGCCGCTCAAATTTGCGAAGACTGCAAATTTTAACCTAAAACAAGGGTAAACTTTGAGACTGTTATGTGCCTAAACGTATCATACAATTTCTTTGATATTTTTCATAGTTTTAGATGATTATTTTTGTAAAAATATTTTTTGCCTAAGTTAAGGTGTTTGTAATTTGTAAGGTCTGTTACCTAATACATAAGAATTTGATCTCAATAAAGGTTATTCTATAATAACTAATATATTGTATTATTCCAATACATATTTATCGATTCTATAAGTTTATAAACCGATAGAAAATAATATAAGGTATTTATAAATATTTATTTATGTAATGGTAATTAACGCTTGTTTAATTGAAGCCTGATAGACACCACATCAGTAGAATGTTAACATTATTTTCACCTCGGCTGCAGAGGGTTAAATAATAAACTATTTTCTGGATTCCAGGAAAGAACCACACCAACCATGAATTACCAACGTAAAACGATAATCGCAATCGTCCTCCTCCCCAACACCAGTCGAATAATGGACCGTCTAATCAATGGCGTGACTTTGAAGACTCAGGGCCCTCCCAGCAGACCCGTTCTCGTCCAGTCAAAGGAGACGCGACGCAGCACGGCAAGACAAATTTCGAGAGAATCACCCCAAGACTAAGCAGGCAGAAAAAGACATTGAAGGGTTAAGTAATAACAGTCGTGAATTTTACGTTTTTGTTACAGCGAAATTCATTCTATGAACGTTGATTGCTTTGTGCAACACATTAGTCACACCTGAAGAGCCGCGGAATAAAGTATTCTTATTGTAAACCTGTGCATAGAGACCATCTTTTATTGACGCAACCCACAACAGTAGGCGACCCAAACCAACAAAAAAAATTAATTAAATTGGTGTCCCCGACGTGATTTTTAATAAATCGGGTTGCGTCTAGTGAATAAAGTGTGCGGGTGTGACTCACTTAACCGCGGCGACTGAGTTATATAAGAAGCAAGAAATATGAAAGCCCAAATCATGGAGGAAACCGTGACTGCCATTGCAGTTTCCTCGCGCATACCCGAATTTTGGCATGATAAACCGCGTCTATGGTTCATTCATCCAGGCCGAGGCGATATTAAAACCGCAAAATGCTTCGGACGAGTCAAAATTCAACGTGGTCTTCGCGCGTCTAGTCAAAGACGCAATAACGCAAGTAACAGACATTAATTAAAAACTTGAATAAATTAGAAACTTGGTTTATTAAGTTACATGTTACCTAACAGGACCGGCCTACAAAATTTGTAAAGGTCCTAAAAATCAATAAATCTGATTAAAAAAAAAAAAATTTGGAGAAATGGAATTGGGAGACCAAAAGCCCTCCCAATTATTGCATCGAATGAAAGATTTAGCCAAGGATAAAATACCAGATGAAACGTTGTCAATTTTGTGGATTAATCATTTACCTACCAACATAAAGAGTATATTGGCTGTAGTGGTCGCAAGTAGTGGATCTTATAACCTTAGCATCCAATTCTACGAAGAACCTCCCTTGCAAATTCTAAAAACGTTTCCCTAAGTTTATTATCAGCCATATCAAACACAAAAATTCTGTTCTATGATTAAAGAGTCCAATAAACACTCAGTACTCCTGGACTCCACACTATGGAACTAGATTTAAGGTTACGGCGTAGTTTAAGGTGGATTTTTATTATTGCGGATGTAAGCCAGTCCATAATTGGTGCCGATTTTTTAGTGAAATATAAGCTGTTAGCTGTTAATTTATTTATCTAGTAAAAGGCTGGTAGATAAAATTACGAGTTTAAATGTTAGGTATAGGTAGTATTGTAAATTGTAACAAGCTCTATAGAACCAACAGTGAGAGTATCGTGGATTCTCACCCATTTAATGATTTGTAGTTGAAATATGTTGATATTACGAAACCTTTTTGTTTTTAGGAAAATGTTAAGCATAGAGTTTACTATCACATCGAGACAACGGGAGCTTCAGCGCATGCGGAGGCCAGACCCCTACCTCCTGATAGGATGTAAAAGCTAAAACCAAAGCTCTGACCAAGAAGATGCCTGGTGTGGAATGTACAAACTGTGGCAAGACTTCATGCTAGCCCAGTCTGCTCTGGATTGACCGCGAAGAAATTAACGGTTATCCGTGACTCGAACACAATCGAGTGGATATGTGATGAATGCCGTGAAAACTCTACACGCAAGTCTTCTTTTATTGCTGCTGCTGTCTTTCCTTCGTGCAGCTTAAAGCAACCAAACCGGCACGGGTAGGTTAGAGATGACCTGCTCTGCTCGGGTAGATAAAGAGTTACGAATTGTGTGTGTTCTTAAGATAATAACCGTTATAATTTTTCTTCAGGGCTATTTTTTGCTACTCATATCCATGTTGGATTTGTATTTTTAAAAGAATTATGTATCAGCGAGAAAAACCCGTTATATTGGTTTTAAAAGCTTGTAAATAAATTTTCTTGTACAGTTGATTATTTTGTTTTGTTTTTTTCTGCTTCATATTAAATCTATCAACTCATTTATAACATCTAAAACATAGATTTTTTTTAAAGTTTTTTTCTGATCCCAGTTCGTTCAGACTAATATCTAACTCATTAGATGTCCAGTTCTCCGACGGAACGACAGCAGTCGCGCAGTTTAACCTGGTATACGAAGGAACTGTAAAATCAATCATTTTGAAAATAATTCGGGAAAAACACTAAGTATATTATATAGTGAGTGGTAGTGCTAGTTGAAGTTAAGTGAAAAAAGTGAAACATCGCTAGTGAAATAAGGATTTATATCTGTAAAAATGTACTTATTCATTTTTGTTCTGTAAATTACTTTTATGTACCAGCGGGGTCATATTGTGAAACCTACTTATTTGAATAATTAAGAACTCTGTACCAAAACATGTACCAAACACAAAAACAATACATGATTATCATTATGTCAAATAAACAAATTTTTACTTAAAAAAAAACCAGCAAAAAAATTGGATTATACGACTACGCCCTACTGTCAGGAAGGCAGAAGCCAAGTGTATGATATGCAGACTAAGGGCTGATTTTTCAATCATCAGATAAAGGCTAACTGTTGAATAAATTTGACATTTTCCATACAATATGTCAAATTTATTCAACAGTTAGCCTTTATCTGATGATTGAAAAATCGGCCCTAAGAAAATGTAAACCAGAGATACCCAAGATTTACCTACTTTAAGACTTACCCTTCACCCGTATGGCAAATCATCAGCGAGCATCAGTTTCTGTATAGTGAACTTAATCAGCTAGATGGATGTCACTGTGGGGAAACATTGTGAGCACAGTACATCATGAAACTGGGTGCATTCAATGACACCGACTTCATCCTAAAAAATGTAGAACTTCCCAACGACTAGCGGATATGTTCTGGCAGAGATGGCTCAAAGAGATACTACCAAGCCTGATACCCAGAAAGAAATGGAACAAAGATCAAAGAGAGTTGCAAATAGGTGCTGACATTCGTCGTAGATCCATCTGGACCTAGGAACAAGTGGAAACTGTGAAAGGTTTATGCGAAAATAAAAGGACTTTAGTAATGAAGATGATAAAATAACGAACGAAATCATATCAATGGATTCTTCAAAATTACCAAAGCTACGATTGCTAATGCTGAACACACAGAGTTGTATGTTGGCTGCACCGGTTGTTAGTGGTAAACATTGGCAAAGAAGGCTGGTTGCGAAGTAAAAGAAGAAAGATTACCTATCATGCTAAGATGAAAATAAATAAATACATTATGTGGCGTGACTCAGGTATTTTGTTCTTGTCATTGTGAATGGGCTTTATTGTCTGAAAGAAATGTTTTTTTTTTAATTACGACTGTGTAAATATTTGGAGCACTCGACAGATTCGACCAGCAGAAACGCCTTATTCAATCGGAAGGACAAGCTCCAAGTGGTGGAAACGGCTGTTCTACTTCTGTGTTGATACAGCCATTACGAACGCCCATATATTATATGCAAGTAACAGACGAACCAACGAAACTCTCTCTCATAAATCATTTAGACTGGCACTGTCCCGCGAGCTAGTGGCCAACAAAACCTTTCGCAAAAGGTCGTTTGCCAGCATGCCAATATTTAGAAAACAATCTAAACCTGAGTCCGAAAATAGGCAGAAGCTAATATATGGTGTGCCAGAACCAATACGCTTCGAATTCCTGCAACAATATATTATAAGTTCTCATTTGTAAGCGAATTGTTTAATTCTTAAAATGATAATAAAGTTTCTTAAACCTGAACAATCTGTTCGGTCGGAATACAAAAGAATTAGACCATAATTATGTTCGAAAAAAATGACGCAAATGAAGCAAACGACTGTTTATGATGACAATCAAAGACATCGACGTCAATATAATTTAATCATTGAACACATATAACGGTCAAGTTATTATAATTTTCACGGACAGAACATGATAATTATTTTATAAATTGATAGTTTGTGAACACTAAGGTTCAAGTACATTTTAATTGGATATACAGCAAACGACTGTTTATGATGACAAACAAAGACATCGATCGACGCCACTAGAATTAGCTAATTTAATTTTTTTTTATGTCAAAGTTATTATAATTCTCACAGACAGAACATGAGAATTATTTTATTAATTGATAGTTTGTGAACACTAAGGTTCAAGTACATTTTAATTGGATATACAGCAAACGACTGTTTATGATGACAAACAACGACATCGACAGCGCTACTAACTCAAGATTATTCGAAGTTTTGTGCGATTAAATTGGTGCTACATTTAATGCGCTTTTGTCAGGAGGCAATGTTCTAAGTTCTAAGTATCTAAGGGTTTACGAATTACGAGAAGAAATTGGATTGTTTTTTTTTAAATTAGAGAACACAAAAGATAAAGAATATTATGCAAAAATTAAGGATCAAACATTTGTTCTAAAGATTGCTGATTTTTTCACTGAAATTAATAGTCTGAATATTTCACTGCAAGGACATGACACGAACATTTTGACGCTGCAGGATAAAATTGAAGTAAAATTAAAGTTCATGGCGCAAATCGGAAATTTACCAACGTTGAGTCCAAGCTGGTGACGTGTCAATTTTTACACAACTAAATAAGCAATTAAATATATAATAAACATTCCGTGCTTCAACATTTAACTGCAGTGATAGATTCACTGCAGCAATATATTCCGGACAGTCGTGAGTCGTACTCCTGAATTTCAATCAAAATCATCTTCTACTTGCGAATATTAAGTTTGATAATCTACCATGTAAACGATCAGTTGCAGGCAGGCGATCGCCCGCCGCATGGTGTTTCGCGCACGCACGTGTATTTATTTACTACAGCTACAGCGTTTGTGTGCATGTATCGTAACAACCATGAATAAAAATAACACCATACAGTTTTTGGAATGCTATGAAATGCATCCATGCTTATGGAACCCAAGAGAACAAGATTACAGGAACAATAATGTACGTTTAGCGGCTCTTAAATCTATTATTCAAGAAATGCGTGTCCGTAACAATTGAAGAGTTAAAATTGAAGATAAAAAATATACGAACCATGTATAATAGAGCGGCCAGTAAGGTAGCAAAGTCAAAGAAGAGTGGAGATTTTTCATTTGTGTTCCAAACCTTCATGTCTTGAATACGGTTTCATTAAATAGGTTACCAAAGGGAAAGCATCATCACCAACGAAAAGTGCCTTATTAGGTAGTTCTAAATTATATATTTCAAGAGCACTATAGAACTTTGTTTTTTTCCAAATATGCGAATCATTCATGCGTCCAAAATACCCCTGTTGATCAAGTATCACAGCTCCGAGGAGGAAAGCCTTTATTAGTCACCAGTTCCGTCATCAATACAAAAATGAAGTACAGGAACAACTGACTAAGAAGCAGGAAAAACCAGGAACTTTTAATAGTAATACGAAAATGGCGATCCTTGCTAAAAATAAAATTAACACTGTCAAAAAATCAAAACCATAGAAAAACAAGAAATTTACAAAAATAAATGAAAAAGGGTAGAGAATGTGCAGGCATTTATAGACTCTGTGTTAACGTATAAAGACTGTGTTGGTGTCGACGATAACATCGCGCTTCGAGGGTTGCCTATATTGTTGACAGGGTTAGCCGCCACCTGCTGGCAAGGAGTTAAGGACTCCACTCTGACATGGCAAGATGCTAAGGAAGCATTGAAGCAGACGTTTGGACCGAGGTTGCCGCCACACAAGTTATACAGATGCATTTTTGAACGGGAACAACGTTTGGACGAGGCGACTGACTTTTTTGTTTGTCACCTTCGAGCACTCTTCCGCTACCGTTTCACTCAGTAGTGCTAATGCTAGTGCACACCATTGGATGGAGAATTACGAAAAAGAATGTCTAGCACATTTGATTTAAATAAGGATGAAGAGCTGATATAAAATCTTCCGACTTAGAAAAATCTAGCTCAGATTCGTATTTATCTATGATGATCAAACTTGGTTTGCAATCAAAGTGGTTAGAATGGAAATCATGTTTTTTGCTAGACAGTTAGACATACAAAATTTCATATGTTCCATGAGTTGGATAAACCGATTTAAAGTAAGACAAAGACACAACACCGTCAGTGGAAAGATTGTTGGCGAGTCTGTACACGTACACGATTGGTTAGAAAAAGTTTGGCCTACTCTACGTGCTCAATTAAGTGATGATGAAATTTTTAATGCAGATGAGATCGGGTTGTTTTATAAATTAACCCCAGACAAGACGTTGAAATTTAACCTGTGGTGTGTTTAGGCAGGTATTTTAGATAGTACCCTCCTCTGTTAAGGCACGGATTCTTGACAGAGGAGGGTACAAACTACACGCACGAACTAAACAGGAGGAGCTTCTAACATTTATTGAAGAAAACCGAAAAATTATAACATCTATTATTTCCTGCATTACGTTTTGCGGGTCGAACGAGTCGTGCGAAGACTACATGACATTTTACTTGACAGCGAAATACGTACTACAGAACGACATAGAAATACTGCTGGGATTTCATTCGATTCACCTGGTTCAGTGAAACGAAGTAAAATGCCTGACTTTTTCAATCAATCGAACAGATCACTGGAGGTCATGGTAGTCGTGCGGCACGACTTAGCTCTGAGAGGAAAATATTATGGCGAAGGCGAGCACTACGTGCACTTCGTACAGTTGGAGCAGTTGTACAGTACAGTACAGTAATTACTGATATACCAACCAACTGTACTGTACAAACTACACACACGAACTAACCGTATTGACTGCACTTACTGTACAGGCTCCACCTTACTGTACTGTACTAGGTGTGCTTACCTAATACACGGATGAATGGATCGGAACACCAACTCTCAAACAATGAGCTACACCTGCGAGATAGAAGAATGCCGCGAGCTGAGAAGAAAGTACAAATCCATCGAACTTTCTTTCGCTGAATACAAAAAATATTACAAGGAAACCAAGATAAAAGTGGCAAAAATGATCACTGACAATGACATCCTCATGAGAACTGTCAACTGCCTAAGCTCCATTTACCTTGGATCAAGACCCATCAGGACAATTGACGACGTTCTCCAGCTTCCGGTTTCACGCCCGCCTTCGAAAGCCGCCTCCTACCACCCACAACGCATCCAAACTAACTCCAATAGCACCACCACGCACGCCACGGCAACCGAAGACCATCAAATCCAACACCATCGTGCCCTTTCACCCGGCAGACGCCCGGAAACCCCACCTGCTGGTAAAACGCTAACACCAATACTTACATTCTTCCCAATCACAGCACACCCGTTCTAACCGTGTGTCCGGCCGGAGCCAGGCCGAGCGGCGGCACGTTTTTATAGAGCTTAATATTAATGCTTTGGATATAGGAGCTATCCATAATATATTGTCATATCCTAATAGCAAAAATGCTGCTATTTTATATAGTTTTGTTAATAACCAATTATAATTTAGAAGTTGTTTAAGTTTTTTTTTGTTTGTAGAATAAGAATTGTATTTTTGTTAACTTAGTTATATTTATATTTAACTCAACTGTCATAAACTGGTGTTTAAAGGTTGTAAAACTTGAATTAAAAAAAAAAAAAGGTGGAGCTTCTCTCCACTCACATAACGTTTATGTATTATATTGTATTAAATGTTGTCGCAATTATAGCGACAGTTGATTTAGTTTAAGTAGTCATAGCTGACGGTCACTATGTGGCAATAGGTAGGCCTACTAGGTATATAAAAAAAAAAAAACCTAACTCCACCCACAACCAGCTCACGCATTCAAACTCCAGCGCAATCTCCAGAAAGGAGCACAAATGATCTCAGAATGATTCTTAAAAAAGTTATTCCACCTCCTACATCCCATTACTATATCTCACAACCATTTACCTCATCCCAACCCCTATCTTACATCTCCAACATACCCCATCCTCTTCATCCCCTTCTCTTACCCATACCATCGATAGACACAGATATATTTGACGCTGACACTCTTCCACCGTCACCAGACAGCACACTCGAACTTTCTAACGCATTATTGAACCAGCCTTTACCCCAGCCCGGCAACAAGCCCGACAGAAAAACACCAACACACAACCCATGGGGGGGCGTAGCGGACAGACCGGGCTGGGCAAAGGAAAGGTCGGCACACAGTGCGCTCTATGCGGCACGTTCTATACCAGCACTGCAATACTTAGGCATTTTAGAAACTATTACCCTAGCTACCAAAACGGAGAATTAAGAGGCCACCCAGACTACCCTAAACTCTTCCATTACAATCACTAGCCCCCCGAACTTTTTGCCCAGACACAAACCGACCCCCAATCAGTGCGATCGAGGGAGTCGAAAATACCGACCTTAAATTCCTCCAACTCGCCTCACCACCGGTCGGTCCGCAAGTGCGCCGATCGGGTAGAGAATGTGCAGGCAATTATAGACTCTGTATTAACTTATAAAGACTGTGTTGGTGTCGACGATAACATCACGCTTCGAGGGTTGCCTATGTTGTTGACAGGGTTAGCCGCCACCTGGTGGCAACGAGTTAAGGACTCCACTCTGACATGGCAAGATGCTATGGAAGCATTGAAGCAGACGTTTGGACCGAAGTTGCCACACAAGTTATACAGATGCATTTTTGAACGGGAACAATGTTTGGACGAGGCGACTGACTTATTTGTATGTCAGTCGTATGAACAAGGATGAAATAGTCGCTGGACATTGCAATAACATCACTGTCTTGTCATGGAAAGATGTCAAATTAGTTACAATGATATCCAGGCCAGCGAGCATGTGTAGCGTGCAATAAGCCGCTCGTGGTCCATAGTTACAATAAGTACATGGGTGGGGTCGATTTGAAGGACCAGAAACTATCCATGTACTTATTGGAACGAAAAAGGGGCCTAAAGTGGTATGTTAAGAAAATTGCTAGTATCAATATGTCCTATTTGAACGAAATAAGGTACGGCACATTTTTGAAACATAATCTTCATAATAGTATCTATACAATTTTACAGTATGTAATCCAGACCTATTTTTTGAAAAATTTGTATCTCCTATCAAGCTTAGTCATAAAACAGGCAGAAAAGATGCAGAGCACTGTAATAATGTTATTGAGGTTCCTGCAGAAATACGAAGAGCTCTTATAAACAAGGAAAGAGTGTTTATAAATAGGATCGCCTGTCCAATTAGAGATTTTACTTTGGTGACCAGGTGCTACAAGTGCCAACAGTACGGTCACGCAGCTAAGACCTGCAGGGAGGCATCCTATATGTGCAGTCACCGTGGAGATCAAGGCCACACAATGAAAGAATGCACAAAGAAAACAGAACAACCTAGATGTGCAACTTGTGTGCGCTTAAGAAACCTGACAAGCACACAACAGGATCTATTGAATGTCCTGTAAAAACAATTGCGGAAAACAAATATATCAACTTCGTAGATTATGGTAGTGTCGAGTCATAACTTTTGATGTTATTTATCGTAGTTCAGTAATTGTTCATATATTTTCTACATTCATTTTGATACATTAGAACGTTGCAATTGCAACCCATTTACCTACTTAACATTCTGCGAACGAAATACTCTGAGATCAATTTGATTGGTTTCCACCTGGAAGTCGCATGGAGGGTAAATTAAAGCACCATTCATGCAGGACCAGTCTATTCCGTAAAAGTATATTTTGCATGGTGACCGAAATTTACAATAAATAGCATTCCAAAATATTTTCGTGAGCTGTCTATAAATGAATTTAAGATACGACTTAACTACATTTTGTTAAGAAAAGGATATTACTCCATTGAAGATTTTTGTAATGACCGTAATATTGAAATTGTCTGACATTTTAAATTGTATTATCTAAATAAACTTGACATTTTGTACTTAACCTTAATCTGACATTAATAACTTAAATAGTTTCGTA
This sequence comes from Chloroclystis v-ata, assembly GCA_963691955.1. Taxonomy (NCBI): domain Eukaryota; kingdom Metazoa; phylum Arthropoda; class Insecta; order Lepidoptera; family Geometridae; genus Chloroclystis; species Chloroclystis v-ata. The sequence continues at coordinate 3,829,791 of OY829909.1, read as the reverse complement.
AAAAAATCATTAGAGAGGGTCCCTTAATCTGAATTCACGTGGTCCGACGATTTTTTCACATACCAGGGTCGCCGGGAAACATTTAGGGAAGAGTTTGGTCCTCGAATTGAGTTAACAGATCCTTTAGCGATATTTACTCAATTTTGGAACCAACCTCTTATGAACCTTATTGTAGGCGAAACAAATAAGTACGCCCAGCAGACCATCGATGCGGCCGTGGAGTGTAACGCTTTACCGCGGGCTCCAGGATCCACAGTTGGGCCGAGACATCGGTCAATGAGATGTATCGGCTCATTGGGGTAAAGATTCTAATGGGTATATGCGTTCGAGGCCGCATCGAAGAATACTGGAGCACGGGCGAAATAGAAATGCCATTGTTCAGGAAACTGATGACCATAAAGCGGGTCTGGTTGCTAATGAAATTTATACATTTTGTGGACAATGACACAATTTTGCCGGGACAGGACAAAAAACTGTTCAAAATTGAGCCGTTGGACTACCTGAACGCAAAATTCAAAAACCTGTACTCGCCTCGCCAAGAGCTCTCCATTGACGAATCGTTGCTGCTCTGGAAGGGGCGTTTAAGCTGGGTTCAGTGCATCCGGAACAAAGCAGCATGATTCGGCATGAAGTCATATGAGACGCAGTAATTAGTGTTGACTTTATAAGACCAGGGAGAAACAAAAATGATTCTTCAGTCATAGATATCAAAATTATAGCTTATAGTCCAGATGGCTTGATCAAGGTAAAAATTAGATTTCGATAGGGATTACAATGATGCTGCCTAATAGACCAGGGGACCTACCATGATCTCTTAGAGCAGTATTATTCTAATCTTATTTTGTGATTTCGTACCACCTCTTATAAACAATCTTATTCTAACGTTGTTTAGTCTAGGCGATTGTGTGACGTTACAAAAGAAATCATTCACTCAATTCGTAACACATTCTTACCATGAACGCCTTTTGACGCCATTTGACATTTCAAATTAATGTTTTTCTGTCAAAATACGCGATCATAAAAAAGTTGATTTTTTGCAGCGGATCTAACACTATTTTGCAGTTTAAAAACTAATTATACCATTTTTCCCTGTAAAAAGTAAGTGGATATGTTTGTTTTCGTAAATATTTGTGATATAGACATATCGCCTTAATAAAGTAAATAATGTGATGTGATTTCAGTGTTTAGTATTTACGAAAATTTCGAATTTCTGGAAGCCGACAACGCTGGGCAATGTTCAGAGAGGATGCATCGCCGAAGGAGATTACGGGAAGAATGTAATCCCTTCGATATCGAGGAAAGCGATTTTGCGATACAGGCTCACGAAATCCCTTGCGCGAAGCTTGTGCGAGGAATTGCGGCCTCTAATGTCCCTAAAAAGGCCACAGATTTATCTGTAGAGACGAAGGTACATATCCTAAGGGCTTCATAGTTATCTTAGCAAAAACAATGAAATTTATGTTTAATACAATTTTAGGTATTGACTGCGCTTGCATTTTATGCGACTGGGTCATACCAAGTAATACCAACGTCCTACAGGGAATGCCGAGGGACATTTCATAGCCCAACAGACAGTATCGTCGGTCATTGCTCAAGTGGCTGCTTGCCTCAACATGCAGCATATGAGGCAAAAATACATTAAGTTTCCTGTAAATAATCAAGAACGCAACAAAATTAAAACAGAGTAAGCAAATTATTTCTTTAGTTTGAATTACAACTTTAATAGTGGTACAATGAATCTCTACTAATCTTTATTATACCAAAATGGAGTGCACAACTTTTATTAATAGTATGATCCCTATGTAAACATTGTTATGACTTACAATACACATTTTAGTATATGGCTAGTGTGGTGAAGTCAGAGATTAACAGAAACAACATAGGTATCTACTATTGAATTTGCATAATTAGTTACTTTAACATTTAAACCGAATATGTTGTAGCAGACTCTACAATAAATTCAAAATGGCCGGAGTCCTCGGATACATTGACTGTACGCATGTGGCAATAGTTCGCTCTGTCTTAAACGAGAAGCGGTTCTATTGCCGCAAACATTATCATTCGTTGAATGTTCAATTGGTATGTAAGTCAAATGAAATAAGAATATTAATAGTTCACCTCATTAAGATTATTGTAATCTATACATGTAGTAAATCAGCAAAGGTAAAAGAGTACATGGAAATTTAAAATTTAATTTGATTGGCTTGGAATTCTTCTTCTGAACGCTTAACAACAGGGAATAAAGAGTCAGAAAACTCAATTTTTCCAATGAAAAATCTTAGAAAAACTATAATTCATTGCCGGTGGAAATCTACCAACACAATTCAATGTTATATGTGTTGCCGTTTTGGACATACCAAGAACCAATGCCGGTCAAAACCTTACCAATTCCCCACAATTCAATGTTATATGTGTTGCTGTTTTGGACATACCAAGAACCAATGCCGGTCAAAACCTTACCAATTCCCCACAATTCAATGTTATATGTGTTGCCGTTTTGGACATACCAAGAACCAATGCCGGTCAAAACCTTACTAATTCCCCACAATTCAATGTTATATGTGTTGCCGTTTTGGACATACCAAGAACCAATGCCGGTAACCTATCTGTTACAAATGCTGCTTGGATCACCCTGGTGATTCATGTGAGGTATTAGAAGATAATGCGTCATGTCTACACTGTAAGGGCCAACACTTCGCAACAAATAAAAAATGTCCCGAACAGGATAGATAGAACTAGATTTACAGACAACAGACAACCTTAGCATACCAAGAACCAATGCCGGTCAAAACCTTACCAATTCCCCACAATTCAATGTTATATGTGTTGCCGTTTTGGACATACCAAGAACCAATGCCGGTCAAAACCTTACCAATTCCCCACAATTCAATGTATGTTATATGTGTTGCCGTTTTGGACATACCAAGAACCAATGCCGGTAACCTATCTGTTACAAATGCTGCTTGGATCACCCTGGTGATTCATGTGAGGTATTAGAAGATAATGCGTCATGTCTACACTGTAAGGGCCAACACTTCGCAACAAATAAAAAATGTCCCGAACAGGATAGATAGAACTAGATTTACAGACAACAGACAACCTTAGCATACCAAGAACCAATGCCGGTCAAAACCTTACCAATTCCCCACAATTCAATGTTATATGTGTTGCTGTTTTGGACATACCAAGAACCAATGCCGGTCAAAACCTTACCAATTCCCCACAATTCAATGTATGTTATATGTGTTGCCGTTTTGGACATACCAAGAACCAATGCCGGTAACCTATCTGTTACAAATGCTGCTTGGATCACCCTGGTGATTCATGTGAGGTATTAGAAGATAATGCGTCATGTCTACACTGTAAGGGCCAACACTTCGCAACAAATAAAAAATGTCCCGAACAGGATAGATAGAACTAGATTTACAGACAACAGACAACCTAACAACAAGCTAACTGACCGCTTTGTTATTGATAAATATGATGGAAACAATGCTAGTGCATCGTGCAAATAATGTGCTAGATTTGATTTAAATAAGGATGAAGAGAGAAAAATCTTTTGACTTTTCTTAGAAAATCTAGCTCGGATTGGTATTCATCGATGATGATCAAACTTGGTTTGCAATCAAAGTGGTTAGAATGGAAATCATGTTTTCTACAGACCTATGTATACACATAAAGGTTGGACCACAAGCAAGAATGCTTTAACTTTTAGGTATCAATCAGGGTCTTTACTGGAAAATGTTATATAATGAGGAAAACTATTGATACAGGGACCCTTATTGATATAATTGCACCTGGCTTACCAGATTATAACACAGAGGGGTGTCCAACCGGTCGATATAAATAAGTACACGAAGATTTCCCAGACTTCATTAGCTACCACTGCATAATTCATCAGAAAGTATTGCTATAAAACAAACTTAACCATAACAACAAATCCAACTAAACAAACTGTTATGAAATTGGAAAAAGCATTGGTAAGTTTTTGAACATTGGTATGAAGCATTCTATAATAAATAATTGTTTCCCTAACTCTGATTTGCATCAAATCATGAAAAATATAAAAAAATGATAATTCTTTGACAAAAAATACAAGTTTAATAATTATGATTGCTATAAGATAACTAAGAGTATGTAGATTTAACACGAAACATGTGATGGATATTTCTTTTAAGATTGTAAATTCCATAAAGGGAAAATCCCTCCAAAGGCGGCTCTTTAAACAGCAATTAGATGAGAAGGAACCAGAATTGGCAATGCACACTGACGTGAGGTAGTGGAGTCGAGGTAAGTTTTTGCAAAGATTTTGAGATCTATTGGACGAAATACAGTAGAATTCATTTATAACGATGTCGCTTATAACAACTAACCGTTTTTAGCGACGATATTGTTTACTCAAGTTCGGTTTCATAGTTAGGTACTAAGAAAATATAACCGTATAGTGCGACTCCTGTTTAATCATATCCTAATTAGCTTTCCGTAAAAGACAAACTGTCGTACAAAAAACCTCAGTCTGTCGAAATGGCACGCAAAAAGGCCTGAAACCCATTTATTGTCTTTGAATACTTTGAAATATTAGAAAAGGTCACGCAAGAGTTGGATCTTACGGATAAGCCAGGACCAATTTTCAATTTAGATAAAACAAGTTTTTGTTCTGACCCATCTAAAAGCAAAATTGTTGGGTTAACAGTCTAGTCTAGATACCAGTTAGAACAACAAGCGGCCCTGGACGCGAAAATACGGTTTTGCTTGCTACAACTGCCAGTGGTGTAAAGATACCACCATTAATAATATTTCAGGGAAAATATCTCTGGAATGAGTGGATGTACCAAAACAATAAAAAAAGGACAGAGTATATGGTGTGGCAAAGCGTCATTATGTTACTGGCACAATGGCTGTCGAAAATCGTGGGGGAGATAAAAAAACACACACATATCGTTCACGCAAAGAAGCTGTTGAAAAGTATATTCAGACTTTGCAGCCTTTAGAAATTCACTACTGCCGGGACAAAGTTCGGCAACGGCAATATTTACATCCAGAGCTAAATATAAAAAGGTTATCTGCCTGTTCAGAGCATACTGTACCAGTTTTTACATAAGCAGCCTGTGGATATCATATGGCGCAAAAGCAGTACAGTGCTCTTCGCGTCCAGTTCAACAATGCGTTCAGGGTGTTGGTCGGGCTCTGCGCGGTTCTGCAGCGCCTCAGGGATGTTCGCTGATGCGCATGTTGATTGTTTCTACACCACCATGCGCAAGCGGTGCACATCACTGAGGCGCAGGATCCGGGCTAGCCCGAACAACATACTGAACGCATATTCAAATAGAGTGGACAGTGAGTACCTTAATCATCTTAGCATGATACATGCGCAGTTTGCATATGTATCATGCTAAGATGAAAATAAGTAGATTAAATATGTGGTGTACTTAGTTTATTCATTCTTTGTATTTATATATTTGTAAGTGTCCAAGATAATGTATATGGATTTGTAAAGTCTGAAATAAATGATTTTTATTTTATTTTATTTATGGAAAATGTACTCTGATGAAGCACTGCCTGGCTTTTCAGTTAGTTTCAGTTTCTTCCGTAAAAATTTTGTAACAAGATTTTATATTGGATTTGGTGTTCCACGTGCCTCCAACTGATGGAAAAAATAAAAGTCGAAAAAATGATAATGAAAAAGAGAGACTTAATATGACGGAATTGAGGATTCATAAACTTCGTGAAAAGGCATTTTTAAACTCCTCCAGAAAGAAGAAGATAACGAGATCTTTTGACTGTCAAAAAAATCTACCACTGCCCAAAATACCCGACCAATCCGTTTAACACTCACGACAGTTATCATGATAATTACAGATTGATAATAACAAAAAATTGCACTCGTGAAAGTGAACTGTAGTCGAACTATTTCGAACGTGTATTTCCGCGCTTGCGTATCAAAGTGTCAAACGCCCGCGCGCCGTGGGGATTCCCCTTGCCATAAAAATTCATTCAAGTCAATTTGGGTTTTGCAAATTTGAGTGAAAGAGAGTATAATTGATTTGTTAAGTTAAATATTGGTTTTTGAGCGAGTGAGTTGAATTTGAAGAATGCTGTAGATTTCCTTAAAACATTGTCACCCATTGCAACAGCTTTCGACAGGATGCAACGCAATACTACAACGATAGCTGTAGCTGTTGAAATATAGAATAAACTCGAAGTTGACCTGTTTGGTAGTGCAGACCAAAGTGCAAAAACAAAAAAACTATTTCCGAAACGCCGAGACATGGCGCTGCAAGGCTTACATTATACTGCAAATAAGCTAGATCATAGGTTCCTTGGTCGAAACCTAAACAATGAACAGAAGAAACAAGCGTATGACTTCATAACTGAAGAAGTGGATGAAAACTTCGCTCCTTTCATAATGGCACTAACAGCAATAGCTCACCCTTTTCCAAAATTCATGTAAGGCGAATCGTTCAAGAAAACCTGCCCTATTGTGGTGGAATTCTGTGACTTCAGAAGATGAAGAGAGATGCCCACAAAAAGAAGTTCATAAAGTTTTCTAAACAGATGTTATCCGCAACAGCTTCAACTGCGGCGTTAGAGAGATGTTTTTCTTGGATATAGGAGCTATCCATAATTTATTATCATATCCTAATAGCAAAAATGCTGCTATTTTATATAGTTTTGTTAATAACCAATTATAATTTAGAAGTTGTTTAAGTTTTTTTTTGTTTGTAGAATAAGAATTGTATTTAGTTAATTGTAACTTAGTTATATTTATATTTTACTCAACTGTCATAAACTGGTGTAAAACTTGAATAAAAAAAAACCTCATATCTAAAAGTTACTACTCTGTTGATGAATTCTTGAAGGATAAAATGTAATAAATTAATAAAAATTAACTTACCAGTTATTATCACAAATATTCTATCAATCAATTGCTGCGCCCTTACAGTACATGTACTTACTATAAGCAACAAACTAACCTAGGTTTCCATTATTATTACATGTATGCAAACAATAAATAAATAAAGAATCATTGCCAAATCTGTTTCTTAGTGGTGACACAGATTATGTACTAAGAGTCGTGAATGTTATGTTTTGTTGACTAAGCTAAATTCATTATGTATGAGCGTTGACTGCAGAGCCTCATGGCTGCCTCAGTCACATCCTAACATCTAGAGCGCGTATACGAATCTTATATTGTAAACCTTGTATTTCTTGTAATCAGAATAATTAATATAAACTCAGTGATAAAAAACAATCTTTTATTGACGCAACCCACAAACAGTAGGCAACATATCCATACCTACTAAATTGGTGACCCCGACGTGATCATTTAACGTGATTTTATTTATCGGGTTGCGTCTAGTGAATAAAAGCGGGTGTGACTCACTTAACCGCGCCGCTGAGTTTTATAAGAAGACAAAATAAGATGGAAGCCCGAATCATGGAGGAAACCGTGAGTGCCATAGCAGTTTCTTCGCGCATTCCAGATTTTTGGCATGATAAACCGCGCTTATGGTTTATCCAGGCCGAGGCGATTTTAAAACCACAAAACGCTTCAGATGAGTCGAAATTTAATGTGGTCATCGCGCGTCTAGGCAAGGACGCATTATCGCAGGTTACGGACATTTTAATTAAACCGCCGGCTACAGGGAAATATGAGGCGCTTAAAAACCGGTTGTTGGAGGTTTACGAAGAGTCGGAAAACCGACAAATTCAGAAATTGATTGGGGAAATGGAATTGGGAGATCAGAAGCCGTCTCAATTGTTGCGTCGTATGAAAGATCTGGCCAGGGATAAGATACCTGATGAAACATTATTGATATTGTGGATTAACCATTTGCCCACCAACATTAAGAGCGTTTTGGCTGTAGTGGATGCCAAAGAACTAACGACCTTAGCATCCATTGCAGATAGGGTGATGGAGACATCTAGACCGATCAATTCGGTAGCCCGCGTTGACGAACAAAATGGCAGTTTCAGTACGTTAGTGGCGGAAATCAAAACACTAACCACGCGTCTCGGAAGATTAGAGAGTAACAGAAATTCCCGATGGGATAATCATCAACGCGGAGGAGGACGCGGACGCGGAGGACGACCCCAATCAAGAGGACGCAGCACCAGCCGGAATCCTGGAGACCCGAATTGGCTATGTACATATCATTTCCGCTATAAGCATAAAGCACACAGGTGCGTGGAACCGTGCGCCTGGAATAAGCGAAATGATAATGTATCTAGGAGAGCAAATAGTAAGGCCCAGGAAAAACAAGAACAACGAGTACAGTCGGCGGCGGACGACTGTGCCCAGCCTGTAGTGAATCACCGTCTAAGTGTCATGGATTATAAATCCGGTTTGCGTTTTTTAGTGGATAGTGGAGCTAATGTTTCTGTGTTTCCGCGTAGCTATGTGAATAAAAATATTAGAGTCAGTGAATCTGGACACAAACTATATGCGGCTAATGGGACAGAAATTAAAACTTATGGACTCCACACTATGGAACTAGATTTAAGACTACGTCGTAGTTTTAAGTGGATTTTTATTATTGCGGATGTCAGCCAGCCTATAATTGGTGCCGATTTTTTGGTGAATTTTAAGCTATTAATTGATTTATCTTGTAAAAGGCTGGTTGATAAAATAACGAATTTAAATGTGATAGGGAGTATTGTAACATGCTCTATAGAATCAACAGTGAGAACTATTGTGGATTCTCACCCGTTTAGTGATTTATTATTAAAGTATGTGGATATTACCAAACCTTTTTGTTTCAAGGAGAATATTAAGCACAAGGTTTACCATCACATCGAAACAACGGGAGCTCCAGTGCATGCGAAGGCCAGACCCCTACCTCCTGACAGGTATGTAAAAGCTAAGAAAGAATTTCAAGTTATGCAGGAGTTAGGGATTTGCAGACCTAGTAAGAGCGCCTGGGCCAGCCCGTTACATATAGTGCCCAAGAAAGATGGTAACATTAGGCCTTGTGGTGATTATAGAAGATTAAATGCTGTTACTAAACCTGACCGGTATCCTATTCCGAGGTTACAGAATTTTACCTATCTAATGTCGGGTAAAAAGGTCTATAGTAGGTTAGATGTTAACAGAGCATTTAATTGTATTCCAGTGGCTGAAGAGGACATAGAGAAGACTGCTGTAATTACTCCTTTTGGCCTCTGGGAATTTTGTAAGCTTCCTTTCGGTTTGCGTAACAGTGCTCAAACCTTTCAGAGATTTATAGATAATGATGTTTTAAACGGTTTAGACTTTATTTTTGCATATATAGATGATGTCATCATAGCGAGCGATGATATAGAAAGTCATGGAAAACATCTTGAGGAAGTCTTTAGACGATTTGATGAGAATGGTTTAACTATAAATATATCAAAATGTGTTTTTGCTAAGGAAAAACTTGAATTTCTAGGTTATGAGGTGTCGACTACTGGAATTCGACCCCTGGACCACAAGGTAAAGGCCATCGTGGATTTCCCGAGGCCCACCACAGTGGAAGAACTTAGAAGATATTTGGGTATGTTAAACTTTTATAGATCTCATATGCCCCATGCGGCGGACCAGCAAGCTGAGATGAATAAATTCCTTCATAATTCAAAGCGTAAGGATAAAACGGTAATTAAATGGACTGATGAGGCTGATGATGAGTTTAAACTTACTAAGTTAAGTTTACAAAATGCAGTTTTATTATCTCATCCATCTATAGATAGCCCAGTTACTCTTATGACAGATGCTAGTGATACCAGTGTTGGTGCATCTTTACAGCAAAGAGAAGGTAAGTCATGGAAACCGTTAGGATTTTTCTCGAAGCGTTTATCTGATGCTCAGAAAAAATATAGCACATACGATAGGGAATTATTAGCAATTTATTTAGCGATAATTCACTTTCGACATTTAATCGAAGGGCGACAAACGATCATATTAACGGATCATAAACCTTTAACGTATTTATTCAGTAAAATAGGTAACGGTCGCGATAAGGAAACATCTCGCAGAGCTAGACAGATCATGTTCATAAGTGAATTTACGACAGATATTCGTTTCATAAACGGTAAGGATAATTCTGTAGCTGACTGTCTTTCTAGAATAGAAACGATATCTTGCCCAACGGTGGTCGATTTCGCAGAACTCGCCACGGCGCAGGAAGTAGATAAACAGCTTGCACAATTGTTCGTAGACAATAACAAGTTGCAATTCAAACGGATAATGTTACAAGGTAGTGAGAAATCGGTCGTATGTGAAACATCAGCAGAACGTGTAAGACCCTACCTTACGGAAAATTTTAGACGAGTAGCTTTTGACGCGATTCATAATTTAAGTCATCCCGGAATAAATGCGACTAGAAAACTTATTAAAGATAGATATTTTTGGAAAGGCATGAATAAAGATATTAGTCTTTGGTCGAAATCATGTGTACGATGCCAGAGATCTAAAGTTTTGAAACATACGGTTTCTGATTTAGGCCAGTTTCAGACGACAGATCGTTTTCAGCACATACATATCGATATTGTAGGACCTTTGCCAATTAGTTCCGAGGGATATAGATATTGCGTAACTATGATAGATAGATGTACTAAATGGACTGAAGCTATTCCAACTAAAGATATTTCAGCAGAAACTGTAGCTAAAGCTTTTTATGACGGATGGATTTCACGTTTTGGTTGTCCTGAAAAACTTACTAGTGATCAAGGTAGACAATTTGAAAGTAATTTGTTTAAGGAGTTAATGTCTCTTTTAGGAATAAACAGGATTAGAACAACACCGTACCATCCACAGAGTAATGGTGCCGTAGAACGTTGGCATCGATCGTTGAAAGCAGCCCTTATGGCACGCCTTAATTATAATAAGTCATGGATAGACGAGTTAGCAACCGTTATGTTAGGTTTACGTGCGGCTATGCGCGCAGATACAGGCGTAAGTGCAGCTGAAATGGTATATGGAACTACTATTAGATTACCAGGTGAATTTTATGATGAAAAAGCTCAGAATGTTAAAATTGACTCAGAAAGTTACGTAAATAAAATTAGGAAAACTATAGATAGTTATAAACCTGTGACTAGAGTAAATCAAAATTCTAAGAAAATATTTATACATAAAGATTTAAAAGAATGTCAATTTGTTTTTGTTAGGAACGATTCAGTACGTGTATCTTTACAACCACCTTATGACGGTCCGTATAAAGTACTTGATAGGAATGATAAAATTTTTAAGTTACAAATTAATAATAGGATTTCGAATGTGTCTATTGATCGTGTTAAACCTGCCTATATTTTAACGGAAAATGATTCTAATAATCAAGCATCACCTGAAGCTATTATTAGAACATCTTGCAGCGAGAATCGAACTCGCGACTTTGCTAATGATGATAATGATTGTTCACGATCACGAACCAATAGTACTGACGACAATTCGAGCGATAAGGTGACGCAACGAACTACTCGTAGCGGTCGTACTGTTAAGTTGCCAGTTAGATTTAGACTTTAATGCATTGGAATAAGAACGATAATTATGGTATGGAACATTTATTTTAAATAATTTCAGATTGAATATAAGCTGACATGAACAGTGAATCGTAAGTATATAGGTCATTGCAACATAGATACAATTTTGGTATTGTGAAATTTTATTTTTTTCTAGTAATTGCGAAAATGGTTTTGTGTATCGTAATTAAGTTTTATTTTATTTTATTTTTCGTGTTCATTCACTGTTGATTCTTAGACTTGTTCATACTGATAATTTTTTTTATATACAAAATTTATTTTTATATTTACAAAATGGGTTCAACGGCAGATATATTCCCCTAACAATTTAGAAATAGGTTCGGTGCAAAATGTTGCATCGCCTAGAGTGAAAGTTTTAAGTGTTTAAGTTTAAAGTGTTAAACAGTTTGGTAAAATTAATGTATTTTTTTTATGTAATGTGTGTACTTTTATATTCTTTGAAAACTGAATGTGTTAATTTTTGTTTGGCGTTGCCCCATGAAGTGTTGACAATGCGTTGTCAATGTTAATTTTTTATGGCAGGGGGTGACTACCTTTTGTAGTAATTCAGCTAAAATTTAAAGAATATATTATGTGTTTAAAAAATTTTTTAAAGAGTTATTTTTGAGATTTTAATTATGTTTTTGGAATTTTTGAGTCTAACTAATTTGTAATTTCTATTCATTTATTTTTGTTTGTAAAATGTAAAATGTAATTGAGTATTTGAATTTTCTTTTGTATTCGTTTAATTTTTATAAATGTAATTTGTCATTGAGTTGATAATAAGTACCTAAGTGTAATGTAACTCCACGCTTCGGAATGCGGCCATATCCGTCGCGTGTTGTTTATTGTAGAGTAAGCGTTTTCGATGTAACATTGTGAATGAAGTGTACCCTTTTAAGTCTTGTTTGAATATTGAAGTTTTAATTGTTTTAATAGTTGAAAAAAATTGTATTTTTTTTAAAAAAAAGGGGAGGATTAATGTGGTGACACAGATTATGTACTAAGAGTCGTGAATGTTATGTTTTGTTGACTAAGCTAAATTCATTATGTATGAGCGTTGACTGCAGAGCCTCATGGCTGCCTCAGTCACATCCTAACATCTAGAGCGCGTATACGAATCTTATATTGTAAACCTTGTATTTCTTGTAATCAGAATAATTAATATAAACTCAGTGATAAAAAACAATCTTTTATTGACGCAACCCACAAACAGTAGGCAACATATCCATACCTACTAAAGTGTTGACGGCATAATCACAATTGCCAGTCACGTTCGCCATAATAAAAGAAGAAGAAGAAGAACAAAAAAGTTTCAGACTTGGAATTAAAAATAAATGTAATTGACGTATAATGACAGCTATGTAATGCCGAATGGGTCATCCATGGACATGGGAATTTGATATTTGTAAGAAATCAAGATTAAAATTATTTCTAATAAAAAAATAATTAACAATTATAATGTAATAATAGTACCTTTGCACATTCGTAAAAAGAGAAGTGAACTATTAAACTCAGAATGGTTGAAAATTTGAGTTTTTAGGTGAAGTGAAGTTTAATTAATAATGCCGCGACTAAGACGATCGAATCTGTCCCGACAAAGCCGTCATGCAAGAAGAATACGAAATACTGCAAATGAAAGGACTGAAGAAGAACAAGAAATTGGACGTGAACAGCGCCGCGATAGTATGGCTCGACTTCGTGCTTCTCAATCACGAGAGCAAAGTGAAGCAGCCCGTGAAACAGCTCGGTTCGCAATGCAGAGTCATCGAGCGAACAACAGAGGCCAACAAATAGATAATTTGCGACGCAGAACACGATATTTATCAAGTGCTGATTTGAATCGAGCAGCGTTTCAATACAATTGCAGCAATGATTACAGCTTGCATCCTAGCCTTTGCATTGGGCAAATGGACGTAGTTTGCGAGTATTGTGGTGCACAAAACACAAGAGTCACGCCACTTTCTTGCAAATACACAAAAATACAATGGTTGTTTCCAGATGACGTCATTTGGGGCAGATATTTTCGAAGAACGAGGATTTAATCCGACATTTAAGGTATTTATTTTTGGACTTATATAGATGAAGATAAAGAATAAATTACTTTATCTATTAGTACCTATGTAGTATATTTGCTAATTCTGAACTCTACTCTCCGATCGAAAAAAGTGTTTATTACACAGTTAATAATATCAGGTTTTTATTTTGTAGATACAAGGACAGAATCGTCATCGAATTGGATCATTACTACCTTTCGAAGATACACAGAATAATTTTTTACAAATATATTTCATGGGCAACATGGAAGAACAACTTGATCGACGCCTAGAGATCAATGCAGGAATGAAGCGAGCAATTCTGAGACTTGCAGTGTCTGCTTCATGAACATCATGCGTTGGTCAGGTTGTTTAAGAGTGCTTTAGAGCGCATGCCAAGTGGTAATAAAGTTGTCATCAAAGCAGATAAACGACCATCTGGAACACACGAAAAAAAAAAACGGCACCACAGAATACCAGCCCCCATAAGCATGAGGCGGGCGCTAAAGAGCTCCTCATCTCGAGAGCCCACCCAGCGGCGGTTCAGAGCCACTGGGCACTCTCCAATCTCCATATTCAACGCCCACCTCAGCCCCCATAAGCATGAGGTGGGCGTTCAACAACTCCTCAACCGAACAATCTCGCCCTAAATCATGGAAGAAGAGGATCCCACACCTAGTTATGGAAAAACCGGGAAGACTCCTATCTTCCGCCGAGATAGACATCTCGCGTCTGCTCTATCGAGGGGGGAGATAGAGTACTTACTCAGTCAGTGGAGGAACCCGAGGGGGCTCAAGAGGGAACACATAATGCTCAAACAAGACGCAAAAGACGTGACCTTCCTTCCCTCAGATCAATACATCCATTGGGCTCTTCTCCATGTATCTGGGTGTCCTCCATCCTCTAAGCATAGAGAAGATCTCTTACGTCATATGAAAATAGCAACCGACACCACTCTCTTAGGACACAGGAATTACGCCAGAATAGACCCAACATTACAACCAACCAAGGCAGAGGAGCTACTAGTCCGCACATTCTATCTGAAGCGGACACTCAGCCGTATAGCGGACAACATAACCTTCAGCAGAAAGTTCAAACAAGAATATGTGTTCTTTGGATGCAAAGCAGTCTGCTATGGGAACCTACATCTAGTATGGACCTCTGACAGATTTGCGTATCTCATCACGCATAGCCACTTCCTCGCTGTACACGACTGCATAAATGCCTGGTTCTCTAGCCTGGCATACGCATATCAAAACCAGAGGAAATACCCGGGGTACAACTTGTACAACGAGGTTGCAAATGTCATAACCTCTGTCCTAAGGGACATAGGGATTTACAAAGATGATGCATTTGACATACTCAAATCATGGCAGCCGTTAGTTATAGGAACTATCCTGAAATACATGGAGTCCTCGCCGGCATTTCTCTTCTCCATGAGAGACACCATGCAAAGGTTCTCAGAGTCTTATCTGATCCAATTGGCGACTCGACCCGTAACCACATATATAGACTGCCATGTTGCCTTAGAACTTACCGGTTTAACAAAAAGCTTCGGACATCCAGAAGTGGTCATGGACGATAGTGTCGCTACCTGGTATGAGAAAGGGACTGTGCGTAAGGAGAATCTTGAGTCAGTAGGGATGCTTGCCCGATCTGCCTTTGTGCTCGAATTCTCACGGAACTACTACAAGAAAAGGCGTCGATGGCCCAACCTTCAGTTCTTGGAAGGAGCTGACCCCCACGTTAGAGATTGTTACTTAGGGGGCTACTGGGGAGAGACACAAGCAGATCCTTGGACCCCCGAAATGTTCTCAAATGTGCAGATGCGTGAAACCCTCGTGTTTGATTATCAAGTATATACGGCCGATCTTGTCTCAGATAAGTCAGTCATAGCTGGGATACTGGATATATGAATACGACACCCAGGCCCACAGGACCCTCCACGGATTCTTCCCGAGAGGCCCTCCTCGAGAAAGTAGCAATGTGATCCTTCAGTATATCTCGAGAGAAGAAGTTAACGTCAGAGATATCATAAACATCATTTCCTCAGGAAACATCCCTAAGACGTGGAAAGTATGTGTAGGAGTGGCCAAGGAACGAGAGATGAAGAAGAAGAAAGCCCGATTCTTCGGAAAGATGACGCTGGAGATGAGATTATATCAGGTTGCAACGGAGAACAACATTAAGAATCTTTTCAAATTCATCCCGCATCAAACCATGACGAAGAGCGAAGATGGTCTGATGAAACATCTCATCAAGATGGCCAACTCCCCGGACGATGAAGAGGGATGTTACGTCTTCATTTCTATAGATTTTGCGTCATGGTGCACCAGTTTCAGATGGGAAGGTGTCACCCCCCTTATGGAAGAACTCGACCGCCTGTTTGGCCTCACCGGGGTTTTCTCTTTTACACAGATGTTTCCCTTGATGAGCGTCTTGCTATTCCAGGACCTCTTGTAATCCTCTTGATCCTGATAGCCTCGTGGAGATGCAACACTGTCGCGACCCTGACCGGGCAGGGGGACAACCAGGTGATATACCTTAGAATTCCCTCTCGAAAAACATTGGAAGACCTGCGGATGACTAAGTCAGAGTATATCACCTGGTTCCAGACCGTCCTTAGAGACTTGTGCGACGGAGCCGGTATCACGATGAAATTAGAGGAGACCTGGGTGTCCGGCATACTGCTGGAGTACGGAAGAGAATTCTTCGTTAAAGGAGCCCAGGTAAGCTCGGCGCTAAAAAGGATTTCCCGGGTCTCCAGTGAGGCAAACCAAACCATTCCCTCTATAAACGGAGACGTGGCAGGTGTGTTTTCGACAGGAATGGCAGCTGCCCAAAAGGATCACCATCCCGTTGCTGCGTATTGGACAACCGTTTTGGAGGCTAGTTTTCTACTACAGGAGAGATACCCCCAACTACAACGATACCCTGTAGAGTACATGACTGCTCTCTTGTCTACATCGCGTATTCTCGGAGGGTTTCCCATCACCCTTTTCTCCAATTTTTGCACAAGAAGACCCGAAGATGCTGGTACAAGATCCGCTGTCACTGCCCTTGCAAATGCCTCGACAGCCCGAGAACTATATCAAGATTAAGATCACTGAAGGCCTCCCCTCGCTTGTCAAAAATAAGGAACTTCTACCTCTCTTCCATCCAGAGGTAGAAATAAGAAGAGAAGAACTTTTAGAAGACCTAATGCGCATACGGCCGTGTAACCCTAAGCTATTATCTAAATTAATGGCCCTTTCCAACGTGGGAAAACAAGACGCCTTAGTACGAAAATTTTCAAACACCCGCTCCATCCAGGCAATTGCCTGCAGGGATTGGAACTCTGAAGTGGACATCATCAACAAGATAAGGGCTCTCGAAGAGGGTACCATCAGACACATTCTCATGCGCACCTCGGACTCCAATCTAGCCAAGATGACAGAAAACACATGTACCACCTTATTAGCCCAAGAGCTCCGGGAGACCGGTTGGGGGATCCCCATCGAGGGAATCACAATGGCAGCACAACAAGAGCAGGTGAGCGTGTGTGGGTGGGATCAGGTGCCCATAGCAGACTATTCAAAGACCATCACTCTGACGACACGAGGGGACCCCTCCTTGCCGTGGGAGCTAGCCAGAGGTCCGGTCCCTCCGTATATAGGAGCCCCAACCAAGGTAAAGGCAAAGCGTCAACCTCTCCAGGATACCGAATCTTACAGTTTTAACCAAGCTATTCTACAAGCTCTCCAGCTCAGATCTTGGGTGAAGGGAGACGAGGGGATGACAGGGTTGATTGATGCCATAATCCGAGAAAAAACGACTGCGACTGCAGAGGAGCTGGACAGGAGGACTGCTCATGTCTACTCAGGATCTCTGACCCATAGATTGCCATGTCCAACGATGAATAGAGGGGGCCAGAGCAATTCAACCAGTAATATATCCTCCCATGTCCAGATCTGCTCGAGCACGGCTACAGAGTTTGCGAAACAGGGGATTGATTACACCATCTGTTTCCAGTCTGTGTTCTTGTATGGGTTATCAGTTACTGGCTTGTTGTACAGAGAGGCGGGATCCTTACCCGATAGGATGGCAGTGGTCTTGAGCAGAGGGTGTTGCATTTGGACCATAGAACCGGAGACCTTCACACTCGATCAGGCAAGATACAAAGGAGTCCCTATCCCTACAGCGATGGCTCAGTTACCGGAGAGCGATGAACGATTCGGGAGAGAAGGGATGGAAGACGTGTCACCAGTAGAATCATATCACATACATATGTCGTTTAAATTTGCAGTGTGGATCCTAAGTAGGCGGGATACGAGCCACCTATCCGCCTTGGAGAATCATTTTGATGCATAGTAAGTAGGTACCTATGCTTAAGCTGATAACTATTCTTTTTCAGGTAACCGACATAAAAACCAAGACAACATCGTGTTATTTTTGGCATGAAGGACTAGGTAACCGAGGTGCCATTGAAATCGGGACTTGCGTATATAAATTCCTACAAAAAATAGCCCAAGACAACCCAAATTGTGACGTTATTTTTTATTCCGACAATTGCTGTGGGCAACAAAAGAACCGGTGAGAATTAAAAATAATAATAATACTAGGTTACTCATTCTTTAGTCTAAATAAAAATCTAATCATTTGAATTATTCCTTTTCAGCTTCTTAATGGCTATGTATTACTTCGTTGTCAATACATTGCCAATAAAATCGATAACGCACAAGTTTCTAATACGTGGACACACCCAAAATGAGGGCGACAGTACCCATTCAATAATTGAAAGGGCAGTGAAAAGGGCTAAAAAATCTGGTCCCATATACACGCCTGATCACTATGTGCAGCTCATAAGAAATGCAAAGAAGTCTGGAAAGCCATTTATCGTCAACGAGCTAAATTACGGCGATTTTTACGATTTAAAAATATTATCCGATGAAGTTGCACTAAACAATTTATCAAGATTATCCGAATTAAAGCTGATTCGTTTTACCAAGACAAACCCTGAGGTTTATGAGTATAAGACGCGATACGATGATAACTGGGCTGAAACCGATTGCAGAAAAGGACGCAACAGAAGATCAATAATTATGAATGAGATAGTTCTGAGACCGGCATACACGTCAAAAATCAGCATTGCTGAGCGAAAAAAAAGGGACTTAATGCATTTACTTCAAACTAACATTGTTCCTAACTACTACGAAGGATTCTATAATAGTCTTTAAAGGTGTCAATGACCGTTTTGTTAGCTGTAGTATTAATCTTTAAAAAGACTGAAATTAATATGGGTCCTACTTATAAGTGTAACTTTGATTTTTAATTTGATATTATAATAAAGACTGATAGAAAGTTATTATTTTGTTTTTTTTTTTCACTCCTAATAACTTGACATAATTGTGCTAAATTAGAATATCCTAGCACAAGAACGACGCAAATGTAAGTAGTTATATTTTTATTCGAGTTTTTTGGGTTTATTTAAAGTAATATATTAATCTTCTTGCATTTAGTTAACAAGTCAACAGTCCAAACCAATATAATATTCAGCAAAATTTATGAAATTATTCAAACAAAACCATGTTATGGCTATTAGAATCTTTGATTGCCTCTCCTGTAAAATCATGTTGAGTGTAGTTGTGTCCTTCTTGCGCCGGATGAGCGATATGCTGGAGCATTACCCATCACTGAAGTATCTAGATATGACAAGTCCAAAAAAGAAAAAAATTCCATTACTTGTCCATTTATTGTGCAAGAATATAATAAACATATGGGAGGCGTTGACCTAATGGACAGCTTTCTGGGCAGAAACCACGTCACCTTGAGAACCAAAAAGTGGTACCTCCGTATTTTTTTTCATTTACTGGATCTTGCAGTGATAAACTCTTGGATTATCTATAGAAAAAATGCTCAGAAAAGGAATGAGCCTAATAAAAGTCTGCTTACATCGGCTCAATTTAGAAATGAGTTGGCTTATGTATTATGTAACAAAGAGATCAGTAAATCTAAAAGAGGGCGGCCAAGCTGCAGTACCATAGAAGATGAACTGGAATGGAAAAGAAAACGAAGTTCACCGGCTCTTCCACCTCCAAAAGATATAAGAATAGACGGCTCAGATCATTGGCCAAAAGTAGGTGGGTCCCTCCGATGCAAATACCCAAATTCAAGGGTTATTCTACCATCTCTTGCAGCAAATGTGGTGTCAATTTATGTCTTAATAAAAACAATAATTGTTTTATAAATTATCATCAACAATAAATATGAAACAAAGTAATAATATTGTTTTATTTATTTTGTACTGAGCTTAACATGTTCATTTGCATGATGATGGCCGTCATCTTGTTTTTTAATTATTTTATATAAAAATATTCATACTAGATTTTTTTTAATATTTTTACCATAATCTAGAGTATAAACTACATCACCCTGATATACCAACCTTTATTGATAGAAAATAATAAGACCTTGCCCTCTAGCAATTTAACTCTTGATCTAGGAACAAAAAAAGGAACCGACTGTACCGAAGACCCCCGATAATTATCTCAAGATGCTTTGTGAAGTACAGCGTTTAGGTAGTACTTCTTGGTCTGACGTAAGGTATTTTGATACTCAAAAATTATATAGCCACACTCCGGGTTTCATAGACCTAGAGACAAACGAGGAGGTAAAAACATATTTTTAATTTAATTATCGATAACTAATTAATATTCAAGACTTCGGGTTATATTTGGGAAGCTCCGGTTGACGTTTCGGGACGTTATATGAGCTAATAAAGATAAATGACTTGAAATTTCAAAAATTACTTATTAAAATAATGAGGCGTATAGAATCAAAGACAGCTAAATCCGTATTGTGTCAAATTCCACTTGAGTCACTCATCTTGTAAACAGTTCCATTCGTCATTCATTATCTAAAGCAGCCATATTTATACAATTTTGCCATAGTTCGTGGGTGCTCCAATGACACCTTAGATAAAGATAATTGTCATTCTTATGTTTGGACTGAGAATGAACACTATAAAGGAAGCAATGAAATAGCATCAGCTGTTTATCACCAAATAAATCAAAGTGATCTGAGAAATGTAAATCACATCCGTCTGGTGGCAGATGGATGTGGAGGACAAAACAAAAATAGCGTCATGCTAGCTATGTGTTCTCGCTGGCTTTTAGACAACAAGTCTATAAAAAAGATAGAACTAGTATTACCTGTAACAGGACACTCTTTTATGCCCGCAGACAGAATATTTGGTAATATTGAAAAAGACATACGTACGAGAGAAGTAATTACATCTCCTTCTGAGTATGCTGATATTATTGGACAACTTACTACAGTCACAGAACTTACAAACGTACCTATTTATAACTGGAAGAACAGTGTTCATGAAGTTTTAAAAACAACCGCTCAGTTCCATTTTAAAATATTACAGTGCAAACGATTTATAATCAAAAAAGGCAGTGATTTGGTATGTGGGGAAATTTTTTTCAAAACTGATACTGGTGTACCAAAAAGCATACCTATGCAAAGTTGGTAAAAAAACCGAAATGATACAACCTTCTGTAATTCCTAAAGGAGTAGAGGTTAAACCACTGAAACTTCGAGACGTAAGGAACCTTCTGACAAAACATTATGGCGAAAATTGGCCAAGCCTGCCACATTTGAAATTCTATTCAAACATATTAAATAGCTGGTTGACGTCATTGGTTTATTGTCAGAAACAAATACAGCTATATCAATTTCACTTACAATCAAAGTCAGCTAAATCCTGGAGTTGGTAACAAAAACAGCTAAGTGTAAGTGGATTTTAATTTATTCAAAAACTATTTATGCCACCATTCGGCACGTCTGAGTGCTTTGATCATAGATTCATAATCTTACAGCAAGTTTCTAGGAGGATTTATTTTTATAAATAGCTAAAATACAATGAAATAGGCATATCTTTTTGTTTTGTGAAAAATCAGCGGATGTGCATATAGCTGCCTTTGATTCTATACGCCTCAATTATCAGATAATTATCAAGAAGCGTTATCTTGATAATTTGGAACCCTGGTCGTTCTTCGTGAGAACATTCTTGCACCGAAAGCGAACTCCAAGGACTTCCTTTTAATTATAACCGTCATGCCTTCTACCGTGTAAGGCTTACCATGTTGAGACTAAATAACTCAATACAAGATAAGGACCATAACACCCTATTCCAGTGTGGGTTTCACTGACGGTTGGATAGGTACTGAAAAGTGAAATGCGCGATAAATAAATATTGCTGGACAACTTAAACAGCGACATCTAGCCCCGTGGTAAGCTCTAAGCTTGTGTTACGGGTGCTAGATTTCTGATATACTTAATATAATATACATACATAGGATAATTTTTATACATATATAACACCCAGACACCCGGAACTAATATTTGCAGATTATACAAAATGCTTCGGAATAAAAGTTACTTGCTTTTGTGAATTACCTTTAATTCTATCGGAAACATACTTGTTGGTGATGTCAAACAAGACTTCGGGTTATGCTTTGGAAACTCGGATCCACGTTTTGGGATGTTATACGAGCTGATATAAAGATAAATAACTTAATTTCAAAAAGTACTTAATAAAATATATTTATTATAATTAAAACCTTGACAAAATGTGGCACAAATAATAGAATAAGTTTTAGTTTACCTATAACTTCTAACTCTATCAATAAAAACTTCCTTCTCTACGCAGAATTTTATTCTCAACTATGGTAAATAAACCTCTTAGACATCCTCACTACTAAACTCTTAGCTAAACCAATGTAATCGACTACTCAAGTTTATATACATTGGTTTTTCAAGGAAGTAAAGAGACAACAATATGTAAATGAATTCCCCGGGCATTACCTATACAATACCCGGACTCAACATTTTCCTAGAACGATTTGTCCATAATCATTTAGGCACTCTCTTTTCTGTGAGTGTAGCTAACTTTACTCACGGGTGAGTGTAGCCAACTTTACTCACGGGAGTTTGTGCCAATATCATTGCTTCGTGCGTTTTCCGGGCGGTTTCTGCAGTTGGAAGGAGTTTTCTAGTGAAGGCAGGGCTCCGAAGCTGGAGTTCAATGACCCGAGGGCCGGCGGCGCGCTTTGAGCCTGCCATGAGGTACCTGCAATATACATTAATACTTATTAGATAGATAGATAGAATTTCTTTATTGCAAACCATAACATAACAGTGGAAAATACAATGATATATAATGGGACAATTGGCGGCCTTATCGCTAAAAGCTCTCTTCCAGCAACCTTGGGATGGATAGGAACTATTAAAATGTAAATATAATATTAGGAATTATTAGTAACTAGCTTCCGCCCGCGGCTTCGCCCACGTGGAAATAAAAAGTAGGCTACGTTCTTTCTCAGGGTCTAAAGATTGTATGTGCCAAATTTCATCGAAATCGGTTGAGAGGTTTAAGCGGGAAAGCGTAACAGACAGACAAGAGTTACTTTCGTATTTATAATAGAAGTAAGGATTGTGAATAATAAAGCTGTGATAGCAAAGTGGTACATTCGACTTTCATTCTGAAGATAGTGAGTACAAACCACACAAAAATTTATTGGCGCATAAAAAACACGTGTTCAAACGGTGACGGCAAACATCGTAAGAAACCAACATGGTCCGGTGAAATTTTGAAGGACATGGTGTCATTCACTAAACCGCACTTGGCTAGTTAGCCACGTGGTGAATTATGGCCTAATCTCTCTCGTCAAGAGAGAAGTCCCTGTGTCCCAGCAGTTGAAACGTAAAGAAGGGTGCTGATTAATTGATTTATAAGGGTTAAATAAAAATAGTAAGGAGTCACACTCTTTTACTGGCTGCACACCATTTTTTTAACAACACAGTAGTTCACAACTGGAACTTACTGCCTGCATCAGCCTTTGGCTGCTAGTCTATAAACTAATAATAATAATAGTTTCAGGCTAGCTCAAATAATAAGAGTCTTTAAAATAATACATCACCACAGCAGGAAATATAAGAATTTCCTGGAATTTATTTTTCACAGCAAAATGGAGCAACATGATTTTAAAGTGGATAGTTTATTGAGAATGACATAGGCAACTTCTTATGCAAAATACATATCTTTGGGGGAAATTTCTATTATAACGCGGGCAAAGCTTGAGGGAATAAAACTAGTATTGAATACATACCACTAGATTCTAATAACTGTGGATATGGAGATAGCCCTGTCCCCATGTAGTTGAAAGGTGTTGGGCCGGCCAGTTGACTGATGTTACCACCTGAAAATGTTTATAAAAACTCATTAATTATTATGAAATCTATAATATTATAAAGCTGAAGAGTTTGTTTCTTCATTATTAACCTGAGATTAGCACATTTAAATAAAAAAATATATTGCTGAACAATTCACATAGAAACATCTAACCCAGTAGTATGCTCGAAGCAAGTGTTACGGGTGCTAGATTTCTGATAGTTTTAATATAATATACATACAGAAATATATATCTATATTTATACATATAGAACACCCAGACGCCCGAGACAAATATCTGCATAATTATGTTATTATAATATAAGTATGTTTGTAAAGAACAATGTCAGGTCCCCAAGTCCCCATACATAATTTTATTTGAAGTGTGATGGTAGTAATGTATTTAATTTCACGGCAAAACGGAGCCACGTGATTTTAAGTGGATTGAGAATGACTTAGTCAACTTCTGATGGAAAATACATATTTTCGGGGAAAATTTATAATAAAGCGAGGGCGAAGTTTCAGATCAGTAGCGTGTAGATATGTACCAAAAATGCAAACGGTTGAGAGTTAAATCTTGACCAATTTCCTTAACTAACAATTATCTCTAAGAAGTCTAGAAAAAAAGATATTGGGATTTAAATATTTTGAGGTTACGATTTTATAAAAAACATTAGTGTGACATGTTATTCATATTTACCTATTATTATGTTACCACTACAATACCTACCAATACTCAATCGGATTCCTTGTGAATATTCGAGTCAAATTTCAATAAACGCACAAAAAACTAAATCATAAAATGCTAAGAAAACCGGGTCCGGGTATTGTACGACCAGGTAATGTACAGCCAGGTAATTCATGTACAAACAAAGCTTGTTTGTTTGTACATGAATTACCTGGTTGGACAATACTTGGCTGGGCTTTCCCTACACGTACCGGTATTGCTCAACCAAGGAAAGCCCAACCAGGTAATGTCCAGCCAGGTATTTCATGCACATATCATTGTCTCTTTCTTTTATCTCCATCTCTTTTCTTACTTGCCCAATTTCGAGGATCTGTTTACATTAGTTTAGCAGAGGGTTTAGTGGTAATAAGCATAGACAATAATATTGTTTTTGTGCAACAGATATAATACTGGGTTGAATGAAAAGTAAAGTACTGACTGATTGATATTTGAATTATTTGAGAATGTCATTGTCAGTGAAAGATAAAAATTATTTTTAATCTCGCCAATCGCCATACGACGAAGAAAATATTGTATTTAAGATTCAAATTAACAAAGATAAATATTGTATTATAGAATTATACTTTATACCAAAAGGTCCAGAACATCAAAACGTAATTATTTTTAAAACAATACTGACTGGGAAGTCGGTCGTAGCAATCTACAAACGCGACGCTAATACTACTTATTCAGTAAATGAAGAACTAAATTAATTAGAGGTACGAATTAGATTTCATTATTTTGTTTTGGCACCTTTGGTAAATTATGTACCATAATTAACCTTACGCATGAACTACCTTCCTGAGTAAGATAATAAATATGCGCCGCGGGTGGAAAGCTTGTGAGCTATAAATAAATTATTTCTCATTGAAGTTTTAAAACATCTTTACCTATCATAAGGTATAAATTTACATGTAGGTAATATCATGAGAGGCACCTCTCACATGAGGTTTCCCAAAATATACAAGAGATTTTACCTACTTACTAGTAAACATACCTACAGCACCTACCATCCAACTTGTTGGAGGCACCTCTCACATGAGGTTTCCCAAAATATACAAGAGATTTTACCTACTTACTAGTAAACATACCTACAGCACCTACCATCCAACTTGTTGGATTCCTTCCTACTTTATGCAATCAGCAACCTGTCTGCATTGACTCCAAAAATAAAATAAATAAGTAGGTACCTATATTTTGTGGGACACAAGGTTTGTTATAATGTTAATTACCTAGGTATAAGAAGTTAGTTACTCAAGTGCCTACCCACCCAACTATGTTATTCTGTATTACACACATGAACAGTTTTTTCGAGTATTTAAGTATAGTAGGTACTTGCTTGCTTACCTATTTTTATTTTTCAGGTTTAAATGAATCTTATGGTCATGATCAAGAGAAGCTTGAGGAGACATAATGTGTCTCAGAATTACATAGTTACATCTGATTATAATATTGGACATAAATGTAATGCTGTTACCTACTTGTATTGTAATGAAACTACATGGAAGAAACTATTATTTCTATGTGAAAATTGTGCTGCACAATTAGGTAAGTAACTGTTTTACTTCCTTAGCATCAGTGCTTAGGCTCACTAAGCTTGTTTAACCACATTGCAATGATGCATCACATGTAAGACTTAATGAGATACAAATAAGACTTATCTCTCCTATCCAGAAGATCTAAGAAAGTTGTTAAGTGAATACCATTCTTTAATGAAAATGATGAAGTTATTTCTTTAACTTGATTTGATAATTATTATCGTACCCTATTATAAGTGTTTACAGTGCTGTACACAGCACACGGGCGTCGCTGAAAACCAGCACTATGTCTGTAGTATTGCAGGCACAGCCTATGCTGAGCCGACGACCCTTTTGTGTATTCTGTTGTGTCTAGTTTTAAGTCTCAATTTGTAATTTTATGTTTTAGTACACAAATAAATCTTATCTTATCTTAAGTAAGTAAAATAGGTTTTAAGTAGGTATTGTTAAAATAACATAAATATATCAATCAATTTTTATTTCTTGTTTTAGGTGGAAAACAAGCATAGCACCACTCCCATAAATGTTATCGGAAAAATATATTGAAATCCAAATAATGTTGAAATGTTTAATAAATTATCTACAGTTGTCAAGCAAAGCAATTGAAACTTGACTAAATATAATATTGTTGATATGCAATGACTGTAGGTGTGGTATAAGAAGGCTGTATTGCCATTGTTACAAGGTGTGCTAAGATATGGCAGGATCAGTCTCCAAAGCTTAGGATGCTGCATGTTACAATGTTCTTGATGGAACATTAGCTCAGATCATATTAAGCAAGTAAATTAAAGGACACAAATGGATCACCTACTGTTATAACAGTTCATATCCTATATTTTATGGGTCCTTCTCCAAATGGTGACAGTTGTGTAAAACCATAAAAATCCCTAACATCCCATTCCCATAGCATGGGACAATAATGTGAGTGCAGGACATAAAGTTGCGGTGAAGCATAATGATCTAGCAAGTGCAATACAGGTTCATTTTTCCTATACATTAAAAAATCTGTGTTTGTTTTTGTTCATGTTTTGTTTCTCCTTCAATAAAACAAATGTTTCTCATTTCATTTGTTAAACCTATCTACCAACTGTGGAAAAATGAAAAACGGCGAATGAAGAAAACCAGACGACAATCCAGCTGGAAGAGTAAAATGCGAAGGTTCCGTGGTAGGAAAAAATAACGAAATAAATTGATTAACAACTATAAAAAACGGAGTTTCCATTATACGACCCTTCAGTAGATACCTACATTTGTTTTCATCATAAACGACTGCACTACATTACAAATAGCTTTATTGTAAGGCCAAAAATATACAAGACAATACCAAAAAGAAACAGATACTTAGCAGTGGCACAATGCACTTCACTGTTAATAATACCTAAATATTGCTGGACAATTCACCCAGCAAGCTCGAAGTTCGTGATACGGGTGCTATGTTTCTGATATACTTACTTACCTTTTGAGTATAATATACCTACATAGATAGATATTTTTAAAATACCTATACCTACCTACGTATTATCTCTCAGATAGGTACTCGGTCTAATAATTGTAGATCGTACAATTTTTTTCCCGGAATCGTACCCGCAATCTTTTGCGTTGCAGGCGGACCTTCACCCGCTGCGCCACAATTTTTATAATGGCCAACTAGGGTCTGTCTATCGGGCCAAGCCAGGAGGCCCAGGCGCCTAAGCATAAAATAAGAATGGTGGTAGTGTAGTGTCGTCACACCTACACCAGGTATTGAGAGATGTTGATTGAAAATTTCCACGGGCAGCTATAGGGCAGAGCTGCTAGCCAGACAATACAAATAGTTGCCCAAGGTTCCTCTACCTACCTATAGCATAGGAGGCGTACCGAGGGGGACAGCTGGAAACCTGGCAATCACTGCAGTCATCTTTATCTATATCTATACTAATATTATAAAGAGGAAAGATTTGTTTGTAATGAATAGGCTCCGAAACTACTGGACCGATTTCAAAAATTCTTTCACCTTAGGAAAGAAAGCTACATTATCCCCGAGTAACATAGGCTATAGGTAATATAGCAAAGAAAATTGCGGGAAAGTGTAAAACGCGTTAAATTAATAAACTTGGATTGAGCTCGCCAGAAATTAGATAAGTTTTGATTTTGATGTGTTGAAATGTTTGAATATCTGTAAGGTTCATTTTGCGGGTCGCTTTGCTCGCCTTAAAACAGTTCAGATTTTTTAATACGTTTGTGTGGATTCAAATTATTTATTGATATCACACAATGTAATAGGTAACCTAGGTACATATCTACTTAAGTAAGTAGGTATAACAGTTGTTTTTGAGATTGATTAGGTACAGTCAGCAAAAATGTGGTCTAACACCCTGAGATTCGTTTGTCTAACAGTATGGCCGCTCTGAGAATTCGTTTAGGACACCATGTCAGTTTGACACGTTAGTGATGGGCACAACATAATGAGTTCGTAACCGTTCCTCCAAAATGAACCGCCGCGTTATTTTTAAGATTATTTTCGTTGTAAATTGGCGGAATCATTTAATATTTATAGGTATTTTAGTAATTATAAAAATTAAGTGGAGACCGACTGTTTTAGCGTCACAAAATGGCGGCCCATAACGCCATTTGGGGTCATTATTTTAAACCTAAATATAAAAATACTACTTTCATTCGCGCGTTCAGTTTGTTCGTAGTTTTATTAAAAATCTTATACTTAGTCCATTATTTTAAAATTCTTTAACTTATTATTTGTTAAATATAACTGTAACAGATAACGATACTGTTGTTTCCTGTTAATTTTAGCACAGCACTATCTACAAATTAATATAAAGCACTGACATAACCTTGTAATAGCGCAATAGAGATTTAGAAAAATATTGTTTACCAAGTTATTTTACACTCAGTTTTGCACAAAATGATTAGATTAATTGATTATTGATATAATAATGTAGATTTAATGCTCATCAATTGTTAAAACGGTAAACAAACAGCAAAAATATTTATATCGTAACTGCAACGCCATTACAAAGTTACGTTGTCAGTTCAATTGCGATGTGTCAGGAACGCAATCTCTCGGCGGCCAATGTATTATCCTACACAGAAAAGTCAACCGTATCGATCTTACATCGCACAGAAACTTTTTTCAAAACTGGTAGACCACTTTCTTGGCCGACTGTACCTTTAAATTCTGGCTTTATCACAAATGCATAATCTTTAACTGACGTTTAGCATTGACATTGACAATTCTAGTATAGGTTGGAAGCTACTCAACTCAATAGTTCATTTGTCAGTTAAATATTTGAGAGGCGTTTAAGTATTTCTATATTCTAGGATTCTAGGGTATTCGGGCACAACTCAGAAGAAAGAATCCTACTTCATTGGGGCACAAGCACATCACTTCGCTCGCCGATAACTTCTATTTATTGTCACTGTCACTGTCATCAAGCCTTGTTTAAAGCAAAGCCAGCCTCAATAATTAGTTTATCCCAATGATTTTTGGTTTATCCCCTTAAAGATTCGTCATGTCTGTCCGTCCGTCCGTCCGTATATCACAGCCGTTTTTCTCAACAACTATTTGAGCTATATAGTTTAAATTTGGTAAGTAGATGTATTCCGTGAAACGCACTAAGATTTAAAAAAAAACTTGAAAAAAATCAATGACATTTGGGGGTCCCCATCCCCATACATAGAACCAAAACTTTAAACAAAAAATTTCATCAAACCCATACGTGTGGGGTATCTTTGAATAGGTCTTCAAAAATCATTATTATGGTTTCTTACAACATTTATTTCTAATCTAAATTGTTTGCACGAGAGACTCTTCCAAAGTGGAAACATGAGTTACATAAGATAAAGCTAAAAAAATATATACTTAAAGTACATTACTACAAAAACTACCAAAATTGGTTTGAAAGAAATCTAGCAAGAAGTTTTTTTATAATACGTCATAAACCATTTCATATAAATTGGTAGGAAAGTGTAGTAATTAGCTCTCGTGAGCCACAATAGATGGCGCTATAATAAATGTTGTGATTACTTCTAATTGCTGCGGAATCCTACAAGGGCGAGTCCGACTCGCACTTGGCCACTTTTTTCTAGCTTTGTCAGGTTCATCAGGTTGTATTGTTTCTAGGTTTATTTGGAGATAATCCAAATATTGAGGCTGGCTTCGCTCCCCATTAAACAAGGCCAATTTAAATGGTGTTTGCATGGAGTTCATAATACCTACCTACCTAAACAGGGCGACCTCAAGGCTGAGGTCCTAAGCAAAAAAAAATACGTAATAACACGTATTAGTGATTGACAACTATTTGTATGATATGCAAATATTTGTTCCGGGTGTCTGGGTGTTAGGTATAGATTGGGTATAGGTATATGTGCTTTAAAAATATCTATTTATGTATGTATATTGTATTAAGTAAGTAGGTACCTACCTACTTATATCAGAAATCTAGCACACACAAGCTACGAGCTTACCACGGGGCTAGAGTTTGCTGTGTGAATTTTTCGGATATACTTAATACTTATTTTATTTATTTATTACTTATATTCTTATTCTATTCCTGAATAGCCACCCCTAGACCAGGTATACAGACCAGAATAGGTAGTATTTTTACACGGGTGGTGATTAACAATGATTTTCTATTACCTACCTACCTTCGCTACGCTACCTACCTATTTTGTTAAGTAGGTAGTTACTTAAAATTATGGCAGGCACCAAAATATTTATAAAAATTATGTTTCTTTCATTCTAACCGATAGAATGAAAGAAACATAAGTAGGTAGGTACTTAATATTTTGGTGAAAACAGAACAGTGCTTGTCCAGGAAGGGCGAATACGCCGCGTTTCTCTCGCGCGTATTACGCGCGAACGTTGCGTCCACAAGGCGCGTACCAACGCGCGTTTCCGTGGCAAAATGTTGGCGCTCCATTTCCCTCGATACTTGCACTCGCTCTAGAGTTCGTGCGTTAGCTGGACGCAACAAGGCGTCCCTAGTATCTCGACTCGCGCGTAGTGCACGCGTTTTACGCGCGTATTTTGAATTCGCGCGATGCTTGTGGACGCGATGTATTGATGTCTAGTATCTCGACGACGCGCGATTCGATTCGCGGCGTTTTCGAGCTTTCTGGACAAGCACTTAGACCTTGTCCAGAAAGAGCGAATTCGCCGCGAATCGTATCGCGCGAATTCATACGCGCGTAAAACGCGTGCACTACGCGCGAGTCGAGATACTAGGGACGCCTTGTTGCGTCCAGCTAACGCGCGAACTCTAGAGCGAGTGCACGTATCAAGGTAAATGGAGCGCCAAAATTTTGACACGGAATTGTTTATAGCTCGCGCGACAACTCGCGCGTTGGTACGCACCTTGTGGACGCAACGGTCGCGCGTAATACGCGAGAGAGAATCGCGGCGAATTCGCCCTTTCTGGACAAGCTCTTAGGTCTATTATAAAAACAAAAAAGTTGCTTTGGGAACATCTCATGTTTTTAAAAAGTTAATAAATTGAAAATAAATAGGAAAATAATGTTTCGCCCAATGGGAGGCTCAATAAGTTGAGAACCTATGAACCATTATGAAAATAAACAATAATTATTATGATTACATAAGATACTTTATTCTGATTAATTACTGTGCGACAGGATACATCATCCCACAATAAAGACGTAACATCAGCTATTTAATTCTAGGAACGCCGTGTGCATTATGCCTTTTGCTTAATAATAATAATCTAAGGCAGAGGGAGATGGTTATCCATAACTTCATAGATATAAAACCACAAAAACAACAAAAAAATATATTACTCAGCCAGGTACATTTCTAAACACAATTAAAGCAGCTGTCATACACGCTGCTTTACACCAAAAAATGAGTAACTATAATCTCAACTTAATGTTGCTCTGTCCCTGTGAAGAGACGGAACAACCATGGTTTTCAGACTCCTCCTATTTATTTATTTATAAAGGCACAGCCAACAGCACACATTACAAAATTGGTTTCAGGACTTATTCTATGGAACATGTGCCTAATTGCCTATTACTCGTATAGGCTAGCACACAGATTAATAAATAATCTGTGGGCTAGCACAACATTTTTGATTAGTAGTAGTAATACTCCTATTGTTACCTACCTAGAGATTACATACAAGTTTTGCTCTAACAATTTTGTCAGGTGTATTTACTCAAACCCTGTCCATCACAGTTTCAGAGTTGCATTTGATGATTGACTGCCTTATTAACCCTAATGTTACCTAGGTAGAACTAAATTCATCAAGGTAAAACTAGGTAACTAGGTTTGAAAGTGAAATAGGTAAAATTAGTTAGGTATTGTAACATCTAACTAATTTGAGGACTTGTAAGAATTTGAATCTAGTTATAATAATGTCAAGTGTATTATAAACTTTTTACCGTTGACTAAGAATTTTTTGTTTCTATAAATTCTTAGTCGACAATAAAAAGTTATCAAAGTTAATGTAGATCAAAATTATTTTAATCAGTAAGTACATATTCATTTAATCAATGTACAGTACATATTGACAGGTGTTAAGAAATGGTTTGAAACAATTGATACAAACATTAGTTAGAATTGATATTATTATATAAATTAAACTTTTAGAATGATGAAAGTAATAAATTAATAATGTCGAATTTTCTTGTTTTTCTTGGCTAAAACCAGTCATAATATTAATAGTATACCTATCTATGTATAAACAAAAAATCCTGTAATTTCTCTTGCAGTGATCCATTTTCATATATTCCATAGTTTTTTCCGTTCATAGCAATATTGAATGAGTGTTGCTGCTTCTATATCAAGTTGGCTGCTAACCCTTCTTAGCTTTGGTCAGGAGTAGAAGTTTCATACTTTTGAACAAGTTGATTTTTCAAGTCTGGTGTCAAGTATGGTGGACATTATGCATATCTCATCAATCTGCTCTAAGTTGCATTTGGTGATGCATCCTTAGTTACATTTTTATATAATTATGACTCTGCCAAACTGTGAAATATACAATGTACCTATCTAAAAGCTTTCCACATGCAGCTATGCCCATGTCATGGTGTACAGCCTATGGGTTATTCTGATACTTATCTGAAATGAAACCTATATCGTCAAATTTAATCATAAACACATTTTATGTAATCCATACCTACTTGCAAATTTTCATATTTACAATAATAATGCAATGTATGTATGTATTGCATACTTTTTGTCTAATCATTTGATAGGTACTTTATTTACTGTAAAGAAATTTAGGTTTGTTGATAATAATTAATATTAGGTACCTAATATGTATTGAATATGTACATAAATAATAAAAATTATTTCATAACTTTCTTACAAGAAATCTCATTGTTTGTATTCCTTGTTGTTGTTGCCAAAGAGAATATAATCACTACGTTGCAATTGCAAAAACTGTAATGTTTTAACGTGAATAAAACTTTTTGAACTTTGAATTGTAAATTCTGAATTACTGTTCTGATTTTGCTTTTGCTGGTAAGGCAAGTCCAAAGAGAATATAAGTAAACCTTAGATTGTATTCCTTCTTCTGAGAAATAAACCTACGCTATACAAGTCATTCATTCAATTCAATAAGCCATAGATTACGGATGTCCTATATTCTTACTCTTTTACTCCACAGCGTTAAGCCTCGAGCAGACCGGATGCGTATACGTACACGTAAGCGTAGACGTGCACGTACCACTGAGTTGTAATGTATGGGAATGTATTAGACAGGACACACCGCTTGCGTAACGTGACGTGCGTGATAAGCTATATGTTTTTGACGATATGTTTCTCTGTTACACACAGCGAGTGCTTACTGTCTCATGCAAACAAAGCATTTGAAAGCATTAGTAACAGCTGTTTTTTGTTTGTACATGAAATACCTGGCTGTACAATACCTTGTCGTGAAATACTTGGCTGTGCTTTACCCGTCCGTGTCGGTAAAGCCCAGCCAAGTATTTCACGACCAAGTAATGTACAGCCAGGTAATTGATGACATGGTCGTGGATTACCTGGCCGGGCATTACCTGGCTGGGCTTTACATGGTCGTACAATACTTGGTCGTACAATACCGACTCCCAGAAAACCGAAGAAACAAGCAGTCAACAATTCTTCTTCTTCTTTTATTTATGGCGAACGTGATACAATCAAGCAAACTGACATGTGAAATTTGTGAAAACAATGACAATGCATTTGAGTGCCGCACTCCGCAACAGTCAAACGATGACTTATCGATAATCTAAAAATATAGATTATATCTACGAGCGATATCGTCGTTCTTTTATTTAAAAGTATAAATAAATATTCTTATAATTCTTAAATATTCTTTAAAAAGTCTGAAACCTTTTTAAGTATTTCGATCACAGCTATATCAATCAATTATCGACAAAGCGGCTCGATATTTTCATATGCAAGCATGCTATCCCTAGTCCTTGATGGCGTTTGACATTAGCTACCCATAGACTAACGTTCATTCCTGCCGGAATGTACAATCCTTACGGAATGAACGCCAGTGTATGTGCAATAGCGGAAAGAATAACGGTATTATAACACCGCGACCCTTCACGTCGTGTTTTATTTTATCCCGTCGCTTATCTGTACACGGGATAAGCCGGAAGGAATGAACGTTAGTCTATGGGCCGCTATTAGTAGTCAATTAAATTATTCATTATGTAACGTATTTCATATGGCAGTATAATGGTAAATCATAGACAAAATTATTTGTTTAAAAACTTAAATTTTAAGTTTTTGCCTTTGTTTTCTGTTTTATACAAATGTGTGGAAAGCTTGTAAGATATAAATGTTCTTCTTCTTCTTCTTCTTTTATTATGGCGAACGTGACTGGCAATTGTAATTATGCCGTCAACCGCCAATATCAAGTGAGTAAATTTCATTACAAATTTTGAGTAGATTTGTCGCGAAAAGACAATGGGAGTTGAGAACAGACAAAAAAAAAAACTAATCAAATTAACAAGTTGATAAGATATAAATGTTAGAAGCTTACCTAATGCGGTCCTAGTGTCACTAATGCCTCCGTGACTGTCAATGACACCCGACTTCGTTTTTTTGCGACAATTATCGACATCTTTCAGTATTTGGTCGAGCATGGACG
Organism: Chloroclystis v-ata; assembly: GCA_963691955.1. Lineage (NCBI taxonomy): Eukaryota > Metazoa > Arthropoda > Insecta > Lepidoptera > Geometridae > Chloroclystis > Chloroclystis v-ata. Next base: position 3,794,701 of record OY829909.1, on the reverse strand, counting down.
ATTCTGTGGAACAAAATATTAATGGATAAGCAAAGTCTTCTTGGCAAATTGGCAGCATTCGATTTTCATTCAGAATGTCATGGGTACCCAGCTCTGGAATTTTCTTGATGAAAAATGTATGTGCTCTTAGAAACACGTGCTTTAACGGTGAATGCGAGAATCGCAATGCTCGCATTCAACGTTAAAGTCATGTGAGAACATTAAAAAGTTTGAAGGACATGTGACATTCACCAACCCACATATAACCATTGTGGTGATTAAGGTCTAATCTCAGTCGGCAAGACAGACGTCCCTGAGTCCCAATAGTAAGAATACGTACTAAAGTTAAAAGTTTAAGGGGTGCTTCTGTAAGCAATGTATGTTAAAGGTATATTAAAGGTATATCTACGCCTCGCCGCCCCGCCAGCCCCACCAGGGACAGTACTCACGCTTTCACTTCTGATAAAGACTGCTCTTGTTGCGGTCGAAACGTCGAGTTGTTTACCTCCTGTGTAAAACTAAGTAATTCCCGTTATAAAGTGAACTATACTCACGTTGGTTGTTCTGGAACACGTCTGTGGGATCCTTGAGCACGTACTTCCTCAGGTTGAGGTACTGTTCCTTCTGCGCCTGCACCTGCGCGTGCGCCGCGCCGAGCCGCCCCGCCAGGCCCACCATCGACTCGTGCATGCAGCGCAGACCCGTGTTCAGCTCTGGGACAGCAATAACGGTTAAACACATAATATACCAAACAAAGTATAATCTGAGACCTGTTACAATTAATTTTGCACAGATATTTGGGGCTTGCTGAAAACTTGTCCCACATTTCTCCTATTACCCATCACTAAACTGATGACTTGGCTGATAAGTTGTTAGTCATGATTTTTATGATCATGTTTGACTATATTGGGGCTAGCCCATATGTCTCAACAAACAAACTCATATACTTATTACCTTTTTATCAATATTAGTATAGATATGTACCTTGTTCTGTTAGTAGTTTGGGCTCGGACTGCATCTGTTTGTCCGCAATATCCATCTGTCTCCGGAAGGTGATCAACTGTTGCTCTAACTCCGATATCAGCTCCTTGACATACACCGGTGGAGCCGCGCTTTCTAGTTCTGAACCTGTAACAACAAACATCCTTTAGTATTACACGCTTCTCTCATAGCAATATGGAGGACACGCCCACGCTGCCTCGCAGTGTCCCGCAGTACAGTGTACAGAAGTAGAGATAAACTATTCTTAAAATGAACGCCCTCCACCGCGGTTACACGTACATGCAAAAAGGTGTATAGATACAACACACATAAATTGATCTTTGTCATTGGATGTTCAATAACGAATAAGCAAACGGTGTCAGTATGAAAGAAAGGCTGGATCTGTCGGCCAACTAGCGCATTAAAGAGCCCAACGCGCGACTGAACGGACGTGTCACTCAAACAAAGAGCGCGCTCCCCGCCATACAATGCCTACACGGGATTGGTCGCACAACTTGTTGACAACGCAGTGCGCGTATGAGTCTATGTTTACAGTAAAGTTGTAGCACGCACACAAGTATAGTGATGCAATAAGTATTTCCTCTCACATGTTGAAATTATCACGGTTTCTGGAGGGGAGTTCATTTTATGAATGGTTTATCTCTACCTGGATAGGCGTGGTTCCTGGCGGCGGCCTCGGCGGCGGCGAGCGCGGCGGCGGCGGCGGCGCGCTGCCGGCGGGACGCGGCGCGTGACACGCCCACGCTACCTCGCAGTGACCCAGTCTCTCTCAGTGTAGTTTCCGCTTGAAGCGACACCTATAATAAAAAAAAATATTATTAAAATATATCAAACCACAAAGAATAGAGTCAATCATAAATATGTCAATAACAATAATCAAAATAATCCAAAATCAGTCAAATAATCAATTAAATATAATAACAAACTAACAAAGAATATGTAACAGAGTCCTGTGACATTCGCACAACAAGCTGTTATAAATATCAATTCTCTCTGCCACGAGGTTGAGCGTGCGGATGCTACGCGTAAGAGGCGCCTTATTCAGTAGGTTTGTCTTTCCTCTTGGTATAGCTAATAGAGCGGGCCTATTATATGTATAATAATTGTGTCATAATTTTCACCAATAACTGCCGCACGCCGCCTTGCCATACTGGAGATGTCCATTTTAGGAATATCCTACTTAACTTTGCCCCCATGTCACTTACTATCTATTTGCTTTTGGTTTTGAAGCGCCACCTTTATTTCATACTCTGTCAATATTGATAATAATCATTGAAATATAAACTAGTGTGTATAATCCAGTACTTAGGAAGTAGTTTATTTAAATAGGACACATACCGTATGTAGTGGTTTGACTGAGACCCTCATAACTTCAGAGCTGAGAGCCTTCTGTTTCTTCACAAATTCTTTGAAGGAATCAACAGTAGTCGCGATCTCATTTGGAAGCTTCTGTTGCTTGGCTGGTTCACCTGAAAATTAGTTATAATAAATAAATACTGATGGACAATACACACAGCAACTTTTAGCGTTATGCTAAATTAGCTTAAATAAATTTATATACTAACCGCCTATAAACAGCAGTATCCATTGCATTTTAACAATAATCTAGTTCTTCCAATTTATCTATCTATAGTGTGTAATGTCAATGATATCTTGATTTTATAAGCTTGATTATAATAGGTTACTGGATTATAAAATCATTTGACCTATTATAATCAAGCTTATATCCATCTATTGTGTGTAATATTAACAATATATTTGTAATTGGAACAACTAGATTTTTGTTCTTGGAAGAAATCTAGGTTTATTCTTCTGCATGTAAGTGGCACTAACATACATATTATTATAACACTCAGAAAATAAATGTCGGCTTACTTTTAGCATCTGACGCTGTGTTCGCAGCACCTAAAGTTGTTGGGGCTACACCACCCAGGCCAAGACTAGGTGTGGCTGAAAAATAATAATGTTATTCTTAGTTTACATTTCTTATAAATGCTCATGAATTATGTAAGAATCATTTACTTGTGAAATTTATCTTTAATTGTGGCAAAGTTTATGTAGTCAATTTAGTATTATGTAGTCTATACAAGTAAGGTGATTTATTTTTGTTATCCTAGTTATATAATTATGTTATTCAACCATCATGAACTTCTGTTTAGTGGCAAAGGTGAAAAAAAAAAACCTATTGCCACTACTTTCCACATGGGCAGAGAACATTGTTCTTTCTTATAGCTTAGTACAAAATTATCTGTGCTTTAGCTGACATCAGACTAAATATCTCTTACTATGGGTGTTGTTGAAACGTTTTTTTATTCATTTCTATACAAGAGTTGATTATTCTTGTTACCTGTAGTTGATGGCAATGAACTGGTAACTGAAGTGGCTCCAAGCTTTCCTAAAAAAGAAAGAAGATATCATGTAAAACATAAAATGATATTATGATATTGGTGCGACGCAAAAGGTTGAGTTCGATTACCGCCTCGGGACAAAAAAAATTACGATCTGCAAGTATAATATATGTTCTGAGTGGCTGGGTGCTATACATATAGTAAACATATCAATATATGTATGTATGTATATCAGATTATCTAGTATCTGTAACATAAGCTTTAAGTTTACTGGGCTAAATATTGCAGTGTGAATTGTCCAGCAATATTTATCTTTCTTGTATAGTCCTGTATATTGATGGTATTACAATAAAGCAATTTGTATTGTATTGTCATCAAAAAAATATATACAAATCTAACTTATCTAAATATACAGAAAACCATTCTCACCAAAAGTAGGTGCAATGGTTGGATAGCAGTCCCTGGTAGGATATTTGATAGTACAGTAGTCAGTGCTACGAGCATAGTGGCTGGCCGGGTGCATTCGGAAGGATTGGGTGATTGGAATGTTGGGACCATTTGGAAACATCATCTGGTGAATATGGAATGTAATAGATAATTCTAATATTGTATAGACAATGTTTGTGATACAGTCCGTGATAGTAGAGCAGGTGTCATCAAATCTTATTATTATGTATACCCACAGAGACTTCTCTTGTCAAGAAAAAGTCTCTGTGTCCCAGCAGTAAATAAATATATTGCGGTAGAAACGTAAATCGGAGTGCTTTTGTATATACACTAAAACAGAAGGTATGAACAGCATCACTACAAGCCTTAAAAACGTACTTATTATTTATTAACTTTAGCCAGTAGTTGTATTATTATATTGATTTTCTATGTTAATATGTATGTATCTTAAGTCTAAGTAAAAATAAGGATGAGATTGTTTTTATACTGCATAGATAATACTTTATCTTTATATAACACAGGGTGCCTGGTTCTTGAAAACTGAATATGCGCTTTGTAAACACGCGCTATAACGGTGGAGGCAAACATCGTGAGGAAACCTGTATATTCTAAGAACTTTGAAAAGTTTGAAGGACATTTTGTCATTAACAACCCGCACTTGGCCAGCTTGTTGAATTAAGGCTTAATTTCTCTCGTCAATACAAAAGTCCCTGTGTCCCAGCAGTGGGAACATAAATGCTTATGTATATACCACACAACAGACAGACAGAGTTAAACTGATTTACTTAGTTGTACGTTTTTAGATGAGTCAGTGAAAATTATTCTTTCTATGGAAATAAATGTTTTGACTTTTGAGGAACATAACATACCAAATAGACCAGCAGTGGTTGTGGTAGCCCCCAATCCAAACCCTAAGGATGTGCTTTGTGGTGCGGCACCAAAACTGAAGCCACCAAGACCACCAAGCCCAGTTGCTGCTGAAGTAGCCGCCGGTTGACCAAAGGAAAGACCTGAAACGTTACATAGCTTGTTTTATTACAATAATATTCCAGAGACTATAAACAGCATGTTACATGATTCTATATCTGCTGTTCATAAAATCAAGCATGTTAATTTAAAGCAATAGATTTTGTAGTAAATGAAATTAACAGATTTTACCCTAAATAAGACTTTTACTTGAGGAGAAGATTTTATTGTATCATTTAAAAGCATTTTGATGATGCTAATTAAAAGCTATTGATTTTGTAATAAATTAAATGAACAGATGTTTAATTATATATACCAAAGGACTTTTACTTGAGGGAGTTTTATTTTATTGCTACTTTATAACATGAGTGTTTTATTTCAGCTAATAAGATCATAAACTATGAGTCAGTTGTCTTATTGTTGGGTTAGATCATTTTCTCTGTACTTCATTATGTAAAGTTCTAAATTAATGTCTTTTTGTATATCTGGTGATAATTAAGTATGACCACTTATTAGTTTGTTAAATAATCGGTTCAATATGTAAGAACATTTAATTGGTTTGTAGCTTTTTTATGTAGATTAGTTTTAATATAATAACTGTATGTTCTCCAAATAAAATAAATTTAAATTAAAGCATTTACCAGTAGAAGGTGTAGATGTAGCAGTACCAGCTCCAAAGTTGAGTCCTCCCGCACCAAAGCCTGTTGTGGGAGCTGTACCAAATGCCGGTGCTGCTCCAAGGGTACCAAATGCTGGTGGTGCAGTCGATGCAGGGGCACCGAGACCAAATGAAGGGGTTGTTGTTGCTCCTGAAGTAGAATTAACACTTGTAAGATCTTATAATTAATTCTTAGTTAGGAATGTATCGAATTTGTTTTAAAAATTGTGGATGTATAGTACAGTATTACTTTGTATAATGTTATCACACTTAACCTCTCTTTGTAGACTATAATTGACAGTTGTGTACACCTATTATAGGTTTACAAACTGTTAGTATACTTTATAATAAATAAGTGTCAATAAAAAATACCACATGGTTAACTTCCTTAAACATAATGTTTTTTATCAATCATAATAATCATTTGTTAGTATAATAATCAGTAGCTTAGTAAACAATATTAATTGGACTTATGAATAGTAACAATGAATGCTTGGTCAGATAGCTATTTACTAAACTAACTTGTACACAATATAAGTTGGATGTTAAATTGACAAGTTGATTCCCATAATTTCTCAACCTGTTGATCTAAATTCAGTAACATTTAGCAATGATGAGTTGTTGTTCTGTAATAAAATGTCCCTTACCAAAGCTAGGGGCAGCGGAAACAGTACCAAATGCAGGCGTACTACCAAAAGCTGGTGCTGCGGCCGTGGTCGCGGCGGCTCCAAAGGCAGGAGTAGACGCTGCTCCAAAAGAAGTATTCCCAAACGAAGGAGTTACCGCAGCAGTAGGAGTTCCAAACAACCCTGTGGAAGGCTGAGAACTCGCCAGCCCGAAACCAGGCGTCGCTGGTCTGAAACATAGACAAATTACGTTAAAATGAGGTTATAATTTTATGGTGTCGCAAAAGTAGGAGACCATAGAGTTAGGATGTGGTGTGGACCTTTTTGGAGGCATCAAAGAGACAGTAGGGGGATACTAAGTAGGTAAGGAGATCTAATGTAAGTAGGTATTGCTTTGAGTAAACTTACTTGTTAGCGCCAAAACTAAATCCACCGGTGAGCCCTCCCGTAGCAGGCGCGCTTGCAGGAGTGCCGAATGAAAACGACATTTTAGTTCACCTTTATTAACATTAACAAAACCAACCCCAAATTATTTTTGATATTTCATAAAATAAAATCCGTTTACCGTTACCGAAATGGAGATTTTGTTTTGTGGAAGAATTGATTGACTCTTATTGACTTGACTCTTGCTTGACTTGACGTAAACTTTTTTTTTCTTCTTCTTTTACTTTGTGGCGAACGTGACGTGACTGGCTGTTGATATTTTGCCGTCACGACATTAAAGTCGACAAGTCTTTCAGAAAAAACAACATGAGTTGAATTTATACAGAAAAATACAAAAATAAAAATGCAACTGATGATTTCTATTTGTTAGTCAACTCTGAAGTATTTGCGCCGACATTTAAATTAAAAAAAAATATTCTAATGAAATATAATGAAGAACTTTTTATGAGTCGAATCCGTATTTGAAGTTGGCAGCTTATAATTATTATGTCAAAGAGACATTATTTTCAAACCGTGCGTCGCGTAGGCCGAGTTTTTGAATTAATCCCCAAAAATCAACGGAAAATAAAAATACCTTTCAATATGAATTACTTAGCTTGCGGCGGATGCTTGATGAGAGCATCTCAGGTCAGATTCAAAACTACGCCTGTTAACGTACATATTAAGTTTGCAGTTATCGAGTATAAGAAGAAAAAACCCGTTAATTTGCCTCCCCCGGTCACACTACAGCATAAGCTGGTGAAACGGTTGTTCACGGGTAATATCCGCGCACAGGCTGGATACGGGCACGATGGAATGTTGATAGATTGTACTTCTGTTTGATGTGTACCTACCTACCTACATATTGAAATAAATAAAATACTAGATAGTAATTTCGAGTAAAAGTTTTATTACTTACTATATTACCTATTTATACATTTTAATTATAATCAACAAACATTTCTATTACTTATATTATCTACTAACGTCCAGCGGTTTTAGTTAACTTTATTCTCGTTGAATTTTCATCTATTTAATGTGCAATTTCAAAAGTAGGTAAGTACAAAAAATACAAAATATAGGTATCTACTTAGTACTTATATAAGTACACACAATGTAACCTTACAAATTAATCTATGGCTATACATGGGATACAGGTAGTACTTTACTTACCTATTATATTTTTTCATATAGGTAGGTAGGTATATCGTAAAAATCTTTAGCTTATTTCTTATACATATCAATAGCTTATTTATTTCGTTAGTCTCGATAACACTCGAGAGAGAGGGCAAAACCAACGAAATCAGCCTAGCTAAGGCTGATTTCGTTGGTTTTGCCCTTGAAATATTCATTACAATCCAGGGAAGGTTTAAAGGTGAGAAAACTATAATAAGGTCTAAATAACTAAAACTGATGGTAATAAAAATTTACTTTGCTAATTAAATTATTAATTTTACTACGGACCACAGCCACGCTAAAGAAATAACTTTCCGAAAGCCTTACTCAGGGACAAAGTAAACTTGAAATCGCGAACATTTTTAATAAAATCCAAAGCAATTGATACCAACCTCTCTTGAAGTTTGATTTTCTACAATTCATTACGATTTCAATCCAAAGGCGAACCGGGACAGAACTTTGACCAAAGTTTAATTGACTTTCAAGATTTTTAATTAGAAACTCAAGAAAAGATACACCAGCCGGAATTGAGCTGCGTGGTATGTACCTGCTCTAAGTCCAGGTATGGAGTTAGGTCTCGACCTTTTCTCTTCTCTTCTCTTCTCTAATCTCTCTCTTCTCTCCCTCTTGACTAATGTGTACATAAGTGAGGGTATGGTAATTTATTTCTGACTAGCATTGTTTGCCATTATAATATTTTCTCCTTGTTTTACGGTCCAGTTAATTTTCTCGGTTCTTTTAATTTTATCATTGGGAATCTCAAAGGAGAATTATTTTCGTGGATCCCAGGGAACAAATCTCCACGAATTTTGTCTGAAATAAATTTAATCACCTACCTTTTATTTAGAAGTAACAAGTAACCTTGTAGCTTACTGCTATAGAAGCTTATACTTATACAGTCTCAAATCAACAGTTCAACTCTCAGAGCCATAGTTATTTAGAAGGGTTTGTACTGTCTCCACGTTCCAGCATAGACTAATGTATAATTAGTCTATGGTTCCAGTAAGAAGATGCACAAAACACGACATGAAACAAACCCTTTCACAAATGTTCATCTATTTCTTAGACTACAATTCGCCCCTGTACCTACCATTTGTAGCTAAAGATTTCATAATTCTGGTAAAAGTTTTGCTCTCACAGTCAGCTCAACTTTTGTTTGCCCACTTTAATTAAGCATTTGTTCTCGGTCTATAGTTTTCTATTATCCACGAGTTAAACTAGCTTCGGCCCGCAGCTTGCTTTGTATGGAGTTGTAGTTTAGTTTCTGAGGATCTTATTAAGATGAGGGTTTACCACAAACTAGAAAGATTCCTTTGTGTTGAAATATTGAATCATTTTTTCAGCATCCATCAAACACGCTTGAAGAAAATATGCGTGGATACTGTGGATAGATGGATGGATGGAAAAAAGGTTTGTTACTCTACGTCTTCACAATATCATAGCTTTAATATAGGTAGTACAAACTAACACACTTTTTTTAGAGCGGGAAAATTCACGACTCGCGCCGAAAAAGCCGCGAATGGAAAGCTGGTAATTAATAAATTAACAACATATCCAGATTAATTTAAAGCAATACCTACCTACCTAACAATACCTAGGTGCCATTAATAGTATTTTGTTGCAGATATTTTATTCGTTGACTAAGGCTACAATTAGATAATCAACTCGGAGAGACAAATAAATGTAAATGTTTTAAAATGCTTGACCTTGACTGTACAAAGTATTTAGTATGTAGTTACTAGTTAGCACAGAGTTTAATACCAAAACAAAAATGTCGTGCACCTCCTGATTAAACAATTATAAAGTACCTACCTAAATAATATGATAAAATCTGAAAACGCAATTAAGTCTAAACTTCAGTTAACACACTGCTTCCTACTGAAAACCACTTTATATTTACATTTCCTTTGGTTCTTACGTAGTTTATTATAGGGGTGGTTTTTGCGTAAAAATACTATGGCTTCAATTGGGGAGACCACCCTTTGTTGTCTACGGGCTAGACGGGGTGTATTTTGTTTTATTTGCACAACGGCGCGCGGCGGTGTGTTTCGATCGATTTCTAAGATGCATTTAAGCTAGAAATTCGACTTATTATGTTCTTAAGTTGGTTTCAGGAATTACCACTTTTATAGCTTTTCCAGACGAGGTGGTAATTCTTGAAGTGCTAATCCCAGGATTATTACAGAGCGTATATTCCCAGTTGCAGCCACTTAGTCAGCTTCCAGCAATCTGTACTACCTACTAATACCTTTCTACCTTTTATATACATATCTGAAAAGTTTCTTTATTTGGGTGTATGCGATAATCTCAAGATTTTTTAGTTATTTTTCGGAGCGGGCTAGTCCAGAAATAAATCTCAACGGATATTAACCCACTAAACTGTGTGGTTTCTTTAACGTTTCAGTGTCCCTAACCTAATCGAAAAAAAGTCAGGTGTAAAGCATAGTCCTAAACGTCACAGAACTACTGGGAATTTTTTTCTCAGTTGTCCTGTCAACAGGACTACTCAACAGGACAAGTGGGAGTAAACGGAAAATACTTAGTTTCCTTACATAAGTGACATAAAGAAGTAAGTATCAAACTTAAATAAATATAAAGCATGTTCTAGCGTAACTTTCATAACAGTAGTTACCTACAGAATTTATAATCTAGCGCAGCATGAATTATGATCTTCAGTAGCTCCACTTTAACTACCATAGACTAAACATTGGAACTACGTACAATCATTTCCGGTAAGGACTGTGAAATGCATACGGTGTGACCGAGAGCTGTCTCGACACATCGATCCGCTCAGGCTGAATGTACCTAATGCGTCTGTAGCGGACATCGCTATTCGCCACCACTGAGGATGACTGTACCTATGCGCCTGTACTCTGTAGCAAATGTAGCAATTGCTATAGATATAGGTACCTATACATACCTTCAGAACCTACATTTGATTCATCGATTGTCCCATTATTATTATTTGTATTTACCACTTATTATGTTATCTATCTTATTTTATTAATATTTGTAAAATAAAGAAATCTTTCAATCTTTCATCGGTTTCCACGTAAATCAATATACCTTATTAAAAGTTAGGGCCGAATGCAGACAAGAATTCGATAGAATAGATTTTTTTATACGGGCCGATAATCACGCTACGAATATGGACTAGATCATAAATATCAATAAATAAAAAAATAAAGGTAAGTAGGTACTTATAATATTTCATTTGACATAAATGCATACAGCTTCATACATTTAAATCTAGATTTTATGTTTGTTACTTTGCAAGGTCCAAAATTTCGTAGGTGATACTTATTTATATCAATGAATTTCATTTATTTATCTTTTTGTATTTGTAAATAGTATAAATAAAGTAAAATAAATAATGCTGGACAATTCACACAGCAACATCTATCTAGCCCCGTGGTAAGCTCGAAGCTTGTGTTACGGGTGCTAGATTTCGGATACACTTTATATATTAGATATACATGGATAGATAGATACTTTTTATTATACATATTTTAAATTTACATACCTTTATAACACCCAGACACTCATATATAATAACATAATAACATGACATCTGCTAAAGCACCTTTACACCTTAAACTTAAGTCATACTTCCGTTTCTCGTTTCACTTTATTCTGAGAGAGTTAAAGAAGGTATCTTGTAGATACTCCACATACCGCCGCCGCTGGCTTGAACTGAGTTTATTAAATAACTTCACAACTTGTTAAACTATTCGACTTCACGACTATGTTTCAAAGAGTATTTTTACTAGATACTTTTACTTCGGAACTATATCCTAAAGGCAAATAGTAGGATAGTTCGTTTTGATACCACCAGATTTAAGTAGCACTTGTAATATAACTAGTACGCAGGATACACTTTTAAGCAAACGACCATTGTGTTGTGTGTGACGCAGTGGGCGAAGGTCTGCCTGCGATGCAGGAGGTTACGGGTTCGCATTTTTTTGTTCCAAAAAAAATGTTTTATCTGCAAAAATTTATTCCGAGTGTCTGGGTTTATATATGTATAATCAATTATCTATCTTTGTATTTTTATTATATTAAGTAATTATATCAGCTATATTGCACCAGAACACAAGCTTTGAGGCATTACACAGTTTGCCAATTTAGGACATACCTACTATAATGATGTGGTGTTATACTAACCTAAAGTAATATGAATTGGAAAAGCGACCGCACTAGTAGGTACCATCACGTCCAGTAAAAAGAAGTCCTTCATTTGAGGTTCCAGAAAAAACTGAATATAAAATTCAAGAGATAAGGAAACCGACACGTTGGGAAAATTAAATGAAAACATGCTTTCAGGGTGTAAAATCGTACCCATTTTTCCAGGTACATTTTCTGCCTTTACGTACTATTTTATTTATCTTGACAAGACCTACTGCTAGTATAGACCTCAAAATAAAGGGATTAAAGAGCCTGACCAGTTTGCATCAAAGTATATATTTTTTCAGTTTATCCTATCTTTTTGAAAATCGGTAAAACTACCATAAGATAAGATCATGTTTTTTAAGCAAAACTTTCTATTCACATCACATCACACATCATAATTGAATTAGTTAAATACTTAAATTATTGATTAATAATATTACGTAATCAATAAAAATATAAAAGTATAAAAATATAATATGTACCTAGTTAATGAATGACTCCTAGTTTCCTCCATTTTTAAAGTCTGAATAATTTATAAATGCGCGTGGAGTCACGACCAGTGGAATTCACTTGCTACGTAACTATTCACAGGAAAAGGTACTTATTCCATTCTATATTTTTCGGATTTTACGGAAATTGCCAAATGACAGACAAATCAAATCAAATCTTAGCAAGTCCTCCCATATAAAATGCAAATCCTTATCGTCGATAAAAATCCAAAAACGATTTCGGAAAAAACTAATACAATTATGGTAATAGAACAGTCGGTTACGATCCATTAGACAGAGAAAGAGAATAAAAAGCGTTATGACGGTCATCGTGATTAAGTACATCGGAACGTTTGCACAGCTATCGAATGGCCTAGTGTGGCCACGAACGACACTCAAGTTTAACTTTTTTATGAATATACATAGAACTTTTACTGACACGTAAGAAAAATCCTATAGCTAAATAACTTCTTTTTTAGCTATATTACAAGTAATTTCATGTTTCTAAACTAATTAACATTATTCTAACAATAAAACACACGTGGTCTATTACTATCTTCATAAGCGAATATTATTATTAAATTCTAAAATACAAAAAATTACCTGCGAGACTTCTTGAAGTCTAGAAGGTTCAAATATTTTCGTAACTCGGGATTAAACGTAAAACCGCGAAGTTCGTGGCCACTCACCACCGCCCATTCAGTGCTGTACAAATGCTCTCTCCTATTTCCGCGAGAAAATAACTTACACAGTAATGTGTCCATGACCTTTGGGACAGTTTCCATGCTAATATCGCTGTCAACCTATTGTGCGGCAAAATACATTAAGTATAAAGGTATTTCAGTGTGCCGCGCTATGTAGCTATATTCTCATGATTAGATAGATAGATAGGTAGTATATTATAATTATGTATAATAACCTATTTTAGGGCATTAGGGTTTTTATATTGCCTGAAATAAATTGATTTTATTATTTTTATTTATTTATTATTAGAAAGGTTTATTATATTCTATTATTATTGTTTATTGTATAGGAAGATTTTAAGATCATAATTTTAACATATTGTTGATAATATTATGATATGAAATAAATAAATAAATAGATGTCTAAATGTTTGTTCCGAGTGTTTGGGTGTTGTAATTATGTCTATAATAAAAATATATCTAAATTAAAGTACTTACCTAAACCTATCAGAAATCCAGTTTTCGTAACACAAGCTTCGAGATTACCACGGGGCTAGATTTTGCTGTGTAAACTGTCCAGCAATATATACATATTTATTGATCAACAAATCTACAAAAGATGCCGCATAAAATACGTATAACAGCCAATCACCATGAAAGACCCTTTCATTTTAGTAATCCGAGTTAAGTAAACTTTAAAACGCATTCTCATTAACTTTTTAATGAAACCTAAGAACCCTTTGATACTATCCATTGGCCTATAAACAGCGGAATTTTCCAAAATATCTATGAAACAAATTAAACGAGACATTATTCTAACCCGTTAACTGCTCACCGCAACAGAGAACTGTTAAACGCTTTCCTATTAATAAGAAAAGTTCCTTGGGTCTACTGTGAAACTTCCGGCTTGCGGTTAGGTCCTAATTGACACGTCCGTTTGACTACAAATTCGATTCCCATTTCAATGCAATTAAGTAACAACAATTAAACAGTTATTTATGATCATTATATTCTGCAGATATTTATTTGTTACGGGTGTCTACTGTCTGGGTGTTCTATATCTATTTTTATAATCTATACAAATATTATAAAGAGGAAAGATTTGTTTGTTTGTTTGTTTGTTAGTAGGCTCCGAAACTACTGGACCGATTTCAAAAATTCTTTCCTTTGGAAAGCTACATTATCCCCAAGTAACATAGGCTATAATTAATACCTACAGCAAAGAAAATTGCGGGAAAGTGTAAAACGCGGGCGAAGCCGCAGGGCGGAAAGCTAGTTATGTATATTGTAGTAAGTGTAGGTATCATATTATCTAGTACCTACCCGTAACAGAAGCTTTGAGCTTACTACAAATCATTTATTGTATAGTTAGATAAAAACTGTCCACGTAACTATAGAATATTTAAGTGTTATCAAGTTGCAAATGCACGTATATTAACCATGCAGTCTGCAAACATTAAATCTTTTTTACATTAAACATGGTAAAAAGTAGTTTAAGTTAGTCCACGTTCGCCCGGAACGGGAAAAATCAAAAGTCACTGTTCGTCCTGCATTCCAATTATAGGCCGCATTCGTCCCACTTACCAAATTTACCTTACATTATTTTAACGTGTAAACTGGAATATTTCGCAGTAGCACTTAGCTATTTGTCGGAGAGAAGCGGTCTTGGTAATTATTTTCTTTGAGAACTCTATAAGTGAATTATCTGTCTAAATGTATTTTAAATTACTTGGCGCCCTTGTTTCTTTGGTATACTTTAAAACCTACATCGTCACTGAACAATGGGTTTTCATTGACATTTGCACATACTACTAGGGATTAGGAAGATGTAGTGTTAAACTTCCCTTATTAATTTATCATGTCCTATTGACGTCAGCATCCCTTATACCATGGGTTGACTGATACTGGAGTTGTATAAATCAACATCTTATATTAGATGTAGTATAATCTAATATAGAGACATTACTAGGGTATATGTTTTAACTTGGGTCAGACATAATATAATCTATGATTTATTATCTATTATTAATGTTTAACGACATCTATATGTTAATACAGCTTTCGGGTAGGTACTTGAAATAAATTAATTAAGTACTTACAACCAAAATAATTAGAAATCTATCGAATAAGGACAATAATTATCTAATGATAGAGAACCCAGTATATGTGCCTCTTATAATAATTAATTCTCTTTGAAGCAAAATGGCGAGTGAATCCGCATTAAGCCACTCCACAAAGGTTATCAAACATTTTCATAATGGAAATTCTATCGCTAAATCAGCATCGTTAGCGCTACGGGGTTTTAATTAAACGCGACAATTTCCTCGATATTCGGTGAATTCCCGAAAATTCGAGAAATTCCGTCAAAGCGTGTCTTGTGATATCCTCGAGCAATTAATTGTTTGTGCGGATGATGAACAATCGGCCGGCTGTTTAGTTTGACAAATCCGCGGCGTAATTGGAGAGAGGTGTTGTCTGTGGCGGGCGGGGCGAGTATCACCATAGACTAAATTAGTCTATTCTATGGTATCACCTATGTTGTTGTAGATATTGCTGTGTCCAGCAATATTTATTTATTTATTTACATTATTATTACGACTTTAATTCCGAAACTCGTGGGTTCAAACGCACCGCGCACCTCTGATTTTTCATTTTGGAAATTATATGTGCTTTAAAAACACGTGCTCTCGTGTGAAGGCATATACCGTGAGGTATAAATTATGTGTGCTTTAAAAACACGTACTCTCGTGTGAAGAAATAAAAACTAACATCGTGAGGAAACCGCACTTGTCCAGTGTAGTGAATTAAGGCCTAATCTCTCGTCAAGAGAGAAGACCCTGTATCCTAGGACATGTTCAACTAAACGTACCAACCAAACATTTTGTAGCATTATCCCGCAACGTAATGCTGGACTAAAATAAAATCACACTTAATTCATATTTTTCATTAAACTTTCAAATGTTCAGCTTCTCACCGTAAGAATAGCCTTAACAAGCGGTAAAGCCTGCTCAAACAGTCATTTTGAAATTGCCCGATGAAATAGGTATTTGAATGGAGTTTACCTCCTCTCAAAGGTGGAAGAGGTTATATTGGATTACAATTAGAGCTTTAATTACTATTAGTCAGGGATCCGTAGTACATGGAAATCAAGTGATTACTAACAAGCTAATTTTTGGTGAGTAGCTTCGTTTCGATGAGACGTCCAAAGATATCCTATACCCAACTCTCGATTGTGGTAGCTAACAGAGATATCAAGGATTAAAAATATCAAGGATGTAAAACTGGGATAACGGACCACGAAATTTGTAGGACAACATGTTATATCTCAAGATAATTATCTAAATTATATAAAAACATGTTTGTCCTACAAAACCTATGGTTTGATCAAAGAGTCCGCCATTTCGAAAATGTATCGAAAACGAGGTCAATTTAAATGATTACTATGATTACTAACCAGCTGATTTTTTGTTGTATACTTAATTAATATATATAAAATCTAACGGACATATTGTCCGACAAATTTCGTGATCCGTTATCCCGGTTTTACATCCTTGATTTTTTTAATCCTTGATATCTCTGTTAGCTACCACAATCGAGATTTGGGTATAGGATATTTTTAGTCGTCTCATCGAAATGAAGCTACTCACCAAAAATTAGCTTGTTAGTAATCACTTGATTTCCATGTACTACGGATCCCGGCCTATATGGGCTATGTATAATATTTCTACCATGTTCTAGATCTAGAGTTTGTTTTTGATTTTAGATCCTAACCTACGTGTACCCTATTTTTAACTAGTCCATAACACTTCAATTTTTCAATTTCAGAAGCTAAAAAAAATACACAATTTGTATATAAACTTTCCGAAACAGGATAGCTTGTTTGAATACTTTTAATTGTTCCACAGAGGCTGGTTAGGCCGGGATGTTTGAATTCACCTCGCGATCACAAGCCTATAAAACGAGAAACTTTCATTCAAATACTTTTCCATTAATAATTCAAGTCGGGCAGTAATTCCTGGATTTACACTATTTATATTAAGATTCTCTTTCTCTGCTTCTGATTCTCGACTTTGGCCGCGTTTCATAAACTTAGTTAATTACTCCTCGCAATGATTTTTTTTTTATTATTTATGCGGTAAAATTAGGCCATGGGTACTTAAATACTAGCTTTCTGCCTCGCGGCTTCGCCTGCTTTACAATATTTTCCCGCTGTAAAAAGAAGCCTGTGTCCTAAGTTTCATCCCCAAGATATTGTAGCCTAACCGATTCAGCCGTTCATGAGTTCTAAATAGTGTAACTAAAGCTACTTAATTTTATATAAAAAGATAGCTATTTTATGTAGATTCGAATATATGGTTAAACTTACTCTAAAAATATTCTCAAGATTTATTTCCATTCACGGACACAACACCCTCCTGAAAATGGTAAATGGTGGAAAATGTACATAAGTTAGAAAATGAATAATAAGTAACAGTAAGTTGACTTGAGCAAAATTAACTGCACAAAGTACACAGTCAGCTCCATAAGTGAAGGCGGGACGGGACTTATTATGTGAGATCGCAATTTGCATAGAAATAGGTTCTGAAACCTTTAACTAGCTTTAACTGATGAATGACCTGTCTGCCTGTTTAAGATATTAATTGAGCTTTTGAAATCTTGTTCAGTTTGAGAGAAATTTCCGAAAACCGCAGCTCGGAATTTATAGTTTCTGTTTGATAAGGGTGCGAGGGTAAGGCCGTGTTGGCTAAGTGGGAGCACACCCGACTTTCATTCCGAAGGTCGTGGGTTCAAACCCCGCCGCGCACCTCTGATTTTTCTTCTTGGAAAATTATGTGTGCTATAAAAACACGTGCTCTAACGGTAAAGGCAAACATCGTGAGGAAACCGGCATGTTCTGAGAACTTCTCAAAGTTTGAAGAACATGTGTCATTCACCAACCCGCACTTGGCCAGCGTGGTGAATTAAGGCCTAATCTCTCTCGCCAAGAGAGAAGTCCCTGTGTCCCAGCAGTGGGAACGTGAATAGGGGTGTTATGGTAAGGGTGCGAGGTGCTACTGGTTCATTACTACAAAGGTGTTTGGCCGAGGAACGACTAATTAATCTTTTAATATAAGTGTTTTCGACCCTGTAAATTACTTAAAAAGATACATAAATACATTATAAACATTGCTGGACAATTCACATAGCACTATCTAATGAACATTTTAATTATTTATGAAAAGTATCCCGCACGAATACGGACTAAATCATCTAGGCACGCGATAAGCTCGAAGCTTGTGTTATTGGATAGAAATATTTGCAGATCGTACAAACTTTTGTCACGAGGCGGAAATCGAACCCGCAATCTTCGCCCGCTGCGCCACAGAGGTCGTTGTATAAGTAAAAACTACATAAGTAGTACCTATTCTCGCGGTGATTATGATACGAGTACAAACATAATTCTGTCCTGCGTTCCTATAACACATTTATTAGTCATTAAAACTTTTACGCATGAGATCAGAAACTAAACAAACTTAATCTAAAAAACTAAACTAAAAAGTATGTAATGAATCACCTCATTAATAAAGTACGCTCTGTTCGCAGCTAACTTCTGAATTCTCGTTAGTCTGTTTGTCCGTAATTTAATTTCAGTTGTAACTAACAACAAAAGGAAACAACTTGAGAATTAGTCTTACTTTCAGACGTGTCCAGAAAATTTATATAAAATATAAAATAGGATACTAAACAATTATAATCTATTTCGATTGTTTGAACTTAACTACATTATTATCCATTTATATAAATATCAATACCACTTGTTATTTTAAAACTCAAGAACATCGGCGCTGATTTAGGTGTTTTGGTTATAAAATAGTCGTAGTAGCCCAGATAAGGTGTAAAAGTTGAGAAAACACGGGAATAAAGCGGGCGAAGCCGCGGGCGATATAGCCATAGCCTTCCTCGACAAATGTGCTATCCAACACTGTAAAATTCAAATCGGACCAGCCGTTCCTGAGATTAGGGCGTTCAAAAAGCGAAGGTACAAGCATATACCTACTGAAAGATAGCGCTACGAGTATTTAGCGAAAACACCATTCCATTATTCCTCGATAGTTTTTGATTGGTTAAAGTAAAATCAGTTATCTGCTTGAATATGGTACATAAACACTTCAGGCGTATTTCACCCTTAATTTTAAACTTCAGTGAGTTTAATAACCCTTATCTTGCAACTATTTTAGTGAAGCTAAAGTTTCGCAGATAACCAGTATTTACCGGTTCGCGGCTTTCGCAATTAGGGTTCTGCAAAATAGTGGCCATCTTCGTTTTAAATTACTTGCGAGCGAGAAATGGATGGTAATTAGCATCTCAGGGAAATTAAGACCCTTAGATATTATAAATTGACGCATGGCGCAGAGGAAAATTGTACGATTTGCAAATAAATAATACGGGTGTTTTCTATGTATAGTATTCGTCTTTGGTATAGTAAAAATACTCTATCCATGCATTTAGTTTCCAAAGTGATGTTAATAGTTGCATGAATAATTACAATTAAGTTTATTAGATGTCTAGTAGGTACCCGTAATACCCGTAATCCTAAAAGCTTAAGCTTGTCAACAATTATTTAATTATTTATTTCAAATAAATTATCAACTTATTCTTCAGTTTCACTATACAGGGCGTCCCAAAGTTATGGGCCATGAAGGGGAAGTACCTTAAATATCGTAGATAGTGAATTTTTATGTTGTTCCTTTCTTTTAAAATACTTACTTGTTACTTAATTATTATTTTTTAGCTATTCTTTCGATTGGTATCATAAAAGTAGAGTAATTTTTTTTTCCACATGTAAGTCGGTTCGATTCCCAAGCAAAGCAAGTAATTTTTAGAAAATAAATGAATGCAGAATTACTTACTTTTAAAAATAAAATGAAGTCTTCTTTGAGCAAAATTCACTATGTACGATATTTAAGGTACTTCCCCTCCATGGCCCATAACTTTGGGACGCCCTGTATAGTGAATCTTCTATAGAAGTATGCAGTTTAAGGTCCGCCTGCGACCCAAAAGGTTGCGGGTTCGATTCCCACCTCGGGAAAAAAATTGTGTTGCGTTGTGAATTGTCCAGCAATTTAAAAAAATGTGTACTAGATTGCGTTACCAAGCGTATAATATAGCTAACTTTATTCTCAATAAATGCAGACCGGAGCCGTCGCCCGTCGCTAGCAACAAACCACCCTAAACCAATACCTACGCAATTGCAGGATAGAGGATGCAAGGGCAAAACGCCCTACCAGACAGGGGTATCGATTTTCGTCCCTGCACACCCCAACTTACCCCAACTAGGGTTGTTATTAAATAATAATGGCGGCGAAATGTCGGGTTGACGCTATTCGTGACATGAAACAAAACGCACCAGTCTCTGTTATTAACCATTCAATTTTGTCGCTAGTTAATTGATGGATTTTGTTGAAAATAAGAAGATAAATAGAGATAGAGATGTTGTGCTCGGAGAGAAAGCACGAGTCCCGAGGCGGGAATTGAACCCGCAACTTCTTGCGTCGCAGGTAGACCTTCGCCCGCTGAGCCACAGAGTAATGCAGGGATAAGAATAGTACCATCTTCGTGTCTTTTAGGCGTCATCGAATTCACAAAGGAATTTGGATACTTACCTAAAGACCTTAGCTAAAACATTATACAGAGATAAAAGCTATGTTGTTTTAATCGATTGTTAACATAAGCTGGAAAACAGTAAAGCGAACTTTCAAGACTAAAAAAATTCCATGTAAAATATTTAAATGGCAGACCTTTTTTAATGGAATTTTTAATTATTTATAAGTAGCTTACATAAGACGAGTTATAAATGATTTAGGTACTTATCTTATTTTAATAACTTAGTAGGATCACAAACCCACCTGAAAAGCATAAATATTCTCTAACGACTTATAAAGGGTTATATTGAACCGTAGGTTATTGTGAACTTCTCAAACAACACAATAAAACTCCATTATTCGAAAACCATGCGATAGCCTTACAAGCCGAGTCATCCAATTAGTATCGAGTACTGCTCGATATCTCAAAATTCTCGATGCGGAATCGATTATTCGATAATTCGATTGCGTCGGACTCGGGTCAGATTTGCAAGTACTCTCAAAACAAAACCTCTTTTTACTATGTTCATTTTGTAGTGGATGTAGAATTATTTTCAATAGGTTCCAGATTTCTCCAAATAATAATTAAGATAGATAAATAGCGTTCTTCGTCAAAGGTTTCCGATTCCGAATCCGAGGGCCTTTCCGACGAATTAAAATACCCTTGCTGGTACCTATTACGATCGGATGCTGCAGCTGTTAGCATCCACCGCTTTGACAAGATCATCTGTCCATCTTGTATGTGGACGTCCGACGCTGCGTTTGCCAATCTGTGGTCTCCACTCGAGAACTTTACTACCCCATCGGCCATTCTCCTCGCTATATGTCCAACCCATTGCCACTTCAAAGAGCTAATCCCCTGGGCTATGTCGATGACTTAATATACTTTTAAAATCCTCTCTATTCTTAATTCGTATTAAAATTAAAAAGTTATTCAAGAGATCACCCCATTTTGATGGAGCTGAATCTTGCAGAGTTTTATATTAAATGGAAATTCGCTTTATGCATATTCACGAGTCTCTGCAATTAGACAGATGGACTTCCGAGTACCATGCTAATTTTTACCCGAATGTTACTCTAAGCGCATGTATAACACATTTCATAGATTACCTACTTTATCATCGTTATAACCTCTATTGATGTTCCCACTGCTGGGCTGGGGCACAGGGACTTCTCTCTTGACGAGAGAGATTGGGCCTTAATTCACCACGCTGGCTAAGTGAGGGTTAGTTGGTGACACAAACATGTCCTTCAAATTATATAAAAAACATTTTAGTTTCGACTCCGCGCTCTAAGTTCAAGACTTGTGATTTAGACGCGAGTGCTCTCTACCTCAATATAATAAGTAGGCTTTCAATACTTTAAAATCTTGAAATCTTTTATGATGTTTAAGTATCTAAAAATATATAATAGTATGTATTTACGTTAGTTGGTTATATTTTAATTATAATCCCTATCCTTGTTGCACTTAACACGTGCGCTGCCGACCCGAACGTATTTACACCGCAAACTCGAGTGGCCGAAAAGGCCAGAACTCATTTACTACGAGAGTCTCGCCAGTATTGCCAACTATACAAACTTTTCTGTAGATCTAAAAAAATAATAAATAAATATTGCCGGACAATTCACACAGCAACATCTAGCCCCGTGGTAAGCTCGAAGCTTAGGTTACGGGTGCTAGGTTTCTGATATACTTAATAGAATATACATACATAAATATATATATTTTTAATATTCATATATTATATAACATGTTTCATGTTCATCCGGGTGTCCGAGACACCCGGATTAATATCTGCAGATTTATTACTATTATTAGTATTTATTATCAGTTATCTTTTCTGTATTAAGTTTTCTAATGTAGGTTGTTATGTACACTATCTTCCCACCTTGTAAATGTTTTCTTTCTTTATGTCCAGGTTTGCTCTAAGAAAACTCTTTAAGGGTTAAGCACACCCATTGTGTATGTTATTTTATTTGTTAAATGTTTTAAATGTAAATTTGTGTACAATAAAGTATTTTTGATTTGATTTGAAATAATGTGATTAATGTAATGTGTTTATTGTGAACAGAATATCTGTATTTCAGTAATATAATTATTATATTTTGTATTTTGCCACTATTTATGTTATATTATTTATGGTGTTCAATAAAGTACTATCTATCCAGAAATTTCATTCTCCCATCTTAAAGAATTAAGGTTGGCAACACAGAGCACAGCCTCAATCAAAGGGCGAGCCCTAAAACGTTTGTGCAGAGATCTGAGGCGAGAGCCCTTCGGAGATAAATGAGAGCCTTAACGATTTTATACGAGGTTTGAGTGAGAACCTATTTCGGGAGATGAAAAGTTTATCACACTTATCTTATGGAGTCTTTTATATTTCCGGAAATCGCCCCAATGATATAGGTACGAAGGCTACCATTAAAATTTGGTCAGCATTGCCATGAAACGTGGAAATGGGTAATCTCTATATTAATTAATATTTTTTTTTTAAATCTGGGCACTTTATTTTCTGTGACTTCGAAAGAAAGTCGTGCTAGTTACACTATAATATAACTCAAGAACGGCTGATCTGATTTGGCTGAAAATTTTTGATTGGGATGTAGCCTTCAATCAGGAGAAGGACATACATAGGTTACTTTTAACAGCTGGTAAATATTATAACGCGGGCAAAGCCGTGAGGTGGAAAGCTAGTCTTTGATAATATGATTAAAAGTTGTTATCTAAATAACTAATCTAGGCCACAGAAAATATAACTACTACGTAAGCTAGGCTGTCTAAGAATTTAAAAAAATTATGTCAAATCTTAACTTCAAGTTTTCTCTTCAAGTATTATAAATAGTGTGCAGTATGAGAAGTAATTGAAATCATACGATTTAATCGAAGTTAAGAGCATATTACAGAGAGACGCATATTCATATTCAACCCTCTAAACGCTTTTACTGAGCGGTATTCTCAAATCAACGTTACGGTTCATCAAAATTTGAAAATGTTATTATTTCTGCTATTACTTCAATCAACATTTATATTGGCTGATTTTAACAGTGAGAGCACGGCGGAAATCTTACTCCTAGATAAAGACTTCTCTTGATGTAGTTATAATCGACACGTAGAGTGTTTTTAACTGATTCGTTGATTTCGTCCTTTGAATTATAAAGATTATGGACGTTTTGAAATAGAGAACATTAGTTATACTATTCATTTTGTACAACGGGAATTACTCACGTATTTATATAGGAGTTAAACAACTCTCGACGTTTCGACCACAACAAGAGCAGTCTTTATCAGGAGGAGTGAGCGTCCCGCCGTGCCCCGTCTCCTCTCAGGTCGCGCGCGCGGTTCTCACTGCGGGCGAGATACCGCAGCGCACGGCTGCTCAGCGGCGGTGGTGGGGGTAGAGACGGTGCGTGTTGGCGCTCGCCACCAACAGATGTAGTTGCTGGCACTGAATGAATGTTCGCCTCCTCGTCACTACTGTCAGCTTCTCCACCTTGTGTAGCGTAACATACTGCACTAATCGTGTCACCAGACGAAGGCAACGGCCCTTTGTTGACACGAAGACCATGAAGACACGGAAGCCAGGCAGGTGGTACAGCCCAGCCCTTGTCCCTATTAAAATTCGGAGTCCGAATACGCTACACAAGGTGGAGAAGCTGATAGCTGAAGAGAACATTAGGTATATCTGTTTGGTATTTTTTGTATATACAGTGTTTATCATAAATATGTGTTATATATGTTAATGTTCAATGTTTCTCTTGTATTTTCCTAAGTTTTATGTGTTATATTCATATTCATATAATTTATTGTCACACATGAAACACATATAAAATGTAAATATAAAATTACTTAATATTGTGCACTAGGTATGACTCGTATTTTAAATATTATTGTGTATTGTGCTGTTAGTTTTCCTAATATCAAATAAATAAATCTGTTTGGTATTTTTTTGTACGAACAGAAACAACGTAAAACTATTTGAATTTCATTTCCCTATCCGTATTCCACGTGTCAATATCACATTTGTTTTGGGTAATGGATTTGATTGATGTATTCTTGGAACCGACATTGGGGAATTGATTTGTAATTGTGATGTTTGTTTTCGTGGTTTTTAACAAATATTACCCAGTAGAATCCTTTTCGTTTTGCTTTGTATAATACTTAAAACTGTCGTTTAACATGTATGCGATCCAAAACGTCAAATTTATTTTTAAAAGATTAAAAATAAGTTACAAATAAATATTGCTGGAGAATTCACTCACAAACATCTAGCTCCGTGGTAAGCTCGAAGATTCTTTTGCGGGTGCTAGATATACTTAATATCATATACATAGATAGATATTTTTTATCGTATACGTTTATAACAGTACAATTTGTTGCCCCGAGACGGGAATCGAAAACCGCAACCTCTTGCGTAGCAGGTGGACCTTCACCCGATGCACCACAGAGGTTTATATTTGATCGAATGAAAGCAATTGGCAAGTGATAAACTATTAAATCAAGAAGGAAATATATTAAAGTTAGGTACCCACTGAATGACGGTTTAATTTAAAAAATAAAATCTAGAATACGGAGTCTAGATCTTATTCAGATCCAATATGTAGTCAACTCCATCAGGTTTAGATTGCTTTTGCGAATCTGTTGATGTTGGAGCTTGCGATATGTTTACAAGGTATATATACTGAATCTACTACGTATTGTATATATTTGTAGCGATGCCTCCTGCATCACAAGTTGCCGGTTCGATTCCGGCTTTAGGACTTTCATTTTTACGACCTGCAGATATTGGTCCGAGTGTCTGGGTGTTATATGTAAAATATAAATATAAGTCGGGTTTTCCTTCCTGACGCTATAACTTCAGAATTTTTCACAATTTTGCATTCGTTGTAAAGGTCTTGAGCACCGTCAGGTTTATAGCAAAGAAAATTGCGGGAAAGTGTAAAACGCGGGCGAAGCCGCAGGGCGGAAAGCTAGAGTAAAATAAAAATTTATCTATCTATATTAAGTATCTATTATGTAATCTAGCACCCGTTACACAAGCTTCGAGCTTATCACGGGGCTAGATGTTGCTGTGTGAATTGTCCAGTAATATTTATTTATGATTATTACGGAACGGATATTAATAAAACTTTACAGTAATAGATCGTGCACTCAATGGTCCGTTCCGATATGAAGATAAGATAACAAAATATTCTAAATGGTCACATACCAATCAATACCTAGAGAGGTAGGTACTTGTTTGATTCATGTACAAGAATCAAACCCACGCAATTTGGAGGCTTTAAACTCTTATCAAAATGTAATGCTAATAACTAAATTTGGCGTTAATATGATTTTGTATTTCATTATGAAAGCCGAGGTAATTAAATAGCAAACTTTGAGGGTCATTTTCTCTCCGGACCAAAGTTGGGCACCCCTGGGACGAACGGAGACTAATTAAGAAAACCTTAACAAAATATCAATTACCTAAAAGTTTCTTAATTATTTTAAGATAACCGTCAACTCAATTTGAATCAATGTTGTGATTGTCAATCCTATCACTTTCATTCTAATTTAGAGCGTTTTTATTTACTTTTTACTATTAATAGATAATTTTATGAAAAAAAATTTAATTACTACCTGATTATTAATTCTTGACGAGACTTTTCGCTCTAAAGGAGGTGATAGACACGCGAGTAAGTTCGCGTACTTATGGCTCGACGACCTTTTTCGCTCGTGTGTCACCGTAAGTACGCGTACTTTAAAACCGCCGAGTAAGTTCGTCGGCGATCTACCCGGTTTGAAATCTTGCTCGTAGCTCGTCTTGGCTCGTACGTGTGGCAGCACTGCGAGCCGCTAGCCGCCTAATAATTATAAATAACTAGCTTTCCGCCCGCGGCTTCGCCCGCATTATATCAGTAAAAAGTATCCTATGTCCTTCCCCTGGCTCTAAACTACCTCCCCACCAAGTTTCAGCTAAATAGGTTCGGCCGTTCTTGAGTTATAAGTGAAGTAACTAACACGACTTTCTTTTATATATATAGATTCTGAAAATCTTCCTTCTCTTCACGTAACTCTCTTACTAAATTCACATGTGATAAACGCTCTCTTTTTGTAAGCCAGTTTTTAACCCACACTTTTCGCCTTTTCTTCTTCTTCTGTCGAAGACATCGTTATACAGAGTGAGTAAGTTTCACGTGTGTCACTAACGTCGAGCCGAGTAAGTTGGCGATCTTAAAATCCGCGTACTTCAAGTTGGTACGTCTATCACCCACTTAAATATAAATAAAAATCAGACATCATAAAAGTGTAACTTAAAAACAAATAAATTTAGCTCAATATCGGGTTAGTAACTTTACTATGGTGTTGAACTGCCCAATGCCCAAACTTGCATTTAATTAACATGTATCCAGTATTAGTAGACTTGTATTCTTTTGTTGTTTATTTATTTTATTATGTTAGATCAGTTTTAGTTAGTCATAAGTTAGCATAAGGTAGTTATAATTGGTTTTATACTGTAAAATAACTATTTACTTTAATAAAAATATTCTATTCTATTCTATTCTATTAGGATTAATGGTACTAGATCTCGCTGTGCTGAAATACTACTTTTATTTTAATATTATAGTGATTGACTCACATAAGCTTATACCTAAATTAAAAATAAAAGTTATTTTCCGATACGATAAAATATTTCACTAACTAATTTCATCTTTTATTTTTTTCAGACTACGTTGGCTTTTAGTTCCGTGAATCAGTATAAAAATAATCTGCAATAATTCTCTTGGAGCCGTGTGCTAATTAAAACGTCCCTAGATAGGTCCACGGTAATTAATTGCATCTTCAGGAGTAGTGCAGGTGAATCCGGGTGGATCCATTTTTAATTAGCACTCTGAGCTTTTTGAGCTTTATTGGCTTAGTGGAAGAACACTCGACTTTCATCCCGAAGGTTGTGGGTTCAAACCTCGCCGCGAACCTCTGGATTATTATACTTGAAATTGTGCGCTTTGGAAATACGTGCGCTAACGGTGAAGGCAAACATAGTGATGAACCGGCATGTTTTGAGAATTATTAAAAGTTTGAAGGACATGTGTCATGCAAATTTCAAGACCAAAATTATCTAAATCAGTCCAGCCGTTCCCGAGTTATAGCGAGACTAACGAACAGCAATTTATTTTATACGTCTAACAGCTGACAAGTATCTGATGATGATGATGATGATGAAAAAAGACCTTGTAACCGCGATATCTCTCAGCCGGCAATGATTAATCACACATCATCACACTTCCTCCGAATTAAAGAAACTTCGCTTGAGTGAGGAGTTTTACTCCCGGGAATCATTTTCCTGTAAAGGTCAGGATACATGGCTGTAACTTTAGATCCAACCTTTATTAAGAACTAGCGGTGCCTGCGACTCCGTCCGCGTTAGATAATGTTTGTATGGGGGCCACGCCTTATCATAACTGGAGCAGGAATTTAAATAGCCTATCGTGTGTCCCAGACGTCGAAATTTTTATCTGCCAAATTTTATCAAATTCGGAGCATTGGTTTGAGAGGTATGGCGGAACATGACATACATATAGACAAAAATCTAAAAATTAACAAATTAGTTTCAGTATCGTTTTTAAGAAAATATATCTGAAAAATTTTTGTTCTGAGGTGGGAATCGAACCCGTAGCCTCCTGCGTCACTCGCCCGCTGCGCCACAGGTGTCGTCAATTTATCAATCGACGTTTTTTCTATTTAAATCTATAAAAAATGATTTCGGCCGTAAACACCATGTATTCGTTTCTAACACCCACAGGGCACAAAACTAATTATAGGATAATAGCGTTGTTGTAAGTTTATTGTTGAGAAACTTGTGTAAAAGCAATCCTACGAAAAAGGTTGAGTGTAACGTCCATCCTTGTATCCTTTTTACTGTCCGACACGATTGGAAATTCTATGATCGCATATGCTTCGTATCTAAAATGCGCAAAGTTATCTCTCTCTCATAATAGAAAATACATATTTACAAATCTGTTAAACATATTCACAAAGGTAAAAATGTTCGGCCTTATTTAATAGCTTTATTTCGTGGTTTGAAAGTAACCACCGATACCAAAAACCATCGAGTGCTTAAAACTTAAAGCTTTAAACATAGATCCTCAATATAACTTTTTAAACTATCATTGTATTTAACAATATTAGAACATGAAACGGGTAACATACCATGATTTAAATGTATTTTAATACCATGATTTAAATATTTTTGAGTTTCCCGATATTCCGTTGTTACATTACAAGCGCCATATTCACGCACAGATCTCTCTGTGAGGATGGCGCTTAAAAACCCGAAATATTGGGGAACTAAAAAACAATTAAATAATGGTATTTTACCCGTTTCGTGTTTAGGTATAGATTCTCAAGTTCAATGCGACCCCATAGCAACCACTCCATAACATCCACAGGCCACCCTCAATGCGTCCCTTCGAATACCATTGACAGACCAAACACTGGTCCTACATGTAGTATGTATAACTGCACTTCCCACACATATCTGATAATAAACCATATAACCTAGTGAATAAGAGCTATATGGAGCATGCGTGTACAATATTGAATTATGTCGTGAGGGAGGGAAATTAAATATTAAATCATCATCAATAAAGATTAAAGGCAGATAGGTAGAAAAACTTATACATTTTACAGTTATTATTAAGTAAAATAGCATAGATAAGCCAACTTTACTTGAACTAATAAAATAAATAAATATTACTGGACAATTCACAGCAACGGGTGCTAGATTTCTGATATACTTAATTAATATATGTATATACATACATAGATATATAATTTGTAAGATACATAATATGTATAACACCCAGACACTCGGAAAAATTGAATCCTCCAGGAGTAATTGAATGTTGAAACTGGAAGTATGTAGTTTTCATTTTAAAACGATATAACTAGTCTTACAATAAGTAATTACTCGTATCATTAAAACTAGTAAAATAATTATTAATTTAACTTATCGTCAATTTAGACGATGTTCGTGTAAATATCACCGTTTTATTTTGAGATAAAACAAAAATAAGGGTGGTTTAAAACAACCAATGGTATATTTTAAATACCAAAGTCCAACAGGGGATTAATATATTGTATCGTGGAGTGCGAGACGACGCTTAGGGTTCCTTAGAATCGATAGTTTTACCCTCGGGAACCCTTCAATCGATAACTCCCCCTCATGCGATTTTGTTTGTGTCTTTCGAGAATGTTCTGTTGATTTTGTATCTAAATAAAATGTTGTGCGTACCTGTTTCAATTTTGTTGTTTTAGTTTTTACGTAAACTGATTCACTTTATGAATAAATTTCGTATGTCTATCTAGTATTTATCAGTTGCCAGCTCTTTATGATATTGTATTTGTAGAATAATATGTATATTTGTTCGGCAATATTTATTTATTTATTTTTTATATTTGGGAAATGCAGTTTAACTGAAAAAATATTTAACCACTAAAAACGAATAAATCGTTACCTACACTAACTTATTCATTAATTCTACTATTAATATTTTTTTAAAATCTGAAACCAATACCTGACTCTAAATAAATTATAATAAATACTCAAACCCCGCTTACCTAGTCAAAATAAATATAAATAGGTAAATAATATAAATAATAAATATTGTTGGACAATTCACACAGCAACATCTAGCCCCGTGATAAGCTCTAAGCTTGTGTTACGGGTACTAGATTTTTGATATACCGTACTTAATGGAATATACATACATACATAGATAAAATAATCAATAAAGAATAATATAGTCGTGAAATAGCACAAAAATGAGTCTTAAATTCCAGGGTAAAGTTGTCCTCTAAATAAACACAGGAGCGGTCAAGTTATTCGTTGTAAAATTGCGAAGGGTCACCACACCTGACAAGCGCAGTCTCTCAATAGTAATTCACCTCAGCCCTCAATTTCTTACCTGACTGCGCCCAAACCTTCCGAGAGCTGGCACCAATTTTAACTAGCCATTTGGGTAAAGTTCTTATGTACCTAAATGTTTATTATTGGTGTGTGTAATAAAGAATTATCTTATCTTATCTTAAAGTTCTCGAGTGGAGACCACGGCAAGCGCAGCGTTGGACGTCCACCAACAAGGTGGACAGATGATCTGGTGAAAGCGGTTGGCTCGAGGTGGATGCAGGCCGCGTCCGACCGTAATTAATGTCTAGCAGTGGTCCATTGTTTTGTCTGACATGATGATGATGATGTTTTGAGACAAGGCCTTTTTGGCTATGTGGAAGCACAAGCACATTAGACTATCATTCCGAAGGTCGTGGGTTCACCCCGCAATGTACCTCCGGAATTTTCTTCTTGAAAAAGAGCACATACAATAAAAACACGTGCATTAACGTTGAAGGCAAACATCGTGAGGAAAAACTTTGTAGAGATGTGTCTTTCACGTTGTTTGCCTTCACCGGTAAAGCGTGTACTCACGACCTTCGGAATGAAAGTCCAGTGTCCTTCCACTTAGCTGAAACGACTTTTTAAACGCCTTGCCTCAAATACCTGGTAAAAATTCCTGCGAGCTCTCTGACTAAAAGGGTCAGTCCTATATGCGAATATCCTGTCTATTCACAACCTGCCAGAAACGTGTATTTTCCATTTATCTTTCTTTTCTGATTTCAGGACCACTGTGGTGAAGTAGGCTAAGGTCCCCGCAGAAAGTAGCGAGTTCGATTCCCGCCCTGAGACAAATGTTTTTACGATCTTTATATTTTTGGTGTATGTAATGTTATATAAAATGTATCTGTGTAGTGTACTTATTGTTTTTTGTACATCTGATATCAAGTTCAGTACCTACCTGTAACACAAGCTTATCACAGGGCCTAGATGTTGCTGTTCTAATCGCTTCTCAACATCAGCAGGAAAACAGTGAAGCGAACTGTCAAGGCTAAATTATTTCCATGTAATTTTTTTTTTAAATAATTCAATTTATTTAAGACCATATTCTTAATGGAATTAAAAATAATTTAACAGTAGTAAATAGACGAGCTATAAATGATTTATTTAAAAAAAATTTATAATAAAAAATATCTACCTATGTATGTATATTATATTAAGTATATCAGAAATCTAGCACCCGTAACACAAGCTTAGAGCTTACCACGGGGCTAGATGTCGTTGTGTAAAATTGTCCAGAAATATTTATTTATTTATTTATTTTATTTATAGTTATACTTACGTTTTTCAGGCGTGTCAATATATGTCCATTCCATACATAGGTTGCCTGGAATAAATCGCTCACAGCGATAAGGCCGCCCATTGTACTCCAAATGTTTTAGTTTTAAGTGTGTATTGTGTGTTTCTGTTTTTGTGGTGTGCAATAAAGTATTTTCTATTCTATTCTACCTGTGTTTCTATGGAAATAAAGTATTTGACTTTGACTTTGTCGTGTGAATTGTCCAGCAATATTCATTTATAGTATTACGTGCGCAATTAGAAATGAGTTCTGTAAATGGCGTCCGCTCGCATGCGTTCTCGCTCACTCTCTATCGCTGTCTATACTTTTATCCTTGTTTTGCCAATCGTACCCATACATACCGCCGCCATTTACAGAATTCATTTTCAATTGCGGGGGTTATATTCCCCACAATAAATCTGACATTTCCAGGAAAAAGGTAGTTTAGGCCAACCGCATGTATACAATGTCAATCCTCAAAACTCGACTGTGGAACATTCATCATACGCATGTCGCATCTGGACAGATTTATGTACTCTATGACTCTTTTGTTGTGTATTCAGGCTATTTCAGTGCGTTAGTTGAATATTATATTTCAATCTTGAGGAAAAGTTGCCAAAATTGTGGGTAGGTACCTATATTAAGTTAACTCGGTAACGTTAAGAGTATTTTTCACCAGATATAGTGAAAGTGTTGCTATTAAGTTTGATATACCAATCAGGGCAATTTTCTACAATACACGTGTCATGCAGTCAAGGTTGCGGGTTCGATTCCCACTTCGGGATAAATTTTGCACGATCTGCAAATATTTGTTCCGAGTTATAGTTAGTTGGGTGTTACAAGTATATTTGGATAATATACAAATAAATATCTATGTAGGTATATTATATTAAGTATATGTATATCAGAAGTATAGCACCCGTAACACAAGCTTCGAGCTTACCACGGGGCTAGATAGTATTGTGTGAATTGTCCAGATATATTTATTATTTTTATTAATCCTCCAATAAGTTTGATAGGACATAATGTGACTAGGTATTTATTACCTATTCTTGTTGCTGAATTAATGAAGTTGGTAAGAGAAGTTCCTACAATTATTGAAATAGGAAGTGTTGTATAACACAACACGCGTACTACCGAAGCCAATAAACCAACTCCACCTAAGTTTGACCATTACTCGTAAACAACAAAAACTAAAGGTAATATTAGTGTAACTTGTAACCGAAAACTAGAAACTCACTCTTGATGTGAAAATACATATAAGCTCAATTTATCATTTGGCTGAGTGGGAACTAACACAACTTTCATTCTAAAGGTCGTGTGTTCAAACACCGCCGCGCACCGTTGGATTTTTCGAATTGAAAAATTTACGTAAGGTTTATAAACACGTGCTCTAACGGTGATGGCAAACATCGTGAGGAAACCTGCATGTTCTGAGATCTTTGAAAAGTTAAAAGGACATGTGTCATTCACCAACCCGCACTATACCAGCGTTGTGAACCAATGACTTATCTCTTTTGTAAAGTAAGAAGTCCCTGTGTCGGAAGTGGGAACATAAAAAGGGGTGATGATGATAAGCTCAAAGAACGAACTCTTATTAATATCTCAAAATAGTATGTAGGTAGGTTTGTTTGTACTGTTTGGTTTTGTTTATAGATTTGTTCCTTTTTACTCGTATGTTAATTACCTGTCTACTGCTACTCCAATAAGCTAATCCTCTTGACTATATAAGGAACCCTCGTTCTTATTCGTAGTTTTGTCTTTAAGACCTAATTTCACCACTCTCTGTTTGTTAGTTTAACATCCCATTAAGTAATTAACAGTCCATAAATATACGTAAACTGACAGTGATTAAATATAACGATATGTTAAACTAACAAACAGAGAGTGGTGAAATAAGGTCTAAAGGTGCTAAAGCTAAAATAAAACACTAATTTCAAACCAGTTTCTTTATTTCATGTTCATCATTTTGATACAACATACAATTAAATTTATCGTCAGATAATTATCAATCCTTAATTTCTAACTTATTCAAAACCTGAATAACAAGTAAGTATTGTGAGTATTTATTTATTTCATTTTTCAAGTAGTTCAACCCACACAGTTCAAAACAAGTTTAACAAACTTTGAAACACAGAACATTGCTTACTACTGTCACGAGAAAGTAATGGTACAATAGACTTATAGACCAAGAGCCTGTGATGGCCAGACCTTCCTTTAATTCACAAGCGTGAAAATTCTTTCATGTGTATGTCTAACATAGGTAAGAATAACCCCCAAACATGAAACCTGGATCGCGGTTCCTTTGGGAGATAACAACCTTTTACCTGTTATCTCCCAAAGGAACCACGATCCAGGTTTCATGTTTGGGGGTTATTCTTACCTATGTTAGACATACACATAAAATAATTTTCACGCTTCAGAATTAAAGGAAGGTCTGGCCATCACAGGTCTATACTAAGAGCCCGGTCTGGTAAGAAGTTCAAGTCTTACAAAATCAAATCATCATTTTGAGAACAGTTATTGAGACAATTTAGACTTATTTTTAATCTTTAATCCTTATTATTGATATTTTTGAGAACGTTCTAGGTTTATATCTATTATTAAATATTTAATTCCATTATTAGTATTATATTCCTTTTTTCAATGTTAGGTGTTTCAAAGGTCTTATGGAATGTTTAATGAAAGTCAATTCCAAATTAAGCTTTCTTATTATAAGTACAAAATATATGGAAAACACAAAAATGCTCACTCACACGTAACTAAATGGAAGATGATACTTTGAAATTATGTGATGTGTTTTTGTTTTTTAGAAATAAAGCAGGATTGGAAATTTTTTTTTTACCGTATTTTAATACCTAATAATATTAGAGTTATCGGATCAGAGTGATTTTGTTAGTAGCTGTGATGTAATTAGACACTATCCTAAACCCAAAAATGTGCAGTTTGAGTAAGCTTTGCTATATTTTCAATGAAAAACAAGCAAGGACATATAAAGTTTTGTAAATATTTTTATCTTTTGTAGACATCACATAATTCAAAGTTTCTCAAAACAAAACACACTATGTTAAGTAATAAATAATACAGCGTTTATCTCAAAGACAAATGACTTATAACATCAAATTTTAACTGCAAGTTATAGAATATATTTTTTATCGAAAACATCAAGGTACATAGCATCGACAATTTGTAACCAATGGAAACTGAACATGCAGAAGACATTAAAAATAACTGAGCATTATGTAGTCCCGAAGAAATATGTTTTAGGAGCGAAAGCTTTAAGAAAAAGTGTTTAGTTCAAGGTACCATTAAATGTGAAATTAAAATTTAAATATTAATCAAAGATTAAAATAACTGAGCATATGTAGTCCCGAAGAAATATGTTTTAGGAGCGAAAGATTTAAGAAAAAGTGTTTAGTTCAAGGTACCATTAAATGTGGAATTAAAATTTAAATATTAATCAAAGATTAATATATAAGGTTGTTAATTATTTTGTGGACGAGGTTATTTTCCGTTTTCTCCGCCAGTAACTAATACTCGACAAACAACAGTGTTTTATCGACTTTCGCATCCCAAATTATATTCTCACAGACACGTAATAAAGCGTCCAACTTCGTGACTAGAAAAGAAACGATATCTTATGTAACTCCGGAAAGGAAATTAGGGTATAAACTAATATCAGTATGGAAGTCTTACAAACTTGAAAAAAAAACGACACTAGGGCGACAGTTATGCAATACTGTTGACTAGTTGACATATAAAAACTTAAACCTAAAATAAATACAATAAATTAGAATAAATACAACAATTTCCAACTTGCTTCAAAAGCTATTTGATAAGCTTTAGTCCTATTTTTGGGGTATAGCGTTTATGGCGTTTTGGTAATGAAGTGCGAAAATTAACAATAGTGCTAGAAAATAATGATAAAGTGGGTTGATTGTTTTATCGATAAATCTTAAAGGTGCTTAGAGGCGGAAACAGGTGAACGGGTAATTTCAGAGATTATAAAACTGTCGAATACAATCTAATGTAACATGAACACTAAACAACTAATTCATTGGCCATGTTCCTGTATTTGGTACTCATGAAAATCGACGATCAGAGTTTAACCTTTATAGATAAACTGCGTATTTCTAAAGAATATGTGCGTATTGACATAAAATCGACTATATGAGTACAAAAACAGAATACAATGGCAATGATGTATTAAAACACACGTTAATTTAAATTCCTACACAGATATAAACCTTAAGATATCGATTAGCATTCGAGTTCATTATGAAAAAATATATCATTGGAAATATTTTTCAACTTCTCTCCTTATCAAACCATCCAAGAACAACTTATTTATGCATTGTGACAACCGATTTTTATAACTACATGTATTCCTAACAACACTTTGGCAACAAACATTATTTACTTTTTTTTTCTTTTTTCCTTCGATTCAACCACCAAGAATCAACATTACATTCCATTCTCATCGACTTATCATCGTCTTTATAGATTGAAGACATAGAAGTATCGATAGGAGATAGTATCGATAGGTTTGCCGGAAGTCGATGAACTGACCATCCCATCACTAACATTTGGCTATCATTGTTTCTAAATTCAACTATTCCAATAGCCAGTCTTCCAACTTCCGGCAATAAATTAAGTTTAAACGAAAACAATTTTTCCTGGATTGTTTTTTTTCTTTTTTTACCATTTTCTGTCATCAGTCTTAAAATTGAGTCATACCATCTAACTAAGAAATGTCAAACCCTTATTAATATACCTTTCTAGGCCAAAACTAACATCAATTGTGATCGGGAAATGGAGTTCAGCTAGGAGATTGAAAATATGAGATGAAGATTAATTTATTGACTGTCATCATATATAGTTGTTCTTACTTAGTTTTCGTTCATAACCCGTCGAGGGTAGACACGATTAAAGGTTAACTGTCTAAGGAAAAGGCTGAATAAGGCTTCAGGGAAATTACACAATCCTTAACACATACATTATTGGTTTTAGAGTATCAACATTTAATAGTTTTTTTTTAATATTACCTTAATACTAAAGAGTACAAAAAATAAAGGAAATATTGAATATGAAAAACAACAAGTTATCAGCGAATACTCGCAATTTCATATAAGAACAACGTTTTTTTTTTCGTTTACAGTAACATTAATACTTACGAAGTAGAGATGGAGTAACATTAAGACGACGACTTTCGAAGTGTTGCCAACATCTAGAGCCATTCATATACTGAGCTTCTCGGGCGCGACTCGCAACACTACCAACACCAGAAAATGTATTAATTCTTGCGAAATGAAGACGCCAATGATGTATGAACATTTTCATTATTGCTCGAACTTGTAAAATTTAAAATCCTCTAAACGATCTAACCAAGTGTTGCGATCGTCCGTCGAGCTCTCAACCATCATTGTTTCCCTTCGATTATCCTCAAAGTATCAAAAATATTTGCCTTTCCTTTAGTGAGATCGAAAGATCATGAACAGTCTTAAAGTAAGTTAGGTAACATTTACAATGGCGATATGCATTCAAGTGAAAACCAGTTAGGACGAAGTCGAAGCCACTACGGAAAACTACTGCAACATCTACTTAATGGTACAAGGTTAACTTTAGCACTTACTTTAAACATTTAGGCCTGGTTCACAAGCTTCCGTTTTCCTTTACGACTACCTAACGACAATTTAATACGACACATTCACTCCTCCTCAACTCCCGCCTTGAAAACGGACGCTTGTAGTCCACGCAATGAAACGCTTCATGTGAAGGACCCTACAAAACCGTCTCTTTAAGACTTAACACATTACCTCAACTTTAAGGCCACGGAGCAAAATGGTGTTTCAGTAGAATAATAGTAATTATTGAATAATTATGTAAAGATGACACTAATCTACGGCCTTATGTAAAGTTTCAATGGAAACTATTGCTTCAACATCAGACGAGAAGCCACCGATCTCTGAGCACGATGAGAACACACCAACACCAAAACAAGCGAGTGGTTTGACAGCTAAGTTGTGCTTGCAAGCTTGACAGATCTGAGAAGGCTCTTGCGATAATGCGTCACCAACGACGACGGAATGCCGACAATAGCAACACTGATGGAACTGGTCGCAAGATACAAACAAATGGTACAACCGATGCGGAAGAAGCATCACAAGTGTCACTTAATCCTAAAGGTATACATACCAGGAAAGCACTGATTGAAAACGTTAACACTACATTGTAAAAAATATCGGTGTCAGATTATACTGCACAAAGCTCAATGTGTGTCTTACCCACTAAACTAACGAAGACAATGCACTGTCTAAAAATACTCTACTCAATACGCTAAGTAGGATATTATAATTTAGTTTTTTCATAAGCATAGTGTCATACAATGGCAGGATGTCGTGTAAGTTGAGTGTGGACATAAGCATCGTATAACTAGTAATCTTAGTGCTTACATTAACATTAATTACCTAAGCATATCCACGACTAGAATCATTTAGAAAGATTCCAAATTTGCTCTATCCTTCGAATCCCAACATTCCTAAAATTTTGACTATTTCCAGTGTGCCACCACTTCGTGGGGAGATATGTAGTTTTTAGTTAGAAACAATTCACTATTAAATCTTTTATCTTCAACATGCGTAATCCAAACTGTTGTATTGTCAATAATTTTTCAAACAAAATACTACCACGTACCTAAATTTCACTAACCGTCCCTCATACACCAACTTTATAAAAACATGATATGTCATTTGCTACACCTCTTTAACCAACGCATCATATTTGGAATCTTTCCGCCAGTAAACATATTTAGAACTAAAATTCACACCTTAGTATAGAGATAATCTAGCACGTTGTGCGCTCGATCTATGCGCAGTGCACCTTCGCATCCGGGCGTGTTGTGCGCAGGCGCGAAAAGCAATACTGAAAACGACACCAATCTTAAACACACTAATGATAAATGCATGGAGTACGAACATTAAATCTACGTTCCTATAGTAACATTAACAGCTAAACACTCTCCCGCTACAACATCGTAAAAAAACCGACGCCACAGAGAAAATTAACACTATCATAATGCAAACTTTAAACTAACTTAAGCTTTACCAAAATATTTTTCTTTCAATAAAAACTGTCTCATAAATTCAAACGTGATTTAAAACATTCAGCGTAGCCTGAGGAGGGATGGTTTGTGCAAATATGTGCTTTGTTTACTTCACCTTAACATACAACGATCACAATTTTAGAGATTACGTAGAGTAATCGAGCCAACACGAGTAAAGGCGGCGCCTGCCCGCTTGGGCCGCAGGGCGCCGCGCTACCCCAAAATATACCTTTTAACCCCATA
The DNA here is from genome assembly GCA_963691955.1 of Chloroclystis v-ata. Classification (NCBI taxonomy): domain Eukaryota; kingdom Metazoa; phylum Arthropoda; class Insecta; order Lepidoptera; family Geometridae; genus Chloroclystis; species Chloroclystis v-ata. The sequence continues at coordinate 3,755,563 of OY829909.1, read as the reverse complement.
ATCTAAACAAGTTATTACAAAATTAACATCAGTCAATACAGTAAAATCATCAAATATACATATTTCATGAAAAAATACATCAAAAATTAAGTGAAATACCAACGTTCTGTGCATTTCATTAAAATTATCGGCGAATTAAACTTTCAACAATGCTACAACACCGCCTCTTAACTACAAGCAATGATATATGACGATCATATATGATAAAATCCATTGGAAATGAATACAATTCCTGAGCAATCGTTAATATACGAAAGATCTGTATATGTAAATTATGTATATGCGACATGAGCTGCTATATACAAACCCCTTAATGCTAAATGACCAACCAACGCAAGTTCCATAAAATTCAACACACGGCGTAGACAAACCGCTCTGGCGATCGCTACGACTGCCGACGACTCGCCGACGACTCGTGAACGACTTGTGGCAGGTGATCCAGCGGCCAATGTCCGGCTAACGTTAAAACTACAGATATGCTTACTCCTAACAGAATAAACCTCGCAAATTCGAAAGTCATAACTCCCTGAATCTAAATAACATCTTACAAATATCGCTGATTCATTATAAAAATACACATTCTTCATCCAGTCCTGGTAACCCATCTCGCTCCTTATCCTACCCCATTACACACTACCAACAAACATCCTAAACGTTACTTTATTTACATTTCCTGATTGGGTATCAAATGAAAATAGGAATGGAGCGAACGAAGCTTGAAATTTCATCAATGATCAAATCCGACCGGATCAGATTCAGTGATTCTAAGGAAAGAGACAGCAGCTTAGGAAAATCTACAATGGGCATGAGATATCGAAACGATTAAGTAAATGATACTTATTTTTACCTTAAGGAATCGGCGGAGTATAAAATTATAAAGTTTGTAAGCCTAGATGTGCTTACACTATTAGGTGCTAAATTTAGTAGTAAAGTGTTCCCTAGGTTAATTGACTTGGAGATTGGGTTTTGGTTGCGCTTTTTAAAAGCAGTGCTGCTGAATGGGATCGGTAAAATAACCTTACGACGAAAAACAACAAGATTAAACGAACACAGTCGAGTGTGCATCGACCTTTTTATTTTTAAATGAAAAATAAACGCGATTTCAAACGAAATTTGTATAACCGAAAAAAATTGTCATTTTTATCATAAGGTTTGTAAGGTCCTAAACGGTAAGATAGCTACAATTCGTAGAAAAGTAAAGCTTAAGGGATATTAGTTTGCTTAGTATAATTAGTCCTTAAAAGAGTTATAGCCTACATCATAAGAACAGTACTTATTCATTTTAAGCCGCCTAGCGCTGAGATTTAGTTACTAATTATATGAAAAAGGTTGATATTAGCCATTTTGTTAATAATGATTAAGATGAAATTTAATAATTGTACTCATCCTTGCGAGTTTCCACACGAACAAAGCGTATTCTTAATTATTTAATCTTATCATGAAATTTAAATTAAAATCCATTAAGATAAAATTGGAATGTACCTAAATTTGGACCTCATTTCTATTCTATAGCGAAGTAATTAAGAGCAGTAAAATATAAAAGCAATACTTACAGTCATGCGTTTTGTTCCCGGTACCAACTGCATTGAATATGTCTAGGCACACACACACTACACAGCTTACTTACACCAAACCGACATTTTGTGCTAAAGGACCCTATTCTAGGAGCGCAATATTCCAATATACAATTTCGATGCATAGTATTACCATACGAGCTGACTCAGCGTTATTACGATAGATCGAAACTGTGTGGTAGAATATGCTGAGATCATTGGAGTTTAAAATTAAGTCTCAAATTACTCATTATTAGAATCATGATTCATGATTTATTAATTTTCAATTCATCATTTAATGTAGAAATAATTAAATTTATTTGAATTCAAAAAGTTTAAATTATTGAGAATAATATACTTAATAACGGTTTTTATTTAAAAAAATTATAAAGAAAATTGAGTATTGAATGAAAACAAGGTCAAAGTTCTTAAGCATTTAAGATTGGTCAAACGTATGAAAGCTGATGTATAAAATTGCCATCGTTATCAATCAATCCTCAACTAATATACCTACCTAAAAGTGTTGCAAATTATAACCTTTAGCACAAACATGCAATGAGGAGCTTTTGAAAATAAAAATATAAAACTAAGCGGCAAGCTACCAGGGCAAAACAAAATAAAACACACATTAAAACTGTAATGAATCGGTATTATTATCAAAAAGCAATTATACAACAAAAATAAATCAAAACAAAACGATGTACATTAATTTAAAGAACAATTGTTTTTACAAATAATTAAAAAATATAATAATTATAACAACAAACATCGACAAAATATATTTAAGACAAAAACACTTTCAATTTAATCAGTCGAGATTTAGAAATGCAATTTTTAGAATGAACCTTTTCACTAAATTTTACTAACATATTATGCGAGAAAACACAAAAGTTTGTGAACAAAAAATACTTAATTAATATTGAAACTTAAAGTACCATTTCCTGGTTAAGATAAAAAAAAACTAAAATGGAATTAAAAACTTTACGTGAACACTTTACGTGAAGGTGTAGTTGTCATAATTCGCAAATTAAAAATTCAATACACTACTATACTATAAATATAATACGATGAAATTACCTCAAATAAGTAAAAGCGTATGTTGTTACAAACAGAATTAATTCATGGAACGAACACTGGGAGTACCACAGGTGTATTTCATGAAATGAATCTGTATTAAGTCTAAAAGTATACCCAAAATCATCTAGCGTGACCTCAGTCCATCGGAGCGAACAGATATATCACGATTGAAACGTGATGGTAAATAAATAGGGGTCGTCAATCATCGGAGTATTACGTTCAATCATGGCATGCGGTAATTGTGTAAAAGGCTCTGTTCATTAGGATGGACGGAGGTGAGGCAGACATGTACCCAGCTTACAATCATTTAACGCTACCAGTGGATTGTGTGAGCGACAGCCGGTCGCCTCGGAATAGGAACAGGCAAGTCTATCAAATTAATCATTGGTGACGATCACTGAAATTTAGACTCCGAGGCGAGGTAGCACGGCTCAAGTTCACCCAATCCAGAGGTCGGTAACTAGTATCGAAGGCGCGCCTAGAGGGCGCCACGCTCGCTTCAACAGATATTACGGAAACTCAAATGATAAAGTGCAACGAACGCAGCTCAGAAAAATAAAGGTTTATCTCTATTGGACTATTATGAACAAAAAACTCCTCAATAACTCAGATTATGGTACATATTTACATAACAATACTTATATCACTTATTAGATCACAACATAATTGTATGGCACACGACTTATTCTGCGAGCGAGGCTGTTCTGGGCGCGTCTTCAATTCAAATATGAGATAATTTTAAAAAAAACATAGGAATATCACCAAATCATAACACGTTACCTAAACACTAGTAGATCAGCTATGATCGCGTCCGGGCTGGACAGCATCAGATCTCTTTTGTCATAGATTCAGCAAAAAATACTAAAAACTTATTAAAAACTACTAAAACCAAAAAAACTAATCAAAATCAAACTAAAATAATTCAGCTAAGACACTCAAACACACGGTACTGAAGTTAAAAGTAATAGCATAATATTCATAAAATACAAAAAAATAAACATTACACATGCACCGTTTAATACTATCGCTACAAAATTAATAAAAGTGTCCATATAAAAATATCTTACCATAGTAACAAACTGTATATTTAGTATACCGAACCGGGATAATACTCCAGTAAGTAGTAAAACGCGACCAATATCGCTTTTGCTAAATCAGCTATAAATCTCAAAAAAAAATCATTAAAAACAAAATGCTAGCGAGACGAACATTCCTACAGCTCTAATAGTTACTACCGCGTCCAATTTAAATACTATAATCGAATAAAAACGAACATATTATAATCAACCAAACGTTACTATTTTATAAAAACAACGAGAAACTTAAGTCAGTGGGTCTCAGCGACTAGGCGGTCAGACGTCAACATTTAAAACAAGATCGTTCTAAGGGATTCATCCACTCTAATAGTAGGGGCGTGTAGCGGTGCTCCGCATGCCCAGAGATACTACCATAGACCAGTAGGTACTCTAAAGTCATTGCTTCAAACGCCGCAGTCAACTTTGTCATTGATAAAACCCCTAACATTACATCCCCTTAATTTCGTAACTACAAGGGTAGTAACCAAAGAATGTCCAATTTAACACTTACCTAATAATAATGTAACAACTCTTACATAAATTCCATAATGATAATTCGACCGACACAGAATAAGTGCTAGTTAAAACAGGGAGTGCTATTGTGCCGTAGAAATACCTTACAACTAACAACAACACCGCTCGATGATCTCTTATTACGATAAATCACACGCTTAACGCCTAACAATTTTTTAAGTAATAATAGTAAAATATTGGTCCAACAAATGGGCTAAATAATACAAATGCCCTCAATTTTCATCCCTAATTAAACGACGTGGGACATGAAAAAATATTTTCAATAGCTCAAAAATGATAAGGGTCCGAGAACACCGCACAACTTTCGGATCTTTTCGTAATAATCTCCTTCAGATAGGTACTCGAATAACAACGTCAATACTATAACTAATCTCATACAGTTTCGGAAATAATTCATCAGAGATCTCATGCCGAAAGGTATCGTAGGATTCCCACAGGAACAGGTTGGATCACATCGAGACAGCCGTTATAACACTTGCCACTTACAAAAGAGGAGTCTTTCGCACACGGAACTATGGTAAAATTGACACGCTCGTTGGCTGTTCAGGGTTTGTGTCGCAGTGTGCCGATTTTTCTATAGTTCGGTCGGTTCGGTCATTCCGATCTCCTGGGGAAGTAGTTCGTAGCTCACATGCCTATAGGCGGCACTTGCACGTAGCGGTAGATGTAGAGGCGGTAGTCTTTGCTGGCGAGCACCACCGACCCGTCGTCCATCAGCGCTACATCGAAGCACTGCGCGTGCTTCACCTTGCTCTCGAGAGCGGACACCAGCTGACCGTCCTGTGTGAATATCGTCAGGTTGAAATTGTTGTGGTTATCGGCGATAAGAATCTCTCCGGCGGCGTTGATGCCCACACCGATCGGGTAGTTGGTGACGCCCTCCCCGCCGATCTGGCGCAAGTAAATGCCCTCGTAGTTGAACACTTTGACGCAGTGCGCACGGTTGTCGCTGATGAAGATCTCCTGCTTGTCGTTGACCACGACACCGTTGGGAAATTCCAAGTGCTTGGAGCATCCGAATTTCTGGAGCACATTTCCGATCTGGTCGAAGATGATGACGCGCATTACTTTGCATTCGACGACGACGATGCGGCCTTTGTTGTCGACGGTTACACCGCGCGGGTGTTGCAGGATGTTCGCGCCGAACTTGCGCACGAACTGACCGTATTGGTTGTAGATCTGTATCTGGTGTGTCGGGGACCGCTCTGTGACGATGATGTCTCCGGAAGTGCGCACGACTGCAACTCGGTTCGGGTACAAGAGTTGTCCGTCACGCTTTCCACATTCTCCGAACTGGAATTTGAAACGGCCTTCCTTATCGAAGATCTGAATACGGTGGTTGTTGGTGTCTGCTACAATAATATCATTCTGGGCGTTCACCGCGACGCCACTGGGTTCCGTAAACTGACCTTCCATCACACCGAATTCACCAAATTTGCAGTGGTAAATCATTTTTTGTCTCTTGATCTGGGATTTTGGTGGAAAGATAGCTGTAGATATCAGCTTGTTCGTCAGATCTAGAATTGGATCAGGAAGCGCAGACGCAGCAAGCGAGTAAGGGTCCGGGGTGGAGGGAGGGAAGAGCGAGTCGCAACCACCGTTTGACCATTTTTCGTAGGGATTAATACCGTTCAGGTTAATATCTCCCAGAGACGCGGTTGAGAATGGCCCGAGGCTGTTGACGCTGTTGAAGCGTTTCGAGATGATGTTAGATTCGAAAGGCGATGTGGACTGGCTGTTGTGTCCGATCAGGCCGTTGGTGTAAGGGCGGTCGAGGACGCCATTTAATCCACTGGGCAGATGGATGCCTCCATTCAAGCTATTGGAGCTGCCGTTGACGCTGCTGCTGCTGGAAGATGAGCCTCCGTTCAAAAGGCAGCCATTGGTGGTGGGACGAGCAATGGGGGGTTGTTTCGAAGGTCCGACGTTTGCCTCTGAGCTAGAGCGCACGTATCCAAAAGTGTTCCGGACGCCAACCTGTATAGCCTGGTAGTTGGACACGAATTCAAGTTCGCAAGCGGTTTGCATGCTTTGCTCCACGTTGGAGCTCATCAGCGCCTGCAGCTTAGTGTCCAGCAGCTTCCTGAACATCAGGATCTCGGCGAGGTTGGCGCATTTCGTAAGTCTTTCGATAAAGTCGCAAGTCTGGTAGATTTTGTCGACCGTCTCTTGAGCTTTCTGTCCGACGACGGTCAACGCAATCTGTTTGGTAGAGAATAAGCTCTCCAATTCTTTGAGCAATTCCTGCTTACGCTCTTCGAGCATCGAGCGGTAGAACTGGAACGTATCGTTGATTTCATTTTGAGCTTTGTGGTATTGAACTTGCAATTTACCTGCGGCGTGTTCCACAGTTTTGACGACGTGTCTTATTTCAGTGGCGCGCGTCTTGGCTTCGGTGACGATTTGTTGCATGAGCTCGAGCTGCTTGGGCCCGGCGTCGGCGAGGTGCTCGCAGTCGTGCACCGCCGCGGGGTGCTCCAGGATCGTGCACTCCTTGCACACCGGCACTGAGCACGTGCGGCAGAAGTACTTCAGGATATCGTTTTTATGTCTCGGGCAGAAGGCGGTCTTATCACCGTTCGCTGTCATAGTAGTACCGAGAAGACTTAGTTTGTCATCTTTGAGATCGCCGAAGGGCAGCACGCGGTGTCCTTCGAAGCAGTGCATGAATTGGTGTGCCATGACGCAGTTAGGGCAGAGATAGTTGGCGCAGTCGATGCAGCGGGCGATGGCGTCCGATTCCTTGGATTTGCAGCCGGTGCAGCGGGCGCTGGGCGAGCTGGCGTTGGCGCGCGCGGGGCCGAGGAGGTCGGCGTCCTGCTCAACGGCAGCGGCGATCACAAGGTTGGTCAGAAGACCGTGCACTCCGCCGGCGGGGAGCGTGCTATCCACGCGACAGGTGACGCAGGTCACGCGGTCCGGGTGAGTCTGCTCCCGCTCAAGGCAGGGTCGGCAGAATGTGTGGAAGCAGTTGAGTACTTTAGGATCGATGAATGTCTCGCGGCAGATGGCGCAGATGGTGTCGAGGCCGTCGAACTCGCGGAGGTCACATACGGCGGAGTCGCTGGCGGGCGGCGACGAGCCGCTGAGGGTGAGGGGCGACAGCGAGCCGCGCTCTATCGAACTTATTGAGTTGGCACCGGGCAGCGACTCAAGGGACGGGGTGCGTGAGGCCATCTTCAGGACACCGGCATCCCTGGAACAAAAGAAACACAAACATAAACATACATGTTAAAACTCCGCTTTTGTACAGCGTGTTTCGATGACGCGATGTCGTAAAAAACAGACGATAGACATCGTCGATATTGCCTTGGAATATGATATTGCTGTAGGTGTTATAAAATGGTTCACATCAATCTTTTGTGTATAACGTTAACCTGGTTTCTTATTATCTATCGACCGACCTTTCACGCTGCAAAATTCTTTCTGGCGTAAATGCATTTTCTTCAGTCGTGACCTTAGCAATAGGGGTGCCATAAACGTGATAGATAGAACGAGCTTTACGCGATATTTCGGTGAATTTATGAGCAGTGGAGTATGATGGCGGAAGGAGAGGGTGAGAACGAGCACATTCATTATGGTTATGTGAGTGCAGCGCTGTTTACCGGCCTGCAGTTGCGTCTCGCGTTGCCATGGCGACGGGGCGCCAGCTAGGGGATGCTCGTTCGAATCAGAGGGTGGATATTTATTTCGACTCCCCCGTTACCTTAGGGGAGATATTTGCGAGGTGAACGGCCGCAGCCCTCTCAAAATTCTACACCGAGTTATAAAGCAGTTTAATGTTTCTAATTTAGACTGCAATTCAGTTGCAAATCGCAATTTTGTCGGCAGTTACGAGTTAAAATTTATAAATTTAACACTAGAAATGTGGTATTTCGTTCTTTTACAGTCCATCAGGCAATTATACCGCCAGCTCGAATAAAGTTTGTTTACAGTGTCATAAATTTTAAAGCTAAAACTGGTTTCAGGGTTCTAACGTCCAATATTTGTACTACGTTGTTAAAAACTCAATTTGAACTAAACTAAAGTTCGTGTTTGTTTTATACTATTCATAGTTTTATGTAATGAAAATGTACTAGAACATAATTTTATGATTGGTGATTCTAAATAGGTTCCAAAAAATTAGCTAAATCATTTATATACAAAAAGCACGACTTGTTTTTAAGAATCTGCAGTATTATAAACTCACAAGTGAGTTTATAATAAATTAATAGTTACAATAACAAATAATATTAATGAAAATTTAAACTGAGTTACTAGTTTAACACGATAACAACCAATACCGCAATTAATCAAATTAACGTTTACTCGGTAACTATAGCGGTTTCCGGCCGAACGGTCAAACGTAAGCCTCAATAGATCACGGGTGTCTACGTGCTACGTCGTAGCACTTCGTAGCACCGCTACGGAGTACGCCGCTACAGCTGGCTGGAGGCTCGGTATTTACGTGATGTACGGTATGTCCATCGATGGTCCCCCGATGGACATTTCTGTTACGTGACGTGAGACGTACGGTTACGTGGAATGGGAAGCAATAAAATAGATGTTATGTGCTCTTTTTATTTCTTTGCTCTTTTTAAATGACAGAACGTTTTAGATGTTAAAGTCAGATAGTTGTTTCGGAAATTAAATATGTAACATCATATCATAGTCAATAAAAATTAGTATCTGAATTTACTTTTTTACTTATTTGTTGATTACTTTTTTGTTGATAAAAGGCGAGATTTTAAGAACTTTGTTATGTCACCAACTTATGTTAAATATCGACTTTCAACTATCGCATATATAAGGATAGACTTTAATAAGTTGATTGAAGCCATGTTATATTACGCCACAGCGGATTAATGAGAAACATTCACAAAACCCCAGATCCATCCTTCCCATGTTGATCCTATGCAAATGTCGACAATCAGCCTGGACCTTAGACGTCGATGTCATTTCGCATATTCAATGACCAAGCTTTACCTCACGGAAACAACCCATACCAAACGCGTCTCTATTTATCCCCACTTAAGGAACACTTTCGAATACCCAGGGGCATAGTAAAGGCATTACAGCAAATGTAAGCTTTACCGGGATCGGTTTAAGGGTGTGTTTGTAAGAGCAGGGGGTTGCATCGGCAATGCGTTGCTGCATACGAAATGACCACATAGGGAGTAATGAAGATATCCGAATTTGTACTGTTTGGCCGTTTGGGCTTTTGACGAACGTTATTACTGACAAATTGGACATGGGTATTGGGGAAATGAGCATCCGAACCATTTAATTAAAACCTTCATTATTGAATGGCTGTTGGCGATTAGGGAATTCTACATTGTCATTGTTTGTTAAACTTAGCACTACTGTGCAAGTTTAATGTTTCATGACGTTTCAGTAGTAAAGTCATGTGTTTTCAGTCGAAAAACTTCTGATATTGTTTAAAATGTAGTAATGTATAAAAGTAGTGAGTATAAAAGATAAAGTAAGTCTAGAAATAAGATTTAGCTTTTTTGTAAAAGAACTATTTTTGTGATCCAATGAGCTCGTTTTAGAATTACGCCTAGAACAAAACTTGTAATTTTATTTGCATATAAGAAACTTATAACTGCGATTTCTTACTATATAGAAATATTCATACAAATTATCTGACTGGTAACACAACAAACAATTTAACAAAGAAGCCCAACACAATTTATATGTCTCCTTACAATAACATCACTTTCGATCTTATTTCCCCGATCGCAAATTTCCGCATGTAACAAAAACAATCAAATAGGTGAACCCTTTAGCCAAGACAACGAAACTTATCAGGTGCAAGGGACAATTCAGACCTTAAATTTGTATTGCGTGTAGGCTCAATACATCGCGCCTTTGTCGTCAAATCCCAAAGGAGCCGAGCCCTTTGCGATAAGGCCAAGTTAGGGCACAACTTTTCTGTATGAGGGTTCAAATCAAATATTTGTTTGCACGAGATTTGTATCAAAGGTTAATGGAAACTTTTCAGTGCTCGGATATATGTTCAATTCAAAGGTCTGGTTTGCTGTGTTATCTTCTTTATTTTTATTGAGATTTGCTATTTACGTTAAGAATATAATATCCTATTAATAATATGCAATGTTATGTAAGCTTTAATATATATTTATTATTGTTCTTAACAGAGGCTCAGTCGTTATTTTTTAAATATTCTCTCGGTAAGCGCATCTTACATGGGATTAAATTTAGGTTTTTGCCCATATTTGCAATAGTTAAAAGTGTTTAAAACAGCTATCACTTAGAACATAGAACGGTTTTTTTAAAAGCTACAGACACTTACTTGGTCCGTATCCTTATTATCTTTTAATCATTATTGAAATTGTAATGAGATTTCACACATTAAACACAACTTTAACACAGAACGGTTCAAATAATCAACTAAACACGCTAAAGTAACCAAAAAACAAACATAAGCAATATTACCAGTTCCACTAGGCCTAGAAATTCAGCGTTAATACATTATGAATCAACATGTTACTAAGCTAGTTTAGATACGAGTACAATAGATTCATTAAATATTACTGAGTGATAAGTAGGCAGATTAATTCTCTTGGCGTTAAACTTCGGGTGGAGTGATGCTTTATTACAGTAATTCTTGATCCGGCAACGATACGATTATATTAACTCAAGAAGACAGTTTTGTAGGAGCAGTACTGTATTTTAATATTTAATAGTTTAATATCTTTAAATTTATATAGGATATACGTGATTTTGATCAAGGCTTTTTGAGAAAATCTTAATTACAAAGTTATTGATGAATATCAGCATTATGACTGATTACAAATATTTAAGTTGAAAAATTCAAGTATTATGTACTTTATGCGTTCGTACTCTCCTATTATTTCCCGGTTTAGGACCAAGACATTAGAAATCCAATGTCCAAATGAACACATCAAAATTCGGTACTTATCGCTACAAACAGGCCCTAGTACTTGAGATGCCAAGATATTCTCTCGCAAACTAATACATTGCGCCAGTCGGTCCCCATTAATTGCAATAAGGTTCGCAGCAGATTACGAACCTCCGAAGGGCTTTCCGAACTAACGTAAATCACAGGGAACCGACAAGGAAAAATATACCTACACGATGCTAGGGTAAGATACAAATTAGTTTGAGGGGAAATAATTTAAACGTTGCAGAATTGTGGTCGAAGTACTAACGTAGCAGACTATTATTTTAGGGTAACATGTACTAATTTTGTGCCATTGTTCAATGCCGATACGTAGGAGCACAAAAGGAGTTGGAATATATTACCTTTGTATTGTTTGTGAAAGGATTTCTTGTACAGTTGTATGTTAATGGAGGTGGGTTTGTTTGATCTTTTTGGAAGGCTCAAGTTGTCGATAAAATCCATGGTCGATATAATATTTTAGATTTTTTCTACGTTGCTTTTTGTGAAAGAGTGCTCGTCGCTTAAAACCAATCAAAGTTTCTTTAGACAAGATCTTGGATAAAAAGTCAGACCAATCAAGAATATATAATATTTGTATTGTTTTATTTTCTCCGGGACTTTAAGTCGATAAGTTGAATAAGCGTAAGTTATGGTTATATCTTTTTTTCAGTTTTCTAAAATGTATTTCTACTCAGCCGAGAATATAAAAGTGGGGAAAGTAAAAACATAGATAATGCAAAGGTGTCCCCAAAAGTTGGCTCATAAGTTTTGGGGCGTTGGGGGAATGCAAATTATTTTTATATCAGAAGTGAGCAAGGGACCCGAAATTTCATTAGAATTGTAAATTGGTCGTTTATAACTTGAAAAATCCACAGGATGTATGGATGAGCGCCGCAGATGATGAGTTTTATTCTCGTTGTATAGAAAAAGTAAAAACATTTTGCCGCGGGTTGAATAAGTAATTAAATAGTCATAAGATTTTTGACTCAGTGTAAAATCATATATAAGTGTAACATTCATTTAAAAAAAATATCATTATATTGGTATTGTATGTCATTTTTAATGGTTAAATAAAAACTATTTCTGTACTTTGTTGAATTATATTTTACCTCTTTTGACAACTTCTTATGAACTGCTAATCTCTCTATTCTAGAGCATTCAGCTCAAGAACTGTGAATTCATCCACCTTAAATAACATAAAAATATGTAATTACATTATGTATTAGAATGTAATATAAAATATGTTCCACTTAGTATGACTTAGAACAAATCCCGCAGAATCTACGTAATAAATCTGGCCGCAAAAAATCGTGACGGACATTTTTATTTGCAAATTCTCGAGTTGAAACATGTCGCTGAAAACCGTAAATCGTTATAATGACTTAATTTGTTATCTTTATTAATTGTGTTTTTCGTATTAATGTGGATTACAGCATCCATATATTATTGTTAAGATTTTCATAAAGTTATTACTTAAATTATACATCTGTGTACAATTGTTCACTAAATAATTAAAAAGAAATGAATCATGCACTCAAATAGTACTAGTTTATAAATTTATTGAAGGTATAATTTACACATATCATCATCCCTATTTACGTTCCCACTGCTGGGACACAGGGACTTCTTCTCTTAACGAGAGAAAGAGAGAGTGTGAGAGAGAGAGGGGGAGAGAGAGGTGTACCTACATTATCTATGTGAATTATCTAGGAATTCATTTATTTATTTGCGATAGAGCCTGCACCTAAACTTGCACATATTTTCGATTCAAGTAAAACTGAAAATTTATCTCAAAGCGAGTAGTCTCAGTTAAGGGATGCAAATGTAAATAAATAATGTATGACGGTGGATGTACGGGACATCTATTATGTACGGCGCTGCAAACTTACGGTGGAGGGAATTCCGATATAATCATGTTTTGAAGTTCTTAAATTATCGGACTTTGAATGATTGTAATATTTGTATTTTTATAAACATTTTATTCCCTGTCTTATTTTGAACATATAGAATCTATACGAAAAATAAAAAAGAAGTTTACCGTGTCATAAGCGTTTGTAATCATTTCCATAATATGTGTGAATGTGTTGTTCAGTGAATAAATGATTTTATCATAAGTTAAATAAATTGTAAATTGCATCATCACAATCACAATTTTAGAATTAAGTTAATACATAAGCTTTATCAGATTCTAGATCATTAAGCGCTCGCAATGAGCTATCTGGCTAATTAGCTACTAAATGAGTCATTTAATCTAGTGTCGCTGCTCGGAGATTGATTGATTTGACTGCAAATTCTGATTTCATCACTGGTCAGAGCTTTGATATGATAATGGCATTGAGCACTTTAATGATCATAGTTTCATAAAATGTGATCATTAAATTGCTAACTATGAATCGATTTAATTATTTTAAAAAATAAGCGTCAATTTGTATGTAATAGCCTTTTGCGACTAGTTTAAAATAATTTGTTCAGTAATCTAACATTCCATTGTAACCTCTACGTGTCGTAGACATACTACGCCGCAGCCGTAGAGGCTCTACGAAGTTCGTAGCGCTACGTGGTCTGTGTTAGACTCGGAAAACAAGATAAATTAATAAATAAATATTGCTTGACAATTTACACAGCAACATCTAGCCCCGTGGTAAGCTCGAAGTTACGGCTGTTAGATTTCTGATACGAAGAAAGATATAGTTTTATTACACAATGAAAACACATACATAAGAGCCAGAACAAATATTTGGTCACGAGGCGGGCATCAAATCCGCAACCTATTCCGTAGCAGCGAAGTCGGATCTTCACACGCTGCGTTTCCTATCACTTTATTAAAAAACCTTTCAATGACAAGTCATGATATGGTTGTTTATAAAATAACACAAAACGGTATTTTCTAAAATTCGATTGTGGTCGGCTGTCATCAATCGAACCTCAAATACTAAAAGATGATTATATTTCCATCCTGTTATACAAAATTTCAGTGCAATTTAAGCACAATAGACAAAACGCTTAATGCTAACAATTAACGCTTGAAACGTAAAGCGAACGGAACACATTGCTTATGTTTGATTGTTCGTTGCGGGCGCAACTCTAAACATTGCTGTTTGTTTGTATTAGTTAATTTACCCTGCTTATGTTTCAATAGTTGTTTGTTCAATTACGTTTTCTAATTTGTACTATTATCCCTATTGTTTAATAGCTGTGCTCGCGACTTCGTCCGTGTTAAATTATGTTTGTATTGGGGCTAAGTCTTATCATAACTGGAGCAAGAATTTAAATAGCCTATCCTGTGTCCCAGACGACTAAATGTTTATCTACAAAATTATAATTCTATAAAATTTCATCCAATTCGGATCATTGGTTTAAGAGTTATGGGGGAACATACATATAGACTTTTTTTTCAAATTAGTTTCAGTATCATAATATTGAGCCTATAAACGCAAAAAAATTCCATGACTGACCCTTACAGATTATTTATTAGTTTAGATAACGACATTGCTTAGTGAAAGAAAATAGATACCTTTTATGCCTCACTATTACATAATAGCATGCTACTATTATGATCTATTTTATGCCATTAATTAAGACAAGTGTGGCGTTCAAATACATTAATTACCAGCAATTTGAGATAACTTCTGTAACGGCCGTAATTAACGGCGTTACGAACGTAACGCTTCGTAATGAATTCGTAACGATCCATTGATCAATTCGCGAGGACGATTTAATTGCGTAGAAATTAATTTTAAGGTCTTTCTGCCGTGCGGAGAGGTTACGAATATGACCTTGTATTTGTCTAGTACTTCAAATAAGCATCTCGTCATATAAACAGAAAATAATAAGTTTTATCGAAACTATTGTTTGTTTAAGGAATATAGCTGTTCTTTGGAAACTAATAATACATTATAAAGAGTAATGAAAAAAATACAACTCACTGGTTGGATGAGATTTTTCTATGACTTTGTCTCACTATATTATGGAAAAAAACTCATTCTACGGATCCGTCATTATTTATGTAATTTCTGCATGTCAAAGTACTTATTACTTATACTCAAGCATAACTTGGTTATCATTTAACTCATTATTTATGTAATTTCTGCATGTCAAAGTACTTATTACTTATACTCAAGCATATCTTGGTTATCATTTAAAAAATCCATGTTTACCATATTGTTTCGTCTTTAGCGATCCTTATAATCTTGTTTACTTTACGGAGCTGTTTGTTTTGTTAAAGCTTTACAATTTAATTATAAATCAGATTACGCGTACAAACACCTACCCATTAGTACATTTACCCATCTGATCCAATTACAGCATCTCAACAGATCTAATGTCTTTCGGATAACATCAAACAACGGTAATTGCTTCATAAATATCACAAATTTAGGATTGTCGCGTCTTTGAGAGGGCAGATAAATGGATAATACTTGCTAGAAAGAGATGCCCAGTTTTCCACAAGAGCTTTTCTGTTTTATCACCAATTAGATGCATGAATAATGTGTTGATAGAAAGATGCTGATTTGATGTTATGAAGCGCAGTAATTTAGCATAGCTTTCATGCATACATGGGCTGGTACATAACAACATTGTTATATGTTTTGAGTGGCGAATATATAAATAAAGATATTAACAGCACTACCCGTTCAATCGAAAAATGGCAAGCAACTTTCCTCCCAACAAAAATTATTAATAAAAAAACTTATGAATAAAATATATGCCTTCTATCTTTGTCCCACAGCTGGGAAAATATCTCTCATTTCCCCTTAAATCTTTTTCCTTTAAACCTACGCCTACGTAGCAAGGAAATCGTAAATATTTTTTACCGTCAAATTATTGCTGCGTAGATCTGAGCACTCGAAGTTTATCTTAAACGTTTTGCCCCCCTCGAAACTCAGAGTATCATCAGGATACTTACCTGAAAAGATAAAAGCACTTTATTAGATAAGGTCAAACAAATACAACTTATTAATTTTAATACGAAACGATATTAGCTAGAAACGTGTTTCTTACCGTTATTCAAGATTAATATCTAAACTTCTGAATATCGTTTTATAAAATAAAGAATTGTAGAATAATTTATTTTAGAAAATATATTTGAGCTATTCACGATTTATTTATTTGTTAATTGATTCAGAATGACCTGGACAAGTAATTTTTGATGAAATTATAAAAATTGCGTTAAGTTAACATACATACGTTAAGTATACATCTATAAGTTTTTTGCCATTTGGCTACGGAACCCTAACAATCCTTGTTTTTGATCTGCAAACAACGAATAGGTAAAATAATACACGTAATAAGTAAAAATAATAATAATATGATTTCTAATTAAACATTTTAGGTCTAGCAGTGTTGTCTAATCTCGGACCAAAAGCTATCATTTGTAATGTTTAAGGTTTTATTCTGCCTAAAAAGATCATTACCATTCAAGGACAATACGGTGTTCAAAAACTCAATTATACAGAGAAATCACGTCGATTCTGTAATCTCGAAGTCCCCCTAATTACTTAGAGCAGTTTTGTTTAAATGTGTATATTATTCGTACTGTCTCAGAATTTTAATTTTCGGCTCAAATAAAACTTGATGAAAAGAAAGTTATTTCAAGGGTAGCCATTCCAAAAACAAATCTAGAACACAAAAGGTTGCTTTGTCGTTACATTCTAATTAAAAATATAAGTATTTAAATTTAGAAAAAGTTTATATTAAAATAGAGATGGATATCGCAACGATTCCATTTCAGTTCGCTTTATAAGAAATTTAAATCTAGAATTCTGGAATCAACGATCGAAGTTCAAATGGTGTTTTTAAAATTGAACGGTATTTCTGAATTCGAACGTGCCATTCGTATAGTTCAGGAGCCGACTGCATAACGAGCGCCCGATTACTTTTGTTCGCAACAACAGATGTTAGAAACGGTCCGTTGATGGCATTTGTTCGAAACTAATCGTTCGATTTCGACGAAAATAATTAGTTTGACGCGAACGGTGAGTTCGTACTTTGAATTGTTACTACCTATATATTTTATAAATGTAAAACGCAAACTATTTTACATTGCGGACTTTTAACTTTAAAAATGAGAAAGTTTAACATAATCACCACCAACAAACATTATAAAATACATTTCTTAATATTACAAAGGCAAACTTTGTAACTAGCATTTGCATAATCCATGTAATAGTAAGCTATCAAACTCCAAAGGATTATAAGTTTTTAACATAACATGAATTCTGAGATGTCCATTGGAGTGAAGTTCGCGAGTTCGAAACTTAAACCGGCAAACAGAATACTATGAATAATCCCGGTCTTGGAAACGTTGATAAAATCCAGTTTCAGTTACTGCCGTAGTAAATTGGCACAGTAAGTCAATGCCAATCGGGTCTTGAGATTTTGAGATTGGCTTTTAAAAGGGAACATAAAATGTTTATTAAAATAGGTATGTATTTTATTGTTTTAGTCTTTAGTAAGTAAATTCATCATCATTTCTGGCAAAAGACCGGCAGATTTGATCAAATTATTAGTTCATCTTGTTGATGGACGACCGACGCTGTGTTTGTCGATTCTTGATCTCCTCTCGAGAACCTTTTGGACCCATCGGCCATCGATTCTTCTCGCTATATGGTAAGTAAATTAAAGGAGTTAAAATTTTCTATTAATTCCTGATGATAACTTCTACTTTACGACTTTACTACGTCAGTATTTCCCGGATTTGCATTGAGCTACCGAATGCTGAATGCTTAGACTGACGTAACGGATTAACATATTAATTAAAGTTTTGTTTGTTATGCAAAGTTATAATTGCAGTTGGAAACAGACCTTTGAAGTGATGTGCAGAATTATAATGTTAGCTCTTGAATAGTGTATGCCAGTAGTTATCGTTATCATCTTGCTATTTGTTATTCGCTTTCAGAGGAGCGTAGAGCTTCCGTTTCCGAGTTAAAATTTTGAAGTGCCTAGTTAAATAAAAATTAAGTGTTTTGACTCGCAAGACTCAGCGCTGCAGTGGGCTTAATAATACTGATGAAATTATAACCGTATTAGGAGATTCAATGATATCTAGATTTCTATTAATAGTACTTCATAGTTAAATATATATCACATCACAATTCATTGCGCATTGTCATATTTAAATCCTGTAAATATTATTCGATTCGTACACGAATATTTTAAAACAACTCTAGAAATTGATCCTGACGCCCTAGATATTAGAACCATAAAAACACGGTGCAACATATAAAATAAATATAAATATCGACCTATATGTTTTCAACATTCATATGTGAAACTATCTAGGTACCATAAATTTTAACACTAAAAAACTTTTACGATCCTTCATCCATATTGTTCAAAAAGCTGCAACATTTGTTACAAGCTATCAGCTGACGATTTGAAATATTTTTTGTAAATAAACATCGAATACGTCAGTGTCAAAGAATCGTTATCCGAAAAAATATGGCTACGACCAGCTGCTTCCGTAACAGCTGATCGGATATTAGCGTTGTCTCACTCGTTCGTTACTAACTTGCATATTGTTATCCTTCTTCCCGCTTTATTTTTCAGTGCTCGCTAATGAGCCGATGAAGCTTCGATCGAGGCGTGTGTTTGACGTTTGAGTTTTTTTATTTTTTTCCTCTGAATAGGTCCGACGGTTATTGTATTCACCCAAGTGATGAAGTTTAATTGGTTTTTACTCGAGAGAATATTAAAGATGGGTGAAGTGAAAAGGGTTTATGGGTAGAACGCTCACCAGCAGATTTTTCTTTCTAAATATTTGAGGAAGTATTGCTTGAAAATGTTTTGTTTAGTGAGTAAATTAAAATATTATGGAGTTTGAATTTATATTCGCTAAGGAAAAATCAAACCTATTAAGTTGTTAAATAGCAATGCGGACTTTACGAAAAGTATAACTTTCGAAGGACATAATTAAACAATTATCGTCTCGGCACAAACAAATAGGAAATTTTAACAGCTTGTTTCATGAATAATTTCGTTATTCAACTCGCGTGTAGAACTTGATATAAAACGTAGGAAAGTATATAACTTGTATAACTCTGAATACCTAACACGCGAATTGAATGCGGCGCCCGTTACAAATTCAAAAATTTTAAGTGTATCTGCATAGGTTAGGTTTTCGGGAGTAAAAAAATATGAAATACCGCACGCGAAAAGCTAATAGTGAAAGGATATTGTATAATTCAATTAAAATTAACATAATTATTTTAAGACATAGGCAACATTGTTTGTAGGTCGTTTCAATTCATGATAAAAATATGTAATAGGTTTTAGGACGACCATTAAAGAGATGAACGCATAGCTTGGTATCACATGTCCGTTAGGAAAGAACAGGAGACCTCAAGGGTTAATTAGAGAAACGAGGGTTAATAGTGAATGTCCTATGGCTGACTGACGATAAGTAATTTACCTAAATATATAAAAAACAATGCCACTTTTCGTTGTTATGTTATAAACAGAACGCGTGGGTTGAATAAGATTGTACACGTAACGGGCATTTTTATATTTCGAAACTTTCTATCATATTATCAGTAATATTTTTTGTATTCAGAAGGTTATGTAAGTTCCTATTTAGACAAAGTTGATTTTAACGTGTCATTGAGTTTTTTACCTTGGAGCACGCCAAGAACACTAATGTTTTAATAATTACACCTTAAGAAAGTGCAATAATTGACATAGTTTTATAAAGCGAATGGTATACTTAAAGTTTTTATTATAAGCTTTTAATAACTACTGTAATAATACGTATAACACATTTGCACGCAATAATTTATTTCTATTTAAATTTAAAATTCCCTTTCAAAGTTCAAATTGTTATTAGCAAATTACTCTTAATTGTTCAACTTAAACTACTCTTATTAAAAAGTATTTCAACTATTATCAGTTCAATGAATGAATAAAAAAATATTATTATTCACATACGTATAATATTATGCCTGATGATAGCGCACCCGTTACAGAAGCTTCGAGCTTACCACGGGGTTATATGTTGCTGTGAATTGTCCAGCCAATATTTACTTTTTTATTTACATAAAATCATGCAACTACTATTTATGCGTCCGGATTTAATTATATTTAACTGAACAGGTAGACCGCAATAAGCCAACTCATAAGTCGCAAGTCTACCCATAGATTAGAATTAACTGTAAATGATGTTTTGGCAATTCAGCCCAACAGGAAGATTGGCTGCATTGCGACGGCATAGCGGCATAACTCGGCAGAATTACTGACACGCGAACAAAAACTTCTTCATTTGACAAATTAACCCTATGAACTTAATTGGTAGCTGTAATTTTACCGGGATTCGGGATTTATAGGTGGTTAAATTATAAATACGTATTATTTTATGATGCAGGAGGTTTTCGTACTAAATAACTTTGAATATGGCTGTATTACAATCATCATTATTATAAGCCCATTATATAGGGCTATATGGGTGGTAGTAGTATTAAATAAAGATTTGGGGATCAACATCCACATTATATATACTTATTTACTTTAATGAATGATTATCTTTATGATATGAAACTTAGTCCTTTCTTCTAGAGATATTTTACATATCATCGCAGTAAACTGTCAAAATAAAGTTAATAAAAGCAATCAATGAAAAAGACAATTCCCGTTAAAATTTTTAAATATAGTGATAAACTAACGCAGGCTAAACTGTAGCCGAAAATCATAATAACAATAATGAAAACAGTATCTTCATAGTTTAAAATTAAAACAAAACTATGAATACTGCTTTCATTATTTTCGCGAATAACTAGGTAAAGTGGCTTTCGGAGAAACTCGAAAATCAGAATTACAAAGTTTCACGGAAACATTAAACTTTTCCGGGATGAGCTCAAGCAATGCAAGTACTAGTTCCGACTTACACAGGATTATTAACAGATGTGTCTGTCTAATTAAAATAATGGGATTAACTTTACTAGAGCTTCTAAGGATAAGTTATCATCATATCAATCTATATTACGTCAACACACGGGCACGGGTTTCTCCAACAGAACCCTTTATACACAAAACGACTCTCGTCTTCTGTCGTATAAATTTAATTATTCCCTTTGTTGAAGTTTGGTGTGGTAGCTTTGTAGCCTAGCTCCTTCTAGCGCTAGTTCTGCCTGTGTGGTGCCGTCCTATAAATAGAACCATACTTTAGAGATATTAGAGAGATACATGGAGATAGATTCATAGGAAGGCACCACACAGCCAAAACTAAAGCTAATAGGAGCTAGGTTACTATGTTAATTTATATAATGTCGCCCAAAATGTTATACAATATACAAGCGGGATTCGAACCCGCATTTCTTGCACACCGATCAAGCAAGCGCAAAGCAAGCCACTTTATCTAGAACGTAATATTAATAAACATTTCCACGTCTTCGTCTTCGAAAATAAAAAGCTTCAGAACGCCATAAAATAAAAATAACCCATAACAGTAGCTTCAAACGCCATGACATCAAAGTAGTGTCAATTATATAAAAATACTGCCTCCCAGAGCTTACGGTTATAGCCTTGCAATTCACCCTTAAGGTAATGCCCCGCACATTACATATGGGGTGATTTCCACCCTAGGGGAAGGTGTGATGGAAAGGTATTGTAAGGGAACTGATAGACTGATGCAGGAAAAGGCAGGATTTTATAATGTTGTTGCAAAACAAAAAAGACCGTAAAACATACACTGAGAGAGAGTATGCCAAAATGCCTTTCCTTGTAACGTATTAGTCATTGTTATTGTTATTGTTTTATAGTATATATTTAGCGTGTTTAAGTTTCTTTATTTTATTCTATTTTGTATTAGTTGTAGGTTTATGTATTTTATATATTAATTCTAATCCTAACACCACCGTCCAGTTATATTCTGCAGTTTTTCTTTCCATCCTCAGGTTGTCTGGAAGAAATTGCTTTGAGCAATAAGACCGCCCATTACATATACATTTTTGTAGTCTTAAGTTTTTTTGTAAATATTTTTTATTGGTGTGTAATAAAGAGTTATCTTATCTTATCTTATCTTATTGTTTTGGCCGAAATCGATAAATAGTCATACCAGCCCTAATAATAAGTATAGTTACTAAATAAATAAAAATCATTTATTTCAGACAACAAAGTCCATTCCTACACAAATCAACGAGACAATTATTAGTTAAATAACTAAGTATAAATGTTTAAGTATGGCTGAAATGTAATTATCATTGGTCAATAAATTCTTCGTAGATCGTTTTTCATTGGTTCAGTGAAAGCATATTTAAAGGCAAAGCAAACGAAGCCTGGAGTAAACGCTAGTCGTCCCATTTATCTCAGGTTTAAAGCTATTATGGCCATCAGGTGTCCGTCCCATTACATCCTCATTTACTACAGAAATATCCCATCGTAAAAGTAATTTACTCCGTAATGAAATACAAACTTTCCGAATTTTCTGTTATCTCGATTTACTTGTAAAGCATAATTTTCATGAGTTATATACCGGGTATTGTGTTATTTCGTAATTTTGACCAAATACTTGTAGAAAATATGTTTGTATTTTAAGATTTGATTAATGACAAAAAGTTAAGTATGTATTTATTTGGTTTTAATGCGTCCTTGAAATGCGTCCTTAATTGATAGGTGGTCCTGGATATAAAAAACCTCAGTATTTTCGAATCTATGTAAGCATAGATACTACATATCATAAATATTTTCTTTATTGATTTCTAACAACCAAAATTGATTAAAGATTATATTATATTCAGTTTTTTCTAAAAACCTAATATGATTTCAAAAAGCATGTTGCTTTAGAATCTTTAGATAAAGGTACAGCGCGCATGCCAAGATATGCACTATGATATTATAATATTGTGTTTTCGTGAATTTAATATCAACATAGTAAAGAGATATTACATTCGTAATATAATATTTACTTGTCTTTCCTTATGAAAAATGTAAGTGAAAGACATGCTTATTCAATATTTATATACGTTTATCCATAGTTATGTATTGTAGGGTGCATGACAACGGAAAGAGCGATTTTGTCAAAGACAATAAAACATAACTGTCTTTTTCAAGCTAGTGTTAGCGTAATATATCTGTATTCAATGTATGTATATTAAACAGAATATTACCAACACTTATTGGAACTTAAATTTCATTTAATTTGACTAGGAACAAGAGTTTTCAGAGATTAAACCTGAGGTTTTAATCCAAACTTGACCCTGAATTGGAATCAAACTCACACCTTATCGCAAGCAGTCAAAAAGAATCGTTAAGGCAACGAAAAACATCTGTACTCTCACCAGATCAAAAACAACACTCGGAATTCTAACTTCAAACAGAATACCATCGAATTTTTCGATTGTAATAAGATAAAGCCACAAATCAATACAAAACAAAGTTAGCCGAAGCCTGTACAAACAAAATTATTTGGATGAAAGTCCCCGCCAGCAAAAGGCGGAGGGTGCAAAAACACAAAGAACTGTCTCGGTCGTATGAAAGAATCCACGGAAGTCCGATTTGGAGAATTCCTTTGGAGATGTTCAGGGCCGGACTCAGGGACGGAGAAAGGTGCAAACGGAACTATTAATGTATTTATAACTGTCCAGTCCATACATAGGTTGCCTGGAAGAAATCGCTTACAGCGATAAGGCCGCCCATTGTACTCCAAATGTTTTAGTCTTAAGTTTGTATTGTATTTTATGTGGGGTATGTACAATGTATATTCTATTCTATTCTAAATTAAAACTAACAAATCTAATAAAACAGCCTGAAGAATCGAGTGGCAAATAGTATCTAACTAACTATTAAAATAAAAATTTATAAAAGAGTTAATATGTGTGGTTTTATAGATAACATTATACGGTCGTCCGAAAAATAATAAAATATAATTAATTTTGCCCCCGATTTTTATTACACCTTTGTTTCATACGAGTACAACTCTGCAGATCTAAAGTTTTATCACGCCAATAAAATTGTATAAAGGATGAACCGAAAGGCGGACAATACCACTTACCGGATTGCGTCGTAGACATTTGATACTTTTTAAAACGAGACCGATGTCTGATTCGATATTTACGTGAACGAATCATTTTATTAGAAAATCGGATAGGATCAAGGTTTTTGGGATTTTTGTTCCTGTTATATTGAGGATATTTTGGAGATAGATTGATTCATGGTTCAGTAACTAGAACAATTGGCCTTATCAGATAAAATTCTCGATGTCACCCGCGTTTCTGATGAGGGCTTCATAGACTACTATTTTATTGAAATATTTTGAAACCAAATTAGTGCTGAGTCAGTGTCCTTTTCGCGATGATTGGTTTACAAGCTCCGATTGTGTTATTTTATTTAGATGTATATCTATAAGCCCATTTTTTGAATAAATTTATTATCTCTCTTTCTATTCGGGTGAATTAAAAACCAAATTTAACTCATACATGACTATTATGAGCAACTTACCGCAATGTTAAAAGCAATTACAAACTAAAAGCTATGAAAATAAAGCAAAATGAAGCGAAATAATCTGGATAAATAGTAAAGTAGCACGCTAGCAGGTGAAGTAATTACATTAAAACTGCATTTTGAACGAATGAAGGTACGAATGCTTGGATCCATCGCCCGGTAGTGACAGCTTTAAAATCTAGTATTGCCAGTAAAAACGAATACATTAACTGATTGAACTGTCAGGGTTGCCAGGTAATTATGTAAATGGTCACGATTGTACGTGTATTGCACGATTTGATGGATAACTGTTGTTGTCGAAGGTACGTAATGGTGATTATGTTGCATGATTTCAGTGATAGAATAATTAAATTGCCATGATTTTGTACAAACATATGGTATCAAGAAAACTTAGCACTAATTTTCTTCTCTAATTTCTTAAATTAGCCAGACTTAATCGATAGAAACATTATAAATAATTAATCCAATTAAATATGTGATTTTTACAGATGGCAACCCTAAACCTAGCTGTCAACCGCAAGATATGTAAATTGAACCGCAGAAAAATCAGGTGCGGATCTAAATCCAACATGGCCCCCGGGATTTCCGGATGTCACAAATTTCCCGCTAATTCTGTGACGCTTGATTAAAGGGACGAAACAAATTGACTGTTTGTTTTTACGTAATTCTGTTTTTGAGTAGGGATTATTACGACGAGACACATCCATGGAAGACCCTTACATAATCTAATTATTGTTTTTACTTCATAAAAATATTGTATAACATTTTAAGCTGATATATAAAATATTTTATGATGTTCTCTTATTTGAGTAAAATAAAAAGCTATTTATTACCAAACTAAGTAATGTAATCTCATTCCAAGAAGATTCTAACAGGAAAATTCAGTACAATGGATACTTGAGTGCTACAAGGAAATTTCATTGAAACTCAAGTAAATAAGGTCAGATTTTTATATATTTAGCTATCAGATTCGTAGAAAAATCTCTAATATTCCATCAAAAGGCATCATATTTGTGTAATCCTTGAACGACTCCAAAAGAGCTCCAATCAATCATTCTCGTTCATCCATCAAAAACATTCAACAAGTAAAAACAAAATGTTATCAGGCCCAACCCTAAAAGCAGTGTCACACAATAGGGCAACACCCTACACGCACGGCAAGTGCGTGTGTGCGTACGGCGCCGCTGTGTGAGTGAACGCGTCGGAACAAGGCTGGGTGAGCATGTGTGCGTGCTAGGGCTGGCAGATGTAGCGTCGAACGCAGCTGTCGTATTCCCCTCGAAGTGAGTACTATATTATTTGGCACGCGCTTTGCTTTCACGTAATTATGCATTATTATTACGATCGCTTTTTTAAGCTTATTATTATATTGTATATGTTTTGTTGCAATTGCAGTTGCTATGCAGCGTTTTCGTGTTATAGAGAGCACTAGTGACGTGACGGATGTCGATAAAATACTACCGAGCAATAAATCTGTTGAGTAGGTGTAATGTGTCAAGTTATAAATTATTCAATAATGTTAGGCGGTAAGCTGCTATCTTTTGTCGATAAAACGTGAGCGGACAATATGTATTTATGAAGCATTAATGACTGCGGCTGAAGAAAATGAAAAATCAATACGTATTGCATAATTCATTTCTTAGCACTTAAAGCGTAAGTACAAAGTTTCTTATGTTTAGTAAATTATTTTACGGAGGAAAATCCTACCAGTAGTGGTCGTAACAATGATACGTAGAAGATTGTAGCAAAGCCAAAACGCACTCCCTACACACATAAATTTTGTTAATGTGTACATTTTATCATTCGTACACACTCCCTCTTGTAGTTCTATCCCTTTCTAAAATTAACGTCCGCAAGTCCCTCAGTCTATTCTCGCAAACAAGCGTTGAAAAATTACCTCCATATATATACTTACGTGCGCGTTACAAGTTTTATGTGTATCATAGTGGGATATATTATATTAGTATAAGTGCGTAAACGTGTAGGCAATATCTCTGGGTTATTGTGAGTTAGAACACGGGTAACGGCAACATACATTGTTTCTACATTTGTTTAACATCGAGTACTTAACATCGTGCTTGTTACTATATACATTCACGCTAGCTTTGTTATTCGGTGATACGCCGAATAAGTCGAAAGGCCATAATACTTATTACAAATCATGCTCAAGGCATTACGAGTATTACGATACGACCTTAGTCATGACCTCAAAGTCGATTTCTTTGTTATGTGATCAATAGATTCAGGTACTGTTTACTAGTCAAAGAGTAATTGCAAAATTAATTCAGAACAGTTTCGATTTAAGCGCGAGGTCGAATTATGGCCTCTCTCTTACTAGACGAACTCTTCCATCGACAGATACAAAACGGATTTCTCTTTGCTAAACACACCTTTGTCTTTCCATAAATTGGTAAATTCATTCGAACGCGTTAATAGCTTTCAGTAGTCATATCACACGGTCAGAATTCATGTCGTGTAAACAAGGTATGGCATTAAAGCGTGGGCAGACGCGCCCTAATGATCACGTTACAATCGATAATCTAGTGAGGGGACCGACCCCATGTATTTATCGATAGAGTGCACACCCCACCCTAGCATTCACTTTCGCATGTTATTGAAAAGCGTCACTTTGAATTTAGAATTGGCAAAGACCACTTAGATTTGTTTTCAAATCCTTTCAAACGAGTATTTGAATTCGGAATCGTTTTAATCTAAAAACAATTCGAAGCAAGTTCAATCAGAACACAAGACAACTTTTGTTAAGATAGCAAAGTTTCTATCTATCAAAGATCTTGGATTATGAAGTTTACATAACAGATCACAAGTAAAATGGATTGCTTGGGATGAATTTATTACAAACTTAGCCGACTGCATGCATAAGCTCCAAGTTTTTGAGGATAAATTATTCATGACTAGTCGAGCTCGCGGGTTAGCTCGTAGATTTCCGACTGATTTTGAATAAAGTTTTCTTCGTAAAGTCAAATATGAACTGAGGTACAAGAAACTGAGATTAATAACTTTTACCAAGAATTCATGTTACATAATAGTTGCACATTTATGAAAAACATTTGTGAAAAATGCACTCATTGGAATAACTAACGACGTTCTCGCAAATAGCGAAAGTTAAACCACCCATTTAAACCTAACCTAAAAAGAAACCTACGAAAAAGCGACGGAGCGCAGTGAAAATATTAATAAGTTAACGTAGGTACCTAGCCTTTACCACCATTTTAAAACTACCCACTAGAAAAAAATAAGTTAGCATAATTACGTACACGTGAACGAAATATTATGAAAACGTGCATTTTGCATAATACGCTAATGCGCATATTTCAGTTGAAGAATTGTTGTTTTCTGACTTTTCGTGTTCTTTATTAGCAAATTTTTCATTTTCATGTCGGTATTTAACAATTCGTTTAAAAGAATTATGTTGCCAGTTTAAAACACGAATGGAGGCCAATCTAATTTTAATAAATATCACGGAAAAACATAATTAGTTTTACAAAAAGGAGTTATTATCCAACTGAATCCATACAGTACCTATTACGAGAACTACAGTAATACTAGTTAACATATACATATTATACATCGAAACCGAGAACTTAAAAACCCAGATGGATTTAATCTATTTTACAAGTTTGATATTTTGCATTATTTATTTTATGTATGTTCAATTACAATAATAAAGTACCGTAAATATATCGATAAAATTTCTTCTTACTGCACTATCAAATACTAAAGGCTTTATTATCGTTAAATGAGAAAACGAAAGACAATGTGAAAGACAATTCAATGGACGGAACTACATAGTCCTCAAGATTTAATGGCTTAAATTAATGCCAATATCCCGGAACCATCTCGCCCGCCATGTTTAATCTCGAGCTGTCACTTTTACCGCACATTTGACGACCAATTAGCTCGTGTTCCAAATTTAAATGCTTGTTCTCATAAATTGATACGAATGACACTGGCTGTGTTTTTATTGTGGAAAAGAAAAATGAATGAATGAACTGAACTGAAATGAACGAGTTCTAACGGTTGTACAGGATGCAATTTGCTTTGGGAATCATTTTCTGCTTACTCACCCATCAAGGCTGATAGGCTGTCATCGTTTTTTGTAAGAGGGGTTTATAATGAAGTCCGTCCCTTTTGATTATTCTTTTTATCGTTGAATCAATAAAATTTACTGCACTACTCGGGATTTGGTATTTATCCGTTCTCTCTTATTATTTGTGGCGTGCGTGTGAAAGGGAGGGTCGTAGGCTTATGGAATACAAAGGCAAATTGGTTTGCACCCCTCGCAATCTCTGGATTTGTATGACACGTGGCGTGGGGATGAATGAGGGTGGACTGACCAGTTGGTGAGTAATACACGCTCTCGGGAATCAACGTGAGTAATAGTTTTGGATCGTGAATCATATCTGATGCTATCAATTCATATGAATATATGCTAACGTTTTATTTTAGTTTTTTTACGTTAGAAATCGTTAATTGTATTCTGATACGCACAAGGCAATAAATACTTTAAGTGTGATTTAATGTTTATATAAGAATGTTTTTGATATTAAATAGTACAAAAAAAGCTTAAAGCTTATCATGAAGATTGACATTCTAGTGTGAATTGTTCAGTATTATAAATTCGTTAATCTAAATCATGATAAAATTTTATGGATGTGGAAATTGCTATCATTTTAACGACTTAACATTTCACTTTATTATCAGGTATAATTACAAAGCTGTAAACCTTTTTCGACATTCTATTTAAATATTTTTTAGCCTTGAACTAAAAAAGTTACAAACAATTTTATTTAATTTTATAAAATAGAACGGAATAAGTTATAGTTTAATACCCTATTATTTCAACGACAGGAAAAGTGTTTTAACCGATAAAATATATTAACATGCCTTTAGTTCCTTTACCAAAAACTTTCAGATTTATCTACCATTTTCCATAAAGTTAGGGTTCATTTACGTGCAAGTCAAGTCACGTGCAAAGGGTCCTGGGTTTGTTAATCGGGCAAGTTTCTCTATTGTGTAAGGGTCTGGTGATGATGATGATGGCTTATCTAGTTTAATGGAGGACGCTTCCGGTTTCAGCCATAAACAAACCCATGAGTCTAATATAGACAGAGATTATCGTAATGGTACACGTCTTAGTTTATCTTATCGCATTTAATTTAATATGATAACTTCAAACATCACTAATTTAATTTAAGCTTGTAAAGAGTTAGTTTTGATCAGTTTGGGCTCGAATAATTTTATCTTGTAGTTGTTTATTTCGTTCATGTTCCATTGTTCTTATATAACTAATAAATAGTTTCAAGCAAGGCTCAGTGTTTTTATATTTACGTATTTTTTTATAAATACTCTGGATAGGCATATAATGTATGTCGGGGCAGACAAGAACATCGGTTGAAATATGACTCAGAACCGGTTTGTACCGGCCGCATCGCGCTACGGGTTGATTCGCCTCGCCGTGCTTGTTACTTGAAAAACTGGTTCAGACCGCTTTAATTCCTTTAAATACGACCGTCGGCCGAGCTAAAAGGACATTCTTGTTTGAGCCGTCGGACGGAACAGTGCTTTGTTAGTATTCTTGTTCGATTAGTCGGTTGGAATAGTCCTCTGTTGGCAATAAATTCATTTGTTGTTTGAAGTGTCGGTTGGAACAGTCCGTAATAAATTAATAATAATAATGTGTTGGTAATAAATTGTGTCGATGGACTGAAACATTGTAAATTGGAATAAATAATGGACGTTTCGTTGTGGTTTTATTATGAACATGAAGACGACTGTGACGTTAGACCTGGTGACGTCATAACCAATTAGAAGCCCTCTTGATAAACACACACTCTTCGACATCCTCCACTACATCTCTATCCGACATCAGAAGTGGGATAACAAACCTGAACAAGTGGGATAACAGACCTGAACAAGTGGGATAACAGACCTGAACAAGTGAGATCCGAACTTTGATAGATCTGAACCTCGATAGCCTTGAGACTGTACGCTGCCACAAGACCAAGACAAAGAAGAAGGCAAACCAAATTGACGTCAAATTTTGGAACTACCTGCATCTTTATATAATGATGCAAAAACTGACCCAAGAACAAGAAGAAGACTTAGTTAAACCATACTAACGTCAGAGTTTTGGAACTACCTGCACCTTTATAAAATGATGCAAAAACTGACCAAGAAGATGGCTTAGTTAAACCATACTGACGACATATTTTTGGAACTACCTGCATCTTTATAAAATGATGCAAAAACTGACCTAAGACCAAGAAGATGGCTTAGTTAAACTATACTGACGACATATTTTTGGAACTACCTGCGTCTTTATAAAATGATGCAAAAACTGACCCAAGACCAAGATGCCGAGCAAACAAACAATATTGAGGATCATACTGACGTCAGAGTTTTGAAACTACCTGCATCTTTAAAAAGTGATGAAAACAAAATTGATGAAACGCAAATCGGTCAGGACTTAGCCGAGCAAATAAACAATAGACGATCATAGTTTTGAAACTACCTGCATCTTTATAAAGTGATCAAATAAATGATGGAACGCAAATTGATCAGGAAAAAGCCGAGCAAATAAATAATTGGATCAAAATTCCAATGAGAATTCCTACGAACCCCTTCTATGAAATATTCTTCAAGAACTAATTAAGTTTCTTTTACAGATTCACTTCCGCACTACGAGTACTTGATGATATACTCCGAGAGGCAGATGCATAGCACGCACTGCCTGTCAGTAGGGCTGTGTTGGTGGAAGAAGACGATGCACTAGGCCCTCAAAACACTACTGCAAGCGAGCCCGTGCCATCCACCTCCCATGCTAGACTGCCTGAGCAAGACTCCGACTGAAACAAAAGTTAAGTTTATCATCTTTATAAATTTTTCCCCAGAACTCTTACCCTCCGAGAACCCTTACCCTCCGAGACCTTACCTATTCTTCATTAAAACTTTGTTGCAACTCGATGGAGTTGTAAACAGATACCAAACTCAAAAGCAAATCTCTTTGTTACAGACAGTTGCAGACCAGGCAGGTGCAGAGCGCCCACCGCCTGTCAGTCATTTCCGCACTACGATGACCTCTTCGAGGCAGATGCAGAGCGCGCACTGCCTGTCAGTATGGCCGAGTAGGCGGATGAATACGATCCTGTAGTTCTACCATGCAACACTTCTACCTAGGCAAGTACCGTAAACTTTAAGCAATATGCAACCAAAACAAACAAACAAAAGAAAGAAAAAGAAAGAAAAGAAAAAAAAAAAATTTTTTGGCGAACTGTAGATTTTACACAAACACACAAACAACTACCTTTTACTAACCTCTACGAAAATTTCCACAAATATCACGATGAGAAAATCCACGAGTATCTCGTTGAGAGGATCCCTTAGTATATCGTTGAAGATCCCCCGAGTATTACGATGAAAAAAATTCACGAGTACTGAGTGGTAAGAAATTCCGCGAGTGTATCGTTAGGAAGATCCCCCGAGTATAACGTTGAAAAAAATTCACGAGTACTGAGTGGTAAGAAATTCCGCGAGTACTAGGGCGAGACTTTCCACGAGGTACTTTATGAGAAATTCCTAGAGTACCTTAATAACCATGCAAGTACGTGGAGTGCAAGCATTGGCCATAAAATTATAAAACAATGTAAATACGTGGAGCATAAACATTGATAACAATAATAATAATTCACTCACTGTCAGCTTTCCTTATTCATTT
Source organism: Chloroclystis v-ata (assembly GCA_963691955.1). Lineage (NCBI taxonomy): Eukaryota > Metazoa > Arthropoda > Insecta > Lepidoptera > Geometridae > Chloroclystis > Chloroclystis v-ata. Next base: position 3,723,256 of record OY829909.1, on the reverse strand, counting down.
TCTAATAAACATTCTAAGTACCATGTTTTAAACTTTCGCTGATAATTTGGTGGTTGAGATCCAATTATCAGAACTAGGGCGTGCAAAACCGGAAACCGGTTTTTCTGAAAACCGGAAAACCGGACGAAAATTGACCATTTTTCAAAACCGGTTTTGGGAGACAAAACCGAAGTTGACTTCGGTTTTCCCGTCAATGAATTAAATTTGGATTTAAATCCAATTTTTCGAACTTACTCAAGAAATATACGAATTATACATGGAGATAATCACAAAAGTTCGAAATCTTTGTTGTCTTAAAATCTTTAAGGAAATCTCCCCTAAAAGCTGATTAATTTTATGTTTTTTCTGTGTTCCTTTAAAGACCCGAAAGACCCGAAGAGAGAAGAGAGGTTTTTTGTGTTCCGCAGAACAAAGACATAAAATTGCAATTAGAATGATGCACACGATGGTCAAATATTATTTTTGATTTGATCGAGTTATTTAAAGTTTATATTATAAGTTCATGTTAACTAAACAATTAATTTGATCTACTTAATAGGCATAGGTTGATTAAAACAGATAATAAATAGGTTTTTACCTATGAAATTGCCGTTTTGCAGTACTGGTTTTTTAAATCATAATAATTATTTTTTGGCTTATAATTCTATAAATAATGGCATTCTTTTTCGAAAAGCAGATGCTTTTTGATTAATGGTAAATTTTCATCGAATTTCAATCTTTTTCGTTATCATGGATAAGTAAAAAATTCGAGTAATTACGGAATTTGAGTACTGTCGTGGCTGCAACGTGGCACAAGCGGCACCTAACATTAACAACGTTTACGCAGTTAACATTACAAACCAACAAACCACCTCCCATTGGTTTGCTTGCTTCCGTTCTGAAAATATCCACCTCAAAAATGTTCTCCTCGCGGTCGTCCGAAGACCTTTTTTTGCGATGATAAATTCAAGACGATTATGGAAGCTGATTACAATCTACGGCTGAATTAGCTGCAACTCTTGAAGTTAGCCTCGAAACAATAGTGGTTAATTTGCATCAAATCAGCAAGGTAAGAGAGGTTGACAAATATGTGCCCAACAAACTGAATAATCGCCAGCGTGAAATAGGCGTCAACACGTCCCTTGCACTGCTCAACAGACACACAAATGAAGGAATTTTGAATACCAAGTTGGTTGGATCCTGGTTCAACACCTGAACAATGCCCTAAACGTAAACATATATACATACATAAAAATCACTGATTATTACTGTTTGGCCGCTACTTACTACTACTACCGTCGGTGTGATTCATCACAGCTTCTTATCAAACGAGTTGAGCATTACTGCAATTATGTGTACTGAGAATTCTTTTTCTTCCTCGGTTCCTCACTGCTGAGGATCGTGACCAGGTACAATCAGCCCCCACTGTGTACGGTCATATGCAGAGTGTAGAGCGCGGTGAAAGCTGCCTTCACCGGCCTGTTTGATGGTATCAGATCATCTCGTAGGAGCCCTGCCCTGTGCATGTTTTCCTTCCATCTTTCCCATGATGATCTGCTTCTCCAGACAATGCCCAGAACCGCATAATGTGTCCGAAGAAGCTAAGAGCTCTTTGTCGGCATGTTGTAGAGCCGTGTGGTGATTTTGAGCTCTTCTAGGATCGAATCATTGGTTCTCATGGCCGTCCATGATATACGCAGCAGTTTACACCAGCACCACATTTCAAATGCTGCTATCTTGCTACTGTCACGGGATCTCACTGTCCATGTTTCGGCTAGTATATGTATATATGGATGAACCAGTGCACGCACAAGGCGTACCTTCGTTTTCCGCCGAATGCCTCTACTGTGAATAACTGAACACAATGACGGGGAAACTGGCACATCACCAACCAGCATTGGCCAATCGCTCGTCTCTGTGGCTCCTGAACGTCAACGCACGACCTCATACTGCACAGCAGACGGTCTCCAAGTTGCAAGAACTGGGGGAACCTTCCGTCTTTCGTCTTACTCACCAGACCATGCGGCTACAGGTTACTACTTTTTCCAGAATTTGGATAACATCTTGGCGTGAAAAAATGTCGATACCCGAGAAGCAGTACAAAATGCCTTTAAAGAGTTTGTTACCTCCTACTCCTATCCAGCTGAATTCTTTTAAGAAGGGCATCAATATACTGCCATTACTTTGGCAAAGATGCATTGATTGCATGGGTGATAGCTTCGATTCATACAAATAATAATACATGAAAAAAAAAATGTTTCATATAAAACGGCAATTTCATAGGTAAAGACCTAATATATCATAAAAAAGTTTATTTGTAGATATAGTGGGTATCTAAGAATATTGTTTTCTTATTTAAAATCTACTTTTTAAATTTTTTTCCAAAACCGGTTTTAAAACCGGTTTCCGGTTTTGGGCCCTCAAAACCGAAATTAAAAACCGGTTTTGAAAACCTTCCGGTTTTGCACGCCCTAATCAGAACAAATAACCTTGCACCAAATTATCAGCTAGTGTACCTTTGAATGGATACCTAGCTCAGAGAAACTTTTTCATCTTTTCCAGAAAAACGACTGGTGCAGAGCGCGCACCATCTATCAGCATGGCCGTGTCGGGGCAGACAAGAACATCGGTTGAAATATGACTCAGAACCGGTTTGTACCGGCCGCATCGCGCTACGGGTTGATTCGCCTCGCCGTGCTTGTTACTTGAAAAACTGGTTCAGACCGCTTTAATTCCTTTAAATACGACCGTCGGCCGAGCTAAAAGGACATTCTTGTTTGAGCCGTCGGACGGAACAGTGCTTTGTTAGTATTCTTGTTCGATTAGTCGGTTGGAATAGTCCTCTGTTGGCAATAAATTCATTTGTTGTTTGAAGTGTCGGTTGGAACAGTCCGTAATAAATTAATAATAATAATGTGTTGGTAATAAATTGTGTCGATGGACTGAAACATTGTAAATTGGAATAAATAATGGACGTTTCGTTGTGGTTTTATTATGAACATGAAGACGACTGTGACGTTAGACCTGGTGACGTCATAACCAATTAGAAGCCCTCTTGATAAACACACACTCTTCGACATCCTACCCTACATCTCTATTCGACATGTATTTATAGACTTAAGACGACGAAGCAAGGCGTAAAGCAATAAGATATTGATAAAAATAGACTCCTATTCCATTCTTGAATACATTTTCAATACGATATCCTACACTACATTTCTACTTTTAGCAAAAAGGCTGATAAGATACGAGTATAATTTTTTTCCAAAGGTATAATAACTGTTATTGTAGGTATTAGTTATACAATTCTTGTTAACTATTTGTTATAATTTGTCGATATTTCCAGATATGGTTTTTATTTCCAATCATCTATTCAATTGGCCGTATATTAACTTCAGTTCGGGAAAATAAGGGGAAAATTCACGATCTCTGAATGGGGATTTCAAGAGTTCCGTTTCTTTTATCCGTAAATAAACCGGTTAACTGGAATACCGGAGTTATAAAACAACATTCATTTTAGATATTGAGATCAAAATTTTGTTTTTAGCAAGTTATTAGTGATTCGTTCTGGGAAATTGATCGATCATCTGTATTAGATATTTTATTACTACTTACGTCAGCAACTGTAAAACCCATGCTTTACAGGACGATGTAGGTCTGTGACATCATTAGATGGTTATAGATTGTTCATGATCAAGTTAGATAAGTATGTTAAGAATATAGATAAAAACATTTATGTATGAGCCCTTAATGAGGAATTGGGAGGACGTAATAAAATAATTTTAAGTATCTTATTAACTTAATATAGTAAATATTGCCAGGAGATCTAATAGGAAATTCACGGCAATGCTCAAAAATAAGGTAGATTTCGAACTTGGTTGCTGTTTAATAATATCCTCAGACCTTGTTTAACATGCGGGTTCAATTTCCTGTTTTCTTTTTGTTTGTTTAATACCATTTATATAATTCATAATCATCCTTATTTACGTTCCCGCTGCTGGGACACATTTATATAATACGAGTACCTACAATAGTTAATTATTAAATTTAATTATATAAATAAACTCACATTTTTTGTAAGAGGTCAAAACGTTAAAAATGGAACGACAGTGCAATGGGTCAAAAGTCCGCCAAAAATAGTGGTTTTCGTGAAGGTTTGTGTACTCACGCAAGAAATCAACAAAGTTGCATCAGTTAAATCATGATGATATTTCTTTTAATATTGCACGATTTAAATACAACTTTCTACCAGAATTTAAGATACAAAGAAAATTTAATTTGCTCCTTCAAATTCAAGCGAAAAAGTTTGATTTTTTTCCACAAAATTTCGCAAAAGTCCGTTATGTAATAGGACTTTTAAAAGTAACAAAAATAAACAAGAGAATATTGGAAAACTCGAATAAACTTCGTATCATCTCGACTCGAAACAAAAATAAGTTTCAAAAGAATTCGAATAACGAAATTTAATTAGCTGTTGGTAATCGAATGTCAGTAAACACCTTTGAATTTCGAGCGTTCATATTTTGGATTTAGAATTTGTGTGGCGGAATACGATTATGAATTCAGAATACCGTTGTGGGAAATAAAATGACGAGATATTATAACGATTCGAGGGTTGCCGATACGAAAAATAGAATCGGCATTTTACGATAAAATAAAATGATAAAATGTTAGTATAAATAATAAATCTTATTCTATGTAACCTGTTTGAAGTCGGCATTGACGTTCTTAACGCGATGCTACGAGTACTTACCTGTAAAAGAAGAAAAGTCAAAATTAGAACAAAGGCATATTTTCAACAACAAACATTAATATGTAGTATAGTATGGCCACTTTATTAGTGCGTTTAGGACACATGTCAGTTTGACACGTTAGTGATGGGCACAACATAATGAGTTCGTAACCGTTCCTCCAAAATAAACCGCCGTGTTATTTTTAAGATTATTTTCGTTTTAAATTGGCGGAATCATTTAATATTTATATTTTAGTAATTTAAGTGGAAACCGACTGTTTTAGCGTCACAAAATGACGTCCCATAACGCCATTTGGGTTTATTATTTTAAACCTAAATATAAAAATGCTACTTTCTTTCGCGCAATCGGTTTGGTCGTAGTTTTATTTTTATATCTAATAAAATTTTATAGTCCATTATTTTCAATTTCTTAAACGTATTATTTTTTAAAAATAACTGTAACAGATAACGATACTGTTGCTGCATGTTATTTTTAGCACAGCACTACCTACAAATATAAAGCACTGACATAACCTTGTAATAGCGCAATATAGATTTAGAAAAATATTGTTTACCAAGTTATTTTACACTCAGTTTGGCACAAAATTATTAGATTCATTGATTATTGATATAATAATGTAGATTTAATGCTCATCAATTGTTAAAACGGTAAACAAACAGCAAAAATATTTTAATCGTAACTGCAACGCCATTACAAAGTTACATTGTCAGTTCAATCGCGATGTGTCAGGAACGCACTGTTATAGCGGCGGAACCATAATTATATAGCTGTTAGCAACAATGGATCTCAAATTACCAAGAACCAATAAAATCGAACGAAGAAGACAAATAGAAAATTAATAAAACATTCCGAAACCGAACGCGAGAATTATTTGTGGGGAAAAATTAATTACTTTCCAAGAATTCCTATTATCAGGGGGGAAATTTGACTTCTATTCGCTGTAAAAAATACTTTTTCTTTGGAAATAGGATTGTTGGCACGTAGCCAGGGGTGCATTTGAAAGAAAAGGTGAAATAAGTGAATACAGGAATATGTATTCTGCGCCTAAAGGTGTCGCATAGAGAGCGATTCACCGACACTCGGCTTAGCGAGAATTGAAATCAAATTCCTGACTGAAATTTAGTGAGATTCCAACACTACCATTGAGGATTTGCTAATGAATATGCAGTTGATCCGATTTAAATAGTCCCGAGTAGATTGGTGGCGGCTTATCTGAATCCGGCGACTAAGATCTACTAACTAATCAATTCGAAGATAGACCTCGTGAATTCATTTAAATTTTAGCAGTAGTTTTAATAGTAGTAGATATAATGAAATAATTCTTTCGTCTTTTTAGATGAATTTTTTTAAAGAACCAGAATAAAACATTTTTATAGTAAAACAGTTTAAATTTATAAACTAGCCGTTAGCTGCTGTGTTTACTGAAGTGTTGCATTTTATATTTCATCGAATTCACATGGTTTTTCACGGTCCATAACCGCCGCTGTCCACGTAAATTTGTTGAAAAAGCATTTGAATTGAATCTGTGATCTATTCATTGAATTTTAAACAAAGCCCGTGCTGTTTGTTATTTATTAAATTAAATTCAAACGCGCTTAGCATTTCTGAAATAACGCAGTCGTTTATTTTGATAATGAAAATTATATTAAAGCACAAGGCTATTTTATATCGAAATACATTCGTGTTATAACACGATTCAATGTATTTTTGTGGCTTCTCCACACAAAAACTATTGAATCTCTTATTCTTAACACAGTGTTTAAAAAACTGAAGCGTACCTTTATATCAATATGTTTCAATTTAATGATAATATGAAATTTCATTATCGACTTGAAATAAATAACGAATACTAAAATATTATAATCAAAACATTATGGTGTATGGCTTTATATGTAAAAAAAAAATGCCAATTCACACAGCGACATCTAGCCCCGTGGTAAGCTCGAAGTTTATGTAACGGGGACTAGATTAATCATCTGATAAACTAAATTATTTATTATACATATAGAACACCCAGATGCCTTATATATTTTTTACTCTTTTTACAGATATTAAGGATTGGTGCTTATTGTGGTAAGTTTTTTATAGAAAGCCGTAGATCTAATAAACTCTAGGGCAGGGCGTTTGCATGCCCAATATTGGCATAGGGTGAGGTCAAGGATAATTGCTAAAGTTATCGTATGTTTGCCAAACTGTACCATTCCCTACGCTTAATATCATGCTTTACACCATATTATAGAAAAACGTTTTTTGTTTTTACCTATACTAATATTATATATATGAAGAGTATGTTTGATTGTTTGTTTGAACGCGCTCAGTCACTGCTGGTCCGATTTGAATTCTTTCAGTATCGAATAGTATATTTATCGAGTAAAACTTTAGGCTATATTAACTACATATTTGTATATTATGTAAACAACCGTCGGCGGGTCGGATAGTTTTCAAATAAAACTTTTAATGTAAAGCCTGTTTATGCTATATTGTTGGAAAATAATAGTATTCATGTTTTTGAGTTTTCCGAAATATGGGAAAACTCAAAAACATTTAAATCATGGTATGTTGTTACCCGTTTCAAGTCCAAATATAGTTCAAAACCATGATAGTTTGAAAAGTAGTATTAATCTAGTTGAAAATATAATATAGTTCGTTGGAGCAAGATGCAAGTAATAATAACTATAACAGTATTATACGTATCCAATCCATATGTAAAAGATTTACAAGAGTGTATCTCCGAAGGTCTTATTTTTCTGGGTCACTGCACATTGAGTGTGCTCAAGTTTAAGGTGACAGAATGCAAACTTTTATCGAGACCTGAGTATGCAGATTTGAATATTTTACCCAAGAATTTAGCACTATGCGAGAATATACAGAAATTGAGTTCAAGGAATTTGCTGTAAAATCCCTGTGAGACGGAATGTATCGCTTTAAAAATTGGTTTTGTCGTCTGTTAGTAAAGTTCTTGTCACTTTATACTAAAAATATAAACATTCTAAAACAGTTAAATCATAGAACGAATCTTCATACCAATGTTATGTTTTATATACGGAAATATGTTTAAGTTTATTATTAACATTATTTTAAACGAACATTTTCCTTATACTAATATTCTAGCTAAAATAATAAAAACCTGAAAATCGTTAAATTATTTAAACGACGCGTGCTTACCCCAATCAGGGAAGGGAAATGGTGGGAAAATACGGCCATTATCAGGTAATGTCACGGTAAAACCCCATTAATTCAGCGCCCGGTTTTTGGACGGAATTAAAAAGAAACATGGCATAGTTTTAACGTTCCGTTTCACGCAATTTAGAACGACAAAGCGGTTTTATAGTGAGTTTACATAAACGATCGAATTGTTAATATTGGTATCCAAATTTAGAAAAAAGATTACCTACCTAATTATTTAATTGATAAATATTCCTTTGCAATTGGACGTATAAAAGTTATAGAAAATAATAAATGGCTAATTGTTTATCAGTTCCTGACATATTGACATGTTCTCTGTTCTAATTATGTAAGGAGATGGATTAATCTGATCTGACAATATTTATACGTAATCATGTAATGGCATGGATCTTCTATAACTGACGTTATTTATATCAATATATCAATCTACTAATAAAGATGTCTTAAACCTCAATCTTCAGTTCTAAATGTTTTTATAGTGTTGAGTAGGACATAGATGAGGTACCTCATTTGTACCGCTCATTCGCTCACTAATGTCACACACCTCATTTTCAATCCATGTCCCACCTCACTATTTTTGTCACAGTCTGTCTGACTAGAGAGAGAGAACGCCTCACGTTGTCCCGCTCGAACTATTCGTGTCATGCGTCTCGTTCTGCGAGTGAGTGAGGTAGTGTCCTGTTGAATGTATTGCGTGAGTGATTACAAGCTCGCATGACGTTGACATGACATTACAGTGACTGTGACGTTTGAGGTGAGCGCTCTGGAACGCGGTGTCAGTGTGACTTTTCTTGTCTTTTTAATGAAATGCCAACTAATTTCATCTTCTTTAGTAAAGGGTTAGGAAAATATTTTTCGTTTTTGATTTGAGTATTACGTGTCAACCACAAACAGCAGGGTCAGCAGGGGGTGGGGAGTAGTCTCAATTGCTTGCCGGGCTCAAAGAGAATAATAATCACTAAATACGTTATACGGCCGGGCTTGTTTAGTTTATTGGCCATGGAACGATTCACATTAAAACTACATTAGATAACATTATTACTAAATACCTAACTACCTAATTAAAAGATTACCTACATTGCTAGTCAGTAGGTATAGAGAAATTCGTCCCGACGCGGGAATCGAACCCGCAACCCCTTGCGTCGCAGGCGGAGGCGGACCCTCGCCCACCGAGGTCGTTGTGAATAGTGAAAACAAAACAATTTTATAAAAAGTACCTAAATCCGTTTTTTGGCCGTAAGTTCTGTTTTAAGTAACTATTTATTTATTTATTTATTTTAAAGACTCCCAACAAAAGATACATTGATTTATATTCTAAACATTATTCACAAGGTCTATATTGTACATCTGTACCTAAGGGCTGTGGATTTTGTGTAATAAATAAATAAATGCACCTACTCATTCAGCAAAACGCTTCAATTTTAGTAACGAAATGAAAACAGGACACTTTTGAAAATGTCCTGTATGACTGAATGAGTAGGTAAGTAAAGCAAACTACATAATACTACCTCGCAACATAACATTTAATTAGGCGTGACACGACATTAACATTTTCGCCTCATCAAGACTCCTCACCTCACTCATAACCTAAGAGCCCGTGATGGCCAGACCTTCCTTTAATTCACAAGCGTGAAAATTCGTTCATGTGTATGTCTAACATAGGTAAGAATAACCCCCAAACATGAAACCTGGATCGCGGTTCCTTTGGGAGATAACAACCTTTTACCTGTTATCTCCCAAAGGAACCAGGATCCAGGTTTCATGTTTGGGGGTTATTCTTACCTATGTTAGACATACACATGAAATAATTTTCACGCTTGTGAATTAAAGGAAGGTCTGGCCAGACCGGGCTTTTAGTATAGACTTTAACCTGTGATGGCCAGACCTTCCTTTAATTCTGAAGCGTGAAAATTATTTTATGTGTATGTCTAACATAGGTAAGAATAACCCCCAAACATGAAACCTGGATCGTGGTTCCTTTGGGAGATAACAGGTAAAAGGTTGTTATCTCCCAAAGGAACCGCGATCCAAGTTTCATGTTTGGGGGTTATTCTTACCTATGTTAGACATACACATGAAAGAATTTTCACGCTTGTGAATTAAAGGAAGGTCTGGCCATCACAGGCTCTTGGTCTATCATCTCTTGTGCTGTGACAAAATGTACCATTACCTCGTAACATGACATTTTATAAGGTGTGACATGACATTTGAAGCATGACATTGTCCCACCTCACGGAATAGAATGAGGTACTCATACAAACTCATTTTGAAACCGTGTCCTACTCAACACTATGTTTTTATTTGCCTCCTCCAAATAAAGCATTTAAATATCGAATCTCCAAGGCTCTTTAAATTCGTATTAGGCACGTTTTTATTCGATTTCGATTCGAATCGCACCTGCGTATCGCCTTAAGGTGAAGGATGGAATAACTGAGTCTCGGTAACATATTGCCGCTGTGTGAAGTGAGTCGGAAAAGGTTGAGAGAAAAAGTTCTGTTCCAACTTGAAATGGCGGAAGGTAATTGTGATACGTTCCATCTTCCACGATAACGGGCATACGTAGTTCAAAATACTGCTTTTTAGGTACATATTTTGTGTTTAAATATACGTTCATATTCATTTTGTCAGTTCGAATAAGATTAACGAAACTAAGTTATAATTTTATTTTAAAATACTTTGTTTACATATTTAAATGGCTAGATGACTATATGTATTTAAATGGCGATTAAGAGGCCTAACATTAATTAAATTAAGTATTTCTTTCCTAATTTTTTTTATCTCTTTCCTGTATAAAGTTTCGTTTAACTCTAATCATATTATCACTAAATAAACTTCTAAAATACCTAGTGCAGCGCAGTTGCCAACTTGGATGCTCTGAACTCCATCAATTGCAAACTGGATGCATTTAATTACATCCAACAGAAACTTCGTCCTGGGAGTTAGAAACGGAACGTACTGACTCAGCGCCATTTTGTTTTACTTACTGTCAAGTTACGCGGGAAAACTGAATGCTACATGAATAGGTTCTTGTTGGTTTAAAGTTTTCAAGCATCGCAAAACAATCGCCCTATCGAAAACAAATCAAATAATTCAAAACTTGCTGGACATTTAATTTCGATAGTTTGAAACTAGTAGGTATTGTTTACCAACAAAACATAATCTAAAAAGGTTTCATGAAACTTTTTACAGTTGAAAGTGAAACTCTGTGGTGGGTTATAAATAGTATGCCGTGCTTAATTACAGAAAAGCAATCATGTTTTGTTTTCGGGTAGCCATAATATTTGCGAGAATTCGATAGTAAATTAAACTTTTTTGAATGGACAATGTTATTTCACTGCGTGAACGAACAACTCCAATGTCCGAAGTAATTTCGTATAATAATATAATTTCGTTTCCATTAACATGACAATGAATGATGTCGGTGCTAATTATCTCCAAAAGTAGTATTTTCGGATACGAATGAATTAATCGTATTTTACCGGCCATGTGTTTAAATATTGAATTTTATTTATTACTGTACTCAAGGGAAATATTGAGTTTTTAATCATATGACGAATACCTGTGGCTTTATAATGAAATAAACTGGAAGTGACATTAATAGTAATTTAGTGAGCCGAATTCAAATTATTTTTTTAATTTAATTTTTTATACTTACAAAAAATAAAACACTTTTTGCATGTTTTTCAATTATTGTTGTAGATGATAATAAGATGATAACAGATGGATGTTGAGAAATAATATATCTGGGAATCTTACAGTAGATTTAGCTAAAACTTACGTTCACGACTGTTGCAATACGATTCCGATCTTATCTATTTAACGTTTTCGGTTACCTATATACGTGGAGATCCGACGCTTACATGTTAATCATTACTCAAAACTCAATTACGTAAAATCCTAAAACCACCATAAAAAGACCACCAACGTAGCAAAAGCAACAATAACATTTAAAATGTAAAAGCATATTTGGAGGGTACGATTAATGTCGCTCCGTGCTTAGCTGTTCCGTCACGTCGCGATGTGAGATAAACTCGACGCAGTATTTAAATCATGCCGTAGGCGGACATTGCCGAGACTTGCCGAGAAAACGACCATTTTAACATGACCCCTACATACCATAAAGCGGCAGCACTAGTCTAACATGACCCCTACATACCATAATGCTGCAGCACTATGGTATGTAGTCTAACATGACCACTATGTACCATAGCACCTCTTCGTGGAGACCGAATTCAGAAATTCCGTAACGAAAATAACCTAATACCCCCTGATAAAAAATGCTATGCAATAGCTTTACCGCGGAAGTCTCTGAGTGCCACACGTTTTTTTTTATTTTTAGGTTAGGTTAGGGCTTACGGCATTAGGTTTTATTTACGTCTTGGTGGATTATGTACCTATCACTGTGCTTATTTCCGTGGGCCGAGGCAGCCGTTGGCTAAGTGGGAGCATACTCGACCTCCATTCCGACGGTCGTGGGTTCAAATCCACTAACTCGACCGATGGTTACGCACAAATAAACTACAGACGATGTAGAAACAAACAATGACTATACCTTCCAACTTGTGAAATAGACACAACAGCATCTAAGCTGTTTGTCTATAAGATATTATAATAATATTTTCTTGAGTAAAACGTCTCCACAGCTCAAGTTATTCTGGTCGAGTGACGGCAGAGTGCGTTTACGAAGTTCATTAATTACTTTTTTAAAGTTAGGCCGGAAGTAGGGGTTGTGGTGAACTTGTGGCTTACGTACTGCCTTTTTGATAAAACCGAAATTTCTGTTTTGTTTGCAAAGTTTAAATAAGATTATTTAAGTTTATTCTTTTTGAAATTGCTGGTCTTAAGACTTTTACATCACAACACTACCAACTGTGAAATTGATTTTTTTCTGTCTATTTAATGTACGTGCAATCCTTGGGTCACATTTAATACACACTATACAATAAAAAAAAATTGGTAAACTTAAGCAACAGAAAAAATAAAACCACCATTTCCTCCAGACAAAAGTTACCTGCCTGCGCCCACAATGGTATCTATAAATAAGGTATTTTAGAATGGCGATAACAAAGGCAGAACTATCCAACTCCCGTCATGCGAGACATCGCCCTATCTCCACCAACTTTACGCTCCATATAAGTTTTTCAATTCGGCAATCCGTATTAGATTGTGTGATAAGGGGGTTATCGAACATATTATCGAGTTAGTCTGACGTATAGGCTTTCTGCACCGTTTGAAATTCGATCTCGATTTAGTACAACTTTAGTATAATCGCTGCGATAAGCATAAAAGTTGAGTAGATGAATATTTTATTGAAATAATTGACTTCTAAGATGTTTCAAACTTCAACATGATAGCTTCTGCAAACGTTTCTAAATTCAAAAATGTAATATTGTAATTATTAAACGCCTTAATTTCGGTAAAGTTTTAAAAGAACTATCACTGTCACATTTGACAGAAGAATACAAAAGCTTAATTTATTGTGACTAATACAAAAGCTAGCTTGTAATACATAAGGAGTTACATCAATCTGTTTATTTTATTATCTGATTCCCACGGTCTCGTTACGTCACGCGGTTCAATCTCGTAAGAGAATCCAGTTTGGTGGGGCAACGTCTTGAGATCTTTCTAGGACGTGATGGACTTTTTATGATTTCGATCCTTCCAAGGATACCGGTTTATCCGGTCATAAATCGTTAAGGGTTAAATGGTTAACTTAAAGAGTTAAACTAGTACGGTTTTACACGAATAAATACAAACCACATTTCTCTATTTGCACGATATATACACTACTATATTTGCGCATTTACTAACGCCATGATCACAGATAACAAGTAAATATCTTAAATTTAATTCAAATGTAAAAAGTAGTAAGGATACTTCATTAGTTAAAAGAAATCCATCAATGATATGCAATAGTAAAACTTGCAAGAAAATATATCGCACAATCAGCCTCATACAAAAACATAGGTCGTGAATAACTAGACATGTCAAAGTCAAAGTGACAGCCACAATACAGAAGCGCCGTTCAGACATTATTTACGAACACATGCCATAAATAGGCCGCGGCTAAAATTAGCCACGATAGCAACAAGTGAGGTTTGCCCCCTACCAGGGCTGCCGAAGCTTCTAGAAATTGGACGCAAGTGGTGTTTATGAGGTCTTTGTACTGTTTAAACAGGCTATTAAAGTTATAAATAGCAGACCACCAGTCTAATCAGTGCGTTATGCTGTTGATTGCTAGTATTTTTAATTCTAAGACGAGCTTAAAGCCTGCTTAGCGTGTACGCTTATTATTTTTTTGTTTTTAAGATTACTTAGTGTGAAAAAAGTTTATTATTTAATGATAACCATATCATAATGGATTGTACTAAGTTAATATTTATATCAACTTATCATGTTATATTTTTAATATTTTTAAGGATAATGATTACTGGAGTTCACAAACTTTGTCAATAAACTCCAGAGCAATTTGTTGCGACAACCCTGAGACTCTGAGAGACGCCTTGACAGTTGACAGATAATCGTATCATATGTAATTAAGAGATCCAATGCAATAGATTCATTGACTAGTATTTTAAAAGCCCCTTAAGAAAACGTTGATGACGAGTATGGCAAATGTTTTAAGAATAAAGGATTTGCTGGTCTTGATCCATCGTAAATATAAAAGAGAATTAGATAACATTCGTATTTTGAGCTCATTTTGTGAAGAATCGGATGGAGCCGTAAAGTTTCAGTCTCAAAATCATATAAAAGTTACCCTTTCAACACAATGTAACAGGTTCCAGCCAAAATCAGTAGATAATAAAGTTTAGAATTCACAAACTTCCGTTTACGCTACAAACTAAGCAAACATTTCACTCGCAACTTTGACTTGAAATTACTTCCGAATAAACTGAGATGTTCTAACTCGGCGCTTCTGCGCGATAAACGTAATATTTTGTTTACATCCTCCCTAGACGTTTCGTCAACTTTATTTTACAACTCTTGTACACGTTACCGAGGTCTTGTCACGAATATTTCGTGTTCGCGTTATATACTAGAAGTCTAGAACTTGTGACGACCTCTGTGGCGCGGCGGGCGAAGGTCCGCCTGTCAAGAGATTGTTGGTTCAATTCCCGGGACAAAAAGTTTTATGATCTGCATTGTTCCGAGTCTGTGTCATAAATATATATTTTATATTATATGTATATGTATTGTATATGTTTTATATTATAAGAGATCTAGCACCCGTAACGCAAGCTTCGGCCTACCACGGGGCTAGATGTTGCTGTATGAATTGTCCAGCAATATTTTTTTGTAAGCACGATTCAAACAAGCGATAGATTTCGCTTTCGTAGTTTACTTACGTCGTATACAACGCTACAGTAAGTCATACTGATAGACCTAGAAGCTATATAGAGTGCTTTATCAGTCTCGGTCTAAAATGTTGCCATAAATATTCGGTGTAGGCAAACCTTATCGTTGAAAAAGGAGTTTTCAACACAAACGCGAACTCAAATGACCATTTCTTAAACCCGGGTAAGCTGAGACTTCATAAAAAATGTAGGAACGTTAAATCTTTAAGAAGCTATCTCCCTTTTTGGGTACGTTTATTCACCCCAAAATCACAACGCACAATAAACAAAGGTCATGAAACAACAATAGTTCTAGAAAACCGTTACGCCGCCATTTTGTTTTCTTAGAAATAGACAGGTACAAATACACCTGATCGTGAGAAAGACTATGGGGTCGTAGACAGAGTTTAGGGGTTGACTATTTTAATAGTTTCAACGACTTTAGTCAGGGATACTACACTGGGTTTCATTCTATTGTAATCGACACTAATTTGTGTTTGACGCCGCATTGTGTCGCTAGATTCTCGTGAGATTCTATTAAACGGGCTTGCATTTATAATTTTCTCAAAGATTTTTTTCTATTTCGATCCCCAAGCAATAATTTTATGGATAAAATTAACGGGCTATTTAGCGTCTCTTAATCAACGTAGTGTTTATTAATTTAATTTATGTATATGCTTATGTAGTAACTTTTAATTATATGTTAAAAATATAATTGAATCTACGTTGTGGGTAATTGTTAGAAACTTAAACATTAGTGACCTAAACGAAGCTATGATACACTCAAATCTTTAGCGTACACTACAGCGTCTGACTAGCATGTTCATCTAACAATATACTTATACTATATCTATGAAAAAAGTACTCGTATTACTCATCTCAGCAACGCCTCGAAGACATTTGAGATTAATCAAATTAATTACGTTCCTCGGTGAGTGAGCAGCTTTATATTACGGTACAGGCGATAAAGCAATCTATGTTCTAATAATAGAATCGATTTTAGCTTGACGATTTTGTTTTAAGATATATTTTAGATAGGTTCGTGAAAAAGTAACTAAATTCAAGCTTAGAATGATTAATTTGCAACGTTCCTTTTTTAATTTACGACGTGTAAATTGCTTTTTAATTTATAGTTAATTTGAGGTCTTATTCTATTAGGATACGTACAATAAACCTTGGAAATAGCCTTTGATAAATTGTCTTTATCTTTATCTAAATCATTGTTCAATTCCATGGTATCTTGTTCCGATACTTATTTAGTAAAATTACGAGTGTATCAATCATAGAAATCTGTACAATATCTCAGAAAAGGTACCGGATAATCTGATACTTCCACATTATTTTGTCAACAACAAAATCGAGTTTCTCGATGCGAAAATCGAATCATCTGATATTAAATGATTTATAGCTCTAATTCGCTATTTAATGAGAACATGTATAAATCAATTTGCGAGCTGGAGGCTGGGGGTAATTCTGTTACGGAAACGATGTTAGGAGATATGACGTAGGCAATGCGCCTTGATTCATGAGGTGGATGTATTTTAACCGACTTCAAAAAAGGATGAGGTTCTTAATTCCTGGGCTTTTTATTTTCATTTATTTATTTACAATAATTTGCACGGCATTTAATTAACCTATTACACAAATTATTTACATTCCAAATACATTGCACATTAAATTATAAAAAACATCAAATTATATTACATAAATTATTCTAAAAATTACATTAATTATAAAATTAAATAAAACTATGAATAAATATATTTATGTTTGTTTAAAATATAATAGTTTTAAGTTAGTTTGAAGTCGGTTTTTGTGTAGATTTATTAATTATGTAGATACGAAGCGCATTTTAACACTAAATATAAACCTAAAGGTAACATTCTATTTTTAGTGACCGCGACGCACAAACGCGATTAGACGACCAAGCAACCATTTTGATTCGAGGATCGTATATTTTCCGCGGTAAAAAAAGCCGCTGTCCTATTCACCACAGCACCAAGAATGAAAAATACGAAACTAAAATTATTTCGTCATTTCGTCTGTTGTGCATAAAAATGTTTGCCTAGGAAAATTTCAATCTCGTTTTCAAACATTGGTTTGAAGTCTCAAAGAAACTTATAATAGCTTCATCTGCATATTGATAACAAACTTGCATAACATAATATATTTAAACATTTGACACAGAATTTCTTTTCTCATGAATGATTAAAAATAGAACTTTATGTAATAGTTACGAGATAATAGATCTCAGATAATATCTTATATTATAAGCAGGTTCTTTGGTTCAAAAAAAATGGAATTTACGGAGTCAAACTGAATTAATAGGCATTTATTATGTCATATTTAATGAACAAATTAAGTGTTTTAAGGGACTTAAATTAATTTAATAAAATTAACAATCACTTTTACATTATTAAATACTAGCAGCCTTTGTGGGTGTAGGTATCATAGTAATCATTCATGTAAATTGGAATATAAATATAACTGATTCTTATTCTAAACTTTTCTAAAAATATGTAGATATATTAATCTACACTATTTTACGTTTAGTTAGTCACCTAGAATTATTTTACTTCTTCAACAAATGATATAATAACCCATAGTTCTTATAACATAACAATAGCACTGCTTAAAGCAATATGGGTCAAAATAACAATAGTCTCAGAAAAAAGAGTGATAACTGACCCTAAAAAACCAGACAGGTTTAAAACCCGTCTCTAAACCCATTGTCTGTATTAAGTAATTCTATTGTTGTGAGATGTTGAAAAAGGGCAGTATACTTCGCGTAGAATAAGATCTTAGGATATTTGAAATGCTTATATTGATAGAAGGCTAAATCCGTAAATATACGTATTGACTTCGGCGTGGGAAACTGGCGTTTTTGTATTAATAACCTAGTTCACACTTAATTAGATTAATCTAAAACGCGCTTTATTTGAATTGCGTTAACTGCTCTGAGGATTTTTATTTCCTACTGATTTTCGAAATTGTTTATTCTTTCGTGTCCACAAGTTCACAAGTATTTTTATTATCTAATCTTAGTGTTATTTATGATTATTTTGAATTTATCCACTATTGATGAAGGTAAGGTAAATTCTTGCTAGCTAGTACCTACAAAATAAAACAATACGAATCGAATCGATACATTTGTGACTAATTGTGTCGCATACGAGGTTGACACAGATCACACGTAGTACAAATCGATACCTTATCAGCTAAACATAGGAACATAAATTAAATTACCTAAGATTTGCGTAAACCGAGTGCGTAACGTTTCTACGACTGTCGTAATCTCTGATAAGTAACTAGTACCTGTTTGCTCCACAATTACTGAAGGCTGTGTTTTTAATACGTTATATATTATAGCGACAGAAAAAAATATACTCCGCTACATCAAGGAGTTAAGCTGGTATATTCTGAAAAACTTTCAATAATTTCCGGGTGTCTGGGTGTTAATATGTTTAATAAAAAATATCTATCTATGTATGTATATTCTTTTAAGTATATCAGAAATCTAGCACCCGTAACACAAGCTTAGAGCTTATCACGGGGCTAGATGTTGCTGTATGAATTGTCCAGCAATATCTATTTGAAGGACAAGGTATAATTCAGCAACCCAATTTAATTGTAAACTTAAGAAACTACTTCAAACAAATATGGGAAAATTACCTAACCAGGGATTTGAAACCTAGATTTCAGTGTGCAATTCTGATTTGATTAATTGACGAGCTGTTCCGATATCTCAGTCTATTGTTCTGCGCCGATTAGATAGTTGTCATGAAGATTTATCTAGTTTGTAATTAGTTTGGCAGATTTTGAAGATATTGATGATTTCAAATACAGCCATTCAGATGCTTAACCTATTTTATTAAATATGCAGTAAACAAAAATATGCAATAAAAGCCAGCAAAACTTATCTTAGTTAATACGCTGTAAGCAAATATTGGGAGTATTCAAATTCTACCCCAATCTTCCAACACAAAGTTAATAAAAAAAAATTACGGTAGGAAATAAAATACTCCAACAAAGAAACAATCATACTTAAAGTGTAAGAAAACCAATAAATTCATTATTCGATTATTGAAATGGAAAATATCTATTATCTGTAAGCTTTTATAAAAACGTACAATACAATATTAAGTGAGTTAATATTGTATTGTATTGTAAATCAAACAATGTAAATGTTTGCCAAGAAATATGTTTGTTTTGTTAGTTACAGTTCAGTGACACTGTCTAAGAAGCTTAATTAGTTGCGAAGTAAAATTTAAGTTAATAAATGAAGCACTTTATTGAATTAAAAAGTTAAGAAGTTAAGTTTTTAAGTGAATTTACTAAAAAACAAATATTTAGCCTTCGTTAGTGAAACACCGCACGTTTTATTCATTACGTATGTTAGAGGTCAAAATCAAGATGTCGAAAAAAATATTTTAGACTTTGATTTCAAAATATCAATGAATATTATTAACACCTAATATATATATAACTTTTTAAACTATCATGGTTTTTAACAATTACTACTACCTAAGTACCAACTAATTAATGAATTAAAATTTTCGGTTATTAAATTTTTAACCGAACTTGAAGGTAGAACAGAAGGTTGAATGGAATAAAATTAAATAAGCGTCAAGTTAAGCAACTTTAAAGTTTAAAATTAAAACTATTATATAAAATACATATAACAAAACCATAAATAAATCGAAAAACAGTTAATATTCAATATCATATATGTATAATATATGAATTCGAAAATTATAAGGGTAGACTCAAACTTTTATCCATCATAAAATAGAAACTGTTTTAAGTCTTACAATACAAGTCTAGGATTATTAATGGAACTTCACTTTAACAGAACAGCAGATGTTCAAAACGAAACGGCCTTATGATAAATGGTTTAGCATTTTATTGCCATATTATTCCGAAGGCCATTAACCGGCGAAAACTAACAAAGACCACAACAAAACTTCAAAAAACTTGCAAAATCCATGCGTAACTCACCAAAGCAATCCAAATCCGTTCATGAAATCAATTTTCACCAAACTTCAGATTGAAAAACAACTACGTTACTAGAATTAAAACTAATTTGGACACAATGACTAGAGAGAATGTAAGCGCGGACCACCGTTCGCGACGACGGTTGAATCATAACTGACGCGCGACGGTGGGGTCAAGTTTCCGAAAAGTCGAGCCCCAGCACCCATACGTTACAGACGAGAGCGCTACAACAAAAAAGAACCCTAAATATTATCGGCCCAAACGGCGCGGTTCTCAAAGTTTAATGACCACCTGCACCCAATTTTTGTTTTACCTTTTCCGTTGGTATGACGCATGTTTTTCGTGATAAAGCGTGGAAAAAGATAATGAATTTGAGTTAAAAATTGCATCACATTATCTCACTTAAGGCAATACCAAAATATTTGATGATTTGATAGATTTTACAATGATTAGTAACGATTACAGCGAAACGAATGATTGTTCGTATGTTCCGTTCTCAGAGGCAATGATTAAATTTCCAAGACAGGGTTATTGAAACCTAGTGCAGAAGTATGATATCATTTATATTAAAATCCGTGAAATTATCATTTTTTCTGACAATGATACCAGTTTTCAAGGCGATCGGGCTCCGTTCAATGTACTCGATTTTATTGCTACGATATTATTATTGGAATCGAATAACAAGTTAATGTAAATAGCCTTATAGTGCCCTTTGCTCTAACTAAATGATATTAATGAAATTTTATTATTTTTATCGTGATTCGTAGTTTTTTAAAGTTCAAGATACTCTCGTTTATAAGTATTTTTACATTTATTGACACTGCAGTAGCTAAACGAAGAAAGATCTTTGTCATTATATATAACCTTTTAAAATGTTAGTGAAACTTTTTGAGTTTATTCAGTTCTACATGATGAGCGGAGTTTGAAATTACGTTAAGTATTTTGTTGGTTCTATTATATATGTGATAAGCAGAGTCTGAAATTAGGGTTTAGTAATTTATCGGTGAAGCAAAGAGTTTTTTTTATGTTGCTTAATTTATGTTGCTTCATTAAAAGTAGAGAACAAAGGCTAAATCATCAAATAAATATGCAGTTCAAAAAAGTTTGAGAACCGTAAACGGGGCCCTGCAGCTGCCGACCTGCACACACAGATGTGCGTGTGTGTGTGTAAGCCCTCATGTGTGCGTTAATGGTGTGTGCAACGCATAGGGTTGAACCAAACATACTTCTTATGGTGTTTTTTTTTGGGAAAGCTGTAAAAGTAACAGCTTGCATTCAGATGAAATAAATGAATGTTTTAATCAATTCACCGCATGTTAAAACCTACATAACATTATACATTTTTTACTATGGCTTGTGTCGTTTTTACGGCTAGTTTGCGAGAATTTATTAATGTATTCACATTCGTTTAAACGTTCCAGGATTAAGGGATTTATTGAAATTGTTATTATTTTTGGTTCCGTTGAAAACAGGAATTGTTCAGATGCTTTTGTAACAAAATGTATGTATGTAATGATACGTTCTAAAAATAACATAACTATACATTCATATTGAGATAAACGGGCAATACAGGAACCTTATTTACGTAGTAAAATAACTATACATACCTATAGTTAATCACTAACTAAAATAGTACCTATACCTACTTGGTTTTAATAGTCGCTAGGTAAGTTATACACAAGACAATGAAATTAAGCTTTAAAAATTATTACTTCCGCCTTATTTGTTCTCTGGATCTGTGTCGATCAAAAGATTGCCTGTCAGTAATCGCTGCCAGAGATAAGGCCGCATTGACCCAATGTTATAATAACCTGTTTAACTTTATTTATTGTTATGAATCTTGGTGATACTAAATACTATTTGAATTGTATTGTAAATATTTCTAGGCAATTCACACATAACAGTACCTATTTGACTTAGTTATTTGTAGTTACTAAAATGAGCCGGTATATTCGGTATTTGCGAAGGTTACACTTGCCAGGGGTCAAAGCATTTGGTTTCTCAGAAATACACGTTATTATATACCTGCGAAACTAAATACCAACATACTAAAATCTAGACACCCGGTAGCATTTAGTTCGAGTAAGGTATTTCGTAGCATACCAAACGCTATAATAATATAACCTACGTTGGTTATGTCAATAATTTATTTGTTGGTATGTTGAGCTGTAAATATAATAAAGTTATATATACAAAACGCCCTCGTTTTTCCTCGGGTATCTAATTATACTTATAATCCTTCCTAAAGTATAATTTTACATATTTCAAAAAACGGCATCAAACCCGTAGCGTAGTTTTATAGATTTAAAAGTATATATTGCAACGGACAGACATCAACAGCGAATTTGTTTTATACCATTATTGTGATTTTCTAAGTAGGTTTTATATTGTAATGTGCTTTGAGAAAACATCGCATAGACTACTTATAAAAGAAAGAGTTTGATCCCGTGACTATCAGATTTCCATAATTTCCACAATATAACCTTATTTTGGAAATAATAAAAAAATAAGTTTGAGTTATAAAAAAACATGACTACAATCACCATTACCTTATTATAATGTCTAAGATTAATTCCATGACCTTATATTGACCATTTGGGTCGGAGCAGGTAGCCAAAAAAGGACCACACGGAAGAAGTTAGTGTATTTCTATGAATAGTATTAATAATGTAATAACCTGCTATTTAACAGACCAGTTATGTTATTTGTATAATTATTTGTTTAGGATTGACCACCTGAGTTTTCGCAAATATTTATGTAAAGATGCCTTTTTAGGGTTAAACAACATTTCGTAACAATACAGTGAATATAAATTGTATAAAAAATACAATCAAATTTATAAAAAAAATTGCTAATGAAAAAATAGTATTTTTGAAATTTTCGAGTATTATGATAAATTACCCTATTTACGTTCTCACTTTTGGGACACAGGGACTTTTCACACCCTTTAAACATCAAACGAAACATGCCGTTTTCCTCACGATGTTTGCCTTCACCACGTGCACGTGTTTTTAAAGCGCCCATATTTATTTCAAGAATAAATCCAGATTAAGTTTATGTAAGAATTTTTTTTCCGTAAATCCTGAAGGTAACTAAGACAAGTAGGTAAACTTATAAAACGACTTATATCATGTCACTGAAGAAAACGGTTATAAAACAGTCTAAGACAATAAAATTGTACGAAGAATTACAATATACTCCATAATTAATATGCAATAGGTGGCTTATGTAAGGAAATGTTGCTATGGAGGCTCACTGGTTACGTCTAGATCTATTTATAGAACCTAGACTAGGAACCAGATTATTATGTAACAGAACTAGCAGCGGCCATAACGCTTAGGGTGTTATAATAACATGCTGTAAGACTTCAAGCCTTTAGATCAGCTATTGTGCTGATACAGCTCTTGTCATTTGATGAATTTTAATTTAAATGTATTCATGTTATATATTAATTTTATTATTAAAACTTTGCCCCAAAGTGTAGGACACCAAAGATTGAAAAAATATATACTAATTATGTAATTTTTAATCGAACTTACACATTTATATATTTTATTTATAATTTTGTTAAGCTTTGGTATTACTCACATGTGTTTTATTATTTTGTAATTGTATGTTCTCTTGTAATGGCTTAAAATTAATGATTTGTTAGGTAATTTATTTGTAATTAATTGTACAGAAATGTCAATCGCTTAAATTGAGGGTTTTGTAAATCCAAATCTAAATAATGTGGAATAAATTCACAACTGTAGAACCCCTACCCGTAACACACTGACTTTTAACTGAGCTAACTTTGTATGTTTGTTTACAGTTAATAAATATAAAAGGCTATTTAACCACCTCTCTCTAACTATTAGGCTCAAGAGCTATGGCATTGAGATCAGTTTCCGGTTGCGTAACCAAATAGGCCTGTATGGTAACTACTATAGTATTGAGGTAGGCCGCCCACACTAATAGACCAACTTATTGGTGACTCGCGTCTGTCTAACGCCCGCGGGTTTAATGGGAAAGCATCGTTTTTAAGATACTATCAATATATGAAAAAATAAAAAAACCATCTAAACACAATAATTAGGTTTGGTCAGCTAAGGTGGTCAGCTAATAACGATATGAATACTAATAATATGCAATAATATTGCAAAGGAAATATTTAAATGATTTATTTAATGAAAATAGTCGATTCTAAAAATCATCAAATTAATTATATCCTTATACGGACAATTCACACTGCAACATCTAGCCCCGTGGTAAGCTCGAAGCTTGTGCACGGGTGCTAGATTTCTTATATACTCATAATAAAATTCTATAAAATATGAAATATAGTTGAATATTTACAACGCTCGATGTCCAGAGTAGTCCAGACCATAGGTAAAAAATATAAACTTCGTCGGCGCGCATTGCCCGGATTTTTAGCGTAGCGGAAATCGCTACCGGAAATCCATTCTATTTTCAATTTTTCACCAGTCGTTTGTTTTTTGTTGAATAAATCCGTAGTTTTTGAGTTTTAAAATTCGAACTTTGTACATTTTATTGACAGCTAACTGCTATGTCAAATGCAGTGCAAGGAAAGTACCTCCTCATTTCTTCTTCTTCTTAGTTTAGGTAAGGCTTGCCTCCTCGTTTCTTTGGAAACTAATGGAAACAATAAAGTACGTGGCAGTTTTTAAGTGTGTCACTGTGCTGAGAAACGTAAAGAACAACCGCATATCTTAATTGAGCACAATAATTTGTTAGTTAGATCTTTATGATATTGGTGCGGATTCCATTATTCCATACCATGCAGTTTTATGACGAATTAAAGATTATACGTTACACTTCAAACTAACTAAAATACAACTAATATTAACCTTTCAAAATTTTCGTGAGTTACACTATTTATTTTATAAAAGCGGGAATTACTCACGTATTAATTAAGGAGTGTAACAAAACACCCAATGTGAAAGGTGTAACAAAACACCAAAGGGTGTTTTGTTACACTCCTTAATTAATACGTGAGTAATTCCCGCTTTTATAAAATGAATAATCTTTACCTCTCTTTATAACTAATCAATCATTGTTGGATAAGAAAATTACACTTTAAAAAATTTCGTGAGTTACACTATTCATTTAATAACAACAGGAATTACTCACGTATTTACAAAATACGTATTTGTAAATACGTGAGTAATTCCCGTTGTTATAAAATAAATAAGAAAACGTAGGTATTTCAAGCTATCTTATCTAATTACGAACAAGGAGTCACTTCAAGGAACCCATAAGTGATTCATACATTATCTAAAAACACGAGAAGTGTGATTCACATCTTTATAACGAAATAAAAAAGTGCAAAGCATTGACCCTTACGAGTCGAATGAGTTATAACCGTGGGCTGGTTTGACATAGGTAGGTGGCGGGTTCATATCCTGTCCGACGTTGGTGGACATGAAAACCACAAACTGCCAAAAAAAAACTTTGTAGACTATGTAAGGACAAGTTTCGACAACTCAAATTAGATATTTTACGGAAAATATTCTTTGGTAATGTATAAAATTCAAATGTTGTTTAAATGTGGTTTTGCGATAGTATACAGGGATACAATATTTCTTATAGTTAACTTAGCACTAAGTTAACTATAAGAAATATTGTATCCCATTATAAGTGAACTTACTTGGATACAATATTTCTTATAGTTAACTTAGCACTAAGTTAACTATAAGAAATATTGTATCCCATTATAAGTGAACTTTGATTGTTCTTATGAGAATAAAATAAATAAAATAAATAAAATAAACTCTTTAAACCTAGCTGCTTCCGACCGTAACCTGAAAGTCATCAAGGGAGGCCCATGTCCAGCAGTGGACGTCCAATACCTGAAATAATGATGATGATGAAAAAAGGGCCCTTAAATCTCGATTGAAACGAAAGCGAGAAAACAGCTGATTAATTGGGAAATCCATAACACGGGATAAATCAGTGGTTTTTATAAAAAAACAGCGCCTTCCATGAAGGTTCTAAAGGAAAACGTCCGCAAGTAACCTTAACGAACAATAAAAGCAAGATTTCGGAATGTCGCTCTTAAGTGAACTCTAAATCAGCAGATGAAGTCATGGGGTCGTTGACCGCGGTCTTCGACCCGAGATTATATGCCACTGCTTATTATCATAGGACGATACCTACCTCAATATGACCTCTTTATTGGATATGACTTAATTGGGACACTATCTTATCACGGCTTTACTGACCATAGCAAGTAACAGATGCCCATGGACCGAGAAAATCCGCCATCGAATCGGGTGTTAGTATTTTAATTTAGCGTTAATTTACCTGATGTTATTTTTTTAATATCTCATATTCATTACATTAATTCAAATAACCTTTTTTCTCCATTATCTGAGACATTTAGTCTATGTATTTAGCCAAAGAATACACACACATAAGCGATTTCAGCGCGAAGTAACAAACACACTATCAAACTTACGGATTTATATTGTAAGTGTGATATACTAATTGTAATAGTGACAATGCAGAACTCAATCATTATTTATGTCTTATGTCAACATAATAAGATCGCGATTTACAATCACATTTCCAGCATCTGTAGTAAAAGTACATAAAACCGACGGAAGTGCTATTAAAGGAATGATGAATGGCGTCCTAAATGATCCTCTCAACTAGAATCTACATCATTTTAGAATCTTCCTACATATTGAATGAATTTCTACGTTTAAGATTAATTGTTTATCTAAGTTGATGTCTCTTACATGGAAAATGGAGCATATCTTTATCTTAACAAAACTATATGTATATGAAGTATATTAGATATCTAGCACCCATAATAAAAGCTTTAAGCTTAACACGGGGCTTGATGTCGTAGCCTTTAATATTACAAATGCGATATTTTGATTGTATTTTTGGCCCACTAACAAAATGGACGGATGAATGCTGATTCTGAGCATAACTGGAAATATTTAAAGGCATACTAGCAGTGGACGTCCGACGGTTAAAATTATAATCTCGAGTACTAATATCGAGTTATTCCAACCCCTAGTGATAATGTGGTAACAGCTGATATCCCTAAGATAAGGTTAAGAGTTTAGGTAAATCTCGTTAATGCTGCCTGAAGACTATTCGTTAGCACGCTCTAAGTTGAAACTAAGTTAGCTCTAAGTACGATCATTACGAGTCGGCTATCACAGGACCGTTTGTCTTTGTCATCGAATCTGACCACCGATTAGGGACCGTAACGTTTACGATGCGATAACTGACATTTACGATAATGCTGGGGATTTAATAAGGTTTCAGACTTTCTGGCTAGATTAAACGAAATATACCTATAGATTGCAGGACAATTCTTACAGTAATATCCAAAGCCTGGTTAATTCGTAATTTGTGATACCCTACTAGAACATAATTTTATGGTCATAATTATGAATGTATAATCTGTTATATTCTTAATTAACAATACAAGGGAGTGATTGATTATGACGTATCAAAATCTAATTTTATGAATCAAAGTGTTATAAGTAACATAACTATTATATTTAAATCTAGCACCCGTAACACAAGCTTCGAGCTTACCACGGGGCTAGATGTCGCTGTGTAAAATTGTCCAGTAATATTTATTATTATTTATATTGTATATGCGTCTGGGTGTAATTAAAAATATCTTTCTACGTAAGTATGTATATTATATTAAGTATATCAGATTATCTAGTGCCCGTAACACAAGCTTAGAGCTTATCACGGGGCTAGATGTTGCTGTGTGAATTGTCCAGCAATATTAATTCATTCTATTTATTTATATGTTTGAACCGACTCAGTAGGTCCGCGATCGGAAGCTGGTCTGTCCAACCGAATCGGTCAGCTGCCACTCCAGGAAATTCGATTCTAGCAGAGAGCCACTTAATAGTCTTCTAGATGAGTTTTAGTAAGATCGTATAAGGATCCTATTTTCTCTGTTTGCATAGGAAAGAAAATTGTTCTTACATTCATATAATATTCATACATTTTAATTCGCGCTCAAATATTTGCTAAGTACAGTTTGTATATTTTAATTCCGAATCTCAAACGATAAATACTTATAGTTTAAATTGTCTATGGTTTTTAACAGCAAACATATTCCCAAAAGAGCATGGTAGTAGGTAATTAATAAACATTGTGGAATAGAACTATGAACTGAATACTCGATAACAACCCATTATATAGAGAATAGTAATGATTGGCCAGCGGGCGACTAGTCCTTCCGTTTAGTGTTGTGTTTCACCGCGTTATCGATAATCGCAACTCGATCCTCAGCACTATATCGATTCCACCTGTCGAGGTTAGTGCTGTGCTATCTCTGATAGGACATATTCTACTTATTCCTATTTATTTATAATGAATCATTTTAGAGAAACTTACAGATAATAAACAAAATATAAGGCATGATATTCATCATGTATTGTGAAGGCCAATTACAAGTTTCCGCGTATAGAAACTAAATACTATAAAATTTAAAGTTTTTGGACGTGAAATTATGATAATTGATGTATGTGGAAGACAGGGAGCTAGCAACAAACTCTCTATAAAGGTTGGTACGATGTATTATTATTTAGACGAAAACTCTTTCAACGTATGAAATAAAAGACAATTTCTATTTCGTAGAACCTAACAAATACCTGTATAAGAGCTAATTTTAAAAATACAAGGCAACGTTCGTAGATGATGCCTTAGAGAATACTGTTAAAAGGAGTTGCGGCCAGTATCCAGTGTATTTCAACTTTAAAGCTAGCTAGAATGAGTTTGTGATTATTTTATCATTGCCCCTTTGTGTCTGGGGAGCTTTGTGCTGTGCTACTGCAAAACTGAGCATCTTTATTTTATATAGCTATTTGACCCGGTCAAGAAGGAGTCTAACTTTATCTTAAGAAAACTTACGACTTTAGATTTAGTTTATTTTTAATATAAAATATATGATGTTGTGCGGTGCTCTCTTTAGAATAGTATTACCCCGTCTTTAATTAAACAGACAAAGGTATTTATAATTAACAGAAGATAACAATTCTATTAGCCGAAGTTTGTATATGTACCTAGATGTTTTAACTACTTCTTATTGAATGGAGCTTAAATGTCAACTCTATACCTTTACCTACGTGTTGAGAGTCTTGACAGATAGACAGACGGATAACTGAGTTCGGTTTCTTTTTTTCTTTTAAGCTACGGGACCCTAAAAAGAACAAAACTACTACTACACGGATTCAAGTGTGCGACAGTCCACTAAAGCTTAGGATCCCCGTTCATCTTTTGTTCGATAAATCCCTTTGAATCCCACAGTGAGGTATTGGCTCATAAGAGAATTATTGAACAGGAACGTCTTATTCGTAATACGATCTCCACACTGGACCTTTTTGCTTGATTGCAGCGGATTCTAGGTTACTTTACTGGATTGGGTGTTTGAAATCGAGTTACGGATGGATTGGAAATGAAGGCTAAGCCAGATTATATTTGTTGGACGTTTGACCGGGGTTTTATCTGTTTATGTCCAGAAATCGTGTTGATAGATGACCTTTGAGCGAATCTTTTGTCGACGTGGCTTTTCTAACGTCACAGAGTATAATTGCCAATCTATTTCAGTTTAAAAATGTTCGTGAGTTACACTAGTGAGAACTAAGTGCGTTAGCAGAGAGGACACGTATCACGTAGTTAATACGTGAGTAATTTCCGTTGTTATAAAATGAATTGCCTATCTATCCCATTTTTACGACTACCTTTAAATGTAATTTGGGTGTAACTTAATCGGTGAGTATTACCAGTGATATCATTTTCATTCGCATAGTAATATTAATTAGAATTTGATTATAACAAAAACAGATACGGTTCAACAAAGGAAGGCAGTTTTAAGAGATACAAAGGTAATGAAACAATGTATTGTAATCCTGTTGATTGACGTAACAATTACTTAGAATCGCCGATTTGCATGCTACGTTTAGATTAATACATTTTATGGAAAATTTGAGTCGGTTTCCTTTGAAGGGAATTTCTTGTTCCATAATTACTCTAATGATATCAATCAAGTTTAATGAATTGGTTGAATTTATTATGAATCAACGAATACAGTCATGGTGTCAAGTTGGATTTGATATTTCTAGAAATTACGGAATAACTTTTTAAAAATAATGGGGAAAAAGTTATGTACCTATACCAGCTAGTACTCGTATTGTTATCATGTCAAAATAAATGATTGATTGTAAAAATAAGACTTTTTCTTACCATTTCCTCTAATTCTTAGAAGCACCCCTATTTACGTGATTATTGCAAGGATACAAAGGACTTCTTTGGACGAGAGATTTGTACTTGTTTCATTCACATTTTCAGATTCACCATGCTAGCGAAATGCGGGTTCCAAATCCTTACTAATACCTACCTATTAATGTGAAAGTTTGTAGGTATACAAGGATGGACGGATGATTATAACTAATTCAATTATGGACGGATAATAAAACACTTATACCTAGTTCGCACACTATTTTAGTTTTGACTTGACTGCACTATTGGTGTTCAGACTACTAAAATAATCGCTACTTGACTAAAATACCAACCAGTGCGAACTAGGCTTTCGGGAAGATTACAATATATCTCATAAATTCGATTAATAGATCGGCTTTTCACCAGGTTAATCTATGTTACTATTATATGGGTAAAGCCACGGGCGGAAAACTAGTAACAAAAACAAAAACCGCATATTGAACGGAGAATGGTACAAGGTGATGTATTTGAAGGAGCTGACACAACTTTACTATAATAGTGAAATGATTAAAATTGTTTGACTGATTACGCAACGTTTTGTGGTCTAGACAGGCATGTCATTTTCCTGTATTGTGAAATACATGACATTATGGCCCATTTGGAATGATTTCGACTGAATAAACAGAATTTAATATCAGTAGTAATTATTGGAATGTGGTTGTGTTGTGGGATTTGTAGTTTGTTTGTTGTACGCTGTAACAGCTAAAATCAATTGTTTCAATCTTTGTCCTACCACTTGACTGTATGTCTACTATACATTGATTTACTAACTATAATATGATTATTACTTTACTTTACTCAATCGGAAATGATGATATTCTAAGATATTTTATCAGAAGTTCGACTACAGTTCAATAGTATTGAATCTATCTAATAATCCAAATACTATCGATCGGTGAGAATAATAGTTCTTAAACGTAACTGATTAAATTATGTCTATGATAGTAATTGTAACCGTAAATTTTACCACTGATCTAAATAATTGAGTTTGTGAAGTTAAGTAATTACTTCGAATAACCACGGAATGTCTATTTATAGTATAGATAAGACCTAAACGTCATTATAACAGTTTTATGTGCCCCCCTATAGTCTGCGTTGGGTAGTACAGGGTGGCAGAGGATAACGTATCAATGCATAGCAATAAACAATTTGATGTGTGGACGTCGAGAGCAGGACATGCTGGGTCACAGTGTAGGCAACGTAGATTTAAAAGAATGAAAAAAAATGCAGGACGATTATGATAAAAATAAAATAATATAGGTAAGCTTTCGGTTTTATAAGATAAAAATCTAATAAATACATTACATAGAGATATAATTTAACATAGGTACATACAGAGAAAAAAACTGAAAATCGCCAAATTAGTTAATATCTATCTACTGGGTACACATGTTTTCCATTTAACAGTTATAAGTTACTAACTGTACTGTTAACTTGAATTGGAGGTGAACTGTAACGTTTGTTAATGCATAATAAACTTTATTTTATTTTTTATTTTATCTCTAAAAGACCGACCCTTATAGATTTATAATTAGTATATATTTAAAAAAGCCCAAATCACCATGACAACGACTCCTGCATCCTACACCCTGTGTAATAGGGCCCATCACCAGGGGGGCAGACGGGGGCGGAAGTATCGCCCGTTGCCATGACAACCGCCTGTTTACCCCGCCGTATCGATCCTGTCGTGTTTACATCCAGATTCAGGTGCATCCAGGATGTTGTAATTTATGAAGTTGTTTTATTTATAACTAGCAGTGCCCGCGAGACCGTCCGCGTTTTATTATTTTTATATGGGGGCCACGTCTTATCATAACTGGAGCAGGATTTTAAATAGTCTATCCTATGTCCCATTATTATTATTATTGTAAAATTAAGACATTGCATGCCCAATAAGGCAGAATACATTGTGACAATACAATTTTATAAGAACTTTTTTAACATGTATTTGAGCAATAAATGTTTGATTGATTGATTGACAGACCTCCTTCTTAAAAAAATAATGTATGTTTTAAAAACACGTGCCCTAACAGTGAAACATCGTGAGGAAACCGGTATGTTTTGAGAACTTTGCAAATTTTAAAGGACATGTGACATTCATCAACCTGTATTTAGACCTAATTTCTCTAGCCAAGAGAGTCCTTGTGTCCCAGCAGTGGGAACGTAAATACGGGTGATTATGCGTCATCGAATGTAGAAAGAAAACCCTAGTTAGGTACTTAAAAATAACATTTCTTTGTATAAACTTATATAAAGCGGAAGATAAGAATAATTAAGTAATCAGACAACTTCAACCAAATGTGTTTCCATTTGCGTCGAAACATAAAGCAGATTAAAATTACGTCGCTTTCTGTTTGGAATTTTCATAACGCATATCTCGTTTGCATGTTTCATGATATGTTATGTCATTTATGTAATTTTATGAAAATTGACACAAAAATGATAAGTCTTGGGTCGTTTTTCAACGGAATTGGCACGCTTTGCTCTTCAAGGGTTTAAGCGGATGGCGGAAAATGTGAAATTGAATTTGCAATTTTCATGCATTTTGTACGATTTTACATATTCTGTTTACGATGTAACGGTGGTAAGTGCCACTTTGGATGATTACTGACGGAATTGTATAATGTTATGGCGACATTTTGGTAAGAATGTTGCTGAGATTTATCTTTTGTTTATAGCTTGCTGAATCTTATCTGATAGATAATTCGCAAAATTGCAGTTTATCTGACAGATACGTTACTAAGCTTTTATCTGTAACGTGGCATTAAGCCTCGAGCAGACCGGATGCGTATTCGTACACGTAAGCGTAGACGTGCACGTACCACTGAGTTGTAATGTATGGGAACGTATTAGACAGGACACACCGCTTGCGTAACGTGACGTGCGCGTGCAGTGTGTCCTGTCACATGCATTCCCATACATTACAACTCAGTGGTACGTGCACGTCTACACTTACGTGTACGTATACGCATCCGGTCTGCTCGAGGCTTTAATCTGGCGATAAAACGCCTGATAGCCTATCCATAACTTATCTGCCAGATAAACACCTTTGGTACAAATATCTATCAGATAACTATTTGAAGCTTTATATTATGTAACCGGTGAAACTAGGCCTTAGTATTTGTAAGAATTCAAGTATAGTCAAGTAGCTAAAGGTCTGGTAGATATTTTTAACTTTTTCGGTGTGTTCCAAGAACCGCTGAAGCGTTAGTTAAAATATAATCAGGTAAGTAGGTACCTACCACTTCCACTTGTTTGTGAACCGAAAATATATTAATTCTAAAATTACCAACTTACTGTTATATTATAAGTATAAATTATAACGAAAGCAGCCTCTCGCCCCAACTTATCATTGTCTCGAAGCAATCACTTACCTGAAACAAAAACCGGAAAATAATTAAATAATTTATCAATTTCAATGTTAAATTGAAACAAAACCGTTGGCAACCGTTTAAGAGTACACAAAGGCTTCACAAAAGCACCCTTCCCATTCAATTGGGGTGTTTTAAGGCCGTATTCAAAGCTTGCAGTATGATTATCCTGAAGATAAAATTGTATCTTTTGTTCCAAACGGGCTTATGAATTTTGAGTTACTTTTATGTGTGGTGGATGATTAATATTTCACACAAAAGCCTCCTTTTTGAAATTACTCTTTAGCACTTGTAATGAATTCAGAAAAATGTTGGGATAGGACTGTTATCGCTGCTATAATATGCTTGGTATTTGTGGAAATGTAAACGAATTACTTTTTATTTTAGGAGTGGTTTATAAAGTTACTGCGAGAAAAATTACGAAACATTTGAATTCCAACTGCGGATTTATTAGATAGAAGTACTTTTATATTTTTATTCTACGAATACACTTATGCAAATGGTTATACTATACAATTATAGTAGGTACATTGCGTACTTTTTGGTTCCCAGATACTAAACACTAACCAACAGGATTTAATGGAATCGGTAATAAAAAAGTAATGACGGATATAAGGCGCCAATAAAGAAAAATAGTAGAAATGAGGAAAGGTAGATAATGCTCTTTATACACATCTCTCATAAATCACTTCATCATTTTAAACCTAATTTTTTTAAAGGGAAATAAATAATATAAGACATTATATTTAGTGCTAAAATAAACTAAAATAAAAAATATAGGATATTATAGTTTTGTAAGCTTGTATGTATATGGAGCGAAGTGGTCACCCAATTGTATCTGGTTGATATTTTTTAATAGATAATTAGAAAAAATTACCAAAATAAAAGAGGTCCCTCGGAATTTTACCCCAAATATTCTCCTTTTGTTATTTAAATTTTACATTTCACGAAGAGACACGAATCCCAAGAGCTTATCCAACGTGTGCATGTTAAAACCAATTTTGAAATACAAGTGTAATTGAAAATTTTGCATAAAATATTCAGTCTGCAGTAATTTAAAACTGAATGGCATATGTCCGACTGTCAGTTTAAGCATTATTTAAAAGATAATATAGGTACTACTAGCTGACCCGTCCGCGGCTTCCCCCGCTTTATTACCTATGTGTAGTCACCTCTTAAACTTTCCGTGGATTACTACGACTATTTTAAAACCAATAGCATTAAAATCAGCCCAGCCGTTCTTGAGTTATAAGTAGTATAATGCCTTTGCCCTACATAGGACACCATAGGGTCATAAGAAAAATATTGACGTGACTAAATGTTCCTTGATGTACTTATACTTAAAGTTGAAATAAATGAATATGAATTTTTACCTACACTGAGACTTAAAGCTTAAATCATTCTCGATATAACTTTTTAAACTATCATGGTTTTTAACAATTTTAGAACACGGTAACACATGAATATAGATAATATGAATATAAATATTGCTGGAATCATGAATGAATCATGAATCATGGTATGTTACCCGTTTCGTGATATTTTTTTTTTTTCTTTGCTATCTTTCCATCCAAAGGTTGCCTGGAAGAGATCGCTCTTTAGCGATAAGGCAGCCAATTGTACTTGTTTCTTTTTTGTATTTGTTATTTTTGTTTGTTTTGTTGTGCAATAAAGTGTTTTGTATTGTATTAAATAATTCTGTTTATCATAAGACAAAATGATTTTCTGAAATGTTTGTAATAATCTGGTGATTTAACGTTTAATTTTGGTTGTCCTGTGGTTTGCGGCGAACGTTGCGCGGGACCTGAAAATCGCAGGCTTCGGTCTGCCTCTGACGCGGTTGGAATTCGCTTGCTATGTGTTTATCCGAATCATGAAATTAAACTGTAATATTATCTTATTGAAAATTAGCAAAATAAAGGTTTCAGTTTGGAAACAAGTAATAACCCAAGTCAACTTAACTCTGAGCAGCCGCGAGCTGCGATACCTGGCCCTAGACGGAGCACGGCGGAACGCTCACTTTTAAGAAAGACTGCTCTTGTTGTGGTCGAAACGTCGAGAGTATCTTAGCTCTTTTGTAAATACGTGAGTAATTCCCGAAAATTTTGAAAGGGAAGAGTAAACATAAGTAATTGAAATATTTTTGTTGTCGGAATTTAATGTTGACTGAAACAAAATATTTCGTTAAATATTCACTTCTTGCTGTTGTGATTCAAAAGCTTTAATTTATCGCCAGAATAAGAAAATTAGTTAGAAGACAAAACAAAGATAAAGCTAGATAAGACAAAGCTTGCAATCGTTAATTTTCGTTAGAGCTTTTAACATTTTTATACTATTCATATTTATATTACTATATCTTTATATTCGATAATGTATTCTCATTCGTCATAACATATTGACGAACATTAAGCTTCATTTCCGGTTACGTATAATTATTCCACAATACACCTTACATTTACAGATGGGATCAGTCACATGAATCATTATTTAAATGAACCTTACCATTTGAATTCGCAATGATCGTATCACGTGGTATCACGCTGTTGTTTCAGAATTTGTCACACGTAAATGCAAATTAAAGCTACATAGTTTAGAGTGCAAATTTAGGTACGCGTTAATTAATACGTTAATTTAGATTCGAGTCTTGTGTGGTTTACATCAACATTACAATCGATATTACAATTATGCAGGATTTAATATGATTTATGAAACGTGAAGTTTTGATTTTTGACCGGGCCGCCATGTTTAAATGTCATGAATATGGACGATCTATTGACTAAATTAGCTTCAATCAGCCAAAGGGTTTGTTCAGTATCAGTGTCGTGTCGACGAATGTGAACCGCCCTCAAGCTCTGATTTACATAAACTCTCAGTTGACAAAGTTTTGACGTGACAAGATTTACTTAACTCATCGGAGAATGAACTTTAATGTTTGACGATAAGATTTAAATTGTAACGAGCTTAATTTATGGATTTGTTAATAGCTCCTCAGATATGAAGTGGGGCGGTAAATTATTAAAGAGAAATGGGTAAATCTTAAAGCTTCGTTACTGGAGCGAAATGTATCTCGGATTACACAAAACCTTTTAAAAGGTGAGGGCAGAGTTGAGAATATCTGTATTTTGAACTTTACCCTTGCCTTATACCCCCAGGTATAATAGCTGCTAATATTAGAAGTACTAGGTCAAACGTAATTGAACAAAGATAAATTGATATGTCAGAAAAATGTATTCATCATACGCCGGCGATGTTGAAATTTTTAAATATTTTTTACTCCGGCGAACGTTGAAAATCGGTGACATTTTAATCTCCAAAAATATTATTTACTTTATGGACGAAGAACATTTCAATTTCTGATTCATGAAGTATTTTTAAATGAGTGAATACTTTTGAACTTTTTGGCTCATCTGATTGAATTTTAATTGTTAATTTGGTATTATCATCATCATCATCTCAGACGTGGAACGTGCGTGAAATATCTAAAGGAGGCAATCCTTTAATGATTTCCAGGTATAACGGTCGGATGCAGCTTCCATCCACCATAAACTTGCAGCTTTGAAAAGATCTGCCTATCTTGTTCGTGGACGTCCATCGGCAATTCGGTCTCCTTGCTATAAGACCAGCATATTGCCACTTCAAATAATTAATCCATTGGGCTTTGTCGGTGACCCGCGTTCTCTTACGTAATTTAGTATGACATCTACAAACTGCTTGAAAACAATAATGGATTGACGACTGACTTGATGACTTGACTGATGCTGATGCAATGCAAATGATTTCTAAAACTATTCTCTTCAGTTAGTCCAATGGTTGAGATACTGAAGCGAGATGGGATTAGCTTCTGAAGCCTTAAACCTTTCTCTAGCGGATATCCAGCAAATCACATCACATTGGCTAAACCACGGAATATTCAATTCTGTCACGTAATTAAAACGGATGTGGAGGCAGTAAGGCGGACGACAGTATCCGGACGATTCGGACCTGCTTTATGGCGGTAAATTCTAGGGTAAAGTATTAAGGGTCTTATCTCCTACTTATGCCAGTTTTAGGATGAGCATTCCACTTACTTTGGTTGTCTTAATGTATGTTGCCGCGGTAACGAGGTATTTTGTCGATAGAGAGTTACAAAGACAACTATTCGTTTATTTTTCTATATTATGTGCAAATATTTGTTCAGAATATGTATATTCTATTAAGTATTATCAGAAATCTAGCAACCATAACACAAGCTTCGAGCTTACCACGGGGCTAGATGTTGCTGTGTGAATTGTCCGGCAATATTATATTTTTATTATCTAGAATTCCTGGTGTTAGGACACCAGGAATTCTAGATGCTAATGAATAATGATGAATTCTCGGCTAATGATGATAGTGAGTGTTACATCACCGCATCGCTTTGCGTATCAAGCAGACTAGCTAATAAGACATCGCCTTAGTTACAAGCTCATGCATAATCATCTGAAACTAGCAAACAGCTTAACCTCCGGATGCACGGATCTTAAGATCTGTTTGTAAATTAAGTATGACGACAATGTGTGTTTAATATTTCATGGCATAGACAAAATTGTGATCTAATAGGTTCGTCTTAGTTTTTATTCTATATTTATAAAAGAAGTCGTGAAAGTTACAGAATTTATAACTCAAAAACGGCGGATTGATTTGGCTGAAAATTGGAGGAGTTTAAAACCAGGAGAAGGACATAAGTTAGTATTAACAGCAGTAAAAATGTATAAATGATGCAAAAAATATTAGTATACTTCTTTTTTATATGGTGCGGATTTTTTGGATTAATTTACGCTGGGTAAGCCTTACTATACGATAATATAATGTAAATTATAACATAAAATGTAAATTAATACAGTTATTGAAATGTAAATGGACGCGCGGAGTTTCAGTCGCTGATGTTCTGACGTAAAAATGGCAATCATTTTTTTAAACTTGGAAGCAACTTTCGTAAATGCATGTTTTATGTTGACAATATAATATAAAATAGTTTAAAGATATGTGAAAATTGTAAGTATCCTCCTAAACCCTACTAAATTTACTTTATAACTGTTTAATGAAAAGTTTAAATTGACTCTAAAGTGAAGCTTTGGACGGTAAAATCTCATTTAACCCTCACCCGATAAGCCAGTTTGAAAACACCGATTGAGCCAAAAACCTGCATTTCAAATCTAACATCACTTTTCAGCTTTCAATACATCTCCAATCCCGATTAAAAACCTAACGGGAACCCCTTTCAATCCTTTGAGACTCAATTCCATCCAATACGCAATATTTTCGAGATATAGGTCGCCTTTCATATATCTGTAATCCGAACGTTTTTTCATCGCTCGGATTGGTTACGACACGACACGACACGACCGACGACACAACTGAAATGTCCTGTATGTATGTAACTGAAATGCATAAAGCTCAAGAGTTTTAATTATTTATGTAATTAGTTAAACACGGTTAATCTGAGTAATGATTTAAAACTGTGATGTGATTTTACGGCAATGTGAACATAAATTAAAAAGAGAATATGAAATAAATTGTATTAAGTTTTACAAATTGAATATTATTTTGACCGTTGAATAATACTTTCAGAATCGAACTTGCATCTATGATCTAGCGAAATAGACCTCTCTATGATATGTCTGGATAGTATACAAATGCGGGATGGAAAATAAGAGAAATGTTAAATAACTTCTATAACCGATACGGTTTCAATAAGTCGTGTCTGTGTCGTATCGATGCCGTGCCCGTTAGTACAAAATGCCCAATGGCTCGCGGATTTTAACAGATACGGATATTGGGCTTCGATCTTCCCACCGGGTTATTCATATGTTGATGAGTTAAGTTGTAACCCATTCCGTTTAAGTTCTTATGGGTTAAGTTGCCGTCAAACTCATTACAGAAGTTGGGACATCATGCATGAGAGTTTGGTTGAGCGTTCATGTCTCATCAAAGTTATCAACCTCTGTAATCTGAATTTATAAGACAATCAGCAGTTATCGTGAACAGGAAACTATAGTTATTGTTGAGGTTCTGTTATGATTAGTATTAAAACAAAACTTATTACAATGGGCTGATAAATTACTTTATATGTACAATTGTATAAACGAAACCGATATGGTAGGTAGCCTAACAGCATATCCTTACTAATAAAATGAACGTGGAAGTTTGCGAGGATGAATTTTAATGCTTTTCACGCAAAGACTGAACAGGAGTTTATATTACCTACAATATTTCAATCAAACTCGCACTTGGCCAGCGCGGTGAATTAAGGCCTAATCTCTGTCGTCAAGAGGGTAGTCACGGTTGACTGGAAGAAATCGCTATTATCGATAAGGCCGCCCATTGTTTCACTGTATTGTTGTGAATTTTTTGTATAGCTTTTTCACAATAAAGAATTTTGTATTGTATTGTAGTCCCTGTGTGCCAAGTGGGGGAACGTAAATAAGGATGATGATGATGATGTATGATAAAAAGCATTACACAGTTTTCAGTCTGAAAATTCATAGTTCACAGGGAATAAGGCTTACAACAGTTACAACACACTACCCGGAGAACTTTGATCCGGTACGGTTCGCCGCATCCTCAAGCCAGCCGGAACGCAAGCTGTCCGCAAGCTAGCAAGCCAGTGTGTGAATTATTTGCTTTTGTTTGAAAACAGACACAAGGCGAGACCGCTTGTGACGTGACAGGTTGCGGTTTACCGGATTGTCGGATAAAGCCTTAAGGAACATGACGCTTCTACGATTCAAAGGTTAAAGGATCGGAATATTGTGCTGGTTATAAGCTCGTTAAAAATTTAATAGGGAAGCAATCGTGAAGAAGATTGCTGTCGAGCAAAAATAGAAAATGAATATGGTTGAGTTTATATTTAAAGAAAGCTGATGTTTCATGATAGTTTCATGAAAGTCGCTTCCTACCGAAAGTACTAAAAAATAAGGCCAATGTTAAAATGATGATGACTTTGTGTCTACTTTTAGTTTATCGTTTATTTTATAACTAAATCCGATAGGCAAAGGTGTTGATTTCGTTATTTTATTTTATAAGTACTATACTGTTATACGCTGTTTTATTGTGTCTCTCAGAAATGTATGTTTTAGTCAAAGCAAAGCAACAATACATATTGGAACTGCGAGAGAACTGAGAGTCTATTTATGACACAGATGACCTATATCTCCAGTAAATCTACCATCTACTGCAATGGTAATATTTTATTAAGTTAAAGTCAAAGTAAAAACTTTATTTCTATAGAAACACAAAGATTGGACACGTCAGAAAAAACTCGCAACTAAATAAATCATTTACAACTCGTCCATGTAAATAACTACTTAAGAAAAAGGTCCTATTTAAATATTTTACATGGAAAAAGAGTCTTGACATTTCGCTTCACTGTTTCCTACTGATGATAAGATGCGATTAGAACAACGTAGCTTCTATCTTTGTATTTTGTAATTTGTAGGATAGCAAATCTACAAACCTCAGAGGTTAGCAAGTGGAGAGTGTTATATGAGCCACAAACATGACCTCAAGTAACCCGCTACTCCAGAAACTTAGTAACGTAATTTATTAACCCACATCGCTGCCATCAAGCGAATCCCTGAGGGTTCGCGTGAGCATACGTACTGCGCTAAAAGCCTCTGTACTGTGTTAAATAAGTGTTTCAATGTAGTCTATGTTGATTACATTATAAAACAAAATCAAAATCCAATATTAACACTCTTGAACTGACGAAAAATCATAGAAGTTATTGTAAACGTCGAATACGAATAAATTAATTAATAAATAATAGTTGTTGACAATTCACACAACAACATCTACCCCGTGGTAAGGTACAGAACTAACGCAAACGATATTTAAACGTATCTAGTCGTGTTATAAACATAAACGGAACGCATCTAAACGGAAAGCAACCAAACGCGACAATCGCGCCGTAGTCGGCTAGAACCTTTATTTCGCTGCCAAAGAAACTTGCACTGTAAAGCTTCATCAGATATCTCATTTAAATTTAATCCAGAGTCGTTTACTATGATGTATTTAACTTGTAAACTCCCAACTTCTGATTTATAACGAATACTACTTAACGTTTTGAATTTATACTGTTCTTGTAACTTTCTTATCTGTTAGATAAATTTCTCGCGAAAATGTTAGCGTCATGATGAATAAATTATGGTGAAGGCTGTGTTGCGTCGCATAAATGAGTTAATATGATAATCATAAAAACTTCGAGTTGTTAAAACCGTAATCTTATTAAAGTCGAGGAATTTACTTTGTACTTTGCTTAAGGTTTATGAGGTAGGTACCTACTGAAGATGTTTTGTAATGTTTAGGTAGGATTGGATTACGAGCCGGTAGGTAGGTAGGTCGATATCTGATATTACAACACGCCTTCATTATTACATACAGTAATATTCAGATTTTTGTTTTGATCAAGGAGCATTTTGTACATACGTGACACAAGTCGTCTGTTTCATTT
Organism: Chloroclystis v-ata; assembly: GCA_963691955.1. Lineage (NCBI taxonomy): Eukaryota > Metazoa > Arthropoda > Insecta > Lepidoptera > Geometridae > Chloroclystis > Chloroclystis v-ata. The sequence goes on along the minus strand of OY829909.1, from coordinate 3,680,904 downwards.
TCATTAGAAATCTTCTACGATTTATACGGAAACGAAGATACGATAGTAAAGTAATCGAAATTTTTGGCATATATATGCATATCTTATGCCAAAAAATTATACTTAATGCTTCATTTAAAATGAATACTTATTAAGTACATACCTACTTCATTAAAGTCAGATTATAACTGTTTCTACAAATTATTTCATATTAACAACAAATTTAAAGATCTCAAACATTCGCTTGAACAAACACTCGGTGTTTCATTTATATGTACCTATGTATAATACTTATATAACGAGCTGCTCCACGGATTTCGGAATTTCAATTGAATTTAAAACTACCCTAAAGTCACCATTACCAACGCAAAACATACTCAATCATACAGAAAACAGAGTCGAAATCCCGTTAGCAACCATTCATTAGTACAATCAGAACCTAAACAAATATCAGACGTGGATTTTGTTTGAATAATTATTATTCCTGTTGAATTTTCCTAAACAAGTCTGTGGCTGCAGCAACTGAGTTCTGTATGAAATCCAATTAAGAAATTTTGCCGTGGAAATCTTCTATAGCGGAAAACGTTTTAAACTTGCGAGCTGGCTTTTTATTATTCATGTTTATCACAGATGCGAAAACTACTAACTTAATCATAAAACAGACTTAACTGTGTTCAACGAAATATTCCGGAAAGTGTTATTTAAAACACTTATCGTATCATCATCATCATTTAAAACACTTAACGTACCATCATCTTGACTTTTATTGCCTATTCCTATTTAGGTATCAACATTAGGTAGGTACAGTTCATTAGTCATAATCGAAACTTCCCAATATGATTTATTGCACAATTTAATGTAATTCACCAGGCGGGTTGGTGATCTTAGTAAGTTGGTACAGTATACAAAACGACGTTTTAACCAATATTCTGGTCTATATTTGGAATACCTGAGTCGTTTTGACGACACTCGTGGAAAGAGATGGGTGGTATTCTTATGCCGGCACCTTATGGCCATAGCTGATTATTATTAGAAAAAAATATACAAGTTAACTTACGTTTTGATATCGTTTCAGCGATATCTAATGCATCGTATGTCGCCACGGCGTCGTTTCTATCTGGAATAAGAAAAAATATATTAAAAACATTGCATTCATTTATTAACTTCAACACAGTATCACAATTCAGCTAACATCATATATGTCAAATTAGTTAGGTAGGATTTTGCTAGGGCTAAAATGACACAACAAACATTTACATCAGAGCCATCTGTGTTTCACACCTAAAACTAAATGAATCGCTCGACTCTAAAATCCGTTCCCGAGCTACATTATTCAAAAGCAACCGTCAATTTTAATATCAAAGAGTTAAATCTATACTCGCTTTGAATAATGGTATACAATTTAGTAATACAATAGTGAGCTTGTATTGGTCCGGTCACGTTTGTAACGTTTTTATCAGCCGTTGCTTTAAAACGGCCTTGAATGTAAAAAAGCAGGTAGCAGGCGGTTGATGGAAGACATTTCTAAAAGGTTTTTTCTTAGAAACAGAATTAGGCGAATGATTGGATAGGTTTGGAAGGAAATGACAAATTACAAAACCCGATAAAAATATAACTTTATAAACTATCATGGTTTTTAACTATATTTGGAAAATAATACAAATACACTACAGTTTATTAGCTCTTGACCTAAGCTTAAACTTTCAAGAGTTTCAAGGTCTTTTTCAGGCAAAAACACATAAAATCTTCACAGAAAAATCAAGTGAAAACCGAAACTCCACAAATCAAATTACCCCAGTATGAGACTAGCCGGCCATAATTAAACCGACCAAATTAAATTTCCCTTAATTGGCTACTCTATTCTGTTTCGTCATTTACATCACAATTTCGTTATCAGCTTAATAGAATTCGGTTGTTTTAACATTGTTATCGAAGTTTCTCGCTTTTGAATATTTTGAATAGGTATTCATCGTGAACAAAGAGTATCCTATAGTTATCTTGGTTTTAATACAAGTGAATAAATAACAGTCCTATCGTATAAGACAGATAATTTAATTAATATATAGTCCTTTTGTGACATTATTTACGAAGCAATCTCGTGGGTTAATCTGAGGGTAGATGGAGATATCTGCATTTGGCATTTTCCTTTTCGAAATATTAAAATATATAGAGATAACAAGACTTTAAGGAATTAAAGATAGATAGATAGTATTTATTGGTGAAAATTTGGTACATTAAATGGTTAGTAGCGTCTTAAATCCTATGTTACGTTTATCTAGCTAGACACTACAAGTTCTCTTATTAATTTATTTTAATTGTAAATTAAAAGCTACAAACAATTACGCACTAATACAGAGCGTTATCATTATCATTCAACACCGCTTAGTTACGAGAAACGGAACGCGCGAATGAATTAATGAAGACAAGGAAATGTTAGATTTTCTGATTTTTTTGAACACAAAATGTACCCGACCGAAACAAATTGATTTTTGTAGGGTCAGCAGTCTATGTAGTGGACGTCCGACGGTTTAAATGATGATAAATAATAAACTTGTAAGGCAAAATGATTATCCTTTCCTCAGTTTTCTTAGAAAAATATACTAGACTAATTCTTGGAATAAGGGCTGAAACCTTCGCATCAGTAGAACGGCTTTATGGTTATGAAGACGCTGTATCGCCCTTTCTTAATTAATCAGGCCTCGGGTAAACAAAGGTCAATGTAATGAGTCAGGCCTCTGCAGACCCTTGTCAGTAGTGATATTGGGTAGTTTTTGCCCGACTGTCAGAAGCAAACGGAGGGTATTGTTTTTAATACTATAGAAGATTATCTTAATGCACTATATAAGGTACCTACGCTAGCTGTCCCGCCGATGGCTTCGCTAGCGTTTCTTTAAGCTTTTAGTTATTTAACTACAAAACATAAGGCATATAATATATATAGGTAGGTACCTATATCTTTCCTTGATAAATAACTATCCAACACCGAAATAATTTTTAGAATCTGACCAGTCGTTCTTGAGATTAGTGCGTTCAAAACTCTTCGGCTTTATAATATTATAAGTATAGATTCGCATGCGCTTGACTATGAACAGATGGCCGATGGGGCCGAATACGGATCGGAAAACGCAGCGTCGGACGTACACCAACAAGTTGGACAGATTATTTGGTCAAAGCTCACGCAAAGTTCACGATGGATACAAGTTGCATCCGACCAAAACAACTAGAATATTTTGTCTCAGCTGGTCTAAGTAAATTCCTTTCTTTACTTTGATAATCTGAGACGTTTAACCTTCTTAGAACTCTTCAATTTACCGGAATTTGTAAAGAACCGAAATAACCGCGTCATACACTCGAATGGTACGACAAACAGTCACTTAACTTAAACTCGGGTTAATGAATTGTTGAGGGACGATTTGGGGGTTGAAATTTGTGAATGGAACCAGTTAAATTATATTGTCACGAAGGTTTAGGCGGATTAGGGATACACAAGCTTCCGGTTATATGTAATGTTTCGGATATAGCTTTAAAAAAACAACATATCAAATATAAAATATTGCTGGACAGTTCACACAGCAACATCTAGCCTCGCAAGGCTTGTGGAACGGGTTCTAGATATAATTCCTACTTAATGGAATATATAGATATATTTATTATTCATAGAAAACACTCAGAACACCCAGGACAAATAATTACAAACCGTATTTTTTTTTGCCGAGGCGGGAATCAATCGCAGGCGGACCGTCGTCTACTATGCCACAGAGGTCGAATTACTATTACTATTTAGAAATTAAATGACTTTTACAATGTCGATGACACATTAATTCGTCTTTGTCCTTTGCAGACCCTACGTCTGCAAAGGACAAAGACGAACGTCCCTACGGATGTTTAGTGAAATACCTCCCATTGTATCATTCACGATACTTTGTCACGAACGACGCCCTAATAGCTTATTTTCACGAAAATAAAATTGCTTTTAAACGCAAACGAATGAGGAATGGGCCATAGAGCTAGAAGCTTAAAGTTTAAATAGAGACGAACATCGAGATGATTTTCATGACGTAATTAATTATGTCACAGTGCATCTCATTATCCTGTAAGATTAACCTTATGTTATTCCGTATTTGTATGTGTGTTTCTTAGCTCAATTAATTAATATAATATGTAATGTTATCCTAAAAGACACGCCTTTTACAATTTAGTCCTTCAATATATTTTTGACTTTATGTTGATTTATAAAGTATTATATAATATATTGTTTACTTTAGTATCAATCATCGTATGTAAGTAACAAAATATTTTCTAAGTACATACATAAGGAATACAGAACATAAATAATTATTATAGTTATACAGTGAGTAGATTAACTTTTACAGACTTTGTACAAATCAATGTACAGTCGACGCTCTTTTACTGTGCTCTTTAACTAATAGATAAATACAAGATTTATATAGAACCTTTTTTATGCGCGTAAAAAACTTTCAGTTTCTCTTAAAATGTCTATTCTAAAATAATATTCCTAGGGATAGCAGCCTCTACCTACAGAAACCCATTTTATTCTCTGCGGTACTGCGTAGCGTCAGCAGAGTAGATTCACATAAATATTAAATTACCCAGCGACATAGGGAACTAATTAATTTTAAAATTGCGATCGTATGAGAATTATTCGCATTAAAATATACGAAGCAAGGCTTTAATTAACGGGCTATTATTTTTCATGGTAATACTTAAGAGAAAATGAATTAAGCCCGTTTTCATGGGAATTTCAAAATGGCGCGTGAAAATAATTAGAACTCAACATTTTTGGACTTTATATCGGTAAGTTAACATAATATTATGGACGAATTTCTCGACTTTAATTCCGAAGTTCGTGTGTTCTAACCCCGTCGCGCTCCTAATGTATTTATGAAAATGTTTAAGCGCTTTAAAAACACGTGCTCCAATGGTAATAGCAAAACATCGTGAGGAAACCGGCATGTTCTAAGTAGGTACTCTAAGTTTAAAGGACATGTGACATTCACCAACCTGCACTTGACCAGCGTGGTGTATTAAGGGCTAATATCTCTAGTCAACAGATAAGTCCCTGTGTTCTAGCAGTGGGAATGTAAATAAGGGTTTTAATACTTTATAGCCGTGTTGGCTAAGTGGGAGCACACTCGACTTTCATTCCGAAGGTCGTGGGTTCGAATCCCGCCGCGCACCTCTGATTTTTCTTCTTGGAAAATTATGTGTGCTTTATAAACACGTGCTCTAACGGTGAAGGCAAACATCGTGAGGAAACCGGCATGTTCTGAGAACTTTGAAAAAAGTTTGAAGGACATGTGTCATTCACCAACCCGCACTTGGCCAGCGTGGTGAATTAAGGCCTAATCTCTCTCGTCAAGAGAGAAGTCCCTGTGTCCCAGCAGTGGGAACGTGAATAGGGGTGTTATGAAAAAAAATATAATACTTTATAACTTTTTAAACTATCATGGTTTTTAACTATATTTGAACATGAAACGGGTAACATAACATGATTTAAATGTTTAAAAAAAAACAAAAAACATTTTAAAAAACTCGAAAACATTTAAATCATAGTATTTTACCCGTTTCATGTTCAAATATATTTTATACTTTGTTAATAAGTATTACTTAGTTTGTATTTCTAAGAACTAAGTAAATTGCCAGATTACAGATAATCCATTAAGATTATATACAATATTTTCTTGAAAGGATATTCTTGCGTCATTGAGATCCACTTTTACTTTCATTGAGTCGAGAAATACGTTCTAAAAGGGTATCTGGCTTTTCTCAACTTCGCGCGAACGAAAATAGATAAATCGATTCCAGAATAGTACCTTTTCCCTTTCTCTTGGATGAATATAAACAAAACCTTTTCTGCGATCTCGTTTGACCAATATATTTCACTTTGCTGGCATGTTTCTGCCTATTTATCTGTGGCTAGTAAATACTTAAAGGGCTAAAAAATATAACATAATCATTTCTATAAGAAATGTAGGTAACTCACTTATTTTCTTATTCTATTTTCATTAAAAAATAATTAATTTTAAACTATATTTTTAATAATAAATTGCGATGAATGAATGTTTACACATATATTTGAAAATATTTTTATTAAACATTAGAAATAAGTAAGTTTCCTATATCTAGTAGCACGTAAGAGTGAAAAGTTAAGGAATTACTCACGTATTTACACAGCAGTTAATTGCTTTCAATGATATATGGTTCAAATGCCATAAGTGTGTTCGGTCGGACTAAGAAATTTTTCGAATGTCAAAGTGAGAACGCCCTATATAGTGATCTTTCAAAAGCTTATTACCTATAGAATAAAACAACGCATAATGATGATTAAAAAATTCGCTGAGCTGTCAGACATAAGCCACGACTTCTTAGGTACTTCTAAAAATACTCAACATAATTCCCTCCTGAAATTTCCAACTCCACACAAAATGGATGTCGGTAAAACTTTGGCCGCTTTTATCATTAATTTGCCTTTAATAATACAATTATGGATATTTTGCTTTCATCTGTTTATATTTAGGAGATAATGGCGAATTATACAAAGTTTTTATTTGGAAGTTTGAATGTATTGAGGTTTTTGTTGAATTGTCGAAGAAAGATAATTTAGAAAGTTCAGTATTATTAAAGTATTATATTAATTTGATTTGATAGGTTCAATGGGATGGAAATAATCTGTCTGGACCTAAATTTAAATAACTTATCTTCAAACATATTTAAGCTTGTACCAAGTGTTCTGTGTAACTCGTCAATTGTTAATACGGGAATATCTACCGACAAAGTTAAAACATATTTACCGGGAATGTATAAATAAATAGATTATTGATACAAGAAACTTCATATCTTTTCGGAGAACCTATACGAGAAACCCTTCAACCTTAGATCATTATGAACCACAAAATCCAAAGATATTCAACCTTTATGTGACATCAAAGGCAACTTTATACTAACGAGTCATGTCCGACCAATTATATTCGTAGATGACTGCTTATAAGGCCTTAAGATCTTATAAACTTTGCCTGAAGAAATTTCGAAGGGGATTTGATTGTAATTGATCACTCGTGTCTAAAGGGCTAACTTTGCAAGGTTTTGGTTATTTTACAAGTGAATTAGAAACTTGTATCGCAGGGTTTTAAGTTCGAATACTGTTATATTGTTGTTTCGTAGAATTTATTCGATTTGTGTTGGGTGATCGAATCAAATGAATTCTCTTGAAATATGTTGGATCAGAAATTGATTATTTTTGTGGTGTGTGAGCGTGGTGAATTAAGGCCTTCGTTAGAGAAAAGTCCAAGTGTCCCAACAGTGGGAACGTAAATAGGGGTGATTTGACGTAGTTCTTGGGCGTTGATATCTCGAAACTGTTGTAAGATTCATCATACTTTATTACTTTACCAACCATTCTCTTCAAACAATAAAACTGCTCACATTTCCGAGCAAAAATGTTTGACTGTAGCACTTTTTTCGCAAGAATACTCACATTCTTCCCAAATTTATTCATTTCAGCCGAATAAAAACATATTTCCTAAGCAATAACACAAAAGAAGAAATAAACTCTTTGTTAGATGTCTTCGGAACCCATCGAGCAAAGGACAAGGGTTCAGGAAACTCAACAAGTGCCTATTTGGGACTTTTTGGAATGATTAGCCCTGTATAATCTTTGAGCTTTGCAAGAGAGATATCATAGTCATATTAGGGTTAAAAGGACTTCCCTTTTATAACAGATTCACTTGACCCTAAAATATTTTAACTAATCGTGCTTTGGGACCTTTTCAGTTTCGTTTGAAGATAGGTACTGAATCCGGATAGGACAGTTTCAAGTTATATAAGTTTAACTAGCCGTCCTGCCGACAGCTTCACTTGCTTTTACCATTTAATTTATCATAGCAAGTGCTACAGATACAGAACACGTGCACAAATATTTATAAAATTCCTAGTATGGGATTTAGGTAAATAATACCTATTAAAATAACCATTAAGCCCATTATGCGTACAGAGATTCCTTTGTTCACAATATAAAAAGAAACGGAAATTATGCTCTGTCCCGCTCCAGCCTGTATTTCGTCGAATAATGAATATTTATCGGATATCTTTTGTCAATGGAATTGTTTGTATAGAATACGATTGGAAAATTTACTTTGCTTTTACAGTACTTGTGCTTTCTTATTTTCGTCTGTTTCGGATGAGGACGTAGATAATTGAACGTACGTCAATCACGTTTTCTTAGATATAAAAAGACGCAAAAAATCCGTATAACTTATCTTTGCTCAGTATAAAACATACACTGTTATATCCACCAATCAGAATGCTTTCCACAATACAATACATGCCAGTGATTGGTTAAACGCACACATATCAAGATCGGTATGCTCTGATAGAAAAGCATCTTCATGTACCTTACAATATTTCAGTAAACCTTCATAACACAGAAAATTCTGAAACACTAAAGGATAATACGCGTTGTTTCCAAATTAAACGTCAATCTCGCAACTCTTTCCACTTCGCTCAGTAGTTCAGTACGCTCAGCCTTAGCGGCAATTTGCTCACTTTTGTCCCAGAAATCCGTCAATGGGTCTAATTTGGTAACGTCTGTCCTCGCCTGTCCCGAATGTCCAATTGTACCGCTGTCACATCTGCATACGTATTTTGTACGATGCGTTTTTCCGTGGTCCATTTTGTACGGAATCCAATCGAGCTGGGCTTCAGATTGAAAAGCATTGTGAAGTTGAAAATTTGTTTTCCGTTTGACGCGCAGGCGAATAGTGTTTTAAAGGCACGTGTAACAAATATTTTTAGCTTTATAATGTATAGTGTATAGGTACAGTATCTTTAGATATAAAGAAATTCAACGGAAAACTCAAGCACATATCTTCATTAATAAGCTTAATCTTAGCTTTCCGTTAAATAATTTAATACCTATTACTACCCAGTCTCATATATATTATTGTGAACGTAAATTGACCCAATATTATAATGTTCCAATCAATTTCTCTAAAACATTCAACTAAAAATGCATGAAATACATTTAAATAGTTTTTGTGAAACTTTTACAATTAATTAACATTATAAAGTGTTAATAACTGTTAATTGTTTTAAAATAAATTGAACTCAACTCAATTTAGTAAAGAATCTCATACAAACAATTACTAAACGAACAAAGTCATGTCAGAATTCTGTTTTCCATATCACCATACTAAGCCTTATTTTTGTAAACGTTTATGAAAATTTCCAATTCAATCAAGTAAAACAAGGCTTACATCGATCCTCTGAAACATGTTCCTCAGAGGGTCAGGACCTAAATACACAGACCTATGGGGATGGAATATGTAATAAGATTGTACAAAGGATTTTGATTGAAACAATATGATTGGGAGTTTTTCTAAGACCGTTGTTTCATGTTTTTGTACGGTTTTTTCTATAAAAGGATTCAGTACTTTAGTGTTTACTTGACCTCTCGACGATTTGACGATTGTGTTGGAGTAAAGTACATAGTCAAAGTCAAGAACTTGAAAATAAAGTTGAAAAGACGTTAATGTCGATTCATCTATTAATTTTTGTAGCCACTGAAGGTCCATATTTATATTTATAACTACAGCCCGCGACTCCGTCCGCGTTTGTATGTGGCCACGTCTTATCATAACTGGAGCAAGAATTTAAATAGCCTATCCAGTGTCCCAGACCTCTAATTTATATCAAGCAAATTTCATCAAAATCGGATCATTGGTAAAAGAGTTATGCCGGAACATACATATTTGAACATGAAACGGGTAACATACCATGATTTAATTGTTTTTGAGTTTTCCGATATTTCGACACTGTTGCAAGCGCCATGTTCACGGACAAACTGATGACACCGGCGTTTCATGAAGGTTTCATGTTCAAATATAGTTAAAAACCATGATAGTTTAAAAAGTTGGAACATACATACATTACATACCTACTTAAAAAAAATCTAAAAATCGTTAAAATAGTTTCAGTATTGAGCCTATATGTTTATAGGCTACTATATGTTTATACTCGTAATATCTTTGAAAACAAAATACTTTACCCCATGACTGTTACGTAATTATAATATTGAACTTTTCTCTTATTCTCCTCATTCTAAGCACAACATCTAAACAGCATATATTACGAACTACAGCGCTCGTCTTGCCCAGATCTTTTGTACGGCCCTTAGCTTTTGTATGAAAACAATGGGCACTCATTACGGCTAATGAAAAAAAAAAAAACCTGTTCCATTTTTAAAACTGACATGACACAGAATCTTAACATGTGTCATTTGTGACTCAAGTGCCCGTATAGTACAAGTACACTACCCTTATCGTTTAACGTCATCTGGTGCTTTGAATGGGGACTATTGTGCGTTGTGGATGTGGGTAGTTTGTGTGTTCACTTTTGATGTAACCCGTTTGTGGATTATTGTATTATCTGTAAGGCTTGACTATGAATACTGCAATCATGAATGTATTTTTTCAGACGAAGACACAATTGTTGTGTACTACAACAACCTCTGTGGCGCAGCGGGCATAGATTTGCCATTAACATAGGAGGTTGAGTGTTCAATTCCCGCCTCAGGTCAATTTGAAGATCTGAAGATATTTGTTCCTAGCAGAACTTATGAAGGTACGTTAATTATACGACTCAAGCAAAAATGCTATACAGAATGTTGTAATAATTTTCTAGCACATAAATAGAATAAATACCATAAATATTTTATATATTTTAAATAAATGTAAAACCTACAAAGCGGCGGACACAATGCAGACTTTACAAAAAGCGTCGTTAACACAGGAATTACTTTAAAAGTTTCCTTTTCAATGCAAAATGAACAAGCCCAGTCGGGAAGCTAAAATATAATTTACAGGAAATCTGCCAAGTTTCAATAATCGCCTCTCAGACCCAAGATTGTTATGAAGCAGTTAATGAGGTCGATATTTCGCGGAATTAATATAGAAAATTGTGATTTTAGGGGAAAAAGTTCAAATGGTTTTGCTAAATTGGGGTGAACGCTGTAAAGTGTAAGGCTGTGTTTATTACGTTATTTTTAAGGCATTAAGATGTGGCGACGGTTTTGTAATTATAAAAGCCTTTTAAGGTTTCGAGCGCAATTATAATAAAATATTATAATATAATAATCGAAACCAAACTAAACAAACTAGTTGCTGTGCCAGACTTAAACTGCGTAAAATAAATATCCCGAGAGTAAGAGATGTTTTGCCACAATTCATAATCAATTCCTTGTAGGTTTCATCTTGGTTAATCATCTCTTTTAATAGATATCAACTTAAACATGAGTTTACGTTTATATATAGGGATGACAATGATGATGACATCATGATTGTATCTAGTGTATAGCTTTCGATACTAATGGCTCGCCGACAATTCGGACGTTTTATACGGCCAAGTTGTGACCTAATTGTCACTTTACATTTTTATTAATTTTGTAGCGATAATTGGAACGGTTTTTAACGTTTAAGAAATATTGAAGAATTCAGTAGGTAACTAAAAAAGGTATTTTGTACAGTCAGACTAAGAATTGAAGGTGTATTACATAGAATATGCTACATATGTATGTAGGTATATATTTATATGCTACAAATTTTTGTAAGTTACCTTTCACTTATTCCGCATAGGTCCAGGAGTATGCAGTCTATAAAGAAGACTAGTGTTGTAAAATTAAATCAAAAATGTAACTAGCCAAACTACAGTGTAAAATATGTTCACACTGCTCGTATTGGCTATAAAACCGTGAAAGCACAATAAAGTCTGTTCGAAAGCCGACCGTAAAAAGAAATGAAGATCTAGATCCAAGTATATTCTACAAGCTACCTCGTACCTACTACACAACCGTGCCGTAAAACGAATTTTTAATCAAGCAGAAAACCTGTGGGTACCCTATACTCTGTTGTCGAACATATGTGACGATAGGGGCGCCCTCTGGAACAAAGCTTTAATCCTAACCTCAATTCGACAGACCTTATCTCAATGGGGTAAGAGTTAATTTCACTAAAGCCGATAACAATAGCGGAGTTGAACAAAGAAACCAACAGATGGCGCTGTTGATAAAATTCAAGAGCTTTTGAAATGGGTAAATTACATTTCGCTAAACTAAGTGACTTTGAAATTTATTTGCATAGTGAACAAAGCTGCAAAATAGTATCTTCAGCGTTATCTTGATTATGTTATGTACATTTGCGTGGCCAGATATAATCGTACTATTTTAAAACAAGGTTTTGGTAAAGAAATAATGTTTTTAGCAACGAATGATTTCACAATGTTTTTTATTTATTTTAATATTTACTCAAAATAATGGAAAAGGAAAACTTTATAATTGGCCTTCCATAAATGGCAATGTTTGTCATTCTATTAATACCATAGTATTGTTGTGTCTAGCTGTAAGTTTCCTTAAAATTGTAAAAATAAAATAAATAAATAAAAAAAATATTTTATGGTTAACAGGGCTCATTCCCATAATGAAGCTTAAGGTACATTAAAATGATTCAAACCTTAATTATCTGTAAGAATATTTATACATAGGAAGCAAAAAAATATAATATCCTAAAAACAAAAGACTGAGAGGTAAATAGGCTCTTTATTTTCATGAAAATAAAGCCTCTGCTATGCCGATATTTCACTGAAAAGGTAAATGTATTTGGCTTGAAATGCCTACGCACACTTCTTTAAGAGCCTCATTTTAGTCCTGGGCATATTTTATTTATGCTATCCAACACACCGCGTCTTAAAATCAAGCTTAAAGCTTTACGGAAAAGTATAAGGAGACGAGGAAATCCAGAATAAAAAAAAGTCTCTGATCGCATAAAAAACGCGGTTAAGTTTTTTTTAAGTTACATATTTAGTTCTTCTGAATTTCCTTATGAACTAGTTTTAGGGCGGAAAAGCGTTTGGTAGAAGACACCGTTTGAATTAAGCTCGATAAAAAGCAGCGTATTGTTATTCTGATAAACTTTATTATTGTGAAGTTTTATAAAATATTTTTGCGTCAATAGTTCATATCATACATACACAGAAAGATGTAGCCCTGTGGTAAGCTTGAAATAATATTGTAAATAATAAATAAGGTATTGATATAGCACTATTATTAGCGACATATATAGGGGTTTAACTAAGTAAAGAAACATTTGTAGATTTATATAGAAGAAAAAAATCTATAGAAGTCTAAGAAAATAAAGTAAGATTATAAAATCATTGGCGATTATAAACCCGTGTGAACAAATACAAATTTAACTTACAAGTTCTCGGAATAAGTAGATCGGGTTAAGCCTTCTTAGCGCAGTTATTTTTTCACATCCTCTCCGCAAAAAGAACTCACAAGTCGGTAGATATAAAAAGGTTCAGGTTTATGTGAATGCCTAAATAAATAATTCATAGGTAATCCCTCCACTGTGGTGGATCTCAAATGTATTTTACGAGACAATCGTTGGTGTTTTATATACTTGAGACAGAGGTGTACTTAGAATCTAATATGGCGACACTATAAACACGTTATAAAGTGATGCGTAAATATACTGAAATACATTTACATAGAGAAATAAAGCTTATAATATTGTTAAAAATTCGAAACTTTTATACGCTGAAAAAGTTATATGAATAATACATAGGTTGCTAATGCGAGAAAGACCATCTAAAAGCGGACAAAGCTATGGGATGGATGCAAGTTTGTAAGTATAAAAATCCTAAACTTATGTAAATAAGTATATCCTTATCTATACGTGCCAAGCCAGAGTTACTCGAGAACTAGTTTACTCCATCGGTTATCGTTTTCCGGCAGATAACCAGCCTACCGTCATTTCCGCCAATCTATGTCGATGACTCTATGCATTTTGTTTGATTGTTTATATATTTAACTGCATACTATGCAGTTAATATATAATATTTATTTATTTATTTTATTTTATAGGCTCTTTGTTAGCAATAGATGAAATAAACATAAAGATCTTAAGTAACATTACCATTGCTACGTAAAGCAGATGTACCCTATTACGTGAATAGCTGTGGCATACAAAAGTATAATTATTCTAATGATAATTATACATAAATTACTGTGCACAGCAAGAATTCATAATATGTGAAACGTATAATCCACAGATCAGTTGAACACACAAGGGCAGACAAAAAATAATCTAGCCGCCCTTTCTGCCCTTGATCCTACCCAGAGTTCGTGACACGATGCCCTAAAACCGTTTTCACACGAGGCGACAAACCTTTTTGAATACTCAGACCGACAGATTATTTGAAATACACACTAACCAAACTTTTTCGTTATCCGGACTTTTTGAATTTCGAATTCAGTTTTAGCGGGCGGAATTTACATTTTTTTCGTTTTGATTTCGGTCGACAAAAGTCAGGTTCAAGTTAGTTAGTAAACTCGTATGATAGTCAAAATGGAAAAGTTTATTTTCAGTTTATCAAACTATGAAATAACCTTACATAATTTTTAGGGCATATTCAACAGTAGCCGATAATATAGACCTACGAAGAAACATAAATTGTAAGCTGGTACCCATAACTCATACTACGATATAGCAATCAGCAAGACTAAAGACTCATCATACCATTCTTATCAGACAAAGGCGTTGCCGTCGAGACAATTTGTTACTTTACTGTTCGGCAATAGAAAGTCAATTTCAGATACTGTGAAATCCAGTTCATATGACTTACTTTTGCGAACGACAAGTTTCAAAACCAAACGATTTAGTCGACTAGTCAGGTGACATGTCAGCCGAAATTTAAGCCAGAGAAGATAAAAGTTTTTGCGGCGAACTCGACTTTTTAGACTTGGGGCGTAATCCGGTGTTGAATTTCGAATGGTTTCAGAAAATACATTAGCCTTAGTTTACTTGGATAAAAATTCAGAGTCTCAGACAATCTCTGGCAAACTTGAAAGGAGTTTTGGATAGGTCTGCAAAGTCCGTATTAAATAGTCTACAATAAGTTTATTGGATTTTGTATTATAAACGATTCGTTTATTTTATTATATCTGTTTTGTTGCTCTTGAGAAATAAAGAGCTTAAAGTAACTTAAAGTAGGGAAGTATAGTAATTTGAACAAAATAAGTTAATCCCAGTTTCCACCTTTACAGAGTAGATTCATGTTCAGTATTTAGTTTTAATTCATTAACTTAATTAATTATGACCAATATCAATATGTCTAAGTGCTTTAAATAAGTTTAAAGATGAATAAATGAGTATTATGAGTATTATAATACAATACAAGATTTAATTGATTGCCTATCAAAAGTTTCGTTTAAGTTATGAAAGCTTTTCATAACACTAATCTATCATTATCATCACCCCTATATACGTTTCCACTGCTGGAAGACAGGGACTCTCTTGACGAGAGAGCTTAGGCCATTATTCACAATGCTGGCCAAGTGCAGGTTGGCGAATAACCTACAATCAGCTTATAAACAAGACTATCTCCGTAAACCTACTAGCAATATCTTGCAGCGTCGCTGATAATAAAACTAAAGATACCGAGTATTTTAGTACCAGCTTTGTAGGAACTCATAACAATGTTTATACGACAATCCTAATCTTGCTTTCAAAACATTTACATACCATAAAACGTAGTACGCGTGATCATACGGTTGTGACTAGCTGGCCAATCAGAGAGCAGGGTTCAAGTTTTGGCGGGGAAATGTCCGGAGACGAAAAGTCCGGAAAAATTGAGCCTAACTAGTGACCTGCCCTAGCTTCGACTCGGGTATATAGGAACAGACAGACAGCGACATTGTTTTATACTTTGTAGTGATACTAGCTTTTCACCCCGCGACCTCCCCCGTGTCTTAGTAAAATTATTTCGCGCAGAATATGTGTTTTCGCGTAAAAGCATATCTTTACCGGCATTCCCATATAAAAATTCATTAATTCGGTTCAGTAGTTTTGGTATTTTATTAGTCAAGCAAGATGTAATAATACACTGAACTCTGGTAGTGAAGGATGAGCGATACTTTTTACGAATAACTGTAAACCTGTAAATATAGGTTAAAAAAAGTCCGGATAAAATGTCCGGATGTGTCTTGCAACTATCTCTGTGAACATAAAAATAGCTTAACCACGTTTTTACGGTTTTGAGGGCTGAAGAAAGAGTAATAAAAGTAGTGTGGGTTCAACAGTTTTATGTCAAGTGTTTTCCAGCGACTTTAAAACTACTACGGTCGATAGCTAAAGTACATCATTTTAGTACTTGTTTGGCTAAGAATTTTACGTTTGTGAACTAGATACAATAAGGTACATCAGTACATAAATCAAAGTGTACAAGCGTGTCTGTCTGTTTTGTGTTATATATGCGAAACCGGGTAAGTCATTAAGTAGTTGTAAATTATTATGATCTAAATTCTAAATCAATGCAAATCTTTGTAAGCCAACAGAGTTCGAGTCTTACTTAGGAAATTAATATTAAGTAGGTACAAACCAAGAAAATTATTCTTGCCTCACTATTAAGGTTTTGTTATAAGTACTTCAATATTTTTCTAGTTAAAATACACTTACTTAATTAAATATTGATACGGTCTAATTCCGAATTTAGTTATGGGAGCTTAATCTTGATATTGCTCACAGATTCTATGTTTTTACGTCTGAATACAAAGTTCTTACTGCGGTTCATATATTAAAGCTTACCGTTCATAGTAGGCTTTAGAAATGAGCTGTTATTACTCTGTTTTTAGGATGGCATTCATTACGGCTCGACACTGGGGGATAAGGTAAACACAACCAGAATTTTTTCATCAAAATTTGACTTACACCATCTGGCTGGGAGCTTCCAACGCAATCTCGACTTGGGCAAACATTTGCTTTCTGTAGAAGAATTTATAGTTATATCGTATTACAGATTTTTAGATCCCTAGAGGTTTAATTTTTAAGATTTTAGAAGTTATCAGTGGTTTCTACTGAGACATTTGAACTTTCTAGGTTTGAAATGATTAGCCAATCATAGAAGTGTAAGAAAATGCTTCATATAAAAAAAGCTTTTCTAAATAAAATAAACTGGTTAGAATGCATAAAAGCATGTTTCGTTAATAGGAAAAACAATGTTTCGTATTGGAATTCTTACATCTGACTTAGATTTTGAGTATCTAAATGCTTGATCTGCTATGAAATTTATCAGAAAATAAGTGACAATTCATGCGTATATTAATGAAAGCATTATGTAAGTTCACACTGTTAGTTATCGTGAGTTATCTCAGTCATAGTAAAGTTCTTTTGTGGAGGCAGTAGAAGAGACATACATCTATACTAAGGGTTTAACAAAGCCATGATGAAGGAGAAAAATTTCAACCTTACCCCGTATAAATAAAGTTGATTTTTTCCTATACGAAGATCCAAGTGAAAAATTCCGATCTGTCTCAAAGATGGCCAACTTGATTATGCGAAGCTTTCTATTACGTTGTTGGCTTAAAAGTATTAGCATTTTCGCGTTTTTGAAACATTAATTATGGGCATTCTCCGTTGTTTGGACTAGATTGAATTTTTCAGGGGTTTCTTTTTTAGCAAGAAATATAACAAGACAAATTTTTATCAGTTGCTGTTTTGCCAATAGATTCTATCAAGGGATTTATTAAGCATGCCCTTTTAGCGAAATTTAAGACTGACATACTTAGTCTACCTTACTTAAGTTTTGGGGCTTTGTTTGATATTCAGACAACAAAGGCATTAGAATAGAAGCTAATATTGTAATGGACATGTTATTATAACCGCGATTGATGTTTCAATACATAAATATTGCTGGACAATTCACACAACAATATCTATCACCGTGGTAAGCTCGAAGCTTGTGTAACGGGTGCTAGATTACTGATATACTTAATATAATATACATACATAGATAAATATTTTTTTATACATTTATAACACCCTGACACTCGAAACAAATAGCAGATCGTACAAATTTATGTCCCGAGGCGAGAAACGAACCTGCAACCTCTTGTATCTCAAGCAGACCTCCACCCGTTACGCCACAAAGGTCGTCGATTAGCGATTGATTTGTTCCTCACTTGAGAGCTTTTATCATTCTTCAAACTACTTCCTGCTAAGCAAAATAAGTAACAATCGAATAACTAAAGGAGCCATTACGTGCACGATTCCGAATTTACCCAATACTTCAAGGCACCTTTGAAATGTGTTGATACAAGTTTCCTAAGCAAACCTTGCCCTATATCCATCCACAATCTTGTGTATAATAACCACAAACAACTCAATTTGGAATGATAGTAGCAGAGAGCTTCTAGTAAAATGTAAACAAGTGGAATAAACAAATTGGAACGTCTGATTCGAAATCGTTACCTATCATCATCATAACAACTGTATATGTATGTATATTATATTAAGTATATCAGAAATCTATCACCCGTAACACAAGCTTTGAGCGTACCATGGGGCTAGATGTTGCTGTGTGTATTGCCCGGCAATATTTATTTATTTAACAACTTGATAATTACGGGTGTTCAGTGTTTTCTATGTAATAATAAAACAATCTTAAAAAGTACACAAGCTTCGAGCTTACCATGGGGTATAATATTGCTGGAGCTTAATAGTCTTCTCTTATGACGAGAGACATTAGTTAGGCAATAATTCACCACGCTGGTCAAATGCGGCATGTCAACAAATTCGTCAAAGTTCACAGACCATGCCGGTTTCCTCACGATGTTTACCTTCACTGATAGCAAATTTAATGCCCATTATACACGTTTGTATCTACGGCATGATGTTGCGGGGCGGAACTGAACCGAGCTTGGCCATTGAATGTGTTAAAGAGGAAAAATCCAGAGGTGCGAGTATGCGAGTCGAGGTTTGAACACACCTTCGGTATAAAAGTCGAGTAATCCACCAATAAGCCAACACGGCTCTTGGAAAAGGCCATCGCCACGTCAATATCGATTTATATCTTCAAAGAACTTACTGTTTCAGCGAATAACCGGTACAGATACGTCGCGTCCGAATTGGTTACCTGGAAGGAATGGATAATTTTAGCTCAAAGTGTTGCATAGAACGTGTTAATTTGTTAGTTTGTGTAGGTGTTTACGGTTCTGTTATTAGATGGCGTTGGTTCAAAGATCAGAAATAACGAATGGTGAATGAAATTGGAAAGATAAGTTTCCTGTGATATTATAAATTAATTATATTTAATAATATAAATTATATTATCAATTTACAACACCATCTAGGAACAAACCTTTAAACACAAGTTTGTAATATAAAATAAACTGATTTTTTTTACAAATAAGATAATTATGATATGTATAATTACAATAACATTTTTAATCAGCAATTATTACAAAAAATAACGCAATAACAATCACAAGTTTAAACTAATCTTCGTATGCATTTTAATACCTCACTTATAAGTTATATCAATAGAACTTGTTTTATAACTAGCGCACCCTACATAGAGTAACATGAAATACGACAACCCGCCTTCAGTTTATTTATCTAAATATAACAGTGTAGTGAATGTTTGTTCGTGCAACATGTTGTGTTTACGTCTGCGCAAACGGGCAATCGGATTCGCGTCGTCGGTGCCGGCCTATGAATAAACCAACTAGTCTGGGTGACGTCAAACGACTAAGGGTGTCATTGTACCAAAAGACGAAGACGAGAAAAACCTTTTAGGTTCTATTGGAGTGACTTTTGCTTGGTCACTACTACCATTATTACGTCCTACAGGACTATTATCTAAATACATAAAAATATATGCCACTTTTCTTATAACTCAAGAATGTTTAAACCCAAGCTAGTCTTGGAAGATTTAAAAACCGAACAAGTAACGATATGAGCGAAAAGTCGGTCAACATAAAAAGTTGCCCATAATAATAAAAAGTTGCCGGTTCGTAACTACATCTTTATTTCTGGATCGTGCCGTGGGTACCATGTGTCGGGCTATATGTTCTGAAAAAAAACGCATTCCTAAAACGGGCCAAATACATGTGGTGATCTACATTTGGTTTTTGTTGATGATTTTCAGTTTTTCAATGTCATTGTTTTTACATATGGGTAATTATTGATTATGAGACATTTTATCTTGAATATTGTTACGAACACAGGTCATCTAGACTTGTTTAGTAGTAAAAATAGTATAGCAGCAATGATGATGACGAATTAATAGTAATTAATTAATCGTTTATATCTAACACTTACTTGAAAAAGCATATTTCATTGCGGTTGTCATTTTTTGTTTTGTATATAAAATAAATAAATAAATAGTCACAATATTCAGCTCCTTGAGACCTTTTTAAAATTAATAATTTATAATTTTAAAATTAATAATTCCTTTTATGCTGTATCTATGTTGCCAAACGGACAAAAAGGTATCGGGAGTAAAAAATATTGAAGATGATAAATAAGTGATTTTCACAGGTAGTCTCTCGGGATTGGTCAGAAACATATTGATTCTTACCAGGATTAACATAGGGTTATTTATAACTACGTTTATAATGATTATTTGCCTAGGGCAATGTCTGATATTGCTGTACAAGAATGACCGTGAATCTGTTAGTTTACACAGAGAAAATGTATAAAATTAAAGTATTTCTTTACCTTTGTCGCAGATAGAGATAACCAAGTTTAAACTTTATCTTAACTGTCTAGAGATCACAACTTGATTCTTCTAAGAATTCGTCTTGTTTCATACAAACTTTTTGTCTTTGTCCTATTTTATTTATTCATATTTTGTGTTACGTTAATTCAATTTGTCAAGATTTTAAGTACAAAAGTGCTCAGGAAATCAAGCATAGATAAAATACATTATCACCGACGAATTTCAGTCATTTGAATATTAAGAAATTTAGCAATTTAAAAACAAATTGTTATTGTTTTCAAGGCACTTTGCATACAGAGTAATTTCGAATTTGCGTCTTCGTAGTTTTTCTCCGAATCTTGACGCTTGTTATTGTAAAATACATTAATTTTCCTTAAACAATTAGAAATAGGTCATCTTGTATGTATATTTAAAGAATTCATGGAAACAGCAATTGGTAAGTTAGCCTGTCATCCAATCAGAAGTATCAAAGTCTAGACAGACTTCTAAGAAAACTACTTCCAAGAATTAGCTGTTTTTGTTACCCGAAATTCCTAAAGAAATCGAAATGGGTCCGAATAGTGCCATAGAGAGGTAGACTTTGAGTTTTATTCCAATGGGAGAAGAGTTATTGTCTATGGTGTTGGAGTGTAAGTGGCTTGGAACTTGTATAACTGGTCGAGACCAACCAGACCAAGTTTTGTATTCTTTTTGTTTTGCAGGCACTGACCATCACAACAGTCGCAGCGTGTTTTCGAGAGCATTGGCTTGCATTCCTTGATTCTTTGTCGTATCTAGGAGGGGATTTATTCAATTCCGACAATATTGTAGCTTTGTGTCTATTTTGGTAGCGTATTGAACGTACGCTTTAACCCTTGATAAATGGTCATACGTAAAAAATACGATGCTATTTTGTATTTTGCTTTATGATTTTAATGCTTAAAGTAATCATGGCAATAAATAAATAAATATTGCTGGAAAATTCACATAGCAATATCTAGCTCCGTGGTAAGCTCGAAGCTTGTGTTACGGGTGCTAGATAATCTAAAATACTTAAAAAAAATAAAAATAGAGAGAGTGCCTATTAAGGATGCGATAAGGCTTAATAAAATTTGAGATATCCTAACGTAATGAAGTTCTACAAGGAAAATATGTTTTAACTTTTGGGTACGCTATAAATCATTAATGCTACATGTTGTTTTTTTACCGAAATTGTTATAAAGACGAGTCTTTCAGGTCGATAACTTGAGGAAAACCATTTGTGATCTTGTCAGACAGAATGTTTAGTTTATGCCGAATAGGTACACGAAATCTGCGGTTAATATTTGTCTGGGTGCAACGATCCTTTCTTATGACTCATGGTCACAGATGATTCAAATATGTACCTACTTGGAATTTCAGACAATGATACAAGTTAGTATTTACTAGTAGGTGACTAGTAGTAACCGGCGTTCACCGATTTAAGGTTAAGGTATTTTGCGATTATGTCTATAGACGAAACACGATGGCATAGATAGACATAAAAGCGAGTTTAAAAAAAAAAGTAAACATTATTGAGTAGGACTATTTTGCCAGAAAAATAATTGATGATGATACAAATATCACTATCAATTATTTGATGATATTAGATAATCTTATGAACAGTTTCTTAGAACAGAAACACTTCATTAGATAAAACTCCTAGACATTTATAATCAAACTTTTCGTCTGTTGTAAATATGTAACAAAGATGTTTATTAAATTGGAGCTAAACGAGCGTCGAAACGAGCCGAGATATTTATAACGAGGCATCAACCGAGTGCATCAACCAGACATACTTCAAGGCCAACAAAACAACCAAACATATGGTTGAAAAAATAAAACTGGAAATATGACCAGAACAGCTGGATCTCTCGCCGCCTTCCTTCAACTTGTTCCTTTATTCTATATCTATTATGGTATCTTAACTCTATGTTAATGCAGTTTTTAAGTACAAATTCGTAATGGGCCAGTAAATTAGGATTAGAATTTAGAATATGATATCCCTTCTATTTATTTTTAAAAGTCACACAAAACGCATGAAACAAAAGGTAAAATATAATAGTAGCCTTCTTTAACCTTAATATTCAATACACTTTTCTATGTATTCATCTAGTTTTAATAAGTATTTGTAAGATTAGATAATGCAAACTAATCATTCTAATGCGTAATAATATAGTAGCGTACCATGTTCTAATAGTTACTAATTTACTATAGCCCACTGTAAGCATCCAAGGGTTAATCATTGAACCTTGTCTGGTCCATTTATGATAGAGAATGTATGATTCCTTTCTTCTTTGTTACTACCAATCCCGCTGAAGCTCTCACACCTACAAGTAAAGCTCTACGTAAATTGGCTGCGAGGTATCCTGAACCAGTTTATGCGGAACCGGTGTAAGGTGGAAAGGCACGTTAATGAGGGATCTGCGTGAGCTGGTGGAACACTCACCCCAAGCAAAGGTCCCTTATGGTCAGTGACCATGAGAACGTACCTGAACTGCTGACGTCACGCCGGAATGTGCGGGCATCCAATAATGGTAATCATTGAGGAAAATTCGTGATTTAATTGAAATCAGAGTGATTTAATGGGAGACAAATTAAATTGGCGCGGAAATTATTAGGGTCGTGGGCATAATTTTGGACAGGGCTAATTTTACCCTTCGTGATTTATGAGAGCTGTTTTGGTGTGTTGAGAGGAGTAATTACTTTGAGAATGACCCCCAATTGAATAGCCTATACCAGGGGTGGCCAACCGGTCGATCGCGATCGACCGGTCGATCGCGACTGTTAGTCCAGTCGATCGTGGCAAGGCAAAAATAAATAAGTTATAAATATAATAAATAAATATAATTGGGCAGTCTACTGCCCAACGTAATCACCTACTGCTGGACACATCATTTTGTATAATTTTTCAATCGCTGTTCCGTCACGGTATTTGTTTTCGGCGCGCGATGACCAATAAGCTGGAAGCGAACTGAACTATGCTGTTTTATATACAGGGCGTCCCAAAGTTATGGGCCATGAAGGGGAAGTACCTTAAATATCGTAGATAGTGAATTTTGCTCAAAGAAGACTTTATTTTATTTTTAAAAGTAAGTAATTCTGCATTCATAGATTTTCTAAAAAATACATGCTTTTTCTGGGAATCGAACCGACTTACATGTGGAAAAAAAATTACTCTACTTTTATGATACCAATCGAAAGAATAGCTAAAAAATAATAACTCTGCTTAAGTAACATAGTATTTTAAAAGGAAGGAACAACGTGAAATTAATTATTTTAATCAAATTAAAAATATGAAATTTTTTTTTGTAAATTAATTAATTAAATGCTCAAAATGATATCCCTCTTGTCTTAAGCAAATCGCCAATCTTCTTGTGAACCGGCTGCCTGTTGATTTTCTAATTATTTTATGGTGAACACTCGATATGATATGGCACAATTCTGTTTGCAACTCGATCATTTGACCTTGACTCAATTATTTTATGTTGTTCCTTTCTTTTAAAATACTATGTTACTTAAGCAGAGTTATTATTTTTTAGCTATTCAAATCAAATCAAATCAAATCATTTATTTGCAGGAATGTAGGTATGTACAAAAGTTCTTATAATTAAATTATTCCAATACACTCTACCTTGTCATGGCGTATGTTACTTAAGCAGAGTTATTATTTTTTAGGCTATTCTTTCGATTGGTATCATAAAAGTAGAGTAATTTTTTTTTCCACATGTAAGTCGGTTCGATTCCCAGACAAAGCAAGTAATTTTTAGAAAATCTATGAATGCAGAATGACTAACTTTTAAAAATAAAATGAAGTCTTCTTTGAGCAAAATTCACTATCTACGATATTTAAGGTACTTCCCCTTCATGGCCCATAACTTTGGGACGCCCTGTATAAGTATATATTTTTCGATTTCTAGAAGTAAGTATGTAATTGGTAGATCGCACAGGGTCTCTTTAGTGAACAATAGATCTTGGGTCCTATCAAGTTGGCCACCCCTGGCCTATACGAAGCCAAGTAAAGACAAAGAAAATCAGAATGGCGACAAGATATAACGTAACTTATTTTGAGATACATATTTATTAGTCACTCAAAATAACAATGCACTTGAAACAAAAATAGTCGCTAAAAATATATTGACGTAATTTTTTATTTTATTTATCTATATTGAAATCTTCTGATTCTACATTATTTACTAATGATACTTAAACCAAAAATCCGATGACATTCACTAGATACACAAAAATGTAGATAAGATTTAAGCGTTAGACATTCTACTAAGGAGTAAGAATATGTATGTGTTCTAACCAAGATTGGCAAATTAGGGTACCGTGCATACCTCTCATGTCTAGTAGACTCTAAGATCCACCCCAAATGTGCTTCAGGTGTGTTACAGGTACACTGAAATGGCTTTGTCACTTCTATAATAAATATGAAAATATTAATGGAGGCGACTGAAATCCTCGGAACGCGATATCCTCTAAATAGATGGATGATTAACCTATTTTGAAATAATAAACTAGACATCCCTCGAAAGAGTTTCTTCGGGATCTTGGCGGATGAAACTGTGTCAAAAACAACAATGGTGGTAAATAAACAATGTTATATCACCATAATATATCAAGATTTTTTAAGGAGATCTATGTAATCCTTCGCCTTTAAGAACTTCGATAAACTGTCAGGTTTGCGAAAGGGTAACAACTTCGTGTGCAAGTGACTTATACGAGTACAATGACAGTTTCATTTACCAATCTAAACGCATAACAGAAAGCTCATGCAGAAGTTTCGTAATTATTTGAATAAAACTTGATTTACGTTTCATAACACGGCCATTTGAATAGAACACATCAGTTCCAATTAACCCAGCCGTTTCCCTTTAACCTGTGTTTGTTAACAAAGTAACCTGAAACGTCACAGAGGATTTACAGCCCAACGAAATTAACCTTTAGACGTCGCGCTGAGATTTATAATGAAGGAAGATATTTTGAGGGCATCGGATTTACGACATGAGCACTTAAAGGGTTAAAACTCGGGACATGTATGACGCTGGGTTAATGATGTTACCTGACGTTAATATGGTTATTGAATGGTTTCGTTTGGTTGTTATAGGTAATATACCTAAGTAGAGGGTTTCGTCTGCAGATCAAGCGTACATGGGTACTTATAAACTTGCCAGTCATTCTTAATTTGGAATACTTCTACTGAGTCTATACTATACAGCTGACCCACCGATAGCTTCACTTGAGTATTTCTACGTTATCTAACATTTCGATTATACATGTACCTATAGCCTTCCAACGAAAATGAACACAACACTGAAATCATTTTTCAAATCGAGCCATCGCAGTGTTTCCTGAGCTTAGCGAGTTCAAAGAAACAAACTCATCAGCTTTATAATTATAATCTTTGTGAATTTACGCACAAAACTGAATCAATCAATAAAGATAGATCGAATCTTGCAAAAAATGATACCATACCGATATAAGTTCCGGTGGATGCAAGCCGTTTCTGAACGTATTGCAATTCTTAAAATGGCTTCTTAGATGGTAAGGTTGTTATTATTGTTACATTGTTGCAGTCCAAGACTTTCCAGTTTTTATAATACACCACCAGAGGGCGTTACCGGTCCTGACAGGTGAGCCATTAAAATAAGTGCATATAATAGATAATAATTAGCCTGAATTATTGTACTATTTTCGCTTCCCTAGACTGGTATAACCTGTAACCTGGAGAAATAATATATTTTACACCAGTTTTATACAGGGATGCCCTGTTGGCAGATTCCTTAAGAGCGTGTTATATTTAAACATAATTCCTAACTGATTCTACTGTGAAACTGTTATGAAACTTAGTTAAGTTTCATTTTCGGTATATTGGACTTAAGTTTTCAAAAGCTTTCTCGCTAAGAATATTAATTCACCACAGCACGTTCAAATCTCACAACAGATGAGAGAACTCTGTAACTAGCTTTCCGAAACTTAACTTTATTTATCTTAAGAATATGGGAATATCCCCAGTAAATACCGATGTTACTCGACACTGAATAAAAACTGTCCATATTCGTCCCGTGATTATCGCATAAAAAATATCTACATTCGTCCCGATTTCTGGTCCGCATTCGGCCCTTACATTCAATAAAGTGAGCTTATCCACTTGGTCAGCTATTTATGTTTATGCCCTAGCCAGTATCAAGTTCAACAAGATTTAACTTTAAAGATTTATACCTACGAATAAAAGTAAAATAAACTCAATGGACTGGCACAGGGTAAACTTGGGACCGGTTTTGCGTCTGAAGACCTTTGTACATTAAGAATAGCTTTGTCTGTTAGCCCTGTGTCTAGTTATTTCAGTTCCTTTATTGTAATTTTGAGGTTAGCTGTCATGTCACGGAAATGTAGTATAAATAGATCATGCAATTCATTGTATTGATCTTTTGATTATTGCCAGTCACGTTCGCCATAATAAAAAAAGAAAAGATCTTTTGATTTAAAGGTTTAACGCAAGAAAGATTTCTTTATTTGATGGAACTATAACGGATTTTTTATACATCATTGTTTAGTATAAATACATATTCACCAACTGTTAATTAATAAATTTACTTAACTCTACCTTTAACTTTGTAAAAATTTTTTATTTAATTGATATTACATGGGAACTTTCATTGTTAAATTCAGGGGACGAAAAATTAAAGGTTAATCTTTGTAATTTTACGGGCAAAATCTGAATTAATCAAAATTTTTATTTTCCGTGAATTAAAACATATTTCTAACAACCGAAATTCTGAATGTTATGCATAATGCATTGCATATGATTCATGGTAAGTCAGAGAATGGACGGATATGGTAATAGTTCTGAGGAAGGATGTGTGCCCATATCCTAAATTAAGCGGCCTTTGTCAGGTTTTTGGTTAAATTGGCCATATCGCGTAAAACTTGTATTATTACATCTTACTCGGTTACGGTGCGACTATTGTCGTTTTATAACTTTTTAAACTATTCTGGTTATTTTTAATATTTAAACATGAAACGGGTAACATTTAATTATTTATTTTTTAACATAGGTACCATCATTTACCTAATTTTTTTTTTAGTATCTCGATTATATAAATCATGGTATGTTCCCGTCTCGCGTAATGCCACTTATCGTTGTAATTTTATAACACAATAACGGCTGGCCCGATTTAGTTGCTTTTGGTTTTAAAATAGACGTATTAGCCCAGGGAGGATAACATGGGAATAAAGCGGGCAAATCCGCGGGAATCAGGTAGTATTCGATAAATATTGCCAAGAATTATCGAGTAGCAGTTAAAAATAACAAAATTATTTTCTTAAGAATTTTCGCTATCAAAATAAAAATTAAGATCCTACCGACCCCGTTTCAATGAGTCTTAAGTATAACCTTCAATTTCTTATTTATATTGAGATTTCCTCAGCAACCCGCCCGCGCAAATTCGCATCGCAACAGCTCGGAAGTAAATCGGATTCAGTAAACATTTCGGTATTAAGTGTAAATAAATATTAAACACTTCTTCAGACCCGCGGGTTAATCTAGACTGAGACGATCCTGTTTCACAGAAAACTGGTTTATTCTTTACTAATACTAACATTATACAGAAAACCGAATATTTGTTATTGATTCAAATGTTACTAAGATTATAAAAATTACTACACTAAAAGCTTACATCGTAAGTAATTGAAAAGTGCGGTAGCCGCGCGTCTTACTCGTCATCATCATCGTAATAAAACAAAGTTCCACAAATGGAATCATTTCCCTATTTCCTAAAAGTATCCATATTTGTATATTCTATTAATTATATCAGAAATCTAGCACCCGGTCAGAATCAGTCGAAACGTCTTCGTGGATGGTGCTTAATATGTGTCTTATATAGTGATAATTCAACATACAATAAGGCTTATCTACGTTTAGAATAGAATATACTTAATTGCACACCACAAAAACAGAAACACAATACAAACTTTAAACTAAAACATTTGGAGTACAAAGAGCAGTCGTTATCTTTCGTATCGCTTTCTTCCAGGCAACCTATGTATGCACAGTTACATAGATATGGACTGCACAGTTATATATATGTTACGGCTAATACCCGAAGTGCGGCTACACCTAGTTCTAACCGGCTAAAACTAGGTGTAGCCACTGACTGTTGGTTAAACCTAGTATTAGCCGATTGTTTTCGGGTAAAACTAGGTCTAGCCTTCATCGTGCCGGCTACAACTAGGTCCAGCCATTCCCTGTTGGATAAAACTAGGTCTATCCGATATCACTCCTGCTAGAACTAGGTCCAGACAATCCCTGTTGGATAAAACTTGTTGTTCTAATAAATAGTTTATGTTACTTTATAAAAGTGTGATTTATATTTTAAAATAACATTCTTTGAATTATAATATGCAACTACTTATTGTCTGTTGTTAAAAAAATATTCCTGGTTGTTCCTATTATAATCAAAATTGCACTCCTAATAATTTGTGTTAATTATTACAATGTGGATTTATAAGAATAAAAAAACTCTCTTCGATTCTTTTTATGGGATGTTTTTTAATATCTAAAAAAGCTCTGCCGACAGCATGCAATTTTTAATATAATAGGAACAATCAAGAACATTTTTTAAGCAACAGACAATAAGTAGTTACATATTATAATTTAAAGAATGTTATTTTAAAATATAAATCACACTTTTATAAAGTAACATAAACTATTTATTAGAACAACAAGTTTTATCCAACAGGGATTGTCTGGACCTAGTTCTAGCCGGAGTGATATCGGATAGACCTAGTTTTATCCAACAGGGAATGGCTGGACCTAGTTGTAGCCGTCATGATGAAGGCTAGACCTAGTTTTACCCGAAAACAATCGGCTAATACTAGGTTTAACCAAGAGTAAGTGGCTACACCTAGTTCTAACCGGCTAAAACTAGGTGTAGCCGCACTTCGGGTATTAGCCGTAACATATATATAGAAAGTGGTGTTAAACAAGTTTTACCCGCGTTAACCAGCATTTATCTGCTTACAACCTTAAAATATCCCAAGCTAATCCGAAAAGAAAATGCTGAATATTTGAAGCTTTAAGGAGATATTTACAATCTTTTCATACCTTCGCCACAAAACGGGGGCTTATTTAAAATGCCTTTAATAACATAGGATCCTTTGTTGGGTGAAATTAATATCTTTTTTGGCAAAATTTGGATGTAAGCTTAATTTGGATCAGGATGATTGAGCTCTCAGAAATTCATGTATAATTTTTGTGCAATATCCATTTCATATACACGTATTATTACGAGATCATTGTAACCGCCATTAAATTTAATTAAATTAAGATTTTTATTTAGAGAAGGACGCTTTATATCGAAATGTTAATGATGATGAAAACTTTTAACTAACTAACAGTGACGTAACATAAATAGTCTCACCTAATAACAAACAACAACAATCCTTTTTTAGGCCGTAAGTTAAGTTATAAGAATAATTTTATATATATTATGTATTATGGGCTGTGGATTTTATTTAATAAATAAATAAATAATACATATTAACCTTACTTGTTACTTATATAGAAGATAGATACCTACATGATCAAAACACATTTATGAAATCTGACTTTTGCTTATTTATTCGCTTAGTTTTGAACATAATTTGTGTTTAATAGTAGTAGATTACTCAATATTTGATTGGTCAGTTGAATTTAGTACCTCAGTACATTACAGAATACATAAAACATGATCAAATTTATACCTATCTCATAAATCAATTAAAATTATGGCACAGAATCGAAAACATTAATTAAAGTGACATAGTAAACAAGTCATAAAATAGCATGTTTGGAAATCAAATTGAGTAGTTATATACCCGTAATAGTAGATAGATATTTCAAATATATTATTATGTTCTATTATTATTGTCTATTGAGGCTTTGGCTGTGTAACTCTTTGCACAAAAAAAGGCGATGAGATAGTCTTACATACAAATACATCTATCTAGTTTTGGTTATGGCAAGATCACCTTAAGTAGGTACCTATAAACGTGCTAATGATGAATTTAAATGAAAACAATGATGGCATTGTTTATATAAGACTTATGTTTATTATATCCTCGATATATACAGAGTTGGGAATACACCAACAATATACAGATTTATTGGTAGACTAAATGTACCCGCGACTTCGTAACATATACAGAAAACTAAAATAATAAAATAAGTTTTCGTATATATATTTGTATTATTACTCACAAATGTTGCTTCAACTATAACTGAAAATAATCTTACCTATTATGACTTTGTTCTCACATTTTTATAGCTTCCATTCCAAATAAACCACAAACTACCTTGTCTAGACTAACTCATAACTCGCATAAAATGCTCTTCTATCCTATATCTTATACTGAATCGAAATAAGGTTTATTATCAGTCATAGGGATTCCCTTATAAATTCAACATCCAGACGATCTATTTGTCATCCTTATAGTTATAAGGATAACGCTCAATTTAAACCATCACCAGAAAAAACGAAAGCATTACAAAAAAAGAAACGTAAAAAATTCAAACTTCGAACCACAGATTAAATAGTATCTCAAGTAGCAAACGAATCCGAAAGTGATCTTTATAGGTCAGGTAATAAGTGTGAAAAGTAGGAATTTAAAAATGGAAGGCCAAAACAAAATGGAGGACAGGAATTAAAAAGTAAAGGTTTGTGCTCTACCAAAGACAAGTTTTTTTAGGTGGGCGGTAGAATTCTATGGTTGCCGGGTAGATAAAATCTTTACGGTGCGTTCAGACTGGGTAATAGATCATTGAGGTGTGATTGATGAACGTGGGCCGTTGGTCTAGCCATTAAATATTTTAGTATGGCTTCAACTAATATGACATTACTCATGTCGTATAAAAGAATATTTGGAGGTATAAGGATGAAATGCACTCTTAAATCCTGATATTATGAAAATCAAAAAGGTAAGACCTAGGTTATCAATTCTTATCTTTGAAGTTTGGTATTTTTTACAATAGTTAAGAGTTAAGAGTGTTAATGGTATTGAGATGAAATGGTTGATAGGCAATAAATATCTATTATGCCTATATTAACATACCTAATTTATATTGATATTAGAGGTCACACTGCTATGGCTCTAAGATAAAGAAGTCAGTACACAATACAGAAAATAATTAAAAAAAAACATTTATTCAGATAAATTAGCTGTCTATAAATTGCATTACATAATTATTACGCAATAAGGTTTAGTTGCTTTCTAACTTAACTAATCACGCCCTTAGGGCTAAGTGTTGCAAGTGAAACTAGAAGATCAGCCCTATGAGATTGAAACCAGTATTATTGGAGACTGTTAAAGCTGGGGTTTGATAAGGATTCCAATTTATAATTAAATCTGAGAATACTACCTCAGTAACCGAACATTATGTTTATGTCTTGTTTACACTATAGCAGTAATACAGACAGTGTTGAGGAAATGGGGATAAAATAAGGATAAAGCTATTTATGAATTGTTTTTATTTGAATCATTGAATTTGTTGATATGAGCGCACGCGTTGTTTAATGTAATGGAACAAGAGGGATTGTTTTAGAATTAACTCCTTATATTTCTACATTTCGCTGATGTCGCTGTGTAAAATTGTCCAGTAATATTTATTTATTATTTATTTCTTTTCATATGGGTTATCTATGGTTGGGCACTGAGATACATACTTACTTTTTTTTAAATAATGAGTGAATGTAAATTATAGAAAAATGTGTCAATGACTTTAAACGCTAACATTACAGAATGTAAACCAATTATATAGCCCATACCTACTTACAACAGTTTTTCCGTAATTTTACCGCAAAGTGTTAAAGTTAAGTACGTTCATGAAGCAATAATTATCAAAACAAAATCAAGTCCCGACGATAATCCTACTAATGAAGATTACCCAACGCGTCGCAATCGCGTTCCATTATCCATTGCTGCTATATTACACAGAACGACCCACGTGTCAAAGGCGAGGCAGTAATGCACACTTATATGAAATTTCAACAACGGTTATGTCATAATACGCCACCTAAGCTCTCTTTACACTGTACGAGTTCGAATTTTTGTTTTAAACTACTAACTCGGTGAAGGTTGAAGAATGTTACAAATTTCATAGAAATATCGTAGAATAATAGGTACTCATATTATAGCCTATCCCTAACCTACTAATACTGAAAACTTTGTCAACCCCTACTCAGAGATTCATTTACGTATATCTTATTAGTAGGTATTACAGTTAGAAGCATATAAAAGAACTTGAATATTAGCAACAAATACTAACAGCGAGTAACTAGCCCAGTGTAATCAAACCTTAAACTATCATCAAATAAATACCAACCCTAAGACAATTAACTAAAGGCTTATTTTAGGCTGTAGCTGTCGCCAGGTAACTGGAGCAGATGTTTTTGAAATTCGAACGTGTCATAACGAGCTCATATCAAGGTTACACGAAATGTTTGTAGTAACTCGATAATTAGCTAGGTGCCACCATGTAAGTATTTTAATATGAGAACATTTTATATGGGTTTTATGTATTAATTTGTAATGAGTAGGTACCGAACTACCGACCGAATCATTTTATAACGGGATTTACTCACGTATTTATAATGAATATAAATAACTCTCGACGTTTCATACCTACATACCATAACATAAATGTTTTTGAGTTTCCCGATATTCCAAAATATTTGAATCCTGTTAATGTTATCCGTTTCGTGTTCTTATTAATATTGTTAAACACCGTGATAGTTTAATCTATGATATTATCGCCAGGGGTGAATATCCTTCTTAATTAAAAAAATATATTCAAAGGAGTATCTAATTGAAATAGGTCCACTCGTTCTCGTCATCTGTTATCAATCATTACCTATTTATAGATCGGGACTGTCAAGAAATAATCCATCGACACTGATTCTCCGAATCGAAACCATTCATTGCTTTTGGCGGTTCAACTTATCAGAATCTATCCCGGTACCTACAAATTACATTTATATTATGGTATGTTGCTAGTAGAAGATATTAATAATATCGTTCGTCTAAACGTTGTGTAATGCTTAGTATTGTAGTATCTTTGGTTTGTTTTGAAAACTAATCGCAGGTGTACAGTATACGTAATAAATACCTAGTATTATCTAGAATACCTAGTAATATCTAGTAGATACGCGCATGATGTAAAAAGGTACGAGTTACAATATGTATGTATATAGGTTTACGGTAAAACATGTGCTTAAAGCTTCATCACCCTAATTCATCATCATCCTATTCCCTATTTTCGTTATCACTGCTGGGACATATTAAGCCTTAATTCACCAAGCTGGCTGAAAAATCTAGAGGTGCTCGGGGTTAGAACCCACGACCTTTGAATGAAACTAAAGTGTGCCCCAACTTAGCCAACACGCCAATCACACTAGTCATTAAAGTGAAATATTACTACAGTCCATTATCAAAATAGATCTGGTGTTGTGCAATCCCTATCTTTTAGATATTTTCCCCGGTTAAATAGTGTCCCTTGTAGTATGGGCTTACAGTTAAGGCCTTACTTGACGTTGTGTGTTTGTTATTTTGTTACAATATAGTTGATCTAAATTACATGCAATTTGCAAAAATCAGTTGAAGCCTTGATTGTTCAAACTCCACCACAGCAACTTTGCAATGGAAATAATATAAAATAACAGACGAGGTTCGAACCTACATTTCCTAAAACTCTGCGCTAAGCCAGTCAGCAACTTTTCGCTCGGAATTAAGATAAATAAACGAGGAAAAAATACAATTTCCCTAAACCGTAGCACGTTCCCAGAAGCTTTATTAAATGGATTTCGTTTCCTCAACAAATCCAGGATATTATCAAAGAAAAGTTTACTTAAAATTAAAGAAACTCACTTTTTCGCAAATAACCCTATGGCCGAAGCTCGGTCGTACCTGGAAAGAAAAAAAAACAAGTTAAATTTCAGAGAAAGGTTTCAGAATAATGAATAATATTAACCCTACATCGTCCGCAGAAACGGCAATGACACACAATGTCCTTTTAAAAGGACATCTCATTTTTACAACCAATTAAATGATACAAACATCAACCCAGAGAATATAGACTTTATATAACCCAGGCCTAATTATTTCGTTACCCCTAACGGAACTTTAGTGTCCCTTAACACGCACCAGTGGCCTTAAGAGTTACTAACGAAGGAAAACCATAAAATTCCCTAAAAATCCCGGCGATAATCTTCCACCTTAAGCCTAACCACCATTTCTTGTTACGGCCCTATAAACAAGACATACAGCTCAGGGCCTGTGGGACACAGGGAATTGGAAACAGCTGACTCATTGACCCATCCTTAAATACGGGTAAATTATCAAGTCATGCCGAGCTTTGGTAGTTTCATCATTCTGTACTGTGTGTGTTTATGTTAAAGAACAAATATTACAATCTAATAGATATTCTGTATTCTGTAAGATACTGACTAACATTCATCGACCATGCTATAATGCATTATTTTGACAATAATTAAAAAGTACTTTATGTCATAGACATAACTATTATAATTAAGGGCTAGATGTTGCTGTGTGAATGCCCAGCAATATTTATTAATTTATTTAATTGTTAACCGAATATTTCTATAAAAACATATAGTTACCACTATAAATCAGTTAAAATAGCGATTTAGCCACTTATAGAACTAGTCCAAACGAGTATTCATCAAACTGATTACTTGGTCGTAATGGCTAAGCTGGTAATGATACAAGACTACATAAAATGTAAAATATTAAAAATTGACTAAAATGAATATTATTTAAAAAGAAAACGCCTGACTCCATTAAATGGAACGTTCAAAGCTATTTTATCAATTAACGCAATGATCCTTGAAAACAATGGCTAACGAACAACGCGAATTAACAAAAACAAGCGTATCGAATTAGGTAACTATCAAAAATCACAAACAATAGGGTTGTCCAGAAATTGGGCTCAAGGTCATCCACCTTACATCACTTCCGTTACCTTGGGTTACTTAAAGCTGGTTCGTACTCGCTGTTACCAAGTAACGTCTTACCAGTCTTGGTCAACGGCCAATCAAATCGAAATGAAAGTAAAAATATAGAGCTATGACATTGAATAAGGTTAGTGCAAGTTTCGAATTTTAAGTTGTCATTCCATTGAATGAGTGAATGAGTTTTATTTACGCGGATGCAGTTCTTGTTTATCATGTACTAATTTTAACTTAAAAATTTATGAATTTTTGTAGTGATATATTATATTAAATAATGGAATAACGAACAATTCATTATTATAGTTTTGTTGTAAATGAGATTATCGCAATACACATTACCAAATACTAGCCAAGGACGTAAGTAATATATATGTTGTATTTCCTATTTTAATAGTTAACAGGAAATTATGTAAGTTAATATATAATCGCCTGAAATATTATAGAGTAATTAAAATTGATTTACGTTTAACTAGGATGATTTAATTTAGATCTGAACTTATATCAATAACAAAACTAAAATGTAATGTACCTACAAAAATATTTTTTACATTTAGGAAATTTCACTGCTCACACACACATTCACATTTTGGAGAACCCCTACTGTATGTATGACTTGGAGGAAAAACCTCGAAAAGTAAATTTAATAAATAAGTTAGAAGTTAAACCAAAACAAAGTATATAGTATGGTATGGAAGTGAAGAAGTTTTGAAAATACGCTTTATTATTTCAGTACTAACTACAAAAGAGGCAATAGTTCCAGCGGTTTGATTTGAGCTGTGACGTGGGGGATTAGTGAGCACGTGTGTCTGTGTGTTTAGGCCCTAACCGACTTGCTAATCTTCGAGATAACCATGCGTTTGTTGTCACTTACGGTCAGAAAGGACTTTAAAAGCATTCCGTTAATTAAGAGCGCTTTTTGAATGAAACAGAAGTCAATTTCATATCAAGTCAGTATTACGTCTATGGTAAGTTATAGGTTGTTATAATGACTTTGCAAAGATGAATGCAGCAAATATAAAGAATTCGCTAATATTGTAATGTTTTATTACAACAGAATCATAATCCGTAAAACTATTAAAATACCATTTATATTAATCAAATCTAAGTATAAAATAAGTGTGCCATGACAAAGTATATTTAAACCGCCAAGTAAAAAGGAAATGGTGTCAATACGGGGAAGGCAAGACGTAGTTGTCTGCGCTTACCTTTCACCTTCGTTTGTTCCAATGCAAAATGTGACAGACAACATGCCGTATGCCTTTTCCTTAACTATATCTATACGCCTTCGAATATCCGGTATTATCTCTCAATGAAACACATTGTTAGAACGAACATGGAATAACATAATCGATAGTAAAACAATGTCCTTTCGAAAGGACATTGTGTTATTGTAACTTTAATGTCATCGGGTCGCTTACCCGTACTAGGTTAAGGACAAAATAGCGAAATTAGATATTGAATTGACTTAGTGGTAACTGCTTTAACGAACAAACATGACCTTTAAATCTAATTTATAATAAGATTGGCTTCGTGATGTTACGTTACAGAAATTCATAAATCATATCTATGTATATTACGTCCCACGACAGCACGAGTCTCTCTAGTAAAACTCATTATAGATCTGGGGGAATTGGTATAATACCATGCTTACCAGGCGGATCGCAGTAAGTTGGTACAGTACATAAGACAAAGCTAGATAGACACTAGCAGGCTAGTATCCAACGCTGATTCTGAGCGCTGATTTGCTTATTATATGTGTTTTTATTTAGGTTTAGGTCGTAAAAAAGGGGAAACTAATACTATGCCATCAATTCAACCTAGCTGAAAATTACTAAAATTTTCAGCGAAACTCGGAAACTAAGATCCTCAACAAAGTACATAGCTAACAAGAATAGTTATTAACGAATGATTAATTACAAGGAGCTACATAATGTTGCGATTAATTTTAAGCACGTCTTGCATAATTGCTGGAGCGCTGTGTAGAGAGATACGGCTCGAGTCTTTTGCTAGCTTTATTAGGTTTTCTGATGGAATTTTATAATAGCAGTGCCCGCGACTCCTTTCGCGTTTGTATGGGGGCCACGTCTTATCGTAACTGGAGCAAGAATGTAGTGTCTCAAACCTCTAAATGTATCTACCAAATTTCATCAAAATCGGATCATTGGCTTAAAAGTTATAGCGAAACATTACATAAACATACGAGCTTAGCAAAGCTTAGCGCATTTAAATAAAAAATAAAGTCATTCTATTAATAACTCGAGAATGGTCGGTTTAAAAACAGTTGAGAAAACGTGGACATAAAACGGGCAAATCCGCGGTCGGGTCTGCTAGTATATCATAATTGACATACTACTAACCTAACGATTACAAAATTATCGTCAAAAATTCATCGATACAATCCCAACCCTACAAAGAGTCGGGTTGTCATCCATTGTTAAACCCAGACATTTGTTTAAACATTCAGTCTGGCTCCATACAAAAAATAAAAAAAATTACCCGACGCTGCCCGACGACTTTGATGTTCCTTTTACTACTTCATCGATAACTCTGAAGTGTTTTTTTTAAACTATTCCGGGCGGTCTTTGTCGGATTGCACTAATTAATGTTGGAACATGTAAATGGAAAAATAGCGAGTCTCTGCGACTATTAATATATACGAATGTATAATCCATTAAATCTAGAAAAATCTAGCTTTTATGGGTTTTGTTTAGTACTTGATATTCTGTAAACAATACAGTCTATGTATTTCATCATGTACAGTCGGCCAAGAAAGTGGTCTACCAGTTTTGACAAAAATGTCTGTGCAACGTAATGATCGATATGGTTGACTTTTTTAACATAATTTAACTGACGTACAAACGAATCTCAACCGGTAGACCACATTTTTTGCTGACTGTACCTCCTGATCCGTATCTTTCATAGCTTTATAGGCACTTGAGAGACGTCGACAATAAAACATCTGACACGACGTGTTCACTCGCTTCACGTCATAAAATATAATACATTTCATACATATTACATTTTATTACATAAGAAAAACATACGTACTGAAATTAAACGAAAAATGGCGCTTACAAATCAATATCACGGTTGAAGTCGGCTGTTGGTATTGTGACGTAGATATTACACCATGACTCTTATCGGTAATATCCGTTCGAATCCGTACCCCGTTCACGACAAAGGTACGTGTAATACGTACCATGTCGATTACTCATATTTCTGATACGAAACATAATTTTACGACTTTCAACAAAACTGCAGAAAATTAACTGTGTTAACTAATATGTAATGCTTTTGTTGAAATTGCATTTCATCGATGTTCGAATTGTTAAACGCACATCACTAATTACAAAATAAAACACCAAGATCCGATGCCCGCCCAATATATTGCCAAAATATGCCAATATTTATTTCTTATTGCTTTGGAATATGGTTTAAAACGCAATTATCCATTGAACCTTATGTCGTTTGCATAAGGCTGAATATGCGTGTAATAATGTTGATTCTATATTAGTGGTGTGCCTTTGTTCAAAACCAGACGATGTTTTGACAAAGAAGTC
The DNA here is from genome assembly GCA_963691955.1 of Chloroclystis v-ata. Taxonomy (NCBI): domain Eukaryota; kingdom Metazoa; phylum Arthropoda; class Insecta; order Lepidoptera; family Geometridae; genus Chloroclystis; species Chloroclystis v-ata. Next base: position 3,641,792 of record OY829909.1, on the reverse strand, counting down.
GACACGTGCGATGGCGACTTAAAATATTACACATAATTATTATAATTAGCATTGACTGCATGTATGACGTTTGTCCTACTTATCATGCACATGCACCGTAAATTTATAAAATGAAGAAATATTTTAAACATGGATAGTCCCTATTCTTTACCAAAATAAAAAATAACAAAATTAATGACTCTATTCACTAAAATTTCATACAAAAAATGTCTTTACCACGTCAGTCTGAAGGGCCATAATCGCCTACGCTTCAGAAGAGTTTGTCATTGGACCTTTCTGTCATGTACACGAGTCGCTTTGAGCATTGTGATTTAAATTCCGAATCCTCACTTGAATTTAGAACGGTTTTAGTATGGCATCCAGGGGCCAGGTGACTTGTAATCATACATATCGTAATAGTATTCAGTGATTGTAGCCTACATAGCCATACACAGCCTATCATAAAACGACATAAATATGGCAAACTTATAAAGCTAACAAAGATAAACAACTAAACAATTTTGTAACGAAAAACACGTATGAATAAATATATAAAGATTTAAAATTTACACAACTCTCAAATCAGCCAATGTTCAAACTTCAACAGTCATAACCCCATATTATTCTACTACATATACGTTAAGTGCAAATACATACACAATCTTTGAGCTAATAAAGTAAGTAAAGTTATCCAGTCCCTGGATTCTTTTGTACGGAAGGCGGGAAGAGAAGTTTTCAAGTTCAAAGTTTGAAATGTACCTTCGATGTGACGTTTGCTTGCATAACCTCTGACTATATTTGAACAAGAAACGGGTAACATACCATGATTTAATTGTTTTTGAGTTTTCCGATATTTCGACACTGTTGCAAGCGCCATGTTCACGGACAAACTGATGACACCGGCGGGGCGGCGGGTAGGCAGACCGTTATTGACAAACGAAACGATCTACCCTCTTCCTGAGTCTTTTATTGCGAGTTTGATTGTCACTGTCACTACCACCTGTTTCATTCACGAATGCAAGTCGATCGCGACATACTACACTCACCGTGTCTGGCCGGACGGCCGGCAATACACTTTTATGATTTTTGCATAACTCCACCACAGGTTTCCACGTTCCAGACAACTGGAAGCCATCTTCTCGATTAAAGTTTCTGTGTTTGGTAATCTCAATGGCCTCCTGAACCAATCTTGGTATATAGAATCTCTCCGTTGAGATTACTTGGGGGTTATGCAATTCGATCCAGTGATTTGAGCCAGACTCTAATAGGTGTTGAGCGATAGCTGACTTGTTGACATCTGCGTTTTTTACCGCTCTTATATGTTCCCCTATCCGACACGCAATAGTTCGTTTTGTTTGACCTATATAAGAACTTCCACAACTGCAGTCAACTTTATATACACCCGGTTTATCCAGTGGGAATCTATCTTTAGGTGTTCGCAGGAGATTCGATATCTTTTTCAGTGGTGTGAAAACTGTCTTTACGGACGATTTCTGCAAAATATTTGCTATTCTGTCCGTCACACCTTTGATATATGGTAGAAAGGCTGGTCTACGTTCCACCATACACCTGCGCACTCCGGGGGATGACCGTGGAGGTAGTGTACGTCGCTTGTAGCCATTTCGTTCAAGGACCTCTTTAATGTGAGCCAGTTCATCGGCTAAATACCCACTGTCACATAAGTCGTACGCTCGGTTTGTTAGCGACGTCACCACAGAGTTCAGATGTCTCGGATGGTGGTGTGAAGTTGCATGGAGGTACTTGTCTGTATGTGTCGGTTTTCTATAGACACTGTGACCCAAACTTCCGTCCCCACGTACACTCACCATGACATCCAAGAAAGGTAAACATCTATTGCTCTCTAACTCATATGTAAACCGGATCTTGCTGTGAATGTTATTTAGATGTTCTAACAAAATTTCCGTTTCCGAACTATTTCCTCCCAAAACACAGAAAACGTCATCCACATATCTCTTCCACAACTTGACTTGGACAGGGCTTGACATAATGGCAATGTTTTCAAAATACTCCATCCAAATGTTAGCCAAAACCGGGGCAATTGGACTTCCCATGGCTACTCCATCAATTTGGAGGTAGTATTGGCCTCTGTATATAAAGTAATTAGTGGAGATAATATGACGCACCAGCTCCACGTATTCCTTGGGGATATCCTTACTATTCACAATAGCCTCCACAACACTTATACACTCTGCGACAGGAACATTAGTGAAGAGGGATTCTACGTCAAAACTGACCATCACCTCATTCTCTTCCACCTGTGTCTGCTCCAGTATTTCAACGAAATGTCGCGAGTCCTTAACAAAGGAAGATGTATGTCCTACGGTCGCCTGTAACACAGATGCTACGTGTTTTGCTAGCTCATAAGTAGGTGAGTTAATTTGACTCACGATTGGCCTTAGCGGAGCACTCTGCTTGTGTACCTTCGGAAGGCCATACAACTTAGGAGGATCAACGTTCCTGGGTCGCAATAGGTACTTGGTGACCTCATCCCCGATGGCGTGTTCACATTGTTTTATTAAGCTCCGAGTACTACGCTGTGTACGTGCAGTGGGGTTGTAAGAAACCGGTTTGTATGTGCTAGTGTCGTTCAATAAGCCTTGAATTTTGTTATTGTAGTCGGTGACGTCCATAACTACTGTGGCATTCCCTTTGTCAGCCTTTAAAACCAGAAGTTCATCGTCGTTACGAAGATCCCTTAACGCATTAAGCTCTTCCCGGGTAATATTAGGCTTAGGCGGTTTAGCCCTCCTGAGCACTCCCGACACATCCTGTCTAAGGCACTCTGCGTTATTTGAGGGTATTTTATTGGCTCGAATAACTTCCTCGATGTTTCCGATAATGCTCTCATATGGAATGCGTACTGTAGTAGGGGCGAAATTCAAACCTTTCTCTAACGCTATGGCGGCTGATTCACTTAAAACCTTTGTAGATAAATTTATAACCGTTCTCGTTTCTTTTGGGTTATCGATAAGACTAGGTACAACCCTACCTTGTTTATAACATAAGGTTTCAAACTTACGACACAGTTTCGCCTCATTAAGTTCTCCTGAGCGTTGGGCCTGAAGATAGGTTATTCTGTCACACAAATCAAAATCCGTAACTGTTAATGACTCACTGCATGATAGGTGAACACTATAAATGTCACTTTGCATTGAATGAAACAGGCGTCTATTATTACGTATAAGGCGTCGCAATAATTTCTCACTCGCCTGTCGTAGAACACTCGCGGAACCCGGAATATCACTACGCGGTTTTATTCGTACGCAAGTAGGTAGCACTTTTGCGTCCCGGCACTTCACTAAAAAGTCCACTGACCCGCGAAGACATTCACACTTTTTCCGTAAGCGTTCAAGGTGTTTAATTTGAGAAACGACTACCGGCCCGTACCGGTTCGCGATATAACTTTTTAAACTATCATGGTTTTTAACTATATTTGAACAAGAAACGGGTAACATACCATGATTTAATTGTTTTTGAGTTTTCCGATATTTCGACACTGTTGCAAGCGCCATGTTCACGGACAAACTGATGACACCGGCGGGGCGGCGGGTAGGCAGACCGTTATTGACAAACGAAACGATCTACCCTCTTCCTGAGTCTTTTATTGCGAGTTTGATTGTCACTGTCACTACCACCTGTTTCATTCACGAATGCAAGTCGATCGCGACATACTACACTCACCGTGTCGTGTCAAAAACAATTAAATCATGGTATGTTACCCGTTTCTTGTTCAAATATAGTTAAAAACCATGATAGTTTAAAAAGTTAAACCTCTGACTATTTATGTCTGGGGCGTAATACCTTATCAGTGTACATGTATGTTATTCGGTAGTCAAATATTATATTTTTGATTTACAACGGTCGTAGTATCCTAAGATCCCGCTATACAACGACCTTCACCGAGATGTATAATTAATGAGACATATTTTTTATGTTATTAAATATGCCAATAAATATATCCTATATGGGTTGCCTAACAAATTTCAGTCCAGAGTTTTTTTTATTAATAATTAAAAAAATAGCTGCAGTCTGTGGCTTGTGGGAAGCGTTTACGTTGGACCTGTCACGCGGCTCACGGATGACCCCCATGGCTCGAATGGTCCGGTATAATAAGGCTCACCGATGAGCCTCGTGGCCTGAATGGAAATACTTGATTTTTCTTAAAGAGTTTAACGTGATAATAGGGCAACCTAACGTTTGCATATTCTATGGGCTTCAAACTTTCGATTGGTATCAAATTTATTTAATAATCACACCGGTGCAATGTTTAAAACAAAAACAAAAATTTTAATTATTAATTAAAAATACTCTGGACTGAAATTTGTTAGGCAACCCATATAGGATATATTTATTGGCATATTTAATAACATAAAAAATATGTCTCATTAATTATACATCTCGGTGAAGGTCGTTGTATAGCGGGATCTTAGACTATAGGAATTGACGCGTTAACTGAATTTTCTACCAATTTTCAATCATTTAATAACTTTGAAATGTCAATTATATAGATACATTTGTCATTAATATCTTTTATTGCTATCATGTTTTACCAAGTTTGTTCAGAGATTTAACGTGCCACCTTTATTCAGTCCCTCAGCGGGAATCGAACCTGCTACATCTCGCACTGGTGAAAGCAGGATATTGCCTTAAAGACAGGATATTGCTTTTAAGGGTCGGTTCACATCTGACGGAAGATGCTTCGAGCGTATCATCGGTCTAAGGTTTTCTCATATATGAAGGAAGATACGTCAGCCTTTGAGTTGCCATCTATTTATAAACTTAACTATTAATTTTGACGTGGTACGCTCGGCGCAATAACGCAACATCGATCGGTTATGTGTGAAATTGTGTATGTTTTATATATACCTAACGGTGAAGGCAAACATCGTGAGGAAACCGCCTTGCTTTCAAAAGTTTGAAGGACATGTGACATTCGCCACCCCGCACTTAGCCAGGGCAGGGCGATGAATAAAGGCATATAACTATCGGGAAGATAGAAATTACAGTGACCCAGAAGTGGGAATAAAAATGAAGGATTATGTTGATCTTACGCGACGTATCATATCATACATCGTACTTTCATCAGATGTGAGCCAACCCTACCTATCTGAAACGAAATATCTGGAACTATCAGGAATAAAAAGAGCGAACGAATCCAAGTGCAATCTCCGATGCTATGATCGTTACTTTTTATCACCACGCTACCTGAAACATTTAGCTAATGTATCGGAGGCGGATCGATGTCTTTACCGTGTTAAGGGGAATATACACTGTCCAATTTGGACATGGCCAGTCAAGACGGAAATATAGCGATTTTGGATAACTTGTCTTGATATAGTCAGTTATAAGAGTCTTCAGTAGGTATTTTTACTGTAAATGAATGAATTAACTCTTTATTGTACTTAAAAATAAAAAATACAAACTTAACACTAGCTATAAGCTAAAAGTAAAAGGAGCGGCCTTATCGCTGAGTAATTAATATGTTGGGTTTGATTGAAGAAGGCGTTACTGAAGCGAAATTCTATATCACTTGATATTCATGTAATATCTTAATAATTACATATTTATCATAAGTGGTGGAGTTGCTAAACAGTATAATATACATATAGTATGTACTCTTATGTAATTAGTCGCATCGGAATTATTCAAAACTTTTCCATGTGTTGTAATTATAATTCGAGTATAATTTTATATTTGGAATAGTGAACTCATTATGCTCACTATGCGAAGGTTAAGTACTATTTTTTGCAATATTAAAAGCGAAATCCAATTAAGAACAAAAGTATAATAACAAAAAACAATAAAAGTGGCGATATCTTTCAATGGTTATGTGGCTTTTAGTATGTTGTTAATAATTTTGTTAATGTATTCTTAATATTCATTTTTACAGTAATTTTATCAATTGATGCATTGTTTATTATATTTTTTTAAATATTTTACTTGAGCAGTTGATAACTAAGTATAAAAAAAATTACAAGCATGACTAGGTACTAAAGTATCTATCTGATCTGAAAAGATTATCATTTATATAAATAATAATATTTGTCGCTTGTTAGTAATAAATTATAGATGTATTTAATAACATAAAATTTGTGTACTTCAGAAAAATTCAACATGGAATAAAAAACTTTTATTTTATTTGGATATTAGTCGGGTAGTGTAACCGGCTCTTACTTTGGTGCAGGCTTATATCTGTTGCACTTTTAGTGGGGCGAGCTAATAGTATTTGGTCCATTTTATTGGCTGTAAAAGTCGCAATATGCTTTTAACATACTTCCACTAGAGGTCGTTTAAAATTTTTAGGACAGATTTTGTTATTTTGTAATTTCAATTATACGTCTTCAATAGATAGGTTTTGGGCTCTTTTCTTTTGAAATTTTTGGATCAAAGTGCATTGTTTGAGTCTCTCGTCATTATTACCTAAAATTTTAGGCAATTATGTAGAGGAACAAAATATTTTAAATATCTTTGCCCAACAATGGGATGGTAACAACCAGCCTTGCAATAACAGTAACCATTTTACGAAATTAATATAACAAATAACATAATTTAAACGGTTTCAAATTAAAATGTTTACCCGTTCATGTTTGCGTACGTTAAGTAATCGAAATAAACTTTTATCTATAAAGCGTAACCGTTCAAAATATAAAATATATTATACTTACCCAATTTATAGAATGGACTCCTGGGCTGAACGTTCTAGAAACGTCTTTAAAACTGAGGGTTGTTATTGAAAATTGGCTTTTATGGCCCTGGTAATAGGGTTTGCTCAAATGAGCAATCTTTATGTTTCGTATTGAATGGCAAAGAAAATTAGTTTCCTGGGAAGTGTGTTCGGATAATGAAAATGTATTCTTTCAGGTTACTGCCAAGGTACCTTCGCCCTTATCTCGCAGGTAATACGGGCCTTTGCTAATGGGTTTAGGAAAAGTATTTATGTACAGAAGTAAAAGAAAGTGTACTGCTAATTGATTTAATGGATTAAGCTAGTACTGGGCTTTCGCGTACCGAGGGACAAACCCCGGGAATATTTAACGAAAACGGTGTAGGCATTGCTATATCTTATTACTTATTCGTTAAGAGAGAAGTATTTGTGTCCCAGCAGTGGGAACGTTACTGATTAACAGCAAAACGGCCAAAATAATGGAGAAATAATCACAAGGAAAAATAATTTTCACCAAATTAAATTCAAAACCGACATAATCATCAGTATAAACCAACTTCTGGTCAGGAGTCTCCCCAATAGAATCCATTAAACGTTTAACTACGCGGGTTGATGATCTTGTTAAAGTGCGCGTATGTTGATATATCCAATCCCTTAGTTCTTAGTTTATATAATATTATCTATAACTTGAAATTAAAGAGGAATCAGCTTTACAGAGAACATTTCATTGTAGTTAATTAGAAGAACATTAGAATGAGTTGGTAGAAGTTCAAAATGTCTTCAAAATAAGGAGGGACAATAAGCGAGCTCCTAAACAGCCGTCTTAATTATAAACCCTCGTTAGAATTATTGTCTTAAGCCCTCCGAGAAGCTAATTTTGACAAACAGACCGCCCAAACAAACCCTATAAGCAAAGCCCTAATAAGAAAAGCAAACATACTGCCCTCGTAACGGAAGCTCTAGTTATTTTGGTAGTTAAAATAAATTGAACGAATAAGACTTTAGAGGGATGGGAAGTTTTTGATTTTCGGTATCGATGACTTGTTCTTTTCTATCGATATCGACAAGCCATTTAAGATCATGATAAAATAAATAAGTAAAAATATTGCTGGACAAATACACGCAGCAACATTTAGCCTGTGGTAAGGTGGTTTGTTGCTAGTATTATGAAATTAACTAAGAACAGTACACAATTAATTTTGAGTAGGTATATTAAAAAACCCTAATAAGCCGAATAATTCACACAGCAACAAAATACATAAACCAATGTTTATAGGTTAGCAAATGGTATTTTTATACATTTTTTCTACACACGACAATACATACAATATTAATAAATAAATAAATGTTATATCATTAGAGCATAAAAAACTACCAAATAAATAAGACATTTATGAAGAGAAATCCTATCTATGAATGGTATCCTATGATATTATCGTAGAGTTTTGAAAAACATAGTTTTTCCCTTCCCTAGAGCAAGGTTTACTCTTAGCCACATTTTACTACTCTTTCCGTCCGGACTCCTTTGATCGAAGTTATGGCGTGTAAAACTCTTACTTTAAATTTTACAGCTCCGTTTTAATATGTAAAGTCTGTTTAGTTACAGAACCACTAACAGTTTCCTAGAACTTGTATACAAAACTTGAGTTGGGTAAGGCCGAGGTCATACTTCGCGTAAACTTGTGAGAGTATTTCGGTATCATAGAATAGTAGAAACTAAGTGTAAATAAATAAATATTGCTGGACAATTTACACAGCGACATCTATCCCCGTGGTAAGCTCGAAGCTTGTGTTACGGCCCAGTGTTCGGAGATTAATCAGCGAAATCAAGAAGAGACTTTAGCCCAGCAGTGGGAAAATATAAATTAACTTAAAAAAATAGTGTATAAACATCCTAACCAATTACAAATGTTAGCAGACCATACAAACGACATGCGCAACAACTAGACCCAGTGGTAAAATCAAATAAGAAAGTCAATAGACTTCTTCCGATGATGATGTAAGTCAAAAAGTGTGTACACACAATTACGCACGTAAATGAACAATCAGCTAAAGGCTAGCCAGTTGGCGTGTCTCCAGAAATAAGACATCACGACGTACATCCTGATTCTTACTTATATAAGTGCATTTGGCGTATTACTTTACTAGGAAATGCGTAAAAGTAAAATTGAAGAACTGATATTTGTACACGAAACCGTCTTCCGTAAGATGTGTCTTTCCGTGAACATGGCGCTTGAAACAGTGTCAAAATATGTTACCCGTTTCATGATCAAATATTATTTAAAAAAACATCATAATTTAAAAAGTTATATTGATATGTATGCTTTGTGGTGCCTGCTTAAAGACAAAACTACCTCATACCGTGGGATCCGTTAAACTATGGGATATCAATACCAGAAATCGTTCCACTGTGTCGTTTTGGGTACTGTGGCAACTTCACTTCAATCAATCACCAACTCGTCTGATAAGTGTGGTAGTTGTACCAAATTCTTGAAGACTTATAAAGTATTCTATTGAGGAGACCCGTACCCATTATTGGGCACTATAATCTTATATATTATACTCTTTATATACTGGTGTTTGGCCTAAGAGAAGCTAACGTGGCTGACGTAGAAGTAATTTGATTTGCAAACAATCACTACTTAACATTCTAGTGTTTTCGTATATGTGACTCGCATTCAACAGAGATCAGGTGATTGACAACAGAATAAAATGTTTAGGGAGGGCTTTTTTCTGCAAGGGATTAAACTAAAGTCAAGATAAAAGAACTATCGACCATCACCGACATTGCTAAGCACATTAGCTCATCGAAGTGGTTAAGGTTGATAGCACAAATAACAGCGTTTGAGGGTAGATACTCTTTAGGCCCGAAAACTAATAAGAAACTATTCCTTTCATAACATCGGGAATTACTCACCTAACTATTTACAAAGTAGTAAAAACACTCTCGACTTTTCGACCACAACCAGAGCAGTTGAAATGATGATTCTTTACGGCGCCATGGATAAAGCATAAATGTAACGAACTTTGACAATCTTCAAATAAAAATCCCACAACCTGACATGAGATGTTTTCTGCCAGAATATCTATTATCCAAGCATCAGCTGAACTAATAAACTACGTTATATTTTCTCCGGAATACGTCAGTGTATTTTCTGTCCGGCGAAATTGAAAATTACCTCATGGAGCGCTGTTATAAACTAGGATCAATTTTATACTAGAATCTATTTAATGACTGAATAAAATATTGCTTTTATTTTTATCCTATTGAATAGACCAGAGAGATATTTCGGTGGACTAAATTGTAAAAATATAGTAAGAAATCAATACGTCAATCTAAACTATGAAACGGTTTGCTAGTAGAAAATTAATGCCTTTATTAGGACCATATTTTGAGCTAGTTTTTTATCAGGGCAATACTATTGTAATAAAATTAATTAAAGAATGGTCTGCTGATTGTTTAAAGCAAACTGACATGTACTCAATTAGTTACTAAAGATTACCTTTCATGTACAGTCAACGGCAAAAATATGCATACGCACAAGTGCCTAACCTAAACAAATACAATCAGTGCCTAACTCAAGAAAAAAGTCCGTAATTTTTTGTGATATATTTTCAACGATGACTGTACTACCTAACTACGGTACTAAGTAAATATGACCGAAAAAATATGCCGAATCGTTAACACTCGATAACACGTAAGGTCAATGTACCCGTTTACGATTTATTTTACGTAAACAACGCAATTTGCTTTTTTTTAGATTCAGATACGTCGTTTCGAGAATTAGGAGGTTTTAAAGGTTAAAAGAATCATATGTCTAATTTGTTGAGACCTAATTGTTGTTAAGGCTTTCACGGTGTAAGTACTAGCACTCTTTTATTTAACTGCAGAATAAATAAACGCATGAGGCTGCGGGTTCGATTCTCGCCTCGGAACAAGATTTTTTACGATCTGCAAATATTTGTTCACGGTGCCTGGGTGTTATATACCTATGTATAATCAAAAATATATATCTATGTATGTATATTATATTGAGTAAATCAGAAATCTAGCACCCGTAACAGAAGCTTCGAGCTTACCACGGGGCTGGTAGATGCTGTGTGAATTTTCCAGCAATATTTATTTATTCAAGTACAATTCTGTGTCTTTCAGTATTAAGGTATTTTATTTAACGGCCCGATAAACAACTAAATTCGCCTGAATATGTTATTTAAATGGACACCGAAACGTCGTTCGTATGTTCACCTCACGACGTCAAAACTCGCCGTGGAAAATTTCGCAAGGCTCAATAGCTATTTTTTGCATATTTTTCCGGGTCAAACACCCTGGTATCAATGTACTCGTTAGGTTGTTTATTCAGAGTTATTGCTTCAGCTGACTTCACTCGGACATTTGAAGCAGGTAGCGTTAAATTGCTGTCCGTCTCGCCTAATTCTGACAACTCAGTGAGTAATGTTCATGCGTTTTACACTTAGATAATCTTATCTAAACCGTGTTAGCTATGGGAGCACACTCGATATTCATTCCCAAGGTCGTGGATTGAAACCCTGCCGAGCACCTCTAGTTTTTTTTGCGGAAAATATTATGTGCGCTTTGAAACATGGTCTACGGTATGGCTAAGGCAAATGGAAACCGGCATCTTCTGAGAACTTTGAAAAGTTTGAAGTGCGAGATTTGGCCAGCGTATTGAATGAAGATCTAACCTTATCAAGAGAGAAATGAGACATTCACCAATTTGCACTTGGCCAGCGTGGTGAATCAAAGATGAAAGTCCCTGTGTCCCAGCAGTGGGAACGTAAATAACAGTTATTATGTCTATTATGTAATCTAACCAAAAGGAGAGCTACCGAATCTTGCTTCCCTCTCTGTCAATAAATGATAAGTTATTTGATCAACGCTTCCATCATTGTGATCGTAGATTAGCGATGATATAAATGCATCAATGTCAATAATGTTTGTTGTGATTTGTTTTCGTTACCTCGGCCTAAAGTAGCAGTTTTGTTTATTTATTATTTATTTATTGAATGCATAGATCATTGTCCGCGCTTCACCACCGTTTAGTTTGCTTTTAGACCGAAAGGGTATATACATTTTTAATAAAAAAAAAATTAATAATGATTACTAGTAATCTTACCAAGTAGTAGTGTAGTGAAGAAGTAGTAAGTTGCAGACGTACCTGAAAATGACGAGAGAAATATTAATACAGCACATTAAAAACATCGGTCAATTAATTACAATTGCGTACAACACAATATTTTTTTAATAAGACAAAATGTTTGTAATAAAGAAATATATTATTTAAAAAACCACTCATACTTGTATGATTTTGTAATTTGTAACCTGATCCAACCATCAACATTGAATAGAAAATATCAGGTAACCCAAGAAACAGGTAGAAAGAGCGATAGAGATAACAAGATAACATATACTGCATCTCTGTCTATAGGAATTCTTTTAGAACCTTTCGAGGGTTGTGTTGTTGGTATGTTTAAGGAAATGGAACAAAAAATTACCCGTGTATAAAAAGTTTATGACAAAGAAACGAAATGAAAGCAAAATGCTTCGTCAATTGAATATGGGAATAATAGGCATTCCTGTACAAGACGGTAGAGGGAGTGATTGATTCATCAATATAAGTGCTTATCAATCAAATTATCAATCAAACTAGGCATTACGAGTAATTTAATTTACGGCACTTCATTAGGTAATATGCAATAATATTCTGTATTTACTAACATCATTATGTGTGTTAATAACTAATCATCGTTTTGCTAACGGTCTATTAGAATGATTACGTAGGTACCTACTTAACTTATATTTATGTAAAAATATAAATTCAATTTACTTTTTAATTCACGCGAGTTTTCAAATACAACACAAATAAAAAAATTCAAATTGCAATGATCGACTGGCGTGAATTTATCATTTGTTTTTACGCGAGATGACGAACCCGAATGTCGTTATAGATTTTATTTACTCAATTAAGTACTCAAAATCCTTTATTGCAACCATTCTCGTATTTTTAACACAAGAATTGTTCTTCATAACATATTTTGTCACTATCGCTTTTGTCCTTACAACAAATCAAAATAATAATATCAAATTACGCCCAATCCACGTCTTCAATGAATCATATTCTGTCACCGAGAAAACTTAATCTCCCAGGACTCGAATCCGCAACCTACGCCCCAAAGCCAAAAGGTCATGTTCCACTACCCACATAGTGACTGTGACCGTGAACACTCGGTCAATACACTAGGGGCACTGCAGGGTAGTACGATGACCTGTGAAAAAGTGTTCGACTGCGTATGTACTTGCGAAAATGACGATTTCACAACATGTCTCTCAACTGGTTGGTAGATTCATTTATTATAATTCGTATAGTTTGTACTTGGAGGCGCTGATTCCGATAAACAGTTTTTTTTAACTTTTGCGGTGTCACAAATGTAGGTAAGTACTCTAATCATGTATTCAGTTCCCAATAAATATTTTAGATTTTTTAATAAACCTTGCTGTAACACATTTTTAAGCTATACTTTCTTTGGTTCCTAATATAATTGATTGGATTATTATTTGGCATTATGAAGTGTGATTTAATCACACATGTTGTGAGTACTTGTGAGATATAAATAGTGCAACTAAAAAGACTTTCTTTCATATAATATAGATAAAGTCTTAGGCGTTTCAGCTTAACGACACGATATCGATATGTCAGACTGTCTAGGATATAGAATATCCTATTACACTATTCGAGAGATGTGGAGATGTTCAGGTAAATGTAACCCTCTGTACTAACAAAGTCGTCTAGATGTTACGTCGTTTGAGATGACAATACATACGTCTTACCCTTTGCTTTGTCGTCGAATTCATAGAAATATCAAAGAATCTGCGAGACTAAAAGTAGGACTAGAAATAGAGGTTGCTGAACTAAATGTAAAAAGTTTGAAAACCAGCATTGCTCTAACTATGAAAAGGGACAGAACTTTATTATGCTAAGAATGTTTGTTTTGGTGCATGGCAACGTCGATGGCAGCTAGAATTATCATATACTAGCGATATGCCCTCGCTTCGCCTAGGGTCTCTAATAAAGTGTATTCCCACTTAGCCATTACTATTAATTTATAATTGAAAATAATAAATAAATATTGGTAATAGCTGGACAATTCACACAGCGACATCTAGCCTCGGGATAAGCTCTAAGCTTGCGTTACGGGAGCTAGATTTCTTATATACTTGATAATATACATACATAGATATTTTTTTATAGATAATCTTTATATTTAAAAACTGCGACTAATGCTACATATTCGAACTAATCACGTGTTCAATACATCATTCGAGAAACATGATCGGATAATGATGACGGAAGCTTACGCCGTGGAAACATTTAGGACGGCTGACGCAGCGAGAACATGGGAATTATAATATATGCTGATTGGTTTGTAGGTGACCTGAAAGACTGCACGAACATAACATAATGATTTCGTAATTATTATGATACTGTAACTAAGAGAATCATTATTGAATTAGAAAGGGTTAGTACGCTTGTAACTTATCTTAAATGTAAATCGTACTGTGATAACATTGATTAAAATGTATGTCATTTATTTTCATAAAATTCTTAAGATCACTTGGACAAGTAAATAATAACAATACGTTCTGTAAAAATAAAATAAAATTATTAAATGAAAATATACATACAATGGAAACAAGGTTGACCATAAAAATGTTTTATTTTTAGGCACTTTATTAAAAAACATCATGATTGTGGTTTACCAATTTCTGACTTAAATGAGTTATATTGGGGAGACTTTTACTATTATATTAATCACTTACTACGTATAAACAACGTCCTTATAAACAGCTGTCAAAATTAGACTCACCATTTCTAGGAATGATCATTTTGCTCGAGTTTTTCGCACGCTACCGCTAAATGAATCATAATGATTCAGATAGGAACGTTGATTAAATAATATAGATTAGCCGGCCGAGTAAAGTGGGGCTTTATACTCTGCGGATACCTAGTTTGTTTATAGTCTATAGCCGTCCTCGATAAATGTGCTATCCGACACTGAACTAATTATTCAAATCGGATCAGCGGTTCCTGAGATAAACGCGTCAAGCAAACCTTCAGCTTTCGTTATTAACCTGTTTGATGTACCTTAAGAACACAAATGATTTTTTTTTATTCTTATTCAGGTCTATCGCAATGGACGTCATTTTACATTTTTTTTATGTCTTAAGCATTTTTTTTTATGTCTTAAGCTTGTCAATCATCCCTTCATCTTTCCAGTAATCTCTACGCTACATTTAACATGTCGCGGTCTACACTCATGAACACATATACCTCAGATTTACAACATAACATATATTTGATGATTTATACAAGGTCACCAATGCTATTAGAGACGCAGTGGTATTGGAGGCATTATTACATGGATAAATATTACCCAAAACTAGATATTTCCTCACATAATCATTTACTGTGTATAAAAGTTATATTATAAAAATATCGGGAGTCAATTTGGCACGGAGATTTTCAAGAAAGATCCTTCTCTTTAAACGAACATATTTATAGGCCGGGATCCGTAGTACATGGAAATCGAGTGATTACTAACAAGCAAATTTTTGGTGAGTAGCTTCGTTTCGATGAGACGTCCAAAGATATCCTATACCCAACTCTCGATTGTGGTAGCTAACAGAGATATCAAGGATTAAAAAATTCAAGGATGTAAAACCGGGATAACGGACCACGAAATTTGTCGGACAATATGTCCGTTAGATTTTATAAATATTAATTAAGTATACAACAAAAAATCAGCTGGTTAGTAATCATAGTAATCATTTAAATTGACCTCGTTTTCGACACATTTTGGAAATGGCGGACTCTTTGATCAAACCATAGGTTTTGTAGGACAAACATGTTTTTATATAATTTAGATAATTATCTTGAGATATAACATATTGTCCTACAAATTTCGTGGTCCGCTATCCCGGTTTTACATCCTTGAATTTTTTAATCCTTGATATCTCTGTTAGCTACCACAATCGAAAGTTGGGTATAGGATATCTTTGGACGTCTCATCGAAACGAAGCTACTCACCAAAAATTAGCTTGTTAGTAATCACTTGATTTCCATGTACTACGGATCCCTGACTATTAGAGATTTATGGATTTTCAAGATGTAGAGTCTAAAGATACGTTGCAGGCTTGCAGGATTCACAACCTTTAAAATAAATTCCGCTTTCCCTCTTCTACGCCAACGGCCAACAGATTAATGAGCTCATTATTTGTTAATCTAATCTATACATTTCAGTCATCAAAACAAACAAGTTTCAATTGTTGTTCAACGTGTAATTGAAAGATAAATGAACAATCAAATGGCGGCTTTTGTTACGAAATAGATTGTAGGTTCTATGATATTAAACATGACTGTTCTGTATACAAATTTGTATTTGTATGTAATATTTATCAGTCTCTTATTGCGAAACTCAAAAACAGAACAAAATGTATAACATGAATTTATGATTCGTATTAATTATCAACTTCCATCTATTTAAAAATACTATACGTACCATATAAAACCTATTGGGGACACCCGTGCTTATTAGTGATACGTTATCTACGTTTATATGACGATGAAATTTAATAACAATACTCATTCGATTCTGAGTAATAAAAACCAGAGCTATAGGTATCATTCAATGACCGAACAGCCGTTTCCTGTGCGGCTATTTTTATGGGTTAGATACTTATATTAACCTATACTGAGTAGAATCGATATTTCCTTAATGACTTATAAGTATAAATTATACTGTATTATGGAGTACTATAGTTCTTGTTTCTTTGTCTAGGAAGCTAGGCACTAGGCATATCTTTGTTATGATGTACGCAGATTAACATACGGAAACGTGTTTAATTAAATACGTCGGTAATGGAATGACACAGTGAAACTACGCATAATCTTGCATTATCTTTACGCGTAAACCTACTATGCAATTGCGAAATCGCATTCAGTTATAACGTTTTAGTTTAGTTTTAGCATAAGAATAGTACAGCCGTAATGGGTCGTCAAATCGACTAATGCATTTTGTTGAAAACATATTAATTCAAAAAATTACAGGCAAGTAGGTACATAAGGTTTATTTTAATAAATAAATATTGCTGAACAATTCACACAGCAATATTTAGCCCCGTGGTAAGCTTGAAGCTTGTGTTACGGGCGGGAATCAAACCTGCAACCTCTTACGTCGCAGGCGGACCTTCGCCAAAACAATAATCAAGCGATCACAAACCTGGGACGTGGTAATTATACCGAATTAAATTAAATTGAAATTATTTAATCGGCTTCTATTTAGCTTCAATCATTATCTTCCTGTAAGTGTCGAAATTGTTAGCCTTAGTATTATTATTAAACGCGAAATTTTGTTGTGTGAATGGATTTTATAATAGACAAAAATGAAAAAATGTTAATATAAATATTGCTGGACAATTCACACAGCAACATCTAGCCCCGTGGTAAGCTCGAAGCTTGTGTTACGGGTGCTAGATTTCTGATATTATGTACTTAATAGATCGTGTCTAGAATGTCTAGATCCTAATCTGTCGATCGCATATACAGTACAAATACTAATCCTAAAATGTAAGTTGAGTGCGTATTCAGAAAATTATCCTCGAAATATAATACAGGATCCTAGCAACCAATCGCATTATGTCATAACACCATACATATCCAATCAGATACCAATACCACAACAAAACAAAACGTTACATTCAAAACAGCTAAGCAGCAATAAGACATTGCCCACGGAATGTTATAAAAACCACTTTTAATACCATCTTTATGCCGATGATAAAACATCTACCCTCGAAATTGAGACATTTTTATTAGAAACGATTTTGAATGTCGTAAACGAGGGTATTATAACCAGGACTCGGAATTGGGTTTACGATTTGGAATATCACAATCACAATGCTTGGTTTTGGTTTGATGCATACTGCATCATACAGTGAACAGAAAAACCCATATAGGTACTGATCCCAGAACCCACTTTGGTGAGAACACAAATTGTTTTAGTATGAGATCAGCACTCATCTGTTTTTGCATATTTATTTATTACTGACTGTTACTATCTACAGACGTTAATTAAAATTAAAATTAAATATAAAGGCCAAAGTAAATTGGAGCGCGGTGAAGGAATTTCGCGTGTAATTGTGTCAGCGTTTCTTCCGCGCGACAATGTCAATGTCGAATTGCGCAAGGCGACTTGATGCGTTGTGAAACGTGCGTTTACAACATAAATAAATATTGCTGGACAATTCACACAGCAACATCTAGCCGTGGTAAGCTCGTCGCTTGTTACGGGTGCTAGATTTCTGATATACTTAACATATTATACATGCATATCTATTTTTAATATACATATATAACACCCAGACACCCGGAAATATCAGCAGATCGTACAAATGTTTGTTCCGAGGCGGGAATCGAACCCGCAACCTCCTGCGCCACAGAGGTCTTTATGTTATATTACTACTATAACTATATTATTACTATTTATATACTAAAGCTTTACATAGTCATATATTTAACCGCGATTGCATAGACCGTGGTAGTCTAACGAATAGCTATCACGATTCACCAGCAGAATTGAAATTACCTCATTGCAAATTAGATTGCAACACTTGCATTATCCACTAGCTATGCAGTCGGTTTCACACGCGTGTCGACACTTGCATTATCCACTAGCTATGCAGTCGGTTTCACACGCGTGTCGACACTTGCATTATCCACTAGCTATGCAGTCGGTTTCACACGCGTGTCGACACTTGCATTATCCACTAGCTATGCAGTCGGTTTCACACGCGTGTCGACACTTGCATTATCCACTAGCTATGCAGTCGGTTTCACACGCGTGTCGACACTTGCATTATCCACTAGCTATGCAGTCGGTTTCACACGCGTGTCGACACTTGCATTATCCACTAGCTATGCAGTCGGTTTCACACGCGTGTCGACACTTGCATTATCCACTAGCTATGCAGTCGGTTTCACACGCGTGTCGACACTTGCATTATCCACTAGCTATGCAGTCGGTTTCACACGCGTGTCGGCTACTGACGTTTCTGTGATTCTACGAAACTGGAATTCAAGTAAATCTGACGGTGGCATTTTACGGATGCATCTACTCGGGAAAATAACTAACCATATTGATGATTTGATTGTTTTCACAGTAAAAATATGAAAATTAAGCTATTTAGACCTAATTTCACCACTCTGTTTGTTAGTTTAACGTCCAATTAAGTATATTAACAGTCCATCAATATACATAAACTGTCCGTCATTAAACATAACGGGATGTTAAACAAACAAACAGAGAGTGGTGAAATTAGGCCTTAAAATATCAAAATTATAACATCTAGTTATAACACAGAACGAAACTGTTTTTGAAATGAACCAGTGTTCCGTAAAAAAAAACTAGTTGACATTTTGACGGATCGCTACGGAAAGAGATATATTATAGTATTCATAATTGAAATAATAACATTAGGTACTTACTATTTTTAGACCGGCAATATACAACGACATATAAAATTTGTCATATTATTTAATTACAGACAGATATGAGATAAGCTCTACTCTTAGGCCGGCGACACACAACAACTTATTACATTTTACTTTATTTTTACTTAGTTCATATTGTTAGTTAATAATTTTTGTTTCATGTGCATTGATATGTGTTTTGTGTGACGAATAATAAATAGAATAAAATTGACTAATAATATATAAACAGACAGACACGGAAAGCGACATCCAGTGACGTAGCAACAAGTTAACCAGCTCGCGTACTAGATGGCAGCACTGGATGAGTCACGTTTTTTCGTCTGTGACGGTTTTCCTGTCGCCACGCGCTGCGCGGGCGCACGGCCGTGACATTTAGTGGTCTGACCGATTGTATGGCCTTCGCCTGCGGTCATCCACACCGTACCTGAGAACGTATTCGTGAACTGAACTACGAGACGTTATGGTAAATACGTTTTTTAATATAGAAAAGAAATATATTTTTTTACTAAGAGACCCTGTAATGGGAAATAATGTTAATGGAAGAATTAAAATAGTAAAAGTAAAGCTGGGAACTGAACTACGAGACGTTATGGTAATATGCAGTTATTTAAGAATACAGAAAAGAAAGAAAACTTTTACTAGGCCATCGCCAGGAAGGAAAACCCGACTTATTTTTATTTAGTGGATAACTTTGTCTTGACAGTTCGTCTCATTGTTTACCTCCTGATTTAAAGAAGCGATTAGAACAATTTAGCTTTTATCCTTTGAGTGCTCCTGTTATGAAGCATCTATAAATTTGATTAGTATAGGTACCCAGAATTAGTCTAGTAACATTGCCAAGCACTTTAAAAACCTAGGCCATTAAGATTCCTCATCGATAACGCGCGGTGTCGTAATGTAATCGATGTTTGTGATTCTCCGTGTAACGTATTGGGCCTTGGGCCATTTCGAGATTGGTGTAACGCGTAACGCACTATGACATAAGTCGTTTCCACCCAGCTTTGCCCGCGTTTAAACACTATCTGTGCCCATGACACATAAACTTAAATTAAGAGCAATTTAAGTTTATTTATATTTATAGCATATGTTACTAACCTATTCTTAAATTTAAACATTTATTCATGTAATTTATTAATTAATTAACATCAATTACATTATTCATTAACCCATTATTGTGAACGTCGCATCGCTTTTATTGCAAAGTCACGAATAAGGATCTTCGTGTGAGAGAGATATTCGTTTTCCGTTTCGTTCTCACAACAAAGAAAATAAGGGGTAATAATAATGTACTGAAAGTTCGGAACTGTACAATTATGTATGGGAAATTCGATTTAACTATATTAAGATTTTATGGGATATCTATCTATACTAATAATATGAGGCTTGAAGTGTTCGTGTTTGTTTGTTTGAATCTCAAGAACCGCTGAATTTGATGTCGGTGGATTGCCTAGTGTATTTTAACATATCCCAGAATATCAAAAATAACAATACTTTACAACAGTTACGTAGAGACGAATAGAGTAAATCTATAACACATTCTATTTTTTAAATCTTCGCAAATACGATAATAGCAGTTAAAAAAACGTAGCTAATTTCGAAAACTAAACGGTTACGCAAAAAAGGTTTAGTTATGTAATAGCAGTTTCGCGATAAAGCCAGACAGAATACCAAACGCGCTGAACAGGAAATGTCTGACAATTAACTATTTGATTTAAACTGAATAACAAAAGAGAACAATAGCATTAGTTTATTATAATGTTTGAAATTGAGGCTTTGTTTCATAAGTGACATGTGGGCGGATTGCGTAACACTAGTTATAAAAGAGATCCTCTATCTATATCTATATAAATAGGAAGCTGTAATTTTTAGGTCTATGTAACAAGTGTACACAGACCTTTAGCTGGTCGAAGATCTGTTACACTTGTTACCGTAACATTTGTATGAAACTGCTTACAAAAGTACTATGGGTAGTGTTTGTAAAGAAAATGGAACGAATCAGTTCGAAAGTGAAACCTCAAGAAAATCCTGATTATTATCTAAGCAGTAAATTTATATGCTTACATTAAGACCCACATATTTCTATATACTAATCTATTCGATAGACATGTCAAAAAAGTTAGAATTATAATTTACATAGACGAGTTAAAAAATATTTATTTATAGCATTTTTGACGTGTCAATGTGAATCGTTATAAGCCGTTATTTCGTTGTAAATAAATCCCTAATCCTAGCTTATTTTGAAAAGTAAAAGTCCATTATTTCTAGTCGTAACCGAAAAAACACGGTGGCCTTAATAATGCAAGGCAGTATAATAATGAGCTGCAGTCTCATCGCGGTTGGCCATTTGACAAAATTTAATGTTCTACACACATTGTCGCGTTCACTACCTGGAGTCCGAACAATTATGAGGTAAAAGGATTTCACCATAAAGGACTTCCTTAATGTGCAAAGGATATTTGGACACGGATATTGTTTTATCCGGTCGTAACCGGTTTTCGGGGTTGTCACTGCATGGTTTTAATGACATAGACATACATTTATTTGCTACTCACACACAATACAAAACATTTATTTAATTGATAAACTTAGATATATCGTATTAATTTCTTGTGATGTTTCACACTCTCAGATAGGCGATTATTACTCAAAAACAGATTATTCAGTTGAATTAATGTATTAGTAGATATTTAGGAGCTGAAATTTAAAGTCAAAGTCAAAAACTTTGACTTTAAATTTCAGCAATTAATACTTACTGTTTTAACACAGAGGTAGAATGTCAGATATTCCCCGATTATGTTTTGTACCTACGTCGGAACTCAAAATAGAAGATCTACCTGATAAGATAAATACGTGTTAGAAGCCTTCTAAGAAAGAGTTGATTATCGTTTACCTGACTAGATCTACTGTCATACAACCTTTACAATCTATAAAGGCCGGGTTACATTACGCAGTTAAAAAAGCGTGGTTAGGCCGTGGTTAGATTTCAATTTATGTTACGTCGAATGTGTCTGTGCTCAGAATAATTGTACTGTATAGATTTTTTAAACGAAGTATGGGAAAACATCACTTTATAAGAATTCATAATACTTAATAATCTAACAAATATGTTTCAAAGGTTCATATAAGTACTTCGATTTTTTTTATATAACCAATTGTTTATTGTTACCAACCAATCACTTAAAAAATAAATTTTAATTTAATATTATTATAAGATAATGGTTTCAGAATTTTTAGAGTATATTTTATCAAGGTGCTCTTTAACACATTCAATGCCCCAACTCGGTGTTGCAGCCTAACGGACCGACACACCGTAGATACGAGCTAGTATCAAGGGCATAGATAGTGTTAGTATAGATGTGTCATATCCTTTAATCGCAGCGCTATTCTCATTCATTACCTATTACGAGTAATATATTATATTACCTCAGCTTACATAGTAATATGTATTATGTACTGAGAAAGGCATGGCGGAACAAGGATATTGCGATAGTATGAAGGTTACTTGCTACGAGTACTTATGTACAAGTAAACTTGCAAAGCGACTAGAGAAGTTAGGAAATTCTGATGCTGCGTTTACACTATTTAGTCCTAATGGTACAAGTAGAGACAAAAAGGGATAGCGCTCGCTTGCCACTGTTTCGGAAAAATTAAATATCAAATTTTTTACATATATGTTTTACTTTTTATTTTTACGTTAAAAGTGTTTTAAACTTTATTATTCACTTATTTAAAAGTAATTGAAAAGAAGAATTAAATTTTTAGTCAAGAAATTATTGTCAGCTTGCCAATTAAGTGAATTGGCAAATAAACGCATTTAAATAATTAAAACATTAACAGTAAATATAATTTTTAAGTAACATTAAAGTGTATTTTGTAGTTGATATGGCAGTGTAGGTTAGTTGCCTGTACAATGTATATGTAAGCATTTATTCTACTATTATAGTTAGCAATGTTATTATGTCGACACTAAGAAATATCTAATCACAATAAACAATCTTTAAAACCTGTTTATATAAACTGAACTGCTACAACATTATACGTGATTTTTTTTTTTTGCGGTAAAACACTTTACAATGTCATTTGTGTCAACAAGTGATAATCACTTGTAGGAGGATAATAAAATGCTAATGTACTAAAAATATTGCCATTTATTCAGCAAACAAAACTGAACTGTTGATAATAAAAATAATTAAGTAGCATTATTTACTGTTGCTGAATGAGCAGATAAAAAATACTTATTTAGATAAATAATGTCTATTTATTTATTTATCTATTTTGCTATTTATGTTGCTAACTGAAGAGACTTCAAAGGCAAAAGGTTTTAAAATTCAAGATATATGTATTTACATAAATAGGGAATTTATGTTGGGTTAGTTTCGTTTTCACCCAGTCCCGTACACCCCCGGTCCGTTTTCACCCGATTTGGTTTAGGTATAATAAATTCAATCAAAAGCATTTTTTGACGAAAAGTACTGGCAGGCACGTAAATGTGTTCGGCTTTTGTTATATTAAAATAATGGATGTAAGTTAATTATGATTATGTAAGGACAATATTATATTAATAGAGGACTTGAAATAAGTAACTAAATCATATTTAAAAGGATATTTATTTATTCGATTTTTGTTATAATAGGTAGTAGTGCTATATTGCTACAGTGTAGATAGGTAAAATAATAAAAATACGAACATTATAAATACTCAAATTTCATAACAAAAGTGAGAACCAAATAATTTTTACTAGAACACAATTCTGAAGCACTTTTGTCTTCGCAGGTACTTGCCGTAAAAGCGGAAAAAATATTGATATAAACTTAATTGTAATCGGGTGAAAACGGACCGGGGGTGTACGGGACTGGGTGAAAACGAAACTAACCCTTTATGTTCCCACTGCTGGGACATAGCGACTCCTCTCTTGACGAGAGAGATTAGTCCTTAACTCACCAAGCTGGCCAAGTGCGGGTTGGTATATGACACATGTCCTTCAAACTTTTCAAAGTTCTCAGAACAAGACGGCTTCCTCACGATGTTTGCTTTCACCATTAGAGTACGTGTTTTTAAAGCACAGAACTTTTAAAGAAGAAAAATCAGAGGTGTGCGGCGGGAACCCATAATCTTCGGAATAAAAGTCGAGTGTGCTACCACTTAGCCATTACGGCTCGCTTTTCGTATTAACTGAAGATTGAAATAGCTCAGACAGGTCTGAACATGACCTCCGTTCGTAGACAAATATAGCCTTATTAGAGAAACGTGACTAAATCTCGTCAAAAAACGCTTTTTTAACTCAACACACTCTGATTTATATCTCATAGATGATTCTGGTAATACGTGACTAGAGTATGATAAAGCTTGTATAAAAATATACAAATTACTGATATTAACTGCTTAGTAACTGACGCTATGTAGCGAAATTCGTAGAATTCCCGTTCACATTCAAACGTAAATGATACATACATACACACCATCGAACCATAAAATACTACTAATATTATAAATGCGAAAGTTTGAAGGAATATATTATAAGAATATTAATAATGAATAAATTGATAAGAATATTGATTCTTCTTCACGCAAAAGCTTCTAAGAACTTTTTGATGAAACTTCACAATAATGTAGCTTACAATATGAGAATATCACATCACGCTACTATTTACTACGGGAAAATATACTGTAATGCGGTTAAGTTATTTTAAATGCGGACAAAGCCGGGTGGAAAGTAACTAGTTTAATAATAAACTCTGAATTTTTAAAATAGTCAATTTTATGCATGGACACTTAATTGTTTCAGAATTAATTGTTACGAACGAAGCGAAAAGAGAATTTTAATGAAAGCCATTGGCTTTACGCTACCCATTAATGAAAATAAAGCAATGTATGAATAACAACTTTGCAACGTATTGGGAGTATGTTATTGAGGACTTTTAAATTTGCGTACATCATCATCATTACAGGAATAGGACATTTCCAGTTGTTTCGGTCTTTCTTACATCCACCGTGAACTGGCAGCTTTGATTGAACATATTATCATCTGTCCATCTAGTTGTTAGTTGGTCTGACGCTCATTTTCACGCCCTATGTTTTTTTCGGCGTTACAATCCATTTTCCATAATATCTTGGAAAAAAATATTATTTGCACCTAATATTTTTTCATTAGTGGTTTATAGCAGTGTACAGAATAAAAACATTACTTTCATAATTATCTTACAAAAAAACGTAACAACAAGTCTTAATAATGCAATGAAAACCGCGTGCTCTCACTAACCTAACAATAAATCCAGCATCGAAACAAAACAGAGAAACGGAAGCTAAAACCGAGTAAACAAGGCTTAAACAAAGAGTATGACTAATTTGCATTGTGAGTCAGCCGCGCACGAAATCTGTGCAAACGAGGCATAGACTTGCGTTTATTCAGATATACTTTATCAGATATAGAAAATAATGTTAAAATGGATGTAAATCAAATGTAATGGATGTAATTTGTTCCATCCTACGGTTGCCTGGAAGAAATCGCTCTTAGCGATAAGGCCGCCCATTGTTTCACTGTATTTTTTGAATATTTTCTTGTTATGTAGTGTAGCAATAAAGAATTTTGTATTGTTTTGTATTGTATTGTTAATCTTTTATCGGCCTGCGTTATATTTGTAAAGATTATTATGTATATAACAGTTCAGCGAAAAAGCATATCCATAATATGCTATGACGTTTAATAAATAAGAAAAGCCTATCCATACTATGCTATGACGTTTAATAAATAAGAAAAGCCTATCCATACTATGCTATGACGTTTAATAAATAAGAAAAGCCTATCCATAATATGCTATGACGTTTAATAAATAAGAAAAGCCTATCCATACTATGCTATGACGTTTAATAAATAAGAAAAGCGTATCCACACTATGCCTTCACAGCGTTTAGTTACGAAAACCAGCAAGAATATATTCTCAAGAATGTTATAGTGTGATTGGGTATACATCCCTTTTTCCTGTGTTAAAGCAGCGGAACGAAACGCAACAAGGTTCACATGGCAGCCCCTCGTCATTATTTGAAAGCAGTTCTGTTTTTATGTGACGATCAGAATCGAGGGACCGATAACGTAGAAATTCAAAATGACGATGGTTTTAGATGACCTCTGTGGCGCAGCAGGCGAAACCTGCGACGTAAGAGGTTGCGGGTTCGATTCCCGCCTCGGAACAACATGTCAAATAGTTGTATGACCTGTAAATATTTGTTCCGGGTTTCTGGGTGTTATATGTGTATAATAAATATCTATGTATGTATATTATGTTAAGTTTATCAGAAATCTAGCACCCGTAACACAAGCTTCAAGCTTATCACGGGGCTAGATGTTGCTGTGTGAATTGTCCGTCAATATTTATTTATTTAAAAAAATCAATAGAACCCAATATGTTTAAGTCAAATAAACCAAGTTATTTTATGTTTTATTTAATATGATCTTGAAGTGACGACATTTGATTTGTTATGATGATGAAAGGGTTTAGCATGATCAAATCCTCAGTAGGTACCTTGTAAATATTGTTACCGTGAGAGAACTGTATGTTACTCAGAACAAAATGTATTATTATTATATCTCAGAATGTTTCATAACAGGTGATTGTACCCAAAAGGCCCTCATTAAGAAGCAATCAAAAATGAACTCTAAGTACTCGTCATAAGAAACGAATCACTTCTTAGAACCGTATGTTAGTTCGTCAATTCTTAGATGTTCTTGACATCCGTTTTCTGCGAAATAGGTATACGATATCGAAGTACAAAGTAAGATATTTATCTTCATACTAATATTACACGGCTGAAGAGATTGTTTGTTTGTGTTTTAGAAATGGAACCGCTTTTAACTGACTTTAAAAAGGAGGTTTCTCAATTCGACATCTTTTTTTTAAGTTTTCACGATTTTTTTTTAAATATTACATTTAGAAAGGTAATTCAGTGGTGAAAGCATATCGTAAAATAACTCGTGTCTATCATTAATACAATAAACATAAAATCGTAAATAATAAAGTAAAATTTGTAACAGATATGGTTTTAGATATATTATGTTATATGGTACTATTCTGAAGCCGGCCAATGCCGAAGGTTTATTAGTTATCATTTACCGCGGAAATATCCATGAATAGCAAAGTCGCGTGACAAAAACACTATGGGTCTTTCAAAGTAGAACATTTCTGGATGAGCGTGGGTGAACATCAAAAACAGGAATAAGAAATTGGCTTGAAACATTTTTAGACCATATTTTACAAGGAAATTCAAGCAAGCATTTAACATTATGTCAGTCAAATGTCATTTTATAAATTTTAACTATTTTAACTGCACATTTCGAGTCATTTAACCCCATTTAGGTTGGGACTTAGAGTGTAATAATTTTAAGAAATTGTATGTTTGTTTTGTTAAAAATACTTTAACCACTTAACTAGAAGGATGAGTCATTTCCACAGTACAGAGTAGGTAAGTCATCGTTGCCATGACAACACAATTCCCACCCTTTACCACTCCTAATTGAATGATTGGTCTAATTGTACTTTGCAGTGTTATTGCCCGCATAGCGAGAAAGTGTTGCTGTACGTACATCAACTGGTAACTTTAAATTAGCTTCATCAGTTCTTTGTTTAAATAGAAAAAATATTGCTTACAGAAACGTTCGCGAATGGAGACAGGATAATTAAACGCGTTGGACGTCCACCAACAGGGACAGACGAACGTGAAAGCTGTTGGCCCGTGGATGCAAGATGTGGCCGAACGTTAAAACTGGAAATTTTAAGTAAAAATGTAAGTAAAGAGGAGGGGAAGTATGTTCAGCAGTGGACGTCTGACGGCTGAAATGATTCAGTAGAATTCCGCTTTGTGTTATTATTTATCCCGCCGCAAAAAAGTTTTATTATATTACTGTAAAGTTTTATTCAAATTCATTGAGTAGTTTTCGCATGAAATAGTTACCAACATATTCACAAACTTTTGCGTTTATAATATTAGGAGGATGTGTGATACTTGTTTTGAGTGGTCCTGTTACACCCTGTAGCTTTGTTCATTACAGTACTATTTACAGTACCTACTTTTGCTGTAGGTACTAATATACAAAAAATATATAAATTTATAGTGACAAATTAGGTATCAATGCTGTAGGTACATAAAAAAATATAAAAAATTATAGTGATAAATTAGGTATCAACTTGGCCGAATAAAACGTCCGAATTGTCGGCGAGCCGGTTCTTCTTATGCCAGCACCTCACTAAAAGCTAGCTTAAATAATTTAAAGCTAAATATTTTGTTTGCTTGAACGCTCAAGAACCGCTCTAGTCCGAATTGAAAAATTATTCCAGTGTTGCATAGTACCTACATTTTAAGGGTCAAGGTAAGTTAAGGGTCTATAATTTATATATAAACAATTGGTAAGTGTATGAGCGAAACTGTCGACAGGTCGGCTAGTTAAAAATAAAATGGAAAACTTACGTCTTGGTTTTGTTGTTGCTGCAACTAAGGCAATAGGCATGGATTTTAAGTCTTATTACTTAGTATAATAAATCCGTAAATATTATTAATAACCCGTCAAAAGAAAGTTAAATTTAAGTAAAATCGATGGTTCTTGGTAAAAGTAAGTTAAGATCAACCCTTGTCACAATTTAATTGATAATTTCAGCAAGTTGACGTTCAAAGGGCGAATTTGATTGTGTTCGATTCTCCATTACGAAGATTGTCAAAAGATGACGAAATGATACCTACTTGAAAAGCAATTAACAATTAACACAATCTTAGTGAAGACAAGTCGCAATTTTATGTCCAATAAAGGTTTTTGAACAACTCATTCCTTTGTTTGTCCTTCTACGTTTGAAATTGGTGGATCAGCTGTAAAAAGGCGGCCATCTTTGATTTTCAAGGTAAATACACCTATATACCATAAGGTTCAAACATTTTTGTAATTTTACATGATAATAGTAAGATTTAAATAACATTCGCCATTACAACATGAATGTAAAACAATTTTGCAATAAAGTTTTCTTTATCTTTATCACAAATAGCATAGCAAGTCTAGCCAAATAAAAGTGAAAAAGTATGATTCTTTCTACCTAGTCCCATTTGTAAATTAATAGTACCTAACCTAAGGAATAATAATTCACATAGGAACTAACTAACCCTGGTAGGTATGGTAACCTAAGCTCAAAGCTTGTATTTCCGTTTTGTACCCTTCTATGTAGATATCTGATAACATACTGCTACTACTAAGTATCTAATACATTTATTTAAATTCAGTGATTTTAGGTAAATTAGGTAAGTATAATAGGTACCAAGGTACACTCTAATGTACCCAAATGTTAATTATTAAATATATATTTATCTGTTTAAAATAATTTCATAATATGATGTTAACACCCACTTAACACCGAAGCAATATTAAGCATATTTTAATCTAGTTTATTAATAATGTCTTTCATAATCATCATCATCTCAGCCATTGGACGACGTCCACAGCTGGGCATAGGCCTTCCTATATGACTTACAGTCATTACAATAAATATCTTTATAATTGTACAAAATATAACTAAAACCAGTTGGTTGGGCTCTTATGAGTCCGGTGTCTTCAGGATCTAATCTAATTAATTATGTTTAGTTTAAATTTAACCTAGCTTAAAGGCAATGGCAAATGCCATATACCTTTTATTAACAAGGTGCATAGATATTATGTTTGTTTGTAAAATATAAATGTATGTGTGTTGTGCAAATAAATGAATACTTACTGAATACTAATTTGAAGGTATCCTACCAACACTACACTACAAATGCACTTTACTGTACTAAACAAACAAAAAATTACAAAATACAACAAAAGAAACAAGTACAATAGGCGGCCTTATCGCTTAAGAGAATGAATGTTAAATAAACTAAGGAAATACATAATTATTATAGTCATACACTACCTTACCTACATAGGTATAGGTAGCTTAGGTTCGCACAACGATAACTAATCGTGAAAAGTGCTTTGCGTTGCGATCGATTTCAGTTTCAACATTAGGCACATAGTTAGGTAATTTGTTAGATTGTAGGTACAGATATGTATGTACATAGATTAGGTCGCATACAGTGTAGGCGGTTGAGTTTAATACTTACCTAGAATGTGGGTAGAACGCTTACAACATCGCCGATAAACTAAAATAGGCATTAACCATACCTACAACCGGCAATTTGACATCAATAGGACCATAAGTCAGCTGATTGTGTCAGTGTCAAACCGATCTACGATCCCACCACAGCGCTGTTACAAAAATATCTTTTGTTTGAAAACAGACGGACGAAAATAAACCACCGCGTTCGGCATTCAAATCGAAGCAACAAGTCTGATAGATATCCAGGCGATTTGAAAGGCTTCAAATGTCAAATTAAAGGTTACATACAGCATTATGTAAGCTACACGCGGTTCAGTTCCACGCTTTGACATGCAACACAATACCTACCTAGTTTAATTACATACCTACTACAAGAACACGGATAAAATGTTACGTAAGGTATACGCAATTGCACAAAAAATAGCAGGCTACCTACCTACTTACCGCGAACATTGAGGTCAATGACACAAAAACGGATCGCGTTTCCGTGCGACAGATACGTTGTAGGCATTTCAAATTCATAATTAGTCATGCGGAGATCTATGACCATGAATTCAAATTTGAAACTTCAAAACTCAGTTCCAATTCCAACCGACAGAACTCCGTGCGGTATGAATGAATGAATAATATCTTGTTCAAACATACCTGTAGCGAGTCGAATGAAGATCGTTCACCTTCCCACAATGTAAACCTTTGTTACCACACAAGTCAACGGCTCCCAATCAATTCCACAGTTTATCTGGAAATAGAAACGACTTTCAATGTGGGTACCGCCATGATTCATACTCGTAAACTATTCGAGTATTAATAAACCCCTAAGCGGAGGGCTAGGAAAAAACGAAACACATGTCGACAACTACAGATGTAAACAACTAACATGTGTTGTTCCAACGCTTATTTCACGCGAAATACTGACCGTTTGTGTTAGAAACAGAACGCGGTTCACAGGTTTAGTCCACAATCACCGCAATAACAGCGTAGCACAAGGATTCGGTGGTACCGGAACAAAACTAGTTTATTTTTCCGATCGCGTGGAGTTGAGCGTCATACGTCCGCTCTACACAAAGATCCGCGCGAGACTGAGCGACTGCAGCGCCCTCTCGCTCGGGCGCCCTGCGGCGCGCGCGGGTGTGTGCGTGCATTGTGCGTGTGTGAGTGCCGCCCTCATGTTCCCTCCCTATTTGACGGTTTTCATTTATTTTTGAGGGTGTACGTACGGTGCATCCGTCTAGAGTGCGTTTGTGTGCGAGGCCAAGGAATCAATTCACGACAGATAGGATATAATCGCCGACGCAAGTTTAAACGGCCGTGAACCGACCGTCAACGGCGGTCATTGCCACGGCCGTGTTATAAGTAATGTATGTACCTATCTATCTGTGTATCACGTCATTGTAATTGTATTGTATTCTTTACAGAATCATGATGCTTATCTATGTTAGTAGGTACCTACTTGGTTACGTACCTAATGTTAGGAGGTAAAATACTTTGTTCTAGGTATGTACCTAACTACCAAACGGATACATACCTACTAGTAATACTTCGGATCGTGAAACGCAGCGTCGGACGTCCATCAAGAGATCAAGATACAGGTGATATTGTGAACGCTGTTGATTCGCGAATTTCGCGAAGGATGCAAGCCGCGTCCAACGGCTGAAATTATTATGATGATGATGATGAATAATTTTGTACTCAACCTCTTGTTTAAATGCTAATTTAATTATTAATTAATAAAAATTATTAAATTCATCATTATTTAATTGTCTTTATTAAATAATGTTGAATTGAATCGAAATGATTTATTTCACTTACAAAATTTTCGTTACCTAGTAATACTATTCATTTTATTGGTAGAAATCCTTTGTAAATAGGTGAGTAATTCCCGTTACAAAATGATATGATTTACCTACTTTATCATATTGGGGGTTGATAAGACATTTATAAAATAGATAATAAGAATAATAGATAAATAAAATTGATTTATTTCGGACATCATATAACTTTTTTCTTAGGGATTTTTAGAACTGTGATGTCTGCAAACCCCTTAGAGGCTTAGATAGTTTCTACTAGCAAGTAGCAACGCCAATATCACCCCATCCACACCTGAGACGCTCATAGCAAATAACACACTAAAAACTTTTATTTGAGACTAGTAGGTAGTGCCTGCGACGCCGTCTGCGTTAAATTATGTTTGTATGGGGGCCACGTCTTATCATAAGTCATAACTGGAGCAAGAATTTAAATAGCCTATCCTGTGTCCCAGACCTCTTAAAATTTGTATACAAAATTACATCAAATTCAAACATACATACAAATTCTAGAAACGTCAACAAAGTAGGTTGCGGGTTCGATTCCCGTCTCGGAACAAAAATTTGTATTATCTGCAGATATTTGTTCCAAGTGTCTGGGTGTTATTAATGTACATATGTATAATAAAAAAATATCTATCTATGTAGGTACATTATATTAAGCTTAACAGAAATTTAGCACCCGTAACAAAGCTTCGAGCTTACCTCGGGGCTGTTGCTATATGAATTGTCCAGCAATGTTTAATATTATTTATTAAACTCAAAACGCAAAGCACATCCCCAATATTCAGATATCTAGGTTCAATAAACAATTACTTTCAGGTACTCGTAATAAAACCCAAAGCACAAATCAGAACCGGTGCTGCGGTAGATCGATTGTGCTTCTGCATAGCTACGAGTATATGAACGTGAGGATACCACCCTTCGGCAGACGGCTAGACAACCAGACAGGGGGTAATGAAATCACCAGCTCTTTGAGCTTAAATAACGGGGAATATAATGTTTTAGTGAAACGCACCATGAGTGATATAACCGTAAAGTATAAATAAAAATAGTAAAGGTTAATATTATAATGGTTTTAGTAAATTTTAGCATAGGTATCTCTTTTTATTTTCTGAAAGGTAACAGAGAGATGTATGTATTTCAATGCTAGTATGAGATATTATTGTAACAACTTATATACATATATTAGAAGAAGTTAATTAAGATTTTCCATTGTACTGTGGTTTTATTTTAATGTTTGTACTTATTTTACTTTTTGGTGTACAATAAAGCGTTATTAACTTTTTGGTCATCTTGATAGCATATTTTGTATTTTCAATTGGTTCTGCATTTGATGATCACGGTAGGTACTATTTATGACAAAAAATATATTAAATGACAAATAAATATAGCTGGACAATTTACTTACAGTGATATCTAGCCCCGTGGTAAGCTCGAAGCTTGTGTTACGGGTGCTAGATTTCTGATATACTTAATATAATATACTTACATAGATATATAACGGAGGACTTAATCCTAAAGGATTTATAGAAAGAGTGATGTTTCAAAACCAGCACCAGTAGATCCAGTACAAGCTAGGCCAACATCACCATCCATATCTAGGTCGCTCATAGCAAATAACTAACACTGGCTTAACACCAAACACTTTTATTTTAGAATAAACTAAATCCTGAACTAACCAAGTCTAGGTTAAATTAAATTCAAACAATACTTACAAGACAATTCGCCTCAAACGAGGTTCGATATGCAATGGCGGTCGGCCGCGCTGTTACCAAGCGCATGGCTCGATCCGTTTTCGTTCCGTTCATTTTAAACATTTACAAAACATTTTAGATCTGAACAGAATCTATGTGAAAATTACTTTCTTAAATTTAAAGATTTTTTCCACTTATTTATTAATTTTACAAACAGATTATTAAATACAGTTAACGTTACATAGTTTTAATATCGCGTACCACACGCCTTCCAGTTCAATTACCGACTTCTTATTTTACAACATTATAACCGGTTGGTATTAAAAATGTAATAAATTAAGATTCTATTTCACTTTCAAAATTTTCGTGAGTTATAATATTCATTTTAAGTTATAATATTCATTAAGATTCTATTTAACAATAATTAAAATTGTAATCTCAAACCGAAATACCTAAATACCATCACGTTGTTTGAAGGCGCCGGAGTTCAAGCAACGTCTTGTCATTTTACAACATCATAAAAAGTTTGTTTAACAATGTGATTCTTATGCCATAAATTATTATTTTATTTAACAATAATTTAAATCGTAATCAAACCGAAATACTTAAAGTTAAGACAATGGGTTGCTTGAATATCGCGCGCTAGGCGCCGCAGTTCAAGCAACGTCTTGTCATTTTACAACATCATAATAAGTTTGTATAACAATGTGATTCTTATGCCATAAATTATTATTTTATTTAACAATATTTTAAATCGTAATCAAACCGAAATACTTAAAGTTAAGACAATGGGTTGCTTGAATATCGCGCGCTAGGCGCCGCATTTCAAGCCACGTCTTGTCTTTTACAACATAATAGTAAGTTAGTGTAACAATTGTGATTCCTATTCCGTAAACTATGATTCTATTTAACAATAATTTAAATCGTAATAAAACCGAAATAACATAAAGTTAAGACATTACGTTGTATGAATATCTCGCGCCTGACGCCGCAGTTCAATCAACGACTTGTCATTTTACAATTTCATAATAGGTGACTATAAATGTGTAATAATTATTCTAGAAATCCTTTTTCTATTTAAACAACTATTTAAATTATAAAAAGCAAACGGAAAATCTTCCCTGTTAAATTAAATCACGGAACAAATAAAGACTTATTTTAAATTGGCAAATTTCAAATATGAACGAATGAATTGATAGCCAAAACACAGATTGGCTAATTTGAGTTAATCAGCAATGTTTCAATGTAAATTTAACTTAAGAGACGGTCTTGCTTCGACATATATGTTTTATTATACATATATAACAGCAATATTTGCAGATCATACAAATACTTAGTTGTTTAAATCTTTAAAACATATTTCAATCTATCACAGAACGTATAATAACTACGTACTATCAAGTACTAAAGATACATACGGATCAAAGCAACCTGTAACCGTTGCAAATGAACTGTCAGTAACTGAAAACCAAACAATCTAAAGCTTCTAAACCTGCGTATTAACTTCCAATCTTGTTACGCAAACGCTATTCATCCCACAAATTTTACCTTTAATAACACAGGTCATGCATCTACCCCTGAATTTTAGGGTGCAGGCAGGCTTTCGGGTCACCGCCCCTCGTAAGCCTAGGTAGGACTTCATGTGCTGTCTGGAATAGTATTTAAAATGTATAAAACTGGTGTAAATATCTATCTATGTATGTATATTATTTAAAGTATATGAATCTAGCACCCGTAACACAAGCTTCGAGCTTACCACGGGGCTAGATGTTGCTGTGTGAATTGTCCGGCAATATATATTTTAAACCGGTATTATAATTTTTGTGTACTAAATCAAAATTTATATTTAATAAAGAAACGGGTAAAATAGGTACCAGGATTTTAATGTTTTTGAGTATCCCGATATTTTGACATTGTTTCAAGCGCCATGTTCACGGAAAGACTGAACACTGAAACTGAAAAAAGGCATAGTTGCATATAAGTAATCCATTCTTGATAACACAACACATACACAGTCTAAATAAATCCAATAATTACATCATTACACAGGAAAAATCCTTTAAAAATAGACCGCGTCTAAGCGTATATAACTCCAATAATTTTATTATTGCAGAGGAAAAATCCCTTAAAAATAGACCGCATAAATTATGTTCATCCCTAAATCAAAATCAAGGGTGGTTGCTAGGCGATGCCCTGTCTGTCTGTCTGGTGCTACGTTGATTGAGCTGTATCTCTAGGTTTATTTTGATTGCGTCCCCTAGGTGAAAATTGTGGAAACTTTTATTTCACTTCTGATCATCAATTTTGCGGGTGCAAAGGACTTAACGAACTAAAAAGCTAGACGACAAAGGCTTTGTTTGTTGTCTTCTGTTGATATTTTCTCTAAGAAATGTACTCGAAGTATTTTTATTGGAATTGAATAAATCAAGTTAAGAAAAGCAAGCACCTACATAATTATGGTTAAAAAAGCTTTAGGTAATAGGTATAATAATTATTATGTAAGTCGGATAAAATAATATTGCTGGACAATTCACACAGCATCATCTAGCCCCGTGGTAAGCAAAAGCTTGTGATACGGGTGTTAGTTAGGTTAGTAAACAATATATTTTATTCAACATTAAGTATATAACACCCAGATACTCGGAACAATTATAACGAGAATAAATAGAGGAATATATTTATATCATGAAAATATAATTATCATTAGGTCATAAATTAAGATCGCTTATTTATTTTCAAATTATTCGATTGCTACATATCCAGACGCATAGATGAACACGTAGACTAGACGTCTCGGCTGGCACATAATTTATTGTCTAACCTTATGACCTTTTAGAATTGAACTCCCACCGGTCGGTCAAACGAATTGAGATAAGCGATCAATTGACATTACTTTATTTGACAATCATCCACACATACAATATAATAGGTATTCTGTATGTCACACTGAGTTATCTATTTGATGAACTCTGTGGCGCAGCGGGCGAAGGTCTATCTGCGACGAAGGTGGTTGCGGGTTCGATTCCCGCGTCGGAACGAAATTTTGTACGATCTGCAGATATTATAATGTTCCTGCGTCTGGGTGTTCTATATGTACAATAAAAAATATCTATTTATATATAGGTAATCTATTTATCATATTACATTATCTAACACCCCTAACACAAGCTTCGAGCTTACCACGGGGCTAGATGTTGCTGTGTGAATTGTCCAGCAATTTTTTTTTATTTATTTATTTAATACAGACAGCATTCCAAACAGTCCACCAACCAGCAAAACTGTTTTGTATTAAGAATTGATTATCTACATAAAGGTCGAACCAGATTTATTTGTTCTTTCCAAAGGACATTATTCAGGTGAACAAACTATCAGGTACCTACGAAGAATGTCACGCCATTGCGTCGTATGAGAATAAAACATACAAAAACGAGCATGAATTTAATCCCAATTATGTTAATAGTGGATCGGTATGCGAGATCATTATGATGCTATTACACATGCATAGAATAAAATTAAGATCAGTCTTTTTTGTTCTTAATCTTTGGACCTTGACCGTAAGAAATATGTTCACTATATGCATAAGTGCTGCTATAAACGTCATGGAAGGAAATAAATACTTCATTAATAACTCGAAACTTTTTATAGATACTGTTTAATCAGTAAGCAATTTGGGTTTGCTTTTAATGGAATAGTTTTGTGGGAAATAACAAGTAAATAAGGAGTGATATGTTTTGAAAGTTAACGGGCGTTAATATGGTATATTTATACATTCTCACACAATAAGAAGCTGGTTCGAGGAATTAAAAATTTAATGATTTAGGTTTGTCATTTGTTGCCATAAAATCCTAAAGATCTGGACAAGTCAATAAATACCTATGTTATATTTTTTTATTAAAATCAAGCCCTGTCGCTGTTATATTAATAAAATGTTAAACATAAAACTATCCAAATCCAATAGTCTAGAATGAAAGTGGAAAGTAAAATATTTATTCGTTTAAAGAAAATATGAATTGCATTCTGTATTTAGGAAGGAAATATACTATATCGCGCTTTGCGGTTTATTTTTCAAATCTGCAACTTCCAAACGATTTTACAATCTGCCAATAAAATGAAATTCGAAATTCTAAAACCGAATTCAAATTCAAAATAAAACAGTTCTGGCAGTTGGCGTCACGGGCGGACTAGTCGAGTGGGTTCCTAGTACTCGATACGTATTCGCAGTCGTTGGTCCCCACACTAATGTAAATGGACACATGCCTCTATTCATCGTAACTGATAGTTCGATATTTGAAATTTAGAGAATCGTTGTTGTTGGGTTTATTTACAATTTTATATATACACACCGGCATATTTAGCGAAACACAAAAAAGTCAATAATATTAATATACCTTGATCGCCGAGACTTTGCGTTCCTGACACATCGCGATTGAACTGATAACGTAACTTTGTAATGGCGTTGCAGTTACGATAAAAATATTTTTACTGTTTGTTTACCGTTTTAACAATTGATGAGCATTAAATCTACATTATTATATCAATAATCAATGAATCTAATAATTTTGTGCCAAACTGAGTGTAAAATAACTCTGTAAACAATATTTTTCTAAATCTATATTGCGCTATTACAAGGTTATGTCAGTGCTTTATATTTGTAGGTAGTGCTGTGCTAAAAATAACATGCAGCAGCAGTATCGTTATCTGTTACAGTTATTTTAAAAAATAATACGTTTAAGAATTTGAAAATAATGGACTATAAGATTTTATTAAATTTAAAAATAAAACTACGACCAAACCGAACGCGCGAAAGAAAGAAGCATTTTTATATTTAGGTTTAAAATAATAACCCCAAATGGCGTTATGGGCCGCCATTTTGTGACGCTAACGTCGGTTTTCACTTAAATTACTAAAATATAAATATTAAATGATTCCGCCAATTTAAAACGAAAATAATCTTAAAAATAACGCGGCGGTTCATTTTGGAAGAACGGTTACGAACTCATTATGTTGTGCCCATCACTAACGTGTCAAACTGACATGTGTCCTAAACGCATTGTTATCGCGGTCATAGTATAATATGACTTTCATTCATTCCGAACGTCGTAAGTTTTAATTCTGCCAAGCACCTATTGCTTTTTGTTCTTGAAAAACTTGGTAGTTATAGACGAGCTCAAAAGTGAGAAAAATTGCTTGTTTTGAAAACAGAATAGTTGAATGACATTATGTCATTTACCAATCCTAAATTGACCAGCGTGGTAAATAAAGGCCTAATCTCTCATAGGGATGCTTATGTTTATGATGATACTAGTGACCCTGTGGTATGTGCTCTTCATAATTAATGAGCTAACTAAAATTAACATACATTGCGGTATTTTATTGTTCAGTTAAAGTATAGTTATTGTAGCTTACAATAACGAACGTGTGGTTGGAATGCCTATGTGCTTGTAAACTCATAAATTAGGTATTTATCGTTGATCCCATGTTAAACGGTTATCTAGGTATTAAATGTATAAGCTAGGTAATTAATTTGGGTAATTTAAACGCAGATTTAACAAGGGAATATTGTAATAGTTTATTACATTGAACTAATCTGCGTATGTAACGAGTTTTATAATCATAGAGTGATTGTTAGCATTAGCAATTTTAGTCTATTACAATTTCATTCCTTCAAATTTAAATTCAAATTTATTTATTCAAACTTTAGGAACACTAGGTACACTTAGTTTCGTCAAACAATAAATAAAAAAAATATCAAACTGTGATATTTCGGGAGTCTGGATGCCTACGGGAACTTATTATTGGGAATTTTATGAAAGAAACACGCGTTGCCATTAGACTGATTTATTGCGGACTGGTGACATTGACATTAGGCTACAAGAAGAAGGAAAACTAATGTTACCAACATCACACCTCCCTGGTAAATTAGAGAGTATACTATCTATCTTAAAACTAACTATAATAGGAAACATTACCATAAGAAAACTTAAATTTGTTTATTTCTTATATCTACATACTTATTAATACGAAGCCTTACAATTACATACTTATCTCTTATTTAACAAAATAAAATAAAGGAAATATAATATTGATTAGTTTAATCAATTTCTACGCCAAATCTTTTTGGTGGTTTGCGGTTCCTAACCGGGCGGTCTACGGGTACGTTCCGTGCCGGTGATGGTGGCGGTGGTGCTACAGTAGGTAGTGTTTCTGCCGTCTCTGAAATGACTTCTCCACTACTCTCTCCTCCCGGATCTAGCTTACTGTCCACACCTTCTACCGCTACCATCCCCGGAGCTGACTTCGCGCCGACATCCTCAACGTTTCCAGACTCTGAAGGTTCGTCTGGGTGAGATAAAAGACTTGACCGGTTTGTTTTCCTCCGAATTTGATCTGTATGCCTTACTAGATGTCGACCGTCCTCGCTGTTTACCATATACCTACGCGAGCCTTCAAAGTTAACTACCGTACCTTTAACCCATCTATCCCCCGCGCCGTAATTCCTAGCCCATACTGGGTCCCCTGCGCGGTGCGCGGTCGTGGCGGCGGCGCCCGCCGTGCCGGCCTGTCGCGCCTGCTCGCGCCACACCTGCTCGTGCCGTGCGCTCGCGCCGCGCAGCAAGTCCAAACGTGAGCGTAGCGGCCGGTGCTGTAAGAGCATCGCTGGACTGTCTCCTGTCGTGCCCTGGGTACAATTCCTGTACGCTAATAAATATGTCTGGAGCGCGGTGTCTAAATCTACCTTATCTCTAACCGCTTTTTTAATGGCTCGCTTACAGAGCTTGACCGCATTCTCCGCTGCCCCATTGGATGCCGGATGATAGATTGGAGAAAACGATTGTTTAATTCCATTTAATGCTAAAAATTCTTTAAATTCTAAGCTTGTGAAGGGCGGCCCTTGGTCTGATACAACTTCGATGGGGAGACCGAAACGCGCGAACAAGCCCTTAGTACCTTAATAACCGATGTAGCTTTCGTTTGGGCCATCTCCTCAATTTCTATCCATTTTGATGTAGAGTCTATTATCACGAAATAAGTTTTACCTAACATGGGACCTAAAAAATCAATATGTAGTCGGGACCACGGCTGCGCTATATACGGCCACGGCTGCGGCGAGGCGCGCGGCGGCGCCGGCGCCTCCAGCGCGCAGGTGTCGCACTGCCGACACGTCTCCTCGATGTCGTTGTCTACGTTGGGCCACCACACAAAACTACGTCCTAGTGACTTAGTCTTTACTATACCCATGTGACTGCTATGCAGTTGTTTTAAAATTGTCCTACGTAAAGTCGTTGGTATCACTATCCTATAACCCCACATTATACTGTCTCTTTCGAGGTATAGCTCATGTTTCCTTAAGAAATATGGTTTTAAAGCATCCTCCGTACAATGCCCTGGCCAGCCCGACTGAACGTACATCAATACTTTGCTTAGAACAGGGTCGCGTGCTGTCGCTTGTTTCACATCATCATTTGTTACAGGTAAAAAATTTTCAACAAAATTTAAGTATGTTACCTCTTTCACATCGCGTTCTACCTCGCGCCTATTTGTCGGCTGCGGCAGTCGGGACAGGCCATCCGCACAGTTCTTCGCCGATGTGACATACTCGATATCATACCTATAACCTGAGAGCAATATAGCCCACCTCTGTAACCGCGACGCCGCCATTGTCGGTATACCTACTTTATTTCCGAATATATACGTTAAGGGTTTATGATCAGTTCTTAACAAAAAATGTCTGCCATATAGGTATTGGTGAAACTTTCTTACACCGTATATGATAGCAAGCGCTTCCCTATCTATCTGCGCGTAGGCCCGTTCCGCAGCGGTTAACGTTCGCGACGCAAACGCCACGGGCCGCTCCCCGTCTGGCGTCAGATGCGATATGACGGCGCCGACGCCGCGCGCGCTCGCGTCCGCCGTCAGCACCAGCGGCAGCTCCAGTGAGTAGTGCACGAGCACCTCGCCGGTGCTGAGCGCGCGCTTCACGCGCTCGAACGCCGCCGCACACTCCGTGTTCCACTCGTACTTAACTCCTGTCCTCAATAAATTATACAACGGAGATAAAATACAACTAACATTCTTTATAAATTTTCCATAGTACATTACCATACCAATGAAAGCTCGTAATTCTGATACGTTCTCGGGTGCCGGTGTCTTCACTATCGCTTGCACTTTATCCGGACAAGTGTGAACCCCCTTCTTACTGACAACATGACCCAAATAATTGAGTGATTCCGCAAAAAAAACACATTTATCGTTCCTCACTCTGAGTCCGCTTGACTCTAGCCGCTCAAACACTTTGTATAAGTTATCTAAGTGTTGTGTCGTTCCTGACCCTGTTATGATTATATCGTCGAGGAATACCCCTACTTGTGGCAAATCCGCAAACAATTGTTCCAGACAGCGTTGGAAAACCCCTGGGCTAGACGCTAAGCCATATACTAAACGCTTGTACATAAATAAACCTTTATGTGTGTTTATTACCGTGTACTTCCTAGAGTCATCAAGTTCAAACTGCGCATACGCCTGCGATAAATCGATTTTGCTAAACCGCTCCCCCCCGTGTAATCTAGCCAGTAAATCTTCTACCTTAGGTAAAGGGTAACGGTCGACTTCTAGTACCTTGTTTAACGTTGACTTAAAATCAGCACAAATTCGGATGGATCCGTCTTTCTTTACTACCGGTACGATTGGAGTGGCCCAGTCGGAACGGGTTACCGGCTCAAGGATGTCGTCGCGTACCAGCTGGTCCAGCGTGCGCTCCACGGGCTCGCGCAGCGCGTACGCCAGCGGCCGCGCACGATGGAACACGGGGCGCGCGCCTTCACGCAGGTGGATGCTCACTGTCCCACCCGTGAACCGCCCGAGGCCATCCGCAAACACCTTACAAAACCTGGAACTAAATTTATTTATGTTAAAATCGGTTTTATTAAGTATCCCACTATTGGGTCTATCTTGTGAACTATATTTTACTGGTGTTACTGATATTCCCATTTCTGCTAACCATTGACGACCTAACAATGATGTTTTTCCATTGTCAATTATATACAATTCTAAATGATGTCTTTTGTTTTCATACTCAACTATTGGTCTGATTATACCTACTGGTCGCACTAATTCACCTGTATAATAACGTAATATTAACCTACAAGGGAATATTGGTAAGCTATAACGGAACAGTTTATTATACAATTGATAACTAATGCATGAAATTGCACTCCCAGTATCAACTTCCATGTTAATATTATGCCCATTAACATTAACTGACATTACTATGGGTTTACATTGGCTTATTGACAATAAGGGATTTACATCTATAACTACCTCATCGCTGTCTGCCTCCTCTTCTTTGAAGTTTACTTGATCCCCAATGTTCATGTTTTGCAGAGTGCTGACCCGCCCTGATCTAGGACATATTCTTTTCAAATGGCCCTCTTGGTTACAAATTCGGCACACATACCTCCTGAATTTACATGTGTCTGATGCGTGCCGACTGCCACATACTTTACATTGTCCGTCGCTCTGCCATCTCTCAGTCTGACCTGATGACCAGGGTCTAGCCCCTGCAGCCCCGCGCCGCGCTGCCGACGCGCCGTCGCCGTCAAACCGCCCCGCTGCGCCGTCACCACTGCGCCGACCCGCCGCGCGCCCTGCGCCGCCGCTGCCGCTTCCTGTGCGCTGCCCGCCGGCTCCGCCAGTGTGCCCGACCCGATGGAGTGTTGTAGTGCCGCTCTTGCCTCCCTCGACCAGCGCCGCGTTGCTTTCTGCCGCCTCCATTGCCACGGCCAGCTTATATGCCCTTTCGAGTGTTATGCTGCCGTCTTCGCTGAACAACTTCTGCCGCATATTATCGTTTACCAGGCCGCACACGAATTGATCTCTAAGATTCTCATACAATCCGTCGCCCGTAAACCGACACTCTCTGCTTAATTTTTTTAGCTCCGCCAGATACAAAGCCACACTTTCCCCCAGCTTTTGAGTCCGCTGTCTAAACTTGAACCTTTCTGCCAGCAGGCTAGGCTTAGGGCTCAAGTGTGCTTTCATCAATGTAACAAGTTCTGAGTAAGTTTTCGACGCCGGTTTATCTGGCGTGCACAGATTCGCCATAAGTTCGTACGCGTCATTCCCGATTATCGTGATTAACAAAGATACTTTCAATTCATTCTTGATTGCATTTGCAATGAAATATTGCTCCATGCGGTCCACGTAGAAGTCCCAATTGTCTTTGGTAAGGTCAAACGGCCCGATTTTACCAACCGCCATCTTGACCGACGTGACTCAGACGCACTACGCAGTAATGAAATTATGAATATTTTCTGCTTTCGGGCACTCACTTTTAATTCCAATCTTACGCTTGGTTTGGTAATCGTCCTCGTCGCCACTGTGATATTTCGGGAGTCTGGATGCCTACGGGAACTTATTATTGGGAATTTTATGAAAGAAACACGCGTTGCCATTAGACTGATTTATTGCGGACTGGTGACATTGACATTAGGCTACAAGAAGAAGGAAAACTAATGTTACCAACATCACACAAACAATTGTTAGGTAGGTATAGTCATAGAAATTGAAATTAGAAATCATCAGGAAATGATAATAAAGATTATAAACTTACTTTTGTACATAACATGCAATAACTAACTGGCTAGAATTTACTGCTCTTGTCGTGGTCCAAACTTCAAGTGTTTAAACTTCTTTGTAAATACGTGAACGTGAGTAATTCCCGTTGAAAAATGAATACTGGCTAGAACATTAATTTTACACACGTAATGTCTGTACGGTGTAATTTACAGGAGGGTAGTTAGGGATTCCCCACTGACTCAGCTTCATAGAACCCCTCTATTTTCAGGGGTTATTCACAGTTCTGGGAAAACTCAAATACCTACGTTATTTTTGTAATACACTGTATGACTAATGGATAGTAGTGTCTTTATTAGATACACTTTATGATAATGGGTTATTAAGTTTTGTTTTGCACTTAAACGCTTAATATTAACAAAAGTCATTCAGAACATGACATGAGCATTCAAGTAGGTATCTTTTAGTATTAAATTCTCGAAAACATGATTTCTGTAATTTGATCGAAACCATAGAATAGATATAGAAGTACGAAAAGGTGAGCAAATAAACAAAATATAAACTATTTATTCTGA
This sequence comes from Chloroclystis v-ata, assembly GCA_963691955.1. Classification (NCBI taxonomy): domain Eukaryota; kingdom Metazoa; phylum Arthropoda; class Insecta; order Lepidoptera; family Geometridae; genus Chloroclystis; species Chloroclystis v-ata. The sequence goes on along the minus strand of OY829909.1, from coordinate 3,596,805 downwards.
ATTATTTTTATTTTAGAACATTTTATTTTTAAAAATTAAATCGAATTGAACACGCGGTACATAAATTCTTTGATTTAAAATAAGATTCAACAAAGAGCTATCTGAAACATCACGTAAACGCAGTTAAACTAAACCAAGGTAGATAAACCGAGTTCACAGTTAAAACGGAACGAACACACGAAGTTAATGTTTAACATATTTGTATGCATTACAAAACGACAAAACTATTAAGTGGAGTACTCAAGCTGCAACACAACTATTAGACTAGTTATAGGTAACGGTAAACAGCTGTGTCAGTTTTGCATAGTGAAAAGCAAAACACCATGTGTAATGTTAAAAATTTCTATAAATTCTTAATATCTTATCGCGGTTGCCTTGTGATTTGTCCAGAAATATTAATTTAATTTAATTCAAATTATTTGAAATATTTACTGGACATTATGTTGTCATGCAAAGTTTTATACACACGTAAAATTTCGAGTAATTTACGCGAATAACGTTCTCAAAAAAAGTTATCAGTTTCATTAAAAACTGAACGTGCTATTTTAAATTTCTCTGTGACAGACTCTTAATAAAAGCTACTTTGCATGAGTATCCAATTAAGCCCCGGATTACGTAATTAGTCGCAACAACTTGCAGTGAAACTGTTTGTCTGTTTATCGCACTGAATTTACCTAATAGTTACCAAAATTAAAATCGTCGTAGTATTTTGTTTTGATAATTTCAAACAGCTAGAGATAATATTTTTTGGCGTAGGTACCTATATCCAAATGAATCTATTTTTAATATAATCTACTTAGGTATATAAAAATCAATGCCACTTTTTGTTGTAATTTTATAACATTTGATTTTTTACAAACTCTGAATTTTCTTCTTGAAAAATTGTGTGGATTTCAATTGATGTGTCATTCACCAATTCGCACTTGGACAGCCTTGTGAATTAAGGCCTTATCTCTCTCATCAAGAGAGAAGTCCCTGTGTCCCAGCAGTGGGAAAGTAAATAGGGGTAATTATTATTATTATTATTATAAGTTTTAATACAATAAGTAAAAAATCACTCCTCATATTCAATTCTTCAAAAACGCTCCAAAAAGCTGAAACAAGATGGACGAATTGGAAAAAAGTACATTAGATAGAAAGGTACTTAGTCTTATAATATAAACCAACCAACATCAACATTAAAGAACCGAAAACACATTACAAATATCTCCCATACATTTGTATCACGCCCACACGTTAAAATTCATGCATACTTCAAAACGAATTCATCAAATAGACCGGAACGGACACACCCTGACCTAGGGCAACACGTCAAACTTTCGACCTTACTCCCCTGACATAAGACATATCATGATTTATGAGGGTCTAGGACAGTAGTCGTCACTCTTTTTCGGGCAATAGCCGCTCGATCGTACGACAATTTTTGTTTATACGGCCCGCAATGTCAAATTAATTTAATACGTCAATATCAATTGTAATTTTGTTATAACACATTGTTATTTTGTTTTGCTACGTAGGTATAGTAAAACCATTTCTAAAATGAACGCCCCTCCACCGAATTCTGAATTTTTTTTTCTGTGTACTATTCTGTTTTTCTGTATTTCCTCTCACACGTTGAAATCATCACGGTTTTGTGGAGGGGAGTTCATTTTTAGAATGGTTTTACTATACGTACGTATTATTCGATGTTCATGTATATTATTATGTTAATATATTTTTCTGTGCAGTGTGTCAATCGTATTTATAATATTAAGATGTGTCAACAGGCTATGCACTTTGACATGAATAAATTATGCTTACTTAATTTAAAATGATGCTGGGTTAATTATATTAATACTCACAAATAATTAAACCAAAAAATAACAAAACATAAAAATAAAATAAACACCTACTTCAGTACGTACCTGACTAATCTATATTTCCAGTAAATCACACAAAATGTAAATGTAGGTAGGTACCTAATATAATAAATGAAAAGTTTTACAGATTTGATGGACAAATATGTTCCTATTAAAATCTAGTGAAGCATTTTCTCTCATTGAAATAACAATTTGTGATATTTCACTTTCAATTTGTGATATGAATTTTCAAATACAGTTTATTTCCACGTAATATAATAATACACGCAACAGTTTCCCACGTAATATAATAATGCACGCAACAGTTTCCCACGTAATATAATAATACACGCAACAGTTTCTGTGTTGTTATACTCGTAACTTCACACTCTACGACTGAAAGGACTTTGCGGAAAATTAGATTATGAATAGTTTATTACCTGAAATGATACATAGGCTTTTACCACAGGAAAATTCCATTAATTTGAATTATAATAGCCTCTAAAAGCACAATAAAGCATCAATTACCTACATTAAATATGTAATTGAATTTTAAACACGGCGAACACATTCGTGATTTTAGGCCTCACAATAATTTTCAACAGGTTTTACTACAGTTAAATAAGGGTTAAAACGGCCATTGCCGAAAACTGTTTACAATATCGCGACCCAAATACCCGCGGACCGCTATTTGAGGACCTGTGCTACCAGTGACATTGTACCTTATGGACCGTGAAATTAAGAGACGTTTTTAAGTTATTAGGTCGTTAATGGAAGTGAAGTTGCTTTAAAGGCTATTTGGGCAACTTTGTTATGAATAGGGTTTGGTTTAAGTGCCGTAAACTACTCTAGTTTGCGACGTTTAAGGCTTTTACGGATAATGCTATTTTTGGACAAATTTCTTTATATGTATAAATATATTTGTTGCAAGTAGCTCTGGCCACGTTTTCTTCCTCTCACAATGTAATAATGATAATCACCCTTATTTACGTTCCCACTGCTGGAAAATGCTCGAAATTGTAAGCGGTTTAATATAATACTCGATAATTCAAATATTAAGGCCGATGATAGATAAGGCAAAGAATCATTTTGTTTATGGAAAATAAAAAAAATCAAATATAAATTGGAAACATTTTAACTTAACATTTTAACAACTAATATTTTTACATTAACTTTGCATTACAAAATATTACACAGTTAATATTTCAAATAATTTGAATTAAATAACCGGGCTTGATAGCTGGGATAAAAATTAAATCTCAGTAATATTCCAATGCGCTATCTATAAAACATACTGAATGCACTAAACGCACCCATCCATCACAATACTTAAAAATTGACATAATTCGTTGAATAACACCGTAATTACGTAGGGACAATAGAATCCCACGGTGCACGTTGTCTATGGTCACCGGAGCGATGTATTAGATGGGCGACTTGATTGCCAGCTCACTTGCGCATGAGTTGCTAGACAAGGGGGTTTTTAAACATTAAAAAAGTGGCCAAGTGCGAGTCGGACTCGCCCATGTAGGCTTCCGCAGCAATTGTGTATATGAAATAGTTTATGACGTATTATAAAAAAAACTACTAGATAGATTTCGTTCAAACCAATTTTCGTTGTTAGTTTTTATGGTTATGTACAATATAACGGACGGACGGACGGACATGACGAATCTATAAGGGTTCCGTTTTTGCCATTTGGCTACGGAACCCTAAAAAGAGGTTTCTCAATTCGACCGGGTTATTCGTCATCTATTATTCGTACCTATATTTGTTTTTGAAATATTCATAGAAGTCCGGGAAGTTTTATAAGGTGAGAAAATATGGGAATAAAGTGGGTGAACCGCGGGCGAATCAGCTAATTAAAAAGATTTATGTCATATTTACATAATTATATATATTTATATTTACATAAAATCCTAAAGATCACTTGGACAAGTCAATGAGTACAATACAATAATAAGTAGATAACATTAAATAAAAATATACAATGGAAACAATGTTGGCATAAAAATATGTTTTATTTAATTAAACTTAGTTTATTATTATGGTCCATGCGCTAAATTAAGCACAATTTGCCAGTGTCAAGTCAAGTGTTTTATAAATTTTCAAAATTATTAAAGTTGTTACTTGTGTGATCGTCATTTTGGCAATGTTTATTATACTTATAAAAACAGCATTTTATCATGTAGTAGGCTATTGTCACGAAGAACTGTGACGTGGTGATACCTACAGCAATTCAACAAGACATTGACACTATTTTTTATTCGATAACAGATATGTCAACAGTGACATCTTGTCACTGAGCTTATTCAGTAGCAATCTTCAAAGTGTAAACATGACCTTTAAACCTTTATCTCCATGATTCATTGACCATTTATCAAATAACAGGCCGCTGGTGACGTAAGAAAGTATAATTAATCTACCTATGTCAATACAATTTCAAGCAAGCTCAAATTAAATGCAATTTTTAATAAGTACTTTGTTTTCTCAAGTGTTAACGTAAAAGAAAATCTAGTACAACATATCTATTATTATTATTATTAGCCTGCACTGTCCCACTGCAGGGCAAAGGCCTCCCTTCCCTCCTATCCCTCCACAACATATCTATACTAATAATAAATCTGTTAGGGTCGCTTTCTGTATGTATGTTATGTATGTGTATGTTCCGCCATAACTCTTATACCAATGATCCGAATTTGATAAAATTTGGCAGATAAACATTAATAGGTACGGGACACAGGATGGGATATTTAAATTATTTCTAAAGCAATGATAAGACGTGGCCCACATACATAATTTAACGCGGACGGAGTCGCGAGCACCGCCTGTATAATTATCTTCTAAAGCACGCAAATAAATAAAAATTCATAAAGATTTTTTTATTTAGCCTGAATTTTTCTCTTACTGTGCACCATCTAGCAGTATATCAAGAGCCATTTAACTCAAACCTTCCAAAATGTCACGAAGGTCGTCTTCGTCTTGCGAGCACTTTCGTGACCGACAATTCTACGACTTCCTGCCATGCTAAGGCCTCTGCCTTGAGTCACCGAGTAAGCGAGAGCGAAGTGAGAGAGAGAATATTATGCGTAAAACCAAATAATTAATAATGTATGGAATTATTGAAATGTTTGTTAATGATTTAGTCCGGGATCCGTAGTACATGAAAATCAAGTGATTACTAACAAGCTAATTTTTGGTGAGTAGCTTCGTTTCGATGAGACGTCCAAAGATATCCTATACCCAACTCTCGATTGTGGTAGCTAACAGAGATATCAAGGATTAAAAAATTCAAGGATGTAAAACCGGGATAACGGACCACGAAATTTGTCGGACAATATGTCCGTTAGATTTTATAAATATTAATTAAGTATACAACAAAAATCAGCTGGTTAGTAATCATAGTCATCATCATCATCATCATCATATCAGCCATTGGACGTCCACTGCTGGACATAGGCCTCCCTATATGATTTCCAGTCATTACGGTCGCTCGCAGTCTGCATCCACCGCGAGCCGACCGTCTTCACCAAATCATCAGTCCACCTTGTTGGTGGACGCCCAACGCTGCGTTTCCCGATCCGTGGTCTCCACTCGAGGACTTTTCGGCCCCATCGGCCATCTGTTCTCCTCGCTATATGGCCTGCCCATTGCCACTTCAAAGAGCTAATCCGTAATCATAGTAATCATTTAAATTGACCTCGTTTTCGACACATTTTGGAAATGGCGGACTCTTTGATCAAACCATAGGTTTTGTAGGACAAACATGTTTTTATATAATTTAGATAATTATCTTGAGATATAACATATTGTCCGACAAATTTCGTGGTCCGTTATCCCGGTTTTACATCCTTGAATTTTTTAATCCTTGATATCTCTGTTAGCTACCACAATCGAGAGTTGGGTATAGGATATCTTTGGACGTCTCATCGTAACGAAGCTACTCACCAAAAATTAGCTTGTTAGTAATCACTTGATTTTCATGTACTACGGATCCCGGCCTAATTGTAGAATGTTATATGACTTGCCTATAACCTTATTATAAGGTTAAATAAATTAATCTGTGGATATTGTGGCCTGCTGTTTTACAAAAAAGATCACCAGACATATTCTAGAAGAAGCAGATATTTATTGAATTTAACCTAAGTCATGTTATTTTGATTTATATAGAAAATAAATTGTTAGTAAAATACTTTCCAATAATTTTTATTAAATAATTTTTATGCATTTTACATGTATCAACATTAGCTGTAAGTTTACGCTGCCGCTCCCGCTCCCGCTCCGCTCCCCGCTGAGTTCGAGGCCTAAGACTTGTGGCATATGCCTCGCGTTTTAGACTGCATCCGACGGTACGTGGCCAGCCCACCTCCTTTAGAATGGACGTTGAGAGTCCAAGCGCAACTGTATGAGAGCATATCTCTATTCCGTATTCCGAACGCGATCACGAGTTTTCTTATTGCACTTGCTATTTTTATTTATTTCGAAGCACCGATTTAAACAATCACTACCATATTAGATACTCGAAAGAAATCTACTAGAAGTAAAGACTAGATTAGTGAATCAATAAATAAATATTGCTGGACAATTCGCACAGCAACATCTAGCCCCGTGGTAAGTTTGCAGCTTGTGTTACGGGTGCTAGATTTCTGATAAACTTAATATAATATACAGAAATAGATATATTTATTTTTTATAATACATTATTACAAAAAACAACAAATATCTGAAGATCGTACAAATTATTGTTCAGAGGCGGGAATCGAACCCGCAACCTCCTGGACCGCAGGCAGATCTTCGCCCGCTGCGCCACAGAGGTCGTCGATGGTGTAATAAATGTGGAACTTAATATAATATTAGTGTGTAATAAATAAATGTGTCTTCATTGTCCATGAATTTCAGAATAGTCTGTACAAATATAGGATTTTTTTAATAATAATTTCACCTTTTGGTTCCCACAATTTCTACCTTTCACAAAAATAATACACGTAAAATTATTATCCCTCTGTAAATAAGAAAAATCCACTTCATATTTCCTGTTAACTCCATTTTGCGATCGCATTGTTCCGTTTTGCGTAAATAAATGTGGATAAAGGCATAACAACGGGAACGAAACTGAAAGGAAAGTATAAAAAACTCGGTTAAATCGTGGATGAGTTATTCGATTTGGATTAATGAAAGTATACTGTAGCCGCTACTGTAATAACATCATCATAAATAAATAAATAAATAGATAGATAGATAATAACTTTATTGCACACTTTATAAAAGACAAAACAATACATATATGTATAAGAACACAAACTAAACTAAATGTACAATAGGCGGCCTTATCGCTAACAGCGATCTCTTCCAGGCAACCTTTAGATGGATAGGAACTATTGAATGATGGAGTGGCGGTGTACCTATACAGATATACTCTTGCAAAATAAAAAATTTAATTAATTAATTAATTATCAAGTAAATATTAAAAATAAAACTAAGGTAAGTCATAAGTCAAGAAATATATAAATAAATATACATATATATATAACTTTAATTTAGTTATAAATATTGCTGGATAATTCTCACAGCAACATCTAGCCCCGTGGTAAGCTCGAAGCTTGTGTTACGGGTGCTAGATTTCTGATATACTTAATAGAAGAAACATACATAGATAAAAATTCTCGAGTGGAGGCCACGGATCGGCCAACGTAGCGTAAGACGTCCACAAACAAGATGGCTACCGCGTCACACACAATCCGTTAACTCAGGCAAAACTTGAGCGAAAGCACTAGCTTTACTTCAGTTTACAATCTTTTTTTTCAACAATTTTTAATTCAGCACAACAGGTCTATCACAGGCAAATACCTCAAAGGGTAAGTGCGCTTAGTGTAAACCTGTAAACCTGATTTACCAAGAAGATTGCACCCCTTTTCAGATTACCGAACCCATTACCTCACACAAACATCTCATCTATGAAATGCAGCGTTTACCGTCACTGTTTTAGCTTGCCTTCCTACCACAGTTTAATCATAGTTAATCATAAACCACAAAGAGAAGCTGGGATATTTCCTTGCGTAATTGTAATATGTAATATGAGATAAGTATATAAATAAACAGCTTTCCGCCTACACAGTCGTTATTACAAAATCAAGTAATAATTATATAAAAATTCGTAAGTCTATAGATATTTACTTACTGATCAGAGAGGAATTGTTCCAAATAATTTTTTAAAGACACTAAAATAAAATAGGTCCTAGTATTAGCATTAAAAAAATATTTTAGAGACCTTATTTCAGTTCGTGATGTAGTTTGTGATTATACAAACAAATTACGTGGACGATGAAACTGCTCAACATTCATTTTCCTCGACTGTACATAATAGCTCATGAAAGCAGCTGCCGAGGAACTAATCTTCGTATTGTACTTCCAACGCTCTTGTGCATTGATCTGAGCTAATAAGAGCTCTGTAAACGTGGAACTTGCTGTCACGCTTCAACTCAATCTATATTATACGACCTCTGTGTCGCAAATAATCGGAATTGATTCCCGTTTGAGACAAAAAAAAATACATCTGCAAATTTATGTTCCGAGTGTCTGGGTATTATATTATGTATAATAAAAAATATCTATATATATTATTTTAATATCAGAAAGCCTTACCACTAGATGTTGCTGTGTAAATTTTGATGACTTTCGTAGTACACAATCGCGAAAATCTGAACTAAAGTTTCACTCTAGAAGTACTTATTCTAAAATGGCCGATCTAAAATTGGGCAACTAAAAGATCGCTCTTAAGTTGCCAGTATGAGATTAACCAGGCTAAAAGTTACGTGATTCAATCTTGCCTGAACAAGGATAAAGGCCAATTTCCCGATGTTCCGTAAAGTACTGAATAAGAAGCTTACTTGCAACTTATATGACGGATAAAAAGTCGTAATTTATATACATTATTAAAGTTTTACTTATATAGTTCACTAGTGAAGTTATCGTAAATCAAACTTTAATAGATCCATCCATACTTATATGTATAATTATTAACGGGTAAGTGTGTCTGTTTCTCTTTTACGGAAAAATACAGATTACTAAAGACGATCGATTTTCAAAATTCATTTTGTTTGATAGATATACTTCCTTTATTTACTTCCTTTATTTATCTATTAAATAGGTTTGAAATATAAATTACTTACCTTATTTTTCCACCGTTCTTCGATATAGCTAACACTGAAAAATTACCTGTAACAAAAATGTAGAAATCAAATATCGTACTGAAAATTACAACTGTTAAAATACAATATAACCTAAAAAACTCAGTTTTAATAAAATAATACTATATTTAACGATTCAATTTGTAAAAAAGCACTGAATATTTATAGGAATTTTCATCAAATATTCATATTGAATGTAAAGTTCATGCTTTTCCGTAAAACCCCGAATGTAAAATAAAGTAAATAATCCAATACATCAAAAGCTGAACAAAATTGCTTCCAAATTGTCATCCAGCATGTTTACAGGTCAAAGGTCAGTACAGTCAGTTGCAAAAACATTAGATAATTTCTGGGCTCATTACATTGAACGATTTAATATTTTATTGTTTTAGTTGATTAATCTTTTATTTTATACTCAAACATACATACCTATATTTAATGTACCTAGTTTAAATAAATAATTTCAACTTGAATCGACACTTCAGTCCATATTCTGTTGTAATGTTCTAACTAAAGCATTAAAAAATAAAAAAAATCATAAAAAATAGCTGATGCTATTCTAAGGCAGTTAACATTAAGTCAATTCTCGACGACCTCTGTGGCAAGAGGTTGCGGGTTCGATTCCCGCCTCGGAACAACTATTTGTATGATCTGCAAATATTTGTTCCGAGTGTCTGGGTGTTATATATGTATAAAAAAATATCTATCTATGTATGTATATTATATTAAGTATGTCAGAAATCTAGCACCCGTAACACAAGCTTCGAGCTTACCACGGGGCTAGATGTCGCTGTGTAAAATTGTCCAGTAATATTTATTTAATTTAAAATAAATTGTTCAAGAGTCAGTGACACCACAAAAATGCACTACAATTCTCAAAAGTACGAGCAATAAATGCAACCGGTAAAATGCACGTAAAAAGAAATTTAATTTAAAAAATCCCTTTGTGAACGTGTACCGCCTAACCAGAGCACTTCATTATGTTCTTACACGTTGGAAAAGCCTTTACAATTCCACCAAAGTAATTATTTGGCAAGATTCCATTGAGACCTAGGAATGCCTTGTAGAATTCTAGTTTGGAAAGGAACATAGGTATTTAACCTTCTGTCGATTGAATAGAATCTTTTGTCTGAAGAAACATTGATTTTTCTTAAGTGCCAAATAGAGAAAAGGCGACACTAGTCTAAAGGGTAACACTTTCCTCGTAAATTGTTTTAATAATAACTCTATTCTTATTATCTCTACTTATATTTTCACTGCTAGGTGCATAGAAACTTTCCTATTTTAGAAAAATGAATTGCAGTAAGTATTTTGAATACTGACACTCTAATATAATGCATCTATATAGCCCTTAAAATTTTTGAAAACTGTACGAAAAAGAAGCAGCATAATCTAGTATTATATTACTTAATTAGTTTTAAAATTAGAACTTTTTTCTCTTATGAGACTTCGAATAAATTCAAATAAAATGTAAGTGGATATTCTAAGCGCCCTCAACTCGTTGAAATCATCTCAAGTCAGTATAAATACTTTTTCGAATTCCAAATATTTTTCCATATTTAAATTTTGAAATTGGAATAAAGTAGGTTCGCGACAGTACCGCCCTCATTTGGCCGGAGCGGGAACTCATTAAGTCGCCTCACCGCTTAATTTTTAACTTAAGTGAAAAAAGTTTAGTAAAAAAGTTTCGCTTCCCGTTTTGTTCGTTGTTTTGATGAATTTTGTTCCTGCAGGTGTTGGTACCAGTTGCTCATTTATTTAAATATTGTCTTTCTGTATATAATTTGACTTTGCCTGAGGTAGCTATATGGAAATTACCGCGGAAATAAGGTATTTTCCCTCAATAAAATAAAAAGTTACGGTAATTAATATTACATTCACAAGTCTAAATCTATGTAAAAAACAAAGTATTTCCCATTGCCCTAATGCATTTTATTTAAATATAGAATTTTATTTACTAAACATTCAAAAACATACTCGTATTTAAGAATCTACATCTTAAAATAAACAAAACATAAGAAAACTGGATTAAAACTTTACAAAGACATATCCCATGTAAAAACCTATCCCATTTCAGTAAATACACACGCGAGCCAAGAAGCTTCCGTAATAACACTTCCTGAGTAAAAAACCAATTTACAGTCCAATTTACACTTGCTTGCATAACGAAATACTTTTGAAAATAATCTGGGACACGATGTAAGAAGACGCTTTAAGGTGTTATCACACTGGCGTCTTGCGGGCACAGAACGCAACGTATTGCTATATCACAATGTCGTCCGTCACGACGCAACGTGTACAATGCTAATTTAGAACTAATATATTTTTTAGTGAAATAGATTTTTATACGTTCAACCACAAAATCTTAAGCTTTATCATTTACTTTAGACAAATTCTTATAAACAAAGCAGAACACAAATATATAATTGACCGGAGATAAATATATATTGTTATTACAACAACATAAGATAGATAACCAGATTGAGATAGATTGAGAGTAAGTTAATCTTTTGGATGACATATAATTTTATGCATAAGTGGACCGGCTAGGTCTACTGCCTACTGCGATCGCTTAGTTGGACGGTTGCTGCGCAGACGTTTTGCAAATGCCTCGATTAGTCTCGCAAGTGTTCAGTGTGATCAGATGTTAACAGAATAGCTCTAGGAAATGCGAAAATTGGATGTTCTATTTTTGTATCAACAGTGTTGTTGATTGCAAATGGTTAACCGTTTTCACATTATAGCGGACTCTCGTAAGGTTTTAACAGAACAAGATATAAGCGTTTAGATAGTAAAACGATTAAAAATTTATTTTTATATTTAATTATTCTTCACGCTATGAATCCTTAACAATAATATTGTAAAAAAGTTCAATTGTAAAGATACGCTTTGCTTGTGCATTTATTTATCAGAAATTTAATAAATCTACTACAAAATAAACATTTTTTTATTAGCCTAAGCTGTCCCACTGCTGGGTAAAAGCCTCCCCCAACTTTTTCCAGCAGTATCTATCGAGGGCAGTTAACCACTAGTCCTCGAACAAAAATACTTAATAAAATTATTTAAATACATATTCCAATTTATTACATTTACAGAATACCCCATCCACTTAAAGTACACAATTCTTGGATCTCCGTCCTTCAGACCTCATTTCGAGACATAGTATTTTGTATTATAATACAGTGAAGGCCGACAAGCGCCCAGAACCGCTATAAATGGAGGATTTACTGGACAAAGGTCTTTGTATGGACTTTTGGGATAGCGTATGCAAAAAGTGTTTCGAATTTGCTAAAGGAAATAGGTTTATCGCAAAATGTTTTAGTAACAATTTTATTTCTATTTTTGAATCAACAATGTATTGGACGAAAAACCTCGAGGGCGCGGATCGAAAGAGCAGCGTTGGAAATCTATTGCTCGACAATTTACAGAGCAACATCTAGCTAGATTTCTGATAAACCTTATATAATTTATATACATAGATATATATTTTTATTATATATAACACCCAGACACCCGGAACAAATATCTGCAGAACGTACACATTTTTGTTCCGAGGCGGGAATCTTATATCAAGGATTATTAAACGCCTAGAACACCCGTAATTTCTTTAGAGTATATACAGATTGTATAAAAAATCTCAAGGTAATCAAACCCGCGACATACTGCGTTTCAAGCGAACCTTTAGTATGTAGTTTAATTTGTACGGTATGTTTGTCTAATAAGATAAGATAATTCTTTATTACACACACCATTAAATGTATGCGTAATGGGCGGTCTTATTCTTATCATAAGAATCATTATATAACTTTCTTTTCTTCTATCCTTGAACTCAATCGTAGTGAAAATATGAACAAATATTCAACATTTCACACAAACATTTGACACAGTGTACCAGTGTAGTATTTCAAAAGAAAATCGTGATTAGAGAGTCAACAAAACACGCTTCACGCGTCGCGTTTCAGCGAGTGTTCTGTTCAAGATAAATGATATTTAAATCTGATGAAACAGGAGCTTTATTTAATCACTGACACAACAAACCTTTGAATTTTGCAGAATTTTAAATTACGTCGCATGAAAGGTTTTGAAGACAATGATTGGTGATTTTTGGATTTTCATTTTGATATACCTATGTAGATTAAGATCAATGCTTGGAAGCAAATACCTATATTATCAAATTATTTCAATCAAGTTTTCTGCTTGAAGTGACTTTTGGAATATACATTCCATTTCATCTCGTTCTGTGGGTGTTGAGAATCGATTAAGGGATTTTACACCTAACGACAAAAAGCAACGTCGTTTTATGTACTACATCAAAATACTACTGTGCCAACATGCCTTCATACCAAAAATATAGAAGAAAATACTAGGAGCTTAGTAATAAATCACAGGTTTATTCCTCCAATCTTTAAATAGGTGCGTAAATTGAAATTCATCGTTACTTATGGTATATTCTACATCATAATTTCATAATGTAACAAATACTTTATAAAACTTATTTAACCTATAACTTTTAGACTATTCTATGACTTTGTTCATTAAAGCTGCCATTTCTGTTTGCTTCACGCGTATACTCCGAGCTTCGAATAAATCATTGTCGTTTGTAACAAGATTATAACGGCGCGCGTTATGCTACGACGTAGACCTGAAGCTACTTGCGCGCCGTAGCGCGGTGCTACGGCGTAGGCTTGCGATAGTCGCTACGAAGAGTGGAAATACTATTGAAAATGGTACGAAGAATTTTTGCACGATTTTCATTATTTTTTTTATTTGTATTTGAATTATTCCATTATATACAAACTGTATTTAAAGTGTGAAACCAACCATTTAGGACTTTAGGTTATATTGACAAAGGAAAACGTTTTACCAGCTTATTTCAATTACAATATAGTAGAGAGAGAGAGAGAGAGAGAGAGTGGCGAAAAAAGAAAAGAGGCACTTTCATAGTAAAGCAAAACGCGATTTAACAATTTGTTTTTATAAAAGCTTTAAAATTTTAAAATTGACTGTGCACCAAACGATTCAACGGTTTATATGTATTATAGGTACAATCATTTCATTCGAATAAACCCTAAAACCCTAAATTGCTATTAACACGTTCAAAACTATAACTAGATATTTTTAGCATACAATATTAGATTTCAGCTTCCCGACACTCAGACAGCTAGGATTATGAACTCAGCTAAGAAGATTAAGTTTCATTTACCATGTATTTTGAGTTTTCATTATTTTAAAATGATAAAACGTTAGCAGCAAAGAGCTCTTGCTTAATTTAACTTTATCTTTGCTTAATATAATATGTATTAAGAATCAGAATTTTATACGTTTTGTTTGACCAAGTATATTATGAGGTTTAATTTTAATATAGTTTCAGTGCATTGGCTAATTGTTAGAGAGAATTTTAGAGCGTGAAAACAAAACTAGGTCGAACAAATTAGTAAAGTGGAATAATAATTTGCACAATTACGGACAAGGTTAAGCGAAAATATCAGTTATAATAATTTTATTGATCCAATGTTTTATTAAACTAATAAATGTTTTATAAGTTTTATCTTAATTAAAATAATAAGTTGGAAACGGCGTAAATATTAGTTTTTCACCGTGCAATAAAGTAACGGCACTTTAGGAATTTTCATTGCACTTTTATAATGAACTCTCGGTGTAATTTGCCTCGGGTGTAAGAATCCCAGTCACGAAATTTCTTGGAAAAGGCTATTAATTTTATAAATGACTAATATTTAAGGCCAAATAAATATACTGTCAATACGATCGTGTGTCATGGGCACTGGTAGATTAAACGCCTGCAAAGTCCCGCACTATTATTATTATAGATAAATGAGAAGTTGCTTTTTTATCAATCATTTTAAGAGGCCTATTACGTGAAATCGCGAAATTGTTCGGTTTTCTCGTCCTAATTCTATGGTTTGTGTTAGTTGTTTGATATTACAATTACATCTTTATAATAGTTCGTTTTCTCTTCTACAAAAGTATCAAGAAACATTTTAGATAACTTGTTTATATATTGAGTAATAATCATTCTCCGGATACATGTTTCGTAAAAAACGCTCGAAGACCTGTTTTCTCAGCTCTAATTTGTAGATTCTAATGAATATGGGCGATCAAACTATTTTTTATTATGTTACGTATATCCTATTCTTCATTTAGAGTAGAGTACATTTTCGTTAAATGCTTTTATTCTAAAGATATACCGAATTTAATATCGACCGAAAATGCTTCGAAACAAACCTCAATAACTCCGAAGTTCTAAATCAATGGGACGTCATATTTATATCAAAATATTTATCAACATTTGCTTAAACTATGATATTAATTTTAATTTGTAGAACGGTTTTGGTAATTTTTTATGAATAAAATAAAACTACCATAATTTAGTAGTTTTTTCATGCCGGCGGCGATTTCGATTTAGTACCGCGCGAGCGCTTGTCGAGGTCGGACCTATGTCGGTTGTTCTTGAATAAAATATAGAAATATTTCGTAAAATGTCAGTGTGTGGGACTGTCAATTGCTGTAAAAACGCTGTTAGTGTGCGTGTATGTGTTATTGCGATACTACGACCGACATAAGTTGATCCGTTGATAACGATCAATTGTTATTTTTATTGATAACGATCAATTGTTGTTGTTGCTGGCCTAAGAATTGTACCACTTGTTGCTGGCCTAAGAATTGTACCACATCATTGTCATCTTGTTTAACCTTATTTATTTGGAGGTTATGCTGTAGGATGTGGATTGCATATCTAAAGTTATCTATCCTAATTAAAAAACAACAAGGCAACTTTTTTTGGTGAAACCGTCCAACGACTAAATGTAATTATGCCTATGATTTTTTTAGATTATGACTAACTTGCCGACCCGCCGACAGCTGCGCTTGCGTTTTTACGTTATTTACTAGTTTATGTTTTATAGCCTTTTTCGATCATTTTACTATCCAATACTGAAATCATATTTTAAATCGGACCCGCGGTTCCTGAGTAGCACGTTCAAACAAATAAACAAGCAATCTCCTCAGCTTGATAATTGTAGTATAGATTTCCATAATATTTATTACAATGAAAATATTCCGTAATTTTTTGTTCTTATTTTTACCGAGTATCCAATATGTAAACAAAAAATAATGTACCTTTCTAATAAATATATTATTTATTGTAAACATTAAATATGTACCTTTCTAATAAATACAGGGCGTCCCAAAGTTATGGGCCATGGAGGGGAAGTACCTTAAATATCGTAGATAGTGAATTTTGCTCAAACAAGACTTCATTTTATTTTTAAGTTAGTAATTCTGCATTCATTGATTTTCTAAAAATTACTTGCTTTGTCTGGGAATCGAACCGACTTACATGTAGAAAAAAAATACTCGATTTTTATGATACCAATCGAAAGAATAGCTAAAAAATAATAACTCTGCTTAAGTAACATAGTATTTTAAAAGAAAGGAACAACGTGAAATTAATTATTTTAATCAATTAAAAAACATGAAACATTTTTTTTTGTAAATTAATTAATTAAATTACTTACTTTTTAAAATAAAATGAAGTCTTGTTTGAGCAAAATTCACTATCAACGATATATATGGTACTTCCCCTTCATGGCCCATAATTTTGGGACGCCCTGTATATAAAATAACACCCCTATTCACGTTCCCACTGCTTCACCACGCTGGCCAAGTGCGGGTTGGTTTTTTTTAAATATATAAATGAAATATTTTCAATAAGATCGTAATAAAATAAAAATAAATAATTTATCAAAATAAAAATATAATGGGAATTATTCAAGATGACATATATTATGTAGATAAATGGATATTCTACATCTGTCTATGACATATGTAGATAAATGGATACCAATAAATATAAAAATAAATATAAAGTTCGAAACTACAAAAATAATACCGAAACATAATTAAAACCTTCATTAACGAAACTTTTATTTATTCAAACACAAATATACCATCTAACAAAACAAGCAACTTATATATAATATAATTTATTTGTTTTGTTATAATTAGAATTTGTATTTAGTCCGTTCAATTTAGACTTTCGAACTTACATCAAGTCCCAACATTCGACAAAAAAAAACATTTAATTACAAACCTACACACCAAATTTCAGAAGAATCGGTTTAAAAATGAGCCCATAAGATGAGATGAATGAGGACATTTAACTTCAATAAGACTATTTTCAGTTTTATTCTTATATAGATAATTATTAATCATGAATGTTTTAATTTAAAATTATGTACTTAATTGATTTCAAATAATCAATCAGATTTAAAATAAATATTGATATTATTAAGATAAAACATAATTGATTCAAATATTGAAATAAAAATATCCGCCATTTTGAATTTAGGAAAATATATTAAACACCTATCAATTAAATAAAAACATTAATATAATAATTATTTCAGAATGAAACTGAAAAAAATCCACTCAATAAAATGGAATTTATTCGATGCCATTTTCTACAGATCTAAAATAATTATTAGTATATTTGTATGTTTTAGATCGACGAAGTATCAAGATCATTTAGTATTTTTCATAGAATTCGCGTGACGCGCCGGTCACGTGGTGCATAAAATATCCAATTTCGCAAAACTTCAAAAAAGTAACAAGGCTCTTAACCCACCATTTTCAAATAGACTATTAATATTATCACTTTTCAGCGATGAAATGGATAATCCGATTGAAGTTATTGAATTTATAAAATGCAATCAAATCTGCAAAAACAATTATAAAATGGAAACGATTATAGATTGTGCATTGAATAGTTGTTTGTTTGATGCCACGGCGCGTACTTTCAATTAATTTTCAATGTTTCGGGCACAATTTAACTATTAAACTATTGTGTGGTAATTTTATCAGCCAATTGAAAAATAGTTATAACATGTTCAAACCAATTGATACTATTCACTTTACTAGTGTTCTTTATCTAGGAGATAACGTCATAGGAATCAAATTACCCTGATAATAATAATATTGAACATTGATATGATGTAGACGGTTAAATAATAAATAAGGAAGACCATATTACACTTATCATTCAAAAAGCAATAATACCCATCTATGTATGTATTTTATATTAAGTATATCAGAAATCTAGCACCCGTAACACAAGATTCGAGCCTACCACGGGACTAGATGTCGCTGTGTAAATTGTCCAGCTATATAGCTATATCTATTTATTTATTATTTAATACAATACAATACAATACAAAAACACTTTATTGTAGACAAAACACATGAATATTACAATGGGCGGCTTTATCGCTAAAGAGCCATCTCTTCCAGGCAACCTTTGGATAGAAAAGAGAGATGATATAAAAGACAGAAGATTTAATCTCAACTTACTAAGTCTAGACTGGTCTAAACGCTCACTAATTCAAAAGTGCACTTTCGATAGCGTCTGGTAATCCCCGGATTATCCATGTCTAGTCGTAACCGGTTCTGAACCGGATCAATATGGATTTTTCCGGATCAGATGCAAATCCCTCCTGTCTAATGGGCATCATTTAGTTTGCTAGTTAGGAAATGGCGAAGTTTGTAGATAATTTATTTAAGCGTATTTTGATCGAGATACTTATTTCTAGTCAACACATTTGAATATGGAATAATAATAAAATAATAACAGTACCTAATCGGTACTTATATAGTTACACATAACATAAGATTACAACTGATTATTACGTATATTATTATAAATTTGACGATAAAAAATGGACTTTACCTTAATTTACTCGCATCTTAGATTACCAAACCCTCATAAAGCCTAAATACATTCAACATTTTAACCCCACGTAGCGTAATAATCTAATCTCAACTTAGGCTCGATCTAGACGCCTAAACGACCTCATATTCTTATCTGGAACACCCTGTAGCTAATATCTTCGATCGGCCTGTATACGACCAGCGTAAGTAGAGCTATGCTGTGTTGTAGATGTTGAACTTAGCGATAGAGATTGGGGTTTTGGCAAATGGTTTTTAGTTAAAATTTTTGTTTGTTTGTTTTGGTGTACAAAAAAGTGTTTTTGTATTGTATTGTATTTTGCTATTGCTGGATATAAAGACGACCTCTATGGCGCAGCGGGCGAAGGTCCGCCTGCGAAATAATAATCCTGAATATAACATCTATTCTAGAAAACTAACTAAACTAAAGACAAGTCCTTTAGCGCGATATAAACCCACTCTTTAGCTCAGCAAGTTGAATCTTCAACGCATCTGCGGCAGTTAAGAATCTTAAAAATATTATTTCTTAAAAAAAAAATACTCAAAATGCTTGCGATAAAAGTAAGTCACTCATCCCCACTCTTTCTTAAAATTTAATTTAAATTCCAAATTCAAAAAATGCAAAGCCTCTGCGGTTAAAGGGGTCGTAATGTCTACATACAGTTACATTCACAAGTTTGACTTTTTGTCGTCTAACACGTTCGTAAGTAAAACATCAACATCCCTTAGTTGTATCAATTTCAATTGGATTGGACAATTTACACAAGAATAATCTAACTCCTTGGTAAACAACAAGCTAGTGTTTCGGTAACTAGATTTCAGATACATACACTACATCATAGACAGTCAGATCAAACAAAACCCTTGTTTAAATATCTGTAGATGGTACAAGCATTTGTGCCGGGTCGCGACGCGAATCGAATACACATCCAGTTTATTTACAGGCTACCATCGCTAGCCGGACCACAGTGGTCGTCAAATTATACATTCCTGATTTTTTTTATTATTAAAATTTATAATTTTTTATTATTCTATTATCCTGGACATTTATGATAACCTTAGATCGTGTAATATTATGTGTTAAGTTTATTTTTAAGTACAATATTACGTTGAATAACATTTGTGATTATGATAAATAATTTTCTTTTCAATGACTGTCATTTTGTTTTTTTTTTATCAATATTATTGTGTAATATTATTTCAGTTTTAAACCAATTGGAACCTTAAACCCTTTTTGCGAACGCAGCCGGGGCAAAGTAGTAATACTTAGATAATTAAGTTAGTCCGTGGAGACAGCTCGCCTTGCCACAGAGTATCCAAATTTGGAGTCGTTCGTCAACTCGCTCCAAAATTTTTGTTGTTCCCCGTCGTAAATTAAGTGTTATGAATTTTATTTTCTGCGTCAAATCAGAATATTTTTGTTTTCTGTTGTATCTTGTATAATGTTCATGTATGTGTTCATCTAAAATCAGAATAACATGTCTTTATAAAATTCTATAATAGTGATTGTATACAAGTGTTAATATTCATTCTACAAAATTAACACGAAGACTTGTTTAGTTCCTAAAACGTATTCTTAAAAAAACTCTTTTTCTATCTTCTTACTGATTTAGTTTTTGTGAAAAACATATAGGTATTAAATATAAACACAATTTAGTGTTTCTTACGTGTTCTATTATTATAGCAGGCAATAACCAATTAAAAAGTCAACATGATTTTTAACAGAACCGCTGATAATAACGGACTCAATCCGTTGGTCACAAATTTGTAAAGAATAATCGTAATTAAAAAGGGTTGTGTGTCGTAAAAATGAATAATTGTGTTGTCCGGCATTAAATTGGTCGGATTCGTGGGGATTTTGGACAAAGGATTTACGGATATCGCGCGGCCATTTTATGTTATGATTTTGATGAATAAAATTGTGGTTATGAAGTACTTACGATGTCCTATGGTTATTTTCGCTTTTTGTGAAGAATGAGGACGATTTCGATGTTTCACTGATCGATAAAGTAAATAATGTCTTTTCATTATACACAGATGAACTTGTGAACGGATTAAATACCACTTACTCTAAAATACCATAGATCATATTCAGAAAAACGCTCTGAATAATTATCTTTTCGCAGTGACCAGAAAAAGTCAAAGATTCACTTAGGAATTTATTTTATCTTAAAAAATATGAAACACTCACAAGAATTAGTAGGTAGTAAGTTAAATGTTAGTTGGATGATTGTAATATTTATTGGCCTTAGGTATTTCACAATGGACGAATCTAAAATAATGTTGAAAATAATCAAGTTATCTAAACGAAAATTACTCGCAAAGCAATTCTTTCAAAATGCCCGACATTTACCACGGAAGTGTCTGGCTAACGTTAAACCAACGAAAAATAATTGTGTCAGAAAATAATGAGAGATATAGCTAGACATAAAATTTTGGAAAATAGGTTGACTGTAAGAAAATAGGGAATCTTGTTTACCGATTCCGATGTTTATAGTCATCTATCTGATTTTATAGATTTATTAAAATCTATCTTGTGAAGGAGTAACAATCATTATTACATCTACAAATTTTCGCAAAGTTATGCTTATATTATAAATTTAATAAACTTAAAACAAAAATAATGAAAAGGACTGAATGAGGTATCTTTGCACACCGAGGTCAGATTCTAAGGTCGTCGAAAGTACTAAGGTCGGGCTAAGGTCACTAGATCAAGGGCAAGGTCACAAATTCATTTTAAATATCAGGTGACCGAACATCTTTGCACATTCACTGGTTAATCCACGTATTCGGGTTCCAATACATCTGACAAATAAAAATGATATTCTTTGGGAATCTTGTAGCAGAGAGATTGCTTTTTATAAATAAACTAGCGGTGCCCACGACTCTGTCCGCGTTAAATTATATTTCTATGGGTAATTTGAAGCAAGAATTCCTATCATATCCATACATACAGAAAAAAATATGAAAGTCATCAAAATAATTTCAGTGTCAT
Organism: Chloroclystis v-ata; assembly: GCA_963691955.1. Taxonomy (NCBI): domain Eukaryota; kingdom Metazoa; phylum Arthropoda; class Insecta; order Lepidoptera; family Geometridae; genus Chloroclystis; species Chloroclystis v-ata. The sequence goes on along the minus strand of OY829909.1, from coordinate 3,575,044 downwards.
TATATTGAGCCCATAAACACAATATTTCTGAAAACAAACTAACGTACTCCATGACCGATCGCTACAGATTTATTATTAGCATAGATTAATATATTATTTATCATTAATATGTATATCTATCTATGCATGTATATTATATATATTAAGTCAGTTTAGCATCCCTTACACAGGCTTCGAGCTTACGAGTTGCTGTGTGAATTATCCAGCAATATTTATATTTATTTTATTTATATTTAAAAACATAAAAATACATAATAATATCGTCAACGAACCCCAAACTAAGCCAAGCTATACTTTACCTAAATTACAACAAAAATAGGACAGTAAAAATGCCAAAAAGTCCCTAGAAACTAATATTACCCCAAAACCTCCTTATAGGGCCCAAACCGACCATCGGGGTATTTCTGACCCCATCCATTTTTATGCGTCTGTATTTAGTAAGGGTTGGGTACCGTTATGTCTTATCAAGTGTTGTGGTTTGTTTGGCTTAGTGGTTAAACGGGCAGAATCGGCCAGGTGCAATTTGTATTTCATATGACCTATTTCTAAAATTATTTGGATATTTGTTGTAACATAATTAAAAATGTACCGTATGACATAAATATATACCTACATTATTTACCAACATTACACAACACACAGACAAAACAGTATGTTAAAATTTTCGTTGTTTTTTACATACATAATACTGATGACTGTAATATTTACACGTTCAGGACAAAGTAGGGTAAAGCGCATAGTTTCTTAACCATAATTCCCCCGGGTAACATTACTACGAGGGGAAAAGAAAAGTATTTGGTAAAGTTTTTTCATAAATTACCTTCAGTACCAAACTTTGTTTTACTTGGAATTTGATCATAATATTTTAATCATAATAGTTATTATATTATTACAACATCCGCGGGAAGAAATGGGATTTTACTATACTTAGGCCAGCACATCATGTTGTTTTGTGAATTTGAGTTTCGTTTTCATCCAAAGGCTTTTAGTGATAAGACCGCCTATTGTAACTGTTTTTGTTGTTTTTTTTTTCCGGCGTGCAGTAAAGTATATTGTATTATATTGTATTGTATGGCTTGCTATCTTACAGTTATTAGAAATACCTAAGCTATTACGAGTGAGGGCACCTGATATGAAACTTTGCAAGTTGATAATCGTGACTTAGCTAGTTGTCTAAACTTTAGGGTGAATAGGGTAAGACCGGGACATACGGCCCTAACATAATAAATAAATATTGCCGGACAATTCACACAGCAACATTTAGCCCCGTGGAAAGCTCGAAGCTTGTGTTATGGGTGCTAGATTTCTGATATACTTAATATCGACGATTAGCGGCTGCGATTCGATTCCCGCCTCGGGACAATCATTTTTGTGCGATCTGCAAATATTTGTTCAGAGTGTCTAGTTGTTATAATGCATAATAAAAATAAAATATAACACAAGCCAAGGTTACCATGGGGCTAGAATATGTTGCTGTGAGATGGTCCAGCATTTTTAATTAATTCAGCTACAATCGGGCCATCTTTCCCGCGTCCACCCTAAAGAGTTTATTAATAACAGTCTCCTGGCATCTGTGAAGTTTTGATAAGTTTAGTTGGCTGTTTTGTTATTTAATTAAGAATTTCTACGTGAGATTAGTGCAAGGAGTTTGTCAACTGCCGTACGTTAGACCTCAGTTTACTGAAATATTTAAATCTCCATACAAATGATAATTAGTTTGCCTGGAAGAGATCGCTCTTTAGCGATAAGGCAGTCCATTGTACTTGTTTCTTTTGTTGTATTTGTTATTTTTGTTTGTTTGTTTTGGTGTTCAATAAAATGTTTTGTATAATACGAACAGCAATTGAAAATAAGATATAGATCATGGCTGGGTATGTCTACGGGATTCCTTATTTAGTAAAATTAAACATATTTACGTGAAATAGAAACATACGTCGAGATACCAGTTTCAGATTTCAACCGGGGCTTTCTCGCTCGATATTGAATTAAGTTCTCTGACGCAGGCTGTAATTTGTTTATCTGAAGTTCATTAGTCGCAGATACCCTGATGACGTCACTAATGAGTTTATAACTAACTTGGATGCACGATCGGTTGACTCAACTTTGGAGTTGATTTGAATACGCACTTAATCACGTACTATTAATATCGTCTCTCTAACACTAATATTATAAATACAAAATACTTAAATAAATATTCCGGGACAATTCACACAGCAACATCTAGCCCTATTATAAGCTCTAAGCTTGTGTTACGGGTGCTAGATTTCTGATTTACACAATATAATTTACATAATATACTTATAGAAAGATATTTTTATTATACTTAATATAACACCCAGAGACTCGGAACATATGTCTGCAGATCGTACCATTTTTTGTTCCGAGGCGGGAATCTAACCCGCACTAATCTAACCAGCTGCGTCGCAGGCAGACCTTCGCCCGCTGCGCCACAGAGGTCACCCCGTTTAACAGTCGGGTTTGTAGGTGTTAGTTGGTTATTGGATCCCCCATGGCCAGTGAGACGTATGGATGTTAATGATGATAATTGATAATGTTGATAACCCAGACAATTTGGAAGTTTAGAACCATCAACAACAAAGAACATTACCCAACAGTCCTCACGAGTCTCAAATGAAGCGAGACAGGACTGTCCATTACCAAGATCAAGTGAATATATCAAGAGCTGGTACGATTTTGGACATTTTGGGATTTTTTTTTATTTAAGGCTGAAAAATGTCTCGCACCTCGTAACCACACGAAAGTGATGACCTTACTGATGTAGCGGGACATGTCAAAGTCAAGAACTTTATTTCCATAGATACACAATGATTACCAGCACACCGGATGCGTATACGTACACGTAAGCGTAGACGTGCACGTGCCACTGAGTTGTAATGTATGGGAATGTATTAGACAGGACACACTGCTCGCGCACGCCACGTTACGCAAGCAGTGGTACGTGCACGTCTACGCTTACGTGTACATATACGCATCCGGTGTGCTGGAGGCTTTACATGGACAAGTTAGATAGATAGTCAGATAGTCATTTATTGGTAAAATTTAGATATTTAAGATTATAATAATTTAGAAAAACCTTATAGTTAAATAAATTATTAATAAATCTTTGTAATTTAAGGTTACAGTGGAAAACTTTAAGTTCATCTGGAACATCTAAAAAACTGCAATAGAGAGAACTGAAAATAATATTCGTTTTAATAATTCCGATTCTGTTCGAAAAAAATAAACACTATCTTCACCACTATCAATCACTCCCCCCCACCTCCCCCCCCTTTAACATATAATTTCCCATACATTATAATCATTTAACCTTAAATTGTATAAAACTTTAAGATTCTATAAAAAACTAATCCTCATGTTGGTGGAAGATCAAGTCTGTATTTTCTTGTTGGGCTTATAAGTTATAAGTTTTTAGCTTATAAGTTTTTAGCTTCCCTAAAATATCAAAATAGCTGCCAGCTCTTAGACTAAAAGCTCTGATAAACTGGATGCTAACTGACAATGAGTGATTGTCTCCACTGGACGTACTGGATAGTCGGTACCAAGTTAGGGTCGATGCCCACTGAGAGCTACGTGTCTTAGCTAAGGATATTAAGCCATCTCTAAAGCTCATCATCACTACACGATTGTATGAGAAAGACAGCCTTAAGAAAGGAGTGGCGGCGTGTTCAAAAGGTTTGCTTGCGTTTTATTTTATTTCGAATTCGCCAGAATTACAGCCTAAGTAAAAAACAATAATTGCACAGCCATGTCTAAAGGAGCAAATAAATAATATTAATAAATAAATAAATATTGCTGGAAAATTCACACAGCAACATTTATACATACCTGGTGGTCACATAATTAAGAACGCTGATATTTGGGGAAGATTTTTTCAAACTAACACTCAAAACTATTTGCATGTAATTTATTTTATTTATCTCGGTATTGTAAAACGTTTCTATAATATCACTGTGCTTATTGGTATACAATGATTAGCTAAAAATAAATTGTCAATTTTTTTTACACTACTTCAAAACATACTAGTATTCCTTTTTACTGGTTGGTCATATAATTAAGAACGCTTAATCGTTAATTCCTTTTTTATAACTTGAACAAAAAACGCTGTTGAAATTTTAACTGTTTGTAAAATATTGGCAACATATAGTGCTGTAAAAGATTAAAAGTCATTGCTTCGTTAAAAATAAATAATGTTTTTGATCTATCAACAATTATGGTAGAACACCGGTACAAAAGTAAAACTTTGCCTGAAGAATTGGTATTATAAAAAGATAGACAACAACCTGTAATGTTAAAAAACTATGGTTTTCGACGCTTTTGACCATTTTTCTTCGTATATTATACCACTACGAGTATTCCCCATGTATCTAAACAGAGAAAAACAACTTCTCGAGATGACCAAAACATAATTCGGATGGGCTACAGAACTCTTTAATGGGTCCAATGTCCTGAGACAAGAATATTTTGGTGAAAACTAGCCTTCAGCTATCTCAACACGCAATATTTGAAGACGTATGGTAGAAGAAAAATCGCACGGAAGGATATCAAGGAAGGTACTCATGTTGAAACTTTGTACCATAGTCAAAATCAGCTTGCACTTGAGAAAGTATGAAAACTGGACTTAGTTTTTTGGACGACAGTGAAATTTTTTTCTTATTTTTGTGACGAGACAAAAATAACTAGAGTGTGTTCTGATGGAAAACGATATGTTCTACGTCTTCCGAATATAGCATTCAACCCTAAGTACTCGAAAGTTACATTAAAACACGGTGGTAGAAATACGAAAATTTGGGGGTGCTTTTGTGGTTATCTATCTTAGACTGACAAGCAAACAACTAAAATTTAGAGCCAATGGAGAATTTGTAATTTAAAATAAAGAAAAACAATCCAAATACAGAGTGTGGGAACACAGGAGAGCTGGACAACGCATTTTTTAAATAATAGAACTGTATTTTTCTTGCGAAATATCAAAAATTAATAGGTTATGCCTCGCAGGTGTAAAGCAGCAGCGGCAAAGGCCGTGGGTATGCTGTAAACTCTTAATTTAGTTAAAATGTATTAAATTACTTTGAAAAGATTCTGCACTGCATATTATTGTGATTTAGATTAAATGTAATTGCCATATAAAACAATTTCCCAGCAGTTAAGTACATCGTTCTTAATTATATGTCCAGCTTCATTACTATTAGATAGTGTCACACTTTGTTAAAATAAAAATTTGATAAATATAGTTAATGATTTTATTGTTTATTCTATAAGACACTCTGCTCCATTAATGTGGCTATTTTGTAGCATAATAAGTTGTTCTCAAAAGGTATAATCTCGGTGTATAAGATGATTAAAATAAAAATGTTCTATAAATTCAAATCGTTCTTAATTATATGACCACAAGTGTATATCTATATGTATATGAGGCCCCGTGATAAGCTCTAAGCTTTTATTACGGGTGCTAGATTTCTGATATACTTAATATAATATACATACATAATGTAGATAGTATTTTTTTTATTATACATAACACCCAGACACCCGACACCAGACACGTTGTGATCGTAGAAATATTTCTTTTTTTGTTTTGAGTGCTCTAGATGTTTTCTATAATTAAGTTGATAAACATATTGTGTCCTGCAATAGAACGCTGTCAGTGAGCGCCGACCCTTATGTACAGTCGTCGCCGTCGGATACGAACGACGCTAAATCACCCTGCATTGTGTACATACAAGCGTGCCCCGCGGCATTGCCCGTTGTATCAGTGATTTTCTCACGGCCGAAAGTAGCCTATGTCCTTTCCGGAAAAATAATATAACTTCGATTCATCCGATTCAAGGGGCCGTAGATAGACAAGACACTTAAACTCAACACTTTGTCCAAGAACGAGGTAGATGTATTCCACCACACTTTGCCGAAATTCATGGACTTAGCATAGTCAGTTCTAGAAAACTTTTAGTATGTCATGAATATATATAGTTCATTAGTAATTTTACTGTTATGTTATATTCTGTACATATAAAAATAAAAAAATATAATAAATAAGAGTTTCGTTTTTATTTGGACTGTTTCGCTTGTCTAGCACATTATTTTAAATAAACAACTTGTACCTCTAGCTAGTCTAACTAAACTAACATAAATATGTTTCCTACATTTTCCATTTGAGTGACCAACGTGTATGGACAAAACGATACATACTTAATCTTTTAAATTTTAGTCAGTTAGTAATTCGAACTGCAACGAATAACTGTTCCTACATATTTTTGTATTATAACAGTCTTTTCCATCCAATACGAATTTCCTAACTTCCTGTTGTGACGAAGATATTTCGATCATGCTCATAACATCCCAGGAGGGTAGTGCTCGTTGAACCAACTTTATCATAGTACATTTTTCGACTAAAATGTTTCTGGGAAAATGATAGTTTGCTGTAACTATTTAATAAATAAGTTCGATTTATCGTATCTGTACTGTAAGAAAGCAAAAATAAATAAATATTACTGGACAATTTTACACAGAAAATATAATATAATATGTCGGGGCAGACAAGAATATCGGTTGGAATATTACTCAGAACCGGTTTGTACCGGCCGCATCGCACTACGGGTTGAAGCGCTTCGCCGCGCCATTACTAGTAAAACTGGTTCAGACCGCTTTCGTTCGTATAAATACGACCGTCGGCCGAGCTAAAATTACATTCTTGTTTGAGCCGTTGGACGGAACAGTGCTTTGTTAGTAATAAATGTATTCTTGTTTGAGCCGTTGGACGGAACAGTGCTTTGTTAGTAATAAATGTATTCTTGTTTGAGTGGTCGGTCGGAACAGTCCTCAATTTGTAATAAATTAATAATAATAATCAGTTTGTAATAATTCAGTGATAAATTTAGAGTCGATGGACCGAAACATTGTAAATTGGAATAAATAATGGACGTTTCGTTGTGGTTTTATTATCAACATGAAGACGACTGCGACGTTAGACCTGGTGACGTCATAAGTAACCAGATGCCCTCCTGATAAACACACACTCTTCGACATCCTACATCATCTCTATCCGACATATATAATATATTTTTTTATAAAATTTTTTTTATAAATATAATAAAACGCGTTTGATATAAAGTCGATTATTCGTTATTTTAAGTCTTTGAAGTCTTGTCGAAAGCTGTCTGTCGGTCCGTCTGTTAGTTTGTAATATTGTAATCTGAAGACTAAAAAATGCTTGTACAGGAATGAAAATGAAAATCGGATATCTCCTACAAAATTATATTATTTCTAAATATTTTTCTGGTTCTTAGCACGGCAAATTAAACGGGCTTCGATGTTTAATCTACTTTGAAGATATACTGGATCCTCTTAAATTCAATTTAACTCCAAAATCGGCAAGCGCGAGTAATTAACAAGGAATCTAAAGCCCGCGACACACTTGCGACATCCAAAATTAATAGTCGCAATTAAATTAACGCTCGTGTACTTAACCCGTAATTGCCGAAACATCTAAGGTAAGTTTCATTACTTAAGCGAGCTATTAGTCAACTTCTAGAAGCTTATACGCTTCGCTTATTTAAACCTGACTTTGCTGCGAATACGTGATAGCCTAATCATCATTATATCACCCTATATGACGACCGCTGTGGCGCAGCGGGCGATATGGTTGCGGGTTTGATTCCCGCCTTGGGAAAAATTGTTCTATATGAAAGTATTTGTTCCGAGGGTGGGTTTATATCTCTAAATATAAAAGTGCTATTTCCCTTTGTCAGCTATAACGCGTAAACGGCTGGGCTTTTGGTTGCTTTTGGAAAGTCGTAGGTCACAGAAATTTAAAAGGTGAGAAACCATGGGAAAAAGTGAGCGACACCCAAGTTGTCAGCTAGCGTATAGGTACTTAAATAAATGATTTAGTCCGTATTCGTATTATTTATGAAAAGCGTCCCGGACGAATACGGACTAAATCAAATAAATCTATCTTGTTTGTTATTCTAAATCCAGCACCCGTAACACAAGCTTTAAGCTTATCACGCTAGATGTTGCTGTGTGAATTCTCCATTATTTATTTATGTTTATTTTATATTTCATCACACTACTGGGCGTTCACGTCCATCCTAAGAATATTAATAAATAAATATTGCTGGACAATTCACACAGCAACATCTAGCCCCGTAATAAGCTCTAAGCTTGTGTTCGGTTGCTAGATTTCGGATAAATAAATACTTACCTTCTGAAAATATACTCATCCCTGAAAGGTACAAGAATTATGAACGCGGACTAAGACAGAGGCGGCAACAGACCCGTATTTACATACGAATGTGTAATAGACTTATAGATGGCGTTCAGTATTGCGAGCACGTTTGGGTACGAAGGTGTTCTGACAATTGCGCGCGTCAGGATCTTTTGGTGACGATAGTTAGCGACGTATAGTTCTTAGGTACACGATAAAGGGCTGTAGTTTTATATCAAACATTTTTTCCTTACAGATACAGATTCATATTGAGATAAATGGGCAATACACGAACCTTTTTTACGTTGAATTTTGGTAAACCGTTGATGAAGAAGTCCCACGTTTTGGGACGAAACGGTTGAACAAAATTCAACGTAAAAAAGGTTCGTATATTGTCCGTTTATCTCTATATGAATTAATCAAACCAGGACAATTTTATAGTAAAAAAGATACAGATTATTTATTGATAACATTGAAAACATGTCAATACATCAATAAATACAAAAACAACTATTTTATATAATTAGTAATTCATAAAATTCAAAATGTAGTAAAACGAGTGTTCTAATAACCAAACATAATCAAATTTTAAAGCTTTTTATAGGTTGACAATTTGATGAATGATGATGAAAAGTTGGTAACCTGTTATACACTGTTATTGAATAAAAATACTCGAAACACAAATTATTTATTTTGTGTAACTAAACAGGCACTGTCACTAACCATCCGAGCACTCCGAAGTTTATCAAACTGGCATGATCAGGGTGAAAAATGTTGCGATTTCAATTCCAGGATAACAAAAGTCTTTCTTTGTTTCAACAAAAGGGACATGTTATGTATTTTGCTGTAACTTAAATATAACAGAATACCATGTGTTTTACCACCAAGGTTACCATGGTGACTATAACAATTCTTCAAGACTTATATTGGGTTCTATTAGGGAGACTAAACACAGTAATAGGATGTAACATAAGTTGTTTTTATAGTCGCTATTACAATGCGACAACATTTTCCATAGGTACATATTTAGAACATAACCAATTTATTAAATTAAACAAAAAAATCGGCAGCAAAAATAATTAATTTTAATAACCATCAAAAAACTCTAAATAAAAAGAATATTCACTAACAAAACATTGTCAGTAAACTCAACGATTTAACTCATACGATATCCTATGAAAAACCCGAAATATGACATGACATCTCATTACACGACTAACACAAAACATAATTAGGAAGTTTGTCTGTAACGAGCGGGGTCAGACGTGACCCTACTAATAATATGACAAATGAGTTTGTCCGTTTCATGAAAATTGTTCAGGTTTTTACCTAGTTAATATATGTATGAGTCTCAAAGAGGATTATCGCTTCGAAAGATGTGGCATCATCATCACAATCATAAGATAAATTACGACCCACACAGTATCTGGACACGGGTCTCGCCAATAGTAACTATTAACACCCCTATTTACGTTCCCACTGCTGGGACACACACTTCTCTCTTTACGAGAGAAATCATGCCTTAATTCACCACGCTGCCTGGCCAAGTGCGGGTTGGTGAATAACATAAAATATGTATTTCAAACTTTTCGTAGTTTTCAGAACAGATTCCTCATGATGTTTGTCTTCTCCGATAAAGCACGTGATTTTAAGGCATAATTTTTCAAGAATATAAAATTTGAGGCAGGGTTTGAAACCACGACCTTCGGAATGAGAGTCGAGTCAAGTTTGACCAGGCTTACCGCGTGAGTTGGTACAGTTTACCAAACGCTGTGTTTTCTGGTACATTAACATTATCAGCAGGCTCTGAATTTTAGAAACTCAATTCCGTGCAATTCGTGCCAAAAAACATCAATCCACTAGAAAAACAAAACACACCTTGCATCATATCAACCATCCATCACACTGCAAAAACCTTAATTACATCTGTCGTGAAACAATGAACAGCTGTCAAAAATATAACGAATCTTCTATAAGGGGTTGTCTGGCAGCTATCATTTAGTTCACCCTGCTTTGTGGATGAAAAAACTATTATGTGCTTGGGAATTGTGGCGGTGGTCACAGTTCAAGCGATTTAACGTGAGTTTTCCAATGTTACTAGGTATCGAAATTGATTTTTACTTTATCACAGGCCTATGTCAATATAAATATACTATTTTTAGTTTCATGCCAAAATATCAATTAGCTTAGATTTTAGAAATCCCGTTGTTGATAAGTTGAGTGACGTCACTTACATATCGAAATAATGTATATTTCTGATAATGAAGAATCATTATCAGAAGCATTATTTGGTCAAGTTCCTAAAACACAGCCTTGGCCTGTACGTAAACTTTGTGATATACAGGGTGATTGGTAGATGGGTGCAAAGCTTCTAGGAGATGGTAGTGTGGACTATTTGGAACCATTTAAGCCATAGTTGTCTTAACCGAAGTCGGACTATTTTTTTTTAATGAATTTTTCAAACTTACGAAAATGTTCTGCGATTTACGAAAACCATTTTTGACGTTGTTTAATAAAAAAACTGATGGTGCTATTTTTGTTCAAACCTTTTTAAAAACATGTGTGGTTATTACTCTTTCTTTTGAGTTATAAATTAAGCGAATATCTCAAAAAATATTGAAATTATGATCCAAAAACCAAATTGAGGGAGAAAATTCAAGGCAACTTTAATGAAAAAATAGGCAGATTATCGAATTGCTGAACGTGACATACACCACGTGGAATGTGGAGTCAACCCAGGCAGACACAATCCTAACGTCAGTTGGTCAGTTTTAAATATTAGGATACCTCTACGAGCATTGGAAGATCGTTTTGAAGAAATCCCAAATAATTATTACCATTTAAGGTATCTGGTAAGAAGTGGGGCCCAATCAAAGTTCTGCCAATTACTCCAGCCCACACACTGACAGAAAATTTCCTCTGTACTGACACCTGCTTTTTCCAGTATGGATTTCTGCCCTTGTTGGCCTGTTGGTGAAGGTTGTAAAAGTTTGTTATGAAAATTTACTTTTATTTGTCCACAAGATTGATTTTAAGAATCACGCATTGAAGATGCGTTGATGTCTCTGTTGAGGAGAAAACGGCAGAATTGGATTATTTTCCCGGTATCTTGCTCTTCCAAACCTGGCAGACCCGGGCCATGGAATAAATACTTATCATTTTTGTGCATACTCCACATACACATCTTCTATTGTGAAATGTTAAGAGTTTGAGCTACTACGCTAGTGATGGTAGTAGGATCCGCTTAGAATGCTGCCAAAATCTCTTCCTCGACCTTAGAATTGTGTCTGCTTGGGTTGAATCTGGAGTCATACATACATACACCGCGTGGTACCCAGGTATCACGCGGTGTATGCCATTTTCAGCAATTCGGTAATCTGCTTTTTTTCATTAAAGTTGGCTTAAATTTTCTCCCTCAATTTGGTTTTTGTATCATAATTTCAATTTTTTATGAGATATCTTCTTAATTAATACCCCAAAAGAAAGAGTAATAACCACACATGTTTTTAAAAAGGTTTGAACAAAAATAGCACCTTTAGTTTTTTTTTTAAACAACGTCAAAAATGGTTTTCGTAAATCGCAGAACATTTTCGTAAGTTTGAAAAATTCATAAAAAAAAAATAGTCCGACTTCGGCTAAGACAACTATGGCTTAAATGGTTCCAAATAGTCCACACTACCATCCCCTAGAAGCTTTGCACCCATCTACCAATCACCCTGTATAATTATGTATAATAAAAAAACGATCCAAGTATGTATATTATATTAAGTATATCATAAAACTAGCACTCGTAACAAGCTTCGAGCTTACCACGGGGCTAGATGTTGCTGTGTAAAAAGACTATAAGCATATCCGTACGTACATACGTATATTTATACGTCCGTCAATACTCCTAGTATAGATATGAATTATTAAACCGCTGTAACTCCAACCGAACATTTTCAGCAAGGAATATAACTGGACATTCCCGAGTCCCGAGGGATATCTGCAGGGTTGACACTTCGCACACTATTTGTGGCTAAGGGGCAGCCCTAGCCAAGCCTTAGGCTAGGGCTGCCCCTTAGCCTTAGAAAATAGATTATGTATTTAGCCTATTTTATGCTAGCTGTGTTTGTTTCGTAATGTATATTTATTATAGACTAATCAAACCAAATGATTTATTTGCAAAATACATTATAAAGTATTGGTACATACGAGTAAGATCATAATTAAGTACTTGTTAAATGTTTTCGACACCCAAGCAATTTTAAAATAAAAGTAAAGTTACATTATAGCAAGTTTATGGTAAATTAACTAGTACTTGAAAAACATTCTGTCGTTACATTCACCCCACGAAAAGCCTTCATTTTCCACCATCAAATTAACCAACCGTTTAAATCTCACCATCAAACCATAATAAACCTTATTTTGGTGACTTTAAAGTAGATTTTCTAGGTACACCTTGATTGGGAAATTGAAGAAGTCGGTATGTGACCTCTTCAAGGCCGGAATTGACGAGTCATTGCTCTTAGAATAATAGTTTTCTGTAAAAAAGAGGTCATTGAACGCTCGCAAAAAAATATGGCAGTTTCCGGGTTATATGTTTAACAATTAAATGTGATTGCACGGTCAGATTGACGTAATCTCAACCTTGAACTGAGATGGCATTATCATCATGAATAGAACAATTAATTTTAATAACGTATCATAGTAAGATTGTTGATTATTTTGGTTTTCTATACTATAATAATCTATATCTATACTTAATATTATAAAGAGGAAAGATTTGTTTGTTTGTAATGAATAGGCTCCGAAGCTACTGGGCCGATTTCAAAAATTCTTTCACCTTTGGAAAGCTTCGTTATCCCCGAGTAACATAGGCTATATATAATATAGCAAAGAAAATTGCGGGAAAGTGTAAAACGCGGGCGAAGCCGCAGGGCGGAAAGCTAGTGTATTATAAAACCTACATTATCGCTGGTCGCTAAAATATATTGGAATTCCAATTATGTAGTCTTGTGATTGTTACTTAATATTAGTGTGGTATTTGTAGGGTTCAGTATTCTAATTACGAATACATTCGCTTTTATTATTAATAACTTATAATTGTTGTAAATCTGTGAAAAAATGATTTATGATTTTCAAAAGTAAAAACAAATCATTGTCAATTTCTAAACTCGTATTTTTTCTAGAATGTTCTTAAATGACTGTGAAAATGCAATCAAAAGCTCGTTGACTCGGAAAAGCCGACGATTTTTTTCCATGATAAGACACATCATTATGGAGCCATACATTTCTAAATTCTTGCTCCAGTTATGATAAGACGTGGCCCTTATACATAGGTATAGGTAAACACGGACGGATTCGTGAATAATAAATCTACAAATAATAAAATAAATGTCAAAATACCACCACATCCGTATAACAGCTCTAACGATCACATAAAACAAACACAATTACACAGCAGTAAAAGCAAAGTACTTACTTCGTAATTATCTGGAATCGAACCCACTTCCGCACTTAGCCCCACTAGGCCACAAGGTGCGTTCTCACGATGAAGGCAACCCGATATTACACCATATGTCGGTGGAATTTCGCATCAGTAATCATCATCATCATCATCATCATATCAGCCGTCGGACGTCCACTGCTGGACATAGGCCTCCCTTAATGAATTCCAGTCGTTTCGGTCGGATGCGACTTGCATCCACCGTGTCAGTAATCACTGAGTTGTAATTAAGCTTAAGCTCTTGCACTATAATAAGGTGCAGTGGTGTGACAGACTAAGAATAGTACCAATTAAAATCACTTAGGGATTTATTTACCAGAGTCGTTTAGGTACTCAAAATTAATCATCATCAGCTATTTACGTTCCCACTGCTGGGACACAGGGACTTCTCTCTTGATGAGAGAGATTAGGCCTTAATTCACCACGCTGGCCAAGTGCGGGTTGGTGAATGACACATGTCCTTCAAACTTTTCAACTTCTCAGAACATTACGATGTTTGCCTTTACCGTTAAATCACGTGTTTTAAATGAGTACATATATTTTTGATGAATAAAAATCCAGATGTGCTCGACGGGGTTTGAACCCACAACCATCGCCAAAGTCGAGTGTAAACCTTCTCACGATCGAGTTTAAAAGCAAACACATGACACACAGATTATTCGGACACGTGCAAGAAAGCTCAAAAAGCCGATACAATTATAAAAACCAGTCAGAGTTCAATAACTTCAATAACACAGATCAAAGTAAGAGTTAATCATAAAATTATGTAAGAACTTTATAGGAATGCTAATAAAACTACACCAGTATTAATTCAATAAAACGCCGTAGCTTTTACTTTCAAAACCATAATTTACTGTGGTTGCCATATGTCTGTATAGTAAAACCATTCTAAAAATGAACTCGCCTCCACAAGACCGTGATGAATTCAACGTGTGAGAGGAAATACAGAAAAACAGAATACACAGAAAAAAAAAATTCAGAATTTGGTAGAGGGGCGTTCATTTTAGAAATGGTTTTACTATACCGGAGTACTATAAAATTACCCTCACTCAAATAAGGTACCTGTTTTAACCTGCATAAGGTGGAATTTCCCGTAATAGAAGTCAACTTTACGGCACTAAGGGATTAACCGATAGGATGTTTATTTTATAAGGTTCTTTAGCTGTCGTAAAACTATATTTTGGGGTTAGGGTCAACGGCCGTTAAAGTTTTATGTAAATTGTATTTGTAAGATCATCTTAACAAGCGTTATTATGTCCTATGGGTCTCTAAAGGCGAGCCGTGTTGGTTAAGTGAGTGCACGCTCTACTTTCATTCGGAAGGTCGTGGGTTTAAACCACGGAGCAAATACAAACTGCTCTGTGGTTTAAACCCCACTGTCTCTGGATTTTTCTTGAAAAAATGATGTGCGTTTTGAAAACACGTGCTTTAACGGTGAAGAAAAACATCAAAAAAACAAACAAAAGAGTCATCAAATTTAAGCTATTATTAAAAAATTTCAAGCAAAATTAAACTCATAAATGTAGACGTCGCTAAAGTATTAAAAGGTCAATTTTCATTATTTTGTAGACTGTCTCGTCTGGAAGCTTTTCTGCAAAATATTCTAAAGATGCTTATTAATTCTGAAATTATAAACTTGTTGTACAAAGCCCCGACAGACAATAGATTTTCTAAAGATTTAATCTTTGGGAACTTTATGTCGAGCCAACATCAGTATAATATAATATTTTTATACTGATGTTGGCTCGACATAAAGTCAAGAAGTAAAGAAGATATAAAGATTATAACTTAAGCATAGCAGAGCCGATTTATATATTTATTTGAACATAATTATGTATGTATGCATTCTAAGTTTAGTATGTGAAAGTACTCCCCAGATAGTTTATTGTTTATGTATTTAAAACTAAATATGTACCTAATTTCCGCTTTTTACTTAAATAAATACATTTAAGACAAATATATTTTTATCTCTTTATAAATACAATATCCTAGAAAGTAAGCCCTAATATGCACAATCAATAGCTTAGCTAGTGCCTTAACCTTCTGGTTGAAATTACTCTACATACACATAAAGTGTTATTTTTGATGGATTGATTAATACACAATTAAAATACCTTGTATCTACTAGCAAAAAATGCATCTGTCCTTTTCACTCCCACATAAATATCAATATAATAAATAATGCCCTATAAATGCTAACTACACTTAGGTACCTTATTATGCATAAGAGGGCTAGTAACTAACATAGCTCTTTGAAAAGTTTCGTCGGAGATGGGACGAGAATTCCAGCCATGTATAAAGCATTCATTTAAAAGATGAATCCAAGTGGAATATTATAACGATCGTCTGATTCGAACTAATAAGCTTCATTCACAACATTTTGGCAAAATAGGGATTAAATAAAGATTACCTAAGCAGCATTGTGTTTACCTGAAAAGAGAAAAACAGATGATTAGCTCGGAATTGTTTAGGGAAAATAAATAAAAATAAACATTATTAGCAGAATTTGGTTTATCAACAAGAAAATATTTTTTGTTCATCATCATCATTTCAGCCGTGGGACGTCCACTGCTCAACACAAACATTATTAGGCGTAATATATTGTCTATATTATTTTATTCGTTGATGGGACTTGAAAACCGTTGACAGTCCACAGATTAGCATGCGCAGCGTCCGACGCGGAAATCGAACATTCAACCTCTTGCATCGCAGGTAGACCTTCATCCGCTATGCCACAGAGGTATTCCGTTTCAAAATGTTCTCCACCAATCCTATGGTATCAAAAATGTTCGAGCAAATATATAGGGCGCGACTGGTCTTCCCTTAAAACAATACAATATACTTTATTGCACACCAGAAAAAAAACAAAAATATAGATACATAAAAAGTGTTACAATGGGCGGCCTTAGTACTAAAAGCGACTTCTTCCAAACAACCTTTGGATGGACACGAAACAAAAGTACTTAAAGACGGAGGGTGCATAAAGTTATTAAAAAACTAAAGTAAATATTAAGAAATAAGATAAAAATTATAACATGACTGGAACGCTCCAACGCTTGCATTTACGAATTAACTCGAATATTCCACAAATTGTTTGAACAAAGACCGCGTTTGTGTAATGGACGAAACAAAGTTAAATCAGCAATGGACAAGCGTTCAATCAATTCGACAATTACACCCAGTAACAAGGTAGTACTCGTACAGCCGTGTTGGCAAAGTGGAAACACACACGGCTTTCACTACGAAAGTCTTGAGATCTAACACAACCGAGCACCTCAGGATTTTTCTACTTAAAAATGTATGTGTGCAACAATTGATTTAACGGTGAAGGCAAACATCGTGAGGAGACAGGCATGTTCTGATAACTTTGTAAAGTTTGAAGGACATGTGTCATTCACCAACCCGCACTTGGCCAGCGTGGTGTGTTACGTCCAAATCTCTGTCGTCAAGAGATAAGTCCCTGTGTCCCAGCAGTACATTAGGATTATCTATATTATAAAGCTGAAGAGTTTGTTTGAATGCGCTATTCTCAAGAACGGCTGGTCCGATTTGAAAAATTCTCTCAGTATTTGATGGTACATTTATCGAGGAAGACTATGTACCTTAGAAACTGTCGGCGGGATAGCTAGTTCTAAATATAAGTCTATATATAAGTAATCTTTATAACACACGCCAATAATCAATATTTACATTAAAACTTAAAAACTACAAAAACGTATGCGTAATGGGCGGTCTTATTGCTTAAAGCAATTTCTTCCAGACAACCTGAGGATGGAAAGAAAAACTGCAGAATGTAACTGGACGGTGGTGTTAAAATTAGAATTATTATAAATTAGTAGTTAATAGTAATATAGTACCTACTATAGTATAGTGAAGTGATGAAAAACCTTTGTAATATTTTTGGAAAAAAAGTTTTATTATTATTCTCTTTATTTAATTGTAAACACATCAAAATACATTTCTTACAATAGATGAAAAATTATAAAAATCTATCTACTGTAAAAAATATATAAAAACGGATAATCACCGGCCACAAAGCTAAACTCAAGCGGCCGGTGACTAGGAATGCAGAGAGAGGAACTTTCTGACAATCCGCGCAGAGTCTAGGAGTACTGCCTTCTGGATCTGGCCCTTGATCCAGCTTCCCAGTGAGAGCCTCTGGAGATGTTGGTCGAGACTCTTCGCCATTAGGCCGTTAACAGACACAACTATCGGGACGATAGTCGCTGATTCCACATTCCACATGGTGACAATCTCCTGGGCTAAGTCATGGTATTTATTTACCTTATCCTTTTCAGCTTTCACGAGATTGACATCATGTGGGATTGTGATATCAACGAGTATCGCTGTCCGTTTTACCCGATCTATCAGTACAATATCAGGTTTATTCGCAAGAATAGTCCTGTCAGTTATGATAGATCGGTCCCAATAGAGCGTTGCATGGTCATTTTCGAGAACTGGCGGTGGTGTGTACTTATAATACGGAACTTCAGGTCCAGTAAGGCTGTATTGAAGAGCCAGTTGTTGATGGATAATCTTGGCTACTTGGTTATGTCTGTGCAAGTATTCTGTGTTGGCAAGATGCGAACAACCCGAAAGTACATGACGAAGGGATTCCCCCGGTAGATGACACGCTCGACATATGTCAATTGTGCCATCTTTCATTATGTACTTTCGGTAGTTGTTCGTCTTCACCACCTCATCCATAATTGCACAGACAAAACCTTCGGTTTCCCCAAAGAGGTCACCAAATCGTAGCCAATTTACCGAAGCGATGGGATCTACGTCAGGCCCTGTAAGGGCCTTGAAGAATCTCCCATGCAGCTCCTTGCTCTCCCATACAGCCCTTCTGTCCTGGATGCTCATCACCGTTGGTTTGCGCCAGTTCTCCTTAGCCAAGGAGAGTGGGGTAAAGCTCTTATCTACTGCCACCACAGCACGATGCATCCCGCACTCATTTTGAAGGAAATAATCCCTAAGATTGTATACCTCACGATTGTGTAGAGACTTGGCATTTAAGAAACCTCGACCTCCACATTTCCGTGGGATATACAATCTCATTACAGAAGCACGGGGATGTCGCATGCGGTGGGTGGTTAGTAATTGACGAACTTTACAGTCTAGGGCGTCTAGCTCAGTCTGAGTCCATTTAAGTATGCCAAAAGTATATGTAAGCAGTGGCATAACCCAGCCATTGTAGGCACGCACCTTATTGCCGCCTGACAAAAGGCTATTGAGCACTTTTGAAAGGCGGCAAAAGAAACGCTCTTTCACGGTCTGTTTTACACCACTGTCCACTATACCTAATGCTTCTGACATACCAAGATATTTATAGGTTTCATCTTCCGAGAGACTTTTGAGAGATATGGTGTCGGAAAGTTGTAAATTGCTAGTATTTATCACTTTCCCGCGTTGTATTTGTATGACCGCACACTTATCAACACCAAAATCCATGTTAATAGCATTGCTAAATGTCTGGGTGATATTCAGCAATGCCATTAAATCAGATTTCTTTGCTGAAAAAAGTTTGAGGTCATCCATATACAATAGGTGGGAAATAATCTCAGTATCTCTCTGAAGTTGGTAACCTAGTCCTGAATTCTTCAGTAATGTACTGAGCGGATTCAGGGCTAGGCAGAACCATAAAGGACTCAGACTGTCACCCTGAAATATACCCCTTTCAATCCTTATAAGGTCATGCGCGGTAGACGGAACCTGTCGGCTACCAGGATGACGAAGGACGGTGGTCCACTGCCTCATGCACGCGCCCAAGAATGATCTTAGAGTTGCATCTATTTTATACAACTCCAAAACCCTCTCAAGCCATGTATGAGGCACCGAATCATATGCCTTCTTATAGTCTATCCAAGCAGCCGAGAGGTTCCCTCGACCACGCTTAACCTTTTGGCTAATGGCCATGTCAATGAGGAGGAGCTCCTTAGTACCTCGAGACCCAACCCTACATCCATTCTGATTAGGTGCCAAGATATTATTCGCAACAATGTGATTGTTAATTTTAGTAGTCAGAATGGATGTAAGGAGCTTGTAGATGGTAGGTAAGCAAGTTATTGGTCTATAGTTCTTGGGTTCCGAGGCACTACCGGACTTGTGGAGCAGGAAAGTTACACCAGATGTCATAAAATTTGGAAGAAACCCGTTCGCTATAGCTTCTTGGAATTGTGCAGCAAGAACATCGTGCGAACATCGAAACCACTTCAGCCAGAAGTTATGCAATCCATCCAGTCCAGGACTTTTCCAGTTCTGGGCGGAGCGGATCGCATTACTTACATCTGATGGAGAGATGGAGATGGCTTCCATAATTTCGATGTTATCGCATTCTGCTCTCACAACATTAATCCAATCCGCCTCTGTGTGTCCAACCGGTACGGACCAGATGCCGCGCCAGAAATTATTTCCTGATTCGGCATCCGGTACCGCGTCTGTGGACACACACCGATCGGGTTTCTCCCAATTTTGGTAAAATTTCCTTTGGTCACTTTGAAAGTTGCGATTCTGCCAGTATCTGTCGACTCGCTTCTTAAACCGTCTAATTCGGCTCGCCCAAGCATAGACTTTTTGTTTTAGATAATCTATGCGTTCTGTGACAGCATTGAGATTTATATTGAGATTTTTATTATTATTATTATTATAGTTAATAGTAATAAATATATTCTCAAGCATACATAAAGCAATAACAACCGAAATTACCAGCAACCCGGTATTTCATAATAATTTCAAGCATCCGCTCTTCCGGTAGATGTCTGGACAATATCCTTAATATAATAAGTTCCGGAGCAATAAGCAACGCCAATGAGACGCTGCTTGTTAACGAGGGCGGTGGTCGCAGTTATAGCGGGTAGGGTCGTAAACTAGGCGAGATTAAAATTAAAGAAAATGAAGGCCCTTCATAAACTAGACTTTATTAAAGAAAACCTAGAATTTTGGATATTTTGTTCAAGATTATTTTTTTTCTTTTGTTTAATGTTGCTTCGTGGTGTTTAGGGAACGCATTTAAATATTATTAAGTAGTTAAAACGGGTCTTTATCTTGTGATTTTATATTTACCATACGGACGTTTTAAGCGTTCACGGAAGGACTGATGTGAATTCCTTATAATAAAAATGTATACTATAAAATGAATGTATTTTTTTTTTCGCCTTTTAATTATTTTGTAATAACTTTCAATATAAACCTATACGAGAAATCGATGGAGTGCAACTGTCATCTTCCGCTTACGCTTGCACTAGAACCAAGCCTTTCTATCTGCAATATCTCAGATGCAAAATGTTGAAGAGAAATTTCTTACCATTTCTACCTATTACGTGGATGAATTCCATTAAAATGCAACAGGCTTCCTTTCAGTTGCGAAATGAAAGAATAAGTCTAGTTCTGATATTCGATGTGCAACTGTTACCTTGCAAAGATATTACTTGTATTACTTAAGAAAAATAGTCAAATACTACATCTATTAGTTAAAATCTATACACCGTTCAGTTAAAAAACCAACAAAACCGTGTGGCTTTTAATAATTTCAATGATAATCATTAAAATCCTTCGGATCTAAATCCAAAATACATAAATATAATGTGATGAATATCTTAATTATTTTGTCGTTGAGAAGACCAGAAGTTGGAACGTAATAGTACCTGCTTGAGCTAGTACCTACTTACACGTAGATAAATAAATCGCCTAGAACAATTTTATTCAGTGGCCTGCCTTTACCTACATAAATTCATTATTTAGGTACTTATTTTATTTTCCTAATTTTAAAATTCCGCGAGTTGGTAAACATAAGAGTATTTAAAAATTGAAATGTGCCAACTCGTGTGATTTTATGTGTTATTCGACAACTCGCGTGAAAACAAAAGATTATTAGGTATTTGTTTTCACGCGGGATTGGCTGAATACCTGGCTGTTTTTATACAAAAAAGAATAATAATAGAAGTAATAAATAGGATAAACGCGAAATTCGCGTACTTCATTAATTTCTTACTAAGTTTTGGCCTTAAAAATACTCATATGGCATTTAAGAATAAGCCCTGAGTGCTTAAAGCACTTCTCCTAAAAGCCTCGCCTTACACCTAATTTCATGAGTATTCCTTTAGATAAATCTGACCATACATTTTCATTACACGTGGAAAAGGCAAGATTTTTCATGAAAAGGCGTTTTTAGAAGACTTTAACGGAAATAAATGAAGTGAACTTTAAAAGAATATTGATGATATACTAGCAACCATGTTCTGAGAACTTTGAAGAGTTTGAAGGGCATATAATGACATTCACCAACCCGCCAGCATGGTGCATTAAGGCCTAATCTCTCTCGTCAAGGATTCCTGTATCCCAGCATTGGGAATGTCAATACAGGAAAGATTATAAAAATAAATAAAAATAAATATTGCTGGACAATTCACACAGTGACTATGACGTGACAGTGACAGTGACACAGTGAAATTAATTACCTATTTGTTTTAAGGAGTCTCCAACTGTACAACATAAATTGTACACGTACACCATATCATTAATTTATGAAAGCCATGGATACCTGATAAATTAATGACCTACTACAATAGTTCAATAATTTATGAGGTACATAACACGGGTCAATAATTTACAGAATAATCTCAGGTATTTAATATTCCTGTACACCAGATGTGTAACTTCAAAACACATTTTCATGTTGCTGTTAAATATTCAGCTTTCAGTTATTTTCAGTAATGTCTACAGAAACTTATTAAGTAGAATACATATTCCATAAACATTATAATGTAATATTAACATTTAAAATTAATTATTGAGTGGATTATAAATGATTTTTTTTTTTAACTGAGATCCAATAACATATTTATCCGAACGTTAGAATAAAAGATTTTTAATGCATTTTCCCTCGTTAAAAATTTGTTTATTTTATGATTATTTATATTATAAGCTAGATTATAATAAATATTCCTTAAAATGTTAAAAATATGGACACGTTAAAGCAATTGTCATGACGGCGCTAAAATTGCTTAATAATTACTTAAGGGCACTTTTAGTAATCTTAGCTTTTACTATCAAAATGTGAGGGGGTTGAGAACTAAAACCACGGAATTATTTAAAAATGTTATTTGTTGTAATTATGATATTGTTGTGTTTACAGAAACTTGGTTGAACAGCAGTGTTTCGGATAATGAAATCTTTGATGACAGATACACCGTCTATAGACGCGATCGTGAAAGTAGCGGGTTCCATTGTAAGAAAGAAGGTGGTGGAGTACTTATAGCAGTATCTAAACGTCTTAAGTCTTCCCGCGCATTTAGTTGTGAATCTGAATGCGAGGATCTTTGGGTTAAAATAGAAATGTGTAACGCCAACAAGAATCCTGTATCTTTATACGTATGTGGTGTTTATATACCACCTCCGACACAGCGGCACATTCTTGAGCACTTTGTTGGCAACACAAATCGTGTACTTGTTGATCATAGCGGGGAAGCTGTCATACTTGGGGACTTTAATTTGCCGAGCTTGATGTGGTCGAGTTCCTCTTATAATAATAGCCTAGAAATTAATGCATCAAATAGTGTTATGTGTACTATTCTGACAGACTTCATGTCTTTTAATAATCTGTCACAATTCAACTCGAGTAGGAACAGTAACGGCAGGATCTTAGACTTAGTTTTTGGCACAGTTTTGGTTCACCAGTTGTCTGTTTGTTCTGATCCTTTATCGAAGATAGATGTACAACACCCACCCTTTACATTCACTATTGGCTTGATCAGTCCTAATAATATGTCTCCAAAGTGTGATTACAGGTTTCATTTCTTTAAGGCAGACTATGAAAAAATTGTGTGTGACCTAAATAATATTATATGGGATGAAGAATTCAGTGACTGTTCAACCGTTGATGAAATGGTTTCAATTTTCTACTGCAATTTGAGAACAATCATTAACAAGCATGTACCTAAATCAAGACCTCGCGGTAAGCAAAAGTTTCCTATTTGGTTCTCACCATCACTGATTAGATCATTAAAGGAGAAAAACAATATTAGAATTAAGTATCGCAATTATGGGAATCCTCGTGATGAAATTGTTTTTGAGCTGCTTAAGGATAGATGTGCTAAATTAATTGATATGAATTACAGAATGTATCTGGTGAACTTAGAAAATTCATTGAAATCCAATCCAAAATTAATATGGACTTTTGTTAAGCATAAAAGAGGTAACAGTACTAGCTACCCTTCCGAGATGTTCTCTTGTGATAAAGTGGCAGCGAATGGTCCGGATATATGCAATCTTTTTGCTGATCAATTTTCCTCAGTATATAGCCGTGATAAAATAGATACAGGTTTAGGTTTGGGTATACCGGATACTTCAGATGTCTTGAGCGTCGTTTCAGTTACTGAATCTCAAGTCTATAGAGTGTTAAAAAGACTTGTAATTTCTAAAGGTGCTGGCTCTGATGGAATACCTCCAGTTTTTGTGGTAAGATGTGCTAAGTCTTTGGCGTCACCTTTAACAACTATTATAAACAAGTCTCTGATCAGCGGTATTTTCCCATGTATGTGGAAAATGACACATGTCTTACCCTTATTTAAGAATGGTGATTCAAGTCAAGTTAGTAACTACAGGCCAATATCTATACTAACCGTTTTTGCCAAAGTATTCGAAATATTATTACATCCTATATTATCTTGGCATTTTAAACAACGATTTTTGAATGAGCAGCATGGTTTCATGAAAGGCAGGTCAACAGCTACTAACCTTGTATCCTTTGTCGGAGACCTTGCTGAAGAAATGGACCATGGTCATTCTATCGATGCAATCTATACCGACTTCAGCAAGGCCTTCGATAAAGTAAACCATGATTTACTATTATTCAAGCTGTCTCAGCATGGTATTCATGGTGCTCTCCTAAATTGGTGCAGGTCTTATCTGGCTGGAAGGGAATCAATTGTTATTCTTGGTGGTTATTCTTCCGTACCTTTCGTTAATTATTCAGGAGTACCGCAAGGATCTCACCTAGGACCCTTGCTTTTTAACGTATTTATTAATGATATTGGTGGCTGCTTTAAAAATTCAAAACTTCATATGTTCGCGGATGATTTAAAGTTTTTTGGTAGAGCTGACTCTATTGAAGATGTCTCTCTGCTGCAGAAGGACTTGAATGAGCTGGTAGATTGGTGTAGTCGTAACGGTATGCTTCTAAATGGCAGCAAATGTAGTGTTATTCGCTTTAGCAGAAAAAAATACTAAATACAAGGTCTTATTATATAGGACACGACATACTAAAGGAAGTTGAACAAATTAAGGATCTAGGTGTTACATTAGACAGACATCTGAGGTTTAACACTCACATAGATACTATTGCCAAGAAGGCGTTTAAATGCTTAGGGTTCATTCTGAGAAATTCAAAAGAGTTTAAAAATCCTATTACCAAAATTAATCTCTACAATGCACTGGTACGTAGCTCTCTTGAATACTGCAGCACTGTATGGAACCCGCACTATGAAGTCTATAAAAAGCGTCTGGAGAGTGTTCAGAAGAGGTTTCTTTGGCACTTAACATTCAGTTGTTTCATGGCAAAGAAATTACCGGGCTATGAGGATCGGCTTCATTACTTTCATATTGACTCTTTAACTAACCGTAGAACACTGCTGGACAACATGTTTCTGTTCAAACTTATTAACCACTATACTGATACACCAGATATTTTGTCTCAAATCAACATTTCAATCCCACGTGGACTACCAAGAACTGGTAAATATGTTCCATTCTACAGTAAAAGTGCATGTTCAAACCTTGGTCTTTTCTCTCCCCTCAACAGAATAGTAAAAAGCTATAATTCACTGCATAATATCACAATAACTAAAAATGATAAAACTAAAGAAGAAATTGACATTTTTTACAATAGCCTGACAAAATTTAAGTGCAGTATTAGACTGTACTTAATTTCAAAATCTAATAATTAAATTAAATTAAGTTGCATGTTAGTACCTAACTTTTTAATAAAATTTATGCCAAAATTATAAAATAGAAAAATTAGATTTAAGCTAATTTGTAAATAATATTTTAAAAATTTAATTTGACATAATTTGTAATTAATTTCTTATTTTTATTTAATAATTTTAATTAGTGTTTCTTGAAATGTCGTTTGTATCTATAATTAAGGTGACATTTGTAAATTAGAAAATCATTTGTACAATTCCCATAATGTTAAGCTGATGTTTACTTTGTTGATACAACCCAAATAAATAAATAAATAAATAAATAAAAATACATGCTTAAGTTCACTTATAGGCACTGTGTTAAATTCTATTAAAACACGGGAAAAGCCGCATTGCGGACAGCTAGTTTTACATAAAAACTGGTTATAGAATAAACTGATTATTGTTTAAGAGTATAACAAAACAGTAAACTGTTAAAAATCAAGAAATCTGGACATTATACATCTTACCTTAAACAGTCACAGACAGCAGCATTACATTATGACTGGAAATTCCTCTAAAGCCTCCCTGAACCATTTTACCCACATTAATTATGAAAGTTCGCTGCAATTTAGCTTGTCTGATTATACTCACTATATCTTCAGTCATTTAGTGAAGGCAATTCTTAGGTGCTTCAAGTCTAAAGACTTACGATACTACTGATTACTGATATACCTTAAGGTATATTAGTAATCAGTAGTAGTAGTGATTGCTAATATACCTAAAGGTATATCAGTAATCTAGTAATAGCCTCCAGCTTACCAATCTGGGTCTAGAAGTTGTTTGAATGGTCTAGCGAGTTTTAACACAGGTTTTAAAACCTTTTTCAGGCACCAGTCTCTCACAAAGCAGGTTAACGATTGCTTGAACTCTGTAATAGACTAAACTTAATTAAGTGACAAACCTATTGTGGGGGAAAATAAATAAACGATTAAGTATTTATTTATATGAAATAGTGATGTAAAAATCTTATGTGATTATGAAATGAGAAGGCGGACAGACCATCGCCCGCTGCGCCACATAGGTCGTCAAACAAATTACATGAAACAATTTGTCAAATAACTCTCAGCAATTCACACCAAACAATGTATAATTGTATTGTGACAGTCAATGTATTTATAACTCAATACATTCCCATTGAGTTATCAAACAAAACACCCAATTACATGTAATGTTTAGGTACTTGTGTTAATTAGACAAGCGACATCAACGCCATCTGTATCGTCGCCAAATAATATTAAACTGTTTAGGGCTGACAATAACTCAATCGAAACTTTTGTCTTAATTTTGTTTGTTGAAATGTATTAATTAGGATTAAGTTATGATAAAATAAGTAGGTAATTTATGGTATTTAAAAATTTCGTCTCGAAATTAAATAAGACGAAAAAGTGTTGTGTGAATTGTCCAGGATTAGGTATTTATTTATAGTCATTATTTCATAAATCGGACGTCCACTGCTGGACATAGACCTTTTATAATGATTTCCAAGTAATACACTCGGATGCAATACGTTCTCATTTAATTCTCAACGTCCGAGTGCTTAAATGACGATGATTAATCTGTTATTAACGTTTATAGCTTTATTAAACGGATCGGAAAATGCAGCGTCGGACGTCCACAGCTGGTTCATGGTAGATGGAGGCTGCATCCGAACAATACCTGGAGGATATTAAGGGAGGCCTTTATCCAGCAGTGGACGTCCGATGGCTGAAATAATAAACAATAATAAATAAATATTGCTGGACAATTTACACAGCGACATCTAGCCCCGTGGTAAGCTCGAAGCTTGAGTTACGGGTGCTAGATTTCTGATATACTTAATATAATATACAATACATAGATAGATATTTTTTATTTTTATTATACATATATAACACCCAGACACCCGGAACAAATATTTGCAGCTCATACAAATTGTTGTTCCGAGGCGGGAATCGAACCCGCAACCTCATGCGTCGCAGGCGGACCCTCGTCCGCTACGCCACAGAGGTCGTCAAAAATGATGATGATACGAGCTTTATTCGGTAACCCTAGATAGGATTACCGAAATCAGTGAGCCTTAGTGCACGACATCGGAACGCCATTAATACGCGATGCTGTGTGCACCCAGCCGCGCTAATCTATGATCTCGAGCAGCGATTATTGCAATTATGAACGTTCATGTATTAATGCCTTGTGTTTAGTGATATCCCATCTCTTTATGTGTATCGTCGAACTTAGGGGTTACATGAGAACGTAGCGTTCTGTGTAATGAACCAACTTACTACTTTGTTAGTTTTTACTTTACTCTACTAACTTTATTATTATTTTTTACTTTACTAAACTCAACTTTTGTAAAGGCCGCGATGCAGAGCGAGACTCTTTCATAAGTAGGTACATTCAAATCAAATCAAAATTCATTTATTTGTTACCATTAAGCTCATTTCTTATTATTATTTATACTTAAAAGAGAGTCTCTAAGCACATAATTTTGTTTTAGTTTATGTTTAAGATATAAAATATATTGATTTTTTTGAATAAATATTTGTTTGCAAATATTTTGAACATACTGCGATCAATGACCTACCTGCCGTGAATGCTTGGTGAGCATTCAAAACATATAATGGGTTGAAGTTAAAAGTCAAAAAGTTAAGATCTTTACTTGCAAAGAATCACAACTATTCACATAGACACGACAGAAATAAATATATAACTGAATAAATCATTTTTTACTCGTTTAGAGAACGCGTAGAGATATCTAATTGTAATGTCCGTTTTCAATGAAATTTATCCTGTGAAGTTCTAAACACTAATTGAACTAGCTCAGGAACTAAGCAAACTGTCACCAGCACTAGAAGCCCTAAGAGGACCTAGCAAAGTTTGACCTACCTAATACCTAGCTCGAGGCCCAACTAATTAAGATCCAAACTTAGAGCTGATGGGACGAACGGTGCATTCAGAACTAGCTTAGACTGAATGAAGCCTACACTTATTTTAGTTACAACAATATCTAATACATAAATAATATTGCTGGACAATTCACACAGCAACATCTAGGCTAGCCACGTGGTAAGCTCGAAGCTTGCGTTACGGGTGCTAAATTTCTGATAAATTTAGCAGATTATAGATACATACATGGATATTCATTATTATACATATAGGTAAGTATACCATACATATAAACCCAATAACACTCGGAACAAATATTTGCAGATCGAACAATTTTTTATCCCTAGGCGGGAATCGAACCCGCATCCTCCCGCGTCGCAGGCAGACCTTCGCCCGCTGCGCCACAGATGTCGTCAAGATGGTATCAATGTGAAGTAACTCAGCTGCCTTGAATGTCCTACATCGGCGCATCTTCAGCTATTATGTCGGCAAGTTGCGACAGTTTTTGGTTAGTACTTAGACAAGTTGGACTAAATGCTCGTTGCCCTAACAGAACTGAACTTAGTGCTTCGAGATAGCACTATCATCATCGTAACAACACGTTTTTCCACTTTCGTGGTCTTAAACTTCCTTCTGTTAGTCTTAGAATTTTTTTATTATATCACCATGCTATCAGGCGGGTTACTGTTACTAACCAATATTTGATTTTATGTATTTTAAAAGTAGGTATACTTAATATGATATTATAATAAACAAAACAATTAAACACATTCTGTAGAATCAAACAATAGGTATTATTATTATTTATTATTATTCTAAGACCGGCACTACAAGCCCTAACAACTTATAACACTGTTTAAGCTAAAGTGGTGTACACAACAATAGTAGCTTACAAAGGAACGCTAAATTACACTAGTTCAGTGTTACCAAATTCCGAAGTAGCGAACGGCAATTTAGATAAGTGAAGTTATCTACGTAATAAATTGCAAGCAGGTGTCAATATAGTGGAAATAGCTGAATTTGCAGCTGCTATTGTGACTAACTTCGTGAATGACGCGAGTATCTATTACAAAATGGCGTAGGAAATATTACTAGATGACAACGGAACATTGCTCCTCGAGTGGGAGTCGAACCCACGCCACCCGGTTTAGCCCTGGTTGCGCTAACACTAGGCTATCGAGGAATTATGTAAGAGCTACAAATTTACATTCCCACTGCTGGGATACAGGGATTTCTCACGTGTTGTAAGATTACATACCTACATACATTTTTAATCAGAAAAAGGTTCGCAAAAAAAAAAATACCCAGCAGGGTTAGAACCCACGTGCTTCGGAATGAAAGTCACAGTGTATTGAAGGTAAACAGATTATGGCTTAGATAAGAATAATAATAAAGATTACGGTTATCTTTTATGAAGGTTGCACAATGTTATCTGGGTGAGAGCGGTTACGTAACTGATAGCCCTTACATAAAATCGCTATCCTGTTGTGACATACAGACAACACGTTTTACAGATCTAATTCTATACTAATCCTTACTTCCTTACTTTATATTATAAATTCGAAAGTAACTCTGTCTGTCTGTCTGTTACGCTTTCCCGCTTAAACCTCTCAACCGATTTTGATGAAATTTGGCACATAGGTACAATCTTTAGACCCTGAGAAAGAACATCGGCTACTTTTTATTTCTTAAAGCTAGTAGGTACTTATTATATAACTGAAGAAGAAAAAAAGAAAAGAAAAACATTTATTTATGATAGGGTTTTGTCTACCTGTAAACAAAATTTATTTAATTTTTAAGTTACTTTATATTGTCTTATTGTTTGTTTATTAGATTTAAGTTGCTATGGGTCGTGATCTGAAATAAAGACTTTTTTTTTAAATACGTGATTTCCTATTGTTTAACCAGTTCAACATAAAACAAACTTAACAACCGTATGTATCATTACGTAACACGTTCTGTTGTAGAATCTAGCCTGTTGCCTAATCCTTGTTACGTGATCATTGTCTCTTTCATACTCATCTGTATCAGTATATCTCTCTCGCTCTAAAGCTTTATTTATAGCGACGAAAGTCCCAATCAACGAATTTTTCCCCAGAGCAACATGTTTTTTATATTGATTTGAAAAGGGATAAATTGCTTTTGTTGTGTGGTGCCCTCTCAAGAATAGTACAACACCGTTTTATCTAATTAAAGGATTTATTTACCGAAAGACTGGCAGTCTCGTTATCTATTGACTATTTCTTTGGCGCAGGTTTGCTTGCGTAATAAATAATTAGCGCGTTCTAACAAAAAAATATATCCTCAGTTTTTTTTTAATAGTATAGACATTATTAGTATAGATACTAATAATAAAAGTTTGTTTTTCGTATTTTATTTTATTGAGAAATTTTAGAGGAAATTAGAGCGAATGCAAAATAATTTTGTATTATACAAATTGATAAAGTATTTTTTTTATTTTGAAGGTCCATTTTTCCATTAACCTTCGGGTTACTTTTACCCTAATACATCGCGATAAGTCCAGCATTTTCTTGATGAATCCAGCGAATGGACCGCTGTTTTCTCGTTACAATAGAGCTTGTAATAACTTGGAACTTGCGATAAGAACAAAGCCAAATGAAACAGCTACTTAACTTCTTTAGTTAAGTTTATATATACGAACGTATGTATATGTATGTTTTCATAACATGTGCCATACATGAGCCTGATCGTTTTCATCTAAAGGTTGCCTGGCCGATATCGCCGTCAGCGATAAGGCCGCCAAATGT
Source organism: Chloroclystis v-ata (assembly GCA_963691955.1). Classification (NCBI taxonomy): domain Eukaryota; kingdom Metazoa; phylum Arthropoda; class Insecta; order Lepidoptera; family Geometridae; genus Chloroclystis; species Chloroclystis v-ata. The sequence goes on along the minus strand of OY829909.1, from coordinate 3,543,739 downwards.
TATATCAAATTGTATACTTACCTACCTTTATTTATTGTTATTAAGCTATGTATTCATTAAGAGTATTTGAAAGAGCAGGTAGGTATGAAATAATGAGTTGTGCCTATTCTAATCTAAAACTTATTTATATAAGGCTAAAATATTGCTTTATTATAGATTTTGAAAAACAATGTTGTGATCTAGCTAGCTTATTTATTACTGATTTAGTAAGATACAATGTCCCTTAGGAATAAAGTTATCTAGATAGTTTTTGTTGGCTACTTTATACAACAGTAATGGTGTTTTCTTGTCTGTCAAATTATACAGGGCGTCCCACGGCCATGCCTCATGGAGGGAAAGTACCTTAAATATTGTAGTTTGAACATTTTACTGAAAGAAAACATTATTTGAATTTAAAAAACAATTTAAACTGCATTCATAGATATTTAAATAATTACATGGTTGAACCGGGAATCGAACCCATTACACGAGAAAAATAATTATCTTGTAGTTTTATCATACCAATCGAAAGGCTTCATCATATGGATTATTTTTTGCTAAATAACATAGTGTCAGAAATAAAAGGAAGACCATGCATTTTAACATTTAATGTGAAATTTAGTTCAGAAAAGCTGTCATTGCCGTAAAAACAAACAACTGACATTCACCACTTGAGAAGTACGCATCATTTCCCTATTATAGTTTAAGTGCATTTTGTGTTAAAAATGTTAAAATTCATGGTCTTCCTTTTATTTCTGACACTATGTTATTTAGCAAAAAATAATCCATATATGATGAAGCCTTTCGATCGGTATAATAAAGCTACAAGAAAATTATTTTTCTCGTATAACGGATTCGATTCCCGGTTCGACCATGTAATTATTTAAATATCTATGAATGCAGTTTAAATTGTTTTTTAAATTCAAAGAATGTCTTCTTTCAGTAAAATGTTCTAACTACAATATTTAAGGTACCTACTTTCCCTCCATGTGGCATGGCCGTGGGACGCCCTGTATATACGTTTGAAGTTTTAGTGATTTATCTCAGAAATAATGGGTTTTTCAAGATGGCGTTAAATTCTTAGTGTTTTAATGTAAAATGATATTTTGACCGCTCATGATCGAGTAAGCGATATTTATTTATTAATCACCATCATTGGACGTCCACTGCTGGATATAGGCCTCCCTTAATGATTTCCAGTTATTACGGTCGCATCCACCGCGAGCCAACCAGATCAACTGTCCACATTGTTGGTGGACGTCCGATGCTGCGTTTTCCGTGGTATCCACTCGAGAAGTAATTTTCGGCCCATCAAGTATTAACTCACAATGGCTTCTATTGGTGATACCTGTGTTCAGTAGTGAGACGTAATATAGTTTGTAATGATGATGATATTAAATAAATAAATATTGCTAGACAATTCACACAGCAACATTCTAGCCCCGTGGTAAGCTCTAAGCTTGTGTGAATATACATACATACATAGATATTTTTTATTATACATAATAATATAACACCTAGACAGATGATAGGATTCTATAGTTAATCTCAGCGCCAACACAAACAAAGGCTTAACTAACTAAATCATGATTTTACACCGTACATTGGAATTAATTTGCATGCATACATTAAATTAATAATTGAACAGAGAGAGATTCTAATGGATTTAAGATAACCCGGCAGAATTATAGTGGTGGCTGATGAATTGAAAATGTTGATTGATCTGTGTGTTTTAAACCGACTTCAAAAAATGAGGTTTCTTAATTCTTCACAATTCGGCCTTAGTTAAAATCAGTAAATTGTTTACGTTTAGGCAAAACTTACCCTTACAATATTTTAATACATATAATTATTTTATTTGTTATTTATATTGATACGCAATTCATAAATAAATGCATTAAAAGTGATCCCAATATTTCACTTACATACGCTCATTAACTACAAATAAGCCAAGTTATTTTCAATTTACATTTAAATTGAATGCTTTCGATTAATATGCTGAATATTTTGGATAAAAGGTTAATAGAGATTAACGAATTTGAACACCTATGAAAATAATCATCATCATTTACGTATCATTATCAGCATAGAATAAATATTTGTCTATGCTATTAGTCAAAGGTCTCCCCAATAGACTATTGATACTAATATTATGTACCCATATTGGCTATGCACACTCCACTTTCATTCCGAGGGTTGTGGGTTCTTGAAAAATTATGTGTGCTCTAAAAACACGTGCTGTAACGGTGAAGAGAAACATTGTGAGGAAACCGGCAAGTTCTGACTGAAGTTTAAATGACATGTGTCATTCACCAACCCGCACTTGGCCAGAGTGGTGAATTAAGGCGTAATCTCTATCGTCAAGAGAGAAGTCCCTGTGTCCCAGCAGTGGGAACATAAATACAGGTATAGTATGTATGTAATTCATGGTGTTATAGTATTATGAATATCGCATATCAAGCTTCTCTGAAACTCTACCCCCTGAAAACCACTACTAATGTACTTCTGAATTCAGTCGGGTAATATGATATTACGATATCAATTTAGGAGGGATCACAGTTCGTAATACTCTGGTTGAGAAACGTTTGAAATTACAACGATAAATTGGGAATATTACCAATTGTGTAGCACTTAGGCTAGGCGCGCACTAGGCAGCCAGGCTGCGGCAGCCAGGCTGCGGCAGCCAGTAAAACATATGACGTTGTATAGGAGACCGCGCACTTGGCAGCCACGAAATCTCGGCTGCGGCAGCCAACAAAACGCGCCTGTTTGCACGGCAGCCAGCTGGCTGCGCGCAGCCAGAACGTGTGTAGGCAAATGTATGTGGCTGCTGTCAGTCTCCGCGCACTAGTTGTAGCAGCCAGATGTATTTCGCGTTCGAACTTTGACAAGATGACGTTCGATACAGAGAAATTTATTCGGGAAATTGAAATTGGCTGTTTTAACTGGCTGCGCAAATATTCTGGCTGCCGCAGCCTGGCTGAGCAGCCAGGCTGCCTAGTGCGCGCCTAGCCTTATAGCTATACTAGTGACCCGACCTCGCTTTGGGTAGGTACTTAATCTATAATTCCTCTTGAATCCCTATAATTTATAAAAAAACTGCATCAGAATCCATTGCGTAGATTTAAAAATTTAAGCATAGGATATAGGGACTGAGAAAGCGACTTTGTTTTATACTATGTAGTGATTTTATACAATACAAATACAAAAACATACTAACAACAATAAAACATAATATACAACAGAGGAAACAAGTACGATAGGCGGCCTTATTGCTAAAGAGCGATCTCTTCCACGCAACCTTTGGATGGAAAGAGAGCAAAGAAATTTATTTATTTATTTGGAAAACCAACGGCTTAAATATACTTATGTAGTAATTTTTAATAGTTACATAGAGCCAATGAAAGGTTCTCACGGGTAGATATTATACATGTAGAACAAACATTAAAGTGTGAACACACAAACCAAAAAAATAAAAAAATGACGGGTGTATGAATACATAGTAAAATATAATATAATACATATATGAGATAGAATACAAATAATACAATACACTAATGAATGTTTAATTTACCTACTACGTAAACTAGTTTTTTTATAGTTTTGACAAGTAAAACTAGGTATTTTGTTACTGTAACACAGCTACGGCTAGTCAGGAGCCCATGTATTCATTTACATTGTACACAATTTTATGTCAAAAATAAATGATTGATTGATGATTGAAATGATTGATTGATGATTTTAGCTGTTTTGTAAATACATTACATAAGCGAAGTGAGGACTGGTCGCTAGTATTTAATAATGGAAATAACTTTGACCATTTGTGATCAGAATACCGCCTATCAATTATAATGATACATAATAAAGCGATTGAACTGATTATTCCCGATCGGGTATTTGCATAATGAAGGTTTATTATCATAATTAAATTGAGCTTAATTTTGTGGTAAATGGCATCGATGTTTTGCGTATAATTGTTATAAAACATTATTGGAATGGCATCTAATTAATTTGGGTAATAAAGTTTTAGGTGAAATTATACCTACATCTACTATGTAAACTTAGTACAATATGTGAAATCGAAATTTGAAGAAAATGCAAGGAAAAACAAATATTTCTGAAAAATGGCACAACATATTTTGCTAGCCCCGTGGTAAACTTTAAGTTTGTGTTACGGGTACCTACTGAATATCTTAATAAATAAATATTGTTAAGGGTACTGAATATCTTAATAAATAAATACGTATGTCAAGACAAGATATTGTACATACGTCAAATAACTATAATATAATTTCTTATTTAACCTTTTTAATAATTATATATATTTTGTACATATAAATTCTCAAATACCCAGACATATGATAGGAAAAATCAACAACGATTATAAGTACCGATACAAGAAACGAACCCGTAATCTTCATCGCCAGCAGACCTTCATCCATCGCGCCACCTAAGGTCTTCGGGGATTAAGTATAGGTACCAATGACCCCTTATTTACCCCTTTTATTCCAACTGTTGGGACTCAGGGACTTGACGAGAGAGAGAGAGAGGGGTTTAGTATAGATTTTTGTGGTGCTGTTTAGAATTCCGCAAAGAATCTACGAAACTTCAAGCTCATCTAACTCTACGGAACCCTCGAACTTGTAGGCTTACTTTAGCTCCGGTTTTCTTGTCCTCTTATCTTTGTTAATAGTTTTCTTTGAGTCGTTAAAACTTTACTTGAAGTTGTCTGTCGTTATTTCTATTTTATGTTTCACAGTCTATTTGTCTTTGAAGTGACAAATAACGTGATATACAAGTTATGTCTTAGATCTATGTGGTCAAAAATAAATATTCTGGTTTTGTCATCAAATAGTTTTATACCACCGAAACATTTTTTATCATAAAAGGTGAAAAAAGATGGGAATAAACCGGGCGAAGCCGCAGGCAGGATAGCTAGTTAAGTATAAAATATCAAATTTGTTTAAGATATAGTTCATAATTATAAAAATATACAAAGCATAGAATTCTTCCATTAGACGTCCATCACCTAATGCAAAACTTTTCACCCCATTTCACCCAACACTTGTTATCTTTTGATAGGCTGCAGACATAAATAACTCTTTATTATAAACCCATTGTCTGAGATAATAAAGTTTTATTATAAATAACATTTCCAGAACTTTGGCGATTGAAAATTTATGAGTTTAATGGATAAAAAGTCTTAATTTACGAGTAATTTTGTAACTTGTTAAAAGTTACGTCATTATCTTACGGAGATAAGTAGCTTATAAAAAGTTTTTGAATATTGCCATTTTGATCTTGAGAGCTAAAGAAAGTTTGACATCATTAATAAATAGTTTTTATTGGAAGGAGCCGTGTTAGTAGGAGGGAGCACACTCGACTTTAATTCCGAAGGTCGTGGGTTCAAAACACGCCGCACACCACGGATTTTTAGTAGTTTAGGATTCTGAAAATGTATGTGTGCTTTGTAAAACACGTGTTCTAACGGTGAAGGCAAACATAGTGAGGATACCGACATGTAAGAACTTTGAAATGTGTGATGTATCATTCAACCCGCACTTTGCCAGCGTTGAGAATAAAGGCCTAATCTCCTTCATCAATAGAGAAGTCCCTGTGTCCCAGCAGTGGGAACGTGAATAGGGATGATAATCATGATGTAATTAATATATCTGTACAATACAACACAGCGACATACTCCCGTGGTTTGAAGCTGGGTTTAAATCGACGACCTTCAGAATGAAAGTCCAGTACTATCATTTGGCACCTAACCCATAAGCTTATTTACGAGTATGTAGGTACTTTAAGAATATTGCATGTTAATTTTAGAATAATAGTGCTATATACTCGTATATATCAGTCTCACTTTATTTTTTGTATTTTGCCGTGTATATCTAAATAAAAGATTTTTCTTTTTTCTTTCTTTCATTCATTTAGCCAATACGGCTTTAATATTGATCTACAACCTTAAGGAATTGACTCCCAAACGCTGGTCTATTAATGCATCAGTAATGACGTGTTGGTGCCATAAAGTAGGCTCGCCAGTAAATGTCTTGTTCGAATCCAGCGTGATATCAGAATAGTCAATTTTTTTATTAATTTACACCTTTTATTTATTTGATAATCCAACAGCCCAAGGTTGCCTGGAAGAGATTGCTGTTAGTGATAAGGCCGCCCATTGTCACTGTGATGTATCTATTCTCTTATGTATTGTCCTGTATATTGTTGGTGTTACAATAAAGCTATTTGTAATAACATAACAGCGATACCGTGTGAAAATACTCTGTACTTTGTAAATACGTAAGTAATTCCTGTTATAAAATGTATAGCCTAAATTTGATAGATGATTTCTAAAACGTAAAATATAGTCCACAAACTTACCAAATTTACTCGCATAGCCAATCTCTCAAACGGAATTCCCATAAACTTACCTGCGACAAAGAACTCAAGGATCACACAAAGGTCTCGATATTTTCCCATCAACTTCCAAATGCTTACTCAATCCTTCAATTTTCCCGCCGAAATCCAAGGAATGCTACGGATCCGAGCCGTCATTTGTAATCCGACCGAAAAAATGTCACGGAATTTTCCCCATGGGGTGATTTCACCTTATTGCTTAGCTTTTATAGGACAGCTAGAACTCTAGGTCACTTACGCATCTAATACCCTTTCCGATTCCAGATTTAGGATAAAATAGGCATGTTTTAATTGTTTTTTGTTATCAATTCAACCTTCTCATTATAAGTTAACTCATAATAATATTAGCTTGTAACTTTCCGATTTCTTAAGTGTTATTGTTATCGTTCTATCGTTATTGTTATTTTGTGTAATAAATAAATAAAAATAAAGTAATCTTTAGGATTTTATAGAAATAAATCTTAAATCTTTAAACCTATTAGGACGTTAGACATATAGGGACTTCTCCCTTGAAGAGGATTATTCGCACAACAACATCTAGCCCCGTGGTAAGCTCGAAGCTTGTGATACTACATTTCTGATATACCAACTTAATAGAATATACATACATAGATAGATATTTTTTATTATCCATACAGCCACACCCAGGCACCCAAAAAAAATATCGGTAGATCGAAAACAAAATTGTTCTCTTGGGAATTGGGAATCGATCTCGCAACCTCCTGCGTCGCAAGCAGACCTTCGTCCGCTGCGCCACAGAGGTCATAATTAAGACATTACCCGAAAATTTAGTGAACCAACTACTCCCCAAGACTATGGGGTCAATTCTACCCCATTCTCTGAAGTGGCGGGACAAATTGGGGCGAAAATTGCTCCGTATCTGTTACTACGATGGTGCAAATCATTATCGCGCCATCAATCCTACTTGAAATGTGAAGGCGTTTCTTGACTGAGACAATGTTTTTATCTTTAGTGTTTTTGATATTTGATTTTTATTTTACTAGAGCATACCCGGAACAAATAAAATAAATATTGCAGGACAATTCACACAACAATAAGCGTGTGTTAGGGGTGCTAGATTTCTGATATACCTACTTATACACATACAATATCTAGCCCCGTGGTAAGCCCAAAGCTTAGTATTATAACCTAGATACAAAGGCTTTCATTAGTGTTGAGTGTGCGTTAATGATTCTGTGGGCAATTAACGGTCAAGACGACATCACTCGAACTGTTTACTCATGTCTGTTTGAGTGTCATTGTTATACACGGATTAATCAGCACAAAGGATTAATCATAAATAAGGAGATACGTAGAAGAAGAAGGGTCACCGACATAGTCTAGCGGATTAGCTCTTTGAAGTGTCAATGGGCAGGCCATATAGCGACGAGAACAGAAGGCTGATGGGGTCGAAAAGTTCTCGAGTGGAGACCACGGATCGGAAAACGCAGCGTCAGACCTACCTTGTGGACGGATGAGTTGGTAAAGTTAGCTGGTTCACGGTGGATGCAAGTCGCATCCGACCGAAAAAACTGGATATCATTAGGGAAGCCTATTTCTAGCAGTGGACGGACTGTATGATGATGATGATGATGAATCAGCACACAAGCCTTTAGACCTCTGTAATAGGTTAATAACTATTGCTAGACAATTCACACAGCAACATCTAGCCCCGTGGTACCTAAGCTTGTGTTACGGGTGCCAGATTTCTGGCATATAATAGATATAATATACATAGGTATGTACATATTTTTAACTATCCATATATAACACCTAAACACTCGGAACAATACCTAGAGCTTAGATAGTAAATACTATGAAAGCTCTGTATTCACTTTGAGCATTGCAAATGATACATCATGTGTCTAAACCCACTCGCTTAGCTTTGATAATAATTATCTAGTTCAAAATATTTAGCTACGGTGATCTAGATGTTTTAGTCTGTGTGTTTAGTATCTAATTATTATTTTAGAGCTAGTAATCTAATATGATGATATTTCTATTTAGGACATACCTATCGTGAAAAAATGGAGCGTAGGTAGATAAGCTAACTCTTTAAATTTAATAGTTAATTCTTAATTTTATCTTACATGACTGACATAATTATATGTACTTATTATTAATTATTTTTATATTTATTTGTACTTAAACATGTTTTACATAATATTCTGTTCTTTCTTCAAAATATTCAAAAGCATCGTGTTTCAAGTTAAATTTAAATTAACTTAAAGCTGAATTCCAATTAGTATTAAATAGGGGTTATCTTTGATCCATTGGGGTAGGATTACATCACGTTCGGGGTAACTCAGGTCCTCAGACCCCGCCGGGGTTAATTTAGACCCGACGTTGAGATACTACGATTAGCCGAGGAAGGAATCAAACTTTAATATGTATTAATAAATATTGCTGGACAATTGGACTTAACACAGTCAGTTCTAAAAAACTTATAGTAGTTTGTTATGGATAAAGCGCATTGGTATTTTTACTGTAATGTTATATTCTGTATGTAATAATAAATAAATAAATAAATACCCACAGCAACAAATATCCCGGTGAGCTCGAAGTGCCGTGTTGGCTAATGGGAGTACGACTAATTCCGAAGGTTGTGGGTTCAACCCCCGACGCGCACCTGTGGATTTTTCTTCCGAAAAATGTGTGTGCTCTGAAAACACGACATTGTGAGGAAATCGGCATTTCTTGAAAACTATTATTGTTTAACGTGAATGTTAATAAGTCATTTCAACGTGACCTAGGTACAAACAAGCAAACTAATTACATACCTATAATTATAAGATATTCATTTATAACGTTAATGTTATTGAAATATTGAGACCATACAAAATCAAATTTAGACGGCGAACGCATTTACACTGAAATATTCCATGAATTAATTAATGATGAACATGTTTGTTTGTTTTTGAAAAACCAAAAACGTAATTCATTACTTAGTAAAGGTCCATGTGCAGAATAAATAGGCTTCCTTAGAATCCTTCTCTTCGTTAAGAGTAAGAACCACTAATGATTAATAAACTATAAAAAATGAAAAACATGCATAAAATATGAGTACCTAATGACAGTCTCTATTCAAAATAGCGTGTAACATTTTTGAGAAAAAAAATGCTGAGACCTATGAAAGCGATTTAAAACGGATTTATAGAGGCCTAAAAAATAACATTAAAAAAAATATTATCCAATTAAAATTTTCCTTCGGTGTAACGGCATCCTTAGTTCTAGTACTTTTTCTAAAGGTTATCTAAGCCCACGACCTAGCGAGAGGTCATTTTGACCCCCTCATTAGCTAGATAGATGGCGCCACAAGTACGCGTATTCATTATTTCAACACCCGCAGGCAAATTCAAACCTTATTGGCACATAATAAAGTGTAAAACTCCATACAGGATAGATTATAGAAATACCTATCAAGGGAATTGCAATCTAGTTCCGCAGGAACAGAGTGCATTTTAAAGTGAATTTCCTGACTTATTAGCGCGATGTAAGGCAATGTTAAGTAGAAAATCTTACATAGGCCTTTTGTGTCTTCTTTTCGTATTGTTATTTTTCTTTGTAGTTTCAGTCGGCCTTTTTAGTAGTTTTACTTAATGAGCGCTGTGCTAAGACATTTGATTACATCCATATATTAATTTTACATGCCATTTTAATCGTAATATTAATTAGTAAGTACCTTGTATATCTATCTCTCTGTATATATTTGGAATTTTGAATATTGAAATTTAATAACATCCTTATTTTACTTCCCATTTTAATCGTAATATGAATTAGTACCTTGTATATCTGTATATATTTGGAATTGTGAATATTGAAATTCGTAACAAACTATATTTAGCTAAGACTCAATGACTAATTTTATTGGAAAAGATATTAAAGCTACTATATTTGATTTTTATAGTGATCGACTCTCACTTAAGCTTTCTAATAACTAAAATATTAAAGGTCAGGATATACACACCATTTATTGCTATTTTATAAAGCTATACATAAACTTCTCAAGCTTCTAAAATCTTTGCTTTTCGCAACAAACCCAGTCCCCCAAGCATCTCTCCAAGCAATCTTGTTATCGCCCGCGTCAATAAAAGAAATGGCGGACAAAACAATATGGCTGTAAGTGCCGATGAAAATATTCGATCGTGCCGATAGCTTATGACGTGTTCTATCGCTTTTAATAAAGCTGTACTCTCAGAGATAGTGGTCTAAGTTGCGAGCAGAGCGGAAAGTATTGAAGATATTTTATTTGTATTTATTTTCACCGTTGGTACACTTTGATCATAAAATCATAAAAAATCATAAAAAAATCATAAATCATTTATTGCGAGAAACATGGTTAAAAGTTCATAATAATTATAATAGGTCCACATATTTCACCAAAACAATGGCATGCAATATTTTATAAAATTAAGTCAAACATTATAGCATTAAATTAAATTAAACAAAAAATTAATTACATTCAGAATAGGTCGTTAATATTTAATAATGTCAATCTTTATATTTAAATTCCAAGTATTCCTTTACACTATAAAATGACTTTTCTATAAGCCATGCTTTTAACAATTTTACAAAAACTCTGAAAGGTTGTTCTTTAAATTTATTTGGGATTTTGTTATAAATAACTCCACACATAGCATAACAATTTTTCATAAATAAAGTTGTTTTAGCAGTTCTAGCTAGGACAATTCTGTCTGGGTTACGAACGCATCTAGGATATTTATCTTTGGCTCTGGTAAACAAATTCGATTGTTCTTTTACAAATTTTGCGATTTCAAGTATGTACATACAGGGCAATGTTGCAATACACTTGGTTATGTCAGATTCTTATAGTACCTATCTTATATTATTATTTGTTGAGTAACTAAAGGTTGAAAATTTTACTATAATTAATAAAGTCGTGTGTACCTACATACTAGCTTTATCTATTTCCGGTGTTTTAACATTACTTTGTAAAAATTATCGTCAACCTTATTATGTAAAGTTTAATTAAAATCCGATCTATAGTTTTTTTTTGCTTGAAAGTAAAATTTAGCGTTCATTTAATAGAGCCGGATTAATGAGCGTGTATTTAATGGAGCTATACGATATTATTATATTAATATTATAGTGATTGACTCTCACTTAAGTTCTAAATTATTAGAAAATGGTACCTAGTGATCTTGTAATTTTATCCCATAGGTACCTCTTTCTAATAATTTATACGATATTTGTTTAATTATTATTATTTATTTATTTATTATTACAAAAATGACATGTATTTAAAACTAAGGCTCAATGGAACCAATTATTGGTTTGTCCGTTAAACTTTGAATCTCTTAAATCTAAGGTTGATTATTTTTTATTAAAGTTGATTTAGAGGTAGCAATATTACATTAAAGTGAGTGCGAGCAGGACATGTATACTTTCTTTTGTTCAGTCATTTCTAAGTGATACCACAAGTGCAGGGTTATTTATAAACGTATACTTAGTAGATGAATTTCCTTGACCCGCTATTTTCTTATATTTTAACCCTTAAAATATCCATCTACCATCTCTCAGCCGGCTGTTCCAATATCAATCAACATCAATAATCAGATCCGAAGCCTTCGGGACCGTTAAATTTACTTTTAACTCAATAACTCAGTTAAAGACGATGATTTTTTCCATCACGCTCTGATTATTCCATTTTCTTGTGGTGCAATGCGGTTTGTAAAGTGGGATTTGAATAAAAGGATTTGTATTCGAAGAATGGACAGAAAAAGCAATAGTCATTTTCAATCAATAGTCTCTGCTTGGAAATATTCTGAATGTCTTAAAATACAGGTTATATTATATGTAACATTTCATTAAAACAGTATAGCTATTTTCGAAATGACAATTCATTAAATACAAACTAGAAGAAACATAGCTATAAAACCACCTGCTAAAATAGTCACAATTTTAATTCCTAATTTAAGATCCAACTTATGCTTTCACAACCAAATTGTTATTTGCTCATAAACTCTTACCAGTTATATTCATCACTTTATAATATAGAAAGCAAGTACAATAACCGTATTAGACCTGAAAGCAGAATTGTGAGCACAATAAAAACCTTTTGCGTTAAACTAATTACGTTGGCACTCATGGATAATCTGATATACATGACGACGGAAAACGCTGATATGTTTAGAACGTATATGTGTAGAATGTATAGAAAAGGATGAAGGGATGAAAATTGTATAGAACTCCTTTTCACACAAACCGCTGTGAGATAAAAGTGAAGATGTTGTGGAATGTTTTGATTTGTGAAGTGTTGTGGAGATCTTTCATCATTTTAACCCATATTATGTACTCGGTCTCCTCAATAGAACGATCTTTCGAGGTTTGAGGGAATAGTACAATACGAATGGTGACGAAACGTAATTCGTAGGTACTTATATAAATCATAATGTATGCTGGGGGTAATCGATATGTCAAAACGTATCTCTAGCTCCTTTTTGATGTCTCAATGACAATAGGATGCGGAAAATAAACTTAGGTACTTACATGTACATATAAAAAAATGAGAACCGCGCGCGCGAGCAGAGAGTAGACGAAACATGGCGGGTCGCTCACTCCTGAAAAAGACTACTCTTGCTGTCGAAACGTTGAGAGTGTTTCAACTTCTTTGTAAATACGTGAGTAATTCCCGTTGTTATAACATTAATCATTAAATGACTTTAAAGGATAATAAATGGCGTCACCATGTGCCAATGATATATTTTCTATACCAGCCTTTATCAAAAGATATTTTTACACAACCATAAGTAGGGCCTTTGTTTATACGTTTTTTCATTACAGCATTGCTGGCCCTTACAAAACGTCCCTAAATAAAGAAGTGTAACGAAACAGCCAATTTCTCACAGTGCCAAGCAAGCGGATTTCGCTAAGCCGTGAAAGAAAATGTGCTTACCGCAGTAATTTTCGTAGGGAATTTTTATAGGCGAGTTTTTATGCAAGCGGTAGCGAACCGTGAAATGTTTTCTTCCGAGGTTGATCGATTTTCAAGACGGGCCTCGGCGTAATACAGTTTGATTCAACGGTGGGGAAAAATATCGTGAGGAAACCTAGATACGCGACACTTCAAATGTATGGACTAGTTATATTTTCTGGATACGGCTGGTTACGCTAAAAGAATTGATTTGGTGTTTGGCCTCATTATTTATCCATCTATTAATTTCTAGGCATCATTATCTTTGACCCTAATACAGGTTCTATCGAACCTATCTCAGGCACCAGTCTCTCACAAAGCTTTTCCATTACGACCACTAATGTATGTAATCTCAAGATTATTATTTCATTCAAAATCCACAACATATGTAACCCTTATTGTAAGTACTGTTTTGTGAAAGAAAATAAGGTTATATTTTATTTTATTGACCCGATGAAATATTATTTTTTATATTATTTTTCCTAGGAAAAGACTTTATATATAACAGACTATTTGTATACACGATGAAAACCATTTATATAGACTAACCTACTTACTCTCAAAGAATTCGATTCACAACGCTATATTTGTAAATGAATAAGCAAGATAGTGTCCTGATTCGACCATTCACGGGATGAATTGGGCAATCTCTTTTGGGTCGATTTGACCCCGGGATTGTCGGTAAGTTTGAGGCGTGAAAGGGTTAAAAGTTTCAGGGTCTAGTTAATGTTGATTTTGTGAATATTAAACTGATATTTGTATTGTAATGATATATTTAGTTAAAATTTATTGTAGGTTTTTGATCAGTTGGTTAAAAACTTCCTTTTTCGAATTTCATAAAAATACGCCTCATGTCTTTACCCTCGTCATTATAGATTTTCAAAATTAACAAAAAAATTCGCCTATGGATTTAAAAAGAAATAGTTTTTATATTCAATATAATATAATAAACATTTGGGCATAAAAAGGATTTATTAGTTGAAACTTTGATACCTACTTATGCAACTTACTATTATTACTTATTACCTTTTCTTTTTTCTATTTTTACCTCAAATCAAAACGATCATAGCATAGCATAAGCACCCCTGCACGTTTCCACTGCTGGGACACTGGGAAGAAGAAATTTACTAGCAAAAACTGTTCAGCAGATTATGTACCAATGTGACATCTAGCCAATAACGTCATGAAAAGACCCATTTTACGACACTCGTAAAACTTATCGGGGGTCAAGTAGATGGTGTATTGGGTTAAAGGTCGTATTTTATTAAGATCACTACACCGAATTCATCATTTTTATATCAACCTATATTGGATCCTACTTAATGGTACAGGTCTCCTCAATATGCCTCTTTACAGCAGCATCATAAATTAGTTAATGTTTTGTGTATGTTATTGACAATGCCTCTTTACAGCAGCATAATTAGGTACATTATTTGATTATTTATATTTTCATGACATTCCTTTTTAATGTCAAAACAATACCTAGCTTTTAATTTGACAATGCCCATATACAGCAGCATTACTTAATTAAGTTTTGTATTTTATTGACATGATAAATATTGACATGAATGAATCCTAGACATACCTATGTCCTTACTTTAATTTAATGTATTCTATTTTATGTAATATTTGACATGTCATTAAACTTTAAATTTTGATTATTTTTTAATAATACATAGTTATTAATTATTACTATTATAATTTAATGTAACTTGTTGACGTGACTAAGTGTTCTGTGATGTTCCTATAGTTGTAAATAAATGAATATGAATGAATATGAATAATACAACCCATTAAAGGTAAGTAAGTATATAAATAAATAAATAAATATTACTGGACCATTCACACAGCAACATTTCGCCCCGTGGTAAAGCTCAAAGCTATAGTATATTTTATATTTATGTGTATTTAATTATAGCGCCTATATATAACACCGAACGGGTTTCCTCACGATTTGTTCCTTCAACCTCAGATCTATTCACCCACATAAATTCATCGGAGGGATTCGAACCCACAACCGACAGAACGACTTATTGACTTATACATTCAAAGACTTGTACATAAAACTTTAAAAATCAATTTAGGTCATGGGGGTCTAAAAAATATCTGGGAGGCCTTTGCCCTACAATAGGACACCATAGAATAGACTATTGAAAAAAAAAATGTATCTTTTAGGGGGAATTCAGTACCTATAACGTTTTAGATAGATAGATGGGACGTTTCATTTAGTTTTTTCTCTAATTTAGTCCACAATAATTCCCCAACTAGCAACAAAGCCTTGTTATTCACGTAGAAATAATAAAGTCACGTAAACGTAACGAACCGTAACGTCAAACTGACGTAAACACGTTTTTCTAAGGTTTACGCACCGAGTAGGCATTTCCGATGCTCAATACAAGCGAGATTAGTCCTAAATCATTTGTAATAAGGTTTATTATTGTGAAAACTAGGTTACTTTGATCCTTGAATCGAAAATTGCTTAGCAATTTATGATGTCAACGGACGTTTCGGTAAATGACTGAATTGAAGGTTAGTTTTTAAGTTGCGGGAAAAGTAAATTTATAAAAGAAATAAAATAAATTTGATTATGTATTAGATAAAGTAATTAAGATAACGAAAAATGTATCGTAAAATTGTGTAAGTACATGGAGTTCAGTAATAATAACTGTCAGTAAATATCAACAATCTGTATTCGGTTTAGGACATACAATATGTAATTAGAATTACAACTACGATAGAAAATACATTAGGTTTAATACATTACCTACCTACTTAAAATAAAAATTTCCACATCGTTGAGAGAGAAAAATACAATGTTCTAAATTTTTATAATATTCATTTTTTTATACTAAAATGGACCTTACTATTTATCCATATTATAATACTTCTTTAATTCAAATTTCGAAAGCAAATCCGTACTAACAGCAAATGGGCTCTAAATTCAAATTTCAATTAAGCCCGATTGGTTCTAAAGTCAATGACGTAATCATGGGCCAATCAGAGGAAGGTGCCTTTATGTGGGACGTCCTATTAAGGAACTAATTATGGTAAAGGGCTTTATAGCATAAGGTTATAAGGGGAAATCATTCATTACTATAATATTGGCTAAAAGCTTTCTATGGTTACATAATGTTGATTAACTTGTATTATGAGGATTATTGTGTTTGTGATTTTGGAAAACTGGATTGAAGTCCAAAGATACTTGTATGAATTGTATTCATTGACTTGTCCAATTCATCATCATATTAGCCGTCAGACGTCCACTGTTGGACTTAGGCCTCCCTTAATATCCAGTTGTTCCGGTCAGATGCGTCTTCATCAACCGTGAACCAGCTAATTTTACCAACCACATCCACCTTTTTGGCCCATCTGTTCCCCGAGCCACTGTATATACTACTGAATATAGTACAAGCCCATTTCATACCCCAGCACCACACGACCACAAGGCTTATACTAATGTAATGGAATATTGATTAGTTATGAAATGGGTCAAAACGGGCATAAACACACTAAAGATAGTCATACATCGTCCTCACGCGATACTTAAACCATTATTAGTAAACTCATTTTTATACTGATTAAAAGTAGTAAAGTATTCTCGTAATGTTTAGTGACAGTTTGCTTATAATCGTGATGTCTTTGAGTTTAAAATGGTTTTTAGTATAGCTGAACCAACCTCTGTGGCGCAGCGGGAGTAGGTCTGCCTGCGACTGCAAGAGGTTGCGGGTTCGATACCCACTTTGGGACATTTGTGCAATCTGCAAATATTTGTTCCGGGTATTCCGGTCGTTTTTAGCAATACCTTATAATATTCATATATGTGTGTTTTTGATAATTAAAACAAAAATTGTATTTTAATATTATTTATTTTTTATTTTTATTATTTAGAAAATTGGCACCCGCAACAAAAGCTTAGAGATTACCATAAGGCTAGATTTTGCTGTGTGAATTGTCCAGCAATATATTGTGACATTCACCAACCCGCATTGGCAAATCTCTTTTTAGAGAACTCACTGTATCCCAGCAGTGGGAACGTAAACAGGTGCGCTAATAATACAAAATTTCGTGTTTAAAACAATAGCGCTATTTAAAAACATGCTCAAAGCTATCCCTATAAGCTTTACGTCAGGTTACATAACAGAAACATTACCCTGAATAATTATTCCAGGGTTGTCAGTACATTACGGGCGGCCATCCTTCAATTAAGGACCCTGGAGACTTGCGTGTCAGCCCTGACCTTGGCATAGCATTGGAGTTTTTGTCAACATTCAACAATACCTGGAAATAAGAGTTTGCCATTAATCATTTAATTGTTTTGCTTTTACCTATGGCTAAATGGCTGTTGCCTAAAAACTCACCCTCGGGTCAATCTGAATCGGGCTTTCTTGGAATTCTTGGGCCAAAATAGTAACATTTTTTTTAATTTTAGCCCAAGAAAAGTCCAGTGGATCATAATGACTGAGCGATTAAACTTGCGTTTTGGACAAAACGAAGGAAGCTTGTTGATAACATATTCAAAGATACAACGTAGTATGCGTAGGTACTACGTACGTAGGATATAAAGAAAAAATCTTATTGTGGAACCGAAAATTTAATTAAAAAAAGCATTAAAATATTTATGTAATTGTTCCTTAACTCGGAATATTTCATGTTGGCACAGGTCAATCCTAGTTCAGGCTATGTTATATTTTGAACTTATATATGATTTTATATATATTATGTATTTCTATAGACGATAAATCAGGGGACTTTACCCTTAACTTCGATGGCTTTAGTAAAATGATTGAAATACATTCAAAATATTTAACTAAAAGATAATAATGTAATATATCCATCATAGCAGTTAGTCAGATAACGGATATTAAAATAATTATCACGTTAAAAATGAGGCCACGTATCCCTATAATTAGTTCGTGACATCACGACAAACTAATGTATGTATTTGTATATCGACGGTGGAAAGCGGAAATGTCGTAACTTCATTTTGACCATTTTGACTTTTGCCATTATCTGATGTAGAAAAAAAAGCCGCGTCGAATGGTCTATGTCACGTTTTCCTACGATGATTTTTTAAACAGATACGACCATAGATTTTTCCTTGTTTTTGTACTGATCGTAAGAAATATTGTCGTAACTTGAGCAAAATCGGCTGTTTTTTTAAATAAAACAGATACGCCCTCACGCCAAGAACACAAAATAGTTACTACTTTGTTTATGAATCACTAAAACGGCTTCGAATAAGATACGACATTTCTGCCGCTCAACAATTTGACGTTGACCGAGATACGACAATTCTGCCCCTACTAATGCAGGCATATGAAACAGTTAACACATTTTAAACAATCAATTTTATGTCAATATCGTACTTATACACCAAAAAAATAGAGCTATGTTTTGTCTGAAGAGATAAGTAACGAGCCTTATACAACGTTTTGACCGCGATTCAGTACATGCGTGAGTGCGAATGTAAGAAAGCAAATTTGTCGCTGCTTGTGAAAAAGTTTTCAAATGCAAGATAAAATATAAGAGGATAATTAATACATCTCCAAGAGTTCTGGTAAGTATTGGAATAATAAATTAAATTATTTTTTGCATGTTTCGAGTCAATGATTTTATTATAAAATTGTCAGGACAGTAAGCCGTTGTTAGTAAGTTATTTGAATATTGTAGAAAAGTACCTTTTGTATGCGCTGTGGTTGGAAAATAATAACTTTTAAAAACGTTTAATGTAATAAAATTATTTGTTTAGGGAGATATTGGTAAACAAATAACACCTGCAAAACACAATTTGTTTGCCTCTTCGTGCGTAATCGCGCGGTTTTGTAACTTTTTACTTAAAATGAACAATAAGAAGAATAAGATTGTAAAGATAGGTACTTACATTATTAACAAAAAGCTTACAATTGTCCTTTATAAGTTTTTTTTTGTATAGTCAATTAAAAAGTACATATTGGTACTTTTTAGCTAGTTAGTAACATACTTTTAATTTTCAGGTGGTGTTAGGGAGCAGCCCCAGCATCTAGAAGACCTTAAGCGAACGCTCCCAGAGCTAGACATCTAGCTTTGAACGATGAGTACTTACCAACATCTAGGTTTATGTAAATCATACATAACATAAGGTAAATACATAGGTTTATTAACCTCCTTGGTAGACAACGTTGCCATCGTGCTGATGGTCCCGGTTTCGATTCCCGACTGGAGCCCATATAAGAAAGATGAGTTAGGATTATGTTTCGTAGTCTGAATTTTTCATAAAGTAATTGTTGGTCTCTGGCACATTGTGTGGTGCCTTCCATCTTAATAATAGTATCACCCCATCTCCTGCCATGGCCGTGGGTGTCGTAAAAGGTCCTAAAAGAACATCAAAAGATGGGCAGCAGCGACCTTGTGGGAGGCAGTATGAGTAGGTATATCATCACACTGCGGGTGCCTTCTTAGCTAGTTAGTAACATACTTTTAATTTTCAGGTGGTGTTAGGGAGCAGCCCCAGCATCTAGAAGACCCAGAAAATGTGTATTGCAACATTTAAAAAGACAGATCCAGATGTTATGCTCATGAAAAATTCCATGCTTCCAGATGCAAAAATACGGTTTGTGGGAGGCCTATGCCTTTTGTAATAAGTACATAATTGTATTGTTCTAAATTTTTATTTTAGGTAATTTCGTAAGAAGTACATGATTGTTTTATTTTGCTATGTTCCTTGCAAAGGTACAAGTTTTTTTATATAAGAAGAAAATTGCTTTAGTTTTCTTTTAATTGAGGTATTTTATAACATGATTCATATTATTATATTCTATAAGATATTTTTAATTTTGCTGTCAAAACATTTCTTATAATACAATAAAAATTTTAGATTCAACATAAAGCTTTTTATTTTGATACATTCATCGCCTTTTCATAAGTTAAAACAAAATATAGATATAGTTTAATATAATGAACAAAGATACAACAAATTTGACACTCAAGAATATATGTAATTTCAGTTGGCCATACATTCATCTCAGAGATACGACATTTCTGCTGCTTGAAATTGAAACATCAATTGTCGTAACTTGTCACAAATCAATGTTGCACTAACTTTACGGTAATTTGAGCAAAATGATTAAGTAGCTTTTAAAAAAGTTTAGATACATTCCAAGTTTCACCTTTCTATCTCTTATAATAAAAAAGTTATGAATTTTCAAAAAGGTTTTTTGGCTCTACTGAAAACCTGGGTTTTGAAGATACGACATTTCCGCTTTCTTCCGTCGATATATTAACGTGCAATAAATGTGTATGTTTGTTCGTCACGCGTCGGGGCAATGAACTAGGTAAAGTATAATCGATAGGCTGTGTACTAATTTACGATATTTTTTTAGATAAGATAAGATTATTCTAAATTCTAATAACTGTTATAGTTAAAACCCGATATAAGTATAAACGTGGTTTCATTGTTAAAACTAAAAAGAGATTATTATATAATGTCATTGTTGTATCTAGAATTTACTTCTACCTAAAATGTTATATCAGTTAAGCGTAGGTAGTTCTTCTTATCTCTTAGAAAATAACACGTTTTATTATTTTAAAATAACGATAAATTTAATTTGATTTGGTCCTAGCAGATTATACTCACGTAATATTAATATTTTATTAAAGTAGCTATAATTAGTGTATTATAGCTTTCCAAATTAAACATTTCAATTTCTAACAGTAATAGAGAAAATGGTTCAATATATTGTATAATTTATACCAAAAGTCGGCAGGTGGTGCTACCAACCAGCCTGGTAGGTTAGCGTGGTGATTATACCAAATCCTCCAAGACCATTATTGAGTTAAACTCATCCTTATATAGTGAAGCATACTATGGGTAGGTATTAGTATAATAGGAAATTATTTAATATCCAAATTATGAAATCATTTTCTATATAACCAATTGATTAATAATTTAATAATCTTAAATATCAATCATGTTAATCTATTTTAAGATATACTCAAACATTTAAATATAACTCAGAAAACTCTCAAAGTGGAATGATTAATGTACGTTCCGAAGTTCGTACTATTAGAAAACACATGTGCTCAGAAACTTGTTTAATATTGCAGAACGAAGAAGAGAAATGTTTTCAAGTTGTGCTGTAGCTTTGGGAATTCAGGAATGGTAAGTAGGTATTTTTATATACATTTAATAAACATTATAATCTTAAATTCATAATCTTAAGTGCACTGCGGACCGGCGAGTGGGCGTGATCCGTGTCCTTGCAGTGTCCTTGATCCTGAAGAGGTCCCACGTTCTGGGACGAAATCGGTTGATCAATAGTCTACGTAAATAAGGTTCGTGTATTGCCCGTTTATCTCAATATGAATTTATCAAACCACGACAGTTTTTATTATAATCTTAAGTGGGAGTACAGAGGACTTTTATTCCAAAGATTGTGGGTTCAAACCCCGCAAAACATATGGATTTTTTTCTTCAAATAGTATGTGAGCTTTAAATGTGCTAAAAATACGTCAGCTTTTAACGGTGAACGCAAACATCGTGAGGACACCGGCTTATTCTAAAAACTTGGCTGAGTTTGAAGGACATGTGGCATTCATCAACCCGCTTAATATACACAGAGATCTTAATATACACACATAGATTATTATTTTTATTATACTTATATAAAACACCCCGTCACACGGACAAACATTTTAAATTTTTTTAATTGGGAATCGATCGACATCTACCTACAGTACCTACATAAATATTAATACGTGGAACAAATTGTGAAAGTTCAAGATTATGTAATAGTTCGCCGAATATTTTCAATAAGGACCCTTCGTAAGTCTATTTATTTTATTCATGCACCCCTGTCTAGTCAATTCTGATCGAGATGTATCAAACGAACCCCTGCTTAAAGGGATAAGACCTTATTTCTGATTCATCCAAAGTTTATGTTATCGAAGAACATGAAAATCACTTTTTAAACTATTATCATATGATTGCAAAATATGGTTTTAGAAACAGACTTTTTGATTTGACAGATTGAAAGATGGCGTTTGAAATGTGTCCCAAGAAATTTTGTCCCAAACGTCAGCAACTCTTTGAAACAGTGTCGAAATATCAGAAAACCCAAAAACATTTCAATCATTTGTATTTAGTATAATAAAAATATCTATCTATGTAGTCTAATAAGTTATATATCAGAAATCGTAACACAAGCTTCGAGTTTACCACGGGGCTAGATGTTGCAGTGTGAATTGTTCAGCAATATTCATCGAAAAAGTATAGTAAAACCATTCTAAAAATGAACTCCCCTCCACAAAACCGTGATGATTTCAACGTGTGAGAGGAAATACAGAAAAACAGAATACACAGAAAAAAAAAATACAGAATTCGGTGGAGGGGCGTTCATTTTAGAAATGGTTTTACTATACCTAAGTATGAATGAAAAGTAAGTAAGTATAAATAAAATTCAACTTTCTGAAAATCATCAACAACTTGAATGAAATTCATCATCATCATCATCCTCTTGTCCTTTTTCCACATTATGTGGGGCCGTTTTGTAAAATTATGATGAATTAAATTAATCTAAAAGGTACCTTTTCCCTTTCGCCTGTAGGTTTTCAAACAAGACCTAAAAATGTTGTTGATATAATGGTAATTGAGGTCTTTTAATGTTTGTAAGCTGTGATTTAAATGTTACCTATGCCAATTTTAAGCTAAATGGACAGATTAACCCCATTAGGCTAGGAATATATTTAGTAAGATATGTAACAAGTATTTACAAAAAGCATTTATGTACATTACATTTATAAAAATCCTAAAATTCTAATTCGTCACCAGATTATAAAGTGTCAAGAATGCTGGCGGGATTGCCGTAACCCAAAAAGCAGATTTATTTTTGTCTATTAAAAATTAAAACTAAAGTTGCACCTGGCCGGATAGAACAAAATATTCAAACGGGTTCCAAATTTAAAAAGATAACGACAGGATGCCACGAAAATAAACAATATAATCATTAAATCAATTCGTGGAATAATGACGTTTTGAATGTCAATTACATAATTTCGAATGCCTTTGATATTGTGTCGTAAAATATTAGTACCTAACCTAACTAGCTGACCCGCTCGCGTCTTCGCACGCTTTATTCCCATGTTTTTTCACTAGGCTACCACGACCATATTAAACCAAAAGTAAGTACCTTAATGTTCTTAATGGCCCAGCTGTTCTTGAGTAATAAAATTGCAACGAAAAGTGACATCGAATTTTTTTTTTGAAGTTTGCATAGGACGGTGTGGTCCAACAAAGTCCTTCTCAATAAATAAATAAATAAAATAAAACGTGGCACTGCTATTTATACATATAATAAATGCAAGATTGTTTTAGGTGATTCATCGAATATAGGACTAGACAAGATACATACCTAGTGTAAGCGCCGTGTTTACAAACAACTCATTGACTGAAAAAGTTGACAACATGCCAAGTCTACAAGACAGATATAGTACAAGATCCGGCGACAAGATCAATGCACTTATCGAGTTTTTACTTCAAACTATAAATTTACACGTTATTATTATTTTGTTATTATAAGTAATTATTACAATTATGAGAATATTTATACGTCCACTCATTGACCAATGGAGCAGATCATAAATAAACAAATAAATTATCAGTGCTGACTACAATAGTTGCAATGACCTAACCTAGGTTAGAACCCCTAAATTAATATTTCTATGTAAGAACATTCATTTGTGTTTTTTATGAGAGATCAATTGAAATCCTTTTAGAAATTATGATATATATTTTTTACTATTACTCTTTAAATTAAAGACTAAAAAGGTTAGGCCATTGCAAAAATTGTAGTCAGCACTGATATCATTATATGATATCATATAATAATGATTAATAATTAAGTGTACAATGTACGATGATTCTCATAATTTTACTAACTACTTTTAATAACTAGAGCACACTAATGATTGATGCGTCCGCAATCACTACTATAATTATTTAGAACACAATGGCTTATAAATAATTATACATATGTAGGTGTTAATTCAAGGTGACCCGTTTGCATATCTATAGTCATAATAGTGCCCTCATTTCCAAGGATATAAAGTATTTGTCATTTATGCTAATTATCGTATAAAAATGAAGCACAAATGATCGATAATGACTTTTTGTAAAAAAAATTGGATTATTATGATTAGTAATTAATAATTTTAATTAAAAACGTACGACAGTTTGGTTAATGCGGCAAAAAAAAACTTAACTAATGATAATACCTGATTATCTATCTACCAATAGTGTTAAATGTGAACATGCAGAATTTTAGTCTTAACAACTACTTACACTTTAATAAAGCCGTATTTTTTGAAATACTTAATTATCTTTATATGCATCTAGTGTGCAATTCTCTTAAAAAACCTTTTTTTTTAATCCTTTAATACTCAGGCTAAAAGTAAAATATAGATAGAGCTAATTTGTCTTGAAGAATCCTGTTTACGCAACTGCATTTGATGTTACCAAATAATCGATTTTTAAATCGCTCACGACGCCTCACAATTTTCACGAGAAATCGCAAGAAAACAGATATATTGATCCTTAACCCCTCAGCTATACTTATCCCTTATACCTATCCCTTCCAGCTGTCAAAGGGCTTCGGTATCTCACCCCGGCACTCCCTTTATCATGAAATTACAAGATACGTTCGCGCATAAGAAAATAATTTACGTAGTAAATCCCTTTTTAACGCGCCTAAGGTGTAAGCGGAAGCGATTTGAAATATATTGAGCGAGTGACGTAAGCGAGTTTGAGTTTACACTCGTAGGAAGTAAAAACATTATACATTTTATAAAAGTTTAAAAGATAAGGAAATACTGGAAATATCATACAATTGTATACCAAACCCTATAATAAGGTACTTAAATTTCTTCTCTTTAAGTTAAGTGATTTGTATTGTATTGTATTAAGTTAATCAGACGATCTATTATTATTAATATTCACTTTTTGTATCCCACAGCTAACTGCTAGGCACACAAATAAGACCTCCTGATTTTGAACCAATTTGGCCTAGAGAGTATTTCTCTCTTTCATATAACATAAATATTGAATAAAATAAAATTACTATAATAAGAAAATTCAACGTAAATAAGGTTCGTATGTATTGCCCGTTTATCTCAATATAAATTTTTATAGTAAAATACTATAATAAGCTTATAACTTAGACCAAACAAGATAGAAGCCCCTGTGAAAAAATTACGGAATTACCCCGACAGGCAGTTAGGAGGTGATCGAGTGCCGTCAGTCGACTCTAACCGAACCTTCTCGATTATTTAGCGATTTTAGCGCTTTAACGTGTTCTACATTCAAAATTTGAATTGGTTATTCCAATTTTGATTTTGCCTCTGATTATATAGAGACTCTTTAGTAAGATCTTCATTTAATATTTGAATACTTCTAGTAATCGAATCTCTAATTTGATTATGGTCGTTCAGATGACATGCACCTAATAATCATCATAGTAAGTAGATATTTTAAAATATTCGTATGTTCCTTCGAAGTTGAAATATGTATTATTCAAAATAAAATTATGCCTATGTCATCACGCATACGTTTTTGTAGTTTTTAAGTTTTCTATGTAAATATTGATGATTGGGGTGTGTATTATAGAATTATCTTATCTTTTCACATTGTTTAGATCCTGCAATCTTGAAAACCCACGTTGCATTACCTGAAAAAGAAAAAGTGTTTTAAATTTTTGTTTAAAAGATTCAAAATATTTCTTAAGAATATTTCTTAAATTATCTTTTTAATTTTATCTCTCAGCGTTTATTTACAAGTCAAACCACGGGTTTTAAAACCCTTTAAACTTAAACTTTATAAACGACTCCACATTAATCTTATTTTCTTACAAAATTGTCGAAAACATCGATTCGCGTTAATTTGTAATACGGGTCCAATGTCATATCCTTGACACTGAACACAAAGACTTCAAATTTACATGAAAATCAACTTTATTACGTTGCGAAAAGGTTCATTTTCTTCATTAATATTTATGATCTAAATTAAAACGCAAAATAAACGATATACGGGTATGAATTTATGTTTTCGGGGAATCGTTCGTCATTGAAGTTGAATTTGGGATGCTAAAACTGAATTTATTTTAGAAGTGTTTTATATAACATGTTTTTGTCTTGTAGAGTCGAAATCATCATCATCATCACCCCTATTTACGTTCCCACTGCTGGGACACAGGAAGTTCTCTCTTGACGAGACAGATTAGACCTTAATTCACCACGCTGGCAAAGTGCGGGTTAGCGAATGTCACATGTTCAATCTTTGCTAATTTATCAGAATTTTTCGGTTTCCTCACGATGTTTGCCTTCACTTTCACAGATTTTTGAACAAGCGTTGTTTGTTAGTAAAATGATTTTTTTACGTAAGTATACAAAAATGAACAAACTTGGCATTTTAGTAAATAAATAATGTTTATAGTCATATGAAGAAAAAAACACAAAGATATTCAAGGAAAAAGGTTTTGGTAATAATTTCTCCACATAAACAATTTTACAAATAACATACGAATATGAACTTTATATATAGGTAGCAGTAAATCGTTTATTTTTGACATAAGTCAGCGATCGCGAACAAGGGCGTTATAAATAAACTTTATGATCAAGTTCAACAAGCGAATAAAATCAAAATAACCAGAACATGCGAAACGTATTTAATTTTATAACAGAGTGGGCATTGAAATATAATTCAGATGATTTATACATATACAACGTCTGCGTGAGTTCATAACTATCTCTTTACACATAAAACATCATGTTTTTGTCTTCGTTTTTTTTTTTAAGTTTTAAAAGCACATTGCTTTCAGATAAAGCAGCAAAACGTCTTTACAATTATTTATTTAACAAAATCCTCTCATAACATTTTCTTATAACTGAGCTTATTACGACCAAAAAAAGTATTTAAGTACTATTTAACGATTTAATCGGACCAGCCGTTTTGAGATTAGCGCGTTCAAATAAACAAACTTTTCAGCTTTATAGTAGGTAAAGATAGTAGAATATTATACCAATACCTATTCCATTCGTCGTATTCTAAAAATAATTTGAATATCTATTTAGATCAGCTGACGATCGAAACAAAATAAAATAAAATATAGATCTCTGCCCTTGCGGGGTCAATCGCACTCGTTGGAATGCAATGTCATGACACTACATTGACATTCCCGACTTACATCTCACACAATTATCAACCTTGGCACCTACCACGTAATGATTACTTCTCTATCACTGGACCACAGTTACTTACGACCTTATGAAACTTAGTATTCATCGATGCTCCAAACAATTTTAAACGGTATTCCATTTACAAAAAGTTGAAATCAGTACGCCTGGAACAAACGAATTCAATTCCTTTTTTAAGCTGTATTGAAATTTAAACTTTATAATGTACAGAATAACGTTCACTTTCTTGTAATATTGCTTGTTAGATAAGTCGTTTTATTAATTTGTCATTCCCGTCAATGGATTTTCAAATTTGGACTACGTATTTTACTTTTAGATGAGCAGTGTTATATGTGAGATATACTGTCATTGGATTTTTGTTTTAAAGCTTTAGGTTTTAGAGTTGGTTTTCGTTTGAGAGGAATATACCGGCTAGCTTTATGCAGTTTTTATTGTGGTAGGGTCAGAAGCCTTGTAATACAAGTCACGATGAAAACAGTCTACGCGAGTTGGATCAAAATAAACGCTTTTGGAGAAATAACTACATAATATAAACTAAATATTCGGAGAAATAAAATAGTACAGGTACAATATAATATACATACCCATTAATGTAAGATAGGATAGGTACTATAAGCTTTTACGGAGTTAGCAAGTTCTCATATTTTCACAAAATTTCACAGAATTCGGCCATGCCGTTTCAGAGGAGTATGTAATTAACATTGTGATTGTGACACGAAAATTCTATATC
Source organism: Chloroclystis v-ata (assembly GCA_963691955.1). Taxonomy (NCBI): domain Eukaryota; kingdom Metazoa; phylum Arthropoda; class Insecta; order Lepidoptera; family Geometridae; genus Chloroclystis; species Chloroclystis v-ata. Next base: position 3,515,459 of record OY829909.1, on the reverse strand, counting down.
TATTGATGAGAATTAACCTACTTTTAGAAAGTATCTTAATCTATAACTTCTATTGGGTGTTATATATGTATAATAAAAAATATCTATATATGTATGTACCGTGAAACACTCCAACATTGCCCACATTTTTCGAATAATTACAATTTTTGTTATTTTTTTGTATGGGTATGTATGTAGTATATTATATTAAGTATATCAGAAATCTAGCACCCGTAACACAAGCTTCGAGCTTACCACGGGGCTAGATGTCGCTGTGTAAAATTGTCCCGTAATATTTATTTATTTATTTTATTTATTAGGTACTTACGAAAGCTACATAATATAATGCAGACAAAGCCGAGGGTTGGCACGATAGAACGTCTAGAATAAGTAATTGCAGACAGTTCAGTTTAATTCCGCGGCTAAGCCGCAAGACGTGCAGCGACATCTATTGGCTCATCGAGAATTCACTCAAGAATGGGTGCGCGCCAAGTTTGTAACATGTTGAAGTTTGTTTCCAGTGTCTAAATTAGCTTTACGATATATATTTTTTTATTAATATATAAATTATATTGTACTAGCCGACTCGCCCACAGTTTTGCTTGCGGTATTTTTATTTTCTACAGTTTTAGTAAATAAAATATTATAAACCCTTTTATGGCACAAATCAGCTCTTACTACTTTTTTTGTGCTAATACATATTGCTTATTGTTTATGTGTCTGTTCATATTAATGTGTATGTGTGTACAAAATAAATGTATTTTCTTTCTTTCTATTATGCTATATTATATAAACGACCTATATGTAGATACCGAAAAAAAACGCTATGGAAGATTTAAAGATTTATGTCATTTATTTCACGGACGTCCGATGGCTGAAATGATGATGAATACGGGAAAATAGATTTTCCCCATTGCCTTAATAATATTGTTTTGACACCGTTAATGATAAACCCAGCGAAATTTTATTCTATTTATAATATTACCCATCCATCTTATTTATTTACAATGGCCCGTATAACATCCTAACTCAATAAATACTCATAAATTAGGTGCGAGCCACGAATGAATTGACCCGGGCGTTTTTATTAGCAACTCAATCATGGTTGACTTTGACATTGGGTTGACAGCAATGATTTTATTGCTATATAAAATCATTGGTTGACAGTCAATGACCTCAATCATCATCATTTCAGCCAGTGGACGTCATTTGTGTTGGACATACCTAATATTCTTTTTATTATTAAAAATATTATTATTAATAAATAGCCGCCCTATACCAGTAGCTTCTTGTCCAAGTAGTCTTTAGGATTTTAAAGTTACAAAACAATACAAATAGCTTTATTGTAACACCAACAATATACAGGACAATACAAGAAAGAAACGGATACATAACAGTGGCACAATGGGCGGCCTTATCACTAACAGCAATCTCTTCCAGGCAACCTTGGGATGGAAAGAGAATATTGCACATGCATTGGCGTTAAAGTTAAATAAGACTCTATTGGACATTGTACGAATGGGGACAATTTGCCCACAAATTTTGCAGCTATCCATAGAGTAAAACAGATAGAAGCGACTCAGCATGCAGTTTGCATATTAATTGCTCAATCTAAGATCTCTGACGTGACTGATGCTCTATTGTCTATAGCCGGTAGACTCGCGTTGCTGACATGATTTCCATTCCATTGTAATATAATTTTATTTTTCTTTTTGATTTATACATTATAAATCAATAATAAAAATAAAATGGGGTTTATCTTACAAAACATTACATACTTACTAAATCTTTCTTATGTATACACCTACATATTTTAAAATTGTGTACAGAAACTTATTAACAACAAATAACTATTTCACTTTCAAAATTTTCGTGAGTTATACTATTCATTTTATAAAACGGGAATTACTCACTTATTATTTACACAGGAGTTAATGTGTAAATACGTGAGTAATTCCCGTTTTATAAAATGAATAACAAATAACTAGCTTCCGATAGCCTTTCTCAAGCTCCGTTCCCACTGCCGGGACACGGGGATTTCTCTCTTGACGAGAGAAATCACGCTGGCCAAGTGCGGGTTGGTGAATGTCACATGTCCTTCAAACTCTTCAAAGTTCTCAAAACATGCCACTTCTCTCACAAGTTGGTTTTGATAATGAGACATTTTCTAGACAAAAAGTGATCGTTTATCCTTATCTAGATAGTTTTATGGAGTATTAACATTCTGCGCACCAATTTTTGAGTACCAAAATTTGCGCACCAATTCTATTTATTAAGGAGTGTCGAATGTAAAGTCATTAACGAGTCATTATGCCTTGTCTGCAACAGTTTGTGCAATTATGGAGTACAGGCACTGTCCTCTGCGCCGCCAGGCAGTAATTGACGTTGTGTGTAAGGCAATAAGGTATAAATTTGCATATCTGTACGCTTGATACAATAGACTTGATAATTGATTGGTTGAAAAGTTTAAGTCAGTATTCAGTCTTCAGTTTTGATAAATAAATTAAATTCACATAAATGGTTTTACAAAAGAGGCACTCAAATCAATATTAATCAATAGACAATAGAATGCCTCTCTTGAAGATTACTATTCAGTTCGGTTGGAGACAACATGTACTATTTAAAAAAGTATTTTGAACAGGCTAGTAAATGTAACCTACCTATAGTATGTTTTTAAACCGCTATAAATAGTCAAACACTAAATAAAAGCTAAAACACAGTCATTATTGGAAATAAGACGATTCGCTCTATCCCTCAAAGAAAAAATATATCGTCAAATCTACTACTCCTACTACTCCTACTCGTATATCGTGGAAACAATTAATAGGTACAGATTTACATATTACCAGCGATAAATTCAGTTTAAAAACCATTGAATTTTCATTGAAACACTCAATTTCAACACTAAAAGTACGTGTGAAATTCAACAAAATTCCTGAATTTTCCGAATATAGCGTTTCGAATTTTGCGGTAATGCTGAAACAGCCGCCTCAGCGAATAGCTGAATGCAGATATTTCCACTGCTTTAATTTAAAACAAAATTCACATTTTACAGTTTAAGTTTAACAGTTTCGTATTTTGTTTGATAAAACACTATTTGTGCCCGCGACTAATTTTTTTTCAATAATACATATCTACTGAATAATAATAATAAATAAAAATCACTAATAATTACGTCGGTCATGGAGTAAGTTTGTTTTCAGAGATATTGTATATAGGCTCAATATACGATACTGAAACTACATAATATAATTAATAATTAATATAATTCCCGTTGTCCCCGGTGACCGGGGACGTGGTCACCGGGGACAACGGGAAGGAACCATAATATTGACGATATTTAGATTTCTTTTCTGTATGTATGCTTGTTCCGCCATAACTCTTAAACCAATGATCAGATTTTGATAAAATTTGCTAAGTAGCCCATATATCTGAATAACACAATACTACATGTTTACCCGGGAAAAGCCGCGAGTGGAAGCTAGTGTAAAAGCCACAGTGTAAACCTAAGCAGTACAGCAAATACTAGAGTTGGAAAACAACATAACCTAGGCTAATGTTTAGTACAAACATGTTAACATTTAGAGCTTTGCTAATATGGGGAGTACATTTGCGTGTTATTGTACTGAAGTTTGTTTAGCTGTATTTGTGAAATTTTAAGCTAACTGAGACCCATGGCTTTGTTTGCGTTATACATTTTCCCTTGTTAAAAATATGTTTGCCTATACTTTTGTTTGACATGTCTGTTATGTAATATAACGTTATGGTAAATAAATACATTGAAATTGATACACAAAGGAATATACCTATTACTAAGAAATAAATTACCAAAAAAATTTAGGTTTTATACATACACATAGAAAATTATAAAATGATTAATACTAAATTGCTGTAGCTACATCGCTCCTCAAGATACCTACTTCTAGCTTACTTCCGAATGTTGGTATTCAGGTAATAGGTATGGACCTGTATTACCTGAATACCAATAGACCATATACACACAAAATTTATTACTCAAGCTGCACTTAACTCAAGTCTTCAAGAAACAAAAAAGGGCGTTTTCCATAGAAACAACAGTATTAGTCCGGGATCCGTAGTACATGGAAATCAAGAGATTACTAACAAGCTAATTTTTGGTGAGTAGCTTCGTCTCGATGAGACGTCCAAAAATATCCTATACCCAACTCTCGATTGTGGTAGCTAACAGAGATATCAAGGATTAAAAAAAACAAGGATGTAAAACCGGGATAACGGACCACGAAATTTGTAGTTCGCCCTGAAAACGAGAAAATACATTTAAAAACCAGAGAGATACCTTTGGAATTTGTATCAACAAACGCGCATATCAAACACATACAGATATATGTATATACAAACACATACAACCGGCAATCAATTTCCTAAGAATCAGAATCCACGGAAGTACCAGCTATCCCCGAAGATTTATCACTTCAAAGAAACGACTGATCTTGAAAGGTTAAGTCACAGCTTAGGTTGAGACAGCTTGTTTAGTTAGGAAATTCTTGATATTTACCGCGCGGGCTTAACTGCATTATATAGGTATTGTTTATGATCCCATCATATAACGTAGGTGGAATAATTAGGTTAGTTTTCGCTGTTTGTTTCTATGTCTTATTTCATACATGTTCTGCGACGCTGGAGGTTGCAGGTTCGATTCCCGCCTTGGAACAAAATTTGTAACGAACTGCAGATTTTTGTTTCGGATGTCTGGGATGTATACTAAAATATATATCTATGTATGTATATTATATAAGGTAAGTATATTAGAAATCTAGCACCCGTAACACAAGCTTCAACGAGCTTACCACGGGGCTAGATGTTGCTGTGTGCAGGAATATTTATTTATTTATTTGTAAAAAGTCACCCAGCTTTCTACCCTTCCCTATAAAGGGGCAAGTTTAAGGGAGTTCCATTATTCGGGCCTTCGTCTCCGCTATAAGGACGTTCCCTTTTAAATGAAGGCATTTAATATGACAAAGTGGCTTTTAAAAAGAATTACCTTCTTACAAGTGTCTCTGATTTGATTTCTGATTTTTGACGGTAATTTATTTGGACCAGATTTGAGAAGCCAGATTGAGATTAACAAATATTTTATAGCATCACCCCTATTTACGTTCCCACTGCTGGGACACAAAGACTTCTCTCTTAACGAGATTATGCCTTAATTCACCACGCTGGCAAAGTGCGGGATGTTGAATGTCACTTATCCTTCAATCAAAAGTTCTCAGAGCATGCCGGTTTCCTCACAATGTTTGCCTACACCGTTAGGTGATGATCATTGGCAAGTATTAAGTAAATTATTTAGTTACAAGTTTTTGAACGTGTCCGTGTGTATAAATGGAATTAAGTCTTGAATTAGTGTCATCTCAAGAATTAAAAAATGGAGAAATAATGCAATTTAGCTTAATTTCACCAAAGAAGCTTTGACAGTCAAGTTAATGAAATGTAAACTATCCCCGGCTTAACAACCCATTCCATTATTGTCAATGAGAGCCCATTAACAGATTGCGAGATTTACATCACATGGACCCATCAACCTACTTAGTTTATCGGACAGGAAACCGGGTGTGAATAAATAAAATAAATATTGCTGGACAATTCACATAGCAATATCTAGCCCCGTGGTAAGCTCGAAGCTTGTGTTACGGTTGCTAGATTAATTATATACCTACTTTATGTAATATACATACTTACATAAATATATTTTTTACTATATGTAATAGAATATCCAAACTCCAGACATCCGGAACAAATTATTGCTGGTCGTACGGGAGGCGGGAATCGAACCCGCAACCTCTTGCGTCGCAGGCAGACCTTCGCCCGCTGTGTCACAGAGGTCGTCAAGGTTTACTTATTTACGTTCCCATTAACATTTAATAAAAATATTTTCTTATTAAAAACTTTTAATCATAGCAGTGGGAACTTAATTATGTTACACCATAGATAAGTACTCTCCATACTCCAGAAAGAACCTACGACATTCGAAATGAAATCAAGCTTTCACAACAGCCAACACAGGCTTTGACATACGTAGTTAGGTAACTAGTGATGTAGGTAGGTACTAACATACAAATATAGTACATATTGGGTTTCTAGATCTAGTGCAGTGCTATCAGGTTTCATAACGACATATGCAGTACACACCTGACTGTGGCAATGGTTCTCATGTTACATACTGTGTGGATCTAGGGTTGCTGCCATCTCATTATGAGTATCAAAATTAATAAACGGGTCTTGAGGAAATTATTATACCGCATTCGGCTTTAACTTTTTTAGATCTTAAGATTTTAAGAATAATGTCAACGCTTTTACTTGTGCAATATTATCTTTCCATCCCAATGTTGCCTGGAAGATATTGCTTTTAATGATGAGGCCGCCCATTGTGTTATGTATCTGTTTATTTCTTGTATTGTGCTGCATATCGTTGGTGTTACAAAAAAGCATTGTATTATAATTGTAATGTCAACTATTTCTATAAAATTGCCGAAGACAGAATTGCCCAGAAGTGGGTTTTAACTTAAGGTAGACGTTATGATTATTTTAAACCAACATAATCCTTAAATTTTATTCTTGGATTGTATTTAGGATAAGTTAAGAACTTTTTTAGACAAATAAAAAGAGTTTCAAATGGTAACCCTATAAAGCAAATGCATTTGTAATGACGTTTCGGTGCACGAGTTTCTGAGGAATCTTCAAATAGATAAGGAACTGAAATCTATTTTTGAAATTTCTTACTATGAATAGTTTTGAAATAATACTGTTTTATGTGTTTTAAGTTAAGTTAGGTTTAATTTAGTTAAGGGGCTGGCATATTCGCATAAAAAAGCCCCATAAAAAATAAAGAATAAAAATATGTTCCGTGTTCCGAGATGGTTAAAAATAAGGTTCTACGTATATACATAGTGTTAGGCCGCCCATTGAAACACTTATTTATGTAGGTAAATAAAGTATATGGTTGCCTGGAAGAAATCGCTTTCGCTTAAGGCCGGCCATTGTTGCACTTTTTTATGTACCAATTTTTTTGTAGTGTGTTTTTTGTTTTTTGGTGTGCAATAAGTGTGTATATTGTATTGTGTATTATATTGTAATTACTCCTAATTCTAGTTCTAATTACTCCCTCTGCACCTATATCTCACAAGATCCAATTCTCACATCCTTAGACGCAATTCAATTTTATTTCCAACACATTTACAGCGAGTGCAATGCAAATGTGCAGGTTACTGCAGATGGCTTTCAAAATGCAATTGCCTGAGGCGAGTGCTGCCGACATTGTTCTGACACAGATGCTTGTAGTTTTTTATTTCTTTTATCTTTCGACTGTTATCTTGTTACTTTTAGACCTAATTTTACTACTCCCTGTTTATTAGTTTAATATCCCGTTATGTTTAATGATGGACTGTTTATGTATGGTTGACGGACTTCTTCTTTTAAGTAAATAAATATTGCCGGACAATTCACACAGCAACATCTAGATGTTGCTGTGTGAATTGTCCGGCAATAAGACAAGCTTACAACACAAGCTTAGAGCTTACCACGGGGCTAGCCCCGTGGTAAGCTCTAAGCTTGTGTTACGGGTGCTAGATTTCTGGTATATTTAATATAAAATACAAACATAAATATGTACCTACTTATATATTTTTATTATAGGTACATAATCCACACCCCACAAATATCTGCAGATCAAAAAATCAACTAACTTACTCCATGACCGACCTGAATAGATTTATTATTAGTATAGATTACATCATATTTCATAATTCCCGCGGAGGTACCATGCTCTAGTAAATCTTAGATGCGTCGCCGCTAGCTATTAACAAGACAACTAAGTTCGTAGTGATGGGCTGTTATCTATATTAGTTTATCGATATTATTAAATCATCATTACAATGATTGGACGACCTCTGTGGTGCTTGTGCTTGTGTGAAGGTCTGCTTGAAACGCCGGAGGTTGCGAGTTCGATTCCCGCCTTTGAATGATCTGCAGTTATTTGTACCTGACACCCAGACATGATATTATCAGAAATCTAGCACCCGTAACACAAGCTTCGAGTTTATCACGGGGCTAGATGCTGTGTGAATTGTCCGGCAATATTTATTAATTTATTTTATTTATTTATCACCGCGTGGCTTAGAGAAACATCCCACGACTTCAAGTTGGTGTCATCAAAACAATGAATTCATTTATGAAGATTTGTTTTGTCAACATTACTAACTTGTAGTAGGTACTCTAGGTACTACAAGAACGAAGATGCCTGGTAATTTTTGGGACTTGCAAGCAATGTAAATTTTTCTCTAAAATAATAATTATATAGGTACTTATTTTAGTTTTCTTATTCGTAAATAAGTGAAATATCAATGCCGCCAAAAATTCGAGAAATGATCAATAAATATTAAAGAATTTTCCAAGAAACATAAAATTCACAACATAACACAAGCTTAGAGCTTACCACGGGGCTAGCCCCGTGGTAAGCTCTAAGCTTGTGTTACGGGTGCTAGATTTCTGGTATATTTAATATAAAATACAAACATAAATATGTACCTACTTATATATTTTTATTATAGGTACATAATCCACACCCCACAAATATCTGCAGATCGTTCAAATTTCTGTTCCGAGGCGGGAATCGAACCCGCAAACTCCTGCGATCTTCGCCCGCTGCGCCACAGAGGTCGTCAGTTAATAATCTAACATTTAAGTGATCCTTAACTGGTAAATGAAGTCTTATTTAATAATAGGTTAGGTTCTAATCAAGTCGATAAAGAATCAAGTATATTTTTCTAAACTTAAAACAATGAGGGAATTAAATCATTTATAAACGATGAACTGTGAATGATGAAACAAGATCAGGTTACTACTATTCTAGAAGTTTTGCACCAAGACCATCGATAACTAGAGGTTTTTCAAATCCCATCCCTAATTTGACCCTAAAGCATTATTAGGCATTAGACCCATCTATTCATTTTCCCTTTGCACCTGTTTACACCCCTCCCAAAATGTTTTCATTAAAATTTGTTAATCTTACCTACCCAGTATACATTGCTTGAAACAAAGCTTTAAATCACTATGCAAAAATAATATTTGCAATGTTTTAATTTTTTAACACCATGTTTAAAAATAAACTAAACTAAAATAAAACACAATAGAGTGTTTTATTTGAAAGTGAAAATATTATAATGGCCAATAATAAATATCATCGATTTTCAGCCAAAATAGTCTTTCTATTTCTATGGAAATTAATATTAAATGAATTATATAATAAATCTCATAACTGTGGTACTATTAAAAATAATGTTAAGTTAATAATATGACTAGAATATGGTAATAACGACTTTAAAAAAAACCAACTACTTTTATACGTTACTGTCGGTTGCCTTTTAGTGAATATTAAATAGAAGATTATTTAGCCTGAAACTGTTTCGTATTCCTTGGCAAATACTTATTCAGGTTTGATGAGGTGTAAGAAGGGAGGGTTTTGTATTTTTTTATCTTGAGCGTTTCTAAGTTTAGCTAAAATGTGCTTGTGAATTTTATGTTTCTTGGAAAATTCTTTAATATTTATTGATCATTTCTCGAATTTTTGGCGGCATTGATATTTCACTTATTTACGAATAAGAAAACTAAAATAAGTACCTATATAATTATTATTTTAGAGAAAAATTTACATTGCTTGCAAGTCCCAAAAATTACCAGGCATCTTCGTTCTTGTAGTACCTAGAGTACCTACTACAAGTTAGTAATGTTGACAAAACAAATCTTCATAAATGAATTCATTGTTTTGATGACACCAACTTGAAGTCGTGGGATGTTTCTCTAAGCCACGCGGTGATAAATAAATAAAATAAATTAATAAATATTGCCGGACAATTCACACAGCATCTAGCCCCGTGATAAACTCGAAGCTTGTGTTACGGGTGCTAGATTTCTGATAATATCATGTCTGGGTGTCAGGTACAAATAACTGCAGATCATTCAAAGGCGGGAATCGAACTCGCAACCTCCGGCGTTTCAAGCAGACCTTCACACAAGCACAAGCACCACAGAGGTCGTCCAATCATTGTAATGATGATTTAATAATATCGATAAACTAATATAGATAACAGCCCATCACTACGAACTTAGTTGTCTTGTTAATAGCTAGCGGCGACGCATCTAAGATTTACTAGAGCATGGTACCTCCGCGGGAATTATGAAATATGATGTAATCTATACTAATAATAAATCTATTCAGGTCGGTCATGGAGTAAGTTAGTTGATTTTTTAGAAATATTGTGTTTTAGGCTCAATATATCAGTGAAACTAATTTGACGATTTTTAGATTTTCATTCTTTTTTAAGAGGGCAGTAGGTGCTAAAACGTAGGTACTTACTGCATATCCGGGATCTCAAATTTAATCATCTGTTTATTTAATTTAATTTAATATTATTGAAGAAACTTAAAACTAAAACATATCAGTACAATGTTTTAGGTTTAAGTTTAAATTAATTTAATAATATTAAAGAAACATTGTACTCCGAATGTTTTACCTACTTTTAAGTTTGTATTGTGTGTTTCTGTTTTTGTGGTGTGCAAATAAAATTATTTATATTCTATTCTAATCTATTTTAAACGTAATCGATAACTAGCCCATCACTACAGACCGAGTTGCACGATGTATAGCCGCAGGCGATGCATATAAGATCCGTCAGAGCATGTACCGCCGCAGGAGAAGCTGGAACTAGATGCTTGTTAGTTACCGACGGTAAGTACCTACTGGCATAAACTCTTTGTTTCAACATTATAAGTTACTCCAGCCAGGGTTATTATAGTTATTCCAGGTTTATCAACGTCTTCATAATCAATCCGTAATACGTCTATACTGAGCACGGGTATCGGCTCTGAGCACAGGTCTCGCCAATAGAACCTATTATATGCAATTGAGGAATCGGTATAATGATCACGCTTAGTGATGAACGCTTTATTTTTTTTTATATTGATGTGTAAGTTTACGTGTTAAATATTGTATGGATTTTTATTTGAAATAAATGAACAATCAGAATAATTAAGTTTGCACATTCCCTACCCTACATAAAACGACGCCTTATTTTTTTTTTTAAGTATTACCGTTAAATTATTTCTTAATTTACATTTTCAATATAGAAGAAACAATACCTTTTCTAAATTCTAATAAATTAATTTTTCTTTTAATACGAAAGAGGTTATGATACGGATTACGATTAAACCCTGCCCTCAAATCCCTAATAATTTCCATTTTCATAATAACGCCAGCACTGATTATCCATCCCGATTCCTAATTTGAAATTTACGGTGTTTTCCGTTACGAGCGGTCGTTTTGCGATTGGCACCTAATGGCGGGATTTAGTCGCCAGTAGGTAGGTACTACAGTCCCGCGTTTATTTGGATTTCAAATTAAGAACACCTGTTGAACTAATGGTCAGGAATGAATTCGGAGAAACGCGACTTTTAAAGTGCAGAATCAGATTAATTTAATTGATTATTTTGAAAAAAAACTTTGTTAAAAACCATTGATATTTTAAAGTACTTTTTGTTACTTATGAACTAAAAGAAAAGCGTTTTACAAAAAACCTGAGGAACCGTTAATGCAGAAAATGTGATAAATAAAAACTAAACTATCTAACAAGGTGAGATCTAAAATCAAATAAATATCAATTTCAGTAATTACATTATTTTTGATGTACCAAATTAATAAATCTAAAATAAATAACGAATATTTTAGTAGATACTAGTACAAACTAAGTCAATAGATGTGAAATATTGTTTGGTAGTCCATCACTCTGAAAATTACCTTAAATTAAAAATCAAATACAAACAAAAATACGCGACTTAAAATCGCGTCTTATCTACCCCACCTTGTTGAAACGTACAGAGGATTTGTTTATTAATGTAGATTGCACAGCATTTGTTTCGGACAGAACAACGCTAAAGCGCTCTACACACCGCCCGCCGGCACAGCCCGGCGGCCCAACCCGCCGGCCTTATTTTGTAGGCCGCCGGCTTTATTTAGTACAAAATAAGGCCGGCGGGTTAGGCCGCCGGGCTGTGCCGGCGGGCCGCCGGCTTTGGTGTGTAGAGCGCTTAATGAAGTACGTAGCCTTGTCGTTCCAACGCTTATGTGCGGATGAACGCTTAATAAAGTACGTATGACGTTTTAACGCTTATGCGTAACGCTTAATGAAAGGGATCGGTTGTCGCTTTTTATGACTGTGATTGGATGGTTACCTTTTGGAATAATTAAGTGTTTGGAAACCCATGGGTTATGGCTTTTGACCCTTGAAAGAAATTGATGTTTATTTCACTTTAAAATTTTTCACTATTCATTTTATAACAACGTGAATTACTCACTTATTAACGTTATTTACACAGTAGTTAAAACACTCTCGACGTTTCGACCACAACAAGAGCAGTCTTTTTCAGGAGGAGTGAGCGTCCCGCCGTATTCCGTCTCCTCCTGGCTAGCTTTTCCTCCTGAGGAAGACTGCTCTTGTTCTTATCTATAATATATTGTATATTGATTAATATGTCCATGTACGAATATGAATATGTTTAAGTGAATGTATGCTATCAAGTTAAGAATAGTATGACACCATCTTTAAAGCTAGAGCGCTTACCATTATCTTGCTGCTCTGTGTACCTACCAACTTATTGCGATCAATTATATTTCTTGCAGGATTTGGTAATGAATTTTAGACAACACTGATTGATATTATCATCGCCAAACTCATCTTCAACAATACAATATTCCTTCGATTAAATAATTATTTATGAAATCGTTTCCCATTTAATAAATAATATCCAATTTCAGCGGACAAAGCAGTCGGAAATCACAACAATCACACTCCATTGTAAGATCAAAGGCGGCGTAGCGTATTGGAAACAGCTAGTTTATTTATACTTTATATTACTAGCCAACAATCCGTCAGCCTCACTTGCGTTTTTTTTTACTTTATCCACATAAATACCCGTAACACAAGCTTAGAGCTTATCACGGGGCTAGATTTTGCTATGTAAATTGTCCAGCAATATTTATTAAATTTTCTTTAAATATGTAGCTTGTGTTACGGGCGTATATCAGATATCTAGATCTGATATACGTAATATAATAAAAAGTTATACAAGCATTTAATTTTATTAAACATATTATACACTCATCATCATCTCAGCCATTGGACGTCCACGGCTGGACATATGCCTGTATGTCTTCCAGTTATTACAAATTAAACACTATTTACCTTAATATTATTCTGGAGGTAAAAGTGGTCTAGTGTAAGTAAACCAGCTGTTTCTTTTGCCTATGTCTAAAGGAATCACAAACATTCATTGTGTCGTAGAATAATGTCTTTTTGACGAAGACGAGTTCACGAGCCTCCAGTGTTTTTTGTTATTTATTATATTTCGAGTGGTTTGATACATTTAGTAGTACCATAGACTAATAAAGTAGTACTCTGATGAAGTAGCTTTTCCCGCGGTTCAAAGGTTCAAAGGTAGGTAATAGTTAAACGTTATAAATTAAAGGAATCGTAGTAGGTCAACTGAAAACATATTGTTAATATAACCAAAAGTATTCAGTTTAGTTTAAAGTTATTATTTTTGTATTATTAGATCGAAAATAAATTATGTAGAAATAGGAAAATCACTATCAACATCATTGTAAATTACACTATAAGTATGAGAGACAATGCCAGTTTCCTCACGATGTTTTAAATTGTCCTGCAATTTTTATTTTATTTTTTATTTTATGTTTGCCTTCGCCGTTAGAGCACATGATTTTAAAGCAGACATCATTTTTCAAAACAAATCAGGGGTGCGCTTAATTCGCAGCGAGATTTGAACCCACAAACTTAGGAAAAACCGAGTGTTTCAGATTCAGATTTCAGAGTTGTGATCTTGTATTTTTTATATATCATTTTGTAAGTTTAGAATTGTTCCTGAAAGTCACCGCCATTAGACTGGTGAATGCTAAAGTGAAAGCATTAGGTCCATTAATCACCGGGACAGATCAGCTCTTAGCTATGACAAATGTGCGGTCAGGTAAAAAGTTTCAGTAAGCGATTTTCTGTTTAGGATTAATGTTACTTGTGTTATTAATTTTGTTTTTATACAAGCTTTCTTCCCTGCGGCTTCGCCCGCGTTATAATATTTTCCCGTTTTCCGTGTACAAAAGTATTATTTTTATTTCTTTTTTATTTATTTATGATTACAATAAGGCTGAAATTAAAAACCAATTATTGGTTTGTCCGTTTAGCTTCGAATCTCTTTATTCTAATCTATTTATCTATTTATTAGTGTTGATTCGTACATATATAGCATTAATATTATTCTATCGCTCCACCAATGTTCAGCGAAATCAATTAGGCCTTTCTTAAGGTATAAAATTACAATGAATTTATATTTACTTTATATTCATTATTATCACTCCTTTTGATTGTTCCCACTGCTGGGGCACGGGAACTGTCTCATTTCGAGAGAGATTATCCCTTCACTCAACACGCTGGCAAAGTACGGGATAACTTATATCTTACCCCAGAAATCGGGTAAATGAATTGCTCAAAAGACTGATAATTTATCAAAGTGTGACATCGGATTGGCCATCATAGTCTTTTATTAGGTCCAATAAAACCGTGTTAGAAGGTCGTAAGATTTTATATTGGGGAAAGGACGACGGTGATTGAAAAATTAATAGGCATTTTTGTGCGAAATGTCGCCTATCTCGAAAGTAAAATTCAAAAATTCTATTTCCATACAGCGCAAGGATTTCCATGGACACTTCAGTAAACACTATACAGTACAATACAATACAAAAACACTTTATTGTACACCAAAACAAACAGAATAATACTAAATATCTTAACAAAAAAAAAACAATTATAATGGGCGGCCAATATCGCTAAAGAGCTATAGTTAAATAAATCATGTTTAACTCGTGTATGTAAATGATTACGTTTAAATTATTTTAAATTCCATTAGAATAATGAAACATATATTATTTACGAGTATCATTTAATTTACTACATACATAGTATAAAATAGTCGATGTCGTTATCTGTCCGTCCCTATGTACCTATGCTTCAAACTTTTAAATTACGTAACGAAGTTTATAAATTTAAAATGAATAAAGCGTCATATTCTTAGAACTTTGAAACATCAACACGCACTTAGCCAGCGTGGTGAAATAAGGCCTCATTTTAACCAGAGATAAGTCCCTGTGTCCCAGCAGTAAGAACCTAAATAGCAATGATGATGATGCATTTCTATTATTATGATGTAATCTATAATTATATATAGGCACGAACAAAACGCTAATTTGCGGCTGTGTAATCGTTAAATCGATTAGTACGTAGTTAGGCTATGACTAAGAAATAGGTACGAATGAACGAAAGGAAATACACTTGGCCTAGATTGTAGGTTTCGAAATAGTACTCAAGTGAATGGACCAAGGATGCTAGACTTTTGATCTATTGTAATGTACAGTTGATGTAAGAGGTTGCTGAAAATGATAGATTTTACGTTTTTTAAAATTATGTTTATAACTCCCTAAACTATCATGGTTTTTAAACACACACATTAACAAAACTTACATTGAGCTTCAGACTGAGACTGCTGTTACTATTAAAATATAGTAATAATTAATTTGTTATCTATCTATTTTGGTGTTAGTTATTTAGTTAGTGAAAGTTGTTGACATTCCTCTCAAAATAAAAATAAAATAAAAACACTAAACGGGTAACATATATTATGACATGAATCTTTTATATTGTTAAAAACCCAGATAGTTGAAAAAGTTTTAAAGAAAAGGCTATAGGTATATAGTAAATCCTAAAGGTATGACCCGCGTGAATATTTAGGTGGTTCTAATTTTAGGCTGGCACTATACTGCGGTATAAACATAAGATATTTCCAGTATAATATATAAAACTAAATCACTTCTCGACATAAATGTGGAGGCTAAATACCGAAAGAAATCCGCGAATTATTCGTTCTAACGCCCCGTGAAATCTTATCATTAATCTTAGCTGGCACCGCCGAATGGCCCATATAATGGACTTAACTTTATCTTCGCCAAATTATTTTCTAAGCTGTCTCTGATAAGGCTCATCTATAGGACCAGTTTTTGCTGTATTATAACAGTGTTGGTTAAGTGGGAGCATACTCGACTTTCATTTTGAAAGTCAAGAGTTCGAACCCACGCCGCACTCTGTATGTTTCTTCTTAAAAAATGCACGAGAGACTCGTGGTCCTCCCAAGATGTTCCACAAGGAATTTGTATGTGCGCTTTAAAACACGCGATCTAACGGCGAAGGCAAACATCGCGAGGAAATCGGCATGTTCTGTGAACATAAAAGTTTGAAGGACATTTGCTAACGCCAACCCACGCGTGGCGCGGTAAATTAAGGCCTAATCTCTCTTGCCAAAAAGAATCTGTGCCCCAGCAGTGGGAACGTAAATAGGGGTGATTTTGTTATGTTACTTAAAGCTGGAAACACTACCCCAATGCTAAGGCTTCAAAGCTCAAAAGTAACATTTTCCTACTGAGTTATGAAAGCGCCAACAAGCGACTGACGTCAAAGACCATACAATGGTAGAACAAACATAACAGAATTGTTATTTGCTTGACTGGTAAAATTATATTTCACAAAGGTATGGACGTGGTATGAACATAGTATGAACAAGTTATTACGAACCGAAATTCGATAGTGTGTTCAGTTCTCTGAAGTATTCAGTTTTAGTAGGAGAACTTGTAATAATAATATAATACAATACAATAAAATAGAAAAACACTTTATTGTACACCAAAAACAAAACACACGAATAAATGCAATGTTAACTAAGCAAATGTATAGGTAAGTATAGTAAAACCATTTCTAAAATGAACGCCCCTCTACCGTATTCTGAATTTTTTTTTCTGTGTATTCTGTTTTCTGTATTTCCTCTCACACGTTGAAATCATCACGGTTTTGTGGAGGTCATTTTTAGAATGGTTTTACTATACTAATATTAATAAGATGAAGAGTTTGTTTGTTTGAACGCGCTAATATCAGTAACCATTGGTGTGATTTGAAAAATTCTTTCAGTTTTGGATAGTACATTTATCGAGGACTACCGTCATCTTCATCACTACCTATCTATATTTTATCGAATATTCTGCTATTTTTATCCGAACTGATTGTATTATCGCTCTGTTGTTTATATTTACTCCTACCACGCTTACGATTTCCTCCCCGGAAACGCAATAAAAAAAGCTTGTACAAAGAAAATTGTATTTTCAGCATCTCATACAATACGTTAAATACGAGCGCTACATAAACCGCCATTTTAAGGAGTTCGCAACTTATGAGAATAAAATCTTATTTTTGTTTTGTTTGAGATAAAGTTTACCAGATTGACATCTGCATGAAAATTATTTAGGACTAGCTTTTCACCCGTGGCTTTGCCGTTACAAAGAATGTTTTCGCGGTAAAATATGGTGTTCTTATGTTACCTATGTATTATTGTGAAGTTTCATTAAAATAATTTTGTAGTTTTTTGCGGATGGAACTTTTAGTTTTATCTAGCTTTTAAGCTAAGCTTTATAGGTACCTAACTATGCTTTATTTAGTAATCCAGTAACCAGATTATTATATTTTCTTAGTGGACGTCTTGGCAGATCCTTCTTTTCTCCCAAACTTCATTTGGGTTGATTTATATTTACTTATACTCCACTGCGTGTTAGCGATAAATTAAAAAAAGTGTAAGTTACTTTTTACCGTAGTAAAATATAATGTTTCCTTGAAAACCTCCATAAAACTTGATTGATGCCGCGTGGCAATATATTATATCACCATCACTATCAACCAAAAAAGATAAATTAAAATGAATGATAAAAATCGTAAATATTAGTTCACTGACCCGCATTGTCTGTGGGCCTTTATTGCTGTGATTAGCGTGATTACTGACTCGCTGTGACAGGTCATTCACTCATTCAATTGTGCATTTCCATGTGTGCGATTTTTTTGCACTCAAATTATAACGTGGGAATTGTATTACACTGTCTGTCATTCAATTTAAAAAAAATTTTGGTGTGATAATGTTAGGAATTAAATTGAATTGGAATATTTAGTAATTAACTTAGGCTATACAGCGGATATTTATAAGAAAGCTTTGCATTTTAACTTACTAACCGAGTGAGTCCGGAGCTAGAGATTTTTTAAGAGCTTATTATCAATGTTTTGGATATAGAAACTTTCCACCAAATTATGTACTATCGTACCTTATATAGTGTAAATATATATGCAGCTATTTTAAATAATTTTGTGTATATAAAAATAGGGGTACCTTTTAAAAAATAAATAAATGTCTAAGTATCTGAATAAACTGACCTAAATCATTTAGTCTGTAATGGAAGCATAAAGCTTTTTGTACAGTAAAAGCATGGAGAGTGAACCATAAATTTTTATTTTCGTTATAAATAACTGTGACTTCAGTGAACATTAAAACAAATGTGTTAAACACAACGAAGGTTATTCGGTAAAATACTAACGCGATGTACTTACGTTTTCATATGTTTTTTTTTATTAGCCAACCATGTCCCAATGCTGGGCAAAGGAGGCAATTTCTTCCAATCATCACTATCACTGTATTATGTTTTAATATTGAAATTAACATAGAACAGAGTAGTCAAAAATGCCAATCTATGTTCATATCGATACAATATAATACAAATACGTTATTGTTACACCACATTACAAAAAAAATACACATAAAAATAAACATAATAATACAGTGAAACAATGGGCGGCCTTATCGCTTAGAGTGATTTCTTCCAGGCAACCGTGGGATGGAACAAATACTAGAAGAGAAGTAAAGTAGTGGTGTATCGATAATTTTGTTTGCAAAAAAATTAAGCTTGCATTCCCAAATTTGGACTAAATGGTGAATTTTCAGTAAAATTCTAGCTAGCCTGTTAAGCGCAGTGCGAGCCAGTGATCAAAGCCATTACTTCCGGTTCGGTTATCTAGGAAGTCGTTTTTCGAATTTGATTTCGAATTTCCAGAACGCTTTGTGTCCGTTAATACCTACTGCATTCTGTCACAAAGATAATTATGCTTTTCTACTAAATTGTCATGAGTTTTCCAATGTGAGAAATATTCACGTATTTATTTTATTGTATTGGGCGGACCACGTTAGCCGAATGGGACCAGAAAATTGGGCTGAAACGTGCACAAAAAGACCGGGACAATTGGAAATAGGTCCATATATTTGGAATATATGGGACAACAGAAGCTTACATAAAGAAGAAAAATATTTCTACTAAAAACAATTCCTGAAAACTTGCTGCCAATACCGTTATTTCCCAGCAGATAACTACGATCACTCGATTATAAGCGTTTTGATAAAAATCCGTTGACAAAAGGTTCTAAATTTAAATCGTCAATCGGTTAAATTTCCAAGCTCAGTCGGCTGCGTTCCAGAGATACCGCGTTTTGTCCGGACCTCGTTCATTTCGTTCATTCATTCGTTCACTTTTTCGTTCAGTAAGAACGATTGAGCCCATTGTTGGTTTAAAAAATGGTTTTCATTTGTAAATCTCTGCTTTATAGCCACATTAGTTACGAAAGTAACCATTTCTATCATTAGTAGGTCTGTGTCAGTTAGTAGATACTTATTAGCAGTTGATGCTGGCTTGAAGCAAGGATTTAAATAGCCTATCCTGTGTCCTACACAACTAAATCTATATAATTATCTACAAAATTTAATCAAATTGGGATCTTTGGTTTAAGAGTTAAGGAGGAATATTCAGAAAAAATCTGAAAACCGTCAAATGTGTCTCAGTATCATAATATTGAGCCTATTAACACAATATAATGTAAGTATCTGAAAGCAAACTAACTTACATGATGACCAATCATTACACATTTCGCGGTCACGGTCTCCATTCGAAAGCTTTTTGGCCCCATCTGCCATTCAATATACTGCTCAAATATAAGAATCGACCTTTTTTACACATTTACAAGTTAATAATGACCTGTGAATAAATTTATTTAAATTGACTAGATAAGATCCATCTTGATAAAGCAATTTTGTTTGATTGAAAAAGTTGGATACAAAAAGTGTTATTGTTTAACGAGGTACCAAGGTTGTGAGAATATTTATTTTTGAAAGGGTTCCGCATAATATAAATAAGTGCATATATAAATAGGTCTATCTGTGAATATTATATAATTATCGAACTGTGATGTATGTGCAGTTTATGTATTTTCTAGGACCAACCAGCACTTTGCCAGCATGGTAAATTTAGGCCTATCTCTCTAGTCAAGAGAGAAGTCTCTGTTTCCCAGTAGTGGGAACGTCAATAGGTGTGATGATGGTTCCCCTTTTTGGCACGGAACCCTAAATAACCTTGAACCTTATGAACCAGGCGTATACAATTCCGATAACACACCGAGTAGCGAGGAGAATAACCTAGGCTGAATTTATACCTTAAAACGTATTGCCATGCCGTATGCTTTAAAAGGTAAAGCCGAGAGAGTGTCAGCTAGTTGTTAGACCTACTGAATACGCATATAAAATTTGGTAAAAATCGGAAAAGCCGTTTCGGAGGTGTTAATCTTCCACTTTATAAAAATAAGTCTGGTTTTCCTGCCTGACGCTATAACTCCAGAACGCACGAACTGATTTCCACAATTTTGCATTCGTTGGAAATGTCTCGGGCTCCGTGAGGTTTATAGCAATTTTATAAAAATTGCGGGAAAGTGTAAAACGCGGGCGAAGCCGCAGGGCGGACAGCTAGTTTTATATTTATTAGATATACCAATATAAATTTTAGGCCGTGATACGGGTATTTCATTTAGAAAATGGTTTCAAACATTGGAGTTTAGTTCTGTAATACAATTTCAAGGCTCTAAATGAAGGGAATCAATTCAAAGGTCAGGGGTTCGGCTTATCGGTCATTCACTTTGCGTGTGGCGAATCAAATTAACCCACTAAGTTAGACAATTACGATAATTTTGTTCCGACTTCAAAATTAAACGTAAACGAAATATACCAGGCACGTAGAACGGATGGCCGATGAGACCGAAAAGTTCTGGAATGACCATAGATCGGGAAACACAGCGTTGGACGTCCACCAACAAAATATATGGACGATCTTGTTAAGGATGTTGGTTCGCGTTGGATGCATGCAGCGTCCAACGCAATAACTTGAAGTCATTATAAGACATATGACCAGCAGTGGACGTTCAACGGCTGAAATGTAGGTGATGATGAAATATATCTAAGCTTTATACTTATTAACTTATCTAAAGAAAATTCAAATTTAAGGTGTGGTTCTGGCCTAAGAATATTGCAACCCCGTCTTTTACCGTGTACATTATTAAATATTATACAATACTCGCACTTAGCTGTATTTTAGAAGCGTAAAAGGTATATTTTTAATTCAGTAACCGTGGCACAAAGAAAATGATGTAATGTTATGGGTTAAGAGGTACTCATTGAATCTAAATTGCTACTTGTTTTTAAGTATAGCGGGGTATGGCTTTTGTTAAATGGCGTTTCTATCGGGAAATGTTTTTAGTACGGCTTTAGGAAAGTTATCTAGTGTTAGTTATTAAGTGTAACAGTTGGTTACAATGATTCTTATTTACAATTCTATGATACAAAGAATATGCACTATATGAAAACTCATAATTTTTACGATTATCTATGGATATATTATATATGTTTTGTGAAATAATAACGTGTTTGAGAGCTCACCCTGTAAAAGCTAGCTCTCGTCAAGAGAAAAGTCCCTATGTCCCAGCATTGGGAACATAAATAATAAAAACCACAGAACGTATCCAAAGAAAATATATTCTACTTTAGTTTTAAAAATATATTCCAATAGGTAATCGTAAATAAAGAAATTTGTTTGTAGATAACGTAAATGTAAATGCAGGAAAACCCAATAACCCGGTATATTTTTATCTTCTAACACACGGCTTCTATGAATAAAATCATCCTATTCAAATGATATCAGTTTTCGAGTAAAAATCAATAGAAATACTGTCAGCCTTATCATGATAGGTATTTACATAGTCTCGTCGGTGTAACTACATTTGCCTTCTGATAGCTTGGGCGGAATATTATTGGGATTTCAAGTTAGATTTTTTTCGTGTGCCTTTCTGAGTAAATTGTGTTAATCATAAGCAGGTTAGACTATTTTGCTATTGATAGGTTTTATCATAAATCGTATAAGACGTACCTAGTTGTAGATACCTACCTAATTAAGATCTACAATTACAATATTGAAAAATATAATTCACATTTTTGTTCGTAATATAAAGATACCTACGCTAATTACCTATATGTTCTGTGCCTAAGCTATAAAAAATGATTAAGTATATTTGATACAATAATACAACAATAATAATAATTTAATAATATATTATTCAATTGTTTTGAGAGAACCTTCTATTGACCACTTGTTATTGTTTGTTAAATTATGTTGTTAATTCGTTGGCTTCTTGTCACGACGAATTGCCCACAAAAACGAATAAGTACCAAAATTATTTGTAATTATACTAGCGTTTTTTCCTTCAGAAATAAGTCCTGAAATAATAATTATATACAACATGTAGTATGCATTATTGTGCACCGTTAAATCACTATCGTTTAGAATATTAATAATCAAAATCTTTAGTCGCTGTCAGTGTCACTGCCTGCCGCCTCTCTCGCTGGTACGTCATTCGCATTTTAGTGCTCAACCGTTCGTCACGTAAAATTGCGAAAGTTTCGCACTAGTAAAATAAACAATTGTGAACCAATATAATTACGTTTTATCATGGCCAAAACAAATTTAATTTGCCATTCTTACGTAAGTGATCAACTACAAATCATAAAATTTGTTATAAAAATCCAAGTTGAGTCCAAGTGACTCGGAACCAAATCATACCATTGAAAAAGGTAAGTCAAGTTATTATTACAAATATGCTTAGCTATTTTGTGTGCATAGACAACAAAAATACATTCGGGCTGATCGTCGGACAGTCTCATAATTATGATGTCATGCCGCACTACCCTCATCTTCAATGTAGGTTATTGAAAGCTTATGTAGCTCATATTGTACGCAAAGACAACAAAAATGCATTCGAGCTGATCATCGGACAGTCTCATCGCAACAATGATGTCATAACGCGCTAACCGCATTTGCAATGTGGTTTATTGAAAAGTCAATTTATTATTGCAAGCGTACCTACTTATGTAGCTCATATCGTGCGCAAAAACAACAAAAATGCATTCGGGCATCGGACAGCCTCATCGCAACAATGATGTCATAAAGCGCTACCCGCATTTACAATGTGGATTATTGAAAACAGATACTGTGCTAGTTCTGTGTACAACAATACGTATTTATACTAATAATGTAATATGACAGTCATACAATGCATTCGAGCAGTATTCAGGACTGTCTCATCGCATATTGACTATCAAATTAACAAGTTAATGCACTCGAGCTGATCTTTGGGCTGACTCATCGCATTTGTACAACATATTTAGAAGAGAATTATATCGAGCTGTTCTATGGGCTGTCTCACTTATTCTACTTCCCTCATTGCAACTGGACATGGAGTTGATGAATATAAACCCCATAGATTGGGGAGTTTGTGTATCCACCACACTAAAAGGTTTGTTAGCGGCAAATTTAATTTACCACAGTGAGTTGATAGGTTAAGTACCTACCTACACAAATGACGCTGCAGCCTATCTTCTGATAAACATATCCCTACGTCGGTTTGATGTAATCTATGGGAAAATATTGGGTGGCACTATTCTTAGGCCATCGCCATACGGCACTTTTGGCAAAACAAAACACAAATACAGATTTGACATTATTACAGTGTAGTGTTACACAAGTAAAATTTATTTGACACATTCGGATATACTTTTGGGTTTATCCTACGTGTAATTATTAAATTGTTTTAAATATTATACTTAACGTCCATTTATTTGAAAAATAAATATGGAATAGAGTAGTTCCTACTTGGTGATTTATGCATAGTAATTATGCATAATACCTACCTACTTTTGCATTATAAATAATACAAACAATCACCATTAGATATTTATCAAGATATCATAATTATCTATAATGTATACCATGTATACCTACAATACCTATGTTTTATTTTTATTATTACTACATCCTGCAAGTTGTAGATTTTCCTGCATAAAATGTTTCCTTCCATACGTATCCGATTATTTTGGGATTGAAGCGAAATATATAAGCAAACTATAAAGTGGTTTACTTGTGACCAACATACGCAACTTTATAAATATATTAGACTTGTAAAACAATAAGAACGAGCTATGAAGAAGTTTACAAGGATGAATTATGAAATATTCAGCATTCTGAATCTGTTATTAGGTTTTTTCAGTACCTCTGATGCAAACTGGCTAATCTTACAAGGAAACAGCCGATCGCATCGAATAATACCGCACATCCAGAAGTCTACATCCGTAGTCCAGTTCATCCAGGACGCCAGTGCAGCAGTGGACACACCGCCGACACAGCCGCCGAGCATAGAGGAGACGAGGTACCCAAAAACCAGTGGCCGTATTTCTGACATCAATAACCCATAGTAACTACCATCTTGGTACAGATATCTGCTTATAAACAGATGTTTTGTTTAACATTCGGTCCGCCTCTTGGTGAGACCTAAGTACAAAACTAAAGGTTTGTGTACAATAATAATATAATCCAGCATTGAAGGATCGCAGCAATCAAGACATCGCAGCGTGCTCAACTATCTTATATTACTATAAGTTCATTCCTGGAATCTTTTTAAAATCCATACCGAATTGAAATGTGCATTTTAAAGATAATCTGCTATGGTGTGCGAAAGAAGATTCCGCCTCGCGGCACCAGCCGCATTATGACCGATGTACATATCGGGTCAAGCAAGACCAAGCGTGTTTTACCAACATGAAATACCAGCGCCATCACTGGCGACTAAGAAATTATTGTCAGTTTTCATGTGTGCATGTCGGAGAGTTTTTTCTACGCTACCTACGTCCATTGAGTTACGGATAATACGTACAACTATTTCCAAATTCTCTCTCAATGTGATACACTAACGTGTTTACAATGTTTACATGATACAAAATATAATTATGAACATTCTGCTGTTAAGTGTATAGTAACTTCCTAAAGTTATGAACCATGAATCGCTTCAGATAATCCACTATTAGCGTTGCTACATTTTTAATATCATTTCATATTATAATAACTATCAATGTAACCGTTTCAAACTTACATAGTTACCTACCATGTAAACTAAATATTATTATAAATAGTTTTATAACTGATTTCTATAATAGTGTCTTGTCTATGATTGGGTTAGCGGGAGACCTATTATGAATTCAACTTCGTTTGAATATAAATCCAGGGTTTCACAAATACATGTTATTGAGTTAAACCCCATGATTTCTGTTTTGCATCCACGGGATGAACCAGCTGTCATGCAATGGAACACATCGCATTTTTAAAGAAATTAACATCTGGATAAAGTTATCAAAACATATAATATGAAATAAGTTGGTATTTTCAACCACTGCATAGTCGGTTTTCTAGTGTGCGCTTGCCCAGAAATTTATTGGCTTTGTTATAAGCCTTAAAATTGTATATTTTTATTTTCTCCATTCGACGAAAATAATGGTAGCTCCACGCTACCCTATAATCATTTTAAAGAATTTAAAATGACAATACTGTAGATAAGAGTTGTATTGTTAATTCTGGCGCCTCAACAACGGGGTATGGTTCGTGTGGTTGTAGAAAAGGTACCGGCTGTAGACCTTGGTCGAAATATAATATCAATTTCCATACAGATAAAGCTGCAAGTTATCTACTATCATTATAGGTTATAAATATATTTCCTTTTTTGCATCCATACATCAATAGAATGAGAGAAAACCAGTCTCCCTTCTAAGTGAATTAAACTACTGTCACGACTGAGTCCTCGAAAAACGTTACTAAATAAGTACAATTAACCCAGATCTTTTTGTCTTTTGCAAATACAAAAAAAAAAAAAAAAAGTGACTTGTAAGGTTATCTACAGTACAAGTGTCTAGACACGCCTGACATCTTCCCTTTACGTTGTCATGGGCTAAAATATTTTTTTATACTACGTTTCTACGGTTTTTTTTTTGACTCTCAGTTAAACAATTATTTACAAAACCGAAGAAGAGGCTTTATATAGGTTATATTTAGCCGTTGTAT
Source organism: Chloroclystis v-ata (assembly GCA_963691955.1). NCBI lineage: Eukaryota > Metazoa > Arthropoda > Insecta > Lepidoptera > Geometridae > Chloroclystis > Chloroclystis v-ata. Next base: position 3,489,214 of record OY829909.1, on the reverse strand, counting down.
CTGTTATTTAGAAACTTTTTACATAATAATTAATCTTTGACCAGCAACAATAACGTGTTAAATTAATTTTTTGTCGCTAAGACAATTATATATTATCTTCACCATACGGGGACATCCACAATAATCATTTAGTATAATCTCTACCAAGTATGTAGCACAATAGTTGTCTGGGAAGGTCGTGTATATTTAAATATATACCATACATACACATTTGTGAATTTAATATTTCTTACAGTTTTGAGTGTCGTTTACAACAATTTTTATATCTTATATTATTCTTTTCACCACAGTTATTTAACTTTACATACAGAATTGTATGTATACTCAATAGCAACAAGATAGTGTTCCTATTGGTACTCCTTTGAATAGTTCTAACATAATATATTCAGACAATCGGATACATGAATATTCGATCACAAGTTTAAATCCTCTATGGATGTTTTGGAGTTTGCTCCCCTGTAAATAAAACTATCGATTTCAGTAAAAAATAGTACAAAAATGTCCTACTGACTTTAGAAATGTTTTTGGTACTAGTAAACCGAATAGAATCTAAATAAATTTTGATATGAGTATGATCGTTTTATCACCAGTGTATCTTATTGGCGTTTGGGAAAGCCCTTTATCTATGAATAAAATCATTGTAAACCCACGCATTAACCATAGAGATTAACAGCTACAGTTAAACATTATGTAATTACTAATGTTTAAACATTATGTTTTTACTAATTACAACAAAAACGGTTCTTCCTTTGCAATGGAAAGGTTCTGCAAAAGAACAATCATACAAACCTGGAGAACATCTTCATTTATGATATTTGTTTTAACACACAAATAATAAGCCACAACATTTTATGTTGATAGTGTAATAAAAATACTGTTCAAAATAATATAATTATAACAGGGTACATAAAGAATCTTGGAATTTATTTAATAAACGAAACAGTGGTTTCCCACATCATGACATATAAAACATATATGATTTTGAGTAAAGTTACTCATAATAATTCTAAGTTCAACTTAATTTAGTATAATTTCTCTATTGAGTAATTCTAATATGATTTTATTTCCTCAATCAGCTCTAAAAGTCTACATGTTGTATATAATTATTATTTCAGGACTTATTTCTGAAGGAAAAAACGCTAGTATAATTGATGATTAAACGAACTTACCAAGTGAAGTTCTATCATAATTATACGTTGCGTTTTTTCCGAAGAAATAAGTACCAATTCCCTCCCAACCCAAGGACCCTGATGCTGATTTGATTTCGTCAACAAAATCAAGAAAAACTATTCAAGAATATCTGATGTAATATATCTCTAAACGAAATGACGTACCAGCGAGAGAGGCGGCAGGCAGTGACACTGACAGCGACTAAAGATTTTGATTATTAATATTCTAAACGATAGTGATTTAACGGTGCACAATAATGCATACTACATGTTGTATATAATTATTATTTCAGGACTTATTTCTTCGGAAAAAACGCAACGTATAATTATGATAGAACTTCACTTGGTAAGTTCGTTTAATCATCAATTATTTTCTCGATATTGGAACCGTGGAAATATGCTCGAATTACAAATAATTTTGGTATTACGTTTGTATGGGAAATTCGTCTGACGCCGGCCTCTTAACCTACCTATTAGTTACACAAAAATTCAGTGTTTTCATCTAATTCCAAGCACATCAAGTTATCTAAGCAATGACACAATACTACCAATTCTATTTCACAACAGAACAATGAAGGTTATCTGCTCTCGCGCGGTGTAGCCGCAGAGTACTTACAATAAAGGAGACGTGGCGTGAAGGCGTTAATTTTATTGGCAAGATAAGCTAACCTCAGTAGCACAGTGAAGAAGCATTTCCGATGGATGGTGGGTTTGATTTCCTTTCAGGTATTAGTGTCAAGTAAGTTTAGAGTAATTTAATGAAAGATGTATGCTAGAGATCACCTATCGATAAAGACAAAACATTGGGAGGAAACAAGCTTTGAAGCATTTCAAGGCCGCACCATAAGAAGACCATATGAAGGAAATAAGGCCTAATCTCTCTCGTCTGGAATGTCCCCGTCTTTGAGCAATGGGACGTAAATAAGGGGTAATGATGATGATTTATTTTTTTCGTATCAGTAAAAGCTAGACATGACTATATCGCCTAAAAACATTCGTCTAACGCGGCCCTTAAATACCTCATTCTCATAATGATCGATGAAGTCTTTTCGACTCTTTGTGAGACGTTTGTTTCAGTAAATCATGTTATTTTTAGCTACGTTTCTGCGCTGTCATCGTTACATCGGTTTTTAGACAAAACATGATTAAGCTTTTTGTTCTGACTTCAAATATCTATTTTAAAATCAGCTCATATATCTTTACTAATATTATAAAGCTGAAGAGTGTGTTTGTTTAAACAAGCTCTTCTCAGGAATCGCTGTTCCGATTTTGAAATATTATTTTAGTGTTGGATAGTACAATTAACAAGGAAGGCTATAGGCGTATAGTCTATATTATAAAAACTATTTTGTAGAAATCGTAAAAAGTAATGGTATAGGTACTTATACTTTTTTGGTTCTTAATAAAATGATTGATTGATTGAACTACGCTAATTAAATTTGAACATACCATGATATAAATGATTTTGAGTTTCCCGATATTTCCGGAAAGATGGCGCTTGTAACAGTGTCGAAATATCGGGAAACTCAAAAACATTAAATTATGGTATGTTACCCATTTCAAGTTCAAATATTGTTAAAACCATAATAGTTTAAAAAGTTATACGGGAATGTCAAATGAATGTATGTCTCACATTCTTTGTTTATTTTATGAATTGAATGAATGATTGATTGCAGCATTTAAAAAATAACCCTGCCATTCGCAACAAACCGTGGTTGCTATTTCGGTTATTTTCTAAGTTCACGCGCGGTCGTAGGTAAGTCGTGTCGTCACGAAGTCGCATCGGACCTGGCCAATTATGGCGCCTATAGACCCTAGACCCTATAGTAATGCGGTACCACTCGGCAGGACGTTGCTCTGCTGACTCATTGTTGTATACTTGTATCCTTTCTATTGCAAGTTTTAAATTGTTTTAGATAGAAAGAGAGGGAAATATAGATGTATGAAGGACATGTGAGAGGCTAAATTAATAGACCGAACAAATTGACTTGTATACTTGTATCGTTTCTATTGCATGTTTTTGGCGTAAATTAAAAACCTGGCTTATGAGAGAGCGGTCTACAAGGTTGAGGAGTAAGTTGCCTGTAAGAAATCGTTCACAGCGATAAGTGCGCCCATTATACTCCAAATGTTTTAGTTTTAAGTGTGTATTGTGTGTTTCTGTTTTTGTGGTATGCAATTAAGTATTTTCTATTATATTCTAATATATGATTATGTCGGCATTTGCCTTAGTTATGTTTAAAGTTAGTACCTCTACGAATAAATATATAATAATCGTGAACAACTAAGTTATATGTTTAAAGTTAGTAGGTATATGAATAAATATATAATAATCGTGAGCAAACCAACAGCATAGTTACTTCCGCACTCATTGTAAGTTTAACTGAAAACTCTAAAAGGAATATAATACGGGCGACAAGGCGGCGAATACACGACTCTGTAACAAAAGCTTATCGACGTCATAAAGATATGCGACAATCGTCTACAACCAGCTTTAGATGTTTGTTTAACTTTAGTAATCCACTGTTGTTTCTTAAGTTTTCACTTTGTTTTGGAATCGTTTCAGGGTTTCTTAAAAAAATATATTTAATAGGAAAGAGTCAGAATTCTTAAAGAATTACCTACTTTGTTGTCTGAATTTTACATAAGTGTGTGTTTTTCAAAATAACTTTTTTTCCATTAGCTCTTATAAATTATGAAATCCTTTTATTCAGCTTAAATCAAAGCATTTTATAATAATATATTATAACAATAAAATAGAAGCTAAGCTTATATTTTATAAGTGTAGATATCCGAAAAACTACAATAAGCTTACTTTTCTACGTTCAAAAATCATAATAACTCATTATTTATTCACGATCATCATAATAACTAAATTAGGTTCTTATTCAAGCAATATTTACCTACTACAGTTCTCTATTGTTTAAGATTGGCTTATTTTAAGGTCAAAATTAACGACCTAACCCAACACAGTTTGAAAAGACAAGGGCAGTAACGCAGAAAGTATTGCAACGTCCATAGAGTACGCACAGCACAGATAGAGACAACTCACAATACTGTGCACGACCTACCTCAACGCAGTATAGATACACAAGGGCAGTAACGCAGAGAGTATTGCAACGTGCATAGAGTACGCACAGATGATACAACTCACAATACTGTGCACAACCTACCTCAAAGCAGTTCAGATAGGACAATAGCGGTAAACTCACCCTTTAACATCTACAGTTAAAAGTAAATATTTAAGTAGTGTTGAAAATATCAACAGCAGGAACAATCTATTGGTGGACGACGCTGCGTGCCGATCCGTGAACCGATCTACTATACAAAAAAAGTCGGTTTTTCCTTCCAGACTCTGTAACTCCAGAACGCAGGAACTGATTTCCACTATTTTGCATTCGTGGGAAAGGTTCCTTTTCCCGCAATTTTCTTTGCTATAAACTGAGGTTGAATGCAAATTGTTTGCTGTAAACTGAGGTTGAGGTTGTATAGTAGTTTTTAAAGTGTAAAACGCTGGTGAAGCCGCAGGGCAGAAAGCTAGTATTAATTATTTATTATAAATATCTAAATGCAGTCTGCGCTCGCTGCTCTTTGAGATTGTTGACCCCGCGTCGTGACCATTGCGCGATCATTGCCACTGCGCTCAATTGGTCGCTATCTACTTACACGTGTAGGTAACAATGCGAGTTCCGCGTCCATTCTGTTTCTTATTCTATGATCATTTTGCTAACGGACCATTTAATATCTTATAATTATGTTATATTATACGAATAAACGCAACCTAAACTATTATTATTCCATTTTTTGCTTGTTTTATTAATTCAAAATTTTATCGAATAAGAAAGTGAGAAATCTGGAAATTAAATAGATTATTAGTATCTACTTATTGAAACATTAGATTTGAATCGATTGTCTTATTTTAAATAATTATAAATTGATTGCTATTTGACGCAAAAACTACTTAAGGTGTTTTAATTATACTCTTTGCTGTTGTTATTAAACTGTTAGTTAGGTACTCGAAAAATTAAAAAATGGGCGGAAGATAGAGGACTTTAAAAATATAATCAAGCTTGTAGCGCAAGCCAAGTTTATTTTACAAAAATCGTCAAACACCCCAATTAGGGCAAAGCAGAAAAGTTTCCAACATAAATATTTGCTCCCAAACTTTAGGGAGAAAAGTCGGGGTGCAGTAAAATGTGTACAAAATAGGGTATTTTGATCAAAATATTGCTGCGTCTAGACATTAGACGGCATGTTTGAGACGTGCAATTTTCGAGACAACTTCAACTTAGCCGTGGGTGAAACGAGCTGGTGGCATATTGTTTTGAGGTTATGTCAGGTACAGATAGCAAAATAGGTCCTGTATTCTATTATTTATTTGTATTAACTTTTCAGTATGATTTGGTCAAATATATTTATTCGATTTTATTAGATTCGGAAAGTTACTAATATTATTTTAATATGTATGCAGGTATAGGTTATTGTAACAGGTAATTACCAATTATTATTACCGTGTATGTTAAAACAGGTATTTAGCACTACGTACCTACTAAGACTCCTATAGCTCATACACAAACCTGAGTGGTTTCTTTGTGCTATTTTTAATATTTAACATTTTAATATGATATTTACGAGTAAATAAATATAAAAAAGTTAATTTTATACAATAAAGTAAACTGAACTTCACAATAAAAGTTTAGGTAATTTATTTATTTAAATTTGCTTATTTTATCTGCTGACCCTACTTATGGACAATTTGACTGTTACATAGAATGTTGGAGCTCAAAACGGCAGGAAGTAAACATAACTCAATATTGTATTGTTCCTGGAAATGCTATCATTAAATAGGCATATTGTGAGTTTCAGTCAAAAGCGTCTTTATATTTTTAATAAGTCATTGTTTTAATGGGAAGAGGAAGTTATATATATCGCCAAAATAATTACAAATTTAACTTCACTGACTGTGCTTATGATAAGCTTTTTAATATACTGTATTTTACTGTGCATATACATAAATATAAGTTAAATTTAAATGTTATATTAATGTTATCTGACTTAAAAGAAGATTCCTAAAATAATTTGCTTCTTTTTATAGTTTCTCTATCTACAGAAAATTACATATTATGTGATAGACATAGGCACTTCTTATCATTCAAATATTATTCTTGTAAGAATACTTATAAGAATTTTACGTAGTAATTCAATTTGTAATTATTTTTATTTTGGTGGTAAATAAAATGTATTTAATTGATTGATGTTCTATGGCTTCGTGAGTAAACTTTAACGATAAAATTCCAAAAATTCAAATCGATTAGGTTTACTGAATTAAAAAGTAAAATGTATAAAAAGTCACAGTGTAAAAACAGTGAAATATCATGAAGGCTATAAATCAGGTAAAAACTTCACTCTTGATACAGACATGCAAAATTTTGGGGTTCCCGAAAAAGTTAGGAAACAACTTTATCAGCTAAACGGAAACTGTAAATCGGTCCTCTGTCTGGTGACACCGGGTTCCGGATGTCGTTTGAATACATTTCCGGTTTAAAAATTTTGTAGTTTTTGCCACTGCAAGTTTAAGTGTAAGATAAAGTACTGGATAAATGCTTGGAAAACATCAGCTTTGGCTTGGTAGATAGTTTTTCGGGCTTTGTCGTCATACTAGGTTTTCGATTATTATGTTTCTTCTGCGGAATATTAATCGGTTTGTCCCTTAGGATTAACTAACAAAACATCCTTCAGGTTTCAGTTGCGGGTTCGATTCCTGTCTAGTAACCAAAATTAGTAAAATCTTCAAAAAGTTCTTAGTAGGTAATCGGTAATCTAGCACCCGTAACACAAGCTTTGACCTTACCAGACCTTACCAGGGGCTAGATGTTGCTGTGAATTGTCCAGCAATATTTATTTATATATTCAATCACCTCTGAATATTTCAACATAGAATTCCAGATACTCTGAATCAGAAACAGCTGGTACAGTCGTAATAGCTAATTTATAGATCGGTACCGGCATCAGTTCAGCTGTCACCGGTCTGTAACCGGTTAAACCGGTTATTGATATGGACCACTTCTTGTTACGTAAAACAAATCTAGTTGTGCTGAAATGTACGCTCAAAATATACAGACAATGTGACTACACTTTCGTTGAAGACTTGTTATAAAAAATGTTATCATTGTATAAAAAACAATCAATGTTTTTGTCATTACTGAACCAATTTAAAAGGGTTGGACCACACGGGAAGCAACAAGTTCGAGAAAAACATGATAAAAATCATCAAAATTGTTTCACCCGTTCGTAAGTTACATAAAAAATACTGTCGAAAATAGAACCTCCTCATTTTCAAGTCGGATAACAGTAAGATTTTTTAACACGATCACGGACCCTGATATTAACTGATATTAATTAAGTAATTTATTTTAAAAGGTTTGGTTTACAGCATGTTTCACAAAAATAACTTATTGTACAATCAAAGTTAGTTTGTAGAAGAGCGTTGTTATTACGGGTTGTTATGGTGAATCTATTATAAAAATAAATCATCATTTTTAAATAAAGTTTATATCGTTTGCATTTGTAAGTACTATCAGCTACTATACTCTGATAAACGATCTATTATCACATAAAAGAGCACTCAAATTTCCAGACAATGTACAATTTTATCGATAAATTTAGAAGCAATATCGTGAAAGCCATAAAGTTTTCATGGAAATCGGTAAAAATGCTATTAAATATATTTAGCATAACAACAATTTTGTAATACTTTTAACAACAGTTTTATGAAAATTGTGATGGTTTTATGTAAGTTGTATCACAGTATTATCAATATAAAAATATAGATTTAGATGCTTTTGTCTTTAAAATAATTCGTGGTAGCATACGAAAGGTTTAAAAGGTGAGAAAACATGGGAATATAGCGGGCGAAGCCGCGGGCGGGGCTACTAGTATATTATAGAGATTGTAGAACATGCAATCATACTTTCCTATAAATAGAATCATATACCTATAAGTCTAGTCATTAAGGGACGGATGTTAGCCACGTGCTAAAATGTTCTAGACTTTTAAACCATTAAGTCTAGACATCGTTGAAGAAATACTACATACCTACAACCTACCTACTACATACGAGTATAAGCATTGGAATTGAACGTTTACGTAGTTTTAATAAGGTTTTGGTTGCATCATAAGTCGATGTTTTTACAAAAAAGGATACGAAGCCTCTAAATTACTACAAATAAATAAAAGATAAATTAGGTACCTAATTAAATTATTTTAAACTGTCCAACAAATGTTCTGTTTCTTCACAGAGATCTTAACCATTTCTATAATTTTGGTGTTGCCTTTATAGTCCAGAGATTCTTTTTAGAAATGAAACATCCGACAAAATTTCCAAAACGTTTGGCAAAGCATGTGGAGTAAACACGGAGTAAACTACCCATCTTTTAGAAGAAGACGACCACTACAAATGCGGTCTCTATTCAAGTACTAAGGACGGGTCATCACACTCAATCAGCAGTTAATAAATGACGCTGATGTCATAGTGACGTCACGCACCGGAAAGTGTTCCTATTTGTAGGCTAGACTTGTAAGTTATTGTATTATTATGTATAAATCGTCTGCTACATGCCGGTGAGAAATATAGAAATTCATTTTTCTTGATAAAACTATGCACAGTCGGCCAAGATAGTGGTCTACCAGTTTTGACAAAAGTTTCTATGTATGTGCGATGTAGGTAATGATCGCTAAGGTTGACTTTTCTAACATAATTTTACTGACGTACAAACGAATCACAACCTTAGGGTAGTAGACCACATTTTTGGCTGACTGTACCTAGATACTTTAAATGTCAATTGCTTATAAAAATAAAAAAAAAACAAATTATTGCTCGAGAATTCACACAGCAACATCTAGCCCCGTGGTAAGCTCTAAGCTTGTGATGACGGGTGCTAGATTTCTAATATACTTAAATTACATACATAGATGTGAGATTATTATACAAATAGAACACCCAGACACCCGAAACAAATTTCCACAGATCGTACAAATTTAATTAAGTTTCGCCCGCTGCGCCACAGAGGTCGATAAAGAGTGTTTTACATGAATTTTAAGCTCAATAATTGTCGTGAGTAAATTATGTGATGATGTAGGTATCTCAATCCGGAGTAGGTATATCAATTTAACAACCTAGGCATGCCAAATCGGTATTCGAGTTAGCACTGCGATTGTTGATCTCAGGCTCTTCAACTATCTCGGATCCTCACATATTCGAGTGAATATCTCGAAGTTCTACAAGTCTAGGAGCCCACGTCTAATAAATTATAGTTAACTAGCTCTTCTGTTACGGAGTATGCTGGTTCATCAAGGATTAAGTGGTTCAATTCTCAGCGTGTTTGAAGTTCTCTGAACACTATGATGGCAGTTAATCATCATTAAAACCCATGTGTTAAGCCTACAACTAGGTTTGTATCTGCCAAATATATCACCCAAAACTAAAAGATAAGATAATTCTTTATTACACACACCAATAATCATTATTTACATAAGAACTTACAAATGAGAGAATTATTATGAATTAGAGATATTTTAACTATTTGGGTTCTATTTGGAAGACCCATACACCTTCGAACATTAAATGAGTTAATGATAAATCCATGATCCTATTTTCCCTTTCATAACAGAACAGCAAACAGACATTCAAAGCTTTGACATACAACCGTAGTCAAACGAACAGACAACCTCATTTTTCAATATAATAAGTTTTCCGAAGCTCGTTACGGAGATCTTGTGATGCAGTCCTCGCTAGGTCAGACAAACCATCTCACCGGAATAGGTCTAGCACTAGTATTTATAAGCTAGCACTAGTATTTATAAGTAAGCAATAATAGTATTTAAAATTGAGAAGCCTTCTTTTTAGAAAGTCGGTTATTGAATTTTCATAATTTTCTTGAGTTACGCTATTTATTTATAATAACGGGAATTACTCACGTATTTACAAAGTTAAAATACTCTCGACGTTTCGACCACAACAAGAGCAGTCTTTCATTTTGATTCCCGTTATTATAAAATGAATCATTCTGCAATCGCCACAACCTCACTTATGTTTTATACAAAAACGTACAAACACATGTCATGAAAATATTTATAGTAGAAACGTAAATTTGTTTGGTTGTTATTTTTCGTGATAGAGCCACCTCCCGGGGGATTGAGACTTGTGCCATGTGTTCCTTATTTACTTTAGAACCTTATTTATTTATTTGAATGAAAGCAAGAAATACAATTTATATATTCGACGATATTATTATAATCCTCTGTGACGCAGCAGGTCAAGGTCTGCCTGCGACGCAAGAGTTGCGGGTTCGATTCCCGCAATTTAACGAGAATGAAGAAGCGAGAAAAAGCTAGTTGTAAAATAAAATTAAAAAGTTAAGTCCCTCTTATCCGGTTTCTAGAGAACCTAGACATCTAGTTCAGAGAAAAAGTATAAACAACATAATACTTTTTTCCCACGCATTACTACGTAGTACCTACACAACTAGTAAACTAGTAAACTAAACAAAATGACAGATTGTTTATTTCCCCTGTCAATAATGTCATCCAATTTCCATGTTCGCGTGTCAAACGGGACGATTTGTTGTCATCCAATTTCACTTTCGTATCGAATCGACGAAGACTATTTATGTCTATGTCACTGCTAAGAGAACATAACTTAGAGCATCTAACCAAAAGGAGTAAATTTCGACTTAATCCCAGAAGTCCACGATTCTATTGTTTTCAAAACTATTCGATTCATTCTTTGATTCCCAACGGCTCCACGACTTTTTAAAATAAATAATATTTCCTTTCCCAACAGGTTCATGGAATTGTTTGGTACAATTAGCAATAAAAGCTTCGATATAAAAGGGAAATATTTTTTCAGCGTCCCAGCGAAAATTATCTATGTACTTACATTTAGCGAAATTATACGAAATGCATAAATTATCTATTATTAACAAACATACAAATATATTTATTTTTCCAACTATACTACATATTATTGTTAATATTTTTACTATTAAGATGTATAGTTAAAGTTTTTTTCACAAGCACCACCACGTCCTCCGTGTATGTGGCAGACTTTTCAATACCTGTGTCTCGCCTCCTTTATGTTTAGTACTCAAAGAGTCCTGACTATGCGACGCGATGGCGTGACAAAGTAACTCTGGTTATAGTCGATTTGTTGATAATGGCCGCTTTACGGGGTCACGTATTTTATTGGTTAACTAGTTTTTTACACACGGATTCGGTTAGCAGAACAAATAATCATAAGTTACATAATTTTTGTTAATGTTGATTCAATGTAAATATTATATAAGATTTTTTTTCATGTGCATTAACGCATTATAATTTTGTTTAAACATTTGTATAATTTAAAAAAGCATTCATTTGTTTGTTTTTGTTTTGAAATATTAAACTTAAAATAAAACTTACCTTTAAAAACAGCTAGTAGTGCACTGACGATATCTGTAAAGATAAAGAAAATTTTATTGTAAAATTGTGTACAGTAAGTTGTTAATACCAAAGGCCTACAATGGGTTCAATTGGGAAGACACCATGTCTAGTAAACGTGACATAAAGAGGGTCGCTATATGATACCCCTGATAATAATCTGATGATATTACAGAAGTCCACAAATATTATTGCACATCATAACTCAGGTCAGTAGCCAACTTTAGGTTTTTTGCTATAAAACTAGGTAATCTAAATGGCCATGTATATCTAACTCGTTTATTGCGTAACTATTGCGTGTGAATGTTCGTGTGAACCATTGTCATACGGTTCCATATATCTACTTTTTATTGTGATGATATCTTTACTAATATTATAAATGGGAACATGTGTCTGTGTGTCTGTTCGTCCGTTTTTCACGGCAAAACGTGGAGATATTTGAATGGATTTTTTTTGTTCAAACGCGGGAATAGAACCCGCAATCTCCTGCGTCACAGGCAGACCTTCACTCACTGCGCTACATGTCGTCAATCGTGTTTGAGTGAGTCTTTCGGCATTTTAACATCTGCACATTTCGTAACATAATATTAGCAGTTCTAATATTGCTATGGGACCTTCGAGAACATTCTATAAATCTTTGCCGCCATATTGAATCGCGACATAATCAGCTGATCCTAGCTTGGCTTGCGTCCAAAGACACTGAACCCGTTCTCAAGGCTTAGATGCTGCTTCGAACCAAGAAACTCAGATTGTGAACTAGCTGTCCTGCCGACAGCTTCGCTTGCATATTTAGGGTATCTATCTAAACATAATATAGCCTATAACCTTCCTCGATACATGTACTATACAGATCGTACAAATGTTTATTTTAAGGCGAGAATCGAACCCGTAACCTCTCGATACGGACCTTCGCACGCTGCGCTTCAGAGACCGTGTTGTACTTACGAGTACTTCATTTGTATCTAAATTCAAAGCCACAAGTTGCCTAAAAAAATACAAATAAAGAAAACCTATATCACTTTCAAAATTTTCGTGAGTCACACTATTCATTTTATAGAAAACCCATTACAGTTCATCAATTTTATAGTCTTCCCATAATGTCAGTGTATTTCCAAAGACTCATTGGTTATTCCGGAGAGGAGCTTGTGGCCGAAACAGACTTGGACGTGTTGAGAATGTAAGTTCACTTTCATAAGACCAAATAACATCTAACAGACTTCGTAAGTAGTTATCTGAGTGTCTATCTGGACTCGATTGGATTACTGAACAGTTTAGTGAGGTTTTTTTACACACTCGTTGAAAAAACTCCGTCCCAAACCTATTTACAATACAATATACTTTATTATACCTACCAGAAAAACAAAAATACATAAAAAAGTGTTACAATCGGCGGCCTTATCACTTAAAGCGATGTCTTCTAGGCAACCTTTGTATGGACAGGAAACATAAGTAGGTAGCTACTAAAAGACTGTAGTTTTATTTTTGGAAAAAATGTGCATTTTTACACGTGCGTTGATGAAACCAAGATGGCAATGGGCAGGCCATATAGCGAGGAGAACAGATGGCCGATGGGGCCGAAAAGTTCTCGAGTTGAGACCACGGGTAAGAAAATGCAGCGTCTTACGTCCAACAAGGTTTTTGCGTTTTTTTATTTCACCAACAATACACTGATAATTTGTTTGATCAATGCAACTGAAATTCTGTTAAAATTCTGTTGAGAAGGCGTCTAACAGTGGACGTCCTACGCTTGAAACGATAAGCATGAGAAAAAACACAAAAGGAACAAAATAATGTTGAATGCTATTAAAAGACTCGACAAGGCAAACTTTGTTTGTCCTGATTAATTAGCTTGTCTCAAACAAGGAATTATGACTGGCGCTTATTTTAATGAGAGGGAAATGTTCTGATATAAAAAATAATCGCACAGTCTTTTTAACAGAGTTGGGAAATAATATACTCTCAACTTAGCTGATTTTTAGTAAACTAAACATTGAGATAATCGGGCTATCCACGAACCTTATAAATCATTTCAATATTAATTTATGAAACCACAACAGTTCTTACAGTAAATTAACCGACTTCAAAAAAGGAGGAGTTTTCTCAATGCGACCGTTATGCTTTTTTTATGATCAATCAATCAAAAACATTATTGTACATCAAAATAAACAAAATACAACAAAAGAGACAAATACAATGGGCGGCCTTATCGCTAAAGATCTATCTCTTCCAGGCAACCTTAGATGGAAAGAAAGCAAAGACAAAACTTGACGGGTGTACGATTACTTAGAAAAATATTATATAATAAGTACACTAACTAATATACTTACTTATTTATGAATGTAAAAAGTCGTAATGTCTAAACCGTTTGCAAATCGTAGTCATGTCTGTCTTATCATCATAAAAAGCCTCATTTGTGATAAGAGATAGTGGGGTCGCATTCCTGTGATAAAACCCACCCCAAACTCACGCTACGTAGCTTTTTATCTCAACTTTTATCAAAACGTGAGGGTGGAAATTAGGTGAATTTACGTAGTACACAGTTACATATTTTTGCGGTGAAAATAATTTAGATTTTGAGTCATAATAGCACTGGTTTATTATATACTAGCCGACCGCCAACAGCTTCGCTTGCTGTTTTTTTCATAAAATATAGCCTATAACCTTCCTCGATAAATGGACTATCCAACACTGAAAGAATTTTTTAAATCGGACCAGCGGTTCCTGAGATTAGCGCGTTCAAACAAACAAACAATCAAACTCTTCAGATTTATAATATTAGTATAGATACTAGCGGCTCGGAATTTTCCAGCAATATTTATTCATTACCTAAGTAAAACTTTCCAAAAATCTCCCGAGATCTTTAACGAGTTCTAGGAGCACAGAAGTGGACCTAGGAAAATCGTGAGGAAACAGTGGTTGACACTATGGCTGAAACGTACCTTACCTACACTACATAGGTACTTAACTTACCTATTTTTGATGAGTAGGTACCCAACCTCTCGATATATGTACCCAGCTAAAGTCAATTCATTTGACAGGATATATGGATTTATTGGTGTGGTGGCCTATGAATAGTACCAACCCATTGCTATCCACGGGAGTCGTTAAACCAACTATAGTACGCGAGTATACCTACTAATATAATAAAGATGAACAATTAGCGTGAAATGTGATATAGGTAATAATCTAGACAATTATTATGGTCTAGTCTAGACAGAACTAGTAAGTTATTAAGTCATCCGCTTATTCATAGCAGCTGTCCAACCTGTAAGGTTAATTTGACTTCCTGTGACTGTTCTAAGAACATTAATCAATACCTACCTATTAATAATTTTGTCAAGGGGTACGGCAGAATCGATCAAAATATATGAAGACAGTACTTAGTTGGAACCTATTCGCAACTATAATTAGTTGACTCGTGACTTCGGTCGTTCTGTCTCACCCTCAATCCTTCCCTGGACAAGGTAGTAGGTATCTACCTACTACAAATATTTTACAATTATTTTAAAGTAATATAAAAATAAGCTTTTATTCAGAAACTAGTTTTTTTCTAAATTGTGTTAAAGACCCCCTAAAATGAGATTTGAAGGTGCATTATTTTGAATTCAGATAAAAAAGGGGAGTCAAATTGTCTACATCAGTTGGTTGAAGGTTTCTTCCCTCCACGTGGTTTGTACAGTAGATCTTTACATGTAGTAGGTAAGGTTTCCTCTCCAGATTAATACTCAAGGTTGTGATCAGATTGGTCCACCTTCAAAGCAATTCACTGTATAGTCACGGACTCCCCACGTTGTTTATAATTGATTTTGTATTTAACCCTAATGCTAAAAAAATATCGCTTGCGCGATCTAGAACTAATTGTAATTTTTCCATTTTCTCGTTAGTATTTTGTTCTTTTTGCATGGGAATAATTTTGTATGTTATTTTTTTGACGTAAATAATTCGAATAATAGAAAAATAAAATAAAATTAAGGATAATTCAGAATTTGTAAAACTTTCTCCCTACGTGGCTTATCACAGCTGGTAGCATCAATGATGGCGCTTGTCGTAGCAACTAGCGACTAGCGCCATCTATTGACTAGTGAGCGGATTAAAATGAGAAATATCATTTCTAAACGTGTGTTAAGTTAAGCAAAATCGTTTTTATTAGAGTTGCGAGCTATATAATTTAAATTATAATATAATTCAGTTAATAATCTAGATAGAAGAATCTATAAGAGAGTGAAGTAATTTATAGAAATATAAACAAATTCAAAATAGATACGACGCGTTTCTTAGGTACCTACGTTAAATTATAAAACATTTTATTAATGGCTACTAAGGTTTTGCTGGTTAACTGAATTTCTCTTTTAAATTGAAAATGCTCAAAAAACAATGGATAAAATTTTCGTGAGTTATAGGTACTTACATGGTTATACTGAACATTTTATGTACTTACCTAAGTACCTATTATTTTTACGTAAAATAAAAATATCTATCTATGTATGTATAGATGATCTAATCTTAAAATGAACTCCCCTCCACAAAACCGTGATAATTTCAACGTGTGAGAGGAAATACGTATTGCATCAGTTTACTTGTGTGCGTGCTACAACTTTACTGTAAACATGGACTCATCCGCGCACTGCGTTGTCAATAAGTTGTGCGACCAATCCCGTGTAGGCATTTGTATGGCGGGGAGCGCGCTCTTTGTTTGAGTGACACGTCCGTTCAGTCGCGCGTTCGGATCATTAATGCCGAAGTTGGCCGACAGATCCAGCCTTTCTCTCATAGTGACACCGTGAAGGCTAGACATTTGGCGTTCGTCGACATCGTTAGTAAAAAAGTACGAAATGTATGGATTTGACATAAACCTATTATCATTATGGTCTAAGCTATTGCCACATGTCTATGGGGCCCGTTTGTTTATACGTCATTGAACATCCAATGACAAAGATCAATTTATGTGTGTTGTATCTATACACCTTTTTGCATGTACGTGTAACCGCGGTGGAGGGGCGTTCAGTTTAAAAATGGTTTTACTATACTTAGATGTTATAGTTTATAGGCTATATTAAATTAAATCGTCAATGCAGTTATTCGTAGCAAACAGTAACTCTCAAAAGAGCCTTTGAAACCCGTTACAAACTTCAACAAACACTCATTCTAACTTGTTTTTTACTTTTTTCGGAGTGGAGTGGACGCTTATTTTCCATTCTAACTCTAACTAGAATGAAGAATTTTAGGTGCTAGAACACTTTTTACTAACATTCACTTTATTTAATACTAGCTGTGCACGCGACTTCGTCCGCGTTAAATTATCGGGCCACGTCTTGTCATAGCTGGAGCAAGAATTTAAATATCTTATCCTGTGTCCCAGACGTCTAAATGTTTATCTACCAAATTTCTTCAAATTCGGATCATTGGTTTAAGAGTAAAGACGGAACATTACAGGTAAATATCTAAAAATCGTCAAATTCGTTTCAGTATCATTTAAAGAGCCTATAAATACAACATATCTGAATACAAACAAGCTTACCGACCCTTACAGATTTATTAGATATTAGTATAGATATTAGAAATCTAGCACCCAAAACACAAGTTTACCACGGGTTGCGTAACAATTATATATTCTGTGCCACGGGGCTAGATGTTCCTGTGTAAATTGTCCAGTAATACCAAATTACCTAAAACTACTTTATTACTAGTTTGCTGTAAACTAGTTGTTTTTTGTTATTTTCATGTTAATAGTATATCTATACACAATACTGGTAGTTTTAAACCTATAAAACTAAACTCCGAAAACACAAAAAGGCTCAATTGAAAAGTCCATTCCAAAAGTTGTAAACGAAAGTAGCGGCAAAATTTACGCCAAAATTCACAATAGACTTGAAATTTCGGTCACTTTAGTAAAGAAAATTTACATAATTTTCAACAAATTTTCAAATTTTCAGCCGCAAGTGAATTCTGAAAGCATTGTTTCATTTATTGATTTCAAATTTTAATTACTTTTGTATAGGTAGATGCAATGAAGCTTTGCCATTAATTTATCCGAACGATACATACAAATTACCACGAAATTAAATGAAAAGATAAAATAAATAATTTTATCTTTATTTATACTTACTATTATGCTTATTATTACTTTATATAATACCCAGTACATTCGAAACAAATGTCATAATTTTTTTTCCTGATGCCTAGGTAAGGCAGGAATTGAACCCGCATCTTGCGATCGATACGATGACATAATGAGTTACGGGAATAAAACAAGTTTGTTTAAAACTAGTTCTAACTAAAACTAGTTTGAGAACAAGACTAGATCGTGAAACCGAACTGCTAACTGCTACCCGGAATCCCTTCAGGCCATAGAGGTCACAGAACTCAAAGGGCTAGTTTTAAACCTTCAGAACATTATACGGGCATTTTATTTTATATAGTGACAGGACGAATGAATGAATTAATTAATTAGGTAACACTTTATTGTACTTAATTAAAATAAAAACAGAGTTAAAGAAAAACTTAACTGTAAGTGTCGGTCATGGAGTAAATAAGTTTTTTTTTAGAAATATTGTATTCATAGGCTCAATTCTATTTATGATAATGAAGCTAATATGAAGATAATAATGATTTGATTTATACCTAATACCGTAGCAGAACATAAACCTCCATTATCCCACACAAAGCCTCAATAAACTAAAAGAATGCTGCAAAACTTCGAAACTAACTAAAAATTGTATAAAATACTCTTCGGAGTTAGAAGCGGGATCTCAATAAGCTCACATTTAAGATAATGTTCGACTAAACAAAAGTTTGGGAAGTTGTGCTGTTCCAGTTGTTTTAACTTCGAGGAAACCTTTGAGAACCACTAGGTACTGTTGCGGTAATGATGTGCTAAGCGCCCTATCATATAGCGATTTAAACTACGCGTGTGGTGCTAGATTAGGTATAGTACCTATCTATCTGTCTCCACGGTTGTCTAGTTTTTATTTTTAATGAACTTTTTACTAATTATGAGTCTACAGGCTAAGGCTCTTGTTGGCTAAGTGGGAGCATACTCGACTTTCATTCCGAAGGTTATGGTGTCTAACCTCGCAGCGCACTTCTGGATTATTTATTTCATTATTTGTAAAAGTAACTTTTTAAGTATTAAGTCCACGTGAAAGTAATATAACGAACTATGAGTAATATAATTTATGTTTCAAACTCGAGCTCCAACATTGAAGATTCCTTTTTAATTACACGCTTGTATTTACATAGCTTCTCATCAAAACTTGTAGCTACTTTGTTATTAAATTTACACAGAAAGCTTGTCTATGGAGCTTTAAATTCATAGACACAATTTTCAGTCATTCGAAACAACTCAATTTCAATTCACTAAATTTAATATAACACAACACACACAATATACATGAGAGCAAATTATGGTTATGCTTTAGAAGTAGGTAATTTTTTTTATGCGATGTTCAATGTTTGTCAGGGCAGGTCAACTAGTCAATAAATAAATAAAGATAAATATTGCTGGGCAATTCACACAGCAACATCTAGCCCCGTGGTAAGCTCTAAGCTTGTGTGACGGGTGCTAGATTTCTGATTTACTTAATAGTATATACATACATACATAGATAGATATTTTTATAATAAAATTAAAGCGACAAGTGACTGTTTTCTACATAAATTCTTTCTGTCTTCCTCTATTTAGTTTTAAATCCCTAAAGAAACTTGTTCAGGTTATCCATGAGCTTGTTTTATGCCTTGGTTGTTCCTTTGTTCAACCTCAGTGGTTCAGAAGTTACACTGGGATTCAAAGGTGGCAGGTTCAATTTTCAGCGATGCAGGTTTTTTTGGAATACGAACTGCAAAGTTTACCTAGATATCTTTATCATTAGATATCTATCTACGTATATTATATTAAGAATATCAGATATCTAGCACCCGTAACAAGCTTCGAGCTTAACACGGGGCTAGATGTTGCTGTGTGAATTGTCCAGCAATATTTATTTATTTATTATTTATCACTAGCTTCCGCCCGCGGCTTCGCCCGCGTGGAAATAAAAAGTAGGCTATGTTCTTTCTCAGGGTCTAAAGATTGTATGTGCCAAATTTCATCAAAATCGGTTGAGAGGTTTAGACGGGAAAGCGTAACAGACAGACAGACACAGTTACTTTCGCATTTATAATATAAGTAAAGATTAAGGGATGCCTATGTCCAGTGGACGTATGACATTATGACAATATGGACATGATGATTATATCGCGATAGTTCATACTTTCTTCGTCCTATATAGCCAGCTCAGTACCTCTGTCACGACCTTAAGCAATCCTTGGGACTATTATGTAAGAAAATCCATTTGATTTGCTTCTGCACAGCGTTCAGACTTCTTTGTTCTTCAATTGAGCAATTTATTTCTTTTATTTCACTTTTTATTAATGTTTTGATTTCAGTTCTAGGGTTTTTAGAAGTTGACAGTGGCTGTCTCACAAAGTTTCCGATACGGTGTGCGTTTCTGCAGAAAATGGGTTAAGCAGCTTTAGAAACAGAATATCTGGTTAAATTTTTCGTATATAAGCGATGCTTTCTACAGAAAGAATATACAAATCCTAGAATAAACACTATACAATAGAATTCAGTTGAAATGATGATTCATTTCTAGAAACACATCATTATTGAAAAATTAAATAACTCGAAATAATTAATAATATTCTAGCGGACCCCAGCAGCGCTATTTTTTACTAACGACGTCCGGAATAAATATTCGCAGGTAATACCTATTAATAGTTATCCCGAGATTATAAATAGATGGATATAGATTTTTCGTTATTTTCATTATATCCCACAAGTATTCCACATTTCACGCACCCTACCTAAATCAGTAGCGACAAATAGCCCTTAGAAAGGGCTCAATCAAAAAACCTTCGTTCACGCACGAAATCAAATTGGCCGGTCTCGAAACTTCATTCCACTTGAGATGAAAGGCCACTTCGACCCGACTAGATAAAAGCCCTTGTAGGATAAAGGGTAGGTACTTACGGTCTAGGTATATGAGTCTAGACTAGATTTTTCGTTCTTATAAACGATCTAAGTGGTGAAAGGACGAATGAACGAATACGAATTGAAGGTGGAGAAAACTCTAGAAAAATAATTTGATTTTATCGTAATTTTTTTATAAGTACATTTTAGGAAAACTTACAGCTAACAGAAACAAATATGTAATACACTGAATAAGCATTAAAGACCATTTAAAAGTTTCTTACATCTCTCATTATTGAAATAGTTTTATAGGTATATTGTATGAATATGTTATTAAATATTTTTCTATAATTAGGTACGATAAGATATTTTTAGGTTTTAAGAGTGTCTAGATTTTCAGTAGAAAATTTAGATACTCTTAGGAATACTATAATATCTACTCAGTCTGTTTTTCATAAAATAATCATAATATTTACATTGCCACTAATGTTTTTTGGGATTTCTCAGTATCACACTTAGGTAAAAACGTTACGAATCTGACATGAAAAGTTCCAAGCAATATCTAGAATTTATCATCTCCCTTTATTCCAACAGTGAGACTCTTTTATCGCGAACTGAAAATAAATTACCTAACATAAATACGAAAAGCTTTGGAACAAAAAGATACAAAAGAAAACGCCATTACTCAAATTGCTACAGCAAAAAGTCACATACTGCCTTGTCCTTTATAACTGTAAATCACCCTTCAAGATAAGCTACGCCTAAGCTTTAGTTTGAGGTGGTAAATTCAATAAGATCTTACGTGGGTTTTGGTAAGGTTGCCTGGAAGAAATTGTTTTTAGTGATAAGGACGGCCATTGTAACGATTTTTATGTACCTAGTATATTTTTTTATTGTTAGGTACATTAAATTAACATGTTTGTTTTTATGGTGTGCTATAAAGTTTATAATACATTATACTAAATTTACCTTTGTTTTTTGTAATGTATTTTTGATTTTCTGGTGTGCTATAAAGTAGGTAAGTATATTGTATTGTATTCGACTTATAAATAAGGAAGTACGAGCCAAATTGGCTAATTGGAACACAACCTACTTTTATTCCGCGCACCCCTGAATATATACATAAATAAAAATAAATAAATATTGCTGGACAGTTCACACAGCGACATCTAGCCCCGCGGTACGCTCGAAGCTTGTATTACAGGTGCTAGATTTCTGATATACTTAATATATCTATCTTCTTTGTTTAGAAACCCGCAAAACCACGGTAATCACAAATATGTCTAGTCTTATATATATTATTCTTATGTAGGGACTCATGGGTACCAGAAATCGTGGCACCATACCAAACTCGTTACGGTAAGTAAGTCATGGGCCACATTTATCACGCCTTGGGTGTCCCATGGGGTGCCATGCCATTTTATTTACTTTTATACCGAGGTCATCCGAAGTTATTTTAGGAATTGTTTGTATTCGAATTCTTCTACTTATATATCACGACGACCTCTGTGACGCAGCGGGCGAAGGTCCGCCTGCGACGCAAGAGGTTGCGGGTTCGATTCCCGCCTCGGAACAACAATTTGTATGATCTGCAAATATTTGTTCCGGGTGTCTGGGTGTTATATTATGTATAATAAAAAATATCTATCTATGTATGTTTATTATATTAAGTATATCAGAAATCTAGCACCTGTAACACAAGCTTCGAGCTTACGGCTAGGGCTAGATGTCGCTGTGTAAAATTGTCCAGTAATATTATTATTATTATTATTGATATTAGATTTGATCTGCTCGTCCTTTTTATGTAAGGCGGTTTATAACTGAATGCACACGGGCCTAGGCCAAGTGTGTTTCAGTGCGTTGAGCTTCATTTGGGAGCTCATTTTGTAAGAATTTTCTGACTATTCTGCAGGAATTTAGAATAACATTATTATTATTATTATTATTATTATATTTTTTTTCTATTATACTTCTATTATGATATTTGTTTGAAAAATATAATGTTCGTTTTTTTTTAAACATAAACATAAGAATTACCGTGGTTTTGCGGGTTTCTAAGCAATTTAGTCACTCTAATATCTCTAAGACATGGCCCCGTACAAACAAAATTAACGCGGACAGAGTCGCGGGCACAGCTTGTTAACTCTATGCATCTGGCTACATTATAACTCTCTATCTATATCTATCTATCTATCTTTAACTCCGCCTTAGTGGGGGTGAAGATTTAGGTAAGTACCTATCGTGTTTCTTATTTCATGAGAGTTAATTAATTAGGGTAGTAAGAAGGGTAAACAATTAATTAGGTCAATAAATCTAATAAAAGTATTATTGGCTCTTTCGCCCATAAAAATCGAGCGTTCCAAAAACTTAATGCTTACAGTAGCAAACTTATTATTCTACATTTTGATCATCTAATTTAATTATATTTCTGAAATATAAAAGAAAGTAGGTACCTATATATTATTATGGGTCGGAGGTTAAATTCGGCTAGTCACTAAAATGAGAAACAAAGTCGCTTACTCTGTCCCTATATCCTTAAATATGCTTAAATCTTCAAAACTACGCAACTGATTTTGTTGCGGAATTTTTTAAACAGGTAAAGTGATTCAAGAGAAAGGTTTATAAGTATAATTATGTACCCGAAGTGAAGCGAGGTAGGGTCGCTAGTAAGTAATAAATCTCACAATCCAGAGATATTAAAAAGGATTTCGTCATTTTAGTCTGTAGGCGGTGGAATTGGAAACTGACACCCGAATCCACTTGGGATTGTGGATGACATTACACTGTCATGTAACTGAATAAAAAACCTATCACTAAAACCTAAATAAATCTTTTACGATATAAACTAACTGAAATCTGTAGAAGTAGGTTTTTATATGATTTTCACATTGATGTATAGTAAAACAATTTCTAAAATGAACGCCCCTCCAACGAATTCTGTATTTTTTTTCTCTGTGTATTCTGTTTTTCTGTATTTCCTCTCACACGTTGAAATCATCACGGTTTTGTGGAGGGGAGTTCATTTTTAGAATGGTTTTACTATACCTATGTATAACGTATGCCCTAAATTAAATTGGACCCTCTTTTAAAGAGGCTCTTTAATACAACTAAGACCTATTTTTTACCGACTCAAAAATATATTAACGATGAAAACACCTACCTACTTCAAACTGCCTCTTAATTTAAGACTTTTGCACATTATGTATGGTATTATTACATTATTAGGTAAAATAAAATTCCTTGGGATTATATTCGACTAAAGAACTTACTCTGGTTTAAGTCAGTTTATAATGCGTGCAAGCCGCGAGCATCGTATTTAACAGTATCTATATATAAATAAATCTGTCAATTCTGACGTCTAGAACCGCAGACATGTGATAACCGTCCCGCGTTTATTGCCAATCGGTTTGTACATTGATTGAGAGCTCTTGAATCGGACCAGTCATTTCATATGACAGCTTCATTGCTATCCCAATGATTAGCTGATACGCTATTATTGGTTTTAGGGAAATAGGGCGTTTATCTGCTTTTACGGTCAAGAAAACGTAAAAAGAAAACCTAGATATTTCGATTTTTTGTCCCGAATAATGAATTCGTAAGGAATTCATTTTATTTAATATAATCCATAATTATACAAGAAGATAATCCAAATTCTACAAGCCAATAAGAATCGTCCTGCTTGCCAAGATTGTATAAACCATAATCCTTATACTCGTACACTTATAATTTTATTATTATACATGGGAAAGTGTGTCTGTTTGTTCGCCTTGCGACGAATTGACATGATTTTTGAAGTCTAGATAGTTGAAGGCATGGAGAGTTACATATGCTACTTTTAGCTAAAGTGTAGAACGCGGGCGAAGACGCGGGCCGCAAAGCTAATCTTACATAAATAAGAGTTAATATAATATAGGTACCTTAGAAAACTTTGTAACAGTACCGCTAAGTAAAACGTAATATATGAGGCGGTATGTAACAATATTAAAACGGTTAACATGTCGAAGCTCTAGGAAGGGAGTTACAGTAACTTTGGCCCCCGCGGCTGTTCTTGCACACGATCGTGTTATGCCGTTGATCCCTTAAAAATGTTTTAAATATGTATTTTCGACAATTTTAAAATCACTGCTTGGCAATAAGAGTTGCCTAGCGGTGATTTTTCTTTTAGAAAAATATTATATGCACTTCAAAAAACGCTTGCTCTAACGGTGAAAGCTAACATCGTAAGGTTATAAACATGTTCTGAGAAATTTGAAAAGTTTGAAGATAATTTGTCATTCATCAATCATCACTTGACCAGCGTTCTCTCTCTCTCTCGTCAAGAGAAGTACCTGTGTCCTAGCAGTAGGAACGTAAAAAGGGTTTATGACGATGATGACCCTATGTATACCTATTATTACCTATCCATGTTTGTTATTCTGTTAAGTATATCAGAAATCTAGCACCCGTAACACAAGCTAAGAGCACGGGGCTAGAGCTAGATGTTTCTGTGTAAATTGTCTAGCAATATTTTATATGTTTTTATTTATTATTATGTTTTAACGGCATGCCATAGCCGTGTACGTTTTCATCGGCTCTTTATTTGCCTGCGCGTAACTTCAGATTTGAGTTGCGAAGTTCAACACCCAACGAGTGTATGTACCCTTAAACAGTGCATGGAAAGGATTTTAATGTTATTTCAAATTGCTGTTTGAAAGTTGTATTTGTAGAGTTGTAGTTATTCTGAAACTTGTTGTTTGTTGTCGCAGCGTTGTTGATTGTGTAACATTCTGGATAAATAGAAATTCTTTCTAGGATTTTTCATTGTTGTGTCGCGAATCCAATAAAAATGTGTGTGCAATTCTTTCCTAAAAAAAGTTTGTACCTAATATCTAATTATTTATCTTGTTTACTTATTATGTCCCACTACCCGTCTTGGGTCACAGAACGTTTGTCTGTCTAATAATATTAAGTTACGTACACGCATTGTCGGCTTATTTGCAACAAAGATATAATTACTTTTAAATACAAACTAATCAATCAAAGATACTTGCAAAATGTATGTTTGTCGCTGCGAACGGTCATTTACTAAGCGCGAGGTGCGCGTGGTTTGAACCCACGACCTTCAGTATGAAAGTCGAGTGTGGCTACGATGCTATAGTATAGGTAGTATCATTGATGCTATTTCTAAAACATCTTAGTTATGTCATTTAGATTAGTACATACTAAGGCTATTCTAGGTAATGATAATATCTAGTACTTACACTACCATTGCTTGTTATTGGAGCGTGTAAGTTACGTCACAATTACGTTGTACGTTTGTTGTTACGTTATTACGTCCGCCGTATCGTTACGACATACGGCATTTATGGTAACGACATCTTGTTAAATTAAATGGCGTTAAAATGTATTTAGGAGATGAGGCCATTTTTATTAGTAGAATGGCCATTTGTATCAGATAACAGAAACTGTCAATACTGTGTCTCAAAAACCAATTCAATCTTCCTGAATTTTTGACTTTTTTTCTTTTAGCCAGTGCTATAAAAAAATAATTAGATATCTCTTTGTTTAATAACGTTAAAAAAAACTTGCCTTTATCCCACGGGAAGCCAAAAACTCCAGCTCGGTAAATTTTTTTAACCAAAAATATTGCCATTCCTAGTAAAAATAACACCATGTAGATAGTTAAAACGCATGTAGATAGGTAATTTATGAAGAAGCATACAGGTAACATTATCCACTATAAATCGCAATTTACCGGTAATTTTGAAACATAGCCTATCCAATATCCGATCACTTTTAGGGAAGTAACTAGATTTAGGCGACCGGCGATCGTTTATCAAGTTACCGACCATAGACGCCAGTTTTACATCGTACATGTTGTCTATGAACAGCTCCCTCAGAAATAGCTAAAAAAATAAGTACCTCTAGTTAAATATATCTGGAAGAAATCGCTCTTAGCGATAAGGCGGCCCATTGTTTCACTGTATTGGTACCTATGTATGTGTCATTTTTGTGTATCTTTTTGTAATGTGGTGTAACAATAAAGAATTTTGTATTGTATTGTATTGTATATAGTTTACTGTGGCAAATCATTTATTCTACCCACAGAAAAAAAATCCTTTCACAGGCAAAGTTGGGACGAGCCAACTAGCTACATAATTAACGCACAAATATTGAAACTCATTTACGCGTTTAACCAACTGTGCAAATAGAGGTACAATCTATGACGCTAGCAGGTGGACGGCAAAACAAAGCTAGAGATAAATTGATAACAGTTATCAACGCACACAGGATACAATAACCTACTGTTTTGTAAGTCGGTCAAGCTGTAATCGGCAGTGACCGATTCAGTAATATTGTACGGATTTTTAGTAGTTTCTGAGTTTCTATTGGTTTGGTTTCGGCCGGTCTCAGATTTGATATGACGTGTGCAAGATTTTCTTTCATAATTCATCATCATTTCATTAATAATTTCCATTGAACTACCACGCTGGAGTGGCTACAAGATGCAATTCGGGACGAATGTAGATTATTTTATGCGGGCCGATAATCACGGGACGAATGAGGACTAAATCCATTTCCAGTTTTGGACGCGGCCAGCATCCACTGCAAGCCAGCCGCTCTCACCAGATTATCTGTCCACCTAGTTGATGGACGTCCAACGCTGCGTTTTCTATGACCGAATAAAATATACGCCAACAAATACGTTATAATAGAAAGTTTGCAATTTACATTCTAACTATGTAAACTACTTCGTCCTTCATTCTATCCTTGTGACAGAAACATACTTAGGTACATCTAGTGTTTTCCTGCGAATTTGTCCGTGAATCTAAAATGGATATAAACTCAATAAATATCTCCATTTAGAAATAAAAAAAATCCTTATATTTTACGAAATTGTGTGTTCAATATAAGTAATATTTTCTGTTAGCAAAACATTGATATTGTGTCACATAATTATGAATAAAAATAATTAATAAAAGGAAAACAAAAAGCTTATTACGTAGGTAATGTCTGTTGGCTTGTTTGAGCAAAATATTATAAACATTAATTTATAAAATTAATGATTTAGCAAATAAGTATTACAGTAGATAATATCTAAACTAATATTACAAAGTTGATGAGTTTGTTTGATTGGTTAATTGTTTGAACGTGCTAATCGCAGGGTCTAATTGAAAAGATATTATTAGATACATACTATATTTATCAAAGAAGGCTATAGTATAGATAGACGTAAAAAACGCAAGCTATTGGCGAGTCGGCTAGTTGTATATAAAGTTATAGATCTACAACAACACCTTGTAAATAAAAAATATTTTGTTTTTTTTATGTTCATATAGATACAAACTGACAGACAGGTAACCCTTTAGACGAAGTCTAGATATACAAAGTAAACCTTGAACTAAAACTTAAAACCAAGTACAAGTTAACATGCGATTGCAAATTGTAAATCTTTGTTGTACTGAATCTATAAACTCGAGTAATTTCATGTAGATGATTTTAATTACGATTGTATGTAACAAAATTAGCAATTTAGAATCAATATTTGCTCCAGTTTTTAATCAAATTGTTAACTACGAAATTACGGAATTTATTATTTGAAGACCTTTATGGCGCAGCGGGCGAAGGTCCAGTGACGCAAGAGGTTGCGGCTTCGATTCCCGCCTCGGAACAAAAATTAGATCTGCAAATATTTGTTCCGAGTGTCTGGGTGTATTAAATATCTATGTATGTAATGTATATTATATTACATAATGTACCTATATCTAGTACTCGTAATCGTAACACAAGCATCGAGCTTACCACGGAGCTACATAGATGTTGCTACGTGAATTGTCCAGCAATATTTATGTATTTATACGAAAATGTTGAAAGTGAAAAACCAGTGGAATTTTACAAGCATTTTATCAAAACCTCTTGTTTCGTCCGGTTGGGTCAATTTAAGATACCTCAATCAAAGATTTCTAGATAGATTTAAGGCGCTAACAAAGTCATTCCATCGTAGAATTTTCTAGCCTATCAAGGCGTCTAACCGTTCCTACATAATCTAATCCTTATAGAATCTTCATAAAGCTTATAATCCCGTGATTTAATGGTCTTGAAGTAGCTGACGTAACTATGGTTTCAAAACACGGCAACCATTAGTACATTGTTTTAGTAAGAACAGCATTGTTTACTAACAGTGGAGCTGTGAGCAATCATACGTTAGGTTTGCATCTATTTTAGCTGCAAACTTATCGGCTTCTAGCCAAAATAACTGGAGAATTATAAATAACTAGCTTTCCGCCCTGCGGCTTCGCCCGCGTTTTACACTTTCCGGTAATTTTCTTTGCTATAAACCTCAAGGAGCCCGAGACCTTTCCAACGAATCCAAAACCGTGGAAATTGGTTCGTGCGTTCTGGAGTTATAGCGTCAGGAAGGAAAACCCGACTTATTTTCATATAGTAGAGACTAGGTGACATCCCCACGGCTTCACCCATTTTATTTACATCATTTCAAAATGTTAACCAGTTGACCTATAATATGTTTATCAATAAATTACTACTATTATAGGCTCAATATAATGATCTGAAACTAATTTGACGTGTTTTAGATTTTTTTCTGTTTGTACGTATGCATGTTTCTCCATAACTCTTAAACCTGATCCAAATTTTATGAAATTTGGTAAATAATCATGTAGACATATGGGACACAGGATAGGCTATTTAAATTCTTGCTCCAGTTATGATAAGATGTTTGTGTTATACAAACATAGTTTAACGCGGACAAAGTCGGGGGCACAGCTAGTTCTAAGTTCTCGACTGTATAGGTCCATCAAATGTTCCATTTTTAAAACAACAATACCTACTATAAGATAACAGCAAATACAATTAGTTTGAAACGTTTGTGTTGTAGTTGTAACAGGAAAAGTCGGGAGATTGTATGTACTTCCGTGAACAGCTGAATTGATAATGTTTGTTACAATGGCCGGTTCTATGCACCTTGTTTTGACCATATCATGTGAGTGTAAAACTTTGACCTTATTTGTGTTGTGGCGCTGTCTTAAGAACAGTTCCGTGGTCCGAGAACTTTTCGGCCCTATCGGTCATCCGTTCTGCCAGCTTATTGCCACTTCAAAGAGCAGAAAAGAAAAGAGGTACCTACTGTAATTACAATAATACGTTAAATGTAATAGAGTTTAACTCAATACGGAGGTGTCTTCTTTATAACAGACATTTCTATATTATAAAAAACCAGAAGTACCTAGGTTTTAGAAAAGATCCAAATTCTGTAAAATGAAAAATTCTGAACCACTTTAATTTACGTAGCTAGGACCTAGAGACAAGTCATGCCCAACTTCAATAATCCCGTTTAGTTATTAGAATGATGATTTAACATCTAAAACTAACCATAACCTTATCTAAAACATACCTTTAAATCGAGCAGCCTTATCACCAAATGATAACAGCTTCAACAATAACAAAAATAACAAAACAAACAAACCACAACACAACACTAACCGGCAAATAACAAAACAGTCAACAAAAATGGCGCGAATTGTCTCTCAAGAGTTCCAAACTATTTCGAACAGAATTTATGAAAAACCCACAGATTTTATGTAATTTTTAGTTGAATTCCTTCGTGTTTTAGTTATTCTAGAACATTCGCACATCGATTCAGTGTGAACGCAAGATCGGTACTGGCAAAAATACACCGCAATGCCAATGATAGGAAAACTTCAACCGTCCTGCTTACTCCGAAGGACTTCATGTATGAGCCTCTCTTTCTATTCCTGTAGAGCCTTGTTCAGGATAAAATATTTTCAAAGTTTGAGTTCATGTAATTTTTATAGTTATAGGTCTAAAGATCAAAGAAAACCTGATGAATGAATGAAATAAAATTGCTGGACAATCCACATAATTATCTGTAGGTAAACTCAAAGTTAATAATGTTATGCGTATATCGAAATAAATAAGTTTTGGACATATAAACTGAATGTATTAAATAGTTTTTTCAGTGTGTATCCCTTATTATCATCATCATTTCAGCCTCCGGACGTCCACTGCTGGAAATAGGCCTCCCTTGAAAATTTCCATTGGTTTTGGTCGGATGCAGCTTTGCATCACGAAATCCCATTTCATTAACCAAATCATTATGTATGTCCATCTTGTTGGTGAATTCCGATACTACGTTTGCCAATCCATGGTGCCCAGACCTTTCGGCCCCATCGGCCATCTGTAGAAATAACAACACTAGAAAAATTAACGTTGAAAATAGGTAATAAAAAAATACTAAGATTAACGACCACAAACAAAGTAAATAGCTACAAGGAGGGCCTAAAAGAAAAGATACGTAGAAGAATCAATAAATAGGTTATATATAAATAGGTCTTCCACGTATCTATAACGTTTCTAGATTTCGTGAACAGAATATGATAAAGAGCATTAGATGAGTTTTGCGTCTGTTCATTACCTCTGGTTGTCTAAAATAAATGGTGTAATTTGAGGTAAATCCTTGACTTATTGCATTACCGCTCACTAACCTCCTAGGCACGATTTGTTATTAATAAGTACTTTGAGCGATAAGTATCTTATGGAACTCATCCTTTGAATTGTATTCACTAAACTCGAGTTAAACTGGATGGGTCCAAAGGTTGGCTGGAAGAGATCGCTCTTTAGCGATAAGGCCGCCCACTATACTTACTTATTGTTTCTTTGTTATTTTTGTTTGTTTGTTTTGGTGTACAATAAAGTGTTTTGTCTTATGCTATTATCCGCAAAAACACTGCATCATTATTACGCATAGTGCGTTGCAGTACCAACAGCATCCTTCAGTGCTTCAGGTCATAGCGGATAAGTATGACTCTGCAGTCATACGCTTTATAATTTGTACTTCAATATGTCTAATTGTCTTATTTTGTATGTAATGTAGTGTATTTATGGATCTAAGTTGTCTGAGTAAAAAAATATATTTTTTATAAACTCGTCCTTTGTCCTCGTACCTTCGTATTCGTTTGTAGGTACATTATAGAAATCTGATAATCAGGGCCAATCTACCAACGTACCAACGCTTATTTTCATTAGCTGTTATTAAACGATAATAGAGTTATTAGCGCTGGTAATACGAATAAATAGGTAAGTACCAATTTTTAATAATGTATCTAGCTCTAGTTTTCAAACTAACTTAACATAGAACAATTCACCAATTGTAAAAAAATATAACATTGGAACGTTAGAAAGATGATAAGTTAACACAAAAAAACAAATGAAAGAAAAAGTCAAAGTCTAAAACACGAATCAAATCATGAATTAATTTCCATAGAAACACAACCATAGGTTCCTTACATAATAGACATAGGTACCTACACATTTACAGGCAAAATCGATTAAATAGGCATAATTACTTTGACTAAACCAATAACGATTGATCGTAATTAACTAAATGATTGTTTCGGTAGTATATTGGCCATTGGCTATTTACCGCGAATATACAGAATTGTGACCGCAAATCGTATTGACAGATTGTTATTCGTTGTGAATTAATTACGATTGTTCACAAAATAGTTGGTTATACCTATTATTGTGTACTAATGCTAGTGATGTATAGAATTACGACCTCTGTGGCGCAGCGGGCCAAGGTTCGCCTGCGACGCAAGAGGTTGCGGGTTCGATTCCCGCCTCGGAACAACAATTTGTATGATCTGCAAATATTTGTTCCAGGTGTCTGGGTGTTATATATGTATAATAAAAATATCTATCTATGTATGTATATTATATGTACTTATATCAGAACTCTAGCACCCGTAACACAAGCTTCGAGCTTACCACGGGGCTAGATGTCGCTGTGTAAATTGTCCAGCAATATTTATTATGTTCTAAGACATGGTGGTTTCCTCACTATGTTTCTCTTCATCGCGAAAAAACCACCATCCACGTCCTTCGGTCTGGAAGTCAAGTGTGCTTCCACTTAGCCAAGAGGTCTTTTTACGGGAAAATGCTATATAGGGTACATTCAATTCACTTGTACGCCTAGCCTAGACTGTTAGCAATACCATAGCAATTATATATTCTGTGGTATGTCTCTTGTCAATACTGTTTGACACAGAGTTTGATGAAACTGTCTGTAAATTATGTTATACGGTCGTAATCGACCCGTCCGAAAGCTTCCCTTGCGATTTTTTGCTACTTTATAAATTCGTTTATATAATAAGTATAACCTTTCTAGATAAATGTTCTATTCAACAAAAAAATCCTCGATAAAGTACTATAGAACACTGAAATTTGTGTTGGATAGTTTATTACCAACAAAGACTCTAATAAATAAAGTAACTTATGAAAGGTTTTAATTTCGAGTTCTATAATAAGTTTTCTCCCTGACATTTTCACCGTGTTAATCATTTTCCAAAACTGATTGCTAATATAATACGATGGCAAAGAGCCTGATCGAAATCTGCGGTCACCGGCTAATTGTGTCGTATTCGCGACAATAGGCGCTGTTCTGCCGTTGCGACACTGTAATACTAAATTTTAGTGGAATTAACCCAATTGGGTACCGAATCATATTGAAATGATTAATGATATGAATTACTAGCTTTCCCCGCGGAAAGATATATTTTTCCCGCTGTATTCTTTGTCTTTCTAGTCTATTTCTCCAACCGTTTTCAGCCAAATCGATACAGCTGTTCTTGAGGTACAAATAACATTAGTTTACATAAACTTATCAAAGTACTATTTGGTAAACCAGTCAAATTGACAATAGTGACATCTTACGGCACATAATCACATCTCTGTGCCAATCATTGTCAACCTACAACAGCTACTAAGAAGTTTCAGCTCTTATTAATAGATGGCACTGTCGAGTCAGTTGCGCGGGAGATGATAATAATATTTTTTCCGTGTAATATTTATAAAACATCCTGTTTGTTTGCCTTAACCATTTACCAAATAGAAGAAGAAAAAGTTTGTCTATTTTAGGTCTAGGTACGATATAATATTATATACCATTAGTCTATGGATATCATTATAGTATTTGAAGTGTGCCTCATGACAGGTCGCGAGCAAATAAATCTCTATGATTGCTATTATTAAACCGATAGGGGCTTGTGTATATTCCTCCAGATTGCTATTATTAAAACAATAGGGGCCTGTGTATAATATGATCCGAATTTGATGTTTGGTAAACAATCATTTTGATATCTAACACAGTTATGATAAGACGTGGCCACATACAAATATAATTTAACGCGGGCGGAGTCGCGGGCACAGCCAAATAAAACAGGGGTGTTGAAGTTTACAAGCTATTATTTTCATTCGTATTGGTCTGGGTTGGCGTCACTCCAATGTGGTCGAGTAATGTCGCTGTGTTGGACACACCACGAACTACGCTATCCATATATAGGTACGTAGATACAAAAGGCACACAGGTATTGTGGTAAATTGTTGGCCAATTTTGGAATTCATAAAGTTTTTTTTATTCTAGCATTCCTCGAGCAGCGTTATTTGAATTTTGCTGCGGTAACTAAAGTTGATAGAGGAGAAGGTGGAAATATGACCCCCGCAGGTATATTGGCCCCCTTCAATATTAGTTAGTTCCCACAACGGCATCTAGTATTATTTTGGCGCAACGAGATCATTTTAGTGTACTATTGATTGAATACCCTATAAATCCGCTTGGGGCGGTTGCGTTCGTTCGTCATTTGAACAAGTTGAAACTCGTACCCGCTAAACTTATTTTACTACTGTGAGTTTTATTCCTTAATTGGTAAAACAATTGATCAAATTTGCTGTGGTTTTGAACATTATGTCGTGACAATGTGGTCTACAGTATTTATAAGGTAAATATGCATTTTTTCACTATTTCATATTGTTTTAGATTGTATATCAAAATATTTTGAATAACTCTAATTTGGCCCCCCGACATTGGTTGTATCATGGCCCCGGGGGCCATATTACAAATAAGACTTGTGCATTTACATACCTATTTTTATTTTGTACTTATGCACTTCTAATCATGGAAGAAAGACTACTCGAGCAAACGTTATCACATCATCGCCATATAAAAACCAATTAACCGAATGATTGCAAGTAGCAGAGACTCGTGTAAGAGGGCGCGGACGAGGACGTGGTCGCGGACGTGGACAAGGTGTCAGACATCATTATGATGGAGCAAGCACTAGTGGAGTTAGTGTACGGCGAAGGAGAGATGTGACACCCAGCACTAGTTCCGACAGTGACGAAACAAACGTCAATTTTGATGACATAAATCTGAATAGGGCTCCTGACAACGAAAATGTACCCTGTATGTTTTGCGAAACCATTTATACCAATGACAGAACTGAAGAGAAATGGATACAGTGTCAGAGTTGCGAATTATGGGCTCATATCGCCTGTGCAGGTTCAAAAGGGGACTATTATATTTGTGACTTCTGTCGTTAGGTGTCAATACATTTAATGTGACCCCCAGGGGGCCACATAACCATCAGTTGATCTCGAGATGCCAAATTGGATTACTAAAGAATTATTGACAATTTGAATTTTGTTTAGCTAGTTTAATTTATTTTATAGCAAGATGTGAACGCACAAATAAATACTGAACCCAATATACTTCGTTTCATATTTTTAATTCCTTTATTTTAGAAATAAACCCTCAAAAACAAAGTGGGGGGTCACATTACCACCTTCTCCTCTACATGTTGTGCTGGCCAAGAATAGTTCGCCTTATCCTCTAGCTAGTCTATTCATATAAATCCTCCAAAAGTAATCAAAGTTTTTGGGTAGACCTGTGCCCATTATAAGACGTAGTATAATTTGTTTTGAAACCCTCAAATCAAATGAAATGGTCAGCAAGCTGGTAAACTAGACTTGAACTTTGAAAGGTAATTAGAACACACGCCACGTGCTGTCTAGGAACTCCGATAATGGGTCTAATTAGAAACTTAATATAGAGTGGTTACAACCAACCCTAACAATCCACATTTTGACAACTTACTTGCCACGAAATTCATATAATATTAGAAAGATATTCGCACAGAACACACTTCGCTTTTTAACTCGAACGAATAAGGTATTTAAATTAATTAATAAATATTTCTGGACAATTTACAACATCAAGATCCGTGGTAAGCCCTTATCTTGGTATTACGGTGATATCTGATATACTTAATAGAGTCAAAGTACATATACTTTTTAATATAAACACCTTCCCTTCTTTTTACTATATAACACCATGAAAACCCGGAACTTTTGTACCGAGATAAAACATAGGTATAACGTGCGCAATTAGAAATGAGTTCTGTAAATGGCGTCCGCTCGCATGCGTTCTCGCTCACTCTCTATCGCTGTCTATACTTTTATCCTTGTTTGCCAATCGTACCATACCTACCCGCCGCCATTTACAGAATTCATTTTCAATTGCGCACGTTATAGATGCATAGGTAGGTAGATGAACTAATAAGACAAAAAAAATAATAATATGTGTTTAAAACAACTTTATATATTTCCACGTGAAGTGGTGGTTTCTCCGAACACCCTCCTGAAAGGCCTGTGTATAATTTTTCAAGAAGTTCTAACTAATTAGTGCTGTGCAGTTCTTAGAAACTGCGATTATTCTTGTTTAACTGCACCCCTGGACTATGCAGGGACGGATTAAGGATGAGTTGAGGAGTAGTAGATTATTTGTATGGATATTTTTGTATGTCATAAAATTTTATGTATTATGTAAAAACAATTTTCTCAGTTCCGGATAAGATTTACTATTCAAAAGTGGTTTATGATGAGTTCGTTTTTATTATTTTTATATTAATTTATCTATCGGTTCAGTGTTTTTTGTCAAGCATTATTTATTTTATTACTCTTCAGTTTTCTTATAAATAAAACTGGTTTGAAATGATTTATATTTTTTAAAAAGTAAAAACAGCACATAAGTAATTAATAAATGTTTAAATATTGTTAGATGAAGATGAAATAAATGTGTTATGATAAAACCAACACACACAAGGGTATGTATTTTTTTTAATGCTACCCTGCACTTTTAAAGTTCTGTGACTTTCTCATCCACAAGTTTAAATAAAGTCAGTCAGTTGGTGCAACTTTCGACCTGAAAAAAGAATTAAAAATGGCAGTTGTGATTCCGTATTCTTTGAAGGACTGAATAGAACAGTTTGAAAGTAAATTCTTTGAATGCAACGGAAAATCCCGGTGAGTTTTCTGTATTCACGGTTTTATTGTAATTTTTATTGGAATGGACGAAAGGTATCGTTTTAGCTTTATGGAAGCGTACAAATTATTTGTAACTAAATTAAATATTTCTGGAAAATTCACACAGCAACATCCAGCCCACACAAACTTACCACAATCTCGCGTACTCGTATTTAGTAGGTATATCAGAAATCGTCTGATATATCTACTAAATACATTACAGTAGATATAATATACATAGATATAGTAGATATAATATACGAGTACATAGATAGATAGATATTTTTATTATACATTACTACCCACTCGTGATCCACACTCGGAAAAAACATCTGCAGATCGTACAAATTTTTGCTCCGAGGCGGGAATCGAAACCGCAACTTCTTGCGTAACAGGCGGACCTTCGCCCGCTGTGCCATATAGGTCGTCTTTTAGTCTTGTTCGCATAGTCGATTCTCGTCCAAGTCTAAAATTCCAAAGCATTGTAGCTAAACTATTCTGCTAACTTCACCTTTAAGTTACTTTTTTTTACTTATCTAAAATTGTATTAAAAATTAAATAAATAAAGTAGGTCACTCTGTCGCCATAAAGAAATGTCCTCCATAATTATTGCCCCTGAAGAAAAAAATGAAACTTCTTGCTTTAAATAGACACCTAGAAAATAGTTGGAATTATTTAAGAGTCCTCATTAAAACGACTAATGTTGAACTTATTAAAATAGGAAAATGAAGATATTAAAAGTTACGAACAGAAATTCAGTATTTCTTGAAGGACTTGGGTTTTTATTTCATAAAATGAATAGGTAAGTCTTCAGGCTAATTAGTTAAATTGTATGCTTCATTTTCTTTCGTGACTTGTATTTTTTATATCTTCAATTATTAAAAAAATTACGTATTAATTAGGTTATTATTAATTAAGTATTTTAAAATCTATTCTATTTAATTGACACACATGTCCATCAAACCTTACAATGTTCTCAGAAATGCCGGTTTTCCACATGATGTTTGCCTTCACCGTTAGAGCACGTGTACTTAAAACATAATATTTCAAGAAGAAAATTCAGCGGTGCGCTGCTGGACTTGAAACCACGACTTTAGAAATGAAAGTAAAGTGTGTGCCTACTTAGCCATCAAGGCTTTTGATTCATTCATTCAGCGGGTTCACGGTAGGAATTAGATTAGGATATTATATTAACTGTTCGTAGAATAATTTAGTTCTAAACTGGTTTCTCATGTAAGTGAATTTTATATGTAAGTTCTTAATGAGAAAATAAAGAATTTAAACCGTAATAATTTAGTGCAGAACATAGAACGATAATAAAAACGCATTCTAAGTAAAAAGCGGTCTTTGCCCAAGTCGGATTAGATAACCAACCTAATAAAAAATCAGGCGTTACCAACCAATCGACCTTGAATAAACAAACATTTAATTTCCATTATATAATGTAATTTTATAATCTTATCTAAATTCTGTTATATTATCACATAAAACGATACCCCTTACTAGGTTGATAGCGGTTTGCGTTACGTATACGCACTGCAGTTGGCAATCGGTCAAATAAATTGAATTGAAATGGCTTTTCTTGATAATGCGGATGTGGCTTAACTGTGGCTTGTTTCGGTCATTTATAACAATTGGTTTTAAGGATTGGATAATCAATAATTATTGGTGAACAATTCATACAGCAACATCTAGCCCCGTGATAAGCTTGAAGCTTGTGCTAGATGAAACACGTGATATAATATTATATATACATACATAGATAAATATTATTATTGTAAATTATTCAATGTAGGTAAAAAGTAGCCTATGTGTTCTTGTAAGGTGCAGTTTAATTTGTTTTTATTCTTATACTATTTGTGATAATTTTTTACAAAAATAAATAAACGAGACTGGGCTGGCGTCTTAAGCCGTCTTACTCAAACGTGCAATTTAATGTCTCATAAAAATATAAACTTTAAAAACATATCCACACATCTCAATTGTAATGTTACAAAATCACAACAAAATACAATTTCACTAAACATAGCCAAGCTCTAGGTGACTATCAATCAAACCCTCTACTTTAACCTTAAACAGCGCTATAGTTTCCGGTGTTAGTTTATCAGCACTGCCTTGTTCTATCATCGAGTCAATATCAGCAGATTGCATCGCGTCCTTAATCATTGCCGCTTCTTCATTCTTCCTTATCAACATGCTAGCTAACAGAATTGACTGTCCAAGACTCCATTTACCATGTCTCTTTAAATCCGCATCAAGCTGATCACGTGGGTAAACGAAATTGGCCTTTAATCCAAAGTAGGAGAGGCTATTGTCCAGTTCTTGGTGGTAGTAGTCGATCCAATCGTGGTAATGTGCCTTACGGGCTTCGTAGTCGGTGCAAGCGAAGATCATGTAGTGCAGATCTACAACTGGATTTGTGGCTTTGGCTCCTTGGTAGTCGATCATCAATGTTTCTGGTTTTAATGGATCCTGAAAGAATAAGTAGATTTTTTTTTAATGGAAACTTTTAGCACCATCCAGTTTCGGAAGATAGAATAGCATCAGAAATATCAGAATAGATTTCACTGTTTCTGGTTTTAATGGATCATGAGAGATTAAATTAGATTTTTTTAGATATAAACTTTTTGCAACATCCAGTTTAGAAGGATAGAATAGCATCAGAATCGATTTTTAATCTCCAGCATGAATTTAACAATCTAAGAAACAAACTGAATATAAAAAAATAATAAGTTGCTTACTAATGATTTTTGTATATTCAGTTTATTTTGTTAAGATATTTGTGAACTATAAATTAAAAAAAAATTAACAAGTAGCAAAATGATTATAGCATAAAAATATTTTAACAACTTGTTTTAAGTACTTACATCTATTTTGAACATAATATTGTTTGTCCAAGCATCTCCTTGCTGTATTACTGCATGCTTAGAATGCTTATTTATTTTCGCATGCTTAATGCTACCGCTCAGCAGTTCATCAATTATACCTTTCACAGCTTTTTTATGAACATCTTTCTCTAACATTGGCGTAACACTAACTTCAACACTAGCAAAAAATTTCTTTGCTTCCGGTTGGGAAGCTATAGCTGACCATAAATCAAATAGTTCTTCTTTCAATTCTTCAAAAAATGCCGCATCGTTCTTTTTCATCGCATATGATAGAGAATGTAAAGTTGCCAGGCTTTTTAAAACTGATCGTACGCATTCGTTGGTAAGAGATGTGAATCTATCCAGCATTGTGTAGCCCAACTCCTTCAAGTCTTCTAATAGGATGACTTCGAATGGTTCTTGTTGGAGAGATCCGTAAAAACCAGCATATTTAAACCTATCCTTTTCTGGTATTCCAGCAGTTTGCTGCAGTTGATCTAGTTTCGGGAAAAGTTTAGTGTACACAATGTGTTCATTCTTGAATACTTGAGCCATATTTGCCATTTGTCTTAATATTTCCATGTTCGTTGCAAATTTTCCAATCATCTTGAGTGTACGTCCATTTTGGTTATCTGTAATTATGATTCTCTTTACGGCTGCTGTGTAATTATCACCGGCGCCTCCGACTGGTTCAAACACAACTTTTGCATCCTTAAAACCTTGTGCCTCGATTGAATCTTTGACAAATTGTAGTTGTATATCCTGGATTCCAACAATATCACCTTCTATCGTAAACGTGGCCATTTTATTGTTAAATCTACCAAATAGAAGTACATTTTTATTTGCTTCAACTATTTATATCGATTGATAAGTTAATCTTTGATGAGGTTTATCATAATAATAACGCTGTTTACAGTTGAGTTATCGGTTGCCCTTTTAACTAGATCATTACAAGGAACGTTTTAATTGATTTTGTATAACAATCAAGTCTAACAGCATTAAAGCTAGGAGTATAAATTAATTTATTGATTTTTAGTGAAATTCAACTTTAATTTCAACCAATTCACAAAAACCTTATAAAATGTTCGCAATGTTCCGTAGTTACCTGCATAATGATAGTTCAATTCTAATCAAATAATGGTAATTGAAATATGTAGTAAAGATGAAGGCAAACATCGTAAGAAAACCGGCATGTTCTGAGAACTTTGAAAGTTTGAAGGATATGTGTCATTCGCCAGCACGTAGTGATCTCTCTCGTCATGAGAGAAGTCCCAGTGTCCCAGCAGTGGGAACGTGAATAGGGGTGATGATGATGAATTAGAGTATAAATAAAGTTTACATTTATCATGGCAATTATTTGCCTTTTAATCTGGTTCCTAAAGCGGAAAATATATTACTAAACACCTAAATTTTCTGGTACCTATTGCAAAATATACTGTAAATTAGTTATATAATTTTTGTAACAGTGTTATTATTATGTATATAATCGTGATGAAGCATAATTTAAGAGATAAGATAATAAATAAATTAATATTGGTATGAACAAGGATCCAGAAACAAGCAAATAAAATATTATCCTCAAATTATCAATAACAATAATATTATCAGATCCGCTTACTGATAAAATGCGAACTTCATAAAAATGATTAAAACATTATTCATCGATCTTAGATAATATTTGATTAAAAAAAATGTTTCGAGCAATCCTGCTATGACTTAATTCATTATATAGATTAAAAATAATATAATATGTAAATATTTTTTATTGTCAAACGCTAAAAATAGTTTTACAAAAGTGTTATTTTTAATATAAATAAATATAATTAGTAGTAATGCATATTCAACGTTGCAATACCGCCAGCTTTCTTGGCACTTTAACGTCTGGTGATGGATTGGAATTTTAAGATTTTTATGAACGTAATGTGAATACTTGTAATTACGAGTACCTAAATGAGTTAGTTTAGTATGTTTAATGACTTGAAAATTCACGTTAACAAATTATTGTTCTAGGACAGATTAAAAAGAAAGAGTAATTTTTAAAAGAGACTTCTTTCCGCTTCTATTCTTCTCTTCGCCATTTCAGAAGCAAATTGTATTTCATCTGATTCTCTTGTTTCTGAAATAAAGAGGACAATGTCGGCATCTTGCATATAATATGCCGAAATGTTTGTTTTTTGAACAATTAACGTATTTTACTATAAAAACTGTCGTGGTTTGATAAACGGGCAATACACGAACCTTATTTACGTAGACTATTGTAGGCATCATTGTATTGTAAGTGCGGTCGTGATCCGTGTTTTTCCAGTGTCTTGATCCTGATGAAGTCCCACGTTCTGGGATAAGCGGTTGATCAATAGTCTACGTAAATAAGGTTCGTGTATTGCAAGTTTATCTCAATATGAATTAACGTATTGATGATATAACTATATGGCCTGCCGATTGCCACTTCAAAGAGCTAATCCGTGGGCTATATCAGTGACCCGCGTTCTCGATGATGGGATTACTTCGAAGGGACTTACCCTGATCCTTGCAGTCCATTTTCGTGCAGTAAGAGACTCCATCCGCGCTGCATACACACTGGTTACACGCGACCAGGAACGCAGAAAATGGTTCGCATTTTGAATCGTGCGCTGTAACAAATATTAAAGAAATTACTTAATTACTTTTATCTTTTATCTTAGAGCTTAACCACGGGGCTAGATGTCGCTGTGTGAATTGTCCAGCAATATTTATTCATATAAAATTTCCATGTCATAATGTTAATTACCTACCGTACTCCTCGGCTTTACTGATTTTTACCAAATTTTATTTGAGTATACCTACTGAGTATGATAATCGACTAATAATTACTATCTATTTTTCAAACCCCTTTGTAATAAGGGTGATTTGTAATTAAGATGTCTAAATTGTCAAAAAAAGTATCTATAGTATAGTATCTTACTATTTGTAAAAGAGTTGATTCATTCATGATATAGAAACTCACATTTTCTCCAGTAGAATGTATTGTCGTCTGTAAATCTACTTGAGCATAATGCTAAATAGTGCTGAAACGAAATAATTATTTACATAAATTCTTTTTTGAACCTGTAAAAAACTTCTTTTTTAGCACCATGCTCAAAGCTTGTGTCACAATAACAACTCAATACGCTATAATCATTAAAAAAAAACCGACTTCAAACTGCCTCTTTTAAAAAAACTTACAAACACACTAGTCACCCGTACGATTTTTGAAAGTTTCCCTCGATTTATCTGGTCTGCTATCATCAAACCCTGTTTTCCTTATCATGAGAAAACCTTTGAAATTACTTCATTCCAACAAAAAAATAATCATCAAAATCGGGTTATAAACGAAGTTGGTTTCAATATTTTAAATATTTTGTACGGCATCATTAAGTTGGTACAATACACAATAAGGTTAATAAATAAGGTTATTGCACAAAAAGGTTATATTATAAACTCACTAAAAATACTAGAAACAGTCGACCTTCCATCACGATAAGAACTCGACTCGTAATAACCCATGCACCTACAAGTGATTTTAATTAATTTTATACAACATCGCTGTGTTCAGAATAATGAAACGCAGATTTGAACATTTATTATCGTCGACTAGTGCGCTACCCGGGTTTTAATGCAATAATAGATTTTCCCAAAGAAATATGTAAAGATTCACGCGAAAAAACTTGGCTAGACTAGACTTCTAGAGGCTAAAACTTATTTAAGAACTCTAAAAGCTTATATTGTACGTGTCAAAGATCTGTATCTTATGAATAACACGTACAAACGAACAAACCAATTCTTCAGCATTATAACATTAGTATAGATTCAATAAACCATAATAATCAACGCGATTTTTGTCAGAATTATGTTAATAAGCGCTGTTTAAGTAACTATTACTGTTCTTTGTCCAGCACTACCTACTTGTAATACTTGTTTGTTTTAAAATCGAATAAAAGTCTTTTGAATTTGATACTGCATTATTGTGTTAAAGTTGTATCGTTTCTGGTTATCTATACATCTACCTACTATTAAAGTTATCGCCGTCTTTTATATCATACAAATTGAATTCAACTATTTTACGACCAAGTAAAATTCCTCTTGAAACAGTGCTCTAAAGGTAGATTCCGTAGTGTTTGAACAACTGAAAGGTACTAGGTGCGGGAACACATGAAAATTTCATGACCAACCGTGCATTTGCGGTTTGTTTGCCTCCGTTCTGTGGTAACGCTTCGATCTGCATAGCTGCATAGTTTTAATGGAAATAAGCATTTGTACAGTCGTGGAAAATGAATGTTTAGCAGGTTGACGTAGGTAATTCTGAAATTGGTCGCGTTACTATTTTCTGACGGCGAGCGACTGATATTTAGGTTCTACTTAACAATTTGTAGGTACTGTATATCTTCTATATTTATATTTATAAAAGAAAGTCGAGTTAGTTACACCATTTATAACTCAGGACTTCAGGAGCGGCTGAATCGATTTAGCTCGAAATTGGTGGTGTAGAACCAGGAAAAGGACATAGGGTATTTTTTACAGTGGGAAAAAATTATATCGCGGGCGATGCAGCGTGGCGGAAAGCTAGTTTAAAAAAAAAAGTTTGTAAGTTCGAATCTTTGTTGCTCATAGCCAAATGGTTGGTTGAAAGTTGGCAGTTGTTACGGTAAAATTAAATTCCCAACAGGACATAAGCTTTTCTGTGTTAAGTGATTCACCCAGTCTTTTAGTACAGTAATATTGAAATCCGAATCGTGAGTCAGAAATACTCCCGCTTTTTCCGTGACACATCCAAGAAAATAAATAGCAACCCCTCGGTTTATGGTCATGATGACTCAGTATTTATTTATGTACTTTTCTGTATTTCGTCTATTTTCGTTCATCCCTGAGCGAGTGACAAAAAACTTGGGAAAACCGCTGAGTCATAGTGACGGAGTGGGTGTTGCCAGGTGTTGGGTGAAAATTTACCTAAAATAGGTAGTTTTATATTATATACTTTCATTGTTCTGAACACTAAAAAAATATGTAGGTGACAAATGAAGCTAGTGATTTTTTTAAATCGGTTCTAATATTTGTGT
The DNA here is from genome assembly GCA_963691955.1 of Chloroclystis v-ata. Classification (NCBI taxonomy): domain Eukaryota; kingdom Metazoa; phylum Arthropoda; class Insecta; order Lepidoptera; family Geometridae; genus Chloroclystis; species Chloroclystis v-ata. The sequence continues at coordinate 3,444,525 of OY829909.1, read as the reverse complement.
CTTTGATTGTACCTATAAATTTATAAATAACAAATACAAATACACTTTATTGTACACTAAAATATTCTTATGCTGAATAGAACTTCATTTGGCTACTCAGTGATTTAAAAAGTATCAACTGCATTCTAACAAATGGCGTAGTAGATTTAATTATACGAGAAATATGCAACAAATAAAATAAAATTTAATTTTTATAGCTTTTCCCTTCTAGTTTTGAATTCCCCTTCTTTTTTACTCTGTAAATCTGCCGTAAACATCGCACTTCCGCTAGAGCTGGCAGCATCAAAGCATTCACTCAGTATTTGCCTGTCATCAGAAAAACTAGGCTTGTACACCACTAATTGGAAAGAAAAAGCAGCAAATTTTGTATCATGTTTAACTTATAGAACCTAGTATCCTTGAGTAGTAGAATCCTTGAGTATAAACAGAAGTTTGTATTTATTTTATAGTGATTGACCCTCACTTATGTTTTCCAAATCATTAGGAAACGGTATAGGAAAGTTACAAGATCACAACGTAATAATGGTGTACGCAAACATCGTAAGGACACCGGCATGTTCTGAGAAAAGTTTTAAGGGCATGTGACATTTGCCAACCTGCACTTGGATATTGTGAATTATAGCATATTCTTTCTCGTCATGAGAGAAGTTGCTGTGTCCCAGCAGTGGACTGTAAATGGAGGTGATGCTATTCTAAAAGGACACTATAATTCTCAAAATACGGATAAGTTTGGGAATAACATTCGTCATCTGACTAAACTAAAGCCAAAGTGTTCAAACACCTCTATGTGCCTTTCAATTTGTCACCGCTCTAGCCACACGTGCTCTATTGAAAACTTGATTAGAACTCTGTCGGAAAACGGAAACGGACATAGGGACTAACTTCCACCTTGTCCCGAATATTGAATTGAATTGTTCTAAAAATGGCGGAATATTTACATTTTTAGAAACGTTGATTTATTATTTTATTAGCGATACTGATTGCAGTAGGCTATTTTTATATTATGCTATTTTTATATAATGCTATTTTTCTTATTTCTGTTGGTAAAAGCATAGACGAATCGTCTAATAATCTGATAATAATTATTTGCATGTTTCTGGGTCCCTTATTATACTATTATCTAATAATAGATACATTTTGAATCTAATCTTTTTTTAGCCTCGTCACGGTTAAAAACATTTTGTAATATTGTTATCAATCGGTATAAATAGTACAAGCAAATTAAAATATTCTATTATTTCGTAACTTAAACTAAACAATAAAATGGCCACGTTTACGATAGAAGGTGATATTGTTGGAATCCAGGATATACAACTACAATTTGTCAAAGATTCAATCGAAGCACAAGGTTTTAAGGAAGCAAACGTTATGTTTGAACCAGTCGGAGGCGCCGGTGACAATTACACAGCAGCCGTAAAGAGAATCACAATTACAGATAATCAAAATAGACGTACACTCAAGATGATTGCTAAATTTGCGACGAACATGGAAATATTAAGAGAAATGGCGAACTTAGCTAAATTATTCAAGAATGAACACATTGTGTACACTAAACTTTTCCCGAAACTAGATCAATTGCAGCAAACTGCTAGAATACCAGAAGAAGATAGATTCAAACATGCAGCATTTTACGGATCTCTCCAACAAGAACCATTCGAAGTCATCCTATTAGAAGACTTGAAGGAGTTGGGCTACAGAATGCTGGATAGATTTACATCTCTTACCAACGAATGCGTACGGTCAGTTTTAAAAAGCCTAGCAACTTTACATTCCCTATCATACGCGATGAAAAAGAAAGACGCGGCATATTTTGAAGAATTGAAAAAAGAACTATTTGATTTATGGTTAGCTATAGCTTCCGAACCAGAAACACGGAAGTTTTTTGATCATATCGAAGAAAATGTAATGCCAATGCTAGAAAAAGATGTTCATAAAAAGACTGTGAAAGGTATGATAGATGAAATGATGAGTGAAAGCATTAAAAATGCGAAAGTAAATAGAGATTCCGAACATGCAGTGTTTCAGCAAGGCGATGCTTGGACAAACAACATTATGTTTAAAATCGATGTAAGTAATTTATCAGACATTTTTGTTTTAATTGTGTTATTTAATTACACATTATTGCATTATTGTGCCGCTATTCAGCCCAAGCGTAAAATATGAAATACGTTTAAAAGAAATGTTAGAAATGCTTGTTTTAGTGACTGTCAAAACGTCCTTTTACCGAGTTCTTAATTTAATAACAAAATTTATTCCGATGTTATTCCAGCTCAGTTTGAAAAAAACATTAAGTAATGCCATTTCAATCTTCCAGGATCCAACAAACCCTGAAACATTGATGATCGACTACCAATTAGTAATAGCCACGAACCCGGTCATTGATCTTCTCTACATGATCTTCGCTTGCACCGACTACGAAGCCCGTAAGGCACATTACCACGATTGGATCGACTACTACCACAAAGAACTGGACAATAGCCTCTCCTACTTTGGATTAAAGGCCAATTCCGTCTACACACGTGATCAGCTTGATGCAGACCTTAAGAGACATGGTAAATGGAGTCTTGGAAAGTCGATAGTAACAGCTAGTATGTTGATAAGGAAGAATGAAGAAGCAGAAATAGTCAAGAAGGCGATGCAATCTGCTGATATTGACTCGATGATAGAACAGAGCAGTGCTGATAAACTAACACCGGAAACTATAGCGCTGTTTAAAGTTAAAGTAGAGGGTTTGATTGATAGTCATTTGGAGCTTGGGTATGTTTAATTAATTTGCAAGATTTTATGTCATAAAACTCAGTAAAACTCGGGCAAAGTAAGGGGTCTTTAAACCAAATTGTAAAGTGACTGACCTACTAATGGAAAATCACTTTTTAAAAACACCCAATTTTAGAACACAGATATTCGATCGTCAAATATGTATATAACTACTTGAATTTGTACAAGAGATCACCCGTACTATACGAATTGATAACTATTTCAATCGAACAAATTAATAAAAATGTCATGATTTATTTAAAAAATCGGAAATGACTCACGTAAACTTTAACCTTATGTATAACCGATGTTACTGTTATCACGATTTAAAAACTTTATACGCAGTTCAATAAAGAAATTTTTCAAAGAAGAAAATCGTGGTATAAAATAGTAGGTAGTTTCATAAAGAGTCATAATCAGTATGTACGTAAAACCTACTATTGTGCCTTTTATACCGGAAGTGGTTTCGCCACAGGATCTGTGCCCGGAAATGGTCGGTAGCGCAGCGGGCCTATTTCCGGTTGCTGTCGTTAGACTCGATTAACTTCTATTGAATGAATGATTTATTCTGTTCGTCCATTCGTCATAATCTTCTGTCATTCGTTGAAAAATGTTTGAGACACACTGCCACTTCGGAAACATTATTATTATTGTGAAAAGATTTTTAATTGCATCAGGTAATTTTCGATTTTTTCAAATCATCAGACGCACAAACAAACGGTTCTGTTTTATTATGATTTTCATAAAACATTTTTTATATTGTTAAATTTAATCTGTTGGACAGGATTCGGGGAGGTTTTGTCCATACAGTAAGAAAAACAGGCTCACTAAAGATTTAAACACAATTTAAAACATAATTGGTACTAGTTCCGCAAAATATGCTATTTTTATCAATATATACCTACCTAATATATATTTTTATATCAATATATATTTTACCTGCATTATTATGCATTAAATATTAGGTACTAAGTACATCTTATATCATAAGTACATCTTATACATCTGCAACAAAACCACTGCCGATTCAACAGAAAGTTTTAGGCCACGCGACTTGCCGCCGTGAAAGTAACAAATAAACCTATTTCGACCCACAGAACTAACGCCGATACGTCTTGACTTCACAAAACGAACCTTTATATTTCGAATAAACTTCACTACCGAATACTTCACGCATGAAACCCTACACAAACCTCTAACACGAGGAGATAGAGTCTAAAATGCAGTCAGACATTCTGGAATATTCCAGCGAAGTGAGAAATTTCATTTGAGACGATTCCATCTACCCTGGGGCCTGTTGATTTATCTCTAGGAATTTTTTGCGTTGAATTGTTTCGTATATTTTTCGCTGCATGACGGCGCGTCGTATTTTGAAGCTATCTAGAGTAATAGAGCGCTGTTATTTGTATTATTAGAAGATTTCTTGACCTTACACTTGGGCTAGGATCTTTATATTTGTCATGTTGGAATCGCGTATGATTTATGATGTCATTTACTTTCCGCTTCTGGGCTCTAGTCTACTTGAACCCATTAATTGTCTTGAGGGATTCAGTATATTTATTTGTTGATTTTTTACTACTATGTATCTATACTAATAATAAATCTGTAAAGGTTGGTTATGGAGTAAGTTATTTTGTTTACAGATTTTCAGTTAAATTGTGTTTTATTGTGTGAATCGACACCGCAACCTCATAACTCACAGGCGTACTTTCACTCTCTGTGCCACAAAAGTCAACCAACCTCATTCTGAATTACAGAGATATTTTCAGTAACATCAGTAAAGTTTCAGCTATGATGCCGACAGTCGACTGTAAGTCGCAGCGTTAGCCACAAACGTGGCCAGTTTGGATAAGGATTGTGCTGAGTGCTCGCTAAAGATGGTTTTCCAGCTCAGATAATATTTGGAATATGTTTTACTTCATTTTAAATTGTTATGAGAGCTTGTACCATCCCATCATTGGAAAAAGGCCTCGCCCCCATTTTCAGTCATCTACATTATTAATTACGGGATTTTTTAAGTATAAGAGAATGGTATAAATTACAAGAAGACGAGAGAAAATTACAGTATTTGTTTATTTAGTTCTAACATACCATACCTATTTCAAGTATAATATAAAAAAATATATTTTCGAATATTAATAAAGGCAAGTAATTATTATTACGTATCAAATTACGGTTTTTGGTATTAATAATCGTAGTAGGGGCTTTTGGTATAAACAAACATTATTTAGTTAAAAAATATCTATAATAGTTATAATATTTAATTAATAAAGTGGTTCATTTTTTAGAATGAGTATTTTAACCCAGATCCACATATATTACAATAGGTACTTCTGTACATAATCTTTAAAAATGCAAGCAAAGACGCAAACTAACTGGAACACCGCCCTAAACTGAACATTCACCGAGTGGTCAGCTTTGCTGAAGCAACAGACAGAACGGTTCAGTGTAAACACCCCTTTAGCTATTTTACTCTTCGCTTGAGTAAGTGAAAACTTAAGAAGTCCCATCTCTCATTTTATCAATATCTATATAATATGTAGTTGCTCTAACGGTGAAGTCAGAGAAGAGTAAAAACTGGCATGTTCTGTGAACTTTTAAAGCTTGAAGGAAACGTGTTATTCACCAACCCGTACTTAGCCAGAGTGAGACTAGGTAATCTCTTTCGTTAAGAGAGAAGTCCCTGTGTCCCAGCAGTGGGAACGTTAATAGGGGTTATGATGATCCATCAAGAATTAACAAATTTTAGTAACATTATTATTTTTCTAACTATATAAGTATGTAGGCGCACCGCCACTCCAGCATTTAATAGTTCCCATCCATCCAAAGGTTGCCTGGATAATATCGCTTTTATCAATAAGGCCGCCAATTGTCCCATAATTATAAATTGTATTTACTTATTATGTTACCTTGGTGTACAATAAAGTAATACCATGGAGTTAGTTAAAACTCCGTGAGTAATACTATCTATCCTACAATACAATACAATACAAATAGCTTTATTGTAACACCAACAAGACCTTATCACTAAAAGCAATATCTTTCAGGCAACCTTGGGATGGAAAGAGCATTATCTTCTTTAATACATCACCTTCCAAACCTCGATATTCATTCACCTACATATTTGTGTCATCTGTAAATCGCATGTCCCATATATCGCATGTCCTATATATCGAACGCCCATATATCGCATACGTACGTATATCACGGTCGATCTTTTGAGCCCGTCCAGTGGCTTGGAAACGCTCGACGTTGCAGTTCCCTGGAAACAGGTCTTATTCTGGAGACACTCGATATAATATCGAATGAGGTTATTGAAAATGCATGAGCTGTATACAATTTATTTATATATCTTGTGCAACTTATACTTATATATAGTGATTGACTCTAGATAGTAATTAGAAAATCTTCTTGTAATTTTTCCTCAATTCAGTTTCAATTTATTTATTCATACTTTTGAATCACAAATAACGTCAAACATAATAATAAAATGGGATATTACAATATAAAATAATAAAAACAAATTCTATCACTATTTAATAAATATAATGTAGGTAGTTATACAGCAAAGCGACTGGGTTCGACTCCCACTCGAGGACCAAGGTTACGTTGTGATCTTGTAATTTTTCCCATACCATTTTCTAATAATTTATATTATCTTTCTGACTGTAAATACGATTCTACGAAATCCCGCTGACTTCTCTAGATAAACCTATAGAATAACACCCCATATTCTATTATCGTCCGCCCGAATAGATAAAATCTAAAGAATGAACTCGCATAGGTGCGAAGCTTTTTCCGTGAGGCATCGCCCCGTCATTTTTTACGGCAGACTTATCTTGTTGAATTGACATGGATAATGAAGGAAATTTTTGAAAGGGCAGCGCTATCGGCCCCCACCAGACTTCTTTTGTGTAGCTATTTGAGATTTACAGAATATTCGTTGGGCTTAGATGAAATGAAGAAGCTTTTATTTAATTAACTGTAACATATAACTATTATGATTTGATTTATTGACTGTTACATATAAATATAAGTCAACTATTTTCAAGTATACAACAAGAAAGTATTGTTGCTGCTATATAAGGTACTAACTTAAATCTATAAATTTAAGTAAGTTGTAAAAAATACCTTTATAAAATAGGTACGTGAGTAATTACCGTTGTTATAAAATCAAATTGATACTGTTTGATACTGATATTTTTCTTATTTGTTTTTTATTGGTTTTACCAAACTAAACCATTATTTGAAGAACCTATATTGAATATTTTTGTGTTTACAAAAACTATACCTACAAATAGGGATCAAAGATTTTTCTAAACACTTATTACCTACATGTATGTATGTAGTAAAATCCGTGTAAAATGTTTTCCGATAGGTACATTTCGTGGTATCTCGTGTTACTAGCTTATTTAGGGTTCCACGTGAGTAAACTAGAACACTGGCCTTGCGCTTGCAGGCGTGAATTATACAGTGGGTCCGGTGTGACCCGTGAGTCGTAAATTGTGTTCGCACTCATTTTTTATTACGCAACGTCTTTAACGTCAAGAATTGCAAATAAATAAATATTGCTGGACAATTCACACAGCGACATCTAGCCCCGTGATAAGCTCGAAGCTTGTGTTACGGATGCTAGATTTCTGATATAAGTATATATATATATTTTAGATAACATTAGATATATTCATATCATATATCAATATCCTCGTCTCGTCTCAAGTTACTTACCCTAATATCACTAACATAAAACAATAGCAATTTTCCTATAAGAATTGCTGCAATGTAATTCTAAAATGCAAACTTATATGTTTTATCTATGGTTTTATTTAGCGAAGCACTTTTCATCATAATATTACCAACTTATACACAACCTAAGTCACAATCTATAGATATTGAGGGATTTTGACGACCTCTGTGGCGCAGCGGACGAAGGTCCGCCGACGACGCAAGAGGTTGCGGATTCGATTCCTGCCTCGGGACTAAAAATTGTACTATCTGCAAATATTTGTTCTGAGTATCTGGGTGTTATTTATGTAAAATAAAATATCTAAGTATCTAATGTTATCTATAATATATCTAATGTTATCTAAAATATATATATATACTTATATCAGAAATCTAGCACCCGTAACACAAGCTTCGAGCTTATCACGGGGCTAGATGTTGCTGTGTGAATTGTCCAGCAATATTTATTTATTTTACTATAAAAACTGTTGGGGTTTGATAAATTCATATTAAGATAATGCAATACATGCAATAATATACATGCAATGCAACGCAATATTGATCAATAGTCTACGTAAATATGGTTCGTGTATTGCCCGTTTATCTTAATATGAATTTATTTATTTATTTATAAAACATATAAGTTGTTAAGGACGATCCTACCTTGAGGAAATCCAACGATATTACGTATGTGATTGAATCTCAAACACTCAAGTATCGCCTGATGAAGACAGTATTTGCATGACAATTCATCAGCCGTCAGCCGTGTCACAATAAAGGCATTACAATATTCTTATCGGCTTCGTACGTACAAGTGCTCGACGTATTCATGTATGCTGAAACATTTGATGGATGGTTACGTGGCGTGGTTTGATACCATAGGTATTGCTGGTGTTTTTGAATGAATTGGATGCATACAGCTTTTACTTAAATAATGTAAACAGTTCTTTTTTCATTTAACAAACACAAGAAGTAACGAAAATAGACAATCACGAACTTTTGGCTTTATAATATTGTTGTGATCACTTACTAATAACTATATTCCAAACCATGCACTTAATCGCGTCTAGCACAAGATATGACTAAGTGGAAACAAATGGAGGAAGACTTTGTCCAAAAATGTCAGTAAATTTAATGTATTATTTTAGTATAATTATTTTTAGTTGTAAGTTTATAATATTATTTGTTTCTTTAGAATACGTATTTATTTATACAGACGAATTATAAATTATTTATTGAATTATAAGTTTTTCTGACGTGTCCCTTTGTTTCTCTGGAAATACTTTTGACTTTTGAAGATTGTTTTCTAGGCCGGCACCACATTAAAATGTCTAGAACCACGTAATAAAGCCGTGTGTTTAACATCCGAGAACGAATCTGTGTGAAAGAGTGCCTCGGGCGGAAACTGGGACGTTGAAGGGAAAAGGCATAAATGTTGACGAGGATACATTTTATGGAAATCTTCACTGAATGGGGCTTCGCGAATAAATATTTCAGTATGTACATGTAAATAAATAAATACAAACGAGTCATTTCAAGGAACAACGGAAGATGAGGCGAAAGGTATGTAATCTATTTAGTTTTAAAAATTGTCGTGAGTAATTCCCGTTGTTATAAAATTAATCTATTTAGTTTTGTAGTAACTTGTCTTTGGTTGTATGTTCGTATTAAAATTCTTGCTTTAACTAAAGATAAATATTGCTGGATAATTCACACGACAACATCTAGCCCCGTGGTAAGCTTGAAGCTTGAGTTACGTTACGGGTGGTGGGTTGTAAAATTACAAATACAATTCACAGCACAAGTTTTAATGTGAATTTAGATCTTTTTGACTTCTCAGAAGTCAGAATTTTTCAAATCTTGCATTGCATTTTCTATCTAAATAAGTAAATACCTAATTGCATGTCATCAAACTTGAATAATTAAACTCTCATAAACACTTTAATTATGCTAACATTGTTAAAACGCTCAATTTCTCACTCACCTCCTAACGTGCTTTTCTGACCCTATTATTTTATTACCTCACCAAACACTTACTTTACGTAAAGCCATTAAAGTCTCAGCAAGCAGCATACATTAAACTTAAATAGAACTCTACTGCAATAAAATAAGAGCCACTAACATTCCTTTGAACGCGCACAGGAATTGCGTCTTTTACGAGCTGAAAATAAGTCGTAAAATTGCTTGTTTCCGTGCTGGCTAGTTATTCAGCTCACGTACAGGAGGTGGGAACTATCCGATGCGGAAAAACACCAATGTAAAGTATGACTTTTGTTTGTTGAATAAGGAAATACTTGTGGCGCGTTTTCCATTCGAGTTGCAAGTTTATCGGAGATGCACGGTCGGCTTGTGCTACCCAACCATATTATGCGTTCTTGCTGGGACACAGGAAGACTTATTTTGAAGAGAGAGTTAAATAAATAAATATTGCCGAACAATTCACACAGCAACATCTATCCCCGTGAAAAGCTCTAAGCTTGTGTTACGGTTGCTAGATTTGTAATATACTTATATAGATAGATTTTTTTTAATATTAAAAAATGTATAAACATAGGTATATAACACCCAGACACCCGGAACAAATATTTCTCTTTCGTCCCCTCTTTCCTTTCTTCTCGTTTCTTCATAAGATAGGCAGCTTATTTGACTAAGTAAGTATATAGTGCGGACAAAACCTCGCTAAAGATCGCTCTTTAGCGATAAGGCCGCCCATTGTACGTGTCTCTTTTTGTGTTTTATTTGTGTGTTTTGTTATTGGTGTACAATAAAGTGTTTTTGTATTGTATTGTATTGTAAAACCGAAAGATAATAAAATAAGTTTTATCCTCATTATTTAGTTGGACCGATAAATTACACCGTGTATTAGGTTTTGGGGTGTCCGCACATTGCGAATGTATTTTTAATGTCAAGATGGCGAACGTACAATTTCCGACACGTAGACACGTAGATACGTGATACTACGTGGTACGTAGCCTTACATTTTTAAGCGTACTTCAAAAATGAGCTTCTCAATTCCGCGTAGCTTTTGCGAAGTTAAGCATTAGGTACAAGAATTTATTCACAAGATATACCTATTTGTTTTTTAGAAGTATTTATTGGACTTATTGTAAGAATGTTATTTCCAAGATATTTTACACAAAAATAATATTTCTATAAACTTGGTAGATTCGCGTGATAGTGGCGCGCCGGATCCGCCTGCGACGCAGAAGCTTGCGGATTCGAGTCCCGCCCTGGACAAATGCTTGAAGAAACTGCAGATTTCTAACAACTAGAAACTGTTCTAGTTGTTTTCTTTATATAATCAACTAATATATATCTAATTTTAATTAATATCGTACCAAAAACCCATTACACAAGCTTTAAACTTAACACGGGGAATTGCCCAGCTATATTAGTATTATTTATCTTTGATTATATTATTTATAAATTAATTCCTGAGTAATTTACGACTAGCTATACTATATGTATGTATAAATGCTCCCTATTTTCACAAACCGTGACAATTTCGCGTTACAAATAGGGTGCTAACCCATTGTTTATGGGCATTAGGCCACTTGTCATCGTAAGGGACCGCAACTGATTATAATGGAGTACGTTGAAGGGTCTGTTTACATTTACAGTTAATTTGACCTTTATAAGTTGAAGTTGATGTACAAGCTTTTCAACTGCGGATTTGCCCGCGTTTTCATGGACATTCCCGAGTAGTTTCCGATAGTTATGTATATAGAAAATTAGTGGAGAGATGTCTTAGAACCAGGAGAAGGACATAGAAATATAGTTCTTACAGCGGGAAAATGTTTTAAATATAAATAAAATATAAATATTGCTGGACAATTCACAAGCTTCAAGCTCTAAGCTTGTGTTACGGGTGCTAGATTTCTGATACACTTAATAGAATATACATACATAGATAGAGCAGTTATATAATACATACATAATTATAACGCAGGTGAAGCTGCGAGACGGAAAGCTAGTCTATAATAAATAATATACAAGTTGGTAGATGTTACGAGTATCTACTTTAAAACCATATGCCAACAGTATTTGTTAAATTGACCCAAATCTTTAATAAAAAGATATCAAGATATACTTACTAATTTAAATATTTCCACATGGATGCATAACTAGCTTTGGCGCGTGTCACCACTCCCCATTTCACGGGATCCCATCGTAACTGAAACATTCCGTGTGAACTTTAGATCGTGGGAAATTAACAAATACCCAATAAGCTTAAAGTTACCACGGGAATAGATGTTGCTGTGAAATTTGTCACGTAATATTTAATTATTAATGTTTAAGCGGTGCAGATTATTATCGAGGGAAAAGAGGGAAAATATCTAACGGTTTATAAAGTTACCCGTAGTTATATAAGGATTGATCAGCTACAAAAAGTACTTTTCATGTAGCTATTTATAAACCAATTCGCTCAGGTAGAATATTCAACTAAGAGGTCAAATATTCAACTAATTAACTAATCTATATACTTCAACATTTTTTTCTATGATCACAGTATCACAGATCAGGACATCACAGTACATTATGTACTGTGATGTCCCAGGAACATCACAGTGTTGTTTTATTTATTTATTAAATAAATAAAATGATTACGTAGGTATAATAATGTCATTATTGTATAGTTTTGTGCAAATAAAAAAAAATGTCATAGGATATCTCATAATTATCGTCAACAACCAATAACCAACCAATAAAAATTTGGCTATTAAAAGTATCGCGGAAGATAATTTAACACTATGAGCGCCTATGAACGCACGTATCTACAGCGCCCGTTGGGCTGCACCGCCGAGCATTGAATGTGTTAAGGTCTTAAACTACTTCTCACGGGTCTGTAACCGACTTTGGCACGTGCCGCTCGCTCCCTTTTTCCCATGATCCGATCAGAAACCTCCCGTGTGAACTTATCCTGAGAAACCTCCCGTGTGAACTGAACCTAGTAGGTTCACTCAGGTAGTCAAATATTTAAAATATAATTAATATTTTATTTAGAATGTTCTATTGTTTGTGATTAATAGATTAAAGTGTTCAAAAACGTCCTGACTTCCGGCTTTTTTTTCTTTTTTTAATTAATATAAAATATTATATCTCGATTATTCTCGAGTAAGATGGCCGCCGTGTTAATAACATATTTTTATTATAGTTTTCTTTTTCCAGATACAATAATATTTATAAAAGTTACATTATTTAACTACATAATACAAACACACACACATTAAATATGTTTGAATAAACCCAATTTTAATTTTGTTTACAACTGTTAATTTATTTAACTCAATTTGAGCTTACCACAGCGGCCAGCAATATTGATTTAATATTTATTTATTTTATTTTATTATAATGATAATTGTGCAAACCATAACCCTAATTATATCGTTAACAGCTTAACCGTAACATATAATTTCACACCCTAAATAAACCACTTATTGCCCTAACACCCCTCATCTAAGTCCTGACGCGTGTCGAACCCGCTACCTGCTCCTTTTTCCCACAAAGCCGAGGAAGTCTCGTGTGAACGACAGAGAATTCAGATAACGAGGGAATTTTGGATTTTATGGTAAACGAATTACTAAGAGGTTTACAAATATTGCTGGACAATTCACACAGCAACATCTCACCCCATGGTAAATAAAAATTAATAGAATATTCTTTCATGTCTTTTTAATAATTCTAACTAATAATTAAGCGAATTAAAATAATTGAATATTGAAAAAATAATCATAATATGATTTTTTTTTAAATTTTAATATTTTTTGCCACAACCACAAGGCGTTATAAAAATATTACATTATTTACCAAGACAAAATCTACAGAATCTAAATCTATTTATGTGCATTTTTTTGGTAAGTCTAGTCAAGAAATAAAAGAGCAATCTGGGACCAAAATGATAATGAAAAATTCGTTATGCGCCATAAAAAAATCTACCTGAGTCAACATTCCCAGGATCAGAAGTTCACACGGGTCGCTCTGTGGCACACGGGAAAGTCTGGGACAGCACGCGCCGACCGTTGCAGTGACCGTGTGAAAACGCCTTAAACAGTGTTCTGAGTTTTAATACATTTTTGATTCAAAAGTTAGATATTACTTTTGTATGTATTATGAGTTAGGTTAGTAGGAAATGGTAATAAATAGTGTAATATGGTGTTAGATATCAATTTTTGTTTCATCGTTATGTGTTTTGTGGGGCGAATAAATAAACTAAGTAAGGAATTTAGGAAAATAACTGTTATGTGGTATTTAAAAAAAACTTTTTTAAATGGTGGTCGATTTTTAGAATTTTTAATATCCTTGTCTATGATTATGAATAAATTATTTTTGCTGAGGATCCAAACGAATTTGAACTGCAATATTTTTGAATAATTAAATATATTTGAATAATGACATTTTTTTATATACTATTACTAGTTATCCATACAAAACTGTTATTTTGGAACCGCCATAAAAACGCCATAGACAATTTCAGGTATATTTAACCTAGTCAAAGCCACAAGTTCCCACGATAATGAGTTCACACGGGAAGTTTCTGTTCCGTTGGTTCTGGGAAGGGAGCGGTGGCACGCGCCAAAGTCGGTTACAGTAGTAGTGTTAAATGCTGATAAGCTTTAATAGTGGGTTGTTGAAGATAATTGATAAATACCTTGTTCAATATTAATATTTTTTTTGTATCTTACAACACTATGACATAGGCACATCATCATCTAAGCTGTTCGTCTTTAATATAAACTAGATGAAAACCCGGCTTCGCTCGGGTTAAATTTGTCGAAATTTTCCATAATCCGAATTTTGCGGATAGGTTGTAGACTTAAAATCAATATTTTTTTTGTTTTGTTATTCATATAGTTAAGGCTTCGATCGAGTCTACCGTATTCCTTTGCGAAATTATTAATTATAGATAATCATAATAGTATCTGTAGTTCGGGCTTTAAATCACTCTCGTCAAGATAATATAATGTCCCTGTGTCCCAGCAGTGGGAACGCAAATAGGGGTGATTATGATGATGATGAACTTTAGTTTTATACGTATTATTTTGTGCCTCAATACCAAAACTTTATCTTTTCTCGTACTGCTAAAAATAGTTGTAGGTTCAATTCCAGTCGAAAAACTACGGTTTGTATTATATTGTTTCTGGATGGTAAAAATATAGCGAACGTGAGAACTTTCCAATCCACTTAATATTTACCGGTACCTACCTGTTTATCAAATAATGCTCTAATACCAGTAATGCCATAATGCCTCTATTATAGAACCTATAATACTACTAATAATACGTTATAATAAGCCGTGTCACGAATTTGTAGCACGCGACTTAATTTTGTGTGTTGTAGGCCACAAAATAAACGTATTTATCCGAATATTAAAGTTGAAAAAGTTACATACAGTGATAGATTAACAAATATAGAAATATCGAAACCATTTTTATCGAAATTATCGCTTGTTTATTGGGTGAGTGACTTTTTATATTGAAGTATTCTCTGTTTAATATTATTCGTTAGTACATAGTTATTAACAAAATATATATTTTTTTGTCAATATTTAACTGCTTTTGCCATTAATTAAGTCGAAATTTCTAACAAAACAGCCAGCCTTTCAAATATGTTTTTTCTAAATACACATCAACTTTTCTTTATCTTTATCTTTACTGAGATAAGCGTCACATTCCATATACAAATACTTTTAGTAATAGTACTAAATCTTTCCATTTATTATATTCATTTTAACTGCAGTCGCCAGTTTCGGAGCCACACACCAAATCAAAGTCCCACGGTTGTAGTCCAAAGTTTGGGTTCGCAAGAGAAACTATATCATGGGAACGATAGAGACAGTCGAAAAAATATCTGTTGACGTTCGAAGTGGTCGAGTGTGGGAATATTGGTTGAAGGATAAGTTATAAAGGTTAAGTATTTCATAAATGTGTCAAGACATTTCATTTATATGGAAACTTAAAAAATATGTAGCTACATACTACATACTTTTACGTTGAATGATGACAATAAGATGTAGGTGGTCTATGCCAATATTGACAATCTGTGGGGTAGGTCTGCCTGCGACGCAGGAGGTTGCGGGTTCGATTCCCGGCTCGGGACAAAAATTTGTTTTCACGATCTGCAAATATTTGTTTCGAGTGTTTGGGTGTTAATCAGATTATCTAGAACCCCTAACACTTCTAACAGCTTCAAACATATCACGGGGCTGCGCAAATTGTCCAGCAATATGTACTATTATGATTAATTATTATTCCTGCTAGATAATAGTATAGATCAGATAACAAAAAATCTGTGAACACAATGTTTGAAAAAGCTCGTCAATACAAAATCCCTCTCATAAAACACGCTTACACAAAATAAAATTAATATCAATAAGTCAACACCAATCTATCACGTCAATTTTATTATGCTAATTTTCTCATCTCTAGAGGAATAATATAAGTAGATAACTCCATAATTCCCCCGAAATTACCATGAATTACCATACGTTATTACCTTATCCTGAGGATGTTTACTCGGAGGTATTAAGATTGTAGAGGGCGGCAGCGTAGCACGCGCTCATCCCTAAAAAGCGGGTGAAATCAAGTTTGTGTAGGGTAACCATAAATAAATAAATATTGCTGGACAATTCACACAACAATATCTAGCCCCGTGGTAAGCTCGAACCTCGTGTTACGGATGCTAGTTTTTAGATGTCTACTATAGAATACAAAGATAGCAGAAAGAATTTCGCCCGCTGCGCCACAGAGGTTGTCCTCTAACCTAAATAATAATACTGTATTCTGAAACGGTTTTACAGATTTACCAAATTTTATACGTCGGTCTGAGAATCGGCCGCGGGCTAGTTTTTCTATAAAAAAAACTATATATAGATTTTAAAGATTTATGTCGTTTATTTCCATAAAATCCTTTTCAGTTTTTTATGTCAATAATAATATTTAAGTCTAATAATACCATACATTTTAAAGATTTATGTCGTTTATCTTAAATATCATATTATGGATATCCCGCATATTTCAAATATGTGGTTACTGTACTGTCAAGTCTCAAATTAAATAGGGAAGGTCTCGTCACGGAAAAAATACTTTTGGTTAATTTAACGCGTTTCCCACGTTGGGACTAGTTCACACGGGATGTCTATCGTGGGACCTATATGTGGGAACTTCGGAATGTTCAAGTGGTTAAGGGTTAAATGGTAAAGTGATATGGGTCGGTGCGAATTTTGAATATAGATTTACGATAGAAAGTATTGCAATTTGAGTAGGTAGATATTTGATATTTATGAGTGTTGTCGTGTGTTTTGCGTATTGTATGAATAAATAAGACACAGAACATATTAGATAACATTCTAACATTGAATTGAATTTGAATTGAATTGAACATTCTAAGACTATTTGTTTTTATAGGTACCTTTTATTTTGTTGTTGTTACTATCATAATTTTATCTGTCAGTCGTCCACTGCTACTAGGCCTAGGACTAGCATAGAACCTCGAAGATTTTCAGTTATTACGATCAGAATCGGCTTAGTGCATTATTGTTTTACTTCAAAATAATCTCAGAGAAGGGATTGCTGGATTTGTAAACTAATTATTTTAACAATTAGCTTAAGTAAAACCCGTTTGGAATCCTACCATACTTCAGAAGATAAAAGTAGTTTGTGATACTAGAAAACAAATTTAAAATTCATAAACCATTAATAATATAAAGGACGACACCGGGACATTTGACCGCAACAAAAAGCGTGTGAAATTCAACTCCAACGGGCCTTTGTCCCGTCATTATCACGTGCCCTGAATAGTGCGAGAGCTGGCTGAATTTTTATTTTATTATTTATTTGAAAAACGAACGGCTTCAATATACATAAAGCAGAATTTTAAATAGTTACATAGAGCCAATGAGAGGTTCTCACGGGTAGTTATTGAATGAATTAATGAACTCTTTGTACTTATAAATGACATAAAAAACTTTACAACCTTAATAACATTTTGAGTAGGTATTTGAGGCAATTGAAAACTTTCTCCTAATAAACCTTTTTTTAAACGTGGGGAAAACCGGAATGGGTACCGAAATATATTCTATTAAGTATATCAGAGATCTCTAGCACACGTAACACAAGCTTCGAGCTTACCACGGGGCTAGATGTTGCTGTGTAAATTGTCCGGCAATATTTATTTATTTATTTCCGCCGCATTTTACTTCTATCTTACTTAATGTTAAGTACTTAATGGTGAACCATAAAATAATTATATATATCTATCGATGCCAGCTCCCAGACTAGCACGGGTTAACCCGAACTGTGAGAGAATGTTAATGGGAATTTCACAAATAACCGCAAAAAAATCCTCATCCACACAGATACTTTATTTAAATGCGAAAGTAACTCTGTTTGACTCGTTTTCACGCAAAAATTATAGAAAAATTCATCAATTTTTTTAGCTTTTAAACTCATATGTATATTTTTAATATTATACGTTTCTTAACATAAAATATTTGTATAAGCACAAGCCCATTGATCAAGTGCTCAAAACAAAACTAAACAAATACATTATATAAATTAACAGATTATCGGTTATAATAGATATTAACAAACTAATGTAAATATGTTTTCCCTACGTTAGAAGAAGTACCTATTTATTGTTTAATGATGACTAATAGAATACTTAAACAGTCAGACAGAGAACTTAATGTTTATTTGCATTGATAAGAAAGAGTCTACTGGTTGTATTTGTATTCGCACGGGAACAACCCTGTTCCCATGGGAAGTGTGTCGTTCATGGGAACGACCTTGACTGCACTGTTATCACTATCAGTGACTAGTAAACGTGACAGTGAATGATAAGGGTTAAGTAGGTGATAAAACAAATAAATAATGTATTTCCTTCACAGTGCGTGCTATCAAACTTTGGAATGCTCTACCAACTGATATAAGAAAGGCTAAGACGATACATACTTTTAAAAATTTAGTATACAAGCATTATTTACAAACACAGCAAAAAATATGTTTCTAGTTTAATGTTAGTTCATAAATAAATATACCCATAAGATAAATTTTAGTATTAGGTATTATTATAATTCTAATGTTTATACTTTTAAACTACGCCACTGCTTTATTTTTCTTCTAATATTTTTCCATCCCACGGTTGCCTGGAAGAAATCGCTCTTAGCGATAAGGCCGCCCATTGTCTCACTGTATTGTTTTGTGTTGTATTTTTTTTGTGTATCTGTTTTGTAATGTGGTGTGACAATAAAGTATTTTGTATTTGTATTTGTATTTGTATTTTTTACAGTTTAAGAGTGATATAATAAAGCTATAGCTGCTCTAGTCTTAACACAAGCTTCGAGCTTACTACGGGGCTAGATGCGGATGTGTGAATTGTCCAGCAATATTTATTTATATGACGTGCTAGTACGAACTTGTGGCTTGACGACCTTAGTACCCGTATTTACGCCCTTAACACACCGCCGCTGGTAACTTAACTTCACTTAGAGATATATAATTTCTTATGAGAATAAAGATCTTTAAACCGAAACCGACTCAGAAGTTCGACCAGTAAGAAGATCTTAATTATTAATTAATAAATGGTTTTTAAAGGTTTATATCATTTATTTCCTCTACAATTATTACTACTATTAATTGATTAGGTACTTTGACAATCAATAAATACAATACATTATTGATTGAAAGTTTTCAAACCGCAAGTTTTACATCATAAAGAGCCCTTATATTTGCATTCCCACCGAAATAACCTGGTTCCCATGAGAATTATGTCGTCTATGGGAAACGTCCTTGATATCTTATAGATAAGAATATTTATCAATAGCCGTGACCATGGCACATTGAGATATTTTATTTGACAACGTCTATGGCGAGGGGTGAAAGGCCCGCCTGCAATCCACGATCTGCGGGTTCGATTCCCTCCCCGGTAAATGTTTTTGTAAGGATAAGAATAATTTATTTATACAAAAAAAACATAGGTATTCAAAAAATCCACAGTGCTTAAAACTAGGTAAGTATATTATGTAAGTTCGTAATAAGATCTACTAAATGCGTTCTAATTGTTTTTAATATAAATCCATAATAATTTGTTAATTGCTTTTGCTTAAACTCGAGAATAACTATGGGAGTCTTAAAGTCTTAAAATAAATTAATTAATCTTTAGAAATTCAGACCACAATAGCACCTTTGCCACACATTCAACTCTGACCTACAAACTAGTAAAAACAAGCGTCACAACGCCAAGGCAAAATTAAATTAAAATTTTATTCAAAGGCAAACTTAATTTAAGGCATAATAAAGTGTGATCATTAAAAGTCACCCACACATAAACATGTCTGTGGAGGCTCCCTAAGGTGCTACTCTGAAATACTTCGTTATATCTTGAAAGCCTGAAGGCATATAAAAAGGTATTTGGAAAATTTCATGAGTAGGTAAAAAGTATTTAGCCATTTTCTTAAATATTACCTATAATACACCATACCCAAATCATCATCACAATCAAACCAGACTTCATCATTTTTAGTGATGAATATTAGACATTTGTGGGTAAATTTATAACTTAAATTTATACCTTACACCAATTTTTTATCATACTTTTATAGTACCTAGGTATTATGTTTTTATATAAATATATGTAATGTACAATTTCATTGTAATTATTCTAATATATCATACTTTATTCTATTGAGTGAATTTGTAGATTTTCGGGTAAAATAAACGTCCTTACACCTCATATTGATGTGAAATGGGAAATCCACGAACCTTTTACTAGTGTTTTTTTTTTTGTTATACTTATTGTTTTTAAGGACTGTTTCCCAAACATACTAAAATAAAATAAATTAAACTTATAGTAAATCTTAAACCTAAATTAATAGTTTCACAGTACACCGTGTTAGTGAATAAAGTGTTCACATACATGTTTCTCCCAAGAGGACACCTCGCGGCTGTGGGCGAAGCAATATATTGTGCATGCTGTACAGGGTTAAAAACAACGAGGAATTCAGAGAAATGTGCACAGTTTGTAATTAAACTGCCGTTGTGAGTACAAAAGAAATTAAAGCTTTTAATCTTTATCGTTGGAAAGAAGAGCAGTTTAAACTATTTTGGGTTCAAAGTTAAAATTATGTCATATTGACTTCTATTTTACTGTTAATTTTAGTTAGTTAGGGAATTAGGAATCTAGCACCCGTAACACAAGCTTCGAGCTTACAACGGTTCTAGATGTTGCTGTGTGAATTGTCCGGCAATATTATTATTATATTTTAAAACACTTAAGACACTTCAAATCCAACATAAAAAAGGTTCATTTGTGTATTTCCCGTTTATCCCAATATTCATGAAACCACGACTTTAAAGTTTTCGTCGTATCTAGAGCCAACAGTGTCGATGTTACCATTAAACAACTTATTATGCACTATCGCACAATATACTTGGCACGTGTCTAACAGCCAATAGGGTAATTATCTTCCCGGTACACCCCACGTCCTTGTTAAGTTCCCACCGACGCGAATTCACACGAGAAATGGGTATGGGTGTGGGAAATAATCGGGCGTATGGAAAATGCGGTAAAATAAATAAATACTGCTGGACAATTCACACAGCAACATTGCCCCGTGATAAGCTCTAAGCTTGTGTTACGTGTGCTAGATTTCTGATATACATTTAGAAGAAACATTCTATTTAATATAATATGGATAGGTACTTTTTATTAAGCAAATATCAAATATGTTAATAAATATTTTTGTAGCTATTTTTAACATTTTAAGATCTTATACCTAGTTAACTATTTTAAATGTTTTCCAAGTTCCAGTTTAAATTAACCCCTTAACCTTAAATAGTCTTAACATTCCCTCCGCGTAACCCTCAGGGCTCTCGAGACCCGATTCCTTGACCTTTAGACCCTAGTAACCCTTTCCGCGTATCGGTTACACATTATAATAAAATAAAAGTAATATAAAATATTTACTTATTTAAATTTTATAATACTGAGAGTAAAATGACGTGAAGAATAAAATGTTGGTGACATATCAATACATAGTCAATGACGTATTTAAAACTAGCGATAAACCTTCATCTCGAATCACCCAATCACACAATCTCATTTATAAAACCGCATAAATATCCGTTGCGTAATTTTAAAGACATACGGACGGACAGACAACTACAGATAGTGATAATTTATTTAGACACAGTGAACCTATCTATTTGGTTAATTTATTTCATAATAAAAATGATTTAGGAGCAAATAATTTTCCCAAAAAAATAGGCTCTAACTAAACCATAAAAATACTAACATATTTAACCAAAATTATAGGAAATTCAACTTAGATTCTAGACTGATTTTCCAATTTCGAGGGCAAATATAATTTCTCGTTAGCGGGTATTATTGGAAATTAACCTCTGATACATGGAATCAGAGACTATTCAATGAATTAGGGAATTGAGAGGCAGAATTTGTATTTGAAATACGAATTATTTTTGCGTGAGACCACAAACTTATAAAGGATCGTAAATGCCATGTCGTTCATTTGATTCGAAACAGCCATAGTAAGCGGACGAAAGTTATATTTAAATTTAGAGATTTTTTCTTGATCTATTTTATTTTGGTAAGACCGTAGGGATATAAAAGCTCGAATAGTTAACTGTAAAATTAATTTATAGCAATGAATGTAAAATCATACGAATAACTTAGATCAAGCTTTAAATGATTATTTTATTTTGAGTCGTAAATATAGTTTACTATAGTTTCAACAATAGGGTAACATTTATTTAGACGAAGTCAAAGAAAGGTGTAAAAAATATAAATTTATTAAACCTGAAAATAAAAACAATAGTCTTTGACTTGTCCATATTTTTATGATTTTTCAACATAATATTGTAACTGTAACTTTTTACAATTGAGTAAAAATCCCCTAAACCTAAACCAAAAACGTTTCAGCGCATTGAAATTCAAATTCTTAAACCTAAATATTGGGTTTATCATAAAATTGTTGAGTGGCGAGGCGAAATTTACATTTTTCCCTCCGTTATAAAACTTTAAGTGGCATTTTGTAATTTCGCTCACCTCTCTTCGTTTGAGCAGAGTTCTTCGTTAAGCGCTCTACACACCAAAGCCGGCGACCCGCCGGCACAGCCCGGCGGCCTAACCCGCCGGCCTTATTTTGTACTAAATAAAGCCGGCGGCCTACAAAATAAGGCCGGCGGGTTCTGCCGCCGGGCTGTGCCGGCGGGCGGTGTGTAGAGCGCTTTATAAAAAGCTCTCGCCTTGAGCTTAGTGTAGTTGTGACAGAAAATGGTAATTCAGGTATGAAATATTGCATTTTAAATTGTGAGAGCATTATTAGTACAACACTATTTACTTCATTTTGAAATTGAGCTATAGATTATATTACTACAGGCCATATAATGAGGAGAATAGATGGCCGATGGGGCCGAAAAGTTCTCGAGTGGAGACCACGGATCGATTAACACAGCCACGTTCACGGTGGATTACCGCGGTAAAATTTATTAATACGAAAGCAATGCCGGTGTGTGAAACTAGATTGATTATTCATAATTGTTTACGTCAATATTAGTTATTATTAAACAAATACATATAATTTGTGGCAAAAAAAACTATAACTAAATAAGTACAGATTTTATTTGTTAAATAAAATTATAAGAACTCATATTTTTTCAACTCCGATACTATTGCATTGAAAGTGCAAAAGCATTTATATTTTTTTGCCTTCAAAACCATTTAAAATTCTTCTGCTGAATCCGCCATAAAGCATCCAATCATTGTAGTTCTTTTGTAATTCCATTTATAGCCATTAAGACTCAATTTATACTCCATTTTCCCGAGTTTTGCAGTACGATCGGAAAGCAAACAAAATATTGAAATATCGTTAAGTGTGAGAAGAGTACTATTTCTTGGGTTCCGCAATAAATACTTGTCATAATCATTGCTATTGGAGCGAAGGTGGTTAAACGGAGAAATATTTGAACAATATAGAGATAATTAATTGAGATCGATCACAACATGTCCCAGAAAATAAATTCGTTCAATAAATGCATTATTATACTGAATTTTGAATTTAATGGCCTACTATGTTTGCGACCGAAAAGTTCTCCAGTGGAGACCATAGATCGGGAAACGTCGGACGTCCACCAACAAGATGGACAGATTATTAAAGCTTCCGGTTATTAAAGCCGGTTCATGGTGGATGCAAGCTGCATCCGACCGACACAACTGGGAACTTTTAAGGGAGGGCTATATCCAACAGTAGACGCCCGAAATGATGTTGATGTACGTTTTATGAAGAACCTACGGAACTCTGAAGTGTAACGTCGCTGTTTACTGTGAACTCGGGGCCGCGCTGTGATTGCTAAAAACAAACATTACAGGAAGATTTCACTGCAATTCAGGAATATTCCATATTTATACGTGCGCCCGCAATTCATAAATGTAATTAAATGTTTTAGTATTTATTACTTTTTAAGCGATCATGGTTTTTAACAATGTTTTAGCATGGTTTAGAACACGAAACGGGTAACACGTTTTTGAGTTAAAAAACATACCATTTGTGAGTACCATGATTTAAAGGTTTTTGAGTTAAAGAACATTTAAATATGGTAGGTATTCGTGTTCTTAATAGAGTGTTTATTGTTTTATTATCTTAACTTATGATCAAAAGTTTTTACATCCTTAAATGTTACAGCTTAAAAAATGTTTTTGAGTTTCAAAACATTTAAATCATGGTATGTTACCCGTTTCGTGTTCTAATAGAGTGTTTATTGTTTTGTATCCTAACATTTAATCAAAAATTTTTACTTTACATAGACAACAGTTAACAATTTTAGAAATTTCTCGTTGGTTTCCCGAATTCTCAATTATTTAAACAGTCCAATCAGAGAAATAGAATTCATAGATTCTGGTCCAGGTAAAACTCCAATCTGTCAAAATTGCGTTGTTAATTTAAAATCCTTTTTGCTCCCGAAGGCTTCTAATAAAACGTGCTAGAGCAAGGGTCCATAAATTACCGGGGCCACTCAAAAACCCAATTTCTTCAACTGTGTGATAAGGTCAAGATACGGACCTTAACGAGCCTCCGAAAATTGATAAAAGTTATAGCTTCGTATTTCTACAATTATCTACATAGAAGCTGAAATTCGGTGCAATTTTTGAAATTATCATTCGTATTTATTTATTTATCTTAAAAAAAGTAGGTACACTCCTTACAATTTGTTCTGACAAACTGCTGTGCAGTTTGTCGGCAGCCGTTCTCGCGTACATTGCTCTTATATGCACCTTAATCTATCTTATATCATTTTAAATAGAAATAAACGTACATGCTGCAAGATAAAGTTGCATTCAAGCAGCTGACAAATAAGAAGAATGCACAAACATGTTGAAAGATAATGATAACAATAAAACAACATGTCGTACAGTTTCATTCTAAATTCAGTTTGACATTTAATATAATTTTTAATCTACATTTTAAAACTCCACATATAGATTTTAAAAGTTTTCTCGCTTCATCTTTTACAGTGAATTACGCAACTTTACAATATTTCAATCTCCCGAATAAAAATGTATTTATTCAGTGTAAAAGCAGCTTATCTTACGGCATTATTTAGGAGCGGCAAATGATTACAATAAAAATGCTAAGAACCAAGACTCCTGTGCGCTTCGCTTATCTGTTTTAATTAAATAACAATCAGGAAGTCCTGAAGGTAAAGTATTCATCATCATACCTTATTTTACCTTTTTTGGCCTTCACCTTATTCATTCATTATTCTGTGTATTTATTTAAGTGTGTGAAAATACTTGTATTGTCTTTCTTTAACGTATAAACATTCCTATATTTTTAACGGCTGCATTTTCACATCATGATTGCATTACATTCACGCTAATGCACAATGCACTTGGTAATTTGAGATGGCAGAGGGCGTGACATGCGCAAGGAAAATGTCGGAGAAAATACATTCTATTTTCGAGAAGATTTCCACCGGTCCCATGGTGTAATGGTTAGCACTTTGGACTCTGAATCCAACGATCCGAGTTCAAATCTCGGTGGGACCTGCGTTTTGAAAAGTTTATATTAATTTTTAAAGATCTGTCAATGTTTTAGATTACCAATTTGTTTAAGATACTCCAAAAAGCAATTGTTTAACAGATGTATATTAAATAAATAAATATAAATACGACATGTATCGAACATCTTGGTCTGAGAGAGTTCTTGAATGGGAAGAGTGGAAGGAAAAAGGGAGGCATTAGCCCAGCCGTGGGATAGTAATAAAAGTAAGTACAAAATTGCGGGAAAGTGTAAAACGCGGGCGACGCCGCAGGGCGGAAAGCTAGTAGGTACCTACGTAATAGTTATGTAAAGCAAAGTGATGTTCAAGTTAGATTGAAGAGTTTAAGTAAGTTCTAAGATATATTTCAATCTGAGACTTCTAGATAAACCCTAACTTAGGTTCCACAGAGCGTGTCTTCAATAACCTTGTTCTATTGTACTTCAGTGCAGTTAGACTGAGACTTTGTCTTCTAAAGGAATTCTATTGAGACCTAACTTGAACTAACTTTAATATAACTCAACATTATCATCACAGGTTACTTAAAAGGGGCACACATATATATATTTATTATATATATATAATTTTTAATTATTGTAATATTCATTTTGTATTATTGTATATACCTACTCATAATTACGTTTCTAAATTGATGTACACAACCTTTTAAATGTTTTATGCTAGTTTGTTGTATTTATTATCTCCACTACAGTTGCCCGGAAGAGATCGCTCTCAGCGATAAGGCCGCCTCTTGTACTTTTTGTTTTTAAATAGTATTAAGTTTTGTAATTTTGTTCTATGCTATATATAAGTACATTAAAGAGTTAATTCAGTCATTCATTTATTCCTTCATTCATATATCATCACAGGTTACTTAAAAGGAGCACACAAGCAAAGCCAGGCGTATAAAGTAGGCTATAGATCAGTGTCACAATCAGAAAATAACGATGGCAATCAATTTACACCGCCAATTGAGCTTCGAATTATGCATTGTTTTGTCCAAATAATTTATTGACAAATTCGATTTATTAATTACAAATTCCCTTCGCTCCCGTTATTTCAAAATATCATTTCTTCAATGGAATGTTTAATTAACTGCGTTTGGAATTATTTTATGAGTCGGATATTGTAAAATATGAGTGTTTATTTTATATGTTGTGTTACTTATTGTTTTTATAATGGTTGTCAATTTGGGATATTTTAAACGCCCCTAAAGAGATACATTTTTATGAGACTAGCAACGCCACGTGTCTTCGCCTACAAAATAATTTTCTCGGGCGATCGGCGTTTGCATTAAACTATTAATTACATCCAAATCAGTTTTGCCGTTTTCCCGTCTCGACCAATGTAGATATATAAACAAATAAACCGTAGTTATAATAAGAGGATTTATAAATAACGACAAAGCTCTTACGGTTAATAAGATTCCTCTAAAAGAAAGACGGACGGAGATGCAACGGAAACTTTTTAAAAGGGTTTCATTTTCACCATACGGCTACAGATCCCTAAAAAAGCGAGCAAGCAGGTCGTTTTACTTGCTCAATCAAAAAATCTCCGCTTTTTCTACCTATAATGGAAAATATCGTTGGTTTCATTAAATACACAATTTTAGTCTACACAAGCTACCAATAACTCTTATCTCTCGGAAGCAGCCCAAAGAGAATTAATTGAATCAGCATCGGCATCGAACCCACTACCCGCTAATCGCCTTACATTAAGTGAATCGATGCATACTCCAGTACAAATTGATTCTACTAGTGAGAACGATTTAGTGATGTGCAGGCGTCGCCTAATCCACAGAATATATCGATACAAAAACTACTACTATTGTAATAAAAATAATTTGTCGAATTTTTTATTGAACCAAAATAGATATGTTTAAAAGTAATATCATGTGAAATCATTTTAGAAACAGAACATTTGTAAACATAATATTTTCACAAATCATACTTTTATATAATAATTAAATATACATTATATCTATACATATTTTGGTATGGCCACCACCTAGGGGTTTTACGCGCTTTCAAATGGAATTAAGGAGGCCAAATAACGTTTTCCGAAAAAAATGTAGTCTATGTCACTTACAAATACTAGACAAAGATGCAGGCTTTAGATAAGCGACTGCATTTTAAAGATTACAAATTATTCATATTCAAATCGAAAACAACATTCTTACAGTACCCCATCCCTAGAAAGGTGTGGAGCAAGGTAGAGTACTAGAAGCGACGCTTAAATTAATTTCATCCTCTAAGTGCCAATGCTGAGACAGAAATACACGGTTCGTACGTTCTTACGTGGCACTACGGTTACGTTGTGCCGCCACGTTCTACGTTTACGTGCTGCAGAGAAACTACGAATTTGGATCTCTGAAATTTTAGCTGAGGTTGAGATTCGGGGATTATGTGTCTTTAAATTCGTTTGACCGACGTTAGTATAACACTACAGTATTTAGTATAACATTCACACGAAGTGTAATGTGAACCAGAGAGAACGCTCTATATTTGCTTTGAGTGCTTTCGTTACACCCTGTAAGTTTGGTCAGCACTACATACCCTTTAGAGAATTTCCTCTCACATACATTCAAAGCTGTGTTGGCTTATTGGGAGCACACTCGACTTTCAATCCGAAAGCCGTAAATCCTATTTCTATCACGCATCTATGGACTAAACTTCTTAAAAATGTATGTCTTTTTTATTTATGACTAGCTTTTCGCTCATGGCTTTGCCATTCCCGCATTTTACCTTCATAAGTAGCAAATAAGTACTTATATGTTTTTCTGATAATAAGCTATAAAATTTTAGTAAGAATCCCTATTCTTTTCTAGCTATAAACAGAACCTAATACCTATATGTTAAACTCCGGGTGAATGTAGCTTTCCAATGGTGAAAAAAAAAGTTTTTGTGTTTATTTAAAAAAAAACATAAAAAAATAACATATTCAAACATACACTCACACAAAAATAAAAATCTTTCCTCTCTCAAGTATATTAATGATACTTAGGTATTTAATTCTGTGAAGCCACTACTGTGAAGACTACTTATCACTTAAGGATAATAATAAAGGTTTCTAGAGTAATGTTGTCTAATTACTAGTGGTAGTACAAAAAAAGCTTTGTATCTTACATTTAAATCGTGACCCACATTCTAATCCGGTAATTTTCCGAACCGTGAGGCAATCGGAAAGAAGGAAAGTAAACTAAACGATTACGGAAAGCTCTCCGATGCAAATGAAGTGAAATCGCGTCTAGAAACACCGCTCAGAGACATTTGTCTGTATTTCAGCTTAGCGATGTACTTAGGGACCTAATAATATACCTCGACCTCGAAAGACAACCTCTGTGGCACAGCGGGCGATCTGTCTGCGAGGCATGAGATAACGGGTTCGATTCCATGCCTTGGGACAAATAGTATATAAAGTATATCAGAAATCTAGCACCCGTTACACAAGCTTGATCTGCAGATATTTGTTCCGGGTGTTTTGGTGTTAGTTATATAAGTATAATAAACATAATCTATCTATGTACATATGTATTTATATTCTACGAGTATTAGGTAGCTTAGAACTTATCGCGGAGTTAGATGTCGCTGTGTGAATTGTCTAGCAATATTTATTTATTTATTACTTTTGTTTTGGGTGCTATATATGTATAATAAAAAGTATCTATCAATGTAAGTATGCATTTTATATTAAGTATAATCATCACCCGTAACACAAGCTTCGAGCATACCACGGGGCTAGATGTTGCTGTGTGAAATGTCCAGCAATATTTATTTATTTATTTAAATAGTTTGGTGCCTGTTAGTGTAAACGACAGTGGAGTCAGCCAAGAATGTAGCGATTTACTGGCGACAAATTCACTCAGTCGGTCGGTACTTTGCAGTCCTTAGCTGTGCACGATTACCGTTGATAAATTACTGAATTTGAATGGGGACTGGTTCAGACTAATGTTCTTTGTACATTATATAAGTCATAAAATGCAAGCTAAATAAGCTTGTTATAAAAATATTTTTTATTTCTTTGCTATCTTTCCATCCAAAGGTTGCCTGGAAGCGATCGCTCTTTAGCGATAAGGCCGCCCATTTTACTTGTTTCTTTTGTTGTTTATGTTATTTTTGTTTGTTTGTTTTGGTGTGCAATAAAGTGTTTTGTATTGTATATCGGTCGAAAGGTCGCTTAGCTTAGGAACAAATCTGCAGATCGTACAAATTTTGTTCCGAGACGGGAACCGAATCCGCAACCATCTGCCTCGCAAGCAGACCTTCACAAAATTAACGCGTAGTTATAACGTTATAGTTGGAATATGATATCCGTTTTAATATCCAAGTTATATTAAATTTAACGCGAACAAGGTCACAGACTACAAGTGGTAATATTTTACATAAGTTAAGAACACTGGGCAAATGAAAATATTCCCAAAATTTTGGCTGCAGTGGACCATAAATTAAACTGCTTTGGACATAGCTAACTGAAAGATAGCTTAGATGGAACAATGTAATCTTTTTGTTTCCTTTACAAAAATCTGCACTTCGAAAACTCTTAAATTCGTTAAGTTTTTTTAACTTCATATAATAATAGCTGTTTGATTTCTTCATTTATCGATCGCTGACTATAACTAGGTTGAATACTTAACTAATTGATGAAATAAAAACCAAAGACCCCTTAGTCTGCAGATAATTGTTCCGGGTGTTTTGGTGTTAGTTACATATAATGACCAATATCTATCAATGTATATTAGGCATATCAGAAACCTAGCACCCGTAACACAAGCTTAGACTTATCACGTGGCTAGATGTTGCTGTGTGAATTGTCCGTTAATATTTATTTATAAATTTAAACTTAAGACACATATCCAACAGACTTACCTAGCTGTTTCAACCACCTACAGTTCAGGAGCCCATATAAAACGCTTAGCCAGCCTGTAATGTAGTGGGGGTTGCCAAATTCCCGGACACTTGCTTTTCTACTATAAATTTAACCACGACATACATGGGGTAGAAATGTTGGGCCTGTTACTTTGAGTTATTTTCGGTATTCTTTTGAAGTTGGAGAACAAAAAAGCGGTCAAGTGCGAGTTAGACTCGCCCATGTAGGCTTCCGCAGCAGTTATTTTTATGAAATCGTTTATGACGTATTATAAAATACAACTTGCTACGAGTAGATCTCTTTCAAATTCTCAACAAAAAAAACAATTTTAGTGCGGTTCACAAATTTCAACAGTTAAGCATCTTATAGTTTCGGAGAAAAGTGGCTGTGACATACGGACGAACCGACGGACAGACATGACGAATCTATAAGGGTTCCGTTTTTTGTTATTTGGCTACGGAACCGTAAAAAGAAGTATAATAGCTCATATTCGCGTACCCGTACTAGCTAAATTGGTCAAAATAAAGTAATTTTTTCTTTAAAAAGAAATTACATGCACGGCCACTGGTGCAATTTTTCCACCAGTTGTCCAGCTATATGATTTATTATACTTATTATTATTTTATAATCCAGTGCAGTTAGATTAATAGTTCAGTGCTTAAATTCAGCGCGATGAAGCACCCGTTACAAACGAGCCAAGCGCGTGACCAGCCTCGAAGACGAATGGTTCCGTATATGAAATAATAAATTTTAGTTTACTGAGCTTAACATGAAGAAAAGTGCCGTTGTGAAAAATACTGAGTTCAGCATCTCTTAACGGGCAACTTTTTGTTTCAAGAATAGTTTTCAGAATATGTTATTAGAATTTTGCCTATGATTGATTGATTGATTCAGATTTTGTCCGTAAAATAACAAATTTTCTTTATTTTATTTTATTCAAAAATTCAAAAACAAGGCTTTGTCGGTGAGCGACCACATCGCCTTATCAGGAAATCACAAAGATTAACTTGGATTATGTGATGTCATCATTATTTATAAACACATAAATTTTAAACATGTAAAAATTACAAACATAGTTTTCAAACCAACACCATAATTATTATGTTCATAGAAATACTTTCCACGCTGTAACTCAACAGAAAGGTGTTAAAACAAGTTAGGTAATCAAAATATAAGTAAACCCCTAAAACAATTTTATTATCACTACATAAATTAAACCTAAATAAAGCTAGGTGCCCAGAGCCTGTTAATAGGGTTGAAACACAAACACCCTTTATTTGAAATGTCAATAGATATTTGCATAATTTTCTACAAGGCCCTAAGGCCTCGCCTAATTGTGTATGGTGATTGTCACCTCTGAATTAGCATGACGGCTAACACATCATCATCAAATACAAAATTCATTTTATAAAAACGTGAATTACTCACGTATTAATAAACTAAGACTGCTCTTGTCGTGGTCGAAACGTCGAGGGTGTTTACACTCTTTAATACGTGAGTAATTCCCGTTTTTATAAAATGAATATTGTATTACGATTATTTTGAAAGTGAAATACAAAATTGTTTATTTTTACCAAAGTTTCACATAATGATAACAACATTTATTACCTCCTTTCGCGTGTAATACTTGTGTTAGGAGAAATCTCTCTTTCGAAGTACATTATTATTAGTTGTGTATTAAAAATACTTACCTATCTAACATCATCAGTTTTACATTTATTATTTATTATAAAGCTATTAAAAAGGTAGACAGTAATTTGTGAGCCATGTTGGCTAAGAGCACACTCGACTTTCATTCCGAATGTCATGGGTTTAAATTCCAAAACGCACCTTTTGATTTTTCCTCTCTAAATATGTGCGCTTTGTAAACAGTGAAGGCGAACATCGTGAGAAAGCTTGTTCTGCGAACTTTGATAGATTTGAAGGAGTGTCATTCAACTTTGACTTGTAAAATATGTTACCAATAAATTGATTATTTAAACATAAAGAATGCTAACCCACCCATGGCCATATATGTCACTACTCCCAACGACATTTTAAAAAACACTGAAACCCGTTGAAACTTTGCACAATTTTTAGTGTTTCTGTTTAAAATTCCCTGTGCATGAAAATACGTTTTCATTTAGTATTCAAACACCGGGATGTAGCCAGTGGAGTAGGTACTCTTTCAATTTTCCTGATTTTACGTTTTCCCGTATTTTTTTAGACTATAAAGTGTATTTTACGGAAAACTGTATATTGGCTTTAATTTTCTGTGAAGTTAGCGAAAGTTGATTACCTGTGTCGGATTTTTCTAACTTCATTATTATCATTGACGAACTTTGTGGCGCAGCGGGCCAAGGTCTGCCGACGCAAGATTTCGGGTTCGATTCCCTGCTTAACTTAATCACTTTTACTTTATTAGGCTTTTTGACTATTAGAAAATGATATGTAAATAAAAATATGCAGGAATCTAGATTATTTCTATACCTACCATTTTATAAGTAGCAATAATTTAAAAATATCATCAAAACAAAATAATGTCGTTTTCATAGCCGTGAAGCAATTCCTATATAATATAATAAAAATAAATAAAATAAAAAGAGCTTTATTATTCCATAACACTTACATCATGAAACTTAACTAATTTTAACTAAGAAAAAAGAATCTATTAAATAATCAACAATTCCTATAAGGATTAATAAACCCGAAACATATCCGTATTATTCGAGAAACTTATTAATATATTATTCGAGACACCTATTATTGCGATGTAGGTTTAGAAACTAAAATGTAAATGTCTTTTAAAACAGAGAAAGACCATCCATAATGTACTGAGTTGAGTCTAAAGCGAAGACGGTTTCATTACGTTTCATTTTTACTTCTTCCTGCCTGTGATTTAAAGGACTGTTTTTATAACAGCGGTGTACGTTAAAATGTTAACGTTTTTGGCAAATAAAATTTAAAATATGGCGGTATTTTACAATTTATTTTGGTCTAATAGAACATGTGAAGGGTACAGGGAAAGAACATGCGATGTCATTTTTTTCTTTTTTTGAGATTTTGATGCCTATTTGTTCAGTTTGTGATGAAGTATGGTATGGTTTTGAGATAGGGGGAAAAAACGTGCTAAATCAGGCGTTATTTGTATCTAAAAATAATATGGACAGGTTAAAAACCTGCCATATCAACTGGTTCCAATAAAGAAACGTGCAATGTTTTCCCAAACAGGAAATAAACATGCAATGTCACTTTGAACCAAAGACAAAATGATGCTATTTTTTAGTCTGGCAATTTTCGAACTGTCATCATATCAAACAGTCATTGTTATAAGGTTTGGCGGTTTCTGAATCTTTATTTGAGAGAATTTGAGCTGCCATTAAACTCGTATAAAGAATTGATCCCACTTAAAAAAGAGAAATATGAAGACCTGCAGGCTTTAAAGAAGTTTTGCTCGCAACCTGCACAAGAATACTATACTAACTTGCCGAAAATGTAAATTATTTTAATAAATAATAATCATTAAAAAACCTTTTATTACAGAACTTTACAATACTTTCACACAGGTAGGTATTCTATGTACTAAACTAGGCTTATGTTCGTTTAGTATAAACTAGGTGTAGGTTTCCTCGCTGTATTGTGTGATAACGCAGGTTTTTATACTTGATTAATATGACAACGCATGTTTTTTCCGTGTTCAAAAGGGTCTTATGTTACAGATTATAAAAAAATACCTCCTAATAGCAATATTATAACCATTTTAATGACAAATATCTATAAACAGATATTTTTTGGTTTTGTTCCAACTATTTGATTGATGATACAGTAATATTAGAAAGTTATACGAAGTTTTGAACTTAAAAAAAGTGATTGTGAAAATCTTTCTAAATTGACATTGCACGTTATTTCCCTGTACCCTTCATGTAACAATTTGTCTCATTACACAAAAACATTTAGTTTCAATTTCCAAATTCTTGATAGAATATTGAAAATGCAATTAACAACAATCTCAGGACAACAATTTGTATGATCTGCAAATATTTGTTCCGGGTGTCTGGGTGTTAAATGTGTATAATCAAAAAATATCTATCTATGTACTGTATATTCTATTAAGTATATCAGAAATCTAGCACCCGTAACGCAAGCTTTTGACTTATCGCGAGGTTAGATGTCACTGTGTGAATTGTCCAGCTATATTTATTTAATTTGTAAATTACGTCCGTAATATAACGGCACCTCAATTCCCGCTACCTGACTTTACCTGCCGCGTCGGTTCTTGCACCTGTTGAAATTTTAAAGAGTGCGATAAGAAGTCTGTTTCAACTTCCTGCAATTTCCCGAGAAAAGCATAACGTTTAAAAATACAAAAATACAAAAAGTTTTATTTAGAATAAAGTACAATATTATAGGTTACATGTATAATGATGAAACTGCAAAAGTTAAGAAAAACTGTGCAGCAGTTTCATCGCTCGCCTCGAGGCTCTTTTTATATAATTGTACAATTTTCAAACTTAGGTTATACGTATTATAATATAAACTAATTTAAATTTAGAAACAAAAACAAAATCTTACAATTTTAACTTAAGTAATATGATTGGAAAAAAGTAAGTAGTAGGTTTTTACTACCTATTTGCAAAACTAATGCTGTTAAAAGAAAAAGTATGTGTTGTGTGTGTTACATATTGTGTTGTGTTATAAATAAATGAATATAATTTATGTGACAATGTTTCCCAAAAACATGGTTAGATAAACAAAAATTATTTATTAGGTAATTAAAATATACAATATTTAGCTAATTGTTTTTAGAAGTTCTTCTGAACTGTCATAAGATAGAGAGAGTAGCCATTTTGTTGTTATAGTTTTGCATTGATACAAAGGATGGGGATAAATATTAAGGATTCTGTTAACTTTATTGTACAATATGGGACTCAAGTAATAATAATGACGTCTAGCAATGGAAGTCCGATGAGGTTCAGTCTTGCACACAATATCAGACCTACGTTTTGTGATTTCATAGTCTTGTTCAAACACTAATTTAGAATGCTTCCTTGTTATAACAGCTAGAATAAAAAGTTGTCTGACAGTTAGGACACCACAATCCACATAGAGTTGGCTGGTAGAGTAGCGCCTAGGTTTAGAGAGCATAACCTTTAAAACAGCTCTTTGCGCCCTCTCTACTCTCAACATCTGAGTTTTAATAGCGCCTCCCCAGGCAGTGTTACAATAAGAGATAACTGATTGTGCTAATGAAAAGTAGACTGTTTTAAGGCATTCCATATCCGCAGCTGCTTTCAGTCTTTTAAATATAAAAATTAGTTTGCGAACTTTAGCAACTGTAGAGTCTATATGCGGTACCCATGATAGTTTGTTATCCAAGTGAACTCCAAGATATTTAATAGATAGAGTTCTTTCCAATTTGAGACAAGAGCAGTTATCAAGTGACAAGTTGTTGCAGCTGTGAGCTTTAATTGTGAAGTTATCTGGGGCTTGGGTTCTTATTGACGGTGAGAAAGTTATGTACTTAGTCTTTGCAACATTAAGTGTAAGAAGATTGGCAGAGAGCCAATAAGCCACCTGTTTCATGGCATCTTCTGCTGACGACTTAACATCTGCCCAGGTTTTTCCGCTAATAACAAGTGCAGTGTCATCTGCGTATGTAAATATGCTACAGTTCTGAAGTACCATATTACACAACTGGTTTATATAGACAATAAATAGCTGGGGACCGAGGACACTGCCTTGTGGGACACCGAAGGTTAGTGATTCTTCATTGCTTAAGTGATTGTTAATTTTGACAATCTGCTTCCGGTCCGTTAGGTAACTTTCAAAGAGACATTTAACACTGCCTCTGATTCCAATATCATCTAGTTTTTCTAGAAGTAATGGAATAGAGACAGTGTCAAATGCCTTAGAAAGGTCTAAAAAAAGTACAGCGGTTTTAATACCCTTATCGAAATTTTTGACGATTACAGTTGTAAGATCTCGAACTGCATCTTCTGTAGAAACTCCTGTTCGGAAGCCGTATTGATTACTAGCAATAATTGATTTGTGATTAAGGTAGTGGACAAATCTCTTATTTATAATTTTTTCGAAAAGCTTTGAGAACGCACTAAGGACCGAGATAGGTCTATAGTTATTGACCTCAGTCTTTTTACCGCTCTTGAAGATGGGGTGGATAATAGCCTTTTTAAAGACGGAAGGGAACGTGCCATTGGAGATGCACAGGTTAAAGACATGGTTAAGGATAGGTATAATGATGTCTTTTGCACCTTTTATAATAGAGTTTGGAATATCATCCCAACCTACAGAACAATTTTCTTTGAGACTAACAATGAGGCCTTCTATCTCCTTACAATCTGTTGGCCATAGAGCCATAGAATTAAGTGGGGATGGGGATGACAAAGAGCTTATTGCCTGTGACGATGACTGTTGATGAATTTTAGATGCTAGATTGTGACCTACCGTAGCAAAGAATTTGTTAACCGCATTCACTGATTCTATAGGTGTTGCATCCAATTGAAGCAAGTGATCTGGACGTGACTTGGAGGGGTTTAGGTGAGCTATTCTTTTAATTACAGACCAAGTAGCTTTAGGATCATTTTTAGCCTTCTGAAGTTCATTACGTTCATATTCTTTTTTAACTTTTTTAAGAAGGTTATTACAGAAATTGCGATATCGTATAAAAATTGTTTTTGTTACCGTGTTTTCTTTGTTTTTTTTATACTTGTAGAAAAGTTTATCCCTATGACGTATACATCTTAAAAGGCCTGGAGTAACCCAAGGTTTAATAGAGTTTGATTTGTTAGAGGTTTTGATTTTTGAATTTTTTAGAATAATTTTCTGTATGATATTAACTACAAGAGTAGCAGCTGATTCTGGATCTTGTGTCAGTAGAACACAGGAGAAATCTGTATGTTGTATTTCTTTTATTATTTGTGGCTTGTCAATTTTTCTACTAAACGTCTTAAGTATTTGTGAATGATTTATAATGTCTATGTGAGTAAGTATAGGAGCGTGGTCAGTTATTATAGTGTCTAGTATGAGAGAGATTACTCTTTGGCGAGATTTCAGTAAAACGTGATCAATACATCTGTCTAGTCTTGTTGGGACTGTATAGGCTGGGTACATAGCGTGAGAGGCAATAACATTTAGGTATTCTTCAGTATTGTTGTCACTATTCACAGGGCCTATATGTATATTGATGTCTCCTACTACTATAATAGTTTCAAACATACTTAGTTTTCCTAAAACATCATCTAAGCAATTTAAGAAACCGTCTATATGTCTTTGAGATGGTGAACGATACAGCGCTACCATTGCTATTTTGTCAAATTTTAACATTAAGCAGTTAGCATCAACAAAAGTGATTGGCATGGCGTTGCA
Organism: Chloroclystis v-ata; assembly: GCA_963691955.1. NCBI lineage: Eukaryota > Metazoa > Arthropoda > Insecta > Lepidoptera > Geometridae > Chloroclystis > Chloroclystis v-ata. The sequence goes on along the minus strand of OY829909.1, from coordinate 3,406,762 downwards.
AGTCAGTTCCTCGCGTACGTAAGCCACTACGCCATCATTTTGAGACTTAAATTCCGAAGAGAAGTTGTTGAAACCTGGAATAAGGGGGACAGAAATACATTTGCTCAACCAGCACTCTGTCAGAATGATCACGTCCAATTGTGTTTTAATTCTTTGTAACAGGATCTGTAAATTATCAAAATTGCAATTGAGACTCCTGATGTTAAGCTGTAGAAATGTAAAGCCGTTTTTGTTGTATGATATAAGATAATCCTGTGTTCTATCTGGAGAGCACACGAAAGATTCCATTATAGGTTCAAAACTTTCTATTTCATTAGATATATCAACCAACTTATCCATAACTATGTGTATGAAAGTGCGAGTGGCGCAGATACACAGGTACATGGTATTTTGATCCAAGAAAACTAGGATAGTAATGTTTGGGTAAGAAATTTAAAATATATGTGGGCCTCCAATTCTTAAACTTAAGACTGAGAGTAATTATATGTGTTTGTGTGAGAAACATAATTGTATGTAAGTGTGCATTGTGAATGTTTGTATATTTTAAGTGTTGAGATAATTTAACAGCAATTTTTTTAACATAATTTAACCTAATAGAGATCTTAATAATTAGCCAAAAAGCAAAACTAAGCATAAAACATGGCAAGAATAGTCATTGTTGTTTGGCGCTGATTTCCAGCAGGTCCGACTCACTGCTAATCTTGATCGCAGGAGTTCCCTCGCGTTTTCTCAGGAAGATCTTACCGCTAGAGACCCAGCAGAACTTAAAATCGTGGGCTTTGGCATATTCCCTGGCCAAATAGAAGAGCTTCTTTGCTTTAGAAGTAAGGTTTTCAGATATGAAGATAGGTTGTATAGGTCCTGCTATCCTCATTTTATCTGTAGAAAGACGATTATTTTCTTTCATTCCCTTCCTGTACATGTGTATAAATCTCTCCTTCATTAGGACGCTTGTGAAGTCTACTATAAGCGTTTTCGAAACTTGTTCTTTTCTATTGTTGATTCTGTAAATGTCCTTAATCTCATTCTTTGACAGCGGAACACTCAGAACTCTACCGACTTCAATTACTCTATCAATCAAGGACGCCTTTGTTTCCGGCTGAGTTTGAGGCAGATTTCTGACTTCAATACAAGTTGATCTAGAAGTACGCTCAAAGCTATCAATTTTCGTTTCAAGAGAGGCGATATAACGCTTATCCTCATTTCTCTCCAAGTCCAACTTGTTCACTTTAGCCTTCAGTGTACTATTTTCCTGAATCAGGAAATCAACAGATGACCGGAAGTCTTCCACAATAGAGAAGAGTTTCTCATACTTCAAGTTTTGCTGACTTTGGAAATCGGACATTAATTGTCTCATATCGCTCATAAATAGGCTTAAGGCGTCATCACTGTCATGTTCTTCGCGTTTTCTCTTTACATTCCTCCAGTTTTGCATAGGGGTGCCGCCCCTAGGGGTTCCAAATTCAAGTGCTTGTTCGAAATTTAAGTTTGGTTCCGAAGAACTATGTTGAATTAGTGGGATATTCGCGTTTGTGGCTCCATCTATGGGCTCAGTTTCCGCTTGGGATGGAGGAGGTGTTCGTTTAAGAGGCATTTCTAATTTTTATTTCCTCTAAATAAAAACACAACTTAACTAGATGCAAGGCTCATGCAAAGCTTAAGCAACAATGCCTGTAGTGTATAAATCACGAAAAAATCGTGTTATTATTCAGCATAAAATAGTCCACGAGTAGTTATAGTCCTCAAAGTAATTACGCAAATAGTAAGCAGTAATTGTCAGAGTATAGTATGCTCTACTAATAGCGCGCAAGGTAGAAGTTAGCGTGAAACATTAGCCCAGGCGGTCGGCGATCGGCGTAGTCGTTGAAGTCGCGCGTAGCTCTCGTAGCACTTGGAGTTGCTCCGCCCCTATTCGTAGCAGTTGTAGCTTAGGCGAGTCGCTAATTTCGATCTCTGTGCCACTGTGTTCGTAGCTCAGTTGGTATGGGCTACGACCGCGATACGTGGGCCGATGGTTCGTATCCAGTCGGACAGGGTTTTCTATGCAAGTGGTTGCACTCACCCTTGGCCCCCTCAAAGTCTTTGGCGCTCCACGGGACAGCGGCGACTGCGACAAATCTTCAGCGGAGACTCCGAAGACCACCGGTACCAAGTTCCAAAAATCAAATTTAAAATACGGAGAGCGCCGACAACACGTCTGTACTGTGTCAGAGCCGAGAGGCAAGAGGGTAGTTTACAGCCTTTGATAAATGCTGTAGACTGTTAAAAATCATGAAACATTATACATATTATATTGTATTATTATTTATTGATAAATAAAAATTACACTATCCTTACAAGTACAATAGTGTATTTCTTTTTTATTTAACATAATCACCCCTATTAAAAAATATCTATCTATGTATGTATATTATATTAAGTATATCAGAAATCTAGCACCCGTAACACAAGCTTCGAGCTTAACACGGGGCTAGATGTCGCTGTGTAAAATTGTCCAGTAATATTTATTTATTTATCTAGGTTCCCACTGCTGGGACACAGGGACTACTCTCTTGACGAGATAAGTCCTTAATTCAATACGCAGACAAAGTACTGTTTGTATGTCAACTCTTTAATATTCTCAGAATTGCTGGTTTCCTCATGATATTAGCTGTCACTGTAAAACACTAGCTCAAAATCGGTGGAATGATAGTTTAGAACCAGGAGAAGGATATAGGATACTTTTTACAGCGGGTAAATATTATAAAAAAGTTTCCATCCAAAGGTTGTCTGGAAGAAAACGCTGTATAGCGGTAAGGCAGCCTTAGCCTTAGCCATTTTACGTGTCTCTTTTTGTGTTATAATCATGTGTTTTGTTTTTGGTGCCCAATAAAGTTTTTTTGTATTGTATTGTATTCTAAAACGTGCGAAACCGCGGGGCGAAAGCTAGTTATTAATAATTCTCGACATGGCACAGCGAAATGCAACCCCATGTTAAGCTCAAAACTCACTTATGCACTGTCACTGGCACTATAAGATGTCTCATGAATAAAATATGGAAAAACATTAAGAAAATTTACAACAGACATTCTAAAATTTATAAATCTCTATCAAAGAGCATATTTTCTGTTTATAGAACGTGGCTAAAATCTTCCCTGGAGCTTCATCACGCTTTCCTCAGCGCATATGCGCTGCATAAATGAAATCTACGGAGCAAACTTCAGGTAACTGCACGAAGCGAAATAAATATGAATATTTTACTCTCAACTACGAGTGTAACTTTGTAATGTATACTATGTTACACGGCTAGGGAACTAATGTCATGTTTGACGACCTCTGTGGCGCAGCGGGCGAAGGTCCGCCTGCGACGCAAGAGGTTGCGGATTCGATTCCCGCCTCGGAACAACAATTTGTATGATCTGCAAATATTTGTTCCGGGTGATATGTATAATAAAACATATCTATCTATGTATGTATATTATATTAAGTATATTAGAAATCTAGCACCTGTAACACAAGCGTCGAGCTTACCACGGGGCTAAATGTCGCTGTGTAAAATTGTCCAGTAATATTTATTTATTTATTTATTCATATTGACGCCATTTTGAGTCTTAAATTATAAATAAATATTGCTGGACAATTCACACAAGCACACTAGACTTCTGATATTTAATTATGATTTCTGTTTGATGATACAAGCTTCGAGCTTGCCACGGGGCTAGATGTTGCTGTGTGAATTGTCCAACAATATATAATATATTTAATTAATAATATGCATTGATTTTTTATTATACATAATATAGCACCCATTTAATTAATAATAGGTAGGTATAATATGCATTGATAGATTTTTTTATTATACATATAGCACAACCAGAACACCCGAAACAAATAATATATTTACAGATCGATTCGACAGATGACAGATTTTTTTTTTCCCAATGCGGGAATCGAACAAGAAACCTCCTGTATCGCAGTAGGATCTTGGCCTGCTGCGCCACAGTGGTCGATTGCGTATTAATATTATGTTACAGTCGCGAATCGGTCCAAAATTTTACTCAATAAAGGCCTGTTTTTGGTACCTTTATATGAATATCACGCAAATATCATGTATTCTGTTTTTATCGTTATATTTTGAAAGTCATGAACCGACCGTTTATTTAGCTCTCGCCATGTGAATGCAAACGCAGTCACAGCAGATGTTACAAATAAATGTACATTTTTGTTCAGCCGAGTGTACTATAACGCATTGCGGTCCAACCTCGTTTCGTTGACTGTACTAGCTTCTGGACTCAGTTTTCTACATTAAATATCACACATCTAGTCCCATGGTAAGCTTGTCAGGTGCTAGATTTCACACCTGATAACATCAGAAATCTACCACGAAATTAAGTATATTAGTTGTCTGATTGTTAAAAAATGTAAGTACTTAATATAATTAAGTAGATAGATAGTAGATAGTATTATACTTAATATAATATACATTACATAGATTGATATTATTAGTACCTAGATATTTACACATTTTTATAACACCCAGACACCCGGAGCAAATATATGCAGATCGTACAAATTTTATTCCGAGGCGGGAATCGAACCCTGGTAATAGGTTTTATTAGTACGAGAAATGTGATTGAATATAATAATCACCACCTATGTACGTTCCTACTGCCGGGACACAAAAATTTCTTACCACGCTAGACAAGTTATAAGGCTTAATAAATTAATCATTTTTGAATCTTTCATTATCCTTCAAACTTTTCCAAAGTTTTCAGAAGTTTTTTTCCATATTGTCACAGAAAATAAATTCTGAGTTACACAGGGGTGTTTGAACCCACGACAGGCAGTTTTTTTAGGCATTAAAGTAAAGTGTACTCTTACTTAGCCAATGCGGATTTTATTTGTAAGTAAAATTTCGTGTCTATGGTTGCTAGCTCCACGTATTAGAGCAGTCATAAATACTGTCATGCGCAAACTAAATTGGATAATGGCCGACCCTAACGTAACTGCTAAAGAATTCCGTGAAACAAAGAAACTTAATTCACTGTTTTGTGGCAACATTGATTCATAGACTAGTGGTTTTAGAGTTGTGGACATTTAGGTTGCGATTAATAATTAGTGCATTTACAGAAAAGAAAACCGACTTCAAACGGCGTTCATAAATTTTTAAGATTCCAATCACACTCCGTCCATTCATATGTCGCTCTTTGGCGATAAGGCCGCCCATTTTACGTGTCTCTTTTTGTGTTATATTCATGTGTTTTGTTTTTGGTGTACAATAAAGTGTTTTTGTATTGTATTGTATGTCATGCAACAACCCACACTTGGCCAGCGTGGTGAATTAAGGCCTTATCTCTCTTGACAAGAGAAAAATCCCTGTGTCCCATCTATATAAATACTTTCAATAACTTTACAAACCATCTTTTTATCATATTTAAGTACTAAATAGTTTCCGCAGAATAATCGAAAATAACCTTTGCCTGCGCAATGGAGGTTATCAGATAAAAAAAACACAAAAACTAAAATCCGCTCTATCCGTACATAACTCGTACAGGCGCGATATAAATAAAGAGCAGTTACCGAGATTTACGTCGCAGGTTCGAGTCTGCCGACATATATCACTGCCGCGCAATCTTTCAACGGTTAGAGTGGACATAGACTTACGAACATTAGAACTACCATTTAATAAACTACTATTTTACAAAAGCTTAGAGCTTATCACGGGGCTAGATGTTGCTGTGTGAATTGTCCAGCAATATTTAGTTACTAGCCGACCGCCATCAGCTTCGCTTGCTTTTTTTAAATCGAACCAGCTGTTCCTGAGATAAGCGCGTTCAAACAAACAAAAAAACAATCAAACTCTTCAGCTTTATAATATTAGTATAGATTTATTATTATTATGTATCTAGGACCTAGGACAACCTCATTGGTGCAACGGGCGAAGATCCGCCTGCGACGCAAGAGGTTGCTGGTTCAATTTTCGGGAAAAAATTTGTATAGTCAAATATTTGTTCCGAGTCCGGGTGTTTATGTTTAATCAAAATATCTATAGATGTATTATTAAATTAAGTGTACTATATTATCTAGTACCGTAACAAACTTCGAACTTACCACAGGGCTAATTGCTGTGGATAGAACACCTAGACTACTACTAGAACTACTAGAAATAAATATCTGCAGATCGAACCCGCAACCTTCTGCGTCAAAAACGTCGTTAATTAGTTATTAGATTATTAGTTCCGACGTATATTATGGTCAAACGAGTCGAAGGTCTATTTGTTCGTAGGTCTACCCCTGTTATAAATCTGGTCCTGATGAAAGTGTGAAATTAACTTGCAGCTGAAAATGCCGCAATATTTTTAACAAATATAATTATTTATTAGGTTAATAGTAATTTTTAAGCATGATTTCTATCACAAGTATTGGTGATTTAAATGTTTGACATGCTAAGACCTAATATCACCACACTCTGTTTGTTAGTTTAACATCCCGTTATGTTTATGACAGACAGTTTACGTACATTGATGGAATGTTAATTACGTAATGGGATGTTAAACTAACAAACAGAGAGTGGTGAAATTCGGTCTTAAGCTTTATTATACATATAAAAACACCCAGACACCCGAAATAAATATTTGCAGATACAAATTGTTGTCCCGAGGCGGAAATCGAATCCGCAACCTCTTGCGACACAGGCAGACCTTCGCCCGCTGCGCCACTGAGGTCATCAAAACCTTTATTAAGTGAACCTTTTCCTAATAATGTACACTTCAGTTAATATGCCTAGTGTAAGGCCAGCTCTATTGAGCGGAGGTAATTTTACATTTAATAAAATGGCGCAGGTGTGACAAGTCATTTCGTGCCAGCTGCCTGAGTAATTTAATTCGAGGCGATAGTAAATTCTGGTATTATTTTAAACTTGACTAGATTTCATTTCATAACAATGGGAATTACTCATATTACATAGGACTTAAAACACTCACAACGTTTTGAACACAACAATAGCAGTCTTTTTCAGAAGGACCGCGCGCGAGAGCTGAGAAGAGACGGAGCACGGCGGGACGCTCACTCCTGAAAAAGACTGCTCTTGTTGTGGTCGAAACGTCGAGAGTGTTTTAACTCCTGTGTAAATACGTGAGTAATTCCCGTTGTTATAAAATGAGTAGTATAATACGAAAATTATAAAAGAGGAAGGATTTATCTTTATATGGCTAGTTAGTTTTAATATATCATTTTATGTTAGAGAGACCTAAAGAAATATAATTTGGCTAGTAACTAGTTTTACAAGTGCCTCATCGAGGTCTGTAAGTCCCAAAAGCCTCAACTAACTTCCGTCGACACTTCTTAACTACATTATTTCAAAAGCAATTTTCTTTTCATAGCGCTACCAAGTTTCCAAGTTATTTTGTTTCTAAATTAGTTTCATTTCCGCTTTTCAGGTTATAATAGTTTACAACATAATTATTGGAGGTATTTCGTGACTATGAGTATAATTTGAATTTGCTCTGTTTCGAATTATTTGATTAAAGCACAGGGTGTCAGATATTTTTTATTTTTGAATTTACAATGTTTTTAATTTAATTAATTTATTTTGTTCGGGATGGATGAAGTTAAGAGTAATATTTTTATTTGATGGAATTTCATAGTAGGTATAAATAAGGTGAACCTATAAATCAAACGATATTATTTTTTGTATTTTACTTAATTTGTTACGACTTTTGTTAGTTTTTACGTAGATATATTTATTTGATAGTTTAATCATATTTAGATATTGCTTAGATTCTCATAAATATATTTTCGCCTTTATAAATATCGGCATATTATGCAAAAGTTGTAGTGTATTAGATGGATAGGTATTATTATTTATAATTACATCCACTATAACAGTATGTAATGTAATGTATATATAATGTATTAGATGGAAATATATAATTTATAAAGAACACCCACTATAACAGTAATTTATTACGAAACAAACGATTGACATTTTCTGACATTTCTTTATGGCTACGTAATTATCAAGATAGTTACAAGAAAATAACGGTGAACTCTCTATGGTACCTTAATAACTATATATATTTTCTTTCGCAAATAGGCTAAACTTAATATATATAAAAAAATATTTCATTATTATTTATTTTAAATAAATAATTAATTATTATAATTTTTTTGGTATATATTCTTAAATATATTCTTAATATTATAAAACTGAAGAGTTTGTGCGAGTAAATTGTATACTTATTCCTAATCATTCAGCTATTTTAAAATGGCTTATATTTTGTGAAACGCTATAATTATCGAAATAAGTTTCGAGGCCCCTTGTATATTTTACCAATATGTACGTATAAAACAAAAGAACAAAAGTACTTTTGCCTTGGTATACGTACTTATTCAGATGAAACAATAGACAACAGACACAAGTTCTAACAAGCGTGTCTGAGCAACACGAAAAATAAAGTCAAGATTCGTTGGAGCTTACACTATCAGATTTATCTGAGACTCCGGATTATACTATTTTATATACACAATTTGACACAGTACCTAAACTGGAACATAATAATACAAATATAAATTAAATAATAAGGATGTGTAGAAAATAGCTAGAAATCCTGTCAAAATCATAGATTTTGCTTTAAACTAAATAACTAAATATAAACTGAGTTGTTACGTGATCTAATTTATTTATTAGGTAATCATATTCATAACACTATAATATATAAGTACTTAACATAAACTAAAGCGATGCTAGACCAAAATATCTATACTTACATAAAAAAAAACAAATTACAAACATAATTTATGCATGTAAGTTAATTAAATCCTATAATATTGCGTTCCCCTATCTAATATACGAGTATAATATACTAATATACGAGTATAATTCACGGATCTAAACCCAACTTATCGCAACCTCTGTCTTGTCTCTTAAATATATTCCACTTGGTATAATAATAGTTGCTTTTTGTCGCAAGAGCTTATGATTTCAAAGATTATTCAGATGAGCCCGTATTTATTCAGAAAATCCTTACAAAATTGTTTCGGTGCTGGGCTGTTAAATTATTTATGGGCCGCCTTATCTGTCTCTTGTTTTTATCATTGAGAACGTGATGGTTGGGCTTTGTCTTTAGGTTTTAAGCTGTTTTCTAGACGCATTTATTTATAAACTGTCTATCTGTGCCCGCGACTCCGTCCGCGTTAAAATATGTTTATATGGAAGCCACGTCTTATCATAACTAAATTTTAAGATATTAAGAGTTTAAATACCCTATTCTGTGTCCTAGACGACTAAATGTTTATTTACCAAACATAAAATTCGGATCATTGCTTTAAGAGTTATGCAGGAACATACATACAGAAAACAATTCCGAAAATAGTTTATTATGTTTCAATATCAGTTTATTTAGCAGATTTTATCAAATCATAGATCCTTTCAGCTTAATCTGGAGTATCCAGAGAAGAGTGCTTGTCAATATCTCAAGAGCTAAATTTAACATATTTTTAAACATACAAGAACAATCTAGTTTCCATTGCATGTTTGTAGAAGAGACAAGTAATACTTTACTAGGTATTCTCAAAGAGGCTTCCGTCTACCTTTGCCTTCGGCTCGCAATCAGAGCTCCCGGGGATTATCTTTGGAGACGTACGGCCAGACTGATAGCGGAAATCAAAAAAGGATTTTTATTAGACTAGGTGACCCCGTGCCTGCTATCTATAGTTTTCATACTTTTTACTTTTGCCTGCTATCTATAGTTTTAACTTTCCCTGGACTACTACGAACATTTCTACGAGACAACTACGAGACCAAAACCAACAAAATCGGCCCGGCCGTTCCCGAGATTTAGCGAGACTAACGAACAGCAATTGATTTTTATATAAAAGAAGAAGAATAGAGAAGTAAGGCCTCTGCTTCATGCGTCTTCGGACGTCCACAGCTGGACATATCCAGTTGTTTTAGTTGGATATGCAGCTTGCATCTAGCCTAAATTTGCAAAATTTGGTTTGACCAAATCATCTGTCCATCTTGTTGGTGGACATCTGACCGACGCTGCGTTTTCCTCTCTCGAGGTGAGACCACGGATCGAAAAATGTCTTAATTGATAAAAAATGGTAGGTATAAATAATACAAGATCACAAAATTACTCTCAAGAACAATATGATAGGTATTTTTCGTCACCGCTCGAAAACGCACCCGACCTTTACCGCCCGAATTTGACTTTGTAAAACTTTTATAATACTCTGTTGTTTCATAAACCGGGCAAAGCCGGAAGCGCGGAATTGTACAGCGACTTCAGTTGAAATTTAGTTCAAGCATCTTCATAGAAATATCACTTTGATTTCCTTATGATTCTACAAAAGATGTCGTGTTAATAATTTTAAGGTGTTTCGTTTGTGTAATAACTGTGTATATGGCTTTCTTATTGGCTGAAATAGATGATTTTTATTTATTCATTTTTATTATTATTTAATAAGTTGACGACACCTGAAGAAAGAGATGGCGCACTTCAAACCAACTAGTTTTAGACCGGCACCATATGCTAGTCGCAAGTTAGCGCTTAAGTAACACAGAAAGGAAATAGACCAAGAATTGGACTTAAGAATAACAGCACAATGAACAAAGTGCTTTTGAAGCCTCGAACTTAAAGTGCAGAAAGGAACCTTTAGCTCAATAAACCTTTGAAAGTGCACCTTAAACTAACTGGCAAGATACTGTAAAGTCACAAAACCGATGCAACATTGTATTCGCAATAAAACATACTGCAGCGCCATCTGTCGCTCATAAACTGAACGAATAAACTGCACCAATCTTTGATCACTTACAATGTCAGGGAATTTCCTATATTATCACAACTTCAATGAGTTTTTCAATAAGTACAATATTACTATTAAATTAATATAGATACATATTATATACATTAAAATAGATAAATATTGCGGGACAATTCACACAGCAACATCTAGCCACGTGGTAAGCTCGAAGCTTGTGTTGCGGGTGCTAGATTTCTGATATAGGTACCTAATATAATAATAATAACATACATAGACTATTATGACCATTATCAGTAGAATAAATAAATAAATATTACTGGACAATTTTACACAGCGACATCTAGCCCCGTGGTAAGCTCGTAGCTTGTGTTACGGGTGCTAGATTTCTGATATACCTACTTAATATAATATACATACATAGATAGAACGTTAGTTAGAATAACGTTAGTATGTTCATCTGTATGGTCCACCCCAGCCAGGGTCACCAATGAAAAGGCCATGACTGCGCCCCCATAAAACGTTTACGACCAATAAAATATATGTCAGAATGTATACCCATAATGAAATAGGAACTAGCTCAAGCTGCCATTAAATAAAAACCTACTTATCTCTGAGGGAATTCTTATATTTGGTTTAATGCGCACTTTAACTAGCTTTTACCGTTTGCTCGTTTAATCTATACTATTCTATACCTACGACATTATTACACATATAACGTCACTATACATCATCATTATTACACATATTACGTCACACTGGTTGGCTCGGGTTTCTATTAAAACCCATTATTAGGTAGGTCTTGGAACTGTGTTGGCTGAGTGGGATCATACTCGAATTTCATTCCGAAGATCGTTCAAACCACGCCACGCCCGACTTGATTTTTCTTTTTGAAAAAATGACTGCACCCGAAGAAAAACATCGTGAAGAAACCGGCATATTTCGAGAACTTTAAAAAGTTGGAAGGACATGCGTCATTCACCAATCCGCACTAGTGTGGTGACTTAAAAGGAGTAATCTCGCTTGTCAAGAGAGAAGTCCCTGTTTCCTAGCAGTGGGAATGTAATAAGGGATGATGATGATAAAATACTGAAATAACTAGAAATCTAGATAAGCCTGTCTGGTGTAGTAAATGATGATTACTATGATGAATTTCTCATCAATCGAAAGACGCACGAACTCTACAATCAGAAAACAATCACATATTTACCTAGTCACTACACAATAACTCTAATGCCGAAGCTTAACGAACGATACAATTAATCCTTTTGTTCATAAAAACAAAGTCAAACAAATTCGTACAAGTTTACACCTTACTCACATACGGATAAGAGTTGTGGGTTTAAAGTTTATTTGGGTTTGATCTAGTATTTGTACAGTTGTGGTCAATTTTGCGATATTGTGCGATTGTGTATAAATAGTGGATGTATATTCCTGTTCTCGTGTATAGTATATACCGCGGTCTAAAAAAGACCTGCAAAATGCTGCGCTTCGGATTGGTTCTTCTGCTCGCTGCTGTAAGTATTTTTTGTTTGTTTATTGTTTTGTTTGTTTGAAAGATAAATCATCACCCCTTTTACGTCTCCACTGCTGGGGCAAAGGGACGTCTCTCTTCACGAGAGAGATTAGGCTTTAATTCACTACGCTGGCCCAGTACGGGTTTGTCAATGACATGTCTTTCAAACTTATCAAAGTTTTCAGAACATGCCGGTTTCCTCAAGATGTTTGCCTTCACCGTTAGCGTAGTATTTTTTAAATCATACATATATTTTTTAGAACAAAAATCTAGAGGTCTGCAGCGAGGTGTGAACCCACGGCCTTCAGAATGAAAGTCGAGTGTGCTACAACTTGACAACACGGCTAAAAAAAAAGCTTAGTTATTTATCCGAGTAAACCGACAAAATTTCATAGTTCACGTATTAAAATTGATATCGATTCATATCATAGTCATATATCACACTCGCGCTAGCTGTGTGGTCGACAGCCACTACAAATGCCCCAAGACAGATTCAATCTCCAAAAGCAATTTTCCCTCCATTCTCAGCACTCTGCTTCGATCCCACACGACTCTCGAGATATCCTGACATATTCAAGAAAATCCTATTTTTCAGATTTTAATAGCATTGCCGTAATACTACGGTCACTTTTTACAGAAAGTAGGCACATCTAATTGAACCCAAAGAGAAAATATACTTAATCACTTTTTTTTTTATACAAGACAATTTTACACAGCGACATCTAGCCCCATGTTTAAAATCACTTAAAATATAATCACTACGTTAATTGAATCGTTACAGATTATTTAAAAAGAAACGCAACAAACGTCAATTAAAAACAAGTTACTTCTTCGAACATCTGCATAACTTCGTAATTTAATAAAACACTTTTTTAGATAAAGAAAATTTTATTGAAAATTTTATTGTTTTTATATTTATATTTTTATATTTGACACTGGCAAATTGCGGTTGATAACCGTAACGTCCGTTATAACAACTACTTAATTGCTAACATGTGAACAATAAAGTGATTTGATTTGATTTAGAACTAGAAATTGAATTAAAGTTTGATAAATCCTCTAAGAGTTATGAAACTGTTCATTCTGTGACATGTCCCAAAGGATTTCCGGCTCCCGGTTCAACTGATGGGTAATCCGCTTTATTGCCTTGTCACAGAAGTGTGACAGTCTTTTCATTTCGTAAAATTGTAAGTATGTTTTGAGAGAGGTTTTTTACTGTGATTCGGTAGGGAAACTAGTTCGATGCGGTTATGTTGAATGATTTAGTGATGTGATATAAACATGTACTTAATATATTTTTAGTTTAGAATGTGATTTTAGTATAAAGTACATAATTATTAAATACAACAAATTTGTAGGTTAATTAAAAGAAGATATTAAATATACAGAATAGTTAAGTCTTCATACAGACAGCAAATAGTGTTTTAAAATAAAATTCAAATTCATTTATTCAGAAACAATTTACAATCGTATTTGAATGTCTTAAACTAGCTTAACTAACACAAAATAAATATTATAATCTAATTAATAAAATGTCATGCAATAAGAATAATAATAATAACAGTAGGGGAGGTAGGGGAGGGATGGGCAGTTGGGAGACATTGGCACCCCCCTTTTATTCTGATTTGATCGTAGATTTCATTTTTTTCTTGATTTGGTAGTTTACTTTACCGACTGGCACTACTGTTCATCCATAGAGTATCTGTAATTTCTGCGAGTTGTCAAACACAAACACGTTTGAAGATTATGCAGTCGTAAAATTCAGTATTTTGTTGCGGTTTCGGATCGTAATAAAGAGAAAACTAATGAAAGGTATTTGTATTTTCTATTATTTATCTATTGTATATTTACTAATCTATAAATTAAACTGAAATTCAAGCCTAAATACGTAGATTCAAAAAAATACCGGTAACTTATGTCGAAAATGAATACAGGGGGAGTAATGGGCATTTGGGGCGCGGGAGGTTTGGGCATGCCCAATGCCCTATTATGTATATGAGGATTTTAATTTTTTTTTTCAACCAGTTGACATAGCTATTGTCCTTTTAGACGACATTAAAACTAAATTGCCTGTACCAAAGACATGTAATAAAACCAAACGCAGTAGCTCTAAGTACACGTTTGATAGTCCTTTATGGGTTATACCCAATCTCAGATAAGTTAAGATACTGTTTAAGTGTTGTTTATTCGTTAACTTTTATTTTTGGTTTCTATTATTGATAAAGTTTAAAAATCTGTTTATTTGTTAACTAATTTTTGAATTCCATTATGGATATAAAGTGATTTATAGACCGTGCCCAAGCCTCCCACAGGGTATGTCCAAGCCTCCCTACCATTGGGAGCATTGGGCACTTTTGACTTAGTTTATAAAATATCTCGTAATGTTGAAACTGATAGTAATTTTTAAGAAAGCACTCTAATTATATCTAGCCAAATGTGTGGTGCAATAAGAATTGGCAATAAAAGTTGATTATCTATAAAATCTGATTTTTTATGCAATAAATAGTGAAAAAGTGCCCATCCCTCCCCTACCTCCCCTATTTATAAATTAAGGTTGGTTTTCGTCATATATTCATCAACAGAGTAGAAACACCCATTCAACAAGAGCTTTTTTAATTTATTTTTAAAAATGTTTGGCCTGTCAATTACTTTAAATTCTGTCGGAAGTTTATTAAAGAGCTTTATCGCCTGGTATCTGCAACCATGCTTCGTAACATTTAGCTTTCGGTCCACAGATGGGAAAATGAGATCTTTCCTTCTGGTCTCGAGTCTTAATAACCTATCTTCTGGTGTTTCATATTTATCCGGGTGTTGGGCGATATCCATTAGAGTAACTAATATGTAGAGACTAGGAAGAGTCAAAATGCCTAAATTCTTAAAATGGTCCTTACATGACTCCCAAGGAGGGATTCTCACAATAGTGCGAATTGCTCGCTTTTGTAGTACAAATGCTCTATTCACGTTGTATTTATAACTTCTGCCCCAAAACCGAACGCTATATCGAATTCTCGACTCTACCAAAGCATAGTAAACCATTTTTAGCTGCTCTACGTTCACTTCATCTCGTAGAGATCTCAATGCATAGCACGCAGAGCTTATAGTACTGTCAATCGCATTAAGTTCAGTTTTCCAGTTAAAACTATGGTCAATATGTACACCCAGAAATTTTACATAGTCAGTTTTAATAGTCGTAGTAGCGGGCGGTCAACTAGTATATAACAGAATAGTTAAGTCTTCATAGAGACAGCAAATAGTGTTTTAAAATAGTCGTAGTAGCGGGCGGTCAACTAGTATATAATAATAATAGTTTTTTTTTATCCATATCCCTCCCAAGCACGCGCTTAGATACCTAACCAAGTTTTTAATATTCCGACCACAAATCATCATAAACTCAGCACAAATTACAGCGATCTAAAATTTTACAGTCAAAAATAAAACCATCCATGTAAAGTCGTTAGCACGACTCATAATTATGAGTTTCGGGTAATTTCACTAAAGAGGGCGCTTTGACCCTAAAAGGTCTTTACGCTGTAGGTTAATTATGGAGTCTATTGAACAATTTGCTGAATTACAGGTAGGGTAAAACTGTAAAGTATACTTGCGGGTTAACTAGTGATTCAACCCCTCTCTTCCCGTGGGTGTCGTAACGAAGGGATATAGGTACTAAAGTACAGACAGTATTGATTGTACCAACTAACTACAATCACCAACCCGCCTGGTAAGAATGAATGAATGAACTGAATGAATGAATTAAGTTTTTATTGGTATTGAAAAATAGAACAAAATTACTAAAATTAATATTAAGAAGAAATTTATAGGTGTTGCTAGTAAAATTTTGGTTAAACATTATCTTTTAGTTTAATTGGTAATTGGTCTTACAAATAGGGATATTAAAAAGATTTTCTTATTGCAGAGCGCTTGTGCTGCCCCAAATGGCTACAACAGTGATTTGGTCTATTACCAAGCCGTGGAGGGAGTACGCACTGCCCCTGACTCCGGTCGTGCCGAGTAAGTATCATCTACATTTGGATTTTACGTGAACGTGTGACACACATATTAGATAGATAGATAGATAGATTAACACTTTATTGTACCTTCTTAATTAAAATAAAAACAGAGTTTCAAGAAAACTTAATACTAAATTAAACGTACAACGGGCGGCCGTTGTACGAAAAATCGAACGTTGTACGAAAAATCTCTTCCAGGCAACCTTAGTGGAGATAATGAATAAAAAAATAGTACAAAATATTTAAAAAGGTAGTGTAGGTACATAAATTATATAAACGATTTTAATTACATAAAGTATATAACAATAAACCAATACAAGTCGAATATCACTTATAAATATATATTTATTTATAGGTACTATAAAA
Source organism: Chloroclystis v-ata (assembly GCA_963691955.1). NCBI lineage: Eukaryota > Metazoa > Arthropoda > Insecta > Lepidoptera > Geometridae > Chloroclystis > Chloroclystis v-ata. The sequence goes on along the minus strand of OY829909.1, from coordinate 3,390,130 downwards.
TTAATACTTATATACTTATATATTTTTATAAATATATAGGTATATATATATATAAGTAATTATTCTGCGGAGTATATTCATGTTCATTTATTTATAACTATAGGATCATCACAGAACACTTAGACACGTCATAAAAATATTTAAAAAAATAACCAATTACAACAAATTATTATTTATTATATTTTCATCTTCTTCTGAGTCTTGTTAATTTTAATCCTATAATCGACATATTCGAAAGATATTTCTACACGTTAAATAATTATAACTATACAACAATTGAAATGAAAAACAGTAAAATAAATAAACGTCGAACAGACACACATGTAACTGAATAATAAACGTCAATAAATTAAATATATCGATTAAATACATACGTCTATAAATTAGAAATGTCAATGAATTACAAATGTCAGAGAATTAAAAATGTCAATGAATCACAAATGTCATATACACATTTGTAACCGATTTATTTCTCTCAACAGCCATCTCACAGACTCGCTATTGAACACGATCGACAACGGCGAGCTCTCGTACTACCTCCTGTCAGCCGAGAGCATCTTGAACGACCTGGCCAGCTTACCTGACTCATACGCTCAGGCGCTCGCTGTGGCCAACGCCATCGGAACCATGAGTCAGCTGGCTGTTGGTGTGGCTGGTGATGTCTGCACAGCTGCTGACGTAAGTATCATCATCATAACACCCCTATTCACGTTCCCACTGCTGGGACACAGGGACTTCTCTCTTGACGAGAGAGATTAGGCCTTAATTCACCACGCTGGCCAAGTGCGGGTTGGTGAATGACACATGTCCTTCAAACTTTTTCAAAGTTCTCAGAACATGCCGGTTTCCTCACGATGTTTTGCCTTCACCGTTAGAGCACGTGTTGTTTTTTGTAAGTATACTTTTAATTTATTTATTTAAATTCACAAAACAGTTTACAATTCTTAAAATAATAATTAACTGAGATCTAGTTTAAATATGACATTATAGAAAGAACGGTGTTGCATGCACTAAATATAAATTACCCTAAGCTAGGAATAGGAACGTCAACAAAATTATAAATTTATTAAAAAATATATAAAATAGACGCACTTTAATTATTTGCGTACTTTTTCATATTAATACTCATTACTTACATTTTATGATTAATGTACTTATACATTGTTATACAAGAAATATGGTGTGATCAAATTCAGGAACTTTATTTTCATAGAATCACACGGAATTACATGAGCACATCAAAACTTATCATTAAATAATTTATTTAAGACCGAATTTCACCATTTTTATCCTAATCCATGAGCCATTCAGGATTTGCTAATGTTAGGCCTTAGTGGGATGTTAAACTAACAAACAGAGCTTGGTGAACTTAGGCCTAAAGCTTGTCAATTACCAAATAATTTGACACCCTTGTAAGCCAAATGTAAGGCCTACAAATTCATTTCTAATGTATTATCTAGTAATTAAATTTTACCACATGTAAATTTTATTGCAGAATGTTCAATGTTTTAAATGTAAATTTGTGTACAATAAAGTATTTTTGATTTGAATATTTTTTTTTGTGATTTGTTATTTATTGTTACCCACCCTAACTAGAAACTTATTTTTCAGCTACTCAACGGTCGTGGCAACATCCGTGCCTTCATAAACCGACAAGCCGACAGCCTCGCCCTGTTGGCTAACCTCGTGCAAAACCCACAGTCCGCTCGCTTCTCTGTAAGTACCTTCTACAAGATAAATTTTACCGTGACTTTTTTGTTTTTTCAAGGCAAGAATTGTCACTTAAAAATCAGTTAAATTCAGACTTATTTAATGACATTTTAACCGCGGGACGTCATACTAGAATAACTAAAAATATATACTAGAAACTACTAGAAATACTACGTCAAACTAGAAATCACAAAATCTTTGCGGTGTGTGGGGGGTGGATTTTTTGAATGGGCTAAAACCAAAATTATTGGGTCATCAATCGTTTTTACACTGGTAGGTATAGATAAAAATAAAATCCACTATTCCTCACATTCAGCCTTTATGCAATTATTCCACTGCATAATCTTCAGCAAAGCAAACTTGAAACCCATCTAAATGGTAATTGATTAGTCGATGCAAAGGCCAACATCCATCATTGTCCTGCGACCATCTGTCATCCTACTCTATTGTGTTCCTACCTTAATATTGATAGATGTAGAACAAGGGAGGCTGTGTTAGTTCCCACCTCATTGCACAACAAAACCTCATTACGTTCATATTGAGCACATTTTCTCGCGGCGAAAAACAGTAAGTAGGTATATATGTTTTATGACATTATATTATTCTACAACTTCATTAAAATTCGATTTGTTGTTGTAGTGTCAAAGAGTAACATATGTATGTAGTATGTAGGATATTAAAATTATTTAAATAATAGTTACTTAAGCATGACTAAAATTAAGGGCCATCTCCTGTTCTATTACAAATTCATTTCATTCGTTCATGCATCGAAAAGTTATGGGATAAAAAGAGGATTGTTTAGATAACTGGAATATTGATCACTTGAAAAATGTGAAATAGATTTTCAAAGACTTCTTGTATATCCTTATAAATGTAGCTATTCTATCTAATCAGAACCTTACTAAGGTTTTGTTTCTTAATGATAACTCAGATAATAGGATCAAAAACTTGCATTCGCTCGTTTGCATAAAGGACTCATGGCGATTTGTATCACGTCATCGTCAACAACTTTAAATGTTCTTCTATATAATTTATAACTGTATTTTTCTACTCTATCTTTTGATATATATCTATGTACTTATGTATTATATTAGGTATATTAGAAATCTAGCACCCGTAACACAAGTTAGCTTACCACGGGGCTACTACATGTTGCTGTGTGAATTGTCCAGCAATATTTATTTTTTATTTGTTTATTTCAGAATGGTATCCGCCAAGGATGCTCAAATGGCGGACGCATCGCCGATTTTGAAGATGCTTGGTCCCAAATCCTTGCACAAAGCCAAGGAAGCTCCACGTACAGGTAAAGCATTAACAGCACGACTTTTATTCCGAAGGTCGTATCTTCAAACCACGCCGCACACTCTGATTTATATTGATTTTTCACGTTTTGGGACGAAACGGTTCAAACGTCAACGTAAATAAGGTTCGTGTACCCGTTTATCTCAATATGAATAGTTAAAATAGTTAAAATTACAGCAACGCGCCACTACGGTAACCATCTATCATCTTTATTTTTTTTTACCAAAAACTTTAATTGGTAAAAATATAAATGTATTTTTTTATTATCGTATTTTATTGTAAAAAATAAAAATACAAAAATGCTTTATCCAACCACGACAGTTTTTATCTTTAAAAATAAGTCGGGTTTTCCTTCCTGACGCTATAACTCCAGAACTCACTAACCGATTTACACAATTTTGCATTCGTTGGAAAGGTCTCGGGCTCTGTGAGGTTTAAAGCAAAGAAAATTGCGGGAATGTGTAAAACGCGGGCGAAGCCGCAGGGCGGAAAGCTAGTTTTACATAAAAAAGATTAAGTATGTACCCATTGTTTCACTGTTATGTATCTGTTTCTCTTATGTATTGTCTTGTATATTGTTGGTGTTACAATAAAGCTATTTGTATTGTATTGTAGTATGTTTTGTTTGTTCTAGCCTTGTATACGAGCTGTACTGTAACTCCAAGCGCATGTACAACGCTGTGGACGTGAAACACAACAACGCTGCTATCGTGTCCACAGCTGCGTCCCTGCCCGTCTCTGTAGCCGCCTACGGACGTGCCATCGGACCTGTTCGCAACGTAAGTTGTCAAATAAATATGAAGAGAATTTAATTATTCCTTAAGAGGCCGGCGTCAGACGAAATTCCCATACAAACGTAATACCAAAATTATTTGTTAGCCGAACATATTTCCACGGTATTATAGTATTATTCACACGGCTCTCTACAACATGCCAACAAAGAGCTCTTAGCTTCTTCGGACACATTATGCGGTCATCTAGGCATTGTCTGGAGAAGCAGATCATCATGGGAAAGGTGGAAGGAAAACGTGCACAGGTCAGGGCTCCTACGAGATGGTCCGACACCATCAAACAGGCCGGTTAAGGCAGCTTGCACCGCGCTCTACACTCTGCATATGACCGTACACAGTGGGGGCTGATTGTACGTGGTCGCGATCCTCAGCAGTGAGGGACCGAGGAAGAAGAAGAATAGTATTATTATTATTTAAATAATATTTATCTAGGTCCCTGTAGAGTTTTTTTTTACATACTTATTTTAAATGAAATTATTTTTTTTAAGTAGGTAAGTATTTTGTAAATGCTGGATGCATCAAACGAATAGGGCGCTTTGGCGCTCACTTTTACTTTAACCCGTTCAGAATGACTGATACTTCTTGTTACGTCCAATTATTCTAGGTAGGTACTGGTATTCGAAATCCCCTTGACAGACCTATCATGGGTCTTAGGATAATCCAAATAGAATTATTTCCATCGCGCTTCGCTAAATAATCTGTTTTTTTTTCAGTTCGTCAACGCTTTGAGGACTAGAACCAACATTGGTCCTGCTCTAGCCCAAGCCCAAAGTGCATTAAGAAGTTCAGTCTAAATAGACGAAGTATTTTGTGATATAAAATATTATAAAAATATATAACATAATATTAATTACATATAACGTGAAATAGACTACGCAAATATAAAAAAACGATATATATTTATTAGTTTATATCGCCTCTATATATATAAATATTGTAAATATAAGTTTTATACAAACGACGCGGCTTTTATTATGGTGACGATTCTATAAAGATGTATCCAAACAGTGCCTTTATAAATTTGTTTTATTTTTTCTTCCCTTAGCTTGATAGTATAATAAATAAATCATATATAGCTTAATCTCACAACAAATATTCAATTTTTTCGATAAATTTATTTTATGTAGGTATTACTTACGTAATACTTTAGTAGGAATAACACTATCAGTAGTCAGGCTCATACAATGTTCAAGGAAGACTAATTTTAAAATATATTTCCCTATTTTGAATCAGTTTGAAGCAAAATTTTACTTTATACGGTCAGTTTAGCTTTCATAATGTATCTAGTGGTCTTTTTTTTATTACTTTGGACACTGTTTCAAGTTGTTTTGTGTCAAAACTGTGTTATAAAAAACCCAGGTAATGGTACCTATAATTTCTTAAAGATATGGCGACTGGCCGTTTGAGTGTTGCCAATCCAACTAAGGAATATTATACCAGAAGACACTGTATTGTAACCATTTTAATCATTTTAATTTTAATTTAGGTTATGTTAACTTAAATTAGATTAAATGGTTACAATACCTACCAGTGTCTTCTGGTATAATATTCCTTAGTCGGATTGGCAACACTCAACCAAACGGCCAGTTGCCATTAGTTGACACATCATAATAAATAAATGAATCTATACAAATAAAATAAAGTTGAAAAATTCGTTTTATTGTTTAATTATTATGCAGACAGCTTCATTCGCGATCTTTTACGTTATTTATAACGTGCGCAATTAGAAATGAGTTCTGTAAATGGCGTCCGCTCGCATGCGTTCTCGCTCACTCTCTATCGCTGTCTATACTTTTATCCTTGTTTTGCCAATCGTACCATACCTACCCGCCGCCATTTACAGAATTCATTTTCAATTGCGCACGTTATACATATATAGGTTTATATAATATAGCCTATAGCCTACCTCGATAACTACTTAATTTACTATCCAACACTGAAATATATTTCTTTTTATATTAATTAGATTGATTTCTTCAAGAGCAGGGGAATCAATATATGAACTTAAAAATTTTGAGAACAATGGGTTTTGGAGCATAGTGGACTAAGACGGTCGGTGATATAAAGCCGTGTTGGTTAAGTGGGAGTACACTCAACTTTCATTCCAAAGGTCGTTAGTTTAAACTTTAAACCCCGTCCCGCAAATCTGGATTTTTCGTCCTGAAAAATTTATATGAGGCATAGCACACGTTTTAACGGTGAAGGCAAACATCGTTAGGAAACCGTCTTGTTTTGTATTGTTTAGTTTTTAGGAAATGTGATATTCACCAACAAACTTCGTCTGGTAGGGTGAATTAAGGCCTAATCTCTTTCGTCTAGAGATAAATCTCCCAGCAGTGGGAACTTAAGTGTTGCTTATGATGTTCACAGATGCAGAAAAGTTATACATATTTAATCTTGACACAAGTACTGATCACTTATATCTTAAACTACTCGATAACTTTACACGATCAGAAAATACAAGTATATCGTACGGTCATATGGGTTGTCCACACACGCTACAGGGCGCATTAGACATTACAAAAAATTTAAGGTAAAGGTAATTTATATTTTACAACATATTCGGGCGCACATATCCTATTTGTCAAATTCATCCTCTGTCTCGGGTCAAGTAACAACACAGGTGGTATTGTTACTTGACCTGTCTACTCCACAAAAAAATTTGCACCTTGTGCGTATATCAGATAATTATCTATACTAATAATAAATCTGTAAGTGTCGGTCATGGAGTATAAGTTACTTTGTTTACAGAAATAGTGTTTATAGGCTCAATATATGATACTGAAACTAATTTGACGATTTTTAGAATTTTTTCTGTTTGTATGATTTTTTTATGCTCCTCCATAACTCTTAAAAACCATTGATCCGAGTATTATTATTATATACTATTATTATACTACATATTTAGACGTCTGGTTGAACTGTCTGCTTCGACTTTCCTAGCCTTCTAGAAGAAAATTAAAAAAATTAAATTAAAGTTTATAATTACAGATACGTTATCTATTTCGGAATAACGGATTATTATGAAAACAATTACAACATAATTGCAAACAGCAACATGAGGTGGGAAAAAGATTATGGACCCAAACACAACGTTGAAGTCTGGAAATGTAAAAACTCAAACAGAACTAAAATTGAAAACGAACACAAGCCTGAAAACTGTCACCTGAGTGTTACAAAAAAAAAGAAATATACAGTTATTGCATCAATAGAAAAGGAGATGGTTACGATTATTACATTGACTAAGATGTTCGTTATTGTGTGCACTAAGGATAACTTGAATCGAGAAATATTTAAGGATGAAACTAAAATAGTAACAGCTCGTAATGATAATTGCAACAGTGATATATTAAATGAAGAACACATTGTAGCAATCATAGCTCCTTCTAATGAACAATATAATTTTACGTCATTAAGGTTCGGCACACCGATTATATTTTATGAAGATACGTCAAGTCAATTGAGTTATGAATACGAGAACGGTTTTCCAAAGCCGATATCCCACAAAAACGTAGCGAAAGCAATGGGTCAAGTTATAGAAAGATATTGGAAACGAGTGGCCATAGTAACTGATGATTCTCAAGATAGTGCTGATTTTGAAAAAGAAATCATAGCTTTTTTAAAAGATAGAAAAATTTCCTATCTTGTTCAATCTGTTGCTGAACAAAAAAAGTGCTGTAATTTTGACAAGGTATTATACAATGATGACAAATATTTTTTCATTAAATGACTAAAATAAATATAAAGTTATTCAGCAAAGCGACATCTAGTACCAATGAATTAATTCTGAATGCAATTTTGTGCATTGGTCAGTTCTTTACAAAACTAACCGCAATCATCTGTGAAGATTGAAATAGTGCCGAAATATCGGGGAAACTCAAAAACAGTTAAATTATGTTACCCGTTTCATGTTCTAATAAAGTATTTATAATATGTATAGTGTTTTTTAGGTGCTAGAACATCTAAGCAGCGCCGATGCAAGAATAATAATAGCTAACGTAGACCAAAGGCACGCCAAAACATTAGCGCTACAGAGCCAGAAGCATCGCCTCACGAGCAAGCAAGATGTGCTATGGTTAACTAGAGAGTGGTCTGAAAAAATAAGTAAAGATGTAAAAAAACATGTAAGTATGTAATCATTATGCACGCAAGCATTCCTTTTTAAATTCTCACTGTTGAGACACAGGGACTTCTCTCTTAACGAGAGAGCTTAGGGTTTAATTCACCACGCTGGCTAAGTGCGTGTTGGTGGGTGTCACATGCCCTTCAAGCTCTCAAATTCTCAGAACATGCCGGTTTCCTCACGAATAAACATAAACCAAAAACACTATCTTCAAACCGCCTCGAAACATAATACTGGTATGATTTTTTTCTAATAATAGATTAATGATTAATTAAAATGGATTTAAAATCATGGAAGACATTATCTAAAGCAAATTGTAATTTTACCATTAGGGAAAAAATATAATGGCACCAGGTTTCAAATAAAAAATAGTACTGAATAGTTCGCCCCTCATCCCTCAATTAAAAGTTACAGTGATGACTTAACAAACATTGAAATAAAGTCGAATTGAGAACCTCTTCCATTCTCTAAGTTGGTAGATTCATTTAAAATATACCACCTCGGTGGCGCAGCGAGTGAAGGCCTGCTACCGACGCAAAAAGTTACGGGTTTGATTCCTGCCTCGGGTAGAAATTTGTATACGATCTGCAAGTACTTGTTATAGGAGTTTTCTATATTGTATTTAAAATATATCCATGAAGGTAAATACGAGTAAGTATATTAAGTATATCAGAAATCTAGGGGCGAAATGTTTTATCTATGTGAAATATCTCGAAATATTTATTTTATTTTATATAACATGTAATCTGTATTTTAACAATTAGTTTTCTTTCCAGAATTTTCACACATATTCGTTTTTCAAACCAAGTTCCTACGAAGACGGCATAAACGCCATAGAAAAAGCTCTCAGTCAAAAGTTGGACAAAATTATTTCTACCAACAAATTGTAAGAACTCAAATTTTTTAATTATAAATCATTTTGTCGAGATTTTTATTAAGATTATTTTAACAATACCTACTCCTTTTAGGATATTTTTATAATACTCTTATAAAATCACGTTCTATATTTTTTTATAAAAATATGATTAAGTAATTTGGTACAATTGATCCTTAAGATTAAGAGGTACGTTAATAAAGTTATTAATAAATGACCAGCAATTATTCACAGTTAATTGAACTGCTAAAATTCCCGCTCGAAAGACTGCTGTGAAATGTGATGTAGACAATTTTGAATTAAATTATTTTAGTTCTTGTAGGTATAATAATATGTCGTTGTGGTAACTATGAAAGAAATAAAAAAAATACAAATTAATATCATTTTCTTTTCAGAGCCTTCGTACATCTAATAGAAGAAATGTACTCAGAAATTTTTCAAAAGAAAAAATATAGGTATAAAATGTTTCCTTCCTCCAATAAAATGCCTGCTGACAGAACTCAATGCACTATACAAAGTTCTAATTTCTATAAGCCATGTAGTGACTCGTATGTTATGATACTAGCTGTAGTAACTCTTGCGACTGCCTTCGTTATTTTGGCAATCACATACCATATGACCACACCTGATAAATCTTATCGGCGTATGCGCCATTAAGGAATAATATTATATTTATTTGTACTTATTTTATAGTGATTGACTCTCACTTAAGTTTTCTAAATTATATGAAAATGATATGGGAAAAATTACAAGATCACAACGTAACCTTGGTCCTAGAGTGATTCAAGCTCTTACGTAACTCCTTGATAGCGTAGTCGTTAGTGCAACCAGGGCTAAACTGGGTGGCGTGGATTCGGTTCCCACTCGAGGACCAAGGTTAGGTACGTTGTGATCTTGTAAATTTTCCCATTCCATTTTCTAATATTAATTATTTGCGAACTGGCGTGGTTACGTGAAGATAAATGTCTATATTTGTGGTTTTCTTTATAAACTATAAACTAGTATTTATATGTTTGTTTAAGGTCTTAAATGTTAAATTATTTAGATTCCAACTTTATCTTCTGTATAATGTATGCTTGAATAAATAAAGTAACACAATTGATAAATTAAATTTTCAATATACCTATTATTTTATCATGTCACATTCAATTTTAATGAATCCTTTAATATACATTTTTAGTTATAATTCATTGAAATATTACATAGTTTTTAATAAATTTTAATTCTTTTAACTTTGTTTTTCTCTATCGTTAATTGACTAATCCAAGCAAAGACTAGTCCAGTGATTTTTTTATACGTTAGTTATTCCCGTTGTTATAAAAAAAATGGAAAGACTAGTCATTAATTATACGACCTCTATGGCGCAGCTGGCGAAAGGTCTGCTTGCGACGCATGAGGTTGCGGGTTCGATTCCCGGCTCCGAACAAAAATGAGTACGATCTGCACATATCGGATCTGTTCGGGGCGTCTGAGTGTTCTATTATGTACATAATATATTAAAATATATCTATCTATGTAAGTATATTATAGAAATCTAGCACCCGTAACACAAGCTTAGAGCTTATCACGGGGCTAGATGTTGCTGTGTGAATTGTACAACTATATTTTATGAATAAAAAATCGGTCACAGTTTTCAACCAAGACTTTTAATAAGTTCTTTCAGGTACCTAATGTCTTTCTTGTCATAAACCTCTTCGTCAAAGTCTTCGGTTCGAACTACCCTCGTCGTGGACCGATGTAGAGGAATCTCACCCGGCAGATTGGTTATAAATTGACGAATCTGGAAATATTTTTATTTAAGTATTTATTTATTATTACATACAGAATAAAACATTACAGTAGGTATAAATGCGCATTGGAACATTACAGTAGGTACCAATGCGCTATATCCATAACAAACTAGAAGTTTACAAGAACTGATTGTGAAGTCCATGAATTTCGGCAAAGTGTGGTGGAATACATCTACCTCGTTCTCGGACAAAGTGTATATAAGATACCTGTAATTAATCATAATCACCCCTATTTAGTTCCCACTGCTGGGATACAGGAACTCTCTTGATGAGAAAGATTTGGTCTTAATTCACCACGCTGAAGTCTTAACACACCAAGCGGTATAATACATTTTTTATCGCTTTAGCTAACAGAAATCATCATCATTTCAGCCATCGAACGTCCACTGCTGGACATAGGCCTCCCTTAATGATTTTCAGTTACGGTCTGATGTAGCTAGCATACACTGAACTGGCACTGGTGAACGTCCCACGCTGTGCGGTTGCCGATCCGTGGTCTCCACTCGAGACCTTTTCGGCCCCATCGGCTATCTGTTCTCCCTGCTATATGGTCAGCCCATTGCCACTTCAAAGAGCTAATCCGTCAGCATTGTGTGTTTGAAAGATTTTTCTAGCCGAGTACGAAGCTTCAAGCTGGGAGCTAAAATCTTGTAAATCTAAATTCCTATTTGTATAAAGTAACATGTAACCTTTAGATTCACGGCTCTGAAGTTTTGCAGAAGCTTCAAGGCTGACCTTTGTTCGGTTGGATGCGAGATTTGGTACAAACGAAGTGCTCTGTGAAACTAATACAAAAATAGATACCTAAATAACAAAAAAAGTCACGCTTACCTACGTTTTCAGTGTTAGGTACGCTAATCTACGTTTTCACAGTCCACAATGATACGGAAAAATGTTAATAGTTTTAAAGTAGGCTAAAAATATAAGTTTATTTCAATGCATACCATTGTAACTAGTTGATAAGTAAGATATTTTAAAATTTTACAATTCTTTCACTATTTATACCTAAATTTTTAAATTATTATAAGTCTGTATGCACATTTAGCCTATAACGCAGGTTTGAACCTAGTTTAGGCACTTGTATTAAGCACCATGAATTTTGAATATTATTTTTTTACCCGTTCTAATAGACACCACATGTCTCTGTACTGCTGTATCTGCAGGAACAGAAGCGGCATCAGCACAGCGGAGTAGAAGGCGGCTTCGCGTTCCAGCAGGTTCGAGCTGTCGGCCAGACTGTACACCGTGGTCCGAAACTTGTGGAGGAACGCGGCGTTCGCGTGGTCCTTGTCTAGGCTGGAATACAATAATAAATATTAAATATATATATTATTACTGGACAATTTTACACAGCGACATCTAGCCCCGTGGTAAGCTCGAAGCTTGTGTAACGGGTGCTAGATTTCTGATATACTTAATATAATATTGATTATTTATAGTTTTCCTGTATGAATCATCAAAAATCAACATATTTTGCTATTACGCGCAAACTCTTCGCCACATAATCAATAAATAGGTAACTATTTATTTAAACCAATGAGAATTATCACTTCGATTGTTGCCATACTATTATTAGGTACCATTTTACCTAATTATTGTTTGTTGCCATAGGTACTATTATTATTATTATACTATTATTTCATAATATTTTTATCGTGCTTTTATTTCGCGCATAGAAATTTACATAATCCTATAACCATTGGTCACAACTGAACGAAATGTCATGAATTTATAAAGTTCCTTGTAATATTGTAAGTTGTAACAAATATGGTAACAAATAAATACATTTTGATTTTGATTTGATCTGCTGACCATCTAAGGATACTTACTAAGGTAATATCGCATAGAACCGTCTCACAACGTCCCTGCTGGTGGGGCGGACCACGGAACACCTCTCATTCTCCAGAAGCTCTTGACGTTCGTTCTGACTTCGGAACAACCAGCGGTCTTCAGAAAGGTCTGGCTCTATGCTCAGATCCGAGCATATTGTTGGATACTGTGGTTATAAAAGGTTGTTATTAATGGTATTGAAGGTTGTTCTGTATAACTAACTGTATCTTATTATGTAAAAGAAAGGAACGGTGCATGATTATGCCTACTACAAGTGTATATGTGTAGGGTAGACCGGGGTCACTAGTAATACGGGGCAATAGTAACATTGGGAATATCTCAACTTCTAGGATACCTATCTGTGTGTGCGTTAGCCGGGGTACGCGCCTTAAGTGTCCCGACTTGCTCACTAGTCGGCAGCGCGCTCGCTGCGAAACGGACGTCTGTAGGAGCATTTTTTTGTATTCAAGCACCCAAAGTAATCTTTTTTGCTATTTCGATTGCCCTGTCACTCAGTGGTTACTGTGTTTCATGTAATTATATATTAACCACGCGTTTACCTAGGTATCCAGTTCTAGAATTCCCAATATTGTGTGTCTAAAGCACAACAATGTTCCGAGATATTTAGTTATTTCTCCAAAATCTATACTTGGGGTCAATTGTACCGTCTTCTCTGGGAGCAATTGTAACGGTACAATTAACCCCGTGGTACAAATGACCCCTGATATAATTTACAAAAATGAGTACAAATTGTGAAATAGTAATTACGAAATAGTTTCATACTGTTATTTTTAACACTCTGTCGTCTTAACAAATAATTTAGTGGATTTCGCCATCTTTGCATTCAATGTTACTGGATAGATAATGATTATACTTAAAGTTAACTTAAAGTTTAACAGGGGCAATTGTACCAGGGTCAATTGTAACTCCATAGAAAATAATATCTGTCAATTATTTCCAAAAATTTTAGATATATAAGCTATTTTTTAACTCTCAATCAAAGCTTAGACCAAAGCGATTATGCCAAACTATAAGAATTTGAGTTATTTGTGTTTAAAGTGGAGAAAACTTAATTTAAATTTGTTTAGTTTTATCTTGTGAATTTTGTAGGACTGTTCCTGAAACCTACGTTCTTATTTATAGTGACTGATTAATAAATGCGAAAATAACAAATATACGATAATATAGTTATGATTCGATAATTTGTTTGTTTTTTATTTCCTTTTTAATTTTTGGTACAAGTGACCCTGGGAAGGGGTCAATTGTAGCACTCGCCCTGTCATCATTCTTACCTAATTTTCTCTATGTTCTGTAAGCCCTACGTAAAATTCAACAAAATGGTTTGTAGCTATTGAATTGAGGTTTCTAGAAACATAATCATTATAGAAAAATACCCAAGTTTATGTAGTAAAATTGTCCGAAAACCAAAAAGTGTTACAATTGCTCCGGGTCTACCCTATAGGTATTATTGTTATTTCAGGACTTGTTTTTGAAGGGAAAAATGCTAGTATAATTGATGATTAAAGTGTTAGTTTATTACTATTATATGACTATTTATAACTCAAGAACGGCTGAATCCATTGATGTGAAAATTGGTGGATATGTAGCTTAAGGACTTAGGCTTAGACTTAGACTTTTAACACCGAAAGAAAAAGAAAATGAAATTGAAAATGCTTTTGGTTTTGAAATAGACTTAACCCAAGGAGGTTTAAAAAGTAGAGTAATACATGGATAAAGCGGGTAAAGACGCGGGTAGGTCAGCTAGTATGAATAAATTTTAAGATTTATTTTCAATTTGTTATAAAATCGGTTAAATACTTACTATTATACCTAACCAAAACAGCAGACAGATACTTGATCCCATATTCTGCTGTTTGTTTTATTCATTATAAAGTTTCACTCGAACCTGAATACATCCAATAATTTAGTAAATCAACATTTCTAAGCAGAAATCTTCAAAACATTGCTGACACTGTCAACAAAACCTCTTGACAAAAGTCTCGTGACATAGATATCCTTTATCTGCTACATCTCTATTATTTTATGGGAAAAAAAACCAAATTAAAAACCTTTTCTGTAAATACTTACTTTCTCTATTCTGTTCTGTGGAAATAAATGTTTGTATAATAATACTAGCTTTCCGCCCTGCGGCTTCGCCTGCGTTTTACACTTTCCCGCAATTTTCTTTTTCGCCCGAGACCTTTCCAACGAATGGAAAACCATGGAAATCGGTTCTTGCGTTCTGGAGTTATAGCGTCAGGAAGGAAACCCCGACTTATTTTTATATAGTAAGAAGAAGGAGATGTTTGAGAATGCAATAGGTGTGGTGTACTTAGAACCTCTTTAGTTGGTCGACATTACTCTGACAACGTAGTGATTGGTATATTCTCTTTGACTCTGACTAGACAGAGAAGAGAATATAATCACTACGTTATAGACAGAGACTAGGCAAACCTAGGTACAGCTAGTGATTATATTCTCTTTGGGTACAAAGAGAATATAATCACTACTTTGGGTACAGCTTGATATTATGAACCAAAACAAAAACAAATCTTTTGTTAGATACTTTAAAATTCGGCACAAAACTCTAGAAATTCGGAAATAATGATATCCCTATTCTTTATTTGTGTATTAACATGGACTCAGGTAACTGTTATTTATTTATTTAATAACCTGCAGATCAAAAGTGACTATACATCACCCTATTTAAGATCCCACTGCTGGGACACAAGGACTCTTGACGAGAGATTAGGCCCACGCTGGCCAAGGGCGGGTTGGTGAATGACACAAATCCTTCAAACTTATCACGGAACATGCCGGTTTCCTTACGACGTTTACCTTCACCGTTAGAGCACATGTTTTAAAAGCACACATACCTACACGAAGAAAAATCCAGATTTGCGCGAAATTGAAGCCACGACCTTCGGAATGAAAGTCGAGTGTTCCGACTTAGCCATCACGGCTTGGAACATCAAGTCAACGCTAAACACAAGTTTTTACGAAAATAAACCATCGCATTTATTCGTGTGACTTTCTCAGGTAATTACTGAGTAAAAGCTCTAATTCCGCCATATTTAGTAAGTATTTGATCCCGAAAAGCACCAGTTAATGGGAATCTTGAGAAGTTAATTGATGGGAAAAAGGTTGCGCGGATTCCATGTTTCTTAATTAAAGGAATGTATCATTAATTTGTGATCTCGTTAGGTTTATTGTAAGGATTCATTAATTTGGAAAACAGATTTTGATTACCTTAGCAAATAATATCACAATTAGTTAATTCAAAATTTTAGCGTCTGCAGTAGGTACTTGCAAGTTCGGTGTCTTAAAACTATCTTAGGACTTAGACTTAACTAAATCTCAGAGATACAAAATATATCTTAACACATGACATGTTTAAAATAAGTTATTATTTTAACATATCTGCTTATTTACCTTTGGCTTTAAAATGTTTTAAACATATGTGCCATTTAAAGAAGTACATTAAAATTTTACCTTAGGCTTTGTGCGGTATCTTTATTTGTGGGATATATTATACGTATGTATACAGATACATAGGTATCCAGATATACAAAAGGCTATTCTTCTATAATGTCGATACTTTTCATACATGTAGTGATTTAGCAAGAAATATGAATATCAAAGTAGGAATTAGGCCAACATATCTTAAAATATTTCTGAATAGTCGAAACCACTTTCTACAATCGTCAAGTAAGTTGTTGAAAGTTTGACATGTGGAAAAGTTTTGAACTTCCTCGGAAAGATTTCGCGGAATGTTCGTAGTTCAAAGAGGAACTAAGTTTCTGAATTTCTAAGAGAGTTTTGTAATTCAAAATGTTTCGCTCATCAGACAGTGTACCTTCTAAACTAATAGAACATTTAGCAAGCTTCAGTTTAAATAAATGAGCCTTGTTTCGCTTGAAGTTGTGAAGTTGTGGCTGGTTCACAACTTTCAAAGGTTGTGGGTTCGAAACCCTTTCTTAGTTATCCGGTACCTTTAATTATCCGCATAAATCTTATTCGATATTTGAATTTGAATATCGCATTCGTTAGTAAAGCTTTAAGTTAGCCTAAATTTAAGTTTCCTAGTAGGTACAGTACAGGTTTAGTACCAACTTAACAAAATGATTAAAAACGGAGTTGTGTCTAATTTCGTTAGTAACTTTTACATAACGCCATCTCTCTCACGAAATACTTAACTTTCTGCGTTTCCCGGAATTTTCATAAACTCATTTATACAAAATATGCTCATTGAAATTTCTCAACGACTTGAATTGAAAAAGTTTTTGCAGATTTAATTTCACTTTGCAAATGCTCTTTGTTTTACGGTCTTTTAAGTACCACGTATCTCTTAAGATAAAGTGGATCGCCTTATATTTAAGTAGACAAATAGATGCCTTAAGACATTTCTACTAAAAGGTCGTGGGTACGATTCTAAGTAATCTAACACAGGATTTTCTTATGGAAGAGTTATGGTGGTCATAAAAGGTATTTTTTATGGTTGAAGTAAATTGTGTGTGTCGGTTTAGGATCATATCATCATCATTTCAATATGTAGAGACTGTATTAGCAAGGATTGGACAACTCCTCAGCTTTATAATATAAGTAAACATATCAGAATTCTAGCACCCGTAACACAAGCTTCGATCTTACCACGGGGCTGGATGTTGCAGTGTGAATAGTCCAACAATATTTATCTAAGATCTAAGATGAAAACCCGGCATTGCTCGGGTAAAATTTTACGAAATTCTCCATAATCCGAATTTTCCGGATATAATTATGTTGTCGAGTCAAAATCAATATTATTTTATGTTTTGTCATCCATATAAGGTTTCGATCGAGTCTACCGTACCCCTTGACGCAATCTTCAACTACATATTTAAAAATAAGTCGGGTTTTCCTTCCTGACGCTATAACTCCAGAACGCACGAAACGATTTCCACAATTTTGCATTCGTTGGAAAGGTCTCGGGCTCCGTGAGGTTTAGCAAAGAAAATTGCGAGAAAGTTTAAAACGCGGGCGAAGCCGCAGGGCGGAAAGCTAGTGATTAATATAGATGAATATTTGCAGGTAAACAGTTACATGTTGAACGTGACACGCACCACCATCTCCGGCATAGCGGCGTACAGGTCAGCACTGACGCTGGACTGGCTGGCGGACGAGGACAGCCGGCAGAGGCAGCTGGCGGGCGCCTTCGAGACGGAGGCGGCGCCCCCGAGCAGGCTCCTCAGCACGGACTGCGTCGCCTTTCCGCGCCCCGCCTCCGGCAAGGTGGCGCGCCTCATGCTGGAACTGCTCAAGTGGGTCATTATACAATACCACTACAATATAAACTTTAGAATGGCTCAGTTTTCCGCATTTAGACTCAAAGGCGGTCCATTATGCGTGATGAGATTTGCTAGTATAACCAGCCTAATACCACTACAATATAAACAGTTACATAGGCAACGTATCACGCACCACGCTGCGTTTGCCGATACGTCTAATAAATATTGCTGGACAATTCACACAGCAACATCTAGGCCCCGTGATAAGGTCTAAGCTTGTGTTACGGGTGCTAGATATCTGATATCTTCTTCTACTATATAAAAATAAGTCGGGTTTTCCTTCCTGACGCTATAACTCCAGAACGCACGAAGCGATTTCCACGGTTTTGCATCCGTTGGAAAGGTCTCGGGTATGTGTGAGGTTTATAGCAAAGAAAAGAGTAAAACGTGGGCGAAGCCGCAAGGCGGAAAGCCAGTACCTAATAGAACATACATACATAGATAGACATGATGATTTTGGCTTCGTATAAACTATGCTTTGTCACAGGAATCTGGAAGGTGACGACGGTATTATAATCAACGAGCTAACACAAGCCCTCATCCGCGCCAAACTCCTCGTGGAGACCTTCATGCTGGATGCTGAACCGGATCTGGAGGCGCTGGTGAAGACGCCCGCCGTGATGATGGGAGAGCCGTACACCAACTTCCCGCGTATCCTGGCCATGGTGTGGATGGCGGCTACGGATCCGATGGGTACTAAGCGGCATGGCTGGTGTCTTATCAGCAAGGTTTGTTAATATTGCTGGACAATTCTTTTTTTTTATACTACCAAGTTGGCAGACAAGCATGCGGCCCACTCGGTGGAGAGCAGTTACCGCAGCCTATGGACGCCTGTAGCATCTGAGATGTTACCTGCGCGCTGCCGAACCCTAAAGCTTCAGAATACCCTTTTTTGAATAAACTCATGCTATAGTCCTTTGGGAAAACCTTGGAAGGAAGATCATTCCACAACTTGAGTGTTCGTGGTAGGAAATTTCTTGTGAACCTGACAGTCCGCGAACTGAATGGATCTAAAATATGTGGATGAAATCTTTCCCGACGGCGAGTGGTGCGATGAAGAAATGTAGCCATTGGCACCAAGCAATTCACACAGCAATATGTGTTACGAGTACTAGATGATCTGATAAACTTCAAAGTATCCTGCTGAGAACTACCAACTCCGCCTAGCTAAGCATACTAACGATCTAGCTGCTAACTTGCTTAATCAAAGCTATCCAAATAGACTTAAGAGACAGGATATCCTAAAACTCCATGATAGGATATGTATGAATAAGTAGCTTACTCAATTGAGTGAGCACTTTACCCGACAACAGCTCTACAATCTACAACCGATTTGCTTATAAATAAAATAATTACATTTTGTCCCTGTTATGTATTTGTTTCTTTCTTGTATTGCCCTGTATATTGGTGTTACAATAAAGCTATTTGTATTGTATTGTTTTTTGTCTCCAGGTGACCCATTACCTGCGTATATCCCGACCGGTCCAAATAGCAGAACAGCTGCGCTCTCTGGATCCTATCATAGCGCGCGCTCGCTTCATCATGGAGGAGTTTATACAACATGTGACACCGCTCAATGTGTTCGATGATAAGAGCGTCGCGTTTGGTAACCCGAGTGCTAGGTGGAATCCTAAGGTCAGTTGCAGAAAAACAGGAAAAAATAACGATTTTTAAAAAGAAACAAATGATCTTCTACTATACAGGGTGGAATTTTGTAATGCCACCTGGAGGGAAAGTACTCTTAATGCTGTAGATATAAAATTTTACTCAAAGAAAACATTCCTTTATTTTTGAAAAGAAACAAAACTGCATTTCAAGATTTTCCTAAATTCGCTTCGGGAATCGAACCGACTAAAATCTGTAAAAATTACACCCTGTACTTTTATTGCATCGATCGTTAGGGTCAATTATTAGGATGTAATCCTTCTAACAAACAAGATAAATTAAATGAAAGGAAAACCATGAAGTTTTAAATAATTTTATTTATTTACAAGAAATGGTGAACTAACTAATTAGTTGCTCGAAATGGGCTCCGTTTTCTTGGATACACAAATTTATTTTCCTAACGAATTCATTTCTAGTTACCTTTAATAAGGTGTTGTGGTGAATAGTATGAATCGTATTCTGAACTTCCACTCTCAACTCGTTTACATTAGCATAGGATTTAATGTAAATTTGATTTTTTACATATCCCCACAAAAAAAATCTAAAGGGGTGAGATCTGGTGATCTCGCATGCCATCTGAATGTGCCGTTTGTACCAATCCATGTATTAAACTGGTGATTAATGTAGGCAGTAGTGATTCTGCTGTTATGGGCTGGACCACCATCCTTAACTAAACCCATTGAATTTTCCAGATTTCATGGTTTTCCTTTCATTTAATTTATCTTGTTCGTTAGGGGGATTACATCCTTATAATTGACCCTAACAATCGATGCAATAAAAGTACAGGGTGTAATTTTTACAGATTTTAGTCGGTTCGATTCCCGGGTGTGACAAGCGAATTTAGGAAAATCTTGAAATGCAGTTTTGTTTCTTTTCAAAAATAAAGGAATGTTTTCTTTGAGTAAAATTTTATATCTACAGCATTAAGAGTACTTTCCCTCCAGGTGGCATTACAAAATTCCACCCTGTATAATAATAAGTAGGGTTTTCCTTCCTGGCGCTATAACTCCTAAACGCACGAACCGATTTCCATGGTTTTGCATTCGTTGGAAAGGTCTCGGGCTCCGTGAGTTTATAGCGAGAACGAGAGAGAAAGAAAATCGAATATAACGCGGGCGAAGCCGTGAGGCGGAAAGCTAGTTTTGATATATTTTTGCTGTAAAACACAGTTTTGGAAACTTTCATCATAAATAAAATATTTTGCTTTCATAATTCATAAATAGGTACTATTTATCCAAATTTTTAGCTCTATGGGAATTATTTTAACCTTCAAAATCTTATTTGACTGGACTATAGGTTTTTATGCGCTAGGTAGGTACCTACTGAATTCAATAAAAGGTCTATGAATAAAGTAGGTAATGAACATATTTGACATCTGAATAAACATTTCCATTCAATAATCATTATCGCGATTGTGGTGATGACAAATAGATAAAACAGACAAATAAAAATTACAATGTATTTTTCTACTTCTATTTTCAAAACTTTAATTTTCGTTCGAAGGTCGTGGGTTCAAACCTCGCCGCGTAGGTATACACATATCGATTTTTCCTTTTGAAAAAAATTATGAGCAATTTAAAACACGTACACTAATGGTGAAGGCAAAGATCGTGAGGAAATCGGCATGTTCTAATAACTCTGAAAATGTTTGTTATTTTTACCAACCCGCACTTAGCCATCGTGGTGTATTCACTAAAAGGATAACAAGTCCTTCATATATTTGTTTAGAACTTCTTTTTCGAAGTCCCTGCGTCCCAGCAGTGGGAACGTTATTCTACAAATTAATTATTGTTGTCCATTTTCAGCGTACTCAAAGAGAACATACGTCCCTCTCCTCTTCTAGCACGGAAAAGACAAGAACTAACCTACTAGATGTTTTAGCCGTGAGTACCTAGACCTACTTTTTTATGTTACATACAGAATGTAACATTAGTTAGGGTACGTAGAGTACTAAAAAAAGAAAAAATCTGAACTCTAACAACAATTACTAACCCCGTGCTAAGCTTGTATCATGAATTAAATACCTACGAAACTGTTATTTATATACTTACATAAAAAATATTTAGTATTCCCTGAAAATAATAAACACTTGAGTAATTCCCGTTATTATAAATGAACAAATAAGTACCTACGTAATAAATACGTGAGTTATATAAAAAGATAGACGTATTTACATACCTACTTTAAAATAGATTTAGAGAGTTTAAGTATTAGGTACATTATGTTAGAATTTCAGTAGGTACTTACCTACCTAATGTTAAAAATGATTTTTAAACTTTAAGACCTAATTTCACCACTCTGATTGTTAGTTTAACATCCCGTTATGTTTAATCACTGTCAGTTAACGTATATTTATTGTTAATTACTAAATGGGATGTTAAACTAACAAACATAGAGTGGTGAAATTAGGTCTAAAGTGGGTGATAGACGTGCGAGTAAGTTCGCGAACTTGTGACTCGACGACCTTTTTCGCTTGTAAAAGTACGCGTACTTACGGTGACACACCAGCGAAAAAGCTTGTCGAGCCACAAGTTCGCGAACTTACTCGCACGTCTATCACCCCCTGAAGACTAATGTCTATATTTCAGGGTGGTCAAGATATTTTGTCGGACAACGACCTCCGAAGCCCTAGGCCTTTGGGCGACACGTTTCACATTGAGAACGCGGTCGCTAAAATTGTGAAGTCTTCGAGTCGACGTCATCGTCTGTCTTACATTGCTGTAGTAGTGTTATTGTTGACGTTTATGTGCATGTGATTAAAATTGTGTGTTTTAATTTGTTTTTACTTTAAATAAATATATATTGCTGGACAACTCACATAGCAACATCTAGCCCCGTGGTAAGCTCGAAGCTTGTGTTACGGGTGCTACATAGATATCCGATATACATGGATAGATAATCCATATATAACACCCAGATACTCGGAACAGATATTTGCACATTGTACAAATGTTTGTCCCGAGGCGGGAATCGAACCCGCACCCTAGCGTCGCAGGCGGACCTTCGGCCGCTGCGCCACCGAGGTCGCCATAATAGTCATATAATGATAAATCATTTTATAGGTCAATTGGGTAAAACATGTCATAATAATAATAGAATCAATTAATCATATTCAATTTATATGTTGTGGTTAAAAATGTCAAAATTTACACAATTAATAATTCATCTTATGGACCAAGAGCCTGTGATGGCCAGACCTTCCTTTAATTCACAAGCGTGAAAATTATTTCATGTGTATGTCTAACATAGGTAAGAATAACCCCCAAACATGAAACCTGGATCGCGGTTACTTTGGGAGATACCAACCTTTTACCTGTTATCTCCCAAAGGAACCACGATCCAGGTTTCATGTTTGGGGGTTATTCTTACCTATGTTAGACATACACATGAAATAATTTTCACGCTTGTGAATTAAAGGAAGGTCTGGCCATCACGGGCTCTTAGGTTATTAGGCCAGGCGCGCACTAGGCAGCCAGGCTGCGACAGCCAGGCTGCGGCAGCCAGTAAACATATGAGATTTCGTGGCTGCCTAGTGCGCGGGCTCCTATACAACGTCATATGTTTTACTGGCTGCCGCAGCCTGGCTGCCTAGTGCGCGCCTGGCCTTAATGAGTACTCAATAAATCATCGTCAATAAGGCATAGTCTAACCATAGACATAACTATTTAAAATGGGAAAAACCAAACCGAATCAAGGAAGATGACAAATAAAATACCACAATCTATAACCGATTTACATTTGTATAATTATAAAATTTACGCTTAAACTAAAGATTTACAATCACTCTTTTACATATAAATATCATTCATTCCACAGATACAAAATGTATAATTTATTTACAGTAAAACTTTACTATAAAAATATACACGAACACTTATACATTAGTTTGTTTTTATCAAAAGTGATATCAAACATATTATGATTTGTGAACTTTATTATAAAAATGTGAGTTCTTTTTTCTTATGTATTCGTATATATATAAAAGTTATAATATTGCGGAGGCCTTAGCCCAGCAGTGGGAAACAAATGGCTCATAAAAAAGTTATAATTGTAAATTGAGCATCATCGACGTTAATGATGACATATGGATCCGAAACGTGATGCTATAATATTGCTTTATAAATAGTTCATAGTTGCTCAAATAGCCTATGACCATAGCTCGTAGAACAGGTGGCCGGTGGGGCCTAAAAGTTCTCGAATGAAAGCTGCGAGGCAAACGCAGCGTTGGACGTCCATAAAGCTGCTGATTCATGAATCCCTCTTCAGAACGAAAAAACTAGATATCTTTATAATCTGAGCTGGCATACATGGAGATTTGAGGCAAGTTTAGAATTTGTCCCAAGCTTTTATATACCACATAAAACGTATATATCCCTATACATTAGTTTCATGTGGTTTATAAAAGATTTATATAACATGATGTAACACGATTTTTAAGATTATAAGGATCACCTGGTAAGTCCCACCAACATGATGATAAATTTAATAGAAATTACTATGATTGTAAATATTTATAACAAGTCATACTAATAGTATTTAAGAATGTATGTACTTAAGTGTTTCTTGTATGGACAATAAATGATCTATCTATCTAGTTTCCAGCAGTGGACGTTTTACTGGTATGAGGTGTATATATGTGTTATTGCAGTTACATTCCGTTGTAGGCCGGGCCGCCGCCGCCCTCAGGAACCACCCAGTTAATGTTCTGTGATGGATCTTTGATGTCGCAAGTTTTACCTGAAAAGAGGTATTTTGGTCAACAAAATAACGTAGATCCATACAACTAATATTATAAATGGGAACGAATGTATGTGTATGTTTGTCCACCTTTCATGGCAAAATGATTTTACGTGATTTAATAAAAAAAAGTGGCCAAGTGCGAGTCAGACTCGCCAATGTAGGCTTCCGCAGCAATTGTTTATATGAAATAGTTTATGACGTATTATAAAAAAACTACTTGATATATTTCGTTCAAACCAATTTTCGTTGGTAGTTTTTGTAATGTACATACATATATTTATTTTAGATTTATCATCCTCTTAGTATATAAATTAGAGGACCCTCATTTTTCCACTTTGGAAGAGTTTCTCGTGCAAACACTATTAAGTTTAGAAATAAATTAATAGAACTATATTAGAACATGAAACGGGTAATAGATCTCTCTGTAAAGATGGCGCTTGTAACAGTGCCGAAATATCGGGAAACTCAAAAACATTTAAATCATGGTATGTTACCCGTAACTATATATACTTACAATGTATGCAGTTTTGTGCGTTGATCTGCAATCTTTGTCCATCACCTGTCTCCATCGGCACGTATTCATACACTCCTGAAATATTCAATAATTTACTTAAGCATATCATTTCATTAACTAATATTGCAAGTTCCTGAATGTATTATTTTATTGCTGAACTGAATTAACACAATAACATATTTTTGTAAGCTTATATCTTATAGTAGCTTTTATAAAAGAAAGTCGTGTTAGTTACACTATCTATTTGATCACAAAATTGGTGGAGAGAATCAGGACAAGGAATAAAGTGTGAATAAAGTGTAATTCTAATATGAATGGTACAAATATAGGCTTTGTTTGTTATACATGTAAATGCTTATATTCATTTTATATTAAAAACTGATAGATGGCGCAATCAGTGCTTAACTAAAGATATGAGGTATGGGATAAATTGGAGCTCTTACGTAACTCCTCAATAGCGTAGAGGTTAGCGCAACCAGGGCTAAACTGAGTGGCGCGGGTTCGACTCCCACTCGAGGACTTAACCTTAGTCCTCGAGTGGGAGTCGAACATTCAATCGTGATCTTGTATTTTTCCTATACCAATTTCTAATGATATAGTCCCATTGCATAAAAAACCTTGCTCTTTATTATTGCGGAGATTTTCCCACTTGTTTCATTTTCATTTCAACTTGTAATTTTTCTATACCATTTTCTTATTTAGATGTAAATGTTTGCTAAAGTAGGTATTAGGTCTTACCAGCTGGACAGAATCTAGCCTCAGGTCCGTCGAAATCGGCTAGATTTCTCTTCACGGGGATAGAGTCGTCCTTTAACGTTAGATGCGGAGGCTGGTCTGCTTCGTGATTGGTTCCTGACAAACAACACGCATATTACTTTTTGTTTTTATAGATTTACTCACTAAAGATTTACAATTTTCTTTAATAAAAAAAACCTACTTCATCATCCGACCTTTAATGACAGTATTAACATATCTAGATGCAAATCTCAATCACTAATATCAACACAAATTGATCAAGCTTAAACACAAGGTACATAACTATTTTAAATCGTTGTGGACAAAAGTATGATCTTCAGATATTTGTTTCGAGTGTCTGGGTGTTATATATGTATAATAAAAAATATATATCTATGTATGTATATTATTTTAAGTATATCAGAAATCTAGCACCCGTAACACAAGCTTCGAGCTTACCACGGGGCTAGATGTTGCTGTGTGAATTGTCCAGCAATATTTATTCATTTAGATAGATTGTAATATTCACTTTAGTTTCTTGATCATAGCAACGTCCCACAACTGTTTCTATTTAATCTTCCCAATAGGGCTAATTATAAAAAAAATAGTCAGAAATGGTCATACTACGTAGAAGCATTTAAATAAAGCTTACTTATTAGAAAAAAATATTTTAGTCAGAAATGGTCAGACTACATTGAAAGCTTGCACTTGAATAATATTGTGTTACCAGTCAAAGCCACAGACGACAGCAGGTCAAATGTGATCTTGCCGTCCGGTTTGGGGTACTCTATCGGCTGGAACTCCTTAGCCGGTTTTAGTTTAGCGTGGTCGGCGCCTGAAAATAACAAAATAAGAGTAATAATCATTTTATTGTCTTTAAATCAATGTAAAGTACAGTCAGGTGGATACAGATTGAACAATTGAGTTTGCTGTTAGCGCATTCATTGCAATATTTATGTCATTTATTTCCATAAAATCCTAAAGATCCAAGTGCTGATGAAATGATAGAAGTCTTACGTAAAGGGGCGTCTAAACGGGCTATATTTTACGACAATAGCTACCCATAGACTAACGTTCATTCCTGCCGGAATGTACAATCCTTACGGAATGAACGCCAGTGTATGTGCAATAGCGGAAAGAATGACGGTATTATAACACTGCGACCCTTCAAGTCGTGTTTTATTTCATCCCGTCGCTTATCTGTACACGGGATAAGCCGGAAGGAATGAACGTTAGTCTATGGGGGGTTATTTTGTGGCTGCAATACTGTGGCAACATTGCTAGCAGTACCAGCCACACTATGCTATATTTTAAGGATGGCCCGGTATTATAGCTACATATTTTTTGGTATGTCAAAATGTTTTTATATATTAATACTACTATTGCAGCCATATTGCAACATGTTGCCTGCAATTGATTGCTCAGCCATAAAATACCCTAAAATGTTTTTTGATGGCTGGGCAATGTTTGCCCATAATTGCAACCACAAATTGTCGTAATTTATAGCCCGTTTAGTCGTTCCATAAAAAACGTACCTCCGTGGCTCAGGGTCCAGGGTTCGAGTCCCCGCACGGCCACGCTGAAGGCGGAGTAGGCGAGCCCTCCGTACATGCCCAGAGGAGAGTGGAACGACGGCCGGCAGTTACGGACTTGCTGAAATAATTCATTTATTAATATTTACTTTATTTAAATACTAGTTGTGCCTGCAAGGATAAATATCTATAATCCGTAAGTTCTATTAAGTATATCAGAAATCTAGCACCCGTAACACAAGCTTTGAGCTTATCACAGGGCTATGTTGCTGTGTGAGTTGTCCAGCAATATTTATTTAATATATATTTATTTCAAACATGTTTGTAGGGGTCACGTCTTATCATA
Organism: Chloroclystis v-ata; assembly: GCA_963691955.1. Lineage (NCBI taxonomy): Eukaryota > Metazoa > Arthropoda > Insecta > Lepidoptera > Geometridae > Chloroclystis > Chloroclystis v-ata. The sequence goes on along the minus strand of OY829909.1, from coordinate 3,362,854 downwards.
ACTGACGCAAGAATTTAAATAGCCTATCCTGTGTCCCAAGTGTCTAAATGATAATCTACTAAATTTCTCTTCCAGGCAACATTTGAAACTTTTTTTTAGAACTTTAGTCAATAATGGTGTACAATAAAGAAATTCTATAGAAATGTATAATTATCTATATTTAAACGTAAAAATCGGGAGCCGTGTTGGCTAAGTGGGAGCACACCCGACTTTCATTCCGAAGGTCGTGGGTTCAAACCCCGCCGCGCACCTCTGATTTTTCTTCTTGGAAAATTATGTGTGCTATAAAAACACATGCTCTAACGGTGAAGGCAAACATCGTGAGGAAACCGGCATGTTCTGAGAACTTCTCAAAGTTTGAAGAACATGTGTCATTCACCAACCCGCACTTGGCCAGCGTGGTGAATTAAGGCCTAATCTCTCTCGCCAAGAGAGAAGTCCCTGTGTCCCAGCAGTGGGAACGTGAATAGGGGTGTTATGGTAAACGTAAAAATACCTTCAGCTCTTTGTAAACGTAAGACTCCTTCAGCTTGTCTTCATATGACGTGGGCACAATGCCTGTCTCGTGCGAGGCCTCTCCGGATAGAATGTACTCCATGGCCGATTCAGCTGCTAGCATACCTACAAACAAAGGAAATTCTCTTAAATATTCATTGTATAAATCCCTTTGGTCCATTTTCATAACTAGTTACTAAAAAGGCAATTTCCTTCTCTATTTCATAACTAGTTATGAAAATGAACCTTTTATTCGCTTTTTAATAACTGTTTTCATAACTAGCTACGAAAAAGGTAATTTCCTTCACTGTTTTATACCAAGAATTTCCCTTGAATATTAGTGTTGGCTAGCGACGAGCTTAATGATGTGAATGTGTGAACTAAGTGCCCCTAAAGCGCGGTCGGAAACGAATATAAACGCAAATGCTAGTTTATAACTAGCAACGTAATACCACGTTTGTTATGCCCATCCCATAGAACGACCGCATTTACGCTGCCACGAAATGCTGGAATAACATGCCACCACCTATTGAAACTTATGTTGTCTGTAATAAATGAAACTGAATGAATAAGTATAATAAGATCTATTAAGAGATAAGAAGATTCCCGTGTGCAGAAGAGGGTCCTAATATATATCCTATAAGTTGTTCTTATTACTACCTTTATTACCTTGATTCCTTTATGGAACGTTGGTCCACACAATACCACAAGATCGTGATACATGGAAGGGGATAGGAAGCTTTTGCCCTGCAATGGGACAACTATGACTGAAATAATAATAATGGTAGTTACCGCTCTTCATAGCGTTGTGTGTGCCCTTGATCCGGGGTACATTGAGAAAGCCAGCCGTATCGCCCGCCAACACGCCGCCGGGGAACGTAGGTTTGGGCAAACATTGCCAGCCGCCTTCTACTAATGCCCGGGCACCGTACGCTATTCTAGTGCCACCTGAAATATTGAGATAGAAATTATAACTCACGTGATAGAATATTTAAAGAATCAATCAATCAAAAAAAATGTTTATGTAATTTATGTACAATACCTTTTAAATATTTTATGCTATTTCGTATTCATTATCTCCACCACGGTTGCCTGGAAGAGATCGCAGCGATAAGACCGCCCCTTGTACTTTTATGTTTAAGATAGTATTAAGTTTTTGTAACTCTGTTTTTACTTTATAAGTAAGTACAATAAAGTGTTAATCTATCTATTTAACAAAAACACTTTAGACCCCCCGCTAACTACAGACTTTCTATCGGCCGATATTTTGGTCGGGTTGGGCTGTTAGCGCGCACACTACGCCAACTAAACAGTTGGGTTGGTGGTGAGTGCGCAAACTAGGCAACAGTCGGCCGACGATATTCAGTTTTTAAGCTACCGTTGAAGAGAGCTGTCGCATAATGGAAGTTTCTCGTAGTAAAATATTGTCCAGAAATATTATAATTGCTCTCATACAACGGAGGAGAAAAATCAAGAAGAGAGTCCGAGAGTATTGGGTGCATCCCATCTACAGTACTAGATTATTAAATGGAAAATTAAAATTAGATTACGTTTCTACAACCAGCGATTGAGTAGAATTGGACAAAATGAATGAATGCACGACCTTCCGGCTCTAAAACTCGGAGCGAAGTGAACCATCGGCCGACTAAACAATCGGTCAGTGTGCGCGCTTGCAAGGAGCTCCATACTAATATAGCAGTCGGCCGATAGTTTGATCATCGTTCAGTTTGAACGCAGTTGATTAGCCTATCAAACTTATTTATCGGCCGATACCAAATCGTTGTAGTATGCGGACTTGCATATATCTTCATACTGATTATAAGCCCGACCAAACTATCGGCCGATAGAAAGTCTGCAGTTTGCGAGGGGTCTTAAAAGTGCCTTGTCTTATTTACCTTCGAACAAAGGAACTCCTTGAGTGTGTTCTACTAGACCGGGTTTGTGGTTCAATAATAAATGTGACACTTGGCTTACCTTCAAACAGAGGCCGCACATAGGGGTGCAGTTTGAACCGCTGGAACTCCTTAAAGGGGCTGAGATAGGGGTTCATATAGTCCAGTCCTAGCACGAAGCCCGCGGCCACGAGCGGCGCCTCGCCCTCCGCGGCCGCGAGGTGGTAGATGAAGGAACCTCCGTATGTGTTCTTGTCTAACGGCCAGCCGATTGTGTGCTCTACTAGACCCGGTTTGTGGTTCTGGAAGTAGAAAAGGTGTGTTAAATATATTTTTCTTAAACATGCTCGGAAATGTTGTCATTACTTTTGAACAAAGAACACGCGAAGTATCATATTTACGTAGACTGAAAACCCAAATCACTTCCCGGCGCGTTAGCGCGCCGGCAATGTTGTATGAAACGGTCGTATGTTTGAATTTAGAACTATTTCGTCTATCGTACACATTGCGTATAAAATCATTGCATTGCGTTCTCGTGGCTGTATAGCCACAGATGCGTTTACCTTTTGGCATAAATTGTAAAAAAAAAAACAAATTGGCGGTAAAGCGGAGTTGTTGTGTTGTTAATAAAAATAATTAAAATGAGTTCTGATGATTCTGAAAGTGAAAATGAAATGAACGTTGACTGCACTCCACCAGATTTAAGATCGGAAGCTAAATTAGCGATGGAAAACCTGCTTCCAGCAAAATCAAAAGAAAATTAATTAAATTTACTATGTAAAAGACCCTTTTTATTTCCTTGCATTTTTTAAGAAAAGCACTATAGACCTGCGATTGCCTATTTCGCTGCCTTTGCAATAATGTAGTATTAATCGGCAGTCTTTCGCTGTGTCTATCCCTTAATTTAATTATAAAGTAGCTTTCAGCCCGCGCATTCGCCCGCATTTTATAAGATTTTCCAGCGGGAAAAGTACCCTATATACTTCTCCTGATTTTACGCTACCTCTCCACCAATTTTCCAAATCGAATAAGCCGTTCTTGAGTTATAAATGTAACTAACACGACTTTCTTTTATATAATGTAGGTAGATTATCTATCACTATCGCAATAGCAACTTAAAATAATATCAAATATAGTTAATACCTCCGGTTTCACTTCCCATAGCTCTTTAAGTCCAATCCCATACGACTGCGGCTCGCTGTTCTCTTTCAGGTTGTACTTGCTTGATACCATCTTTGTTAAATGTCCGTGGCAACCTGCAATTATAAGCGAAATATGAGTTATCATTAAATAAATAAATATTATAAATAAATATATTAGAATAAATATTTATAAATAAATATTACTGGACAATTTACACAGCGACATCAAGCCCCGTCATTACTACAATTATAATACACGATAACTTTCGGTTCTACTCAACTCCCATTGTCTTTTTGTTGAATGATCCTTCTTCTTCTTTTATTTTTGGCAAACGTGACTGGCCATCGGGGTTTTGCCGTCAACCGCCAATGGCAAGTTAGTGTATTTTATGACACTCGGAACAAATATCTGCAGATCGTACAGATTTCGTTCCGAGGCGGGAATCGAACCCGCAATGCGTCGCAAGCAGACCTTGCCTGCAGCCTACGCCTGCAGCGCCACAGAGTTCGTCTACAGTTACATCGATTTTGTAATGTAACATTAAAAAAATTGTATTGTATTGTATTGTATCAAGCTCACCTTAGGACGCAGCGTTGGGCGTCCACCAACAAGGTGGACAGATGATTTGGTGAAGGCGGTTGGCTCGCGGTGGATGCAGGCCGCGAGCGTCAATGACGGAAGTCATATAGGGAGGCCTATGTCCAGCAGTGGACGTCCAATGGCTGAGATGATGAGATGATGAAGCTTACCTTCAGCAAAGATAGTGATCTTGGAGTGGAACTCCATGCCTCGCTCGAACACGTCCTTGGGGCTGCCGTCCTTGGCCACGCCCACATCGCCCGTGGCCACGCCCTTTAAAGATCCGTCCGCGCGGTAGATCAGATCTGCGCCGGCGCAGCCCGGCCACACCTATAACCAGAGGAAATACTACAATATAATACAATACAATAACAATATTCTTTATTGCACACCACAAAAACAAAAAACATAGATAGGTACATAAAAAAGCGTAACGATGGGCGGCCTTATCACTAAAAGCGATTTCTTCCAGGCAACCTTTGGATGGAAACGAAACACAAGTACTAAAAGACGGAGGTGATAAATTCTTATAAATACTATTATAGGTAGTATAAAAATACATTGTTTGAAACTGGGAATTATTCACAACTAAAACGATTTATAGCTCTTAAATAAGTGGCAATGGGCAGGCCAGCGATGAAAACTGATGGCCGATGGAGCCGAGTGAAGACCATGGATCGAAAAACGTAGCGTCAAAACAAAAGATATCAGAAATCTAGCATCCGTAACACAAGCTTCGATTAAATAGGTACAAAACAGTAAATAGTTAAATAACTTACCATAGTTTTATTAATATAATAATAACAGAAAATTCAATAATAAATACTTGAATAAAATTCATATACATATTATAATTATTTAATAGATCAACTTTTAATTTGGTATATTAATTATATTCATTTTATACTAAGAATTACTCACATATTTAAATTGAGTTAAAACATTCTCGACGTTTTGACCTCAACAAGGGGGAATGATTATATTATGAAAATAGGATGTTAAATTACCTCTGCCCCCGCTTCTTCAGCTTGTTCAGCCATCCATTTGACAAGGTGTCCCAGGCGAACTACATAATTGCCATGATTGTAGTTTGGTAGGCCTGAAAGACGAAGAAAAGTACGTTTAAATCTACAAAAGCTCTTATCAATTTAATTATAGAAAAGCTGTGAGCGCGTCTCCGTCCTGGTTAAATTGTGTTTGTATGGGGGCCACGTCTTATCATAACTGGAGCAAGAATTTAAATAGCCTATCCTGTGTCCCAGACTTCTATATGTATATCTACCGAATTTCATAATAATCGGATCAATGGTTTAGGTTAGGAGTTATGGTGGAACATACATACAAACAGAAAAAAATCTAAAAATCGTCAATATAGTTTCAGTATCATATATTGAGCCTATATACACAATATTTCTAAAAATAAACTAATTTACTCCATGACCGACTCTTACAGATTTATTATTAGTGTAGATTAATGGAAATTTTATTGATTATTACTTATATAATTATTTTTTTATATAATTTAAAATGGTGTTTTATATGTATAATAAAAATATCTATCTATATTATGTCTATTATATTACGTCTATCAGAAATCTATCCCATAACACAACACAAGCTTCCAGCTTACCACAGGGCTAGATATTGCTGTATGAAATGTCCAGCAATACTTATATTTATTTATTATGTATTATTTACCTGGAAACACAGGCAGCGGTATCCGTCCCCCTTTGGTAAGCAATCCAAACTTATCACTAGTGACCGGTGTGTTCATCGGAGCACCCTTGTCTCTCCAGTCCGGGATGAGCTCGTTCAAGGCTACTGGGTCCACACAAGCCCCGGATAGTATATGACCACCGGCCTCAGCTGCTTTGTCTAGGAGAGTTACTCTGACTTCCTGAAATTAATAATGATTCATTTATTATTTATGACAATTACATCTTTACAGGTAATGTACCTAATACAATAGTTATACACATGTCACATTAAATGCTACTCGAACACATAAATTACCTATTTAAATATTAATGTATCTCTAATATGAGTATATTTTATTATAGATACTTACATTACTTATACATATAACTTCAGTTACTTTGTAATGTTGTAGCATCCGGGAATCTTTTATACCAGAGCAGAACTACTGGTTTTAAGAATTATTATAAGAAACATAAAATTAGATGGGATAAGATAGACATAATTGTTAAATAAATAACATAGATATATATTACATCTAAAGCTTTATATAAGAAGAAGATATGTATAAGATATGTATAAAAAGTATTTAAAGTAATTTGAATTAATTAGCTTTCTTTGTTTATGTAATGAGTCAGTTTGGTTTTCTTTTCTCTTATGTTTAAGTTTAGTTTTGTAATATTGCTTATATTGATAATGATACGCAGTGGCGGATTTACCAATAGGCCAAGTAGGCCATTGCCTAGGGCGGCAGATTTAGGGGGGCGGCAAATTTCGCTAATTTTTTTTCAGATTTTTTTTTATAATTATACGTGTACACAATTCATATAATATAAATTAACTATCCAAAGAGAATATAATCACTACTGTAACTATCTACGATCTATTTTAAGTCCAGAAAAGCTTTCATACGACTATATAAGTGATGATTAATTTAAAATCTCGCAAGAAAATAATGTAAAACTTATTTGATCTCATTAACTGATTGTTAAAATGTTTTATTATAATATAAATTGTTTTTGTCCAGTATAATTAGACACAAAAATAGGGGCAAGGTTACATTAATTCGCACCTTGCTGAAAATTGGCATAAATGTTAGGAATCCTATAATAAACAATTTGTCAAAAGTTCGCATTGTCCACAGGCGTGGAAAAAAAGTTATTCAAGGTATAATATCAGTTTTTTGTAAATATCTAATTTCCTATTAGACCAAGGTTTTTAATTTTTGAAAGGGAAAAAATAGTAGTAGGATGAAACCCATTAGAAAAGGAGGGGAATATGATAAAAATGAAAGGAAAAATAAATTACGGTCGATCTGAGTTCGGGAAGTGGTACCCTTAAAACTCACCCCCCCGGTGAGTTTTAAGGGTAAAAATGGTTTATTTCGATTTCCGGTAAAACTACAAGTACTATGAAAAAAATGTGCAATAGCAAAGTTGTAGGCAATGATTTTATATAGTATAGATTTGTTACAAGCACGCGCATTGTAAAGACTCAAATAAAACCCAATTGTAACTTTTAGTTGTCAGTCTGCGTCGAGCGCAATCACGAGCTTGACATGCCGTAGGTTATTGTGTCCTTGCTAAAACAAATTAAAAATGCCATCGTGTGTGTTTCGGAAGTGTACCAATTACGATGCTAAAGTAAACAAAACACAAGGAATCTCGTATCACATGCGGGTATGCAAAGATACTTAGATTATTTATTTTTCCAAATAATTATAATAATTGAGGCGCGGACATAGATTAGTTAGTGTAGATGCGAATATTGATGGCGATGTAAATTCGATGTACCTAAATGTAAATTCTGATCGAACATTCAACACATCAGGTACCTATTTTTAATCATCGCGTATATTTGATTAAAACCATAATTCATAAATACACAAATATTCGTCTCCATTCCGCACATAAAAATAACCCCGAATTAAAAAACTTTTAAAGAGACAGAAAATAAATAAATAAAATCTTTTTGAAGGTATTTAGAAAGTGTATTTTACTAATTTATCATTAATTATTTCATTAGTATTAAATTGTCTTTGCTATTACTATACATTTTACTCAAGTGTCCACTCTACGAATATAAATGTTACTCTATGAACTAGTAAACATTTGACATCTTATGTCAGTTTTGGATTCGCGGAACATATTTCAAACTGCAATTACATGAAGGTAACATATCTATACTATATAAAATCATTGGTTGTAGGTAATAAAACGATCTACAATTTTTAATTCGCAACTTTTTTACATAATGTCAAAATGTATGTAAAAATTCAAATAACTAAGTTTTTGGTTTTTTATTTCTATCTTTTTCAAAACATTTTATTTTCTATGAAATTTGGTGAAAACTTACCTTTTTATGTCCCAAATAATTAATTGATTAAAAATATTAGTTTTTTCACCTTATTTTGACCTAATTTAAACAAAAACACCCTAATTTTCAATCGAAAATTCACATGTCAAAATATAAGCTTTTTTTAAAAAGTTGGTGTGCTTTTTGTTCATTGAAATCTCAACTTTTTGATGATTAAAAAATATATACAATTTCTCAGAAAATGCACAAAACCGAAACAAACATTTGTATCAATGAACAATTGCATCATAAAAATGTGATTTTATTTAATTTTGTCTTTTCAGACTATTAGAATGGATGAATCTGTTTGTATAATCTGCAATAAGTCAGATTATAAGCAATAATATTAAATAAAAATTGCAAAAATCACATTTTTATGATGCAATTGTACATTATGATACAAATTTTTGTTTCGGTTTTTTGCATTTTCTAAGAATATTTACTATTGTAATATATTTTTTTAACCATCAGAAAGTAGAGATTTCAACGAACAAAAAGCATACCGGCTTTTTAAAAAAAGCTTATATTTTGACACGTGAATTTTCGATTGAAAATTAGGGTGTTTTTGTTTAAATTAGGTCAAAATAAGGTGAAAAACTAATATTTTTAATCAAATAAATTATAGTGTATTTGGGACATAAAAAGGTAAGTTTTCACCAAATTTCAAAGAAAATAAAATGTTTTTGAAAAAGATAGAAATAAAAAACCAAAAACTTAGTTATTTGAATTTTTCACATACATTTTGAGATTATTTGTGAATTAAAAGTTGTAGATCGTTTTATTACCTACAACTTTGCTATTTCACATTTTTTCATAGGACTTGTAGTTTTACCGGAAATCGAAATAAACCATTTTTACCCTTAAAACTCACTCCCTCTACCACTTCCCGAACTCAGATCGACCGTAATTTATTTTTTCTTTCATTTTTATCATATTCCCCTCCTTTTATAATGGGTTTCATCATACTACTATTTTTTTCCCTTTCAAAAATTTAAAACCCTGGTCTAATAGGAAATTAGATATTTACAATTAACTGATATTAACAACATTAGACCTTGAATAACTTTTTTTCCACGCCTGTGGAGTGGACCATGTGGACTTTTGACAAATTGTGTGATAGGGCTCCTAACATTTATGCCAATTTTCAGCATGGTGCGAATTAATATACTTAACTTTATAATGTCTCTTTTGACCGGACTATGTATCATTAAGTTCATAATCATACTAATAACGGGATTAAACTATAGGTACTACTACGTACCTACTTATTGAATTTTAAAAGTCAGTAGGGGCGGCAAAAATTTAATGGCCTACTAGCGGCAAATTTGTAAATCCGCCACTGATGATACGGGAGAGGCCTTTGGTTTCCGTAAAACAGTCTTTTGACTAGTACGGAGCCAATGGTTTTTAATTTTATTTTGTGAAACTTTTCTGGAATCAATAAAAATATTTGTATTTGTATTACAGACAATATATTTTTAGTGTGTGATGATACTAATATTCAGATACGATGTAACCATTGTTCATTGAATGAAATTAATGAATTATGATCAGGTAAACCTATAGATAGTACTAAAACCAGTAAAACTCACAGCGCCCTTTTCTGCAGCTATCTGCCGCGCTCGTATCGCAGCCGCCATGCCGGCGGGACCTCCCCCAATGATGAGGATATCTGTCTCCTCAGCCACTCGCTCCATACTGACATCTGTAAACAGAATTATCATTTTAAACAAATTGAAAGATAAGTTAGTTTGGGGACTACTTTTTCCGCAATTAGACTCAAATTTGGTCCTTTGTGCGTGGTTGAATTTAAAAATTTCGTCAAGGGGTATGGTAGACTCGATCGAAACTTTATATGAATAACGAAACATAAAAAAATATTGATTTGGAGTCGACAACATATATCCACAAAATTGAGATTACGGAGAATTTGGGAAGACGGGTATATAAATAAAATGTAAAGTTTAGACCATTAACTATCCTAGAAGAAACCCTATTATCTAACAAATAATACGACAATATAATTCAAATGTTTCTGTTTCATCAAGTAAAACTGTCAATAGGCAAGAGTCGGCAGGGCAGTGTGAGCCTCTACATAAGACATTTCGTTTCAAAAATAATAATAAGGATATGACTACCATTTATTTTGAAACCTCGTAGGTAACTAAAACTTTAATTACTCAAAAGAATCAATGACATTCAAACTGTAATCTGAATTATCACATAACTAACAATTGGTCAAATTCATAACATAAATTATTAGTGTATTATTAATTTTACAGCATTTGAAGGATAATTTATGCCAAGCAAGGTCTAAACTCCAAAGAGTATTAAACAAATATGTACCTACTGATAAAATAATAACAACACTGATAATGATTTGTAAACATGATAACATCCAAAATGAATATCTTTAATATTTTTAACGGCAAATTAGGTAGAATAATACAAGTATTAGAGGTAAATTCTAACTTACAAAATGCACTGAAATCTATCAAAAACCATTTGAGACTGTTTTATTATAAAAATATATATAATGTTACTAGCTTTGCTTGTGTTGTCATAGATTTATATGCTGTTAAATTTATTCTGTATATTATTCTAGACTCTAGAATATTTAATGGTCTAGAATCTAGACCATTGAATAAACTATTGCAAATTTTGATTAAAATTGTATAGAAGTTTTTGTATGAGAACATACTTAACAAAACACCTAACAAACTTTAGAGTTTATAATGTTAGTTAGGATTGACGTAGTTAATAAATACCTAAAATAGGTTGCTTGATTAAGAAGAAAAAGTTCATAAAAGCTTTCACTTTTTCATAAGGGTTAATTTTGGTTGAAGATTCATAAAAGCCTTACCTTTCCATCTTGGGTCATTCTCTCTAGGGTGAATGGTGTAGTGTGTAGTTATTTTAGGGTAAACGTCAGAATAAGACCGCCTCGCAGCATTTGTTAGCCTCCCCACTGGAAACCACAAAAGACATAATGAAAACAAGATACAATCAAAATAAACAAATGAACTTTGAACCCTTTTAATCAAACTTCATTGCATAATATTCAATGTATGTTTTTATGAATAAGGCACCAACTTAACGTTAGTTTTCGAGTAAATCACAATGAAAATTCATTTTATTTTTAAGTATATTCTTTTTAGATTCAGTTATGATTTTTGTTGACTCAAAACAGCTGATTTGTTGTTTATGAATGTCCCATACTTTCAGCCCTTTTGTATACAAATAAGGAGGATATAAAGATATCCTCACAAAATTAATTAATTACAGTCATAAAAAACACAAATAAACAATTATTTACCCTGACGAGCCGAACTAACAATTGCTGCAGCCATTTTTCACATGTAGAGATCCGCACTAAAAAAACATAACACCAAAAGCCCACACGTAGGTACTTACAATATTCACTGCCTGACATTGACGTTTTGTATAGCTGACAGTGACAATAACAAATAAACAAAACTTATTTAAAATAAGCGCCGAAAAAAAAACAACCAGGCCCCAGGGCCAGCCTTCGTTGTTCGTTTTCGTTGTTGTTGAATGAATTAAACAAAATTAATTTATAACCACCCCGAGAGTTGGCCTATACAAATCCTGGAGCTAAGAAAATGATTTCATCCGTATGCAGAGTTTGTCTCAGTTATACGAACCATACCAAGAACATCTCAAACACACCACTGCAATATTTATATGAAAAAATAACAAACAATCAGGTGAGTTCTCAATTAGGTTCTATGGGGAGTACATCTATTACACCTTATAATGAACATCAAGTACAAGGTGTTATAGATATTTGTACTTTATGTCAACTTTTGGGTGTTTTCCCTCTCATTTTGATGCTCAATGCATTTTGTTTTATTATACTTAATTCATGTATTTTATTTATTCTTAAAATATTCTATATAAAAAATTATAACGTTTATTCTGAAAGTACCTGTGATATTTTTTTCAGCTTGTCCTAGAAGATGGACGACCAGAATCTGTGTGCATTTTTTGCTATTCACTTTTGCAGCGTTGTTGCAAGTTTGTTAATACTTCCAAGAAATCAGAGGAATTTCTTTCTTTAATCTTACAAAATGGAATAGAGGTATGAAGCCTTGTATGTATTTGTATTAATAATATTGACATTCAAGTCCAATAATCTAAAATTAAATATAAATATAAATGTCACACTATAATAAAAACAAACTAATTGAAATATTCCAAACCTAAAAATTAATCACTTCTTACTAGTACTCCCTAACTACTTCCTAGTTTAGTATTATAATTATTTCTTTATATTACAGCTAACAGAGAAAATTCTACTACAAAGAGATGAAGAGAATCCTGTACCTCCACCATTCAACTTATCAATATCAAATGTATCCCATGTGACACTCCCTGAAAATAATCCCGATATCAAACATTTGATAAAGAAAGAACCTTTAGAGTATTATGTAGTAATTGATCCAAACAGTGAGTACCATTATTTTATTTAATAAAATTATTATTAGCATTTAACATAACTTTTAATAACAATTATAATTTGAGAACGGAGCATACTTGTCATTTTATGACTAGAGACCCCTTTTGAAAAGAACCTCTTTTATAATTAAGTACTTATTGTCAAACCTAAAAATCGTAAAAATTTTGCTTTGTTTCGTGTTTTGTTGCTAAAATTAAACATCTGTATTTTAAAGGAAATGAAGAACTAAATGAAGAATATAATAAAAAAATGTCTAAGGAAGCTAAAGATAATTCTAGTGAGGAATCAGATGAATCTCTAGAGTCTAAGGCATGTGAAGTGAAAGAAATACTGAGAGTAGAATTTGAGAAACCCAACCCAAAAAAAATTTGCCGACCAGTAGATAAAAAGAATCCTACACAAGTAATGAAAATTGAAGAAAACCTAGTACCATCAAAACCACTTCATATAAACCTAGAGAAAAATGACACAACTGATTCCAAAACAAAACTCTACTGTCAGTTCTGTCTAAAAAACTTCAGATCTAAGCAATATTTCAAAAGGCACATGAGGATTCATACCGGAGAAAAGCCATATAAATGCAAAACTTGCAAAGAAACATTCAGAGATTCTGTTCTATTAAAACAACATGTGAAATCTCATTCGGGTGAAATATACACATGTGAAGTTTGTGCGAAAGTATTCACTGTATTAACGCGATTAAAAGAACACCAAATAATTCACAGCGGGGAAAAGCCTCACGCTTGTGATAAATGCCATTTCACTTTCTCTCATAAGAACTCTCTTATACGCCATTTAAGAATACATTCAGGAGAAAAACCATTCATGTGCCAAATCTGTTCCAAACAATTCAGACAGACCTCTAATCTAATAAAACATGAGGCAGTCTGTAAGACTGGAAAAAGAACGAGACAATTTTTTAAATGCGTTTGTAGCAAAACACTACGAACTGAATAACTCTACAGATTATGTACTAAAGTGTGTAATGTGAATGTAAATACCGATATAATGAATAAGGAATTAAACAGACCAAACATGATACTAAAACTTAAAATGTGTTTTATTAAGAAACTTAAAATTAATTTACATTAAATCACTTCTACTTGACGGGTTTCATCTGCCATAGACCATCGTTCAGGTAGTGACAGTTCTCAATGCCAACTCCCTTGTTTACCTTTGCTCTGAAATAAATAAATAAAAATCATTTATATTTCAGCCAATCAGAAAGCCATATACATAGTAATTACACAAACGAAACACCTTAAAATAACACAGCTAATAAAATGACAAAGAAATTAAGTTACAATTGAACACCATGTAGGTACACCACCACACTAAATAAATATCGCTGGACAATTCACACAGCAACATCTAGTCCCGTGGTAAGCTCAAAGCTTGTGTTACGGGTGCTAGATAACTGATATACGTAATGTAATATACGTATTTACATAGCTAAATTTTTTTTTGATACATAGAACACCCAGACACTGGACAAATATCTGCAGATAGTACAAATCTAGCCTTTATTAGTTCCTATTCCTATCCATCCAAAGGCTGCCTGGATGAGATCGCTTGTTACGATAAGGCTGCCAGGCTGCAGCGCTGCCACACGTGCCGTTGATAAGAGCGTGGCTCGATTTATTATTTACATACAGAATTATTTATTTATTAGATAGATATACATATTATAAATTACAAGATCACAACGTAACCTTAGTCCTCGAGTGGGAATCGAACCCACGCAACCTGGTTGCGCTAACCACTACGCTATCGAAGAGTTACGTAAGAGCTCGAATTTATCCCATACCGCACTGGTTGCGCCATCTATCAGTTTTGTAAATACCATTTTCTAATAATTTTGAAAACTTGAGTCAATCACGGTAAAATAAATATAAGTATGTAGTTCACGGGATTTATTTTTCCGATTGTACGATTTGCAGAGTTTTGTGTTGTCTATGTGAGGTTTAGCATTATTATAACTTACATGTCGTCAGTAGACAGCGCCGTCATGCCGACCGCGAGCGCGTGTGTCTTACCCTCCGCCACCACCGCCACCACGTTACCTGCAAACAAAAATTAAAATTAAATATTATTATATCCTAAAGATCACTTGGACAAGACAATAAATACAATAAAGCCTTTACCAACCATCTAATCGAATAGCCGATAGTATCAAATAATCAAAGATTTAATGATTTTAGGGGAAAATAAATATTAAAAGGATTTAATAGGTAGGTACACAAAACTAATAACTAGTTTCCCGATATTTCAGTACTGTTGCAAGCGCCATCTTCACGGAGAGACTCAAATGAATACTTTAAATTTAAATAGTTTAAATCATGGTATGTTAATGTTAAAGGTTGCCTGGAAGAGATCGCTTTTTAGTGATAAGGCTGCCCATTGTACGTGTCTTTTTGTGTGTGTTTTATTCATGTTTTTATTTGTATTTTTGGTGTACAATAAAGTGTTTTTGTATTGTTACCCGTTTCGTGTTCTTATATTGTTATACATAAAATCCAGCAATATATTTACATATTATATTTTCCAGCAATATTATATACTGCTAACGTATATTGCTATAGGCATAGCAAAATATATTGCTGGAAAATTCAAAGATAAAAAGTTAAAAACTATGATAGTTTAAAAAGTTAAACCATGATAGTTTACGTAGTAGTGTTAAACGTACCTTTATCGATAGTCGACATTTTAGCCCCGGGTGAAGTCAGTCCGGGGCACATGATGTTGGCGCCGCTGAGCACGAAGCGGATCGCCCCCTTGTCCACCTGCTGCATGGGCACGAAGAATGGATCTGGAATATAACATCAGTAATAAATAAAAATGCTTTAATTAACACATTCACCGCCCGTACCTACGGAACGGACGTATGGGAGTTGATACAATACAATAGAAATACTTTATTGTTACACCACATTACAAAAAAAATACACATATAAATAAACATAATAATACAGTGAAACAATGGGCGGCCTTATCGCTTAGAGCGAATTCTTCCAGGCAACCTTTTGATAGTGTTATTATAGTATAATAGGGCCTACAGTTTGGATTAATAGCATACCACGGGGCTAGATTTTATAATATTTAACTTCATTTATTGGTTTCTCCAAGTACCTAATCTATGGAATTTTATGTAAATAACACTATAGGTAAGTACCTACTAATATTATAAAGCTGAAGAATTTCACTAAGTGTACCTACAAAGTACCTATTCCTAAAGTTTGAATAACATTGGTTTCTCCAAGTAATCTATGGAATAGTATGTAAATAACACTATAGGTACCTACCATGTACCTACTAATAGGTATATCTGTGTAATATTATAAAGCTGAAGAATTTAACTAAGTGTACCTAAAGTGTGTTCCTAAAGTTTGAAAAAATAAATTGAATTTGAATTCATTTAAACTTCTTTTAGTGTTGGATAGTACATTTATCGAGGAAGACTATAAGCTAAATTATATAAACTATGTAGGTAACTGAAGATAACGTAAAACACGTTAGCGAATCTTTCTACGTGTCGTCTAGTGACATATAAGTGAGGTAGATGTATTCCACCACACTTTGCCGAAATTCGTGGACTTAGCACAATCAGTTCTTGAAAACTTATAGTTTGTTATGGATATAGCGCATTGTTATTTTACTGTAATGTTATATTCTATATGTGTAATAATAAATAAATACATAAAAATAAATAATTCTAAAACTCTAAGGGTTCCTTCTGTCATTTGGCTACGGAACCCTAAAAACGTACATTTATGCAACAGCCTGAGCGTGGGCATCCAGGGTCCCTCGCGATGTCTGAAGAAGAGCAGCTCACCAGCGCTGTTCACCATTATCTCGATGTGGTCGTGGCTGGAATATACAATAAATGGGTTAATATAACTCTACCATAGATTATTAGAAAATGGTATGGGAAAAATTACAAGATCACAAGTTCACAACGTAACCTTGGTCCTCGAGTGGGAGTCGAACCCACGCCACCCAGCCCTGGTTGCGCTTACCACTAAGCTATCGAGGACTAATGAGTATACGTAAGAGCTTGAATTTATCTCATAATGAATAAATAAATATTGCTGAACAATTCACACAGCAACATTATAGCCCCGTGGTAAGCTCTAAGCTTGTGTTACGGGTGCTACATTTCTGATATACTTTATATAATATACATACATAGATAGATATTTTTTAGTATACATACATAATATATAACACCCAGACACCCGGAACAAATATTTGCAGATCAACCATTCTCCTCGCTATATGCCCATTGCCACTTCAAAGAGCTAATCCGCTGGGAAAAACTCTTACCATTTGACAATCCTGAAGGTATCATGCAAGGTTTGAATCCACGACCATCGGAATGAAACTCTTACCATTTGACAATCCTGAAGGTATCTTGCAAGGTTTGAATTCACGACCTTCGGAATGAAACTCTTACCATTTGACAATCCTGAAGGTATCTTGCAAGGTTTGAATTCACGACCATCGGAATGAAACTCTTACCATTTGACAATCCTGAAGGTATCTTGCAAGGTTTGAATTCACGACCATCGGAATGAAACTCTTACCATTTGACAATCCTGAAGGTATCTTGCAAGGTTTGAATCCACGACCATCGGAATGAAACTCTTACCATTTGACAATCCTGAAGGTATCTTGCAAGGTTTGAATTCACGACCTTCGGAATGGAACTCACCATTTGACAATCCTGAAGGTGTCCTTCTTGGGCAGCACCTGGTCGATGTAGTTCTCCAGCAGACGCGCCCGGATGCCCTTCTGCACGAGGACTTGACTGAGGACATGGTCACCTGGACAACGGGAAGGAACCCCTTCGGAATGGAACTCTCACCATTTGACAATCCTGAAGGTGTCCTTCTTGGGCAGCACCTGGTCGATGTAGTTCTCCAGCGGCGGGTACAGCTCCAGCAGACGCGCCCGGATGCCCTTCTGCACGAGGACTTGACTGAGGACATGGTCACCTGGACAACGGGAAGGAACCCCTTCGGAATGAAGTTCTCACCATTTGACAATCCTGAAGGTGTCCTTCTTAGGCAGCACCTGGTCGATGTAGTTCTCCAGCGGCGGGTACAGCTCCAGCAGACGCGCCCGGATGCCCTTCTGCACGAGGACTTGACTGAGGACATGGTCACCTGGACAACGGGAAGGAACCCCTTCGGAATGAAGTTCTCACCATTTGACAATCCTGAAGGTGTCCTTCTTAGGCAGCACCTGGTCGATGTAGTTCTCCAGCGGCGGGTACAGCTCCAGCAGACGCGCCCGGATGCCCTTCTGCACGAGGACTTGACTGAGGACATGGTCACCTGGACAACGGGAAGGAACCCCTTCGGAATGAAGTTCTCACCATTTGACAATCCTGAAGGTGTCCTTCTTAGGCAGCACCTGGTCGATGTAGTTCTCCAGCGGCGGGTACAGCTCCAGCAGACGCGCCCGGATGCCCTTCTGCACGAGGACTTGACTGAGGACATGGTCACCTGGACAACGGGAAGGAACCCCTTCGGAATGAAGTTCTCACCATTTGACAATCCTGAAGGTGTCCTTCTTGAGCAGCACCTGGTCGATGTAGTTCTCCAGCGGCGGGTACAGCTCCAGCAGACGCGCCCGGATGCCCTTCTGCACGAGGACTTGACTGAGGACATGGTCACCTGGACAACGGGAAGGAACCCCTTCGGAATGAAGTTCTCACCATTTGACAATCCTGAAGGTGTCCTTCTTGGGCAGCACCTGGTCGATGTAGTTCTCCAGCGGCGGGTACAGCTCCAGCAGACGCGCCCGGATGCCCTTCTGCACGAGGACTTGACTGAGGACATGGTCACCTGGACAACGGGAAGGAACCCCTTCGGAATGAAGTTCTCACCATTTGACAATCCTGAAGGTGTCCTTCTTGGGCAGCACCTGGTCGATGTAGTTCTCCAGCGGCGGGTACAGCTCCAGGAGACGCGCCCGGATGCCCTTCTGCACCGAGGACTTGAGCTGCTGCACGCCGGAGATGGACTCCTTCTCGTCGAACCTGGAAGGAGAAGCTAAGCTATAATAATATCGCACTCCCAGATCTAAGGTAATCTTTGTAAGAAGGGTTAAAATAAAATTTCAGATTATTTAAATGATAATAATGCATGGGAACTTTCATTGTTAAATTCAGGGGAAGAGAAAAAAAAAGGGGGTGATTGATAGTGATGACATGTCCAAGTTAATCTTTGTGATTTTACGGACAAATCTGAAGCAATAAAGGGAGTTAACTCAAAAATCCAGTTATTTTAGTTATTCTTACCACGGAATTCTTAATATCATTTATTACCTACCTATTGACTATTAAAAAAGATTTAAAAATATTTGCACTACTCGGCGCTAAATGCCGCCAGAAACCTTTATTGATAAACGAGCTGTCTCCTCTCCCCCCATTAAAACGGTGATATTGCCAGTTGCAACCAGTGTGGGAAGCGGAGTGAAAAATCTAATATATAAAATTCTCGTGTCACAGTTTTCGTTGCCATACTCCTCCGAAACGGCTTGACCGATTTTGATGAAATTTTTTGTGCTTATCCGGTATCTATGAGAATCGGCCAACATCTATTTTTCATCCCCCTAAATGTTAGGGGTAGTCCACCCCTAATTTTTTTTTATTTATATGGCAAAACAACGTTTGCCGGGTCAGCTAGTGATATATATAATTTTATATACGTACGTATTCAGTAGTTCTGAGAATCGGCTGCTATCTATGTTCATACCCCTTAGTGATAAGTGAAAAGCGGGCAAAGCCGCGAGCGGGTCCGCTAGTTATTAGTACCTATAGATTCAATTGGTAACAATGTGACAACATTTTCAACGCCCAGCCACCGTATCGCTCTGAGCATAAACTTTCGCGTAAAGCAGGTATTAGAAAGAAGAATAATGATTACTTAACACATTCAATGCCATTCGGTATCGCCCTACATAGGTACGAGCGAACGTCATTGGCACTGATAGTGTTAAGAAAACATATAAAAGTAGATTTTTATAGACTGGAAGAAATCGCTTACAGAGATGAGGCAGCCCATTGTACTCCAAATGTTTTAGTTTTAAGTTTTTAGTGTGTGTATCTGTTTTTGTGGTGTGCAATAAAATATACCTATTGTATTCTATTTTATTGTATGCTTTCGTCTACCTTAAACACGTACCTATTCTGTATTTCAACACAACAAATACTAGCTCTATTATGTAGCAGTTGTAGACTCAACAAGTTAAAACAATATAACTACAATACCTATATTTACAATAGGTATAGATATATTGTGGTATTCTATGTTTATTGTTTTACCTTATTAGTCCGATTGATCCGTAGTACATGGAAATCAAGTGATTACTAACAAGCTAATTTTTGGTGAGTAGCTTCGTTTCGATGAGACGTCCAAAGATATCCTATACCCAACTCTCGATTGTGGTAGCTAACAGAGATATCAAGGATTAAAAAATTCAAGGATGTAAAACCGGGATAACGGACCACGAAAATTGTAGGACAATATGTTATATCTCAAGATAATTATCTAAATTATATAAAAACATGTTTGTCCTACAAAACCTATGGTTTGATCAAAGAGTCCGCCATTTCCAAAATGTGTCGAAAACGAGATCAATTTAAATGATTACTATGATTACTAACCAGCTGATTTTTTGTTGTATACTTAATTAATATTTATAAAATCTAACGGACATATTGTCCGACAAATTTCGTGGTCCGTTATCCCGGTTTTACAACCTTGAATTTTTTAATCCTTGATATCTCTGTTAGCTACCACAATCGAGAGTTGGGTATAGGATATCTTTGGACGTCTCATCGAAACGAAGCTACTCACCAAAAATTAGCTTGTTAGTAATCACTTGATTTCCATGTAGGTACTACGGATCCCGGCCTATATACTCGTAGGTACTTCGTATATAATAAACTTTCATAATTGTTTAACACTTTAGTTATGGAGCACATTGCGTCGCTTTTTCTTATAATACCTAGTTCATTTTTAGGGTTCCGTACCCAAATTGCAAAAACGGAACCCTTTTAGATTTTAAGTCTTTAACTATTCTTCAATACCTACCTATGACAAGATGCTAAAATATCACAAAGGTTGAAAATATTTACACGAATTTGGATAAACGCAACTTGAACTGAAAGTCTTGAAATCGTTAGCAATTACAGTGCCAAGTGGAACAGGCCAGCTCAATGACCTAGTCTTTGCGGTAAAATTACACCGGCTAGCGGTAACACACGTATACTTGGACGAATTACACAGAACTATCGTCAAAACCTGTGATTAGTCAACAGTAATACCTGCTACATGAACGTTTACGTGAATATCACTGTAATAAAACAAAGTAGGTATCTGTCGCTGACTGTCTGTCCCTATGTATGCTTCAATCTATTAAACTACGCAACGGATTTTGAAGTGTGTTTTGAAATAGAAAGAGTTATTAAATTAAAGACGTATTGAAGTACAATTAGGTACCTACCTAAAGCGAAGTGAGATATAACTGAGGTCTCTGTGACGCACTCTGAAAATCGAAAGTCGTTTTAAAATGTTTCAGAATCATTTTGAAAGTTCGAGTATTTCAGTTTCGTGCAAATCTTTGTATAGCAACACTAGCTCACAGACTAGAACTATTCAAAGAGTAAACTAAAACTAGTTGAAATATAGGCACAATGAATGTTTTACAAATGGCTGATGTTGAAATACACAGTGAAGTGACTTATAAGAGACGTAACCAACACACACACATTAGCACAAATTACACACACATTACCACTCACGCATACGTAACGCAACATCGCTGAAATAGAAATAACTACAATGCCACGTGACCGATTGTTTAGATATTATCTTGTTTATACCGTACCAGTCTTCGTTAGAGTGGTCCTACTCATAAAGATATAAGAAGCTATGTTGTTCTAATCACTTCCCAACATCAGAAAACACTGAAGCAAACTCAAGGGAAAATGACACACATGGTCACACAGTAAAAACGTAACAATAACACCATTTATAAGTATATCAGGAATCTAGCACCCGTAACACATGCTTAGAGCTTATCACAGGGCTAGATGTTACTGTGTGATTTGTCCAGCAATCTTTTTTTTGGTGGTATCATCGCGATTACTAGGCGGGTTGGTGATCGCATAATTTGGTACAGTTAATCGAAAAGCATTAGCGTAAATAGACTCTTCAAGGTCATTTATTTGGCACAGACGCATCAACTTGACACAGTTGTTGTATACCGTTTCGTAATTAGCAATACAATTAACATTATAATAGCAGTCGTATTATCAATACACTAACATAGCAGTCGGCTCTACATACATATATTGCGACGAACAGATGGCCGTTGAGACCGAAAGATTCTCGAGATGCGATCGATAACAATCGGGTAACATACCATGATTCAAATGTTTTTGCGTTTCCCGATATTTCAGCACTGTTACAAGCGCCATCTTCACGGAGACAGCGTAAACACAAAAATGTCCAGCAGTGGACGTCTAAAGGCTATAGTGATAATGATGTACGTTAAGAGAAGGGAATTAAACCTCGGAAAATTTATTTAGGAAGTAAACGACCGAGGACAATTTATGCGAACGTAATCTGGTCAGCAAATCATTTGGTATTTTAATTTATTTTTTTCTTACACTTCCGGAAAAATATTTATGTTGCATTCAAATTAGGTAGTTCAATAAACAACAGCTGTTGCGTTGATAGTTAATACTTTGTTACATAGTCGGTGTCTTCGTGTCTTCTATTTTTATTATTTGGCGGGAGACCATAACTATAATAAGAAGAGGTGTGTCAAGTTCGAACTACGAACCACAAAACATACTAGCGTAGATGACTAAAACATATACCTATTGGACCAAGAGCCTGTGATGGCCAGACCTTCCTTTAATTCACAAGCGTGAAAATTCTTTCATGTGTATGTCTAACATAGGTAAGAATAACCCCCAAACATGAAACCTGGATCGTGGTTCCTTTGGGAGATAACAGGTAAAAGGTTGTTATCTCCCAAAGGAACCGCGATCCAGGTTTCATGAAAGAATTTTCACGCTTGTGAATTAAAGGAAGGTCTGGCCAGACCGGGCTCTTAGTATAGACTAATAACCTGTGATGGCCAGACCTTCCTTTAATTCTGAAGCGTGAAAATTATTTTATGTGTATGTCTAACATAGGTAAGAATAACCCCCAAACATGAAACCTGGATCGTGGTTCCTTTGGGAGATAACAGGTAAAAGGTTGTTATCTCCCAAAGGAACCGCGATCCAGGTTTCATGTTTGGGGGTTATTCTTACCTATGTTAGACATACACATGAAAGAATTTTCACGCTTGTGAATTAAAGGAAGGTCTGGCCATCACGGGCTCTTAGGTTATATAGATTTTCAAAATTTTCGTGAGAAACACTATTCAATTAACAACAACGGGAATTACCCACGTACCTATTTAGGGGGAGGGGGGGCACATTGATACACAAAAATTCAATCTCTTTTCTGAGGACCATAAAGCATTAAATTTGAATATTTTTTTTGATGTGTGCATTGGCTGATGTTTTAGCTTATACTTTGGCTACGCAAAAACCTCAAAAACTGGCGACGTATAGAGCTAAACTGATTTTTATAAAAAATCATTTTTGTATCATTCTGCCCCACCAGTGGGGCACTTTGATACATGGGGTGGGGCAGTTTGATACGTCTTTTAAATCTATATGAAATGCAAATTTAAAGTGACTAAAAACCCAATATAAATTATAATTATTACTTAAAATTAAGAAACAAAACAATTTTATTGATTGAGTTCGCAAAATAATCAAGAGTGCACATTAGCCACAATCAATCTCTTAACTTACTTAAGGAATATAATCACAAAAAATAATATTATCATCATAGAACAAGACTAATTCTCTGTTATTTTCTTAATTATATAATTAGTTATATACTTACTAAGTAATCAGACACAATTCATTGAATATTGTCAATAAAAATATAATATTGGAACCTCCTATTATATTATCTCTCCTATTGTACGTATCAATGTACCCCGCACATTACCGTATCAATGTGCCCCAAAGGACTTTTTCCACATACAATTAATTTTATCAAATATAATAATAATCTTGCACTCTAAAACATTTTAAAATACAATAATAACTATATTTCCTTAACTATAGTAACAAATAATAACAAAAACAACAAAGAGTATCCTCCTGAAACACAATTACATTTCACGTATATTTTTTGTAGGCAGCGGCGCACGCCATTTTTAACACATTAGTGACCGTTGAAGCCCAACGGCAAACTGGCGGCGTGTGGTGTCACAACTGTATTTCTTGTGAATGTCATTGAGCATTCTAGTGATGTGCCGGACTCTGTAGAGTTTATAGGTTTTGCGATATAGAAACTGTACCAATGTGCCCCGTGAATCAATGTGCCCCCCCTCCCCCTACGATTTGAGTTTTGATTTTGTTTTTAATGATTTGGGTTTTGATTTTGTTTTTTTCCAATTCAAATGAGTTGTATTGTTTCTGTATTTATTCATTTTATAACAACGCGATAACAATAACAAATTAATAATGTGATTACTCACGTTTTTATAAAGGAGTTAATAAATTCTCCACGTCTCGACAACAAGAGAATAGTGTAACTCACGAAAATTTTGAAAGACACGATAAGTTCACAATATTGTAGATCTCCGGTCAAACACGTGTTTCTAATTCTGTTGATCTGAGAACGACGAGGCCCGGTGCACGTGCACTTGACTTGACCAATTGAGTGGGTCGATTAAGACATCAATGCAAGGGTTTCCCGCGGTCTTGAACGTGTTAAGAATATAATATAATAATAAGTTACAATCCTATTTCACTTTCAAAATTTTCGTGAGTTACACTCTTCATTTTAAAGCAAAGGGAATTACTCACGTATTAATTAAGGAGTCTATTCACTCTCAACGTTTCGACCACGGTTTCGACCACGTAATTAATACGTAAGTAATTCCCGTTGTTATAAAATGAAGTTACAATCCTGTTCTAAATCACTGTATTTAAAGAAACAAATCTCAATTAAGAAGCAAGAAATAATTGCAATTACAAACACTTATTATTTACTTCCCGAAGCTTCACCCGCTTTTGTTTGTCTGTTTGTCCGTCTTTAACGAAAGAACGGAGCGACTAATTGAAGTGATCATAGTTGAAGGGATGTAGAGTGACATTAGCTACTTTTTACCGTGGAAAAAACATCCACGAGAATGTATAGAACGCGGGAGAAGCCGGGGGGCGGAGAGCTAGTCTGATATATTAGGACTTGGAGACTCCGAATAAAGTAAACACCCTTGACCTACTTCCTAGGAAGAAGCCATGGGACACATAGGCGCCAAATGGGTCTATTTAAGGTATACATAGGTATGATAGTATTAAGCTATTATCGGTGCTAGATGTTGCTTTGTGAATTGTCCAGCAATATTTATATTCATTTTATATTTATCGATATAATCCCATTATGCGAGTTCAAGCATTTGATTTCTGCATAAGACTCATGCGAAGATTTAAAGATGTTAAAGGTTTGAAGATGCGGACGAACGGCTAGCAATACTAATATTATAAAGCTGAAGAGTTTGATTTTTATTTGTTTGAACGCGCTAATCTCAGGATCTCCTGGTCCGATTTGAAAAATTCTCTCAATGTTGGATACTACTCTTATCGGAGAAGGCTATAAGCTTAAATATCTATAAATAAATAAATAAATATAGCCGGACAATTCATACCTACAGCAACATCTAGCCCCGTGGTAAGCTCGAAGCTTGTGTTACGGGTGCTAGATAGGTATCTGATATACTGAATATAATACAGGGCGTCCCAAAGTTATGGGCCATGAAGGGGAAGTACCTTAAATATCGTAGATAGTGAATTTTGCTCAAAGAAGACTTCATTTTATTTTTAAAAGTTAGTCATTCTGCATTCATAGATTTTCTAAAAATTACTTGCTTTGTCTGGGAATCGAACCGACTTACATGTGGAAAAAAAAATTACTCTACTTTTATGATACCTATCGAAAGAATAGCTAAAAAATAATAACTCTGCTTAAGTAACATAGTATTTTGAAAGAAAGGAACAACATAAAATAATTGAGTCAAGGTTAAATGATCACATATCACATCGAGTGTTCACCATAAAATGATTAGAAAATCAACAGGCAGCCGGGTCACAAGAAGATTGGCGATTTGCTTAAGACAAGTGGGATCACATTTTGAGCATTTAATTAATTAATTTACAAAAAAATAAAATTTCATGTTTTTTATATGATTAAAATAATTAATTTCACGTTGTTCCTTTCTTTTAAAATACTATGTTACTTAAGCAGAGTTATTATTTTTTAGCTATTCTTTCGATTGGTATCATAAAAGTAGAGTTTTTTTTTCCCACATGTAAGTCGGTTCGATTCCCAGACAAAGCAAGTAATTTTTAGAAAATCTATGAATGCAGAATGACTAACATTTAAAAAAAAATGAAGTCTTCTTTGAGCAAAATTCACTATCTACGATATTTAAGGTACTTCCCCTTCATGGCCCATAACTTTGGGACGCCCTGTATACATACATAGATAGATATTTTATATGTACAGATAAAGTAAAAAAAGCAAGCGATTCTATCGCGTAGGCTAGTGTAGATAATAAAGTACAATATCCTAAAAGAACGAATGTTCTAGAAGCATTACCCCAGTTCACCAGGTAGTTGGTATGAGTGAGGGACACAAAGGTATGAATGGAACCGACGTACCTTGACCTTTGACCTATTTCCTGAGGGCGTCCCATGCAGACCACAGATGATATTGGCACGGCGTCTGCTAAATCGGTTTAAGATCGATGAATATCATCCTGAGGAATTTTAAGAACTCTGTACTTACCTACCTACCAATATGTTGAAACAATAAAGATTATGATTATGAGGTTTACTTTGCGTTGATATCTTCAGCACAAATATACCTCAATCATCTACTTAGATAGTACCTAAGCGAATACATAAAAATACGACAATGCAAAAAAGAAACTATGAACCTATATACTATTTTTGCACAAGGAATCTCAGTTTTACCTGTGCGACAAATGTGAAATTTATTTATTTATTGATTTTCCCGGCAATCTTTATGTACACTGTTCTCTGTGTGTTTCTTTGTGTTTGGATTTTATGGAAATAAATGACATAAATCTTAATCTAAATCTTTAAAACTTGGCCAGCGCGGTGAATTAGCGCTCTCTTCTTATAATGAGAGAAGTCCCTGTGTTCCAAATGACATCGAGCCCAAAATACAATACAATACAAAAACACTTTATTGTACACCAAAACAAACAAACAAAAATAACAAATACAACTAAAGAAACAAGTACAATGGGCGGCCTTATCGCTAAAGAGCGATCTCTTCCAGGCAACCTTTGGATGGAAAGATGGCAAAGAAATAGAAAATCGTCAGCAAGATTGGGAACATCATGACATGACATGATGCCGTCACATCTTGCAGCATTATATCTGCAGTTATGCAACGTATGCCGTTTCTAGTGACCTGTCGCAATTCGGCTGATAAACAACTTTAGGCCAGGGTTACGTTTCAAGGAGAAAGGTTATGATCCAAAATTATTAGAAAATGGTTGGGAAAAATTACAATAAAAGATCACTACGTAACCTTGGTGTTTTCCCTATACCATTTTCTAATAATTTAGAAAACTTAAGTGAGAGTCAATCACTAAAAAATAAATATAATATATTATTATGGTTATGAATTGATTGAATAATGTTATAAAGGTTATGAAATGATGTCATCGAATCTTATTATTGACTAGCCGACCGGCCGACAGTTTCGTTTACGTTCTGTGTTTACGTTACACGTTATTTTTATGTTATCTACATAAAGGTACTATTAATAATATAGGTAGCCTAACTAATAATATACTATCCAACACTAAATTTAAAGATTTTTTCAAATCGGACTAGCGGTTCCTGAGAACGCTCAAACATACAAAGTCTTTAGCTTTATAATATTATTGTATAGATTATAAGATATATGTCATTTATTACCATATAATCCTAAATATTAACTACGATTCAATAAATACAATTAATATTTTTACCATTGAATTTAAATATTGTTACCTACAATGGAATCAACAGTTGGACGTAATTTAGGTTGATATTATGAATTTCGACTAAAACTAAAATTGTAAAAATGCCAAAACATAATAATATATTTAGGTAGGTACGCTGATAACAGTCAAGGTTAAGTTACACACAAAACAATATAATAAAATCCTTGAATTTAAACGACGCAAAAACAAAGACGATAAATTAAAATATTTTACTTATCTAACTTGGATTGTGGGGTATCTACACATGTGTGTGTACCTACATATTTTTACTTAATTATGTGCATAAAAAAGCTTAAGCATTAAATTATAAAAGAGAATTTATTCAGAAATGACGATAATGTTTCATGTAATTTACAAATCTTTTATCAGAATAACACAAAGGCTACTTTTCACGGGAAAATCCATTATAACGCAAGCAAAGCTGCGAGCGCGAAGCTTATAAAATATATTTAGGAAATCATGAAGGTCTTATTTAAATCTCAACATGATTTTAGCATAAAGTCACATCCGTGTCACGGGATGGTTTATTATTAATACTATTAGTATTATTATGAAATATATCGGAAGTAGGTAGGTACCTACCTACCTAGTGATTCGGAAATTAATGACCAAAAATTGCAAAAGGTCAATACAAGGACAAAACACTAAACTGCCACAGAACCTTAAGTAATAAATCTGTTGAAAAAAACAAATTCGGCAAAGTTCGCCTATTATGGTGAATTAAGTTAACCAAAGATTTGCATATGGTAATGGATAATACGCAAAACCTTAAATAACCAAATAAAAGCATCTGGATTAGAGCCAAATATAGAGTTACGCAAAAGTTATTTTTAGTTATGCTTGACTTTTCCAATTACTCGAGAAAATCGAAGAAATATGTATTTATGTAAGTATATACAGGGCGTCCCACGGCCATGCCACATGGAGGGAAAGTACATTAAATATTGTAGATAGAACATTTTACTGAAAGAAGACATTATTTGAATTTTAAAAACAAATAAAACTGTATTCATAGATATTTCAATAATTACATGGTTTAACCGGGAGTCGAACCCGTTACACGAGAAAAATAATTATTCTTTAGCTTTATCACACCGATTGAAATGCTTAATCATAAGGATTATTTTTTTCTAAATAACATAGTGTCAAAAATAAAAGGAGGACCATGAATTTTAACATTTAATGTGAAATTTAGTTCATGAAAGCTGGCATTGCCGTAAAACAAACAACTGTTATTCACCACTTGAGAAGTACGCATCATTTCCCTATTATAATCTAAGTGCATGATAAAATGATAAAGAGATACGTAATTAGTATGTACCTGGTTGTAATGTAATTAGTATGCAACAAGTCGAGCCGTATCCTGACCCGAAAGACGCGTAAACTATTTTGTACATGGCAAAGCGGCTGGCTGATTCCTGAACTAAATTTCACATTAAATGTTAAAATTCATGGTCTTACTTTTATTTCTGACACTATGTTAGTTAGCAATAAAAAATCCTTATGATGAAGCCTTTCAATCAGTATGATAAAACTACAGGATAATTATTTTTCTCGTGTAACGGGTTCGACTCCCGGTTAAACCATGTAATTATTTAAATATCTATGAATGTAGTTTAATTTGTTTTTAAAATTCAAATAATGTCTTCTTTCAGTAAAATGTTCTATCTACAATATTTAAGGTACTTTCCCTCCATGTGGCATGGCTGTGGGACGCCCTGTATATTTTGATCATAATCCATACTTAACATCACACAATAACACCAGTCGTTTCGATAAGAATTATTGAGAAAGGAGAAAATATTCATCCATCTAATTTTACAAACAACCAGTCTATAATATTAGTAAGGATAATTAAATTGCTCCATACCACTGTTAGTAAGGTAATGATAAAGTTACAGAAATAAAACATTTTAGGGAAAATGCGAAAATTATGAGGATAGATAGATTTTTGACGGAAAGAAACTACTTTTTGGAATTAATGAAACTTAACAAGAACATAGCTAGCATACAACAGAATTATACATAGGCTACTTTAACCCTCTGCGACTGACGTCGTAGTCCCACAGACACCTCGAAACTAAAAATCCGGTTTATTTTTGTTAATTCTCAAATTCGAGCGCCGCCGTTCTTAGTACCTGACTGTCATCAACTTTAGCGTCGATCGGTGTGTGACGAGAGGTTTTAACAAGCTCACGTACACGTAGCAAGAGCAAAGTGTCCACCAGTCTACCACGTCAGTGTTAAGGTAGGTGTCTGTTAGACTACCACCTCATCAAAATGGTTATATTTTCATAGTGTCTCCTAAACAACCATGTCAGTAATTAAGTAATATTTTTTATTGTTTTTTTTATTTTAACATTATAAACCAGTTTTTGCTAAGTTTGCTGACTGAAATTATAATCTTAGGCCAAACACTACCGCCGTACGTATTCATCAAAAGGAAGTGCTCAGAACATTGCGTGGACTCGACGTGAATAAAGCTAGTGGTCCAGATGGAATCTCAGCGTTGGTGCTGAAGACATGTGCTCCTGAGTTGTCTCCAATTCTAACGCGGCTCTATCGCCTGTCCTTTGAATCTGGAAAAGTCCCAAAGTCCTGGAAACTTGCCAATGTGCAGCCTGTGCCCAAGAAAGGTAGTCGAGCCGACCCTGCAAACTATCGTCCTATCTCGGTCACCTCCCTGCTATGTAAATGCATGGAGCGTGTTCTTAATAGGAAGCTCTTGGCATACCTAGAAGACAATGACCTCCTCAGTGACCGCCAATACGGATTTCGCCAAAAACGGTCCACGGGAGATCTTCTTGTGTATGTCACTCACACCTGGAGCGAAGCAATCGAGAAACACGGTGAAACTATTGCGGTTTCACTCGATGTCTCGAAAGCTTTCGACAGGGTTTGGCACGATAGCCTTATTGGCAAGCTTTCAGCTTACGGACTTCCAGATCTCTTCTGCAACTGGCTGCGCGACTTTTTGAGGGAAAGATCAATTCGAGTAGTCATTGATGGCTTCTCGTCTGATCAATTGGCGATCAACGCTGGGGTACCTCAAGGGTCAGTACTATCTGCCACGTTATTTTTGTTGCATATCAACGACCTGCTAATACCAGGTATCGTTGGGTATGCGGATGACAGCACCGTGGTGGAGAAGTACCTATCAAACGCTAAAGCCAGTCAGAATGAGGTACAGGTGAATAGAGAAGACATGCTGCAACGCTTGAATTCGACCCTCAAAGTGGTTTCTGATTGGGGTGAAGCCAATAGGGTCAATTTCAATGCCACGAAAACGCAAGCATGCCTTTTCTCAGCAAAAAAGAGCCAGTTTGAGAATGGTCCCACGTTTCGAGATGTGCCGATTCCTTTAGGAGATAAACTGGAGCTCCTGGGTGCAACCTTAACACCAACTCTGAACTTTGGTTCTTTTATCGAGTCGAAAGCTAAGTCAGCAGCCATGAAGCTGGGCATCCTAAACAAGGTCAAGCGATACTTCTCTCCAGGACAGCTTCTCTCACTATACCAAGCCCAAGTCCGATCTGGCATGGAGTATTGCTGTCATGTTTGGGATGGCTCAGCCAAATACCAGCTTGCGGCTTTGGACTCGATAGAACGAAGAGCTTTCAGACTCATAGACGAGCAGTACCTTGAAGGGAAAAAAGTTCAGAGTCTCGAGCACCGCCGCAAGGTAGCCTGTCTCTCTATCTTTTATAGGTTGCATTTCGGTGAATGTTCTCAGGAGCTTCATGACCTGATACCACCTTCTCCATTCCACCACAGGACAAGCAGACGCACGGCACATTACCATCCCTTTTTGGTTGATATACCGTCCACCCGTACGAAGCGATATTCTTCCACCTTCATTATTCGCACTGCTAAGGTTTGGAATGCGTTGCCTGCTGCTGTTTTTCCTGAATCATATAATCTGGGTCTCTTCAAGTCACGAGTAAATAGGTACCTTCTAGACCCTTGCGATCCATCTTCGGCCACATCGACACTTTCCATCAGGTGAGATTGTGGTCAAGCAAGGGTCTATCTTCAATAAAAAAAAAAAAAAAAAAAAACACTTCTAAAAAAACATGAGTTGGAACTTTTCGGAGTATTTATAATGAAGAAATAGAGCAATGGCTGAACGACGAAAGTTAACACGAGTTTAGCGATTTTGATGATGAAATTGAGGATTTGAGCCAGAAATCCAATACCTATAAAAGGATATCATTACAACTGAAGAAGTTCCAAAGCTAAACTTAACAAAATAAAAAAAAATATTTCTGAGACTTCCGAGAGACTTTCGGTTGATTATCACCTATCATGATAAAGATGGTCCTCCTCCACCCCCAGCAGTTTGTTTTGTTCCTCCAGCAGCAGAAAAATATGTTTTAATATATGCCCAATGGAAATAAAAGACAAACAATGTACTATTACTGTGATTTCTCCCAATCATATGGGCTTCAATGTTCAACTACCACTGTGTGAAAACTACCAAGAAAAGCTGTGACTTTGAAGTAGTCTAAATTTTTAATGAACCGATGAATGTATCTGATACTTTCTAGGTTGATTATTATATTTGTTATATTAAATAATGTTTAAAGTTAAATTAAGAAAAGTTAATATTTCTTCATTTTCTATGTCATTTACGTTTGTAATAAAATTCATGACCTGATTTGTACGAGGTCAAAAAAATATATTTCATTATGAAACTATAAGTTATTATTTATTATTAATAGTAAATTTTACATAAAAAAAACCCTAAGAATTTATTAAATATAAATTAAATAGTTGTAAAATTCAAATATATGGAATTATTGGGGGTTGAAAAGGTGTCTCGTGTACTACCACGTCAGTATAATTGTTAAAGTTAGTCCACGTCAGTTCCAGAGGGTTAAGCATAGACGGAAAATTTATACTTATAGTATTATAAAGCAGAAGAGTTTATTTGTTCGAACGCGTTACCGGAACGTATGGTCCCATTTGAAATTATTTCAGTGTTAGATGGTACATTTATCGAGGATATTACATAAACTATGTAGATAACGTAACAAAGCGAAGCTGTCGACTGGTCAACTAGTTAAAAACTCTAACGTCGGCTGAGAACTAGTTAGAACCATAGAACCATAAAGCTTCAAATTGCTTTATCAGTAAGATAGGCATGGTTTTCCTGTTTATTTCGAAACTTGACACACTTTATTATCCAGTTATCACTTTTTAACAGTGTTCAATAGATAAGATAAATTGTAAGAAATTATGATAAATAAGTAAGTACTCGTTCTATTGATATCTTCCCAAAATATCCCACGGTTTCGCGTAAGATAATGACGAAAGTATCTAAATTTATGCATATTATTCCAAACGCTAATTATTCCAGAATAAGCTTCCTTCAGTAAATCAGTAGGTAAGGGTATGTCATGGAGTAAGATAGTTTATTTTGAGAGATATTGTGGTATAGGTTCAATATATGATTTTTTTTTCTGCATGTACCTTATATGTAGTATGTTTCTCCATAACTCTTAAACCAATGATCCAAATTTGATGGTGGTAGTGGTAGATAAACATTTAGACGTCTGGGACACAGGATAGGCTATTCAAATTCTTGCTCCAGTTATGATTAGACGTGGCATATAAATAAACATAATTTACCGCAGTTGGAGTCGCAGACACCACTTGTATCAAATATGATTGAAATCCAACATTGAGTGGTTTCTTATTTTAAATCCAATATTTCAGTTTCAGATAATAATTTTATTAATATAATCAAGTCAATAAATGTTCTGTCACGTTACATTGCTTTGATAACGTCGAAGAGAAACAATGTCCTTCGTTGACTTTTACAAGAATCAAAGGTCAAGAGGCAACGGCCAAGCCTAGGGGCAGCTTTATGACCATTCCTACTTATTGAAGGCACTAATTAAGTCATTTAACTAGCTATTGACTGCTAATTTGCCTGAAACCTGTTTTGTCCCTTGTAAACAGAGTTTCTGTGATCTTTAGGATTTTATGGCAATAAATGCCATAAAAATCTTTAGTAATCGACTGTGGGAATTTTTAGTTCTTAAGATCGCACTAAAGCACGTGTTTATAAAGCGAACATAATTTTGTAATGAAGAAAAATTCATAAGTGCGCTGTGGGGCTTGAACCCATGACCTTCGGAATGAGTCGAGTTTGCTCCCACTTAGCCAACACGGCTCTGCAAGAAAATGCATTGGAATTACAATTGCGAACTGAAAATAAAATTGCATTAAGGTTAGCATGAATATTCCCGCGGTCAAAAGTATCTTCGTGTTCAATAACAAAGCTATTTTTTCAGTCAGACATAATATAATATGTCAACAAACGTACGAACCCGCTTATTTAAACTATATTTAATTTTAATATTGTATTTTCCACATGAAGATAGCATACTTATATTGTTTGAACTTTGAACCACATCGTGTTTATTTTATTATTGCATACATGTATTACAAACGTGACAAAACACTTTATAAGGAGATTATTACAATTAATTATCATTAACACTAACATAGCCGTAGGGCCGTAAAATAGTATCTCCCTAATTTTGATTTAGTCCACATTCGTCCTGTGATATTCACCTCGCATAAAAAATCTACATTCGTCCCGAATTGTTGTCTACATTCGGGCCTAATTATTATTTATAGTAAAAAATTCTCATGTTTTTTTTATATTTTTCCTGTAGGTCTCATCGAAAGGACTCTCATCATCATCATTTCAGCCATCGGACGTCCACTGCTGGACATAGGCTTCCCTTAATGAACTCCAGGTATTACGGTCGGATGCAGCCCGCAACCACCGTGAACCAGCAGCATTGACAAGATCACCTGTCCATCTTGTTGATGGACGTCCAACGCTGCGTTGAAAGGACTCTAGTTTAAAAATAACCTTCTAACTGAATTTATTATTAATCATCCAAATTGCTAATCAATTAACGCCCAACTATCATCAGTAGGTACCTACCTACCTAGGTGCTTGTTAGTTTAATTATTTTATCTAACCTAATAAAATTTAAGTCATTAGTTAATTAATGTATCATTAGTGGATGTTGGTGTGGGTCAAGGATATTTTTAATTACCTATTACTTCAGCAACTTGTATACCTCATCATTTCTCTATTTGTTTTGATAGTAACTATGTAGGTACAACGCCACTCCATGATTCAATAGTTCCTATCCATCCAAAGGTTGCCTGGAAGAGATCGCTGTTAGCGATAAGGCCGCCAGTTTATTTTCTTATATATTGTTTTGTCTATTTAAGTGTACAATAAAGTTATTATCTATCTATTTACCTAACCTACCTAATTAACTGTGCCCATGACACAACCTCGTAATCTACGGTAGTGTGGCGGAGCACCGAGCTTGGGCATTGAATGTGTTAAGGGAACTAGGTACTGCGTCTCAATTTACAAACTCGATAAAGTTGTTTCACACAATGAACTAAGTAGGTACTTTGAACTGAAAGAAACCATTGAAGTTACACTTAGGTACCTACTTATACCTAACTTTCCACTTATTTACACAGGCTGCAATGCAAAGTATCTAGGTATATCAATAGGTACGTAACCTACCTATATATAGTTATACCATTGTAAACAAAGTTGGCCTTCATAAATCACAAAGGTATACATAGGTCATGTCACCTATGTCGTTCAATGTTTCAAGGGTAGTAAGTATCGATCGAAAAACTAGATAGGTTATAATTAAGTAGGTAGGTAGTTGCTCAAGGCCAAATAGAAATACTACCTACTTATCTGTTCTAGAATTTGAAGATTGATTTGGCTAGTTTAAACCAACGATAAGAATGAAAGGCCTAGAGAGCGTGAGGGAATAAATCGTGTGGACCATATAGTCCAGTCCAGACACAGATAACCCCCACCAGACTATAACCATATTGTCCAGCAATATTTATTTTATTTATTTATTTATATACATAGTGCTTCAAGATATCAGGTACCTATGGGATAAATTCGAACTCATCGATAGCGTAATGGTTAGAGCAACCAGGGCTAAACTGGGTGGCGTGGGTTCGATTCCCACTCGAGGACCAAGATTACGTTGTGATCTTGTAATTTTCCCTATACGATTTTCTTATCCGATTGCTCGCTCTTTATTATACTCGTAGAGGAGTTTTCCCACTCAGTGTGTCAAAAGGACTCGAATTACCTTTCAGATTGACATTTTTTTTTGGCTAATAATTATATGCTTTTATTATTTTGTACATGGTGTTCATATTACCGTAAGAGTTATTATTGTAAGAGCACATTTTAATTACCTACCTTCTTGTGTTGCGGTAGGAATGTAAATGTCTAAAATGTTTGCATCAGCGAATATTTCAAGTAAGTGTAGGTTGCATGTTGTGTGAAACAATTAAATGCAACTATGCAATGCACAAAAATATGTTACAGAAAATCCGTTACTGCGTAATAACGTCGCTTGCAAAATTGGAATTAGTAAATAGAGTACTTACAAACCAACACTAATTATAATACTAGTGTGTTAACAGGAAAGATACCTAGTAAATAGGTTAACAGTTTCAATTAAAAACTAGGTATGTACGTTCTTTAGTTAAAATCGTTATGGGAAAAGAAATATCTCTTAGTGGATTTTATAACATCTTTATTTCAGTATCCCACCCAAAATATCAATTTAACAAAATCTCACATGAACAGCAAAAGCATTTGGTACTAAACTACAAAGAATGCAATTTATTCTAAATTTTAAAAACAATGAAATTCAAATGTAGTTAGAATTACTTAAACAGGACTTCAATGACAAATTAAACATATCGTGAATTATCTGTTAGTTTTTATATAAAAATCTTCTATTTTATTAGCAAAAAGCATGATTCTACATTATCTTAATTAGTTAAAGGTATTGGTGTAATTTTAGGTACAATTTAAGATGTGGTATTTTTACAATATATAATTTGAAGAAGTATGTTTAAGTTTCTAACTGTTACTTCAACCATTCTTAAAAATACAGAATAGACCTATTTTCAGGCTATAATTCGCTTTTTCCTTTCATCACATTTTACTCATAAATTTTTTTCTTAAGAACACTTACAACAATTTAGATTTAGAATATAATATTTTAGTACACTTGTAGGTTTATATTTTCACTCAAACAATTTATCATTTTTTTGTTCAGTATGGGTTGGTTCGTTAAAAAATTGTGAAACATGTAGGTAGTGGAATGTTATCTGAATTAAATTGCTCAAAATATAAATACCCCAAAATACATAACCACAAATTGGCGGAGTGTCGATTGTACCATTTTAGGCAAAATTATCAAAAATAAATAATTGATAAGTGAGATTCCAGAGCGATAGAAAAATGTTAAGAAAATACTTAGTTAATGGAAGAACAATTTGTGGGTGAATATTGAATGAATGCTTTAAGTAAGTACATAAATACATTATCAAGAACAAATAGATAAAGAATTTGCTGATGTGCATTTTGTAGTTCAAACAAAATCTACTCTAGTCTAAGGAATAACAGCTACATCTAAGAAAACTCTAAATTAATAATAAATAAAGTTAAATTATCTCTAAAAATAACTATAGCCTTTTATGCTCCACTATTTTTTTTACAACAAAAATAGCCAAAATATGTGAATGTAGAAAGCATGTGAATTTAAAGACAAAGTGATTATGAAAATGATATAGTGTTTGGTAAATACATAATATACTATAGAATTTGTGAACAGCAAACCTACTAGATGCAAGGAACCTTTTTAACACCGAACATACCTAAATAAAGACCCGTTTAATACTTCACTATTTGGATTTAATTCAGTGTCATGTTATCAGTATCACTACCATAATATTATCCTGTTAGAAACATACAAAATTCTGTTTATTTTACATATTACAAAATAGTGAAGCTATTGAATGTAACCTACTTATTTTATTTATGGTCTATTATCACATTAAATGAAGCAATGGCTAGAATGCGATTGTGGATGGTGGCATAGAGCACTCTCCAACAGTGACACGGTAGGAGGCCAACTCACTGATGCCATGGTAGTGCACAAACGCAGCCATAATTACAAGGACATGGAATATTTGGTGAGATTGGAACCAGATGTCACATTTACCAGGGAACCACCTCTCAGGCACTCTCAAAGCGTAGAACATAGCCCCCAAGATGTAAAGAAGACCCATAAGCACCAGCCAGCCCAGCGATGCCTTACTGACCTGGCTGAACCAACCCTCAGTTACACCATAATGAATAGCAGGCACGATTCCAGACAGTCCGAAACCCATAAACACTCCCGCACGAAGAGGCCTCAATCTCGGCTCTGAGAAACGATCCCAGAGGGACACTATAATGGACAAAATCCCTAAAACAACCACTACAGACAAATATATTATCTTCGGTCTGTAGTGGCAGTAGAAACTGTAGTATAGCCATGGTACAAAAGATCCCATTATAAGCAAAGCTATGCCGCAATAGTCCAGTTTCGAAAATAGTTTCCCGACCATCTCCGAGTGGCAGTACAGAGTGTGATAGGCAAACGAAAATCCCAAACATATAATAGCTCCGACAAAGAAGACGCCAAAGATCATTTTCTCCTGCATTTGAATTTCGATCGAGGGACGGGTCAGGAAGTAGATAGCGACGCCGATGAACGCGACGCAGCCGAGCAGATGGGTCCAAATGTTGCCAGTTTCGGTGTGGATACGGAAGATGGAGCCGAAACACGCGCTGAATGAGGGTAGAGGCGGTCGGTGCCCTTTGTGGAGGTAGTCGTTGTCTTGCAGCCAGCGGGGCAGGTGACGGAAGTGGCACACGTTCCATGAAGCCTCCCAGACTTTGCGGACGAACTCTTCGGCTTGCTCGACGGCGTTGCAAGGGTAAGCAAGGGCTCCGAGATCTATCTCGTCGGAGAGAACTCCAGCTTTCAGCACCTCTGCCATCTCAGCGTCGAGGAGATGCTGGTCCTCCGGTGTTGAAGGCAGGGGGCAGCCCTCCTCTTCCTCCGCGAGGACTTCATCCAGCTCGTCCATTCGCGACTCCAAGCTTTCTCCATCCGGGTCCCATCCTTGACGATGACGCAGCCCGTCCGATGACACGCTGCGGGACCCGACATCAGAGTCCAATTCCCACATTTTCACTTCAACATTCACGAGATATCACTATGGAAGTCGCGACCTTTGTTATTGGACGCAGACAGTTACTCGGGAACCCAGTTACGTCACAAAAATGGTTAACGATCCTTGGCTTGTTTTATTTCACACGTGCTTCATTGCAAATGGTGGTTTTGTTTTTACAGCCGTCCCTCACTGCTGTTACGAGGACTAATGAAAGTACATTTTTGTAGATTAAAATAATGTCTAAAATAAATTTCCGACAACACACGGTAACAAATCAGCTGCAAAAACGAACTAAAGATGACGTGCGAGCGTCTGGCGAATATAATATACCTACGTGTCGTACGTAGGCTGGTTTGTAAGTGTGAGTTAAATAGTGTTGTGCTTCGATTAACGTTGCTAGGCGTCCGATTAAATCGTTCGGATGCGGAAAACACGACTCAAGTTTACTTATGGTTTTTTTTTTACTTTATGGTTTATTTAAATAATAAATACGCAACCTTTTGAGTGAGAAAACTTGTTTAATGTATTGGTAAATACCATAGAAGTCTTACATTATTATTGTACCTGCTCAAATCTATTAATCGATTATTTTACGACCGGAATAATCCTCCGACCAACTAAACCTCGGTCGAAACGATAGCACAACTCTAGGGAATCTCTAATTGGTTAAAATTGAGTACGTCATGTTCAGATTTTAACCAATAGAATCCAATAGAAATGTTTGATTGACGATGAAAATATTCACCATCAAAAAACATAACCTAGTTTGCATTTTTCTACTACGAAAACTTATTAAATCTAATTAATTACTTACTTTTTGAACATGCTGCTAATTCCTTTTGAAGCCTTGATGCACAAATAAGAATTTATCACAGAATTTAATATAAAACACCGAAATTGGTCAAATTCCGATCACTCACTTTGGGCCGACGGACGACGACAAGGAACTATTGACCAATAAGCGTAGCTTGAAAGGAAACGTAGGAATATAATTGGTTGACTTCTGGCCAATGGTAAATTTAATTAAATCACTGACAGTTTCGTGACAGTTGAAGGTCTGTCAATGTTACTCCAACCAATCAATCATAACAATAAAAAAAATATGTGATTGAAAACCACATGGATCGTCGCGCCGCATTCTTATTATCAAGTTAATTGTAAATACGACTTTGTGTACCTCTGCCTGAGTTTATATACAGAAGTAGTAGTAAAATGACGACGTCCTTAGAAGTTTTGGTCACAAGCGACGTGAATAACACTTTATGGACATGCTGCGTTTGGGATCCGCACAATGGCACCAGTCTGATGACTTACAAAGGCGGCGGTACGGCCGAAGCGAGGACACTTTCCTTCCTCGGGAACGATTATTTGGCAGCCGTAGAGAAGACGAAGCCCATTTTACACATCTGGCCGTTAAACTCTCAACAGACCGTCCAAGGAATGCGCTTCATTTTACCAGGCAAAGCAAGCGCTATAGCTATAACTCGCGACGGGTCGTACATAGCTGCAGGTATCGACGAGAAAATCTTTCTCTGGCAGACATCTTCCGGAAAATTACTGACTATTATAAACAGACATTATCAAAAAGTAATGCAGCTGAAGTTTACACCTGATGGACGGTATTTTGTGTCTGCGGCCGAGGATGGAATGGTCATGGTGTGGATGCTAGCGACGGTTTCTGCTCACCCAGAAGTGGATCTAGTGATGCAATCATCCGCCGGGCAACATGATCCTGTTTATATATTTTCTGATCATTCGCTACCTGTCACTGATATGTGTATAAGCAAGACTGGAATGCACGGGAGACTGTTCACAGCCTCCAATGATAGAACTTGTAAGATTTATGACCTATCATCGGGTGAGATGCTACTAAATCTAGTCTTTGATGTTCCACTCACATCATTAGCTTTGGACGTTTTAGAACTGAATGTGTTTATTGGGACTTCTGAAGGCAAGATTCATCAACAAACTTTAACGAACCCACCAAGAAACAAGGATCTTATAAATGCAGAAACAAATCTTCAAACATTTATATTTCACACTACTGCAGTGAACTGCCTGTCTGTGTCGCTTGATGGTGTAACATTGATGTCTGGTTCAAATGATGGTAATGTGGTTCTGTGGCACATCCCCAGTAAACAGCCAATAAGAGTTATCAAACATAAAGGGCATGTGACTAATGCATTCTTCACTGTCAGCTATCCAGCTATTTTCAAACCAGAGTTCTCTCCTAGCATCATACTTCATAGCTTAGAGAGGACTTTAGAAAAAGATTCAGATGATGTTACAGAAATAGAAGTGCTCACAAATAGAAAAATATCTTTCTGGCCTGAAACTGGCGACTCTGAATTGAACATAGATTCTAAAGAACTGGAAAATGAGTTTAAGCTCAAGGAGGCTGCTGCAAAAGCAGAAATGGATAAATTAAAAGCCATAAATGCTAATTTGTTTGCTTTTTCTATGCAAAAGGAAATTCAGTCAATAACTCCTACTAGTAATAAGAAAAATAAGAAGAACAAAATTAAGAATTAAACATTTCCAAAATATATAAACATGTATTTATTTGGTGTATTATTATGGTATTCATGTTATTTATTTTTATTTATTTATTTACAATTAGGTATTACTAATTTATAAGTAGGTTGCTTCTGTATGTAAAATTATATAAATCATAAATGAACCTCAAAAATATATTTTTACCTTTAATCATGTTCACTTAAAATGTAGAAATTTTTGTTATTAAAAATTAGTAACAAACTTCCGTAAAGTATGAGTAACGTCACCGTCAAGTTAGAGTAAGTACATATCTATTTTTACATACTACATAGGTAGGACCTACATAATACAATGTGCCTCCTATTATGTCTGGCATAAAAAAAAAAGCGTTAGAGATTGTAAACACAAAATGTCAAAACGTCATCGCTCAGTCTGACAGTTGTAGTGCTGCCACCAAAGCATTTCAGGCGTAATATCTAACACTATTTCTTATATTTGTATTTACTTGTAGTGCGAGTAATTCACATAGTTTTATTTTTTCCAATTATCTACTTATTGTGAAGTAAGATAGAATTACTAACATAAAATCTCTTTATTTTCAGGGGAGCTTTCATAAAACCAATAAAAAACTTGAGAAATACATAAATGGCTATCTGTGCTTTGGTTATCTTTTTTCGTAACGAAAGCCGATCATCTGTTTTATCACAAATAATTGTATTGTAGATATGTGTGTCGCTCTTGTTTTAAAAATAACTTTGATTATTGTTGTAAAATGATCTAAATCAATTAAAATAAAGCTTTTGACCTTCTACAAATGTCTTTTATTTATTGCGAAATAATATATAATGTCGAAGAGGTAACGAGGAGAGAGTGTATTTCCAGGAGGGCTTCTGGTTGGTTATGACATCACCAGGTCTAACGCCACCGTCGTCTTCATGATGATAATGAAACCACGAAGAAACGTTCATTATTTATTCCAATTTACAATGTTGATGGATGACGTCAGCAGCGCTGACGTCACTATCCTCGCTTTGGTGGTCACCCATACGAAGTTGTTGTGGCACTTTTAGTTTATTCCAGAGCAGAGGTGTTTTCCGTCCGACGGCTCGAACAAGAATGAATTTCTAGCTCGGCCGACGGCCGTATTTATAGCAAAGCTTAGGCTCGCCTCGGTTGTTCCGAACGCGAGCGCGAAATCGCCGTCGCGAAGCTAAGTCTCGACTTTTTACAATGTTGCCATAACTTATTTTCGTGGTTATTTTTAGTAGTTTAACAATCAAATTAATTAACTAAATTTTCATATTGAAACAACGTCTTTGCGCCGACATATATATTTTAGGTACTTATTATAGATGAAAATAGAAGCTTATTTTTGTCATATAGTATTATGAATATAATAACTAATATTGCTATTACGATTATAAGATAGCTATGTATTTATAAAATATTTGGCATTTTATCTGTCACATAAGGTGAACTTTGTTGGCAACCCGGACAGATGCAGCAGTATCGTACGATCGCGGATTACGCACTACAAAATTTCTCCAACCAACCAACCAACGCTTTTCACATCATCAAATTTGAATTCAAAATCCCATAAACGCGGAGAAGTTTTAAAGAATGTTATAATTAAACAAATTATAGCACTATTTCAATGACCATGTTTTCATGATAACTCAATTCGGAAAAGGTAAGAACTGAGAAGGTAACAAAAATAAACATTCTGATTCCG
Source organism: Chloroclystis v-ata (assembly GCA_963691955.1). Classification (NCBI taxonomy): domain Eukaryota; kingdom Metazoa; phylum Arthropoda; class Insecta; order Lepidoptera; family Geometridae; genus Chloroclystis; species Chloroclystis v-ata. The sequence continues at coordinate 3,319,719 of OY829909.1, read as the reverse complement.
AGCTGTTATTTGCGTCACAAACAAAACATTTGTAATTGTTTACGTTTTTTACAGACGGAATGTCTAAGGCTGTATTAATACCGGGGGGTGGACGAGAAATAAGAACGATGAAAGAAGAAATATCCATATCGCCGACTGAAAAGAAAGATAGCTTGGGGCTATTGAGCAGGATTCTAAGACTGGATCCCCTTGGAAAGAAGACAAGTGCACCAAACAGTCCTACGAGTACAGAGCCACCGACTACATACTACGGGGTGTACATACCTTGTGAAATAAAGAAGGGGCCCGATGAAGGTTTGTCTTGACATAAAATACTACACCTGTAAATAAGCTGTTTTTTGGCCAACAAAAGTTCAATTCGCTTTGCTGATATTTGTTATAGTGTCTGGGTGTTATATATATGTATACTTAATAAAATATATATATCCATGTATGTACATTATAATTAAGTATACAAGCTTCGAGATTACCAAGAGGCTAGAGGTTGCTGTGCGAATTGTCCAGCAATATTTATATTTCTTTATTATTTAAGAGTTTGATGTTAAATGATTCACAAACTCAATAATAAAGATAAATTCATTCACATTTTCTAATTGCTTATCTGTGATAATTATTCTACATACTTATCCTCATATTATGCTACTAACTGTGTTTTCTGATTACAAATCTGTTACTAGCTTGATACTTGACCTAGATTTCTTTATCAATATCTACAGTTCATTTTCTTTCAGCCTTTCTTCTATCTAATGTTAGTTTTGAAAGTAGTTAAGACCTTGTAAATGTTTTGATAATTTGTTTATTTCTGATGTCTTTATAACACACTTGAAGATCATGCTACATTTCAATACACTATTGTAGGTAGCAATATATTTCAATTTTATATATTATGTATTATATTAAATATATCAGATTTATTCTAGCTACCTTAACACAAGCTTCGAGCTTACCACTTAGCAGTGTGTATTATACAGCAATATTTATTATTATCTAAATATCTTGATTCATCCTTACAGAAGCAATCCATGTTTATAAGAATAAACTAGAAGCATTGGAACTTGTGAAGAGGTATAAGCTATCGAGGTTCAAGGCCTTCCGGAACCATCAGGATGCTGTGTCCTTTGCACTGCGGGGAGCCGAACCTGTTGACACTACAGATGGAAATGACAATTGTAAGTAATAATAGAAGAGAATGATGCATAGATTGTGTGAAAGATGACAGGAGTAAGAATCATTACCTTGACCTTTATTTAATACTCACTAGCGCTCCGCCCTGCGGCTTGGCCCGCGTTTTACAAAATTTTTCGCAATTTTCTTTGCTATAAATGCAAAATTGTGGAAATCGGTTCGTGCGTTCTGGAGTTATAGAGTCAGATAGAAAAAGCCGACTTATTTTTATATAGCTGATATACTCGTGTATATGAGTAATAAATAAAGGTTGCCTGGAAGAAATCGCTCACAGCTATAAGGCCGTCCATTGTACTCCAAATGTTTTATCTTAGGTTTGTATTGTATGTTTCTGTTTTTGTGGTGTGCAATAAAGTATATTCTATTCTATTATACCATGATACTGAAACTAATTTGACGATTTTTAAAGATTTTTTAAAGATTTAAAGATTTAAAGATTTATGTCATTTATTTCCATAAAATCCTAAAGATCACTTGGACAAGTCAATAAATACAAATTCATTATTAAAACTTAACATTAAATAAAAACATACAATGGAAACAATGTTGACATAAAAATATGTTTCATTTTTTTAAGCACTGAATTGAGAAACATAAAGAACAATCAGCTCATATCTGAATTTATTACAATAATCTGTTAGTTTTTTTATTCTTTAAGATATTGGAGCGGATTCCATCCCATGCAGTTTTATCTTCTAAATACTCTGATATTTTATAATACGATTTTGAAATAAGAAGTTTTTTTACCAAGTTTTTAAATTTAGTGATAGATAATTCTTGCAATTCTTTGGGAATCTTGTTATAGAAGCGTATACATTGCCCTTTAAAAGATATATTAACCTTATGTAGCCTAGTAATATGTAAAGCTAGTTTTTCCTTATTTCTAGTATTAAAATTATGTCTATTACTTTTCTTAGGAAAACTATTGATGTTTTTGTGGGTATACATTAAGACTGTATAAATATACTGACAGGGAACTGTCAATATGTTTATGTCCTTGAATGTTTCACGCAAAGATTCTCTTGGGCTCATTTTATAGATAGATCGAACAGCTCTTTTCTGAAGCACAAATATATTATTAAGTCGAACATCTCCAGCACTCCCCCAGAGTAATATGCCATACGACATAACACTGTGAAAATAACTGAAGTAGACCAGTCTAGATGTAGTTACATTAGTTAAATATCGGATTTTTTTAACAGCAAAAGCCGCAGAACTGAGCTTTTTCGATAACTTTTCTATGTGAGCGTCCCATTGAAGCTTACTATCTAGTGTTATGCCTAAAAATACAGTACTTTTTACTAACTCTAAGTTTTTATCCTTTATTTTGATATCTGCCTTAACTTGTTTAACATTTGGTAATGTAAATCTTATACATTTGGTTTTATTTTCATTAAGTAACAAGTTATTAGAGTTAAACCAATGAACTACTTTTGAAATAGCGTTATTCACCTTGTCATAGTTATTGGTACGTCGATTCATTTTAAACAGAAGAGAGGTGTCATCAGCAAATAACACTATTTCGTGATCATTCTTTACAAGATGGGGTAAATCATTTATGTATATTAAAAAGAGATACGGGCCCAAAATTGATCCCTGCGGTACACCCATTGTAACCAAAGACCCTGGGGACCGCTTACCATTGACATCAACTCTTTGAATCCTTTCACTTAGGTAAGAAGCAAAAAGATCCAAGGACTTGTCTCTAATTCCATAATGATGTAATTTTCTGATTAATGTTTCATGGTCTACACAATCGAATGCCTTCGATAAATCACAAAAAATTCCTAATGCATCTTGCGACTTTTCCCACGCATCATAGATATGCGTTAGCAACTCTGCGCCAGCATCAGTAGTGGACCTGCATTTGGTGAAGCCATATTGCTTATTGTGTAATAAATTATTAGTATGAAAATGCTGTGAGATTTGTATTAAAATAAGTTTCTCAAATATTTTACTAAACGTAGGCAGTACCGATATTGGCCTAAAGTTAGTTGGTTCCGTCGTAGTACCTGATTTGAACAGAGGTACAATTTTGCTGTGTTTCATTAAGTCAGGAAATACACCACAGTCAATGCATTTATTGAATATGTAAGCTAATTCAGACGCAAATGTCTGTATTAGTGATCTAAGTATTTGTACAGAGATACCCCAGAGATCTTTGGTTTTCTTTACATTAATCATTTTGAAAGCTTTTAAAATGTCTTCTGTGTTTACATATTTAAAGTGAAAATCTATTTTACAACTGGGTACATTTTCTTTTAATAATGACTCTGCAATGACATGTGATGAGTTTAATGTTCTAGTTGTAGACACAGGGATGTCAGTAAAAAAGCCTTCAAAAGCTTGCGCTACATCATGATCATTATCAATAACAATATCATTTATTTTCAGTTTAAATTCTGTATTAGAGTCTTGAGTTCTACCGGTTTCATTATTAATTATTTTCCAGGTAGTTTTAACAATGTTACTACTATTTTTAATTTTTGAACTAATATAATTTGATTTAGCTATTTGACAAACCACTTTGAAAATTTTTGAGTATGACTTGACTTTATCTCTAAACTCTTTACAGAAGTTAAACTGCTTTTCATTATACAATTCATATAGTTTTTGACGGCTTTTATGTATACCCACAGTTGCCCATTCGCTAAAGCCAGGTTTGTCGGACACTACCATTGACTTAGTGGTAAATATTGAACTAAAAATTTTATTGAATTCATTAAAAAAAGTACTATAGAGTTGACTGGGATTACTGTTACTATAATCAAAAGGAAGCTTTAAATCCCAGTTTGATTTAAACCTCTCAAATCGATTGGTAGTGACCGGTACATAATTAATTATCTTTTTGACATATTTTGGTCTATCTTTTATTTCAAATTTTACTAATTGCCCTAGGTGGTCTGATTTTAAGTTACTGATTATTTTTTTCTCAATTATATTTTCATTAGGACCAGTGAATATATTGTCTATACATTTTGCTGAAGTTTCTGTTATTCTAGTTGGTTCCAAAAACAAAGGAAACAAGTTATAAGAACTGAATAAACTACATAATCTAGTACTTAATGCATTAACTTCTAAAAGGTTTATGTTGAAATCACCGCATATAGTGATACTTTTACTTGTGTTGCATATTTTCATTAAAATATGGTCCATGACCTTTTCAAATATCTCATATGATGCCGAAGGGGGTGTATATACGCTTACTTAAGGGGGTGCTTACGTAAGGGGGTGTATATACGCTTACTTAAAAGTAACAAGAATCGTATGTACTTGATATATCAAAGTACCTAAAATTTTTTTTATAAACTGTATAATAACCCACTTGCTATGTATAAAACCTGAGGTTTGAACACACCCTTGTTTAATGACATCACTATTTCCTAAACTAAATTGACTTAGGTGTATTAAGTTAATGCTGTGGCCTCATTAACCACACGCAATCGCTAATTGGATTAATTACCTTCGCGCGAGCAAACTAATTACTTAGACTAGACTTGCTAATAATATGTCTCATTTTATAAATAATATCTATATGTATATGCTATTAAGTATATCAGAAATCTAGCACCTGTAAAGCTCAGTACTCACATACCTACGGTATTACGCGATAGTTTTACTCGAAGTCGAGTAAAAATTGACGTTTGGACAGCAAAACTCACAGAGTTGACAGTGAGCTTTGCGGTCCGCGCGTTGATTATTACTCGACTTCGAGTAAAACTATCGAGTGTTACCGTATGTGAGTACTGAGCTTAACACAAGCTTAGAGCTTACCACAGGGCTAGATGTTGCTGTGTGAATTGTCCAGTAATATACATTTATTTATATATATATATATAATAAAAATATCTATCTATGTATATTCTATTAAGTATATCAGAAATCTAGCACCCGTAACACAAGCTTCGAGCTTACCACGGGGCTAGATGTCGATGTGTAAATTGTCCAGCTATACAATGCAATACAAATACTTTATTGTTACACCACATTACAAAAAATACACATAAAAATAAACATAATAATATAGTGAACAATGGGCGGCCTTATCGCTACGAGCGATTTCTTCCAGGCAACCGTGGGATGGAACAAATATTAGAAGTAAAGTATTGGCGTAGTTTATATACTTGTTTATTTATTATTTATGTATTTCCAGCTCTGATGGGAGAGAAGCCCTACCCGTTCAAGGCGCCGTCTCCGCAGGACATGGTGGCGCTCCGCAAGGCGATCGAGAAGGGCTTGTCGGGCACCGTCCGCGACCGCGTGTGGGACAACCCGCGCTTCCTCGTCAGCAGCGGGAACACGCCCGCTATTATGCAGGTGGGACAACATTTTGTTGTATTATGCGGGTAGTTTAACATTTTGTTGTGTTATGCGGGTAGATTAACATTTTCCGTATTTTGCGGGTATTTTAAGGTTATACTGTATTATACAGGTGGGCACGGGCCTGCCTGCTCAACAAAACTTATTCAATTCAATTCAATCAATTTTATTTCAGACAACATTAATACATGAATGAAAATTAAAGCGTTCATATACAAAATGAAATAATTAGGTATACAAAAATCTATTTTTTAGACTTAGGCAGAATATAAACTTCTGTCCTTTATATTGGAGGATTTGGAATACTTACCACAGTTACCACACATATCAAACAGTTTGTTGATTGCAGTAAGATGTTATGTACATAAAACGACGCTGCTTCGTGTTCTGGGTGTGAGAGATGTGCAGTGCTAGCTAAAATTAAAAAATCTTAAAATTTACTTAAATATTGTATATTTAATTACAGGAAGGTTCAAGATACAATGCCCTCCACATCGCAGCGAAGGCGATGAACGCTGAACTATGTAATCTTGTGCTGACGACCGTCGGCAACCCCGCCTTCGTGCAGCGGCTCTACGGGGCTGACACCGACACAGGGGCCTGTGAGGTGAGTGCATTATACAGGGTGTCCCAAAGTTATGGGCCATGAAGGGGAAGTACCTTAAATATCGTAGATAGTGAATTTTGCTCAAAGAAGACTTTATTTTATTTTTAAAAGTTAGTCATTCTGCATTCATAGATTTTCTAAAAATTACTTGCTTTGTCTGGGAATCGAACCGACTTACATGTGGAAAAAAAAATTACTCTACTTTTATGATACCAATCGAAAGAATAGCTAAAAAATAATAACTCTGCTTAAGTAACACAGTATTTTAAAAGATAGGAACAACGTGAAATTAATTATTTTAGTCAAATAAAAAACATTTAATTTTTTTTTTTGTAAAAATTAATTCATTATATGCTCAAAATGTAATCCCTTTTGTGTTAAGCAAATCGCCAATCTTCTTGTGACCCGGCTGCCTGTTGATTTTCTAATCATTTTATGGTGAACACTCGATGTGATATGGCACAATTTTTGCAACTCGATCATTTGACCTTAACTCAATTATTTTATGTTGTTCCTTTCTTTCAAATACTATGTTACTTAAGCAGAGTTATTATTTTTTAGCTATTCTTTCGATTGGTATCATAAAAGTAGAGTAATTTTTTTTTCCACATGTAAGTCGGTTCGATTCCCAGACAAAGCAAGTAATTTTTAGAAAATCTATGAATGCAAAAAATAAAATAAAGTCTTCTTTAAGCAAAATTCACTATCTACGATATTTAAGGTGCCCCTTCATGGCCCATAACTTTGGGACGCCCTGTATATAAATAAAATAAATAAATAAATCAATCAATACAAAAAATCTATCTATGTATGTACAGATGACAAGGGGAAAGCTAGTTATACATATAGATATAACTATACTAGATGAAAACCCGGCTTCGCTCGTGTGAAATTTGACGAAATTCTACATATTCCTAATTTTGCGGATAATGTTGTTTACAAAAAATAAATATTTTTATATTTAGCTTACCCCTTGACGAAATTATTAATATAGATAGCATAAAGAAGTGGAGAAAAATAAATACAGCAAAATAGCATAAAGATTAAAAAGTTAGTGTACAGTCGCGGAATGAAAAGGTTCTTCACCTTAGAGGCTGTTATCGCTTGCACTAGTACGGCAAGAATCAATTATGCCAACATACGTCAGTGCAAGAAACAGTGCTGCTAACATTTAAATAAATATGACGTTTGTTATCGAATAAGGTTTTGCTTATTTTTTCTATACCGTATATTCGTAAGAAATGGCAAGTTGAACCAACAACAAGGTTTTAGTTTCTAAAACATACTAATCTTATTGACAAGTTAAATTGTCAAACAACTAATCTGAATAATTTTGAACTTTATTAACGAAATGTTAAACATTATTTTCTTAACCCGAGTCTATTCTGTAACATAGTTTCAAAAGGTAATATACGCTCGCGATACGTTGAACGAATCAATTTGAAAATTGACGAACCTTTTCATTCCGCGACTGTACACAAATTTATAACTAAAATGGTATTATGTTTGTAATTTTTTATTCTGTCATTTATAAGTAACAATAAAGAGTTAATTTACGAATTGATTTACTATATTTCCAGGAATTCGCAGCAATCCTCGTAGATCGCTACCTGAACACGCCCGACAAAGCGATGAACGAGACGCCGCTGCACTTCGCGGCCAAGTACGGCGCGGCCGACGCCGTGGACGTGTTAACATCCTTCCCGCAGTGCAATAAGAACGCTGTTAACAAGTTTGGTGAACAACCTAAAGATGTAAGTTATATGAATGATGACTATTTTGTTGTCAAAAGATGTGTCACGTTAAGCCACTGACTGAGTCGATATAATGTATTTACAAGATATTTTTTTTTGTAAAAGAAGAAAGAGCACTTGAGTGTGGATCTTTCCATTCTATAATATTTATTATTATTAATATTTATTATTTATGATCATTTATTCATGATAAGTATGATCATTTATTAAATCTAGGATTATCACAAAAGCCGAAAGCATTTCATAATTTTAAATCCATTTGCTTAAGTTTCCTATAAATTTTCAGGTGATATGCAAACGAGCCGACAACGCAACCGGTGAGACAGCAAAGCGGATCTCCTCTCTCCTCCGCGAGCGTTACTACGTGCCCGTTCTACACTCTGAGGACGGCAGCGGAGCGCCCACCATAGGACGGGCCTTCACCCCGGCTTTACCCCCGGTAACGACATTATATATAATATAATAGTAGTGAATCTCCTCTCTCCTCCGCGAGCGTTACTACGTGCCCGTTCTACACTCTGAGGACGGCAGCGGAGCGCCCACCATAGGACGGGCCTTCACCCCGGCTTTACCCCCGGTAACGACATTATATATAATATAATAGTAGTGAATCTCCTCTCTCCTCCGCGAGCGTTACTACGTGCCCGTTCTACACTCTGAGGACGGCAGCGGAGCGCCCACCATAGGACGGGCCTTCACCCCGGCTTTACCCCCGGTAACGACATTATATATAATATAATAGTAGTGAATCTCCTCTCTCCTCCGCGAGCGTTACTACGTGCCCGTTCTACACTCTGAGGACGGCAGCGGAGCGCCCACCATAGGACGGGCCTTCACCCCGGCTTTACCCCCGGTAACGACATTATATATAATATAATAGTAGTGAATCTCCTCTCTCCTCCGCGAGCGTTACTACGTGCCCGTTCTACACTCTGAGGACGGCAGCGGAGCGCCCACCATAGGACGGGCCTTCACCCCGGCTTTACCCCCGGTAACGACATTATATATAATATAATAGTAGTGAATCTCCTCTCTCCTCCGCGAGCGTTACTACGTGCCCGTTCTACACTCTGAGGACGGCAGCGGAGCGCCCACCATAGGACGGGCCTTCACCCCGGCTTTACCCCCGGTAACGACATTATATATAATATAATAGTAGTGAATCTCCTCTCTCCTCCGCGAGCGTTACTACGTGCCCGTTCTACACTCTGAGGACGGCAGCGGAGCGCCCACCATAGGACGGGCCTTCACCCCGGCTTTACCCCCGGTAACGACATTATATATAATATAATAGTAGTGAATCTCCTCTCTCCTCCGCGAGCGTTACTACGTGCCCGTTCTACACTCTGAGGACGGCAGCGGAGCGCCCACCATAGGACGGGCCTTCACCCCGGCTTTACCCCCGGTAACGACATTATATATAATATAATAGTAGTGAATCTCCTCTCTCCTCCGCGAGCGTTACTACGTGCCCGTTCTACACTCTGAGGACGGCAGCGGAGCGCCCACCATAGGACGGGCCTTCACCCCGGCTTTACCCCCGGTAACGACATTATATATAATATAATAATATTATATACAATCGTTTACAATAGGCTGATGAAACATATAATAAATGCCGCTTCCACCGCACTATTGAAAACCAACTAATGTTTTGGCTGGTAAACATGGTCTTCTATAGCTTAGAAGACTTCCTAGAACTACCAGAAACTAACTAATTTATTTATTTATTTATTTTAATGATGTGTCAACATATTATGCACTATGACAAGGATAAAATTACTTAAATGACTAAACTAAATACAAATGCTAATATAATTACAGACACATACAACATGCACTTATACGATAGACAACAAAGTTAAGTAAAAAAAAAAAATTACATTTACAATTTACATAATAATAAGAATTAATAAAATACAAAATAAAATAAGTTAAAATAAGTTAATTAATAAAACTAATTAATCAATAAATAAAATTTCACATTATAAAATATAGAGAATAATAATTTAATTATATGTAGGTACCATAATAATGTAAATAGATAATTTAATAATATACACTGGACAGCAAATAAACCGGGCCACCTGCTACCTCAAACTCTGAGTCGATTTTCTTAAAAAGTTTTAAACCTACAACTATCAAAATTATACCATTTAAAAGTGCGTTTCATAATGCTTATAATGATAGGAAATTCACCCAGATTATTTACCTAATTTAATGTTTTTTAAGGATTTTACAAAGGAGAGTCGATTTTCAGTCGTGTCAATCGTTAGTAACCATAAAATAAAAAATTAATAAAACCAAAAACAAAAGAAAATACGAACAAAAAGTTTTTGATCAGTATTAAGTATTCTGTTCCCTTGCTCGGATAACTGCCAGCATCCTCGGATTCATGGACTTCACGAGCCTGACGATGAAATCTTGAGGTACTGTATTCCATACCTTTTCAATAGTTTTTCGCAGCTCTGGAGCTTTGATGGAATAGGTACCCGGGCTCGAACCCAACGTTTTAGCTCATGCCAAAGGAGGGCTATTGGAATCAAGTCCGGGCTTCGAGCTGGCCAGTCCATTGTATGAATAGCGGCGTCATGTACATACGTGGTCACCACATGAGCAACGTGAAATCGTGCATTATCATGTATCAACTTCATATTCTGCCCGATATATACTGCGTAAGGTACCACATGGACCACATGGTCTTCTTGGCTTTCAGAAACGTAGTGATGAGAAGTTAATCCACGTGTATGACCCCATGGTTCGATGAAAACTAACGCTGAATATGCGGTTAACGACTTGCGACCCAAGCCATTACAGATCCTCCCCTATAAGCATAATTTTCCTCTATGAAACACTGAAAATAACATTCTCCAGAGCAATGTTATACTCTCTGACGTCTATCACTTCCATGTAGACTCACTCTGGTCTCACCAGTGAAGAGTACATTACCCCTCAACTCGACCGTTCAATCGCCATGATTTCGAGCAAATTTAAGTCGTGTTCGACGGTGGGCCACCGTTAATGCTGGGCCTGTAGCAGTTTTTTTTGGAAGCAGGTTCCAATCATAAAGTATCCTTCTGACGGTATACAAACTTATGACCACTTGGCGCTCGTCATGTAGACTTTGTTGGACTTGAACTGTGTTGAGGCGTAGATTTTGCATAACAGTAAAATGGGTATAATGATCAAATGCTGATGATTGTAGCTCTAGGCCAGCCCATTCTTGGTCGGCGATTAATGCTGCAGTCTTTAGGTATCGTCTGTAAACTCGTTGCACCGAAAATCTGCTAATTTCGAGTCTATGAGCGACTTCACGTTGCGCAATGCCTGCTTCAAGTAGAGTTTTAGCTTGAACTTACTTTTTCAGGTGTCGTACCCATTATTGGCCGAAAACTTTCAAAAAAATATACGCGTCTAACAAAACGATTGATAAACATTAAAGTAATTATAAAAAAATACCGAAACCCTCATTGTAGAAAAAAGTTACGCTAATCGCGAAGTCTAGTCAAAGCAGAGCAAATCGTTAGCATTGTCTTTGCTGCTTGATTACAATGCGAGTTGATGGTACTTTAAAATTATTGAATAATCATTTTGATCAGCATGAAACACACTTTCTGTAGGTATAATTATCATAGTTGTCAGATTTATACTTTTTGAGAAAATCGAATTCGAATTCGAAGTATCAGGTGGCCCGGTTTATTTGCTGTCCAGTGTATTAAATAGTATAAGAAACCTTTTATGACGTATCTTTACCAATAAAATCTAGTATCTTGTATCAATGTCAAGTAATTAAAGTATTTCCCCTTTCCAGGAGATAAACCCAAACCCCCTCAGTCCCCGCTACGAGATCCGCGCATACGCCGGCCCCATGGAGCCGCGCGACGCGGAGGACTTCCGCCGCAAGTGGAAGACGCCGCCCAGGCAGACAAGGGACAACTTCCGCCTCAATGAGATGACGAAGGGCTTCGAGAGAGTCGGCAGGTAAATTACAACTATACTTATTTATACCGGCATTTGCAAATAAAATTACTCGGGGTCAAAGGTAACATAAACGGGTTTTTCACGATTTTCAGCAAAACGGTAAGTTTTATCATAAGATTAGCTTAGACAAAAATATACATCAGATACATAATCTATATATATAAAAGAAAGTCGTGTTAGTGCCTTCACTTATAACTCGAGAACGGCTGAACGGATTTGCCTGAAAGTTGGCAGGGGGGGTAGTTTAGAGCCAGAAGGACATAGGATACTTTTTACTGGGGAAAAATCTAATACAATGCGGGCGAAGCCGCGGGCGGAAAGATAGTTATCTATAAAAATATCTGAATACTTTTTGTCCTAAGAGCCATTGTTTTTGAGATATAACGATTCAAAAAGTTGAAAGAGTTGTAATCAATTGCACAGTGAGTTGGTATAGGACACAGAACGACGCTACTTACTCCGGCGTACCTTAGTAGAAATTCTGCTATGCATTGTATTTTCAAGTCAATACATATTTCATTACCTAACCAATAAGCAAACCACTAGTTCTCTTTCGGCTTTTAATACTTTAAGTCTCAGTGTTTGATTCGTTTTGTTCCAGAAATCTCGCGGAACAAATGAAAGTCGGCTGGAAGGAATACTGGCCGTTTCTGGACACGTTCACCGACCTTCGCTCCGCTGAAGGCCTCAAACTACTCGAAGACTATCTCAAAAAGAAATACGAAAGTGCCTGGTCGCTCGCATTAAACGAATCCTGCGCACAAACCCTCAACACCCCCGACGATCTATCCCTATCTAGAATAAGCATGAACAATTCCCACCACAGCCAAGAAATACTCAGCCCGATCACAGAACTGTGTGTAGCGATGAAAACTTGCAAGTTAACGGACAGACCTATCCATTGGAGCAAAACTGATCCAATTAGACAGAGAATGTGTAGACAACCGAGCGTTAAAGTCATCAATGGAGATATAACACCACCGATGAATCACACAGTCAGCCAACTGTTATGCATAGAGAGAACCTGCCAAGTATTCGCTAAAAGGATATCAGATGCATTAACATTTTCACTCACCGCTGAAGCAGACGTAGCGAGCGATTCGCTGAAATCCGAAGCTAAACATCTACAACACACAATAGTCACATACATGGATGATGAACGATTCCACAAAATCGATTTCTCACTAATACACTCTCGATTAGCGCAATTAGTTGTTTACAAATTGAAACAGCAGACAACAGATGATGATGATATTAACAGTATAGTTGATATGCTTCAGAAGCTTCGTTGTCCTGATGAAGACTTCAGTTCTGATGATGAGAGGAGGATTTATAGAAATGAAGATGATAGAAGACGGGGTAGGAAAATGATCCGTGTCATAGATAGTCATGTGAAGTGTTTAGCTAGTTTTATAAGTGAGGAGTTATCGGATGTGATTAAGGGGCCGGCTAGTTCTGATGTCCAGTGTGCTAAGATTTGGGAAGGTGCTCATAAGTGCTGGTGTGATTGGAAGGTTGATGCATATGACAGGCTCAGTAAGAAGAACGCTTCGTTCAGGAAAAATAGATCTATTTTGTCGACGAGTCCGAAGAGTGAGAGCTTTATACGACGATTGACGTTTGATTATGATATTGGTGAGTTGTTTGTTGCATTAAATTATGTTCATGTGTTATAGCGATTTGACTCATTTATTTTCGTTATTCGCCAACATGAAAGTCAGTCCGCGAATCGTAAGATATATATTTAACGAGAACATTATTTAACGCGGACGGAGTCGCGGGGACCGCTAGTAAATAAATAAATAATAAGTTGTCTTGAAGAAATCGCTCTTAGCAATAAGGCCGCCCATTGTTGTGGGTTCTATATGTCTATAAATACATTTTAGTTCTAAGTATTATTATTATTCTAATGTTTATATAAACTATGCCACTACTTTACTTCTCTTCTAGTATTTGTTCCATGCCACGGTTGCCTGGAAGAAATCGCTCTAAGCGATAAGGCCGCCCATTGTTTCACTGTATTATTATGTTTATTTTAATGTGCTTTTTTTGTAATGTGGTGTAACAATAAAGTATTTGTATTGTATTACTAGCCGACCGCCAACAGCTTCGCTTGCTTTTTTTTCATAAAATATAGCCTATAACCTTCCTCGAAAAATGGACTATCCAACACTGAAAGATTTTTTTAAATCGGACCAGCGGGTCCTGAGATTAGCGCGTTCAAACAAACAAACAAACAATCAAACTCTTCGGCTTTATAATATTAGTATAGATTAGTATAGAGTATAGATTGTATTGTAACAGTAAAGAATGTTGTATTGTATTGTATTGTAGGTGACGGCGCGCAGCACGGCTCGGAGCGGCCCGTCTCCGTCAGCCTGAACTCCCCCGCCGGCGACTGCAGCGCCACCGTGTTCACTATCGACACTAACCGGTGCCAGGTTGTAGAGGCAGAGGTACTAAACAGACTTATTTGAACATGAAACGGGTAACATACCATGATTTAAATGTTTTTGAGTTTTCCGACATTTCGACACTGTTGCAAGCGCCATGTTCACGGACAAACTGATGACACCGGCGGCGGCGGGTAGGCAGACCGTTATTGACAAACGAAACGATCTACCCTCTTCCTGAGTCTTTTATTGCGAGTTTGATTGTCACTGTCACTGTTATCACCTGTTTAATGCTTGGTTTACACGGGCTTCGTAGCTAAGCGCTTAGTACTTGTCACTATACTAAGCCTCAATATGACAAGTGAAAAGTAACCGTTTACACGTTGGAGCCAGTAGAAGTAATTAGTGACCAGACATTCGAAATGGAACGACGCCGCCTGATTTTGCGCCGTGTGTTTTGTCTTGTCACTAACTAACTTGTCGAGCTGTTTACATGCGGTCAGCAAGCGACAAGTGCTTAGTAAATCGTGGTGGGGGTATCGACTTGTCGCTTACTAACAACAAGTAAATAGAATCTATTTCTATTCACTTGCACTATTCACAAACACTAATACTAAGCACTAATCAGCGTGTTTACACACGAGAAATTAGTATTAGTGACAAGTACTAAGCGCTTAGCTACGAAGCCCGTGTAAACCAGGCACCATTCTCACGTTTAAGTTAACATGGCGCTTGCAACAGTGTCAAAATATCGGAAAACTCAAAAACATTTAAATCATGGTATGTTACCCGTTTCATGTTCAAATATAGTTAAAAACCATGAGTGTTTAAAAAGTTATATAACCGACCCTCTTAACTGACTTCCATCATCACCTCTGCAAATGTTGATTACTAGGCGCAAATACCGAAACTAGTGAACATTTATTTGATTGTTTCCAGATATCTGACGATGAATCGGTGGCGTCGGTTCCGAGCGAGGATGACTTTAGGACCGCGTCCGAACACTCTGACAGCGATGTGGATGACATGCAGGACGCGAGCGATCGAGCGACTGCTGAACCTTTCATATACGGGTATGGACGTAATGTAACATGGCATTCGGGTAACTTCACTCAAGAACATCATCATTAACATGGCATTTTTGTTCATTTTCATAACTCTTAACTTAGATAATTTCACTCAAAATCAGCATCATCGTATTATTAACATTTATCGAGTGTCAAAGTAAATAAAATAGAGAAACCGTAATATGATAATCTGCTATAATACATTTTCATCGTCATCACCCTTATTTACGTTCCCATTGCTTGGTGGAAACAGGGCCTTCTCTTGTCGAAAGAGATTGCCTTAATTCACTGCCGAAAAACTTTGCCTTTTTTCTTGCCGAAAGACATTTCCACACCCAGAGGCAGACGGCAGAATTAAAATCAGTTGTTTTCAATCAAAATAAGTCTAGGAAATTTTATTTATGTCATAGTGCATAACCTGTTGACACATCATAATAAATAAATAAATGAACAGGGAGGAGCCTTCAAAGATGGACCGGCTCGTATACGATGCGATCGCAGACAACGCCATCTGTCGGCTCGCACACCCCAACATCTACCGGTGGCGGCACACCGTCGCGCTATACACGCCGGACGAAAGGGAAAAGTATGTATTAACTTACCCTGTTCATCATTGTATCAGCCGTCGGACGTCCACTGCTGGACATAGGACAATGAATTCCAGTCGTTTCGGTCGGATGCGACTTGCATCCACCGTGAACCAGCTAACTTTACCAACTCATCCGTCCATCTGGTATGTAGACGCCAAACTTATATATGTTGGTGCAAACACTTCAGGGTCAACAAACAACTGCTACAAGAATAACATCAAGAGAAAACTATTTGTTTGATCATAATCACATTTATGTACATTCATTACCGTTATTTATCATCGGTTTATTTATTTGGGAAAAAAAAACAATTCGACCATCAGCCTATTTGTAGGTCGTCCTAACGCTTTGCATAAATACGACCTCAGCTTCAGTTATTTTAATTTTTGCTCGTGTCGGTCGGAAGTAAAACAACTTCAAATCAATCAAATCGAATCAAAATTTTCTTTCCCGTCCCGAGGCGAGAATCGAACAGCGTAACACGCATGCTCGTCATCGCTCACATCTCCACAACGTTGTCATAGAACAAAAAGTAAAAACGAACACAAAATATTTATTTAAAAAAAAACGAGAATTACTCACGTATTAACTGCCTTAGTAAAACGAGAATTACTCACGTATTAACTTCCTTAGTAAAGCGAGAATTACTCACGTATTAACTTCCTTAGTAAAACGAGAATTACTCACGTATTAACTGCCTTACTAAAACGAGAATTACTCACGTATTAACTTCCTTAGTAAAACGAGAATTACTCACGTATTAACTTCCTTAGTAAAACGAGAATTACTCACGTATTAACTGCCTTAGTAAAACAAGAATTACTCACGTATTAACTGCCTTAGTAAAACGAGAATTACTCACGTATTAACTGCCTTAGTAAAACAAGAATTACTCACGTATTAACTGCCTTAGTAAAACGAGAATTACTCACGTATTAACTGCCTTAGTAAAACGAGAATTACTCACGTATTAACTGCCTTAGTAAAACAAGAATTACTCACGTATTAACTGCCTTAGTAAAACGAGAATTACTCACGTATTAACTGCCTTAGTAAAACGAGAATTACTCACGTATTAACTGCCTTAGTAAAACGAGAATTACTCACGTATTAACTTCCTTAGTTAAACTCCTTGTCCTCCTAGTTTCCTTATAGACTAAGAGCCTGTGATGGCCAGACCTTCCTTTAATTCTGAAGCGTGAAAATTCTTTCATGTGTATGTCTAACACAGGTAAGAATAACCCCCAAACATGAAACCTGGATCGCGGTTCCTTTGGGAGATAACAGGTAAAAAGTTGTTTTAGGAAGGTCTGGCCATCACGGGCTCTTAGTATATTAGTGTAACTCACGAAAATTTTGAAAGTGGAACACAACTATTTCCAGATGGATACCAGCCCTGCCTTCATCAGACTCGTCCTGCACGACGTTGAATGTATCCCTCCTCCAAACGCCGCGCGCACACAGCGTGCGACGTCTGGCCTCCCCCGCGCTCTCCTCCACGCCAAACAAGGACAACGAGAGAACTGTCACTTTACAGGTATGTACAGACAGAAACATTAATTGGTATAAGCCGCGCACTTAAAGAATTGATCTATAAATGGCGTCCGCTCGCATGCGTTCTCGCTCACTCTCTATCGCTGTCTATACTTTTATCCTTGTTATGCCAATCGTAACATACGTACCCGCCGCCATTTTCAAATCAATTTTTTATCTGCGCGGGTTATATCCCCCCCAAATAGCCAATGTTTACCAAACACAAATTCTAAAGCAAAAATCGTATCATCAAAGCGGGAATCTAACCAGGCATCTATTCGCTCACACGCCGAGTAACGACTGCACCAACCAACTAAACCAATGAACTGACAGAAGCATTAACTACAGACATCTAATTTGGTACTTGAAACACACCGCCTGAAGGTGTCTCCGTCTAGGTGACATACGAGACACCAGCTCCGATGAAAACTGGTGTGCTATTACACAGATTAAAGCCTCGAGTGACAGGACACACTGCACGCGCACGTCACGTTACGCAAGCAGTGTGTCCTGTCACATATATTCCCATACATTACAACTCAACGGTACGCCATCGAGGCTTTAAGCCTCGAGCAGACCGGATGCGTATACGTACACGTAAGCGTAGACGTGCACGTACCACTGAGTTGTAATGTATGGGAATGTATGAGACAGGACACACTGCACGCCTACACATTACGTGCACGTCTTCGCTTACGTGTACGTATACGCATCCGGTCTGCTCGAGGCTCGAGCCTCCAGCACACCGGATGCGTATACGTACACGTAAGCGTAGACGTGCACGTACCATTGAGTTGTAATGTATGGGAATGTATGTGACAGGACACACTGCACGCGCACGTCACGTTACGCAAGCGGTGTGTCCTGTCTAATACATTCCCATACATTACAACTCAGTGGTACGTGCACGTCTACGCTTACGTGTACGTATACGCATCCGGTGTGCTGAAGGCTTTATGCACAACATCTTCTTCTTTTATTTTTGGCGAACGTGACTGGCCATTGGGGTCATTGGCCGTCAACCGTCAATGTCAAGTCAAGGGAATTTCATGACAAAAATATGCACAACATCTCTGACAGTTTAACTATGTTTAGCTTATGTCACTCATTGTCACCCTAATCATCATATTTACCTATTTATTTTTTTAGGAACTTTTATTTGAATTGTATTTTTTTGTGTAGGTTTCAAACTGGCTTCGGGTCACAGGCCCTAACTCGCCGCGATCGTCCGTCGCTTCTAAGAGCATGAACCACAACGTTAGCCTCGGCTATTAACGAGTATATGTAGTTATAAAAGAAGTCTTTATTATACGACCTTTTCTTTAAAAGAGAAGTACTAAATTTTACGAGTACATATTTTATATGTATTTTTAAGGTGTTTTGACCGAATTTCGACCACAAAAGTAAGCTTGTGAATTGGCAAAGGCGGTCGATGAAACTTATTGATTTGATTTAAATAGAAATATGATCGATCTATATTTTGTTGTAAAATATAACTTTATACTCAGAATGCGTTTTAAAACATTTATATGAGTAGGTTTACTTTGTGGTCAAAATATAATATTATATTAGAGTAATGTTACTTTATCTGTGAAATGTTAAATTTTGTCTAATATTTTAGTATTTAATATAAAATTACCTTTCGATTAGATGATATTTCATCTCAAATTTAACGAAAGTATGTATAATTTGACTATAGTCGACATCTCATTTAAATGTATATTGTTTTGTCCCAATATTATAAATGTGTTTTCTCAGTTATGTAAAATTTGGTAATGTATGTTTTGTATTAATTATGTAGCATTATTTATAACATTTTTGTTGTGTTCGTGGCTTAGTACTATAATTAGGTGCATTATATGAACCATATTTGACGTGACCTTAAAATAACTAAGGCATGAGTGATAAATTCCTACTTAACAATAAAAAATCTCTTTATTTTTATAAGCATTGAAAAGAAAATTAAAACTGACAACACGACGAATTATTACTAAACCTTTGACATTATTTTTCGTAAAATAGAAGTTGGTGTCGCTTTTATAGCACATTTAAATTGGATTTGATCTGATTTTCTATAGGTATGTAACTAATATTTTTCACATTATATTTACTACCAATTCCATAAGCAGCTCTTTCAAAAAGATACCGTTATTCTTAGACCCCTCGCTAACTACAGACTTTCTATCGGCCGATATTTTGGTCGGGTTGGGCTGTTAGCGCGCACACTACGCCAACTAAACAGTTGGGTTGGTGGTGAGTGCGCAAACTAGGCAACAGTCGGCCGACGATATTCAGTTTTTAAGCTACCTGTTGAAGAGAGCTGTCTCATAATGGAAGTTTCTCGTAGTAAAATATTGTCCAGAAATATTATAATTGCTCTCATACAACGGAGGAGAAAAATCAAGAAGAGAGTCTGAGAGTATTGTGTGCATCCCATCTACAGTACTAGATTATTAAATGGAAAATTTTACACGATGCATTCAAAATTACTAGATTACCCGAAAATTAAAATTAGATTACGTTTACAACGAGCGATTGAGTAGAATTGGACATAATGAAAGAATGCACGACCTTCCGGCTCCAAAACTCGGAGAGAAGTGAACCATCGGCCGACTAAACAATCGGTCAGTGTGCGCGCTTGCAAGGAGCTCCATACTAATATAGCAGTCGGCCGATAGTTTGATCATCTTTCAGTTTGATCGCAGTTGAGTAGCCTATCAAACTTATTTATCGGCCGATACCAAATCGTTGTAGTATGCGGACTTGCATACATCTTCATACTGATTATAAGCCCGACCAAACTATCGGCCGATAGAAAGTCTGCAGTTTGCGAGGGGTCTTAATCTTTCCATTTTTATGTATATTTCTCAATTCGTAAATATTCAATTGCAGTTCGCGCGGTAATAAATGTATTCGTGTTCGCGCAAAAAAAAATTATATATAATTATTTTGGACCAAGAGCCTGTGATGGCCAGACCTTCCTTTAATTCACAAGCGTGAAAATTCTTTCATGTGTATGTCTAACATAGGTAAGAATAACCCCCAAACATGAAACCTGGATCGCGGTTCCTTTGGGAGATAACAACCTTTTACCTGTTATCTCCCAAAGGAACCACGATCCAGGTTTCATGTTTGGGGGTTATTCTTACCTATGTTAGACATACACATGAAAGAATTTTCACGCTTGTGAATTAAAGGAAGGTCTGGCCAGACCGGGCTCTTAGTATAGACTAATAACCTGTGATTATTTTAGGTTATTATATTAATTACAATTTAAGTTGTGGGTTCACGTGGTTCACATTAAATATGTTTACGCGAACTGCTGCAAATACGATTTATCTATGATAGTATATACTATGTTTTCTTATGTCTCCTTCAATAGAAAAATATTACCTATATGATATCTGCCATTTCTCATTGCATTAGATTGTGTTCTAAACCTGTGTTTTCATGTTATCACTGCATTTTTTGTTTCACATTTAAGTTAATATTAAAAAGACAATAAAACGAATCTGCGTTTAGCATTTATAGAAATACTTCACTTATCGTCATGTCGATTGCCAAATGTGGTAGGTGATATAACATTTGTACTTTTATAAAGAGTAAAAAGATATGTATGTTTTTATAATGTTTTAATTCACATAGACATAAAAATAAATTATGACGTATAATCTTGTATTTTATTTACAATTTATGAGTCCCAAAAGTTTTCGTCGTCCGTCGTTTTATTGATAGGTGTGGGTAAATCGTAGTCGGATTTAGTATTGTAGTTATCGACATCGGCTGAGAAATCGTCGGGGTAATCTAGATCGTTTTTCGGGTAATCTAAATCGTTTTTTTCTATGCTTATAGTGTTTTCTGAGTCGTGAGAAGCTTGTGGCTTAGATAGTCCACTTGACTGGTCTTCATCAGTATCCTCGTGGTAAATAGCTACAACATCGTCCGTCGTCATTTTAGATCTGTTAGAACTTTTACGTTCGCTTCTGCGAGTCGACGATGAATTCTGCAAGTCTTTGGGTGATAGTGAGATGTTTCTTATTTTGCTGCTAATGCTGTCTTTTCTACTTGATTTAGGGCTGGGTGATCTAGAATCTCTTTTAGAATTGTTCGGTTCTATCCTTTCTGGTAATGGTTCTTTTGTGGGTGATATGGATTGGATTGTTGATGGTCTTTCACTCCTTTTTGGGCTCACAACTATACACATTTCTGTTGTAGCTTCCACTTCTGATGTAAACCCGTCATCTACATTTTGAACGGAGCTTTCCACGATCACCATAACATCTTGTGAGGGCGATTCTGTAACTTTGACTTCATTAATTTGATTCATGTTTTGCACTTCGATTTTCAGTAAATTCCGCGTCTTAGATTTATTTCTATTTTCGTCAGAATTGCCTAGTTTTTGCAGATTTGTAATCGTTATTTCCTCCAAATTATCTCTCTCGTTGCGTTCTAAGTTTTCGATGATATCTTGTACAGGAACGTTGTAAATTTTGCCAATGTTTTGTTTCAACAATTCCAATTGTTGTTGATCGTTCTTAGCGAGTCTTACTTGTTCCTTTCTGGTACTTTTTGAATCGTTTCCTTCTGTATCGGGTGAGTTTTGTCGCGGACATGCGCCAATTCTTTCCTCTGTTCTTTGGTAGTATTTTCTAAAAGCTGATAACGGTTGATCGACGTAATTCTCAAGCTTCTTACTGTCTTGAGAGAATGCTTTGGGTATGGGAGATATTTTGGAAGCCGCGGTGTTTTTGTTTGTGAAGTGGCCGAAACAGTTTTGGTATTCTTGTATACATTTGTCGTAGCGAGTATGTGAAGTGGAGTCTAATCGATATGTGCTGGAATTGCCACATTTTGCACCTGGAAGAATGAGTAATAAGAATTAGAATGGTTTTACTGATATGACCATTACACTATTCGCTGTAGCGAAGTGTAATCTATAGTAATAATAACTAGCGCACAATGTATTTTACATTTCTATGAAGCTAATTTAAGAATCTTAGTGGCTTAGTTAGAAGTGAGTGTCCCGCCGTGGTCCGTTTCCTCTCAGCTCGCGGTTTTCGTGACACTGACTGACTTCTTGCGGGACACTGATTTCTGATAAAAAGACTGCTCTTGTCGTGGTCGAAACGTCGAGAGTTGTTTAACTCCTGTGTAAATACGTGAGTATTTCCCGTTGTTATAAAATGAACACTTTATATCTTTAACTATAAAAACTGACGTGGTTTGATAGATTCATAATGAACGGTTGATCAAAAGTCAATGTAAATAAGTGCTTGTCCAGGAAGGGCGAAAACGCCGCGTATTCATACGCGCGTCGTCGAGGTACTAGACATCAATACATCGCGTCCACAAGCATCGCGCGTATTCAAAATACGCGCGTAAATCGCGTGCACTACGCTAGACTCTCGACTCGCGTGTTATGCGCGCGAGTCGAGATACTAGGGACGCCTTGTTGCGTCCAGCTAACGCGCGTACTCTAGAGCGAGTGCACGTATCGAGGGATATGGAGAGCCAACATTTTGACACGGAAACGCGCGTTGGTACGCTCCTTGTGGACGCGCGTATGAATACGCGGCGTTTTCGCCCTTCCTGGACAAGCACTAAGGTTCGTGTATTGCCCGTTACTTACGTATTTCTCCCGAGTCGGCCCGTATCTCGTTCGCGGCCTCGCTCCGCCTCCGCTCGTCCTGCCGGCGCCGGAAGGTGAGGTATGACTGTTCCACGGCGTCCGCCTCTATCTCCAGCTTGCGCAGGCGCAGCCGAGCCGCGCGGAGCACGCCGCCCGCGTCACGGGGGACAGGGGGGGCAGGGCTGACAATGAAACGAATATGATTGAAATTTTATGTTACACTAGCCGACCGCCAACAGCTTCGCTTGCTTTTTTTCATAAAATATAGCCTATAACCTTCCTCAATAAATGGACTATCCAACACTGAAAGATTATTTAAATCGGACCAGCGGTTCCTGAGATTAGCGCGTTCAAACAAACAAACAATCAAACTCTTCAGCTTTATAATATTAATATAGATTGATCAAGTATTCTCATTTCTATTTGTCTCTTTTTGTGTTTGTTTTATTCATGTGTTTTGTACAATAAAGTGTTTTTGTATTGTATTGTTTTTGTAGAGTACTGATTAATACATGGCCCACCCTGTATAACACCCAGACTGTCCCAGAACCCGAAATTTTCATTCAGAACAAATTGTTATTCCGAGGCGGGAATCGAACCCGCACGCAACTTGCGTCGCAGGCGGACCTTCGCCCGCTACGCCACAGAGGTCGTCTTTGTATTTATTGTATGCTTATATTTCTTACCTATTAATCTTCTCCTTCGCGTCTGCAATCGAATGTGGACTGGGATCTCTACTCTTCTGGTATCCATCAAAACGAGTCTCATAATTAACCGCACGCACTTGACACGACTCTAGACGACTTCGATACCGTTCTGGTGAGTTCTGGTATCGTTCTGGTACATTTTGATACGGTTTTGGTGACGTTTGTTGTCTGTCGGGTAGATTTAGATGTTCTGGTGTCGCCTGGTGCATTTCCGATTGAATTTGATATTCTGGAAACTTTTGATAAGGCTCTGGACGATTTTGATAGCGTTCTGGGGACGGCTGATACCGTTCTGGTATATTTTGATACGGTTTTGGTGGCATCGGTTGTCTCTCTAGTAGATTTTGACATTCTGATGTCGTTTTGAGTATTTCCGATTGATTGTGATATTGTTCTAAGCGATTTCGATACCGTTCTGGTGACATCTGGTATCGTTCTGGTCTACTTTGATACGTTTTTTGTCTCTCTGGTCGTTCTTGATACTCTGGTGTACTCTGACCCATGTGTGATCGATTTTGATAGCGTTCTGGGGAATCCTTGTACCGTTCTGGTCCATATTGATACGGTATTGGTGACGATTGTCGTCTCTCTGGTC
Organism: Chloroclystis v-ata; assembly: GCA_963691955.1. Classification (NCBI taxonomy): domain Eukaryota; kingdom Metazoa; phylum Arthropoda; class Insecta; order Lepidoptera; family Geometridae; genus Chloroclystis; species Chloroclystis v-ata. The sequence goes on along the minus strand of OY829909.1, from coordinate 3,295,358 downwards.
GATTTTGACATTCTGATGTCGTTGGGCGTATTTCAGATTGATTTTGATACGGTTCTGGACGATTTTGATAGCGTTCTGGTGATACCTGGTACCGTTCTGGTGCATTTTGATACGATTTTGGTGAAGATTGTTGCCTCTGTGGTCGATTTTGATATTCTGGTGTTGTCTGGCGTAATTCCGATCGATTTTGATATGGTTCTGGTAGATTTTGATACGATGGTGACGGCCGGTGTTGTTCTGAGGGATTTTTATACTGTTTTTTACTTTTTGGTTGTTTAGTAGATCTATCTTGTCTTTGCCCTGTTTGAGGTTCCCTTGTTCTATGTGTATCTAGGTGTACTTCATTCTGTTTTGGTGGTATATAGTCTTTTGAATTGGGTTTCAATTGTTTCGGATATTGTTCTGCGGTCGATTGGTATACTCTTGAGGTGGTTTGGTGCGGTTCTCTTCTTGACTTATAAGGTTCTGGTTCGTGGGTGTCTTGCACTGGTATTTGGGTGGAATCTGCGTGTCTTAGGTTAGCACCTTGGTTACTTGGATCTGAGGTTTGGTGTGTGTTGGTGTTAATATCGGGGTCTCTACTGACACTTTGCTCGGGGGATTCTGTTAAAAAAGTTTTTATATTAATAAGCTGAATATAGGAATTCCTCAAGCTGCCAAAAGTCTTGGACTCTAATTCCGAAGTTCGTGGGTTCAAACCACGCCGCGCAACTCAAGATTCAACATCTTATTTTCTTTTTAAATCACGTGCTCTGACGGTGAAGGAAAACATCGTGATGAAATCGGCAATCGGCAATCGGCATTCTGTTCACGTGACATTGACTAACCCGCTCTTGGCCAGCTTGTCATCTCTATCGTCAGTCTCAGTGTCCCAGCAGTGGGAACGTAAATAATGGTGATAACACACCACAAAAACAGAAACATACAGTACAAACTTAAGACTAAAACTTTTGGAGTACAATGGGCGGCCTTATCGCTGTGAGCGATTTCTTCCAGGCAACCTATTATTATGTGTGTTACCTTCGTCATCAGTCCGTCTGAGTTCGATGTCCAGCGAGCGAAGTAGTTCCGTCCAAGTGATGGAGCGACTTTTGGACTCGCGCAGTATATTTCGTTGCATCAACCGCTCGCGTAGGACAACGCCTTTATAACAAAAAACATTAAGTTTATAAATAAATAAAATGTCTTTCTTGATTGATGATGTAATATCTTGTAATATTTCCCATACCATTTTATAATAATAACAAACAAACTCCATGACCGACCCTTACAGATTTATTATTAGTATAAATAACGTACCTATCTTTTCCCTGATATTCCGTTGCAGGGCAGAGTTTGGGCGACTTTTAGAGATACCAAGAGACACGTCAATTTTCGGCGACACGCGCCGACGCAATGCACGCCATTGATTTATTAAATATCTGGAATAAATTAATACATTATTACATACATATATAACACCCAGACACTCGGGACAAATATCAGCAGATCGTGAAAGAAAATGCGGGCGAAGGTCCGCCTGCGACGCAAGAGGTTGCGGGTTCGATTCCCGCCTCGTTAAAACTATTTGTATAACCTGCAAATATTTGTTCCAGGTGACTGGGTGTTATATATGTATAATAAAAAAATATCACATATACATTATCACCCGTAACACAAGCTTAGAGCTTACCACGGGGCTAGATGTCGCTGTGTGGATTGTCCAGCAATATTTATTTATTTATATTTATCTACATGTCGTGTGATACCGTCTGTTGTCGGTGCGCGTGCCCACGACCCCCACGAAGGGGATGGAGTCTCCGGGCAGCAACACGGAGGACCGCGCGCCGATGAGGCACAACTGCTCGCCCGCGCCCTTCCGCCAACCGACGCTGAAGTTGTTCATGCTACCTGCATCTAATCTACAGAAAAAAAACATCTTATTAACTAAGAAAGTAGTTACAAAAAGGTACCTATTCAAATAAACAATATTCCAAACAATTTACGTTACTTAAACTTATAATTAGTCTTATATTTAGACTGGTAGGTACGACCATAGACGAAAATTTCGTCTATGGTATAACCCCCGCAATTAAAACTGGTATCTGTAAATGGCGGCGGGTAGAAATGGTACGGTTGGCAAAACAAGTTCTCAAACAGGCCGGCGTCACGACGAATTTCCCATACAAACGTAATACCAAAATTATTTGTAATTCGAGCATATTTCCACGGTATTATTGTATTATCATTATTTAAATAGTATTTTTATCTACAGAGTTTTTTTTACAATATACTTATTTTAAATGAAATTATTTTTTTAGTAAAGTAAAGTAAAGGCGTCGGCGCTTTTATAACGTCCTCAATGTGATCATTCATACGAACGCTTTTAAATCACTTTCGTCTCGTCCCTCGCTTAAGAAAGCCGTGGGAATGTTTTCTGCTAAATAACTAGCTATAGCGATTTGTGTTGCTAGAAGAAGAAGAAAGAAAAAAAGGGCATTCTGGGTACATCCTCTGAATGAACAGAGATACTTAAAATAACAGTTTGTGACACTGTACGAAGATTTGAGGCAATATCCCTGTAAATTCTGTAATTATTTTCGAATGAGTATACAAGATTTGACGAATTATTGGAAATAGTGGGGCCTCAAATAATTTCTACGAATACTCATCGTACTAATCGCAGCGCCGGCGTTTTTTTTAACGCTCGTGTGAATAATAATAAAAAGTTTCATACGGCCTATTCCCAGCACTCTGCGTTGAAAATGCAACACTGCTCGATAAAAAAGCGTCGCGTTCTAAAATCGCCGACGTGTGCCCGACGTGCGCCGACACGTCCAAGTACGTGTTCACATAATATAGAGCGTTCAAATAGAACATATATTATGTTCTATTTGAACGCTTTTTTAACGGACGTTAAAAAAGCTCTCGTGCGAATTAGGCCTGACTGACTATTTTTTTGTAGCGCGTACTTCACTGTGTGAGTATAGACAGCGATAGAGAGTGAGCGAGAACGCATGTGAGTGGACGCCATTTATAAAAAGCTTTTTTATGTGCGGGGCTTATACGACTAAAGTTTTACAGTGGCCCCACACTAGGCTCATGGCCCGTGACGTGGGTACCTGGGTATATGATAAAACAGATAATTGCTAAATTATTTTTTTCTATAAAATAAATAAATAAATATTACTGAACAATTCACACAGCGACATCTAGCTTCGTTATTTATTATTATTATTACTTCTATGCCCTAACACTATAACTTCGAGCGGGACAACACTATCTAGTGCTACAGAAATACGACCGCTTCGCTGGAAGGTTTGCGAAGTAAGAGAGCTCGTCAACTACTTATATCGTTTCTGCTTGTTCATTTGAAGAATCACACCTTACACTTTCACTATTAGAAACCAATAAAATTCTAAGACATTTTAAGACTTTATGGAGAACCATTTTATATGTGTTTACATATACAGTTCCGGTACACAAATTTAACCTAAAAAATAATCAGTAACTACTGAATAAATGCCAAAAAAAAAACTACCCAATGTTATTGCCACCATAAAACTACCGCTACCGACCGTGTGATTGGAATTAGATGATTATTTCTTGTTTGAAATGTGGTACTTTCCATGTGATCATTTTAATTTGGCCCAGTTCTGAGAATAACATCGATGTGAAAACCATATAAGTCTTACATTTTGATGCAGTTTTGCAGTCAATTTTACATTTATTTGTTTTCTATTTACCTTTCTGCGCGTACATCAAAAGGCCGTAAGTTAACGGGCGCCGTCCTCGCTCGTGGTACACTCCTACCCTCTGGTGGATCCGTGGTGCATCCCCGTGGGGGGGTTGGTGGACTCGCACCGAAGGGAGGGATGGGTCGAGATTGCCCCGCGGATGCTGTGATTTCAGACTGGGTTTGTTGGTGATGGTTGTCTGTTTGTTCGCGTTGCTGAAATTAGAAATACAATAAAGATTATTATTGTCACGGTTGCTTGGAAGAAATGGCTCTTAGCGATAAGGCCACCCATTGTTTCACTGTATTGTGTAATGAACAATAATGAATGTTGTATTTGTATTGTTTTCACTTATTAAAGAGTACATACGAGAGCAACTAAACTATTTATGTAATTTGCTACTTAGGTATTCTAACAAATTATTTTTGTTGCCTATAACAAAAATGTATAGCTTAAATAATTTTCTTTTCCTTGTCCATATCATGTTATGTTTTGTTATTAATGGTGTGCAATAAAGTAATTCTATCTATCTATGTTGCCTGGAAGAGATCGCTCGTTAGCGATAAGGCCGCCCGCCCGCCTTATCGCTAACGAGCGATCTCTTGCAGGCAACATTGTACGTGTCTCTTCCTGTGTTTTATTCATGTTTTGTTTTTGGTGTACAGTACAATAAAGTGTTTTTGTATTGTGTTGTATGTTCATTTGTGTATCTGAATATACTTACCGGAATAACATTAACATTCTTAGATTTACTGAGATCATTGATCAGTCTGTCTCGCTCCCTCCCGTTGTTAAGCACCGCGGTCACGTGACCGGACGTGACTCCTATATATCTGTGTTTTTGGTGTACAATAAAGTGTTTTTGTATTGTATTGTATGTTCATTTGTGTATCTATACTAATATTATAAAGAGGAAAGATTTGTTTGTTTGTAATGAATAGGCTCCGAAACTACTGGACCGATTTCAAAAATTCTTTCACATTTGGAAAGCTACATTATCCCCGAGTAACATAGGCTATAATATAGCAAAGAAAATTGCGGAAAAGTGTAAAACGCGGGCGAAGCCGCAGGGCGGAAAGCTAGTCTGAAATATACTTACCGGAATAACATTAACATTCTTAGATTTACTAAGGTCATTGATCAGTCTGTCTCGCTCCCTCCCGTTGTTAAGCATAGCGGTCACGTGACTGGACGTGACTCCTATATCTGTGTTCGTACTTCGCTCGCTCACGCAAATCGGTCCAAGCTTGCTTGACTCTATGTATTTCTTTACGATCGCTAGTTCAGCGCGTAGGTCGTGGTAAGTTGTGTTTTCGTTTTCTGTAAAGGTTTGTTTATTTTTTGGTTATTATTTATTAGAATGAGATCACAACATAACAGTAATATTACCAATACGTTATGTCTATTTAAATATAACTTATTCACCAACTAACCTAAACACAAGGTGTTTTATTATTATTATTTTATTATAGACGAGCAGCTTAGATGCTGATGTGTCTATGTCACAGTGTTGGAAGGTACAGTCATTGTTTATTTCTTGTGATCTGTAGTTTATTTGTATGATATTTAAATCTATGTGTAAAAGGCTTCAAATATTTGTCGAAATAAAAATTGCCTCATACTGCTACCATCATAAACCACACCAAGGTCCACGTCTGGGCATGGGTCTGACCAAAATAATCTATTCTTGGTCTTGGGAGATTTGGTATAATCACCACACGTACCTTACTAGTTACCTTACACTTACTATTATAGGAGTTCATTTTGTACAATGGGAATTACTCACGTATTTACATAGGAGTTAAACAACTCTCGACGTTTCGACCACAACAAGAGCAGTCTTTATCAGGAGGAGTGAGCGTCCCGCCGTGCCCCGTCGGCGAGAGTTGTTTAACTCCTATGTAAATACGTGAGTAATTCCCGTTGTACAAAATGAATAGTATAACTCACGAAAATTTTGAAAGTGAAATATTATATGAGTGTTGGAAATCGCTGTAAGTTGGTTACACTGAAAGACGCCACTGCCGTTTTTTTTGTACATAAATTAGTTTAACGACAACCACGGTAAGAGATAGGATATTACTATTTCTAGGCCAGATCCGCAGATCATATTCATAACCACACGGCGTCATATGCCAAATAAACAGCGTATTCTTTGTTAAAAAAGTAGTAGTAAATTTTTGGAATTTACTACTACTATAAATGTCCAATAACTTTAAAAGGTACTGAACTGACCATTAACTTTATCCGTATTTTTCTTATACAGCTCCAATTGCGCTCGTTCTCTACTAATGCTGTCCCTCTCCCTCCTCATGTCCTGCAGTTGCGCGTCCAACGCGGCGAGCTCGGACGATATCTGCTGTCTCATTTCTTCTCCGCGCGTGCGCAGAACGTCCTCTGCTGACGCCAACTGCGCCTTTAGACTATCCTCCTGGAAAGGAATATTATTTTGTTAATTTATTTACTTAATTTTAAAAATTTCCACATTTAAACACTGTGATGATAAGACGTGTCGAAAAACTCATAAATACCACAAAACGCCATCGACTGCGAAAATGCACTTATAAAAACACCATATAAAATCGATTTTCATGCATAAAATATTCCGATACTTTTACTTTTCGGGTTTAATTTGCCTTTACATAAAAAAAAGAATATATAAATTTAATGCAACTATGTAGGTGCACCGCCACTCCAGCATTTAATAGTTCCTATCCATCCAAAGGTTGCCTGGAAGAGATCGCTTTTAGCGATAAGGCCGCCAATTGTAGACTAGCTTCCGCTCGCGGCTTCGTCCGCGTGGAAATAAAAAGTAGCCTATGTTCTTTCTCAGGGTCTAAAGACTGTATGTGCCAAATTTCATCAAAATCGGTTGAGAGGTTTAGAGCCCCCGCAAACCACAGACTTTCTATTGGCCGATAGTTTGGTCGGGCTGATATTTGGACCAAACTATCGGCCGATAGAAAGTCTGTAGTTTGCGGGGGCTCTTAAGCGGGAAAGCGTAACAGACAGAGTTACTTTCGCATTTATAATATTAGTATTTATTAGTACCTTGAGCTCTAATCGCTGTGTCTCGTGTTGCACGTCGTGCATGGCGCGCGTCATGTGCACGTGCTGCGCGCGCAGGGCACGCGCCAGGCCCCACAGAGGTCACATATACCTTGAGCTCTAATCGCTGTGTCTCGTGTTGCACGTCGTGCATGGCGCGCGTCATGTGCACGTGCTGCGCGCGCAGGGCACGCGCCAGGCTCCATAGAAATCGCTTCTTCTGATCCACGTTGTCTTGCAGCTCGGTTTCACGGAGCTTGAACGACTCTTCCATCTTGTGAATAGAAGTGGAGATTTACAATACAATACAATACAAAAACACTTTATTGCACACCAAAAATACAAATAATAACATGAAAAAAAGACACGTACAATGGACGGCCTTATCGCTAAAAAGCGATCTCTTCCAGGCAACCTTTGGATGGAAAAGAGAGATGATATATAAATAAGACAGGGGTGTACTAATACACCCCTGTCTTAATTAGATTTAGATTTAAAACCTAATCTCACCACCCTCTGTTTGTTAGTTTAACAGTCCATCAATATACGCAAAATGTCTGTCATTAAACATAACGGGATGTGAAACTAACAAACAGAGAGTGGTGATATTAGGTCTTAGACCTAATTTCACCACCCTCTGTTCGTTAGTTTAACGTCCCATTAAGTAAACAGTCCATCAATATACGTAAAATGTCCGTCATTAAACATAACGGGGTGTTAAACTAAAACAGTGGTGAAATTAGGTCATTAGTCAAATAATCAATTTATTGGTGAAAATATTTTACACGTCAAATAAAATAAAATAAAATAAATTGAATTGAAATAATACAAATAATAATCATAATAAATGTCAAATAGTTACTGAATAATAAAAGTCAACAAATTAAACATTAATTCAATCAATTTCAACAAATTTCAAGATTTGGGTATACATATAACCCGCGCAGATAGAAAATTGATTTGAAAATGGCGGCGGGTACGTATGGTACGATTGGCAAAACAAGGATAAAAGTATAGACAGCGATACAGAGTAAGCGAGAACGCATGCGAGCGGACGCCATTTATAAATCAATTCTTTAATAAGTGCGCGGCTATACCTACTTAACTACTTTCATTTGTTTCGTTTTTTTTGTGTTCTATTAGTATTATGCTCAGAATTGTTGAGCAGAACAAATATATTATCTCTATTATTTATTTCTTAAATTAAACACGCTAGCTAAGTTCGAGGTAAATTACTATAATAACCACCCATAATAGCCCACCTCATCTCTCTTCTTCTGCAGCAGCGTTGAATGCGTAGCTAATGACTTCTTCATCTTCCTCTCTTCTTCCTCTTTCATCATACGCATTTCCGTTTCGTACACAGACTTTAACTGTTCAAACATCTGTAACATTTTTTAAGATTTATGTCATTTATTTCCACAAAATTCTAAAGACACGTCAATAAACACAATAAATAAACAATGGAAACAAGGTTGACATAAAAATATTTTTTGTTTTTTAAGCACTGAATTGAGAAACATATAGAACAACCAGCTCATATCTGAATTAAGTAAAATTTAACTTAGATTAATATATAAATTTAAGCCTCGAGCAGACCGGATGCGTATACGTACACGTAAGCGTAGACGTGCACGTACCACTGAGTTGTAATGTATGGGAATGTATTAGACAGGACACACCGCTTGCGTAACGTGACGTGCGCGTGCAGTGTGTCCTGTCACATACATTCCCATACATTACAACTCAGTGGTACGTGCACGTCTACGCTTACGTGTACGTATACGCATCCGGTCTGCTCGAGCCTTTAATGTAACTATGTAGGTGCACCGCCACTCCAGAATTTAATAGTTCCTATCCATCCAAAGGTTGCCTGGAGATCGCTTTTAGCGATAAGGCCGCCAATTGTCCCATTATATCTCATTGTATTTTCCGCTGTTATGTTATGTTATTAATGGTGTGCAATAAAGAAATTCTATCTATCTATCTATAAGTACAATAGTTTGTTACAATAATTTAAAAGTACGAGTAGAAGAGAGAAGAAGTAGAGTTTTCATTCCGTTCTTAACGCGACCAGAAAATCGCGCGACGAACAAATAAAGGTTAACTCGCGGTTCTATAGCCGCGTAAGTTAAGTTAAAGTTGAAGAATTGATAGTAACAAAGGTTACAAATTGTATAAAGCTTAAAAATCACTTATGATTATGAACATGATAAAACCAACATAATATTTAACCTCATCTATTAGATTCCTTTCCAACACACCAATATCCTTCATAAGATCATTTACACTGGGAGAGTTATTTGATCCCTTTAAATCCTGAAATAACATAATTAAGATATATTTATTTTATTTTTATTTACTTGGAAAACCAACGGAAGTAGGTATACATAAATATAATCTTCTAGAAGTTATATACACCCAAAAGAAAGGTTCTCAAAAGAGGATTATAGGGAAGTTACATGTTGTTCTGTTAATCATAAATTCTAGATTACATTCCCACTGTTGGGACAATAGGACTTCTCTCTTAAAGAGAGAGATTTGGTCTAATTCACCATGGTTGCAGGTTGGTAGATTATCACAATGTGTCCTTCAAATCATAGTTCTCAAACGCATGTTTCACGACATGCCTCACGATGTTTGCCTTCACTATTTAAATAATGAGGTATTGCCCATTGTACATGCCTCTTTTTATGTTCTATTCGTTTGTTTTGTTTTTGGTGTACCTACAATAAAGTGTTTTGTATTTGTATATAGCTACTAACCTGAAGTAGATCCTTCTTCTTTTTCTTATATTTATCACGAATTTTGGTCATTTTGCTCTGGCATGTTTTGCAGAAGACATAATGACGACATTTATCACGGAAAGATGGTTTTTCTTCAAGAGACTCTGAGCTTCTTTCTGTTGATATACTGGCATGGGTTGATTGGCCTGTAAAGAGAATATTTAATATTTAGGTAATTTTGTTTATAGAGATTTTATGGAGTGTATTATATGGTATTATCCACCTGCCTAACTTATACCCATAACGAGCTTATAACCAATATTGAATAATCATAATGAGTAAGATGTTTTTATTGGTGTCAAAATATAAGAACAATCATCTTAAAATCTAAAATAAAAGACACAAATTATTAGAAAATGTAAGTGAGAGTCAATCACTATAAAATAACAAATAGTAAAAGACACAAATCGGTCACCACTCAGCATATGCTGCAGAAGCTAAAAAAGCAACTACAGCGCTGGTTTTCTGTAATGCCGTGATAATTAGGCTTTCTAGGGGGCCGGGTTTGATCACAAAAAAAAACAAATAAATATACCTACCATGACTATGAATATACATTAAAAAATATATTAATTAAAAAAATTAATATGAATCACTTACTTTCTTTAATTTCTACTGGCTTCCTGTACAATGGTGATGATTTCATAATACATAATAGTAACGGAGAGTTCTCACTTTTGTACAAATTCAAAATACTTAATGCTTGCTCTGAATCACATTGTATGCCTGAAAAGTTGAATAAATATTAACATATTTGTAGGTGGACAACTTAACAACTTTAAAAACACAACTTAAAAACTTAAATTCTTTAAAATATCTATAAAGTATTATACATATAAGTGGGATAAAAAAAAAAGTTATTTCAACACACAAATTTATTAAATTTGTGCTGAATAGATGAATAACTTAAACAAGATACATTAACATGCCTTCAACTTATTATGATAAACAAATATAAATTAATAAAATAAAATAGAATTGTACAAGGAATATAATAACTAAACTTGTACTTAATATTTTTATACTTTATATCTCTACTTTATAATAATGATCATCTATTCGTTTTTTTAAGCATTCATATAAAATCCTCAGTTTCTGACTTACTATGACATAAAATATCAACCACAGTTTTGTGAGAAATATGATTTGGAAATAAAGAGAAATATCCAAGAGTTTGTAGAGCCATCTTCAATAATAAATATAATAATGATTACCTAAATAATTTAGAATACACCAGACATCATTATCATTGAATCTGGGTTTGATGTTATCATCTTCATTGGTCATAAGTGTCTTAGCAAAAGAAAACATCATATTAGCCAGCGGAATCTCCGATATGAATACAGATAAAGAGTAGCGGAATTCCTGTAATATAAGTAAATTTAGTATTATTCATTGCAGTTTTATTTTAATTTCAAATTGCTGAACAACTCACATTGCAACATTTAGCCCCATGTTAGGTTCAAAGTTTGTTACAAGTACAACTAGATATCTCATATTCTTATGATAGGCTATACTATATGGTTAATGCTGTTACTTACTAGCATAAATCAAGTCTAAAAGTATACAATTAAATAAATACTTGATTAGAATTCTGAATCAGACTAGAAAATATTGATTATAAATATGAACTTAATATTATCCTTGTTTGAAACACTTCATTAACTTTGCCTGTTTATCATGTGATACACTTACCAAACATAACAGGTATTCCGCAATAAGTATGTTTAGGGCCTGAGAAATGTACTCTAATCGTTGTGTAAAGTTTTTTTGGCACGTAGGAGCTTTATCTGAAAATAAAAACATGATCAAAATGTTTTAAAAAGTTACTTGCACCTATTGAGCTATATAATTTGCAGCAAACTATATGAAATTATGTTGATTACGTACCTGCATGAGCACTTCGCAAGACATTCACAATGTGGCCTCGTAAATATGACCGTAAATCATTCAAAACACCATTCTTTTCAAACAAATCGTACATATATTTTTGGAATGTGTCCGATGTTGTGAGTTCGCCTGGTGGTGACGATGGTTCTTTTGCATCTTGGTTATCGACTTTGTCGACGGAACTATTTATGGAATTGTCATCCATAATTATTAATGTTGTAAAAACAAATTTAACATAGTAAGTCGGACATCTATACAATTTTAGGCAAATATTTTTACAAACACTGAAATTTCAAACTTCCCAAACAGAATCGTGACATTTCCACTATTTGTTGACATTTCCGGTTCAACAGTACAACAAACAGAAAGTCAATATTACAATAAGCTACTTATTATAGAAAATGTACTTTCCTTTCTGCGAAGAGTAGAATAAAATAAGTAAATCTATTTGTTACTGCATTATGAAGTGTTTTACGGAACTAATTTACATTATATTAGAAAAATAATTCATTAAGTGCGTAAACGACTGTTTTGTGGTAATATTTATATTAATTCAGCCATCATAACACCAGTCCCAGTGGCGCAGAGGATAGCGCGTTGGACTTCTAATCCAAAGGTCGTGGGTTCGATCCCCACCTGGGATGTCTCTTTTTGTGAATCGCCTTTTTTCCATACGCAGCTCGTAAAGATCTTGAACTTTGGAATATAAAAAATCTACGTTTACGCGTATTCTATTGCGTGTGGACGACACACATTGCTAGTTATTCTAACAAGTATCTCGATGCTTCAATGCTTCAATGCCGATAAAATCAGAAAAAAATATGGAAGGTCCTGTAGCTTAAATATTTAATACTGGTACAAATATAAGTTTTTTTTGTCATAGTAGGAAAATAGATAAATATAAATTTAATGTAGGTACATACTGTACCTACGCATTTTTATGTACTGGTCTAAAATTGTATTTATCGTACTATGAACTGAACAGACAGAGTACAGACATAGCAGACAGACAAGTACGGCAAAATAGCCCTAAAACAGCACACTAATAGATTGTACCAGGTAATGCAGAAATAAATAAAAAACAGCTGAGCTGTTCTGTGACTCTGTGTTGTGTTCTGAATATTGGATTGGAACACAGCTAAGATAGAGTATATTGTTCTGTGATCAAATTTATATTTAACCAAAATGAGACGAAGAGCGGGCGTTGGTGCTATCCAAAAACAAAAGTTAGAGCAGGTGAAATACAAGGAAAAAGGTTCCGAAATCCAAGAATCGCAATTCCAGCAAATGTCGAAACAATTGGAAGTGTTTCGGGAGAATCTTGAAGAGTTCGCGAGCAAACACAAGAACGAGATAAAAAAGAATGCTCAGTTTCGAAGGCAGTTTCAAGAAATGTGCGCTGCTATTGGCGTAGACCCTCTCGCTTCTGGCAAAGGGTTTTGGTCTGTTTTAGGTGATTATTCATTGTTAAATTTATTTAAGAAGTATTAGCTACCCATAGACTAACGTTCATTCCTGCCGGAATGTACAATCCTTACGGAATGAACGCCAGTGTATTTGCAATAGCGGAAAGAATGACGGTATTATAACACCGTGACCCTTCACGTTGTGTTTTATTTTATCCCGTCGCATAACTGTACACGGGATAAGCCGGAAGGAATGAACGTTAGTCTATGGGTAGCTATTGAGAACCACTCTAAAATAAAGAAATGAAAAAATTGCCTATTGAACAAGGTATCGAAATATGTTTAGGCCATTTGGCACAGCATCCTCAACATGATAGTGTCTAGGGCTTATTTTTCAATAGATGTTCCAGATTTGGTCTCCATCTACCTACTTAATTAAATTATTTTTCATCTTATTATTATTCATTGTATTCCACTTATTGTATCCATTAGTGATCAATTAAATATTTAGACGATGTATGTAATTCATAGTGTAATGTGAACTTTTTAGGTATTGGTGACTTCTACTATGAACTAGGAGTACAAATAGTTGAGGTATGCCTCGCTACTAACTACAAGAATGGTGGACTCATCACATTGGAAGAACTCCGCAATAGACTCATTGCATCTCGGGGCAAAGCTAAGAAGTTACAGGACATCACTAATGATGATCTACTGGCTGCTGTAAAGAAATTGAAGATATTTGGAAATGGGTAAGGGCTCTCTAAATGCATACTATGGCTGTATTATTTAATGTTTTTCTTCAGTAAAAACCTCAATATTTTATCTTATTGGAGAAGGTTTCTGACTAAACCAACTAATACTAAAACCTAATAATGTTCCAAATTTTGAACATCTTAAGCTAGCTAGGGACACAAAATGCAACATTTTTCAAAGACCCAGAATATTTTTCATAGACTTTACCTCACAATTTATCTTTAGTTGATATCCTGTTTTCATTATATTACAGCAATAACATTTTATATGTTGATAGGTTCATTGCTTTAAATCTAGAAGAAACTATAATCATATAAAAATTGTTTGGAATGCTTCATAAAAGAAACAAAAAGAAGATTTATTTTATTTTCAACTGTTGCCATATTTATTTTTCAGATTCACAGTGGTACCAATGGGTAAAGGCAAATGGCTAGTACAGTCTATCCCTGGAGAACTGAATTTAGATCAGACTCTAGTTCTGCAGAAGGCCAGTTCTTTAGGCAGCGCCATGGTATCAGCAAGTACTCTGATCACAGATTTGGGGTAAGCAATTTTTAGCTTAAATGTAAAGTATTAGATAACCTTTTCTTAGATAATAAGGAAGATATAACCACACCTCTTAGTAGTAGGGTAGGTAATCCCAGTCTCTTCGTAGAAATACAGCTGAAAGCAGTGTCGAAATCTTTGAAACACAAAAATATTTCAATACTTTTGTTTTTATTAATAAGTACCTGTGTTAGTGTTACCTGCTCATGTTTCAATATAGCTAAAAACCATCATAACTAAAAATTTTAAAATAAATGTAATCTATGGTTGATCCTTATTGAGCCTCTTCGGCTCCTTGGCAGCCTTATATCAGACTGAGCCTTAAATGTATTAAAAAGATGGCAGCTATTTTAATACCTGTTCTGTTCTACTTCCGGGCCATTATTCATTATTTTATATAGAATTATTAGAAAGAGAGTTTTATAGAATTGTTATTTACAGATGGAATGAAACTAGAGCCACAAACGCCTTGAACCACATGGTGAAGGAAGGGTTAGCCTGGGTGGACACACAGCATCCGGCTGAACATCTGTACTGGTTCCCGAGCATGTTCGGAGACTGTGTGGAGGCATCTTAAAATAAATCGCGCAAAACTTTATGAACTCGAAAAGTGGAAAGCCAAGAGCTTATCTACACTACAGTTTCTTCTATACTTTAATTAATTTTATAATGCTGAAGAGTTTGTTTATTAATTGTTTGTTACAACGCGCTACTCTCAGTAACAGCTAGACCGATTTGAAAAAGATGACGTAAAAAAACGGAAGCGGAGCTGTCGGCGGACCAACTAGTAAATATACACATAAATATAATATAACTATACAGAATAAATGTATAAATTACTGATATGTATTGTAATGTATAGGTTTACCTAGCACCATACTGTAATAGCTTCCTACATACAGCAGAACAAATACATAGGTGATGAATATCACTATTTTTTTAATACGTGGTGAGTATTAATTTGAATGCTATGTAAATATGATCTAAATTATAAATATTGTAAATACCTAATGTTATACAAATACATTTTTTAAACATGATTTGATTTTTTATTTTTTAGGCACAAGATACATAGAAGTCATAGAAATATAATTGCTACCTACCTTTCCAGTAGAATATAAAATAGGAATGACACTAAGATATCTATACTGAAGTTTGTTTTTTGAACGCGCTAATCTCGGGAACCGCAAATCCGATTTGAAAAACTCAGTGTTGTATACATATGTATACCTACCTATATAACGTAAATACGCAGGCGAAAATAAGGGCTAATTAAAAAGGTATTATATAAGTAGATGGAAATTATTCAAAACGTAAGTTAATGTAACAAGTATTTAATTATTTTAATGTTACTAGTACGTATAGTGAAAAAAAATTCATTTAGCTGCTAATACTATCCAGGTTAATTGAGCTTGAATCGGGCAGATTTAGTTGTGATTTTAGTTTATGGTTCTCCTACTGAAGATCTTGTAACTTCTTCTTTAATCTTTCAGTCATTTCCAAGTATGAGTCTTTCCACCTGAAAAAAGCGTCACGTATACCGCAAATGATTTATATTTGTAGCATGCGGCACCTTGTGGCATATTACAAAATTAATAATGTGTAAATGAGCCTAGGCGATATTTCACCGGGGCAACATTATTCGGCATTGCGGCATGCCACAAGGCCGCCTGCTACAAATTCAAAAATGTCGCATATTGTGGCAAGAATCGTGCGGCATGGCAACACCTTGCGTCACGTGGCAGACTGTCGCAACTTATAACATCTGCAATTCATGCGACATTTTTCATGTGACAAAACAGTTTTTAGTTTTTGTTTGTATTTGATCATGGAGTGGTGTAACGAAAAATATTTAGCCTTTATCGAGGATTATAGAAAGAGTGAAGTGTTATGGGACGTCCGCAATTCAAATTATAAAAATAATAAATGGAAACGTGATATTTTACTTGGTCTTGCACAAAAATACAATTTAGATGAAAATACTGTCAAAAAGAAAATAAAGAATCTCAGAAGTGCATTCCATAGGGAACACAATCGTCTCACCAATAAAAAGAGTTCTGGATCTACCAAAGAATGTAAAAAATGGTTTGCCTACGAATCATTGCAGTTTATACTCGATGTCACTGAACCTCGTCAAGAAACAGACAGTATAATTGTAAGTATTACGGGGATAGATGTCGTTGTGTAAATTGTCCAGCAATATTTATTTATTTATTTAAGTATACCTATAAATTTACTGAAACTAAGACCTAATTTCACCACTCTCTGTTTGTTAGTTTAACATCCCATAGTAATTAACAGTCCATCAATATAGGTAGGTACGTAAACTGTCAGTCATTAAACATAACAGAGTGGTAAAATTAGGTCTTACTGTATTATACTTCGTAGGTACTTACTATATTATTAAGCAGGTAGGTACTTAGCAGGAATAAAGGTTATCTTAGCATACATAAGTTCCCTTAAAAAATAAATTAATAGACAATCATATGTAATAATTAAGTTTTACTCCATTTATTTTTGACTTGACCTACCTATAATCTATATTAATAATTTCGTCAAGGGACTCGATCGAATCCTTATATGAATAACAAAATATTAAAAAAATATTGATTTAGAGTCGACAACATTATTATAAATCCGTAAAATTCGGATTGTAAATCTTTTAATCCTGTGTTATTGCAAGTAATGGATACGGCATAATTATTCAGTTTAATTTTATGTAAGCTACTAATATGGAAGGTTTATTATGCCTACTAACATCAAAAATATGAACAATTTATTACAAGTAAGTAATTATTTATTTTTCAGGTTTCTTTGGACCATCATGTCAACGAAGATAATTACGCAGAATCAGATGACAACATATTACAGTCGAGTAATGAAATAAAACATGAAATAGATGACAAATATATGGATACTAAAGAATATTTACAAGAGCAAAAATATACTGATGAGGAATGGAATACTTTGAACAATGTAGAAAAAATACAAGTTAAGACAGAAAAAGTTAAAAACTCCCGCCAATCCTCCCGTAAATCTAATATCAACTTTGATCGTAAACTAAGACTGCAGCTCCATCAATTGCAAGTGAAGAATGAAATGTTAAAACACAAAGTTTTGATGCAGCAACTTAGGTACTGGAAAAAAATGGAAGCAGCGCTAGGTGTGTAGATATTATTATTTTTTAAAAAATCGCACCTTCGTTACAACAAGAGCCGAACTACCAAATTGTCGAAAAATTACTTAAAAACGCATTGAAAAGACATTACACATGACATACCTAACATAAAATTTGGTAGTTTGGCCCTTATTCTACGAAGTTGCGCTATTTATAAGGGCAAATTCCCACTGACTGACTGAAGTGACTGACATATAGACGCATGCACAACCGTAACCGCTAACTAAACGGTAGAACAGAAACGTGAAATTTGGACCGTGACTTTCTTATGTGACGTCTATGGAGAATTAGGGTTGCAAGTTTGTATAAAAAATATTTAAATTAGCAACGATTTTGAGGAGCTTCAACCGAGGTGAAGCGAGGGCAGGTCGCTAGTGTGTTATTAACCTTCATATTTAATTGTTTCAGATAGACAAAATAGTGCACTATAATAGTCTATTAGACTAAAGGTGTGTCCAAACATCGTAATAGGCATGCCAGGTGCCAGGCACGTAACGTAATGTAGGTATACCGCGTGCTACTATAAGGATTTTTTAACATAAAAAATAAAAGCAATTCTGTAAAACAATATCTATTATATCATTTAACACATAAATATAACATGTAGCTAAGTACTAAACCTCATAAGTAAAAAAATTGGAAATTTACTACAATTGACCACCAAAAACAAAACACATGAATATGACACAAAATGTGACGTACAATGGGCGGCCTTTTCGCTAAAGAGCTATCTCTTCCAGGCAACCTTTGGATGGAAAAGCGAGATGATATTTAAATAAGACAGGGGTGTACTAATACATAAATTCTTACAATAAAATACTAATAAAAGTAACCTACATTTGTTTGATGTCATTAATTTGTAATTTATTGAATACATACCGTATGTAGCATTATCGGAAATTTTAGAAAGATTTTAGAGTGTATTTATATGTATTTGAAGGTAATAGCAGAAAGCTTACTTTTTACTAAGCTCCATTTGATTTTGTAAATGTGTATTTAATTCAACAAGTTCTTCTTCTTTAGAAATAATCATTCTGAAAATAAGAAAAATATTATAACATAGTTCAGACAGATTATATATGTAGGGCCATTTTATAAATAAAAACACGTATCTATTCACGTGAATGTTATCAGCAGGAAAGTTATTAATAATATACTTAAAGATGGTAAAATCTAGAAGATGGGGTTTTGTATGTGTGTATTTTATGCTTACTTCTGATTCATTTCTGTCCGTGAAGAAAGTAAATTTTGAACTTTATTCACCATTTCATGCGTCTCATCTAAAGATTTCTGAAGATGTTCTACTTGTATTCTGAAAATCAATATTAATTTTGTGAAGTTACACACAACTTTCAAATTTCAATTTAATTTTGAGTTCGATTCCCGTCTCGGGACAACAATTTGTATGATCTGCAAATATTTGTTTCGAGTGTCTGGGTGTTATTTGTAAATTAAAAAAATATATGTATGTATGTATGTATATTATATTAAGTATATTAGAAATCTAGCACCCGTAACACAAGCTTCGAGCTTACTACGGGGCTAGATATTGCTGTGTGAATTGTCCAGCAATATTTATTTATTAATAATTTTATTTATTTATAAAAATTAAATACCGCAACTCTTCACACTGATTTTTCAACAGGTTTTCCTCCCAATCTCTACGTTTCGTTTCTCGTGCGTAAAAATCTTGTATTCTCTGAATTTTTATGTTCAAACATTCCTTTTCACACACAAGCTGGATATTTTTTCTCTCTGATATGACCTGGAATGGAATATCAAACAATTCTTATAATTTAGTATAAATATATATATATGAATTGTTTACATTTCATTTAAATCGGTTCAGTATAGTTTTGCCGTGCAAAGAGACAGACAGACAGATATTTTCTCATTTATTAGGTGATTGACCATTTCTCAGCCTCTCCTGGCTATTAAATTAGATCGACTTAGAAATTAGCGGGAATTACATTATTTATTTATTTCACACACACACACTTATCTATCTTTACAGGTCACACACACCCAATACAATAGATAAGTCCATACATTACATTACAACTCAGTGGTACGTGCACGTCTACGCTTACGTGTACGTATACCTACGCATCTGGTCTGCTCGAGGCATAAACCAAATCAAATCACTTTATTGTTTACGTGTTTACACTATAATAATATGATGATGATTATGTACCTAAGGTCTATTCCCAGGGACTATAGGACTTACCAGTTCTTGAAATATAGCTTCTAATCTCTCTTCCGCAATCGTGAGTTTAGGATCTACTGTTTCGAGATTTTCTTTATGCTGCTTCAAGTAATTTTCATTCTCTGTTTGTAGGATTTTTATGTCTCTGAAAATAAATAGGTACTTCTTAAAACCAGTAACTAAAACCTAATTAAGCTAATATGTAATAACTAATAAGCATGTGTTTGTTAGTATTTTTTTGGAAATTACAGATATAGGTAACTTACGTCTAATTTATCTATTTATATACATAGGTATTACACATTCAAATTCAAATCAATTCAGTTCAAAAAACTAATTGTAATCAGCTTAGATTAGATAGGTATATTACCTTCTTGCTTTATTTAAAAGCAATCCCTTCTCAGATAAATCAGCATCCAAGTGCCTAATGTGCTCCAGCATATCAGTTAATTTTTCATTATATTTTTCTTTTAATTCTTCTACTTCTTTTCTGCAAACTGCTTCAATATCTTCTCTAACATTAGATAGATTATGTTTTAAAGTGGTTAGTTCACCTGAAAGGTAAAACTTTGTTATTATTTTTAATTATGTGATTAAATTGCATTGAATTTCAATTGGATAACTTATTAGAATTAAGTTATAGTTATGTTCACCTGGTGTAAACAATTAAGAATTGGTTTTAGAGTCAAGTGTGTTATAACATTTTGTTATCTATGTACTCGTAGTATAAGGATTTTGAACTCGTAGTATAAGGTTTTTTTTAAATAGGTATTTTATAAATATATATTTTTTAAATATGTACTTATTACCTTTTAAATCTTTTATTGTTTTACAAGCATCATTCTTCTGTGTGCACATCAAATCGTACAGCTGTAAAGCCTCAGCCACCTGTAAAGCACACAAGTTTAGTTGAATAGTCGCGCCAAGGTGGAAACTACCAATACTTTCCAATTTATTTCTAAGAAATTTGGGTCTTCTCCAAGGTTCTACTCTAGGTTCTATTTTATATTGGGTTTAGGGGTATTGTATTTATGTATCAGGAGGCTTGGCAATTGAAGCAAATAACAGTAAAAAAAAATTAGTACTTAAATTAGTTCGTGTTTAGTTATAAGAATACTAGCCGACCGCCAACAGCTTCGCTTGCTTATTTTTCATAAATTATAGCCTATAACCTTCCTCGATAAATGGACTATCCAACAATAAAAGATTTTTTTAAATCGGACCAACGGTTCCTGAGTTTAGCGCGTTCAAACAAACAAACAAACAATCAAACTCTTCAGCTTTATAATATTAGTATAGATGTATGTTCATATTGAGATAAACGGGCAATACACGAACCTTATTTACGTAGACTATTGACTTATTCGTTTATCTTAATATGAATTTATCAAACCACGACAGTTTTTATAGTAAAATATGTATGTTTTTGTTGCAAATAAATTTATTTTCTTTCTTTCTTTCTTTCTTAAAACTTACAGTAGTTTCAAATAGTGTTAGGAGCCTACTTTCAAAGAACGATATGTTTTTCGATATATCCGTAGCGTCACTAGCGTCGTTCGAAGTGTATTTGGTATACATACACTTCGGAAATTTATAGGTAGGTACTATTCATAGGATACATACACATAATAATTATTATTTAAACAAGAAAAGTAATTATTATTACTTACGTACTTATTATTGCACTTACTTTAGATTTAGCCTCGCTTTCTTTTTTAGCCCTTTCAATGCCATCTTTTTGAAGTAATTGTAGTTGACTCTTCATGCATTCGCTAGATTTCATTTCTGCGGCCAAATCTATTCTGTATCCCTCAATTTCTTTTTCTAGCTTAATAATTTTTACATCCATCTCTTTCCCTCTTTCCTTATACGATGTGATTTCTTTTTCTCTATTTTTATATTCATGGTCTAAGGCTGTGTGTTTGTTGTAAAGGTCCTTATATTTTGATTCTATTTCGATGTAGTCTGCTAGGGCTGTTTGTAGTTTGAGGTCTAGGTCTCTTCTTTCTTCGTGAATATTCTGTAGATAATTATTAGTAATTAAGAAGGTATCTAGGTTTATTTTATAGCATTCTCAATAGATCTCTAGTTAAGAAGAAACCATGTTTATCGTTATTTACATTTCTTATATCACAGTTCGCTTCTCAGTTTCATCTTTTAAGGATATAAATAATTAATATTGCCATACAAAAAATATCAAACCACTCATTAAGTTAGGTAGGTACCTACTCTTTGTTCTAGTGGAGTTAAGAGAGTTAGTTATTATAATAGCTAGGTACTTATAGCTTACCTGAATTCCTCTGTTGTCAAAATTAGTGTAAGTTTTTAATTCATCTTCTAATGCATCTATAGTCTTTTGCGATGTTTGCCACAAAACATGTAAAGAATCTCTTTCCTATAAACATTAAACAAAAGTATAATTAAGTACCTACCTACCTAATTGTTATTTCAGGCTACCAACTAACATTTTATCTTTCCTATGTTAGGTAAATTACATCGTCTACTAATAATTTTATTATACAGGTAAGAATGTACCTTTGAATGAATGAATGTTTGTTACTCTTTAACGAAAAACTACAGAATGGATTTAATGAAACTTCTGAATAATTTAAGTTAGGTAATAATAGTGTAACTGTCTAACAACTTTGTTTTGATTATCTCAATATTATTTACACCTTATTAGGTAGCGCTAGGTATTATATGTATTTATACTCGTAACCGTACATACCTTAGCGATAACCGACACTTGTTTCCTCAGCTCTTCTATATCCTTATTCTGTTCGTCTGTATGCGCGTGCGCATGTCGCGCGTTGTCAAGTTTCTCCTTCAGCAGCATCCCCACTTGTTGAGATAACTTGTGATTATCAGCTATTAAAGTGCGGATCTCGTCCTCTACAACAGTTTGGTTTTGCTGAAATTATTGGATAAATTATGTAGGTAGGCGTAGCTATTATTTAATACCTCCCACTGTACCTAAGACTTTACTCATGGAAATATTGTTGATCTTTTAGAAAGCCTTGGTAAGATTTTCTATAGGAGCAAGTTATTGGGAGCACGTTTCTGATTGCGTGACTTGACTTTATGTTCATAAATCGAGTAGGTAACAGTTAGAATACTTACCCGGTAAAATTCTACTTCAGTCTGTAAATTATCTACAGTACTATCCATTTTAAATCGCCTCTCTAAGAAAAATAAACCTAAAACCTAGAAAATATATTTAAAACATCTTCATAACACATGTATGTATTTGTTTACATTTCGCGGGGTGAAAACGTCATTTATGTTGCTTAGCAACGGATTTGTCATTGTCGTGAACTTTTGACCACAGATAAAGAAATAAGAAAATTATAGATAATTTAAAAAATATACAATCGATAATGGTCCATATTTAGAGAGAAAGTACATTTTCATTTATAAAAATCAAAAAATATCTTTTTGAATTAGTCGATTTCAATGTCACAATTTACGGTGAAATAGCTTATCAAAGTGTTTGTTTTGTTTTTGTCTCTTTGTGCATGATTTGCCATTTCCTTTCCACTTCATAAAAAAGTGTTCTATTATATTTATCGATAGATATCTTTGTGAATTCGTGATTGTTGCATTGTACGAGTGCCGGGAACCGTCCTAATTTCACCATGTCTATCGGTTCTGTTTATGAAACCGCCTATAAAGGCGATTTTAATCAAATAAAAGTTAAAATTGATCAGAATACATCACTTGTTACCACTCCTGACTCCGTAAGTAGAATATTATGACTTAAAATTACAGCTTTTAAGTACATGTTCTGGTGAGAATGAGATAATATAAAGTTTAATGGAATTAAATTAAAGTGCTGAATCATCATGTAATGTAACACATTTCAGAACAATCGGCTTCTAATCCATTGGGCGGCTTTAGGAGGCAATCATCACCTCGTCGAATTTCTTATCGATTCAGGCAGCCCTGTTGATCCAGTAGATGATACAAATTGCACTCCGATGGCATTAGCTAGCTCAGCGGGAAGATATGATGTTGTTAAACTTTTGATTGGCAAAGGAGCTAATGTTAATCACAAGGCAAATCGTGGACAGTCCTGTCTACATTATGCATGCTCTAAAGGACACTTTGAGGTTGGTTTACTCACCTATCTATATATCCTAAATAAACTACTATGTATACTGCTGACATCTTGCATGTTATCACATCAACTGAACTCTTTGATGTATCATTGTTTTTTTTCAGATAGCAAAGTTGTTGCTGGAAGTAGATGCAATTGTGAATGAGACAGATATCTTGGGGGCTACTCCATTGCATAGAGCAGCAGCTCAAGGCAGAAACATTATTGTAGAGCTATTGTTATCTAAACCAGATGTCAATGTAAATGCTGTTGATTCTACCGGATCTACTGCACTGTAAGTTTTGAGTTACATTTAGCATCTCATAGCTGGGATTTGCCAGCTTACTATCTTTGATTCTCTACACTACTTATGTTTTTCATCTTCCTAAATCTTATCTTTTATCAAAATACTGAAGCTTTGCCTGCACAATGAGGGGTTTTTTTGTTGCCATATAAAAAGTATTTGCTTTATCTTGCATATAAGTGTTGTTTAATTATCACCAACATTAATCCAGCTATTTTCGTTTATCTAACCTTTATTATAATGTATTTTAATATATAAACAAATATACTAGGTTTGTTTGTTTATTTAGGACAGTTAACTAAAAAAGTGTTGGTCTTTTCAGACATCTTGCTTGTGAAGAAGACAGGGAAGCTGTGTCATCTATGTTGGTAAAAGCCGGGGCAGATGCAAATCTTAGTAATAAGGATAAAAAAACTCCTCTTGACTTAAGTTCTCCAAAACTTAAGAGAATTTTAATGTCTCTTTTGGAATAAATAAATACACGTTTGTAAATAGTGTTTTGCTTACACCTTTATCTTCTATATATATACCTATATATAAATAAAAATGAATCGCCGTTCGTTAGTCTGGCTAAAACTCCAGAACGGCTGGGCTGATTGAGCTGATTTTGGTCTTGAAATGTTCGTAGTAGTCAAAGGTGAAAAAAAACGGGCGTAGCCGAGCGGGGTCGACTAGTTATAGTTCAGCTCCTGTAATTAATAGTTATGTATGGCAAATGCTTCATTTCTGTGTGAAAAATTAAAATTTAATGGATATTATCTAATTATTATGCCGCCATCGCCAATGCTCTTACTTGTGCAATATTCTCTTTCCATCCCAAGGTTGCCTGGAAGAGATTGCTGTTAGTGATAAGGCCGCCCATTGTGTCACTGTTATGTATCTGTTTCTCTTATGTATTGTCCTGTATATTGTTGGTGTTACAATAAAGTTATTTGTATTTGTATTATGTATGACCTACATGACTTGTAAAGTTGTAACTGATTTTTTATTAATTAAAAAACATGAACTTGAGTCGGTGAAATAGCTTGGACGTGCTTCGCTACCATATGACACTGACAGTTCAGACAGTTATAGTTTTTATTTTAAAGAATTAGAAAAGGTAACAAGAAGAAGAAAGGCAACAAAAGTGCGCAATTTGTTTGTTTACATAATTTTTAGGCGAATAAATATTTCTTTAATAATTTAATGACACGATTCGGGCTAAATGTAAAACAAAACATACATTATTTTTAAAAATCATAATTACATTGTAAAAATGGACTCTTCAGATACAAAGTTCGTTTCTGAATTAATAAAGAAAATATACTGTTCTTACATTATTCTGTTTCCTGACCTAGATTTATTTTCAGTTTGTATCTCGATTTGCAAGTGGGCCAGTATCCCATTGTTTACCACGATGATTATAACGTGAGTTTTTTCGGACTTGAAAAATTGCATATATTTGATGCTAAAAAGTGGCAGAACGTGCGAAAGGTACTTAATATTGTAACTAACAAGTTTTATCGGCCAATGGTTTAAAATATTTGGTTGCATAACAGTAGTTGTTTAGTAATTATATGTTCTGTGTCAGTAGTTTAAACATGTATTAGGACCACATTTCTTATATTTTTCAGTTTAATATCTCCAAATACATTTTTCAGGGTTTAAAAAAACATGGTTTTCTTGACACTGAACTGGTTCAGCCAGTAGAAGCTACCAAAAAGGATTTACTAGTTGTCCACACAAGGAATTACCTGAAGTCCTTAAAAGTAAGAATTGAAAAAACAATTATAATATTAAAATATCTACCTATGTTGGTAAATTATATTGCAATTTTACAACACAATCACTATTTAAATTTACAATTCACACACCAATACAATAAGTTTAATAGAATTCACAATATCCATAAATAGATAGATATTTTTTATATTATGTAGGTACAGTCAGTCAAAACACAGCATATCACTGAACTGGACCAGTGACATAACAAAAAGAAGTGGAGCTGATCACTGGATCAGGTCCCCAAAACGCCGATCAAGCTCAACAAATCTGCTTATAGTTAAACTACTGATTGCAGATAAAAGCAGAACACAAAAAAAAATGTAGGTACAGTCAACCGCATTAAGATATGACCATGAACATCCATGCAAAATATGTGATCATTGATTGGCATTACAAACATGTGATAAAAGCAAAGATGCATAATAATCTGATGGTTATGTGGCATAAATATAACATACATATTCATTTGACACTACATACCATCTGATAATTTGGCGAGGCTGTTATATCTTTACGCAGTTGACAGTATTTAGAAAAGTGTCTAGACCAGAAACAAAATGCAAACAAATCCCTCTTAAATTGCAAGCAGCAAAATGTGTTAAGACAACTTAAAATATTGTTTCAGTGGAGTTTAAAAGTTGCAATGATAACGGAAGTTCCATTGGTAGCTATCTTGCCAAATCCTGTGGTACAACGATATTATCTCAAGCCTATGAGGTGGGTCTAAAATGGATCTATTTAGTATCTAATTTTTTTCACCAAATAAATTTAAGAATAAGAATAAAATAAGTTTATTTGTGTCATGAAATGAAGAGAAAACAATAAGTACATAAGAACTAAGTAAACTTAAGAGCTAAAATTAAAACTAAAGACACAAATTGGTCACCACTCAGCATTTGCTGCAGAAGCTATGAGAGCAACTACAGCGCTAGCGCTTTACCTATTTGTAATAAACCTTTCAGGGTAGAAGTAATGTATGTATCTAAATGGTTCCAATGGAAGATCAGCGTTATAATAGCTGAGGCTATTATAACCATTATGCTGAGTCAAACACTTTTTTTTCAAGATTTTTGTTTTTTTAAGTCATTCATTTTTATTTATTTTAGAATCTGAGTTAGTTGTCTGACTACTATTATTAAGAAATCTCAATCTATACTCTATACTAATGTATAAAGCTGAAGAGTTTGATTGTTTGTTTTTTTGAACGCTCTAATCTCAGGAACCGCTGGTCCGATTAAAAAAATTATTTCAGTGTTGGATAGTCCATTTATCGAGGAAGGTATATAGGCTATATTTTATGAAAAAAAAGCAAGCGAAGCTGTTGACGGTCGGCTAGTCAACTAATAAAATTTTTTTTGTTCTTAAACAAAATCTTACATTATAGGCTACAAGTTGGAGGTTCCATTCTAGCCGGCAAGCTGGCATTAGACCACGGCTGGGCAATCAACATTGGTGGTGGATTCCACCATTGCAGTAAGAACAGCGGTGGTGGATTCTGCCCGTACGCTGACATAACCCTGCTGATAACTTTCCTGATGGACCGAGGAATGATAAAACAAGCCATGATTGTTGATTTGGATGCTCATCAGGTATTTTATTTATGGAACAGACTGACACACTGAATATATATCATTTACTGATAAGTTTTAAATTGAACTGAAATGTTTGTCTTTTATTGATAAACTCTGTGGCGCAGCGGGTCTGGTGATATTTATTTATTTAACTTTTTAAATTTACTTACTTTTTTATTTATTTAATTAGCCAATAATTAGTCCTTTAACCTCCCTCACAGACAAATTATTAGACATATTGATTATAATAAGTTTAAGCTTAATAAGCTTATATTAAGCTTCGAGCTTACCACGGGGCTAGATGTCGTTGTGTAAAAATTGTCCAGAAATATTTATTTATTTTATTTAAGTATTTATTTATTGATTTAGATAACTTTTGCAGGGTAACGGTTACGAGCGCGATTTCATCAACAATCCCAGCGTGTACATAATGGACATGTACAACCATCAGATATATCCGTGTGATAGGAAAGCTAAGAAGGCGATCAGACGACGTGTTGAGTTCTCTTGCAACATTCAGAATGGAGCGTATCTGAGGATGATGAAGGAGTGAGTTAACTCACATAAATTACAAAATCAAATATGTTTGAACACAATAACATCTGCAAATATGTATCCGGGTTTATTATGTATAATGAAAAATATCTATCTATGTATTAATATTCTATTCGGTATACCAGATTGAATGAGTTGTCCAGGATAAAAACTAGATAAATAATTTTATTATA
This sequence comes from Chloroclystis v-ata, assembly GCA_963691955.1. Classification (NCBI taxonomy): domain Eukaryota; kingdom Metazoa; phylum Arthropoda; class Insecta; order Lepidoptera; family Geometridae; genus Chloroclystis; species Chloroclystis v-ata. The sequence goes on along the minus strand of OY829909.1, from coordinate 3,267,363 downwards.
ATATTCGTATAGATTATTTATTTTTATTTTATTTTTATTTATTTATTAAGGCAATAATAAAGAAATATTGCTGGACAATTCACACAGGTGAACGGTTACGGGTGCTAGATTTCTGTTTTACTTAAAGATACTATCTTACTAAATAATTAATTACTTAAACATACTTAAGTTATCTTATATACATATAAAAGAAAGTCGTGTTAGTTACTTCACTTAATCGCTGATCCGATTTGGCTTAAACTTGGCAGGGAGGTAGTTTAGAGCCGGGAGAAGAACATAGGATAGGTACTTTTTACTTTACTCTAATATAATGCGGGCGAAGCCGCGGGCGGAAAACTAGTTAATTATATAAATATATATCTTATATATATCTTAGTAAATAGTATTTACTAATCTAATTACTTATTGCTGTGTAGGCTGACTTTCATTCGGGTGCCAAAGTTCTTAAAACATACCAATTTCTTTCACAGTTTACATAAGAAATGATTAAATTTAAGGATCGATTATTGCATTTACTGAATAGACTGTTGATGACTATTGTCGTATTTTCAGAAACTTGTCGCTGGCTATGGAAGAGTTCTCGGCCGATATAGTGGTGTACAACGCCGGCACAGATATATTGGACGGTGACCCGCTCGGGCGTATGTGTATCAGCAGAGATGTGAGTATAGTAAAACCATTCTAAAAATGAACTTCCCTCCACAAAACCGTGATGGTTTCAACGTGTGAAAGGAAATACAGAAAAACAGAATACACAGAAAAAAAAATACAGAATTTGGTAGAGGGGCGTTCATTTTAGAAATGGTTTTAGTATAACTACTTAGGTTAAATAATAAATAAATAAATAATATTGCTGGACAATTCACACAGCAACATCTAGTAGCCTCGTGGTAAGCTCGAAGCTTGTGTTACGGGTCATAGCCTCAATATAATAAGGATAAATACAATTAACCAAAACTTGTCAACATTTTATCAATTAATTCTATGTATCACATCAGTATCTGTCAGCAATAAAGCCGCCCCTTTTACTTTTAGCTTGTATTTTATTCTATGTAATTTATTAGAACAATAAAGAGTTTATTTATTCATTCTATACTAATAATAAATCTGTTCTAACAATTATCCTAAATTTGTTAATTTATAGTTGATTGTTATTATAATTCTATCTGCGTTAAATTATGTTTGTATGGGGACCACGTCTTATCATAACTGGAGCAAGAATTTAAATAGCGTGTCCCAGAGGTCTAAATATTTGTCTACTAAATTTCACCAAATTCAGATCATTGGTTTAAGAGTTATGGAGGAACTAAAAAGGAACTAGTCGAAATCGTTTTAGTATCATAATTATATTAAGCCTATAAACACTATCTCTGAAAACAAACTACATAGGTAATACTTTACTTCATGACCGACCCGTACAGATTTATTATTAGTATAGATTGACTTATTATCATCAATTTTATTAATACGTATTATAATTTATTTTCCAGGGAATAATCAAAAGAGATCAGTTCGTATTCGAAATATGCAGGGAACGTGAGGTTCCCATCGTCATGTTGACAAGCGGCGGCTATCTGCGCAAGACTGCGGGGATTATAGCAGATTCTATCTTCAATCTCTACTCACACGGTCTAATTGGACCGCGCTTAGAGTAATTATAAAATAAAAATCATAAAAGCTAATAAGAAGGCCATATACACAGTTACATGGTAATACGAAAATTATGTGTTTAGCCAGTCTATTTAAAGGTAGATAAATGTGTTAGAATTATAGGGGATATGAGAAAGTGGTATCGAATATACTCAGATTCTATAGTCAATCTCATCTCACTGGGTCTAATTGGACTACGTATAGAGTAATTATGGATTTTATCGACATTCCATACGGAAATAATCAGTTATTTAAAGGTAGATGTTGACGAGTTAACATTTTAGAGGATATTAGAACGTAAAAACGTATTAGAACGTGGTATCTAATAATTACATACTCAGATTCTATCTTCAATCTCAAATTACTGGGTCTAATTGGACAACGTAGGTATAGAGTAATTGTGGATTAATAATGAGTGTTATACGAAAATAATAAGTTATTTATTGATGTTGACGAGGTAGAATTTTAGAGGATATTAGAAAGTGGTATCGAATAATTGTATACTCAGATTCTATCTTCAATCTCAACTAACTGGGTCTAATTGGACAACGTATAGAGTAATTGTGGATTAATAATGATATTTCATATAAAAATAATGAGTGTTATACGAAAATAATAAGTTATTTATTGATGTTGACGAGGTAGAATTTTAGAGGATATTAGAAAGTGGTATCGAATAATTATATACTCAGATTATATCGTCAATCTCAACTTACTGGGTCTCATTGGACCGCGTTTAGTGTAATTAAGGATTAATAACGACATTACATACATAAAAATGAGGTATTTAAAGATAGATAGATGTTGACGAGTTAACATTTTAAAGGATAATTAGAACGTAAAAACGTATTAGAACGTGATATCGAATAATTATATACTCATATTCTATCGTCAATCTCAACTCACTGGTTCCAATTGGACTACGTATGGAGTAATTGTGGATTAATAATGACATATTATGCTAAAATAATAAGTTATTTATAGATGTTGACGAGTTGAATTATAGAGGATATTAGAACGTGGTATCGAAAAATTATATACTCAGATTCTATCGTATATCTCAACTCACTGGGTCTTTTGGACCGCGTATTGAGTAATTATAAATAATAACTAAAATAAAATCATTTCAGCCAATAGGAAGGCCATATACACAGTTACCATGATAATACGAAATTAAATTATGGATTATAATTATGAATTATAGAGGACATTAGAAATTGGTGTTTCAAAAATTATATACTCAAATTATATCACGAATCTCAACTCACTGGGTCTCATAATCTCATTGGACCGCGTTTAGAAATTATGTTTTAATAACGACATGTCATACGAAAATAATAAGTTATTTAAAGTTGACGAGTGAAAAATTTTAGGGGATATTAGAATGTGGTATCGAAAAAATTACTATTGGGATTTACATTGAAACTAGTATTAATGTGGAAGAGTAATCCAAAAAGTGATTTATTGTAACGAATAAATAAGACTTTATTTAGGTTTGATGAGGCTTTGGGGTGTAAGAGACTATGAGTGAAATTGGAAGGGTATTTTTGATGATAGATATAAAAATATACATGTTCTAGATTTGAAATTCTATAGTAAATAGAATTTCAATAGGAACTAGAACATACAAACATACTAATTACTAATTATAACCTATAATTAGCTATTCCTTAGCGATAAAATTTTATTAAAATTAAATTATAATCATGAAAATTGTGATTAAAATTTGTGCCAAAGGTATCAAAAGTATCTAGCGTAAATATTTTCGATCTCAAAAATGTATTTAATGTGAAATTTGTTAAATTCTTCTAGTCAATTGTGATAAATCTGTTTTTGAGTCGCTATTAGGTAGTTTCTGGGTATCATATACAAGCCTAAGATTTTAGATTAAAAAATAAAAATAATTTATTCAAAGAATTATTTTATTTGTAAATATAAGCCATGTTACATACAAGATTGCTAATTTTGCAAATATTTTAACCAATTCTGCTTTAGCGTGTAATAACTTTTCCTGAAAAAGCTGCTCTTGTTGTGGTCGAAACGACGAGTGTTTTATCACCTGTGTAAATACTAGAGTAATTCCCGTTGTTATAAAATGAATAGTATAACTCACGAAAATTTTGAAAGTGAATGAACAATTAAATAATGAAAGTGAATGAACTACCATTAATCTATAATTGAGTTTATCTCGTGGTTGTATTAAACTGGGAGTAATAGTCGTCAGTCGGTGTATTGGTGTTGACAACTTCTTTGATGTACTTCGCCATTTCTTTCTGTTGAAGAGCGAGTAGTTGATTCTCTTCCATGAGTTGGCGTGCAAGTTCCCTGAAAAATATATCGCTAATGAACCAATTTACCTTAGTTTGTTGACAATATGTGACACCAAAAAAAAGGAAGTACGAAGTCGAAGCGAGAAGACGGAGCACAGCAAACCGCTCACTCAGGAAAAAGACTTCTCTTGTTGTAGTCGAAACGTCGAGAGTTTATTTACTTCTTTAAAAATATGTGAGTAATCTACTATACCTATAAAAATCTTCCTGACGCTATAACTCCAGAACGCACGAACGGATTTCCACAATTTTGCGTTCGTTGGAAAGGTCTCGGGCTGTGTGTGGTTTATAGTAAACAAAAATAGCGGGAAAGTGTAAAAAAAAAACGCGGGCGAAGCCGCAGGGCGGAAAGCTAGTTATTAAAATAGACATACAACTTGATAAAAGGTAAGTACCTGCGCTTCCTCTGGTCTGCAATGTCCTGCCTTGCAACCTGCCTCTGTATAGATTTGCTGAGCGCTTGCCACTCCGCGTCCACTCTAGCTTCCGCATCGCGTTTTGCCTGTTAAAATAACATTTATTAATCTGCCGTATCGTGTTTATACATAGAGATGGGGATCTCTCGTAGTAATTTTTTTATAATAAATATTACTAGACAATTTACACAGCAACATCTAGCCCCGTGATAAGCTCTAAGTTTGTGTTACGGGTGCTAGATTTCTGATATACGTAATATAACATACCTACATACATACATTTATACATATTTAGACACTTGGAACAAAATATTTGCAGATTATACAAATTAGAATTATATAAATTAGATCTGAGGCGGGAATCGAACCCACAACCTCCTGCAGGCAGACCTTCGCCCGCTGCGCCACAGTTTTCGATAATTTTTGTTTATGATCTACCTTAGCAGCTGCCATTTGTTCTTTTTGTGCCGCGTAGAACTTTTTCAATTCTTCCTGGTTCATGCCTTTGTACATAAAACCGATTGCTCTGTAAAATTATTAGATACATATTTTTAGGCAGGCGTTATGAAACAACAAGTAAGTGGTAGGTACCTACAGATATAGATCGCGTAAATCTTTATGAACCCTGTAGGTAGGTACACAGATAAAGAAAAGAAACGGAGCACGGCGGGACGCTCACTCCTCTTGAAAAAGACTGCTCTTGTCGTGGTCGAAACGTCGAGGGTGTTTACACTCCTTTGTTAGGTAATACGTGAGTAATTCCAGTTTTTATAAAACTAGTTTTTCGAAGCTGAAACGGAGACGCTTCGCTCGCTCGGTCAATAAAAGAAAGAAAAATCCAGATAGGACGAAACACTTAAAGCAATAACGAATAATTGGAGAGGATCGTTTTACTATAAAAACTGTCGTGGTTTGATAAATTCATATTGAGATAAACGGGCAATACACAACCTTATTTACGTAGACTATTGATCAACCGTTTCGTCCCAGAACGTGGGACTTCATCCGGATCAAGACACTGCAAGGACACGGATCACGCCCGCTCGTCAGTGCACTGCGGACCGGCGAGCGGGCGTGATCCGTGTCCAATCAAGGACACAAATCGTGATCAAGGACACTGCAAGTCCTTGATCCTGAAAAAGTCCCACGTTCTGGGACGAAACGGTTGATCAATAGTCTACGTAAATAAGGTTGTGTATTGCCCGTTTATCTCTTACCCGTTCTTCTTGAGAGCACTCTTGGCGACATCCGGGTTCTCAGTGAGCATGTCCGACGTCAGGTTGTTGTACATCTCCGCAGAGTTGTCTGCTTCTTCTTGTTCCTTCATCACTTGGTCCATTTGCTTCTTTTCGGTTGCCTGGATGTGTACAAGGTTTTTTTAAGTTTTTTATTATGAAATTATTTAACCTGTCGCTATTGTAAATGTTTAGGGCACAGCCGGTGCTATGAGTGGCCGTCTAGTTACCCGTTACTCAAACTAAATGAAGAATAGTGTAGAAGGGTTTAAATATGTACACCTACCTAGGTGCAGGCGTTTTCCAACTTGTGTTTCCTGCGACTCAATGTTACTGTTAGCTATTTGAAAAGAATATACACAAGCCGTAACACAAGCTTCGAAATTGTCCAGCAATATAATTTAGGTTTATCTGGCGAGCTTTATTGTTGAAGACGTGATTCACCAAATAAATGCGATAGGTTGATAGGTACTTTAGAAGAAAACTGAGATGAAGGGATATTAGGTAAGTAGGTACATTACACTATCAGTCCCAAGATATATATTATATGTGATTTTTAGGACGTGGTGTCACGGGCAGTAGGTAAATGTGTAATTCGAAACTCAATCAGCCGTGTCCAATTTGTTTAAAATCTCTTTATTCTATACCCTCGCTAGGTAAATGTTGTATATAGTGACTATAATAAAACATATAGGGGAACTTACTAAAGCCTCGTTGTAACGCAGATTCGCTTGACCGAGTCGGTAGCGACAGTCCTTCTCCAATTGGTCCAGTTCACTAGCACGCGCATCCCTGGCTTTGATCGCCATCTGATAGAAAAAATAATTAAATAGGTAAGTAACTAGTTTAATTTCAATAGGGACATTATAAGGGTTTTAGCGTTCGTAACCCGTGTTGGTTACGAACGTTCGCACTATCACACGTACTGAGATGATACTGTTCTCGTGATCCAAAAACATTCATTTCAAATGTATAACAGTAGGTACAATACAATACAAAGACACTTTATACCTACCTACACCAAAAAAGAGACACGTACCTACAATGAGCAGCCTTACCGCCTTTCAGCGATAAGGCCGCCCTTTGAACTTTTAAGTTTAAGTTAGTATTAAGTATTTTCTATAACTGTTTTTATTTAGTTAAGTTCAAATAAATATGGTGTCAATTCATTCATTCATTCCTTACCCTATTTTGCTGTATTCATTATCTCCACTACGGTTGTCTGGAAGAGATCGCTCTCAGCGATAAGGGCCCTTGCATTTTTGGTCTTAAATAGTATTAAGTTTTGTAATTTTATTCTATTCCATGTCATTTATAAGTACAATTAAGAGTTCATTCATTAAGTAATTCATTCATGCCTTATTTAACGCTAAAGAGCGATATCTTCGGTTACCTGGAAGAGATCACTCTCATCTACAATGCCGCCCCTTGTACTTTATAGCTTTTAAATAGTATTGCGTTCTATAAGTACAATAAAGAGTTAATTTATTCATTCAGGCATCCTCTGGATGGAAAAAAGAGAACGTTTTACCGATTTAAGGTATACTATAGGTCCTATAGTATAGGATATTAACCATGTAAGCGGCTTCAGCCTTCTTCCGTTCCTCCTCACAGGCCTTCCGCTCCTGGACTTGCTGTTCCAGCCAGGCGTTCTTCTGCGCGGCCATCAGCTTCTGACGTTCCTCGTACTCTAGATCTTCACCTTCGAATCTGAGGGTATTTGTGACGTTACACTTAAGATAAAGTTACTTCATCATTTCAGCTATTGGACGTTCACTGCTGGACATAGGCCTCCCTTAATGACCTATACTATAGTATATAGGTGTTACGGTCGGATGCATCCTGCATCCACCTGCAAGACAAAATTACTTGAGTTTTATTTAATACTGAGGTAGCCAACTTTTGGGATGAAACTGACTCAGTAAGATGTTATTTCCGTGATGTATCCGGCTTTAGATTAGGATAACCCATCTCTTATCGCGATCAAAGGTCGTCTTTCTATGTAGAAACGTCGAGTGCTTTAACTCCTGTGTAAATACGTGTGTAATTTCGGTTGTTATAAAATTAATAGTAGGTACAACTCAAAAATGTGAAATATTTATTTATATAACATACTTTTGTGCGCATACACTCGACTTTCATTCCGAAAGGTCGTGGGTTCAAACTCCGCCGCGCACCTCTGATTTTTCTTGGAAAATTATGTGTGCTTTAAAAACACGTGCTCTAACGGTGAAGGCAAACATCGTGAGGAAACCGGCATGTTCTGAGAACTTTGAAAAAGTTTGAAGGACATGTGTCATACACCAACCCGCAATGGCCAGCGTGGTGAATTAAGGATTAATTTCTCTCGTCAGGAGAGAAGTCCCTGTGTCCTAGTGGGAACGTGAATAGGGGTGTTATGTGTTTATGTATACTTCTGTGCACTAGACAAGCCGACGGGATCCCCATCCGAGGCTCGCGCTGGTAGCTGTTTCTTCAGCACGTCAGGGTCATTGAGGTCAAACTCTCTGGTATCCTCCTTACGTTGGTACATCTGACGGAATGTGTCTATCTCCTTGTCTATGCGTCTGCGCTCCTGAAATGATAAATAAATATTGCTGGACAATTCAAGCAACATCTAGCGCCGTGGTAAGCTCGAAGCTTGTTACGGGTGCTAGATTTCTGATATAGGTACTTAATATAATATTCATAGGTACATAGATAGAAAAGATAAATCTATATCAATTATGTCAAGGGGTACGGTAGTCCTTTGAATAACAAAACAAAACAAACAAAAAAAATATTGATTTAGTCGACAACATAATATGGAGAATTTCGTCACCCGAGCGAAGCAGGGTTTTCATCTAGTAAATCAATATTGCTGGACAATTCACACAGTAACATCAGGCTCGAAGCTTGCGCGGTTCTACATTTATATCTAGGTAGGTAGGTATATACCTACTTACTAATAATAAATCAGTAAGGGTCGGTCATGGAGTTAGTTTGTTTTCAGAGATATTGTGTATAAAGGCTCAATATACTGAAACTAATTGGACGTTTATAAGATTTTATTCTGTATGAATGATCAGCCATAACTCTCCGAATTTGACGAAAGGTAGATAAACCTTTGACTCTTTATAGGTCTGGGTCTGGGACACAGGTTAGGCTATTTAAATTCTAGCTAAAGTCGTGATAAGATATGTCCCCCATACCTTTACCTAAATAACTGAACCGTTTGTCACATTTCAGAGCGACGAGTACATACTACTTTTTATTTTTTTATGAGCCTATTGCATAATTATTAGAGGTACCTATTACACTATTATAATTGGTTGTATTTTAGTACCTCTTCCTCCCTCTCCTGCAGGATGTGCGCCAGATTGCTGTCCTTGATCATCTGCTGCGCAAACGCAAGGTCTCTTCGCGCGCCCTCGTCCCTCTCTGCCTTCTTCTCCATGATCTGACGCTCCAGGAATGGAAGGTCCACCTGGGAAGAGTTGTATTCAATTTATTCAAACTTTAGGACTCAAGGTACACTTAAGTTACGTCAAATATCAAACAATTTTTTTTCTGGTACCTATTATTATTTGGGGTATTACACTATTTACATCTATGGCTATGGGTATTATTGGGTCCATAGAGCAAATCATATCTAATACTTAATATACATTTATTCTATTAAACACAGAAAAAGGCTTTGTCGCTTGGAGATGGAAATAGTTATGTGTTACATAATACTTATCGATTTAATTAGGTATATTGCAAATAAGATTAATAAGATAATAGGGATATAGCTTGTACCTAATAATAATTGGTGGTTACTCAGTTACATGGGCATTTGGGCATGTAACTGAGATAGCCCTACATAATCTGATATACCTACTTATAATAGAATATACATTATGTATTTTTAATATAGAAAGCACCAATACGCCGGAACAAATATATGCTCGTAAAAGTTTTTGTCCCAAGGCAGGACCTGCAACCTCCTGCGTCACAGGCATACCGCAGACCTTCGCCCGTTGCGTCACACAGGTCGTTTGAACCTGACTCAAGCCCGAGTGTAATCATCCTGGTATCTCACCCCAATCTTCCTGTTCCTCGCATTGAAGATCCTGGACCGTCTCTCCAACTCGCACTGGCGTCTCCTCTCTCGATTCTGAGCCTCTTTACGATCCTGCTCATTGGCGATCTGCATTTTAATCATTCTCCAAGTAAATTATTAAAAAAGATAGTCTCGCAAATTATAGGTTGCTGTGTGACGATATAACGTTAGACAAGTGTTGTCAAAGAGAATATAATCACTAAAGTGTTGTTATGACAACGGTTTTGTTTATTGGGTTGCTAAAGAGGACCAATAGGTACGTGTTTTTTTTTCTTAGAGGGCAGGAAAATGTTGTTTATTTTTCGATGTTTTTCTCCGCTGCGCTATTATTAAATGTGGAAAAATTGTGGAAATCTGTTCGTGCGTTCTGGAGTTATAGCGTCAGGAAGGAAACCCCGACTTATTTTTATATTGTAGAAGAAGATGGCTGTTTGACTTATTAACCATTGCATACATCATTTTTATTAAATTCATCATAACTTTACCAACTATTATTAATTCTACTTTCGAATATAAGAACCCTAAATTAGTATACCAACCTACCTTCTATTTATCTAATAAATAACTCATTTATTAATATTCGATGTCTAAAAAAGTTAAATATACATCATATCCCCGCGTCGCAAGCATGGGTAAAACGCACGTAAAACGGTAGCGCTAACAAAACGATATCAATATAACATACGCGTATAGCACAGCGCAAGGTTACCCCCTCGCGCCGGCCGCTTCGTCACTTACAAGCCGACCTCCGGCTAACGCGCACGTGTACGTAAAAACAAAAAAAAAAACAAGTGTTAGTGACATTGTGAAAATAAGTGCATGTGATTATGACAAGTGTGTTGAAGAAAAGAGGCAGTAAAGGCAAATCTGAATCGATGCAAGAGGATTTGCCCGCGAGATGGGGAACGGTAACACAGACCCGCGCGGAAGACATTTCTAAACTTATCAAGTATATTGATGATAGTGTTATTGGCAAGGGGAATGTCTTCTGTGGACCTTTTGGACGGCGGAAAGGTTAGTTTATTTAGTTATTTATTTTATTTGTGTATTTCAGGTCTCCCAACAAAAGATACAATGAAATACTAAACATTATTCACAAGGTCTTCGAATCTTATGTTCTTAATTACAGGGGGCCACAGCGTGCATATTAGTGTTAGACTATTTTATGATTAAAACTTATAACTTATGGGTAAAACAGAACTACCTTTATAACAGAAAATTAAAATTATGAAACGTTGGTAAAGAAAATACCTATAAGTCTTCGTTTATATTGAGATGGTTATGATTTTTAATAATTTTAATTAAGTATATAGGTAATTATGTTGGTTAAATAGGTTTGTTTTGGTAATATTAAAAATGATAAGCCTGAGCTTTTATAGTAATAGAAAAAGATCTATTCAATTGCGCATTGGATATTTTACATAATCATCTCGATTAGTTGTCACCAAATTGTGTTTTTCACTAAACGACACCCACGTTCGATTGAAATATCACCGGATTATAAATACAAGCACATGTCGTGTTCTAATCGTAAAGTTGTTGTTGTATCGACTGCTCAAGGTTAAATAATAACTGCATGCATAAATCTATGCAATTGATTGTAGAAAGGTTCCTTGTTATTGTTTTATTTATAATATTTTACTAGACGACCCGTCACAGTTTCGCTTACGTTGTTTTACGTTTGCGGATCTAAATATGCTACATACTGTAAACGTAATAAAACTATCGAAGTAGATCTTTCGTTTGATCGCTATTTTTTGTCATAATTAAAAGCTAATGGTACAAGGGGCAGCCTTATCGCCGTGAGCGATCTCTTCTAGCCGTAGTGGCGATAATAAATACAGCAAAATCGCATAAAATATTTAAAAGATAGGTATATGAAGGTAACAAATTCAGTATTTATTGCAATCATAACGATTCATTAATTAGGCTCGGTTGACATTTAATTTAAAATGAAGTTTGAAATTATCTTTTAAATTTAAAATTCAGTGATCACATGGAGTGTATGCTAATTAGAATAAACACTCGACTCGATCAGTGGGTTAGACGATAATCGTTGACGAATATGTAAATACTAGTATGCAAATATTAAACTGGAAAATTACCGGTAAGCATCCATCCACGCATGTTATGAAATTTAGTTCTAGTTCTAGTTTAGGTAACATAGGTTGCGCAATGTGATAAATAACGCCAGTAACGCCTTTGCAGGCTTGGTTGTTTTTTAATTATTATGATAATTTGGCAAATATAAGACACTGGATAAAGTCTTATTAAATACTTGAGTACATAGTTTATTTTGTCTTAACAAAAAGCATAAAGAACAATGTAATGTAGGTCCTAATACCATAGACATAGACGAATTAATTACCCACTACAAAGATTATGCTATTTCAACTATACTAGATAGATAGATAGGTAATCAATTGGTTGTCAACGTAATACTTATTTAAGTATTTTTGCAGCTCCAGAGAAAATACAATACAATACTTATTGCACACCAGAAAATGTTTTGATAACTATTTCTTGCCAGCTATATTAAAATAATGTCAACGAACACGGTATTTGCTTCTACGCGGCGCCGCGGCGGTATTTTTGGCGCCAATATTTGGCGACACCGATTGGCCCGGCCAATAATGATTATTAGCCATCAATAACTGTCACTTGTCAGCTGAACTCGATGGTATCATAATTTTTCCATTGTAATGTCGATTTAGGTACGCACATAGGTCCAGGCCACGTGGTTCGATTAGATAACAGCATTAAAATAACACACCTTTATTTGGTCATTAATAACAAAGGTGTTTTTTATTGTGTTTTAATTAAGAAAGCATATAATATTATAAACATATATTGACTTATCCAATTAATCATCATTAGATTTTTTTTGTTTTAATCAAGAAAGCATGTATTTTGTAATCGTTAGGTTTAATGTTTAATGAAAGTAAATGACATAAATTTTCGAATCTATATAAGTATCGATGACTTATTTATCGTGTACCTGCCCAAAGCTATTTAAATTTTCAACAAAATTAGTTACATATCTTTGAGCCTCAAGTTTCAAGTTTCCTCGAATTACCCTAAATTAAAGGTTGTTGCCCTCTGCCCTCTAAAAGTACTCATGGGTATTCTGTATTTAGGGCTTCTGTTTACAATGTGGGACTGGTTTTGAAGGTCACGGGAGAGAGCGAAACCTCGATGGTAACGAACCTTCGACATCGCGTGGTTTGAAGACTTTGAAGTCTGCCCTTTCTTATTACTCCAGGTTACATTTTTTAACTTTTATAAATATGTATTCAAACTTTATATTATGCAGCTACATAAAATTATACTACTCTCCTAATACTAGCTATTATATTCGATTTTCCCGCGGTAGAAAGTATCATATGTCCTTCTAAACTAGGTAATTAACATTATGTAAAAAAATTTTTTTAATTAGGTAGATATTGTTATATTATACCCTTTTATGGTCCAAATGTCTTCTGCAAGGCAACATATTTTATTCCATTCCATTTCCTATTTTACCTTTTTATTTTTCCATATTTCGAACGGATATGACATGTATTCTTATGAGCTTACCACGGGGCTAGATGTCGCTGTGTAAAATTGTCCAGTAATATTTATTTATTTATTTATTCTTTTTACATTTGCGACTCAATTGTGTGATTATCAAGCCTATTTGGCATAATTAATAATAACGTGACTATTAGGTTACCAACATTAGGTATAATAGGTATTAGCTCACGTAGTACCGCGCATGTTGAGAATTAGTCACTGCATCGTAATTATCGATACTCATTTATATTATTTACTAGTGACCCGCCCTCGCTTCGCCTGGGATAATAGTACTTATAAACCTGCCTTTTGAATCACACTACCTTTTTCAAAAAACTGGGTAGTTTCAAAGATACAAGCATACATAGGGACAGACAGACAGACTAGGTATATTTTATACGTACGTATAGTGATAGTGAAGTTTGCATTTTGGTGTCGGCTTAAGAATCTTATCTTCTGGGAGTGCCCATCTGTATGTATATGTAGCTAAAACGGTTCCTTTGTGTGTCAAGTCAAGACATACCTAGTAACCTTCAGAGATATCTATAGGCCTTTGTTTTTTTTCCGAGAAAACAAAGAAACATTATTTTTCAATTCAACTATTACCTACCCAATGATTTTATATAGTATAGATTTGTTACAAGCACGCGCATTGTAAAGACTCAAATAAAACCCAATTGTAACTTTTAGTTGTCAGTCTGCGTCGAGCGCAATCACGAGCTTGACATGCCGTAGGTTATTGTGTCCTTGCTAAAACAAATTAAAAATGCCATCGTGTGTGTTTCGGAAGTGTACCAATTACGATGCTAAAGTAAACAAAACACAAGGAATCTCGTATCACATGCGAGTATGCAAAGATACTTAGATTATTTATTTTTCCAAATAATTATAATAATTGAGTCGCGGACATAGATTAGTTAGTGTAGATGCGAATATTGATGGCGATGTAAATTCGATGTAAATGTAAATTCTGATCGAACATTCAACACAGGTACCTACCTATTTTTAATCATCGCGTATATTTGATTAAAACCATAATTCATAAATACACAAATATTCGTCTCCATTCCGCACATAAAAATAACCCCGAATTAAAAAAACTTTTAAAGAGACAGAAAATAAATAAATAAAATCTTTTTGAAGGTATTTAGAAAGTGTGTTTTACTAATTTATCATTAACTATTTCAATTTCAATAAATATGATTTACTTTTGTAAGGTGTTTAATTTCTTACCTATTACTATACATTTTACTCAAGTGTCCACTCTACGAATATAAATGTTACTCTATGAACTAGTAAACATTTGACATCTTATGTCAGTTTTGGATTCACGGAACAGATTTCAAACTGCAATTACATGAAGGTAACATATCTATACTATATAAAATCATTGTACCTACCTATATGTATATTTCTTACTAGCAACCCGCCCTCCATATCTATCTTATATATTAAATTATCGAATTATATAATTTAGTCTATGGTCTACCATACCATAGACTAAATTATATTTAGTCTATGCTTATACTTATAAACCTTCCGATTCAAACACTACCTATTTCTTTAGTCATACATAAGGACAGATAGCTTTAGCGACTTAGTTATATTAAATACTATGTAGTGATGATGATCATTAATTTAGAAACCTGAGCATTTTATCGATATTTGATTGGAAAATGATAATCTAACCTAATCCAAGGTTGACAAGCCACGATCAATGTCATTTTTGCAAATTTCTATCTTCTCCACCTACCTCTATCATTATCTTATCGGTAACCGCGTGTTGTCTTATCAGTTTACGTAGATTCGATGATTAAGTGTAAAGTACATTTGGGCCTTTTCCACAGAATATATGATAGTTTTATGGCCTCTATTTATATTATCTAAGAGATATATAATTTACCCGTAACACGAGCTTCTAGCTTACCACGGGACTAGATGTTGCTGTGTGAATTGCCTAGCAATATTTACTTATTTACGTAAATTGTATTCTTATTTTCTCTTGCAGTATCGACATTACGGTTGGACTTTCTTAAATTAATTTCTCAGATTATATATACAGATTTTGATGAAAGAGGTAGTTAATAACGTGAGGATTTAACTTTGTCTTATTATTGGCAATTGGAATATGATTTTCTTTTTGATTCTGACCTAAAAATTTAAATATTATTTCTATTCGTAAAAATTAGAGATATTAATGAAACTACATAAACTATTGAAAATCGCAGGGGTTTGAACAAAAGGCATTCTTCTACAGCTATTATAATTAAATCTTTGATATAGAAACTTACAAATATAGGTATATAAATGAGTGCATGTGGTGACTGTATGTGAACGTAGCGCGACCTTAATGCAGGGGCGACCTTCTAACGCCTCCTTAATCGTTGCATGGAAACCGCAGTTTCTAATGAATAAAGAAATCTTATGCTATTATTAGCTGCTAATAAGTACCTGTGATCTTATTATAGACCATTTTGTCATCGGTTTGAAAATAACAACTAACTGAAGGCGTAAATGCAAGTCATATTGAAACTCGAAACCAAATAAATATCCGATCAAAATAAATAATCCGACAATGATCTTGAACATTTATAACAAACTAGCTGTGCCCGCGACTCCGTCCGCATAAAATTATGTTTGTATGTTTGTAGTTACGTCTTATCGTAACTGGAGAAAGATTTAAAAGATTATCCTGTGTTCCAGCCAGACCTCTAAATGTTTATCTACATAATTTCATCATTAAGGGTTATGGCGGAACATGCAAATACCTACATACCGAAAAACAATCTAAAAATAGTCTTTATTTCGGTATTATTACAAAAACAATATCTCTGAAAACAAACCAACTTACTCCATGACCGACCCTTACAGATTTAGGTATTATTAGTATAGATCACGGAGCAAATACAAAGGTATAGATAGATTATTTTGGCTCGCAGGTTCAACAATATTTAAATGCCAATAATCATGTTTCAATCGTGTTTTAACTAATTTTCATTACAAAATATTCCTTGTGTAATGGACTGTTATGATCATGATACAAAGTATCTGCGAGGATTTTGGATTTAACTTAATACTAAAGCAGACATGATGACGACAGCAACATGTCTCTCAATTCTGATATAAAAGGTCAATCAAGGTCACGATAACGTTATCAAAACTGTTATCAGACGCTAAAGAGACCACCGACAGCTGTCGACGTTTCTCAGATAAATGGAAGATATTTCGTAGGTGAAGTATCTACTAGTATAAGTAATCCTGCTAATATACATATAATAATACTAATATGCTAATACTCGTATACACTAATAATAAATCTGTAAGGGTCGGTCATGGAGTAAGCCAGTTTGTTTTCAGAGATATTGGGTTTATAAGCTCAATAATCTGATTTGACGATTTTTTAATATGTACTCGTACTTTGAGAAGGTAAATTTAAACGCGTGCAAAGGTGCGAGTGGCAACTAGTTGATTAATAAATAAAAACAATTACAACATTAACGGATATTTGGCGAAGGCCGTAGGTTCACTAGAGTTCTAAAAGAAAGCTTATGTTCAGGGTTTCGGACGGACAAACAGACACAAAGACACCCTTTCACAATTATAATATTAGTAGGTACCTACCTATAGTGCTAGTATACCTAGTATAGTATTGTATAGTATGGTTAGGTGGATAAAGGAATGCACGATTTTTCGTCGCATTGTGTATAAGGTCACAGTCAATAATAAACATATGCTTGCAAGTAGGATCAATGTGAGGTCAAATCTTGTGTTTTTCGTGTTTGCGATACAGAATTAATTTATCCATGACCTTTTAGTCACTAACAGATTTGACAAAAACAACAAAACATAAGCAAAATAATAAGTACACTAGTAGTATCTATCGGTACCTATACCTAAACTATTTGATTCTGTCTAGTGATTACAGAACCAAATATTAGTTTGGAATTTTAAGTGTCTCCTGCTAATTATAATCAGATTCGTAACTTTAGCCTTTTTTATTCTGAATGGTTACTCTAAATAAAGCCTCCCACAAAATACATTTTAAGCACAAAACATTATACCTGATTAGTTGACTCGTCCGCAGCTAAGCCCGCATTAATTTATCTTATGTTCTCATCGTTTAACTTTACACCTTCCCTGGACTACTATGAACTTTTCATGGCCAAAACTGGCTAAATAGCGGCCGTTCTCAAGTTTTTGCGAAACTAACGAACAGCAATCGAATTTTATATAAAAGAAGAAGATAGCATATTCTATAAAACAAATATGCATGTGTGTGCACAAATACAACATTAAAATATAAAGTCAGTTTTTAACTTGGCAAGTTGCAAGATTATTTAACAAAGCAATAAAATAACTGGATAAATGTTACTGCGAACATGTCAGTTGTACAATGTTAATAATAATGTAGGAAATGAACTTGAAAGCTCAGCCTTTTGCAGTGATAGAGGTTGCTTTGACAATGAACTCCATACATACAAAATACTGGTTTATTTTGTACTGTAGTTACTAAACGAGCGAAACACTAAAAATATATATGACAGTCTATTTTAGATTTATCGAATTGTAATTATATTAGCGTTATAATGAATTTGCTAACTAAAATAGTTTCAGTTAGTTAATTTTATTTGTTTTATATGCATTAGATTAGATGTTTAATTTTACACTCAAAAGTTCAAGAATACGGAAGAAGTTAAATCATATTATTTAGACAATTATTTAATGAGCGTTTTGTATATTGTTATGTATGTATCTTTTTTGTTTGTTTTGTCCATTTATGTGCAACCAAACATTTGATGGGTCATTCATATCACGACGGCCGGTAATGTGACCATTTTTGGCTTGTAAACAGGAAATAAATATAATATGCAGATTTTTTGGAATAAGCTTATATTTAACACGACTCGTCAGTAGTTTATGAGACTTGATAGAAATTAACTCACTATTTCGTATTCATTAAATTAACCGGAGTCAAGATCGTAGGTTCACACCCCGCCGCGCACCTCTAGAGGTGAAAAATCTAGATTTATCTTGAAAATTTTATGAGCGTTTTCGAAACACGTGCTCTAACGGTGAAGGTAAACATCGTGAAGAAACAGGCATGCTCTGAGAACTTTGAACCAACCCGCACTTGGTCAGCCATTATAATTATGATTAGTTAATGTGAGAAAGGAATTATAGACACGAGTAGGAAAACAATAATAAACGCAATTTGTTAAAATATGTAGCAAATATCTCAAGAAAACAATAAGGAAAAGTCACTATTAATCCCTATTCGTAACAATAATAAAATGCAATTATCTGGCTATGAAACATCTATACTGAGCCAAATATTCTCTAAGAAATTCTGTGAATTATCTTCTGAATCAAGTTCTGTTGGCTATCATCGTTTATCTCTTAACAAAGAGTTTAGTTGTTTAATGTGACGAAGTAGAGCAAAGATGGGTTGTAAAAATATTACAGAAAGATCCAAAGAAATGTTTAGAAAACAAGACAAGCGTAGACTCGTCGAAAGGATAACAACTTTTAGGTATGTACTGAAAGTTTTTTATGTTTTAATACTATCTTCCACACACGGTTTTGCAAGATAAATAAGTTATTATTTGAAATAGGTAATATTGTTATTTCTGGTAATTATTATAATCGCCCCGCGACTTCGCGTTATAAATTTACTAAACCGCGGGCAATACCGGGATATTCACTGAAAATTGTCCTTTTCCGGTACTCAATGCCTCAATAACACCTTACAAACAAATCGGCGTTCGATTCAAAGTTTGCCATCCTCTAAAATATTAGTAAGAATTACATATTTTACTCGATTTTCGCAAAATATGTTTCTCTGTTTCAACCTGAAGCAACAAACATACACTGATAAACTTAGCATTATCTTATGTCCTAGTGTGCTAGTGTAGTGATAAATAATGTATGTCGTTGACTGTACCATTGTAAGGTGGGTTCAGTATAATTGAAATACTTTTATGGATGTATATTCACTCCTACGCAGTTTAATGTATGTTATCTTACGCATTATAACGGTTTTGTACATGAACATGAAGATATGAATTAAACACTGATTGTAATTATATACGCTCTCTCTAACAAGGTTTTAAATAAATAGGTGGTACAGTTACAGTTTATTAGTTTGACATGTGGTACCGGCTTAAAAATAGTACCAGACGTATCGTCGCTCTGTGTAATGTACCAATTTAGAACGATAGGTTGTAAATAAATAAATAAAAATATCTCTATTCAGGTAAGGGTCTTGTACATAAAATATTACTAAGTTATTAGTTAGGCGTTTAATATTATTATGTAAGTGTGGTTATTTTACTAAATCCTCCATAAATAGGGTTCTATTTGGGAAATACCTCATAATGTTCCCACAGCTGGGACACAGGGACGTCGTTCTTGATATGAGAGATTTGACAGACCTTCGCGCGCTGCGCCACAGAGGTTGTCAAGTAATACAGTTTGCAAACCTGTTCTACCTTTAGTATATTCTATACTGTCTCTATGGTAATGACTTAACCAGTTTGACCTACTATTTTACCCATGGCCTTTACTTGAAGCTATCCCAGGATATCCTAGTCAGGGCATCAACCTAGCAATTGGATCGAATTCAATGGTCGTCAACCTCTGTTTGATGTGCCGACTGTCATACTACACCTCCTGTCACTTTTAATTATACATTTTTTGCTGGCAATGTTTATAGATTAACAGACAGAATGACGCCTGCGAAAGAGTATTAATATTTTTGACCGCGGGTCATTGAACTTTTAGATTGATGGCCCACAATGGTTAATGCCTTAGTTTTTTGTTGGTGATGAGTGTTTTGCTGTCGTTCGATTGTGACATGTGTTTTGCCTGTTTGATTAATGTGAAGAGTTCTTACTCTGCAAAAAATGTACATACAGTCTGTTATTGTTAATTATATCTATATTGCCTTCCCTCTTGAGATTTGCAGATGTTATATTATTTTTTCCCGTATTAAAACAGATTAACGAGTGGTAAATAAGACTATGTCATTCCGATGCATAATCTATATTATTGTAAAGTTTAATTCAAATCTGATCGGATTTTGCGTGAAATAAATGTTCACTCGTAAATTAAAGAATTACGAAGCTTATTACCAACCAGTTAATCGGCAATCGATATACGTACTTGATCCAATTAGTTGCTTGACATTGACGTAAGAAGTCAAGACTAATAATCCAATATGGCGGATCCATTTAAAGCAGACAGTTTGCCGCCATTACACAGAATAAGAAATACCTGTACAAGTTCATTGAACTTCTTTAACGGTCCCCACAATTAGGTAAGTAATGATTAACCTGATAACCCATCGATAAGGTATAGCTAAAAATATTCCGTCTTAAATGTAGGGCACTTTTTTTTGGGGAAGTCGGATGTCTTGCTAGATCGGTTTTTGGGACTTTAGTTTATATTTTCGGCCACTTATGACTATATTTAATTTTTTTTTAAAAAGATGATCATACTATAGTGGGACCAGAAAATAACTGTAGTTCTTCTAGCTTCATTTATCAATGATGATTGTCTATGAGTGAAATAACAGATAAACTTTATTCAATGTTTTTACTATAGGTATATAGTGAATGGGTAAATAAAAATAAGTACGTCTGTTCCCTCCCACATTAATTTTAAAGAAAAAAGTGTTGTTTGAATAAAATTTGTTAAGTATTTTCCTTTGAGTTTTGATTTTAATTTACAAGTTCTAAAAGAACATTTTGATAAAATTCAGTTGTTTGGTTGAAATAAGAAATTCTCGACCCGGATAGAAAGTGGAACGAAATCCAGGAATATCCATAACTAAAGTAGGTTACGACTAAAGTCCTTGTCACTGATGACTTTGCCAGTTGAACTTTGAAATTGGAATTGTATTGTTATGTTATGCTGCATTAACCCCCCATAGACTAACGTTCATTCCTTCCGGCTTATCCCGTGTACAGATAAGCGACGGGATGAAATAAAACACGACTTGAAGGGTCGCGGTGTTATAATACCGTCATTCTATATATATTATATTATATTTCTATGTATATTATATTAAGTTTATCAGAAATCTAGCACCCGTAACACAAGCTTCGAGCTTACCACGGGGCTAGATGTCGCTGTGTAAAATTGTCCAGTAATATTTATTTATTAATATTTATTTATTTATTTATTTATTCTTTCCGCAATTGCACATACACTGGCGTTCATTCCGTAAGGATTGTACATTCCGGCAGGAATGAACGTTAGTCTATGGGTAGCTATTACCTAAAGTTAATCTTTTGTTAGTGAAACTTTGTTTTATAAAATGTAGCTTATGTAGCTATTATTAAAACCCGCTTTATTCCCATGTTTCCTTTTAAACCTTCTCTGGGCTACTACGACTATTCGAAAACCAAAATCACCTAATCGGCCCAGGCGTTCTTTAGTTATAAAATTACAAAATCAGCGACATCAATTGCTAATTACTTTACTAATATTATACATGGGAAAGTGTGTCGGTTTGTCCGTCTTTCGTCGTCGTCCGTGATTTTAGTGGAGATAATTTTTCGCGGGATAATATATATTTCCGCGGGAAAGCGTAGAACTATAAATTTGAAAAATCCATCACCTTAGTAAACATAAGGTTTGGGTACTAAATACGAGCCTATATTTTACCGTGAGAAATTGCCCATTATCACAAAATGTTAAGTTGAGAACTAGGACAAAGCTATATAAAATAAAATGTATAAAGGTAAATAACTCAATGTAACCTTTTTATCTAAACCACATAAGACACAAACTGATATATTAAATTACACAATAGTGGTCATACAGGTGCAGACCGGTTGCAATTGCAACGGTAGCTAGGCCTGCACCTATATAGAAATATCTAGAATTCTAGATATTCTATATCTATATATCTATATATATAAAAGAAAGTCGTGTTAGTGCCTGAACTTATAACTCGAGAACGGCTGAATAGATTTGGCTGAAAATTGGCAGGGAGGCAACTTAGAACCGGGGGAAGGACATAGGATACTTTTTACTTCTTTTTTTAAAATCTAATATAATGCGGGCGAAGCCGCGGGCGGAAAGCTAGTATGAAATATAGGTAAGTACTCTGGACATTGATTTATCGCCTCAAGGTTTCCTCTCAATGGGTTTTACCGTTTGGAATATAACTAGCTCCTGTGTAAGGATTTGTGGGCATTATATTGTGGTCCGTTACTCCGTCCGCGTTAAAAATTATGTTTGTATGGGGATACTGAAGCAAGAATTTAAATACCTTATCCTGTGTCTCTGAGTCCAATTTATATTGCGTAGTACCGTAAATTAACATTAATGAAAACCTTAAACTTACTTGCATAATTTAATTAAAACCAATGACAAGAATATTTGCTCTATTATTTAGCGCTTTATCTATTAAACACAATAAATGAGAATACACGTGTATGGAAAATTAGTGCTCGTTAAATAAGGTACCTACTGACTGACGTTAGATAATGTAACATGTTACACGGCGAATTATCACTATCCCTATTTATTTACGTCCCCACTGCTGGGACACAAGGACTTCTTTCTTGACGACCACGCTGGTCAAGGGTGTGTTTCTGAATGACATTATTACAAACTACTGAACCGATTTAAATTTTGAGTATAAGTTCAAATGCCAGGATAGGACACAGGCTACTTTTTACGGCAAAAAAAGTAATAATAATTTTCCGCTATCCGGGAATCTAATATAGCGAGCGAATCCACATGGCGGAAAACTAGTAACTAGGATATATAACAAGAATTTATTGTAACTATTAATTAAATACAAGGTTTATAATAAATATAATAATAATCTTACAAATCTCCGCCTATCTAGTCCTAACGACCTAGAATACAGTTCCGCGTGCTATAGATGTTTCTAAGAACATAATGTATCGTTCTAGTTATACGAGTAGGTATAAATGCATTCTATTTCACATCCGAGCAAAAGTTGCTTGAGAAAAACAACTTACATTACCTACTTATTTACATCGTCTTTAGTAAACTCAGTCAGAAAGGAAAGGGTAGGTAATTACAGTTATTGTTTGTATATTCAATTAAGTTTATCAGAAATCTAGCACCCGTAACACAAGCTACGAGCTTACCACGGGGCTAGATGTTGCTGTGTGAATTGTCCAGCAATATTTATTTATTATTAGCAAAAGCACTATCTCTCATGTTTTCGTTCCCACTGCTGGGACACAGGGACTTAATTTTAGAGACGATAAGTTTTTATACTTGCATAGGTGGTAAAAAAACTTGTCCTGAGTAAATATCTTTGTCATTGCGTTATTTTTATTTCAACTGATACTCATCAGTATTAATGCTTTTCTGTCCTGCTCAACCCATCAATTAACTCACAAACTTTTATCTTTATAATAATCAGTGTAATAGGTCTCATATCATTTTTAATCCGATTAAAGTGTACCTCGTAATTAACCTAAAATTTCACTTTCCAAATTTTCGTGAGTTATACTATTCATTTTATAAAATGGGGATTACTCACACAGGAGTTAAACAACTCTCGACGTTACGACCACAACAAGAGCAGTCTTTATCAGGAGGAGTGAGCGTCCCGCCGTGCTCCGTCTCCTCTCAGGTCCCGCGCGCGGTTCTGCTCTTGTTGTGGTCGAAACGTCGAGAGTTGTTTAACCCCTGTGTAAATACGTGAGTAATTCCCGTTTTATTAAATGAACCTAAAATTTGTATAAAGAATCAAAATGTACGAAATCAAATTCAACAAGTTCAAGATTGCTGTTCTATCCTGCTCGAACCATCAATTATCGCCTTCGTGTAAATATTTGTGCAATGTGACGCATGCATGATATTTTTGGACATGTTAGCACAGTTTTACATTTTATAGTATGTTTTTATTACCTACAGTTGATGCAATGGATACCGACTAAAAGATACAGATTCAAAGTTTATTGACTTGTTCAAGGTGTTTCAGATTTACGGTGAATAATAAATTAGCAAGTAAATTTAAATTTATCAGAAATAAATATAGGACAATTCAGCAAAACACAATCTTATCTCAAAGGATATGTTACGTTCAGTGTCAAATAAAACTTAGTAAAATGCCCACTATTGTATGTTCATCGGGAAACCGGTAGATTAGGCAAAATACTTACCTACTGTTAAAGCATTGACTATTTAGACTAATTTGCCGGTTACCTATGAGATAGAATAAAATACTAGAAGAGTAGCTATGCAATCACATGAGTTACTGACGTTGCAGCCTGTTCTTGACAGAAAACATACTTAAATTTTTATTTAACTCACAATGGTCGATTTATAAAAACACATAAACCACAAAGTCCACAAACATAATTGAAAACGTGCGTTAACAATACAAGATTATCTTTACGCTTAATACGTGTTGTTTTAAACATTGTACTGACCTATGATACTGAAACATTTCCACTGTGACTCACTCACTGTCATTATAATAATTAAATGCATTGAATTTCAGTGTATGTGCAAGTGTGTTTATTTGAAGGGAAAATGGGTCAGCTTGACAGAAACATATGGACCTACTCAAAGCTCTTTACTCTCGCGAAAGAAGTGGTCAGCTTGACAGAAACATATGGATATACTCAAATTCTCGTGAAAGAAGACTCATTATCATCGTCATTACTTGGCTAAACATCGGTCTCCCGTATTTTCCATTTTTTGTTTTAAAAGTAATCTGCATCGACTATGAACGAGGCATACTATTTATATTCATCTAAATTACATATGTACATCTAGTGGACAAACATTGGACGTCCAACACAACGCATTTATTGTTATTAACATATTCTTCCTTATGTTTAACTTAGTGCTGTATGTGAAAATATAAGAAAGTGTAAGTGTATTGTTATTTTTCTAACTTCCGGGTTTCAAGTTGTTTTCACACCTCCCATTCTAAGAAGTATTTATTATGCAATGTGTTTACGTTACAAAGGAATGATACCGTCTATGATGCACTTTAAAGCGTTCTCACGGGACTTAGGCTTCATTGCACATTTATTCTTAGTACTTGCAAAAGAAGACTTACTAGATAGGTAGTTATTGTTTATAAGTTTAGTTCTCAGGACCAAACTTGATAAAATAAAAGTCATCGGCGTAAAATTAAAATTGATTATTGCACATAAACAAAATTATATAAGTATAATGTATAGAATGTATGCATCTACATAAAAAAATATAATAGTTACTTATATAAAATTTAATATATAGTATAGAACATGTGCATTAATGGCATATTTTATAACGCATTTAATAAACTCTATGTAGCATAAATATTATCTAATGTTATTCTTTAAAAATGGCACTAAAAATAAAAAAGCCAATAAAATACCACAAACTACACTTGTGGTTTTTAATACGCTTTTATCTTGTTTTTTACACAATCGATTTATATTCTATTTCACGCTAAGCTTGCACTTGCAACCAAATAAGAGCGTAGGTAGGGCTCGTGTTTTGTTTACGATGAAATAGGGAGATACAATTAAAGTACTTTATGGAATGTCATGAGGGCGCTTGAAATGTGATAGTGCTGTTTGTCCGTTTGTAAACGGCACGTGGTGAAAGAACGTGTAGGGAGTACGAGTTGTGAACTGTATGTCGGTACATGGCTTCAATGGCTTGATCAGGTTACTGCAAACAATGTTATTGTTATACTTATAGACAACATAACACACACCATATTTGGATTAGATTAATATCATCGTCATTTCATTAAGATTTCTAATTATTTTTGAAGATAAGGTTAGTTGATTATTTATTTACATAAGACAAAACTTAACAGTTGCTAAAAACCAAATTGATTATAACATCATTACATGTTTCATCATTCATCATTGTTCCAAAAGCGATGCTGGTATAATTTAAGTAAATCTAGCATATTAAAAATAGAAAAATATACAAAAAGCTATGGTCATCCAATAATCATACCATACAATTTTTTACCTACTAAAAATATCATACTAATAATTAACAAGGGTTACCATTTCGGGTGCCACATTATTTTAATGGTCAATAAAAATAACTTGAAATTCTAATTTTAAGTACCTAAACGTTTATAATGTATTAATATATAAAACGGCTGACCTACCGCAACGATCTCATTGTATTATTGTTTCATGTTCATGTTGCGGTGTTGGCAAACATATTACATTTCTGCCACATTAATTGAAATTATTTTAAATATTTTAAAACTGCTGCATTCGGTATACATATTTTGTTATTGCAAAATTTTGCAAATACCACAGATTAAATACTATTTTTTTGTCGGATTGCTTGTTTTTACAGAGCTCAATATCAAATCGTTAGAATCTACTGAAATACTGTTAGTAACTGCTTCAAAACTATTCCTAGTAGGTAATTAATGCAAGTGTATAAATATATTTATTTGCCAAGCCTACAAAATGTTACATTATTTTATTTGAATATTGGCGATAGCAAGTTTCATTTTTTGAAATCGTATAAGTGAGAGTACAAATTTTACTTGTCTATAAAATGCACAGTAAATTTAATTCAATCTAACTAAGACATCAAAAACGCGTAGACACAGGCTTGTAAACAATAAACATAAGTATCAAATTATTCATTCATAAGTACAATTACATACAAGTAGGTGCTTATCATATTTCAACAAGGTTCCTTCTGTATAAGCATCCAC
Organism: Chloroclystis v-ata; assembly: GCA_963691955.1. Taxonomy (NCBI): domain Eukaryota; kingdom Metazoa; phylum Arthropoda; class Insecta; order Lepidoptera; family Geometridae; genus Chloroclystis; species Chloroclystis v-ata. Next base: position 3,240,406 of record OY829909.1, on the reverse strand, counting down.
GTGGCCGATTTGTCGCGCAGATAATATTTCTTCAATACACATTCAATTTACCTATTGTAAGTAGATTTGTAGAGTCAATAAAAAAAACGCCAAGTTTGACGATTTGAATTTGCACTCGCACTATTAGGTTCTATTGAAGAAACGTTTAGAAAAGGCCTAAGGAATGCCCAAAAAGATACGGCATCCAATTTGTGACAACGCGTATTAATATATTTATGATTCGTATTTTAAAGGCGATTTTTTATGATTCCATTGCAAATGTATGGTTTTAGATATTTCCTATGTCCTATGTTTTTGGGGTTCCGTAGCCAAATGGTAAAAAACGTAACCCTTATTTTAGGGATGGAATTCAAGGAGCAATAACGCAATAAATTTACTAAGTGCATGATCAAAAAATTCCTTTATAGATAGATATAAAAAAATCCTCTTGTTAGTACCTAAGATTTGCAATAATGTTGTGACGTGTAGCGAAATTAATTATCAAGGCTATTGTTTGAATCGGACTAATTGGCTTGTTTTCAGGAAGTGCCATTTGTGGAGTTTGGCACCAGTCGTTTGAATAAATCTACATTATTGAGTACATTATGTTTATCAGAAAGTATATTATTTGTTCATGAGTGTCAAAAAGTCAAGTTTTGAATGAATGAGCTCCACGCATATTTTATTATATTATATTTTAACTTTGCATTCATGGATATTTTTATAAATCTTTTATAAATCTATTATCTACTGGCGTTTTGGTTATTTTATATCAATATACTAATATAAAACTGAAGAGTTTCTCAGTAAACGCTGGCGCTGCGTTGGTCCGAGTTGTAAAAAAAAGGACTTTTAGAAAGCATAGTCTATAGCTACCTATATTATTATAAACTAAATAGGTACCTATATATAAATAACGTAAAAATGCAAGCGGCGGGTTGGCTAGTATATCATAAAACATATCTATGTTTTATGGGCTCTAACCAGCTTGTAACTAGGTATCTGATAAGTATCTGATTAAGTGAGAGTCGATCACTATAAAATAAATATAAGTATGTACCCCAAAATAGTCTATCAATAACTTGGATCGTATCTGCGTCGTATTCGTATTGTTTACTGATCAAACAATCACCCCATGGGGTCTTATTATGTTTCCCTAATGGTACCACAATTCTGGTAATGCTTTGTTTTTGTCAACAACTCCAAGGTTAACTTACCTACCTATCGATTTAACAAAGGAAGTCAATAAAATTGGCCGTTTTTGACCGCAAACTGAACTGATTCCTTTGATTAGTCTGTTCAGCGGTTTAGAATTATATTATATTTTTTTGCAAACAACAAAATCTGTCGTGGTCTGATGAAATCATGTTGGAATAAATAGGAAGTCCACATGTTCATTATTTCCCACGTTTTGGGACGAAACAGTTGACCAAATCCAACGTAAAAAAGTTTCGTGGATATCCCATTTATTCCAATATGATTTGAAACAACATAACTTAGAATGATAAACTATCTATCACGTTAACGTTTGTAAATAGTTCAGTAGAATACCTAATTAAACAGCTTTTGATCAATAGCCAGCGGCATCACAGCTCAATTGTTCTATTTTATCAGTTGATTGGGAAAGCGGAAATTTACAGGCGATGAAGAGTTGCCAACTACCAGAGAAAGCTATATGCATTAAATTTTCAATGGGACGATTATAGAGAGATTTCGCCTAAATTCACCACGCTGGCCAAGTGCGGGTTGCTGAATGACAGATTCCTTCAAACTTTTCAAAGTTCTCAGAACATGCCGCTATCCTCACGATGTTTGCCATCACCGTTAGAGCATGTGTTTCCAAAGAGCACATATATTTTTCAAGAAGAAAAATCCAGAGGTGCGCTCTGTGATAGCTTACGACCTTAGGAATGAAAGTAGAGTGTGTTCCCACTTAGCCAACACGGCTCTTTGATCTACCTACATAATTTAATCCAAATATTTAACCAACCTTGCCTCATTAATGTGTTTTTGCTTGCGTTTCTCGGAGCAAATTTGCTCGTTTTAAAACCCAATTTGTATTGAAGCATTGTTAACTGCTTTCACGCAAGCAAACACGTGGATTTTGTTGTTGTATCCAGATTCCACTTTCTGTTTAGGATGGACCGGTTGCCGTGACCTTTAGCTATTTTTATTGTGGTTTCGGCATAAAAAACTGGAAACAGATTATGTGGTAGCGAGTTTTTAGTTATTTTTAATTGATTACTTAACGGAACTGATCGAGTAAAGTATTAAGCACAAAACAGATTACTTAAAAACGTAGATAAATTCATATTGGGATAAACGGGAAATCCACGAATGAACCTTTTAACGTTATATGATACCTAATACTATGTTATGAATTATTCGGTCTACCAAACCATAGACAATATAAAAAGTAAGATTTAAACCCTGTAGTGCCAGATACCTTTTTGTATCTGTGGTCGCAGTAGGAACAACAAGCTGTCTGTATAATTTAGGTAACACAGAAACAACAGCTTGGAATGTGTCCAAATTGACACAAATACACGGAAGATAACAAGTGCTATTGTTTCAAAGATAGTACCTACTTGCATTGTCTTCAGCTTATTGAACACGAGAATATCTATAATATTGCTTAACTGTATTTATATTTCTTCAGGATTTTTATAGATAGTAGTGTAAATAATTCAGATTTTACTATCTAGCTTATAGTTCAAAATGTTTGTATAGCTGCTTCGAGCTTACCACGGGGCTAGATGTTGCTGTGTAAATTGTCCGGCTTATTTATTTCTCAAAAAAATTAACTTTACATTCACCAATATTTTAAATATAGCCTCGGAAACATATCGCATTGGCATAAACAAAGATATTATGCTAACTCAAAAAATACTCATAGTGGAAAATAAGGTGGAGAAAAATAATACAATACAACACAACAAATGCTGAGGTTTTTTGAGACACTCTTTAGTTATTTTAGTTTAGTTTAATTTCTTAAGTTAATATGTAGTCTGAAATAAATTTTATTTTCTTTCTTTCTTTCAAAATTATAAAGAATCTTAGCGACAGAATTCTAAAATCTAACAGGAATTTTCCTATACCTTATCGGTCTCGAAAGTAAACAAGTCGTTTTCTGGATCCTTTGTACAAATACGTATTTTGGTGCGCAGTATCCTTGAGATCCCTAAGGTTCCGGGTTCGCTGCCAAGGGCTCGCGACAAGGACACACTTACAAGAGAGAAAGAGATAGATAGAAAACAAAAGTGACCCTGAACGTAAATGACCCACTCCCGGATCGATAGGGGAAAAGGGTGGGGGGCTCTCTCAAAGTTTGGAATACGGATACGCACTTACGTATCTCTACGTAGGGGAGATACGCAAGGGGAGGGGAAAGGGGGTGAAATGCGTAGTATCTGCGTAGTAATATCTCTAAGAAAAGGTCGGGGGTGAGAGCTCAGAGCAATAATGCGACTTACGTAATTTAGGAAGGTTATGTGTTCCGTAAGGGTTGTCTAATGGCGGGATTCGCTCAGGTTAGTTTTATGACTTTAATGGAATTGGCAGTTGTTCAGTTTAATAATAAGATTTATTGGCCGTTGACCGTTCAAAGTCTCTAAAAATGTTCTTAATTTAAGTAACTCGTGTGTTTATCAAAATATTTTGCTAATACAATTTTTTCGGAAAGAGATCTTTCCTAGTTCAACTATGAAAATATCGAAAAACAAAACAAGGAACACTTTTATAGTGATAAAGTATACACGTGTCAGGCAGCCATGTTGGAAATAAGGCACTCTGTATGCTGTCAATGTCAATACAACAGATGTCGCATACGCGGAGCGTTCGCAAACATTATTGTCAATGGAATTTTTTGCTATCTGTACCAGCTAATCTTTATTTTTAGTTTACATAACTAATACTTTGCTTATGTACTTAAACCGCTTAACACACTTCTAGCTTGGATAATAAAGCAACCACTTACATAATTTATAAAATGTTCTTAATTTTCTTTGAACTCGTAATTTGATATTTATTTATCACCATAGTCTTTTTAGATTTTTTTTCATAATGATAGTGAAATTCGGTTGTCTAACATCACATTTTTAAACGATACAATCCATTTCCACTAAATAATTAAATTGATTGCAGCTATGGTCTTTACGGTTAAAATTTCATGTTAAGCCTAAATTGTTTTTAATTGTTATAATGTTTTTTTTGTTTACCATTTGGGAGTTCATTCAATCGCTTTGTTTGTGGGTCTAGGACATTCGTTGCGTCACTGTTGTATAATACGATTAAAACACGTACGATGAGATAACAGGTCTTGTCTGTTTTTTATTTTTGTTTTTATGGTTGATACATTTAGTTTTTCATTCGTACTGACATTTTTTACCAGCGATAAGTGGTCTTTATTGTTTTATTCAAGATTTTGCCCGCGCATTTTCTTAGTAAGTTTTATTCTATGATTCTATGAAAAATATGATAAACCTTCGTATTTATTATATCAAGGATGTATTTGAACAACCTTTGTCTAAATAGTTAAAAGAAAAATAGAAATAAAGAAACAAAAACTATTTTATACACTCAAATTCACAGTATGAAAAACACCCACGAAACGATGAGAAGAAAAGGATAAGCTTGTTGAACTAACACTATCAGATATCAGATAACAACAATTATCGTATCTGCAATTGCGGTCAGTTTTGCGAGCTTGGGCATTGATCGTGTTAAAGTAGCAGTGAAGTAAGGTATATATAATGTTGATCCAGAACAGTTTATGTTAAGATTACGGAATAGTAACACAGTGCCGTTGCCCCACAACTGAAGTCCTATAGACGTAGCGCCACGGTTCCTGAAATAAACATAACTAGTTTACACTAGCCCAAACTATTCCGTATGAAATAAAAGATGTTGCAAACTCCGTTTCCGTATCAGTATCATTAATGTATCATCATTTGTATCATTGATATAGCTGTCAGAATAGAGCTATATCAGTCAAGTTGCCACATGATTAATATTAAACGAAACTACACATACCTACTCAAAATATCATTAATTGAACTTCTGAAGTCAATTTTGAACTGAGAGCAGATAATCCAAATATTTTGAAAAATATTAATATATTTTGAAAATTTTGAAGAATATTTTGAAAAGCAAGATGGCGAACTTATCGTAACACGTGTTTGGCATTTATTCGTTGCCAAGGTCATTTGAGTTGTGTTGGAAATTCGATTGTTTGCCGGATATTTTATAGATAAGTTCTAACACGTTTTGTAGATATTTTGCTTAAATAGATATGAAACCGGCAGAGTTGTGTGTAAATGTGTAAAAGCTTTTAGGAAGGAAACTTACGCCTGTTTTTTATAAGGATATGATAAAAGCGTCTTCAAAATATTATGGCATAACTATATCTCATAAAAAAACTAGGCACACAGAGGCGTTTGAAATCAAAATTCAAATTTAAGGTAAATTCTATCAACAAGCATTAAATAACTACCAAGGTACAACCACAGAGCAGATATAGAGAGGAGATGTTGTAATCAGATTTCCTTAGGAAACAACGCGTGACAATTTGCGGGGTGAGGGGGTGCTATGTGGGTGTTAGATCCATGATCTTTGTATTTGCTCCGTGGGTACAACATACCATTTTACCACCTATATGATAGTGGTATCGTTGTAAAACAACTGAGATTCTGAATAAGAAAATGTTTTACAAAATCCGAATATTTTTATACATTTCTCTAAGAACTGTTAAAATCAAGGCGAGGTTAGATCACAATAGTAGTACCTACCAATTTATAGTATCACCGCGACAGTGAACGAAGAATGATCACCAATTTATCTGCCAAAAGTAATTATTACTGTGTTTAGAGGACACGTAATGAAAATTTCGAAGACTATGAACGATGAGAATGAAAATAAAAGACGAATTATGGTACATTAGGCGAAGTTTTGACTAAAACTTATAACTAATATTTATAACCATAAATAATTTCAGCACTAAAAATGTTGTAGAAGTCTTTATGATTTTGGCCATTTTAATCTATATTGACGATTTTAATAGCTTTCCGTTATTTTCAAGAATTCCCCGTAGTCTATTAAGTTCGGATGGTTAAAATATTTCATTTCACATTTTAGCTGTAGTGTTTCAGCGATTTGAGCATAGTTATTATTATGGCTTTTCGCTTTTGTAAAAAAGATGCTCGCTGTGATTCAGTTCGCTGTGCTTCTTTTACTAAGAAGATTTTTTGACTAAGAAGGTGCGCAAAAATATTTTAACAATAACAAAACTTCAATTTAACACATAGCAATCAGCAGGTGATATAACTATGCGTCATCTGAAAAACAAATTAAAATTTCAAGAAACGCTACCACTAGGCATACCATTGAACTTTAGCTTAAAAACAATATGAATGAATTGCGTTGTATTTGTCACTATTTTTAAGATTACTTATGTCATATAAAACTTTTTTTTGTTTTTGCTCACAAACACCAATAAATAATCATCATCATCAGTCATCACGTTACGTTGCATGTACCTAGTACCTACTTCTTTAAATTTTTTCATTCAAAAATATGGTATAAGTACATAGGACTAACTTCACTTAGTAACAATTGTCAAATCAAATGTTTACTAGATAATTTCGAGTACTTTATGATTAGGCATAGACTATAGAAAATAGATTACGTAAATAAATAGAATTAAAGCATAATTGCCATGCCTCGGCAAATCATTTCGTTGATAAGGTTTTTATCTATCATTTACTTCGCTGAGTGCTAGTAAACCTGAACAACAGGGAAATGACGTCAAACATTTATTTAAATTTGGATACCACGCCTATAAAACTGGCCAATGTAACCATAGAGTTTTTTGTTAGTGTAAACCAGCCATAGAGTCGTTTATTACCTACCAAAATATTCGCAATTCGAGCGGTGCGTGATACCAAGGTCTTTTGTATAGCTGTGAAAGATTTATTTACTTCGGCGTCCAAAGCACATGTTGAATAATTAATTTATTTGGGATCGTGTTTTGTAGTAATTTTCCATTATTTTCGTAACTGCTTCTTTCTTATCAAGTGTTGTAAACTTGTAAAGTGGTTTGTAAAAAAACATACTGCATTGAAAATAATCAACTACTTAATTGTTTTTAATTGTTTATTACACTTTTTTTGGCTTTCTGTCTTAAAAGATTTATATTAAAATTTTAACAATTGCATTGTTATAGCGTTTCTTATAGGTAAAGATATCCATATTAATATATGTATAAAGATACCATTTAACTTTGTGCATTACCTACTATATAGATTTAAAGTGTTTAGGTTAGTTAGTGAATAAGTTAGAATAAAATAGACATAACGTATCGGTGGATGCAGGCTGCGAGCGACCGCAATGACTGGAAGTCATGGGAGGCCTATGTCCAGCAGTGGACGTCCAATGGCTGAGATGATGATGATGATGAACGTATTGGTAATACTGACTGTTATGTTGATCTAATTTTGATAAACATTATGTTTTGGTAGAACCTATTCACCGAGAACTCTTCAACTTTGACCAAGTCCGCATTGAAAGAAAGTAATATCACATCCGATAAGAGATGATCAAAGTAATTGTCAAAAATAAAAGAGAATCGTTGTGATATAACTAGATGTAACAGTTCAGATGTTTGCACGATCAAGGCCACTGCTATTTATACGGTGGCGCTCGTAGTATAATGTGATCCCGCGAAATTATACGCATCAACGCGAAAATAGGGTTACCAACTTACATAAAATAATTTGGACTTAAGGTCGTTAACTTCAGATAATAATATATCTGTAGGTAATGAACAAGTTTTAAATAACTAGATATAAATAAAATCAGCTTATTTCAGATAACTTAGAAAACTAGCAATTAAAAGCACTGGTTTGCCTTTTAGCACATGCATCGATTAATATTCATTATTATTAAAATAATAACACGTCTCCGCTTTTAGATATTATTTAAAACTGTCCTAAAAACAAAATTACATTTATTAAATATTTGTCAACACAAAGTTTACATATACATATCTATAGTATTAATTGTGTCGTACTGATTAATAGTTCATTTTCTGTAGATAATATAAACAATTACAGATAATATTATCGTTAATTTTGGATCTGAAAACATGCCTAAAATAATAATAAATTTGTGTTGAAGTGTGAAATAGCCCTAATATTATTCAAACACGTGTATAATAACGTGCGAATACTATTTTCACGATCCCTCATGTCTTGGGCGGGCCTATTTACATTGCAAAAAATAAATATAACGTTCAACAGAATAGGACGTTGATAAATACGTATCTCTGATGTTGGGAGCGCTATACATTTATCATTCACGAGTAAATTATTATTATTTATGTAAGTTGTAAATACTGGCAACAGCTTTGTTGTGATTTTGCTTTTAAGTTTTATTAAAGTAGGTACCTAAGATTGATAGACATGATGTGCCATTCTCCAACCCGTACTTAGCCTTATCTCTCTCTCGTCAAGAGAGAAGTCCCTGTGTCCCAGCTGTGGGAACGTGAATAGTGGTGATGATGATGATGTGAGGAACCGAAGTAATAATTAATTACAGGGTTTTTTTTGATCAGAGTCATCACTTATTCCCTTTAGATCTATAATGGGTTCTATTGAGAAGATACGTTGTTGTGATGATGTTTAAATCGTATAGAATCTTGCGTACCTAGTTAAATATGTAGAGATTTATATTTTCCGTATTTTTCCTTCAGTACGGCCACTAAGTTCTGTTAAAACAAGAATAATGTCATGTTTAAGCACAATTACATCTTGTGCTCGCAGTAATAATATATGGTTCTCAGTGGTATTACCATGTAGGTATTACGTAATTAATAGACACTTAAAATCCTGAATTATATATTATTTTATACGGCAAAAATTTATACGCATGTTTGATTTCTATTTTGCAAACATAATTTACATATTCAACGCATTGATCAGTGCTTGGCTTAGAACTGTTATCAAAGTAAACATAGACAGAACCAACATGGCGCCCGTACGTTTACTCATAATATTACATTGTATAATTCGTTCGTTTTTGCTTCAATATTAGGTATCTGAGTGTTATCTTTAATGCTGATTACATATTAATGATCTGTTTTTACTCACACGCATTTTGTAACTAGGTTGAGAATATTGGACAAATAAAATAAATAGATATTGCTGGACAATTCACACAGCAACATCTAGCCCCGCGGTAAGCTCGAAGCTTGTGTTATGAGTGCTAGATTTCTGATTATACTGAATAGAATGTTAAATACTTGGACAAGAAAAAGATTTTTAAAGTGATATTCAAACAAATTTAATTCTTACTCAGATATCTGGCGCCATCGTCATGTATGTATATGGAGATGCTAATTCGTTGTCTAAACCAGTATTCCGAACACCAGTGGAGTTATAGATTTAAAGATTTTATCGAAAAAAGCAATGTTCCTTATAAAAGTTCTTTTTTTGGTGATAAACGATGTATCTAGAAGTCTACAATTACTTTATTATTCTCTGAAAAAGCTCTTTATATTCTTCTACAAATATCAAAGGCTACTTTTACCGCGGAAAAAAATATAAGTATTTCAGCGGGAAGGTGTAGTACGCAGACAAAGCCGTGGAAAGTTAGTCACGTATATGTATAAACTAGTGTACGAGTAAAATATTGTAATATACGCATTCGTAAGTACTAATTAATGCCTACTTGATAAACAATAGGTTATTATAATTAGTAGGTATAGATATGTCACGTGTATTGGCAAGTGTCTGCTACGTTTTGTAATTGATAGTGGTACTCGTAGTTTTGAGACGTACTATATACTCGTATTATGTCTACATAATTAAGATTGAATGTATTTATTATAATTTCGATAAAAATGTATTTTCTATATAACCAGCGGTGCCCGTTAACATTCAGTCATATAATGGGATTTATATACTAGTGTGTTTTCAGTATCATTACGCGTATTTTAATCAATTCACTGCCGTTGGTAACTACTCGCCTAGTAAGCATGGTGAAAATGCCTAATCTCCCAATCCTAGGTTATAATACAATACAATACATCAAAAAAACAAAAAACACATAACAAAAAATATAGGTAGGTACATAAAAAGTGTAACAATGGGCGGCCTTATCACTAAAAGCGATTTCTTCCAGGCAGCATTTGGATGGACACGAAACACAAGTACTAAAAGACGGAGGGTTACTAGTTTACTACGGAGGGTTATACTAGGTTATAAATGAGTTCTAGGAAGACCTTTGTCTAGCAGTGGGATGTAATATGGGCTGTTATGAGTTAGGTTTCATGCAAATTCAATAGCTATTATCATAAAACCGACAAGTGACATTAAACGTGATATCTCGTTATAATAATTGTATAATGTTTAAACATGAACAGCATCAAAGATTAGATACGGATCCCATTGTTGACACAGAACTGTGTGTAGGGCAAGGACGAACAGACATTCACTACAAACTATACAGTAGGTATATGTACCTATATTATATAGCTATTGGTTGCTTTTGTTGACGTACATTTGATTTCTAATGGTTCAAGAAGGACTTATGTCCCATAGGTACAAAAGGGCCAGTTTCAACCGAAGCATAAAGGAGAGAGAGAGAGAGAGAGTGTTTGAATAAAACAATTCGAATTCATATATAAAGATGTCTCCTTTTTCTATAAACAGCCAGGTTTCACCGCTTTGGTGGTAACCGGCCTTAAGTGTTATCGTAAGTGTAAAGAAATCGTGTGAATTATTTGTTAACTATATGTACGTGCTAATTTTACACGAACCTGTGTTTCATATTCTGTAAATACACCTCTACCTATATACATATATAAATACTTATACTATAACACTCGGGATTTTGCCCGTGTCTTTATTCCTTTATCATGTCATAGTTAATTTCCCCGCGGTGAATAACCCATGTGTTATTCTAATATATGTATAAGCTACATTATTGTGAAGTTTTATCAAAATCCATTCAGTAGTTTTTGCGTGCAATAGTAACAAATCCATTCATCCATACATTCATACAAACTTTCGCATTTATAATATAATATTAGAAGGGTATATTATTGAGTGAGTAACTGTCTAAACGTGATCAGAAAGAGGTCCTTCTTGTTATTGAAGTTTTAGTTTGAAGCCTACTTGTCTTTAAATATGTGTGTATTTCAAGTTCTAAGTCTCGTGTTCTACATAATTATCGTCTACTTCTATGATTAATTAATATTCTGTTACGAGCCTTTTGCGGAAAACAATGCGCCATTGTTATCAATGTTTGTTTCAATAATATTGTTGAATTTACAACAAAAGTACTCTTTCTCAGTTTTTTGTTTCTATTTGGCACATAGGTACTTACCTGACCTTATTGAAGTTCAATGTTGTCTTGTAATAGTTTTCCCAAAATGTATACCATCTATTATAGTATTTTAGTATGATTCAATATTTTATTGACGACCTCTGTGGCGCAGCGGGCAAAGGTACTGCGACGCAGAAGGTTGCAGGTTCGATTCCCGCTTTGGTAATTTTTTTACGATCTGCAGATATTTGTTCCGATGTCTGGGTGTAATATGCATTGTAAAATTATCTATCTAATGTACCTATATTATATTAAGTATATCGGATTATCTAACACCCGTAACACAAACTTCTAGCTTATCACGGGGCTAGATATTGCTATGTAAATTGTCCAGCAATATTTAATATTTATTTAGATAGTCTTAATTTTGTATCATATTTTGTATTTGCTGTCAATGATTAGCCAGCGTTCCTCAACAATTTTCACGTATTTAATATTTAACTATGAATTGTGTGCCATCAAGGAAAACATATTTGTTTACTAAAAATTGAAATTACCTAAGTATTAATTTATAACCTAACCACAAAACGACCCAATTATAACAAAATAAAACATTATGACTCATTGAACGTGAAGTCAACTTTACAAAGTTTATGTACTTAATTATTTATTTTATTATTTGATAAAACTGATAGCTACCTATGATTAATCTAGATTTAAATATTAATTTGATAACATAATCAAATTTCTATTAAGAAGGTACTTTTCCACAGTAATAACCACTTAATTTGTTAAGCACGTTGTCATGTATTGTGCTCATAAACACTCTATCACAAAGTACTGTATACCCATCTGGGTATGTTCTTATCATTAAACAATAGATTAACAATAGACTGTCTGTCTGTGCAGACAAATTAATATTCAAGACACTTTCGCGATAACATCTACAAAGATGCTTTATTACAGACAGTCGGCTTGCAATATTTTTACTACTTTTTATTATAACCCTTGTGATTCAGTCTCGGCCCCATTTTACTTTCATCAGGTGATATTGTGCTTACCGGACCTACTTTTTAAATATTTTTTTTATCATAATTCATTTTAATGTGCAGTGTACATAGAGTTTTTAATACTTTAAGTTTAAAACGTCCTGTTGGCCTTGACTAGAATAACGACATGTGCTAGATAAAACTCGCTCCGTAATTGTATATTTCTGTGTTTGTCCATTTTTGGTGATAAATCTGATAAATTAGTACAATTTGATTATTTTATTTGAAATTTCCAAAGACACCTCGACACATTTGTTATTAAACCATATAATTATGCTCATACTCGTAATAGGCACTACAAAATCTTCGTTCTGTAAAAACACTGTATAAATTATCTTATAAGCGTATGTTATATTACTTTTTATTACGAATTTACGGAGGAGAACAAAACAGTCACTACAATTATTCATTTATACATCACCCTAGCTTCTAGTCCTTAGAATCATTGGTATCGTCCACTTTACTCTCCTTATTGAGTTGATTGTACTTATTCCCTGACATTTCGACCGGTCAGTGACCTGTGCGAGTTGTCCTAAGTTATAATTTATAATGCTTTTATCTACTTTGACTCGGTTATTTGATATTGTCAATATTGAAGCTAAATGTTTAGCTTAAAAAATATATAATATTAGATGCAATGTTAATTAAGACGCCAAGTTCCATTATGTTAAGAGCGAGTATGCAGTGAAAATCGCGGCTGAAACGACTACGACAGTTGACAACAGCGACCGCGTGCCCCGCGTGGCGCTGGCCTATCGAAAATATTACGCCCAGCGCTAACCAGAATTAGTTGTGTAGCCTACAATCATAGATAAACCCCACTAGATACCGCATGACAAGCGACGACCGCGCGCCAAACATATGGTTAAATCAACCATTATGTAAAGCCCCGCCTCGAAACACGGCTTTCATCTTCCTCCAATTTAGGTGCGTTTTTTTTAATAAATAATAAAAAATAATTTATTTCACTTTTAAGTTTACATAAATACATTCGATACCTACATAGCTAATTTGTTAGATTTAGATTATAAATTATGAGTTATTTAGTAAATGGTATCGAAGCCGAGCTCTGTCCCTTGCACTAGGTCTCTATAGAGCCTGTGTTGCGAGGTTACAGTGGATTCGCTTTCGATTTACACAGACCAAGATTTTAAATTTTAAGCTATATCATTGTTATAGGGAACAATACTGTTAGTTAATGTACTGTTTTTTAAGACTTGATTCATTTATTTTATATTTTTGAATCGGAACAAAAGTATTCTAATGCGGTATCTAGTTTGGGTGATCTGTGCATACAATAGAAACTATTATTGTAATCTGAAGCAATGCGTCAAATTTTTACACGTCAAATAATTATATACAAAATTGAAATGCGAAAGTAACTCTGTCTGTCTGTCTGTCTGTTACGCTTTCACGCACCTCTCAACCGATTTTGATGAAATTTGGCACATACAATCCTTAGACCCTGAGAAAGAACATACTTTTTACCGCGGAAAAATACATGTTTCCGCGGGAAAATTTGATTTAGATGAAATTTAGTATGGAGATAGTTGCAAATAAATGTATATGGCGAGAGACTATTTACCGCGGATAAATACATGCTTCCGCGGGAAAATATATGCTTACGCGGGAAAATTCGATTTGGATGAAATTTAGTATTGAGATAGTTGCAAATAAAAGTATATGGCGAGAGACTTTCTACCGCGGAAAAATACATGCTTCCGCGGGAAAAGATAATAATGCTTACGCGGAAAAATTCGATTTGGATAAAATTTAGTATTGAGATAGTTGCAAATAAAAGTATATTGCGCGAGACTTTCTACCGCGGAAAAATACATGCTTCCGCAGGAAAAGGTAATAATGCTTACGCAAGAAAATTTGATTTGGATGAAATTTAGAATGGATATACATAGTTGCAAATAAAAGTATACGGCGAGCAGAAGTCGCGCGGGGGCAGCTAGTTATAAATGACAAATTACTTATAAAATTGGTTCCGCCACAGAATATTATTAGTTAGTACAGGGCACGGAGAAAATTGTCATAGGTCCGTTCAGCACAACGTCTCGCCCCGCACTGAATTGAAGGGCCCGCGAAGGGGAAGATCGCGCATTGCGTGTGTCGTTTTACGTAAAAAATTCGTTAAAAATCGCTGAGATTTTTTTTCGAAAAAGTAAGCTCAGGAGATGATTGGTATTCTTTTAATCTATATGGTGATGAAAATTAAAAAATCTTATGATTAATAGATTAGGAATTAAACGGTTCTTGCTGAAAAAGTAGACGGTATTTTACACTATTATTTCAGGTACTTAAAATAAAAAATAAAAAATTTCGGCCTCAGGAGATGATGCCTTATATGGCATAGATTATTGTGTAATTTTTTCAAAGCAATTCCGTTAAAGAACAAGGAAATAAATGGTTTCTGCTGAACCCAAATTTACCAAATTCACGCATATCTACGCCTTAAGTATCCTAGAAGTGTAAGTACTTAAGCATAATTTTACTCAACCAGATTTTCATGAATCTCTTTATATTATTAAATAAAGAAAAAAAAATAACCGTGATATCGTAATCACTTATCCAAAGTGATAGTTTAATATAATAGTTTAAGACTTGATTCTGAATCGTTATGATTTTTTCTACTATCTCTTAGAAAACGAATCATAATTATTTTATATTCAATTATTTATTTTGTTTGTTATAGTTGTATACTGTGACTACAGTGGATCTGGTCGCGCGCTGCAGTGGCTAGAAGAGTACATAGCTCAAGATGTGTTGCCCACTCACGCTACAAGGTGCACCGCCCTGTCCTACTCTTCAGGACAAAGCGAGATATTCAGGTTAGTTAATTTAAACATAACCACGCACAAATTTACCATTACGATGTTTCCCCAGTCGGAATGGTTACGGAAGAACTGAAGAATATCGATGCTAGACTACGCGCCGCCACTCAAGTCCGTTAGACGTGGCGCTGCTTGTCTAGATGTTAATGTTTCTAATACTGTAGTTCCCGCATTATCCGTAAGACTTGAGTGGTGGCGCGAGCTCTACTACCGCGATTCAAAATAATCCACGCCTACCCTCAATTCCTTCACATTTTAAAATACATTGACAGTTAGTAGTAGGTATCGAGTTGACTTTTTATGAGATCCCGAAGTACACGCTTTATGTATAATATAGTTAATAGACTCCTTTTTCCGCAATTGGACTCGAAAGCTGGTCCTTTTTCGTGGTTAGAGCAAAAGTCGACGCACATACTTATAATTGTGTAGTACTTATAGGAATCTAACAAGCTAGAATTTTCATCTATACTAATATTATAAAGAGGAAAGATTTCTTTGTTTGTTTTGTTTGTTTGTAATGGCCTATCTCCGAAACTACTGGACCGATTTCAAAAATTCTTTCACCTTTGGAAAGCTACATTATACCCGAGTAACATAGGCTATAATATAGCAAAGAAAATTGCGGGAAAGTGTAAAATGCGGGCGAAGCCGCAGGGCGGAAAGGTAGTGTAATATAGTTTAGGGACTCCTTTTTCCGCAATTAGACTCGGTGTCGGTCCTTTGTGCATGGTTAGAGCAAAAGTCGACGCACATACCTATAAATGTTTAGTACTTATAGGTGTCATTATGAATCTAACAAGCTAGAATCTTAATATATATTTTACAGGTCAGAGTCCAAAGCGATCCTGCGCGCGGCGGTCGGCGCGTGCGCAGACGACGTGCTGGTGGTTGGCGCGACGCTGCCGCGGCTGTTGCGGGTGCTTCGCCCCCAGAAGGTGGCGCTCTTCGTATCCTCGAGGGAGACGGAGCGACAGCTAGCACCATGGAGGGAGTTCGGGGCTGAGGTAACTGCCATTTAATTCTAATTCTAATTTGTTTTAGGGTAACTAGGATCTGCACTGACGTCTCGCTATGGAGCGTATTGTGCATTGTCCCCTTGCCTAAGACGGCCATAACCAGCCTAACTCCTTGATGTATAGGAGTAAGACTTTTGGTTTCTTACAGACATGTTTCAGCATATCTGAGGATGACGACCGTGCTACCGCATCAATAAGGTGCCTTAGCCCTGTCTAAGACGTTTAGACGGTAGAACATGTACCTACTACTACATTGCACAGCCACTGAAGAGGCTAGAAGCTAGAACTACCATTTATTTTTAACTAGCTTCCGCCCGCGGCTTCGCCCGCGTGGAAATAAAAAGTAGGCTATGTTCTTTCTCAGGGTCTAAAGATTGTATGTGCCAAATTTCATCAAAATCGGTTGAGAGGTTTGAGCGGGGAAGCGTAACAGACAGACAGACAGAGTTACTTTCGCATAATATTAGTAAGGATAAGGATATTAGAAAGGATGGACGACCTCTGTGGCACAGCGGACGAAGGTCAGCCTGCGATGAAAGTTGCGGGTTCGATTGCCGCCTCGGGACAACATTTTGTATGATCGCGAATATTTGTTTCGGGTGTCTGGGTGTTTATTATGTTTAGTAAATATCTATCTATGTATGTATTCTATTAAGTATAAGAAATCTAGCACTAGCACCCGTAATACAAGCTTAGAGCTTATCACGGGGCTAGATGTTGCTGTGTGTGAATTGTCCAGCAAACTTTTACGTAACTCTTCGATAGCGTAGTGGTTAGCGCAACCAGGGCTAACCTGGGTGGCGTGGGTTCGACTCCCACTCGAGGACCAATGTTACGTTGTGATCTTGTAATTTTTCCAATACCATTTTCTAATAGTTTGAGTTTTCGGGCATAAGCATAGTTAATTACATAGACGAGTTATGCATTATTTATTTAGTTCTAATCGTTGTGTTTCTATGGAAATATTTTTTTTACCTACTTCATTTTATTTTACATTATATAAAATAATGTAATGTAATCTCCTTATGAAATATGCAATATCTGGAACATATATTCTGCATTATTATAATGAGTTAAAGTGTGCAATGAATAAATAAATACTATTATGATTAAACACGGAAAACTACCTAGACTAGATTAAGTATATACTTGTTAGAGCAAAGGTCCAAATGCGAAGTAGGAGGTTGCGGGTTCAGTTTCCAGCCTCGTGACAGATGTTTCTATGATTTGCAGATATTTTTCTGGGCTTCTGAGTGTCTTCTATGTATCATAAAAAATATCTGTCTAAGCTAAGTGGTGTTTTAAGTAAATTTCGTACGTGTAACATAAAGCAAAATAAAATGAAAAATGAAATAAAAATAAACTTTAAGCTTACTAAGGGGCTACATGTTGTATGAATTATCCAGCTATATTTATTATTTTATTTATTTCGAGTTTAGATGCCGCTGTGTGAATTGTCCAATATTTATTTGTTTAGATTTTATTTATTAAAACTATTCGTATAAACGAGCCATGCAAATATTTAGTCACATGTTAGAAGCGTGCGGGCGCAGCGATAAGAGAGTTATCGATAGGAATTTGCCGTCGTTAAATGTACTTGTATGGTTATTAATTCTGTAAACAACTGTACCTACTATATAAATGTTAGTAAACAAAGCAATGAATATGATTGTAAAATTATATTTATGTATTACGTAATTAAGTACTGTGTGTTAAAAGAACAAGAGAGGATAGGCAAATTGACTAAGACTATAAGGGATTTCTTTATATAAAATAAATCTTTACGCCCCGCGGCTTCGCCCGTTTTATAATATTTTCCCGCTGTAAAAGTACCCTATGTCCTTCTCCTGGTTCTAAGCTATCTGTCCACAAATAAGTTCAGTATTTCTTATAGATAGATAATAAGATACGGGCTTCAACATCGTTCTGTGTGCCTTACAAATTTACTGTGATAAATCGGACAAGTAAGCTTAGTGATACCAAATCCCGTAATTCCTAATAAATAGAGGCCATTTTGGTTATATTGGGGAACCAATACATTTTGGTTATACCCGTGCGCCATAGTGAGCCATAATATAAAATAAACAAATAAATAAATTTATCTAGTTTATTTTTTGTAATTAAAAGGTTATGAAGTTGATCTCGCGTGGACGCCATTTTGGCAATTCCGTGTGATAGTCTTACTTTGGTCATATTCTACGTCACTCTCGAGATGACATTGTCATACGTCACAGGCTGCGTTCGTTATCGAAGGACGCAGCCTTGTTGCGACACACACGATAAGTTTTATTACTTCTGGGTAACAGCCGTGAACTTTAATGGAAATGTTATAATTATTGAAATTATAAACACTCTACTTATCTATTGCTTATCCAAATTACTGTAGGTATAGTCTGTTAAGCCAATTTATAGAAATCGTAATTACAGAAAATCAATGCATTTGTTATAATCACTGGCACTTTTACCATTATTATCAGAATTGGTTTGTATTGAATAGGGATCGTTTTTGTCATTATTTTATAGTTTTTTATTTAATAGTTAGTGTAGGATATATGTATAGGTGTAAGAAACTGAATATTAATTTTTACTTGTGTAAACTCGGAATAAAATACCTAATATTTATTTTTGAAATGGCAATTATAATAAATCCCCAATTCTTCCTGGGCAGGATAAATTAATGATGTATACAAATTCGATCCTTCCTTGCGTCATTATTGTTTATTCACAAAACAGAGGTATTAAATTGTCCGGATGTTTGTTTACCATCCGAAATTCTGCATTAGTATATCCTGTTTATTTTGGACGTTAATGGACTTTTTACTTTATTTGGCACATCGGTTATTTAGTTTCATGGTCACGAAAAATACAAGTTATTTATCGAGATATAATTTTGCTAAAAATAATATCAATACTTATAATACTTGAAAAGAGTAAGTTTTTCAAAGATGTGTCTTTATATTATCATGACATTGAGACATAAAAAATGTCCTTGTTTTGAAGAGCAATTACCGCTAGCTTTGAAGGACCCGATTCATTAAACTTCCATTTATAATTAAAATGTAATTCACGAATGAACAACAGTCTAATTAACAAAATTGTATGCTAAATATAACTAAATTACCTACATACTTTCAGATTCAATGGAACCGATCACTATCTATGGCCCCATTTTTCCTTTTTTAATTGCTGGTTAATTTACTTAGCTTACCTAGCCGGAACCTAAGTAAGCTCGACACTTGTGTAAATTGAAATATAATTGAATTAATAACAAT
Source organism: Chloroclystis v-ata (assembly GCA_963691955.1). NCBI lineage: Eukaryota > Metazoa > Arthropoda > Insecta > Lepidoptera > Geometridae > Chloroclystis > Chloroclystis v-ata. Next base: position 3,220,928 of record OY829909.1, on the reverse strand, counting down.
GATTAATGGCGTTTGTTTTTAAAAGTTATTTTAGTATTTATCTTAATAAATACAAACAAAGATAAAAGAGTTACTATTCAAAAGAGTGACACTTTTTAGAACATAAATTAAATCTGTAGTTTTATGTTACTTAAATAATATAAATGCTAGGATCACTTTGTATGATCACATAGTTTAATAAAGTAGAGATTTAATCTTTCGAGAAGATAAAATCCCAACGCATTTTCAAATCAACACCCAACCACTAATCTTATCGAGCTCAATTGACAATTGGCTATTTGGCAACCCACAAGCTTATAAACAAAATACAAACAAAAACAAAAATTTTATTCAATAACTTAAAGTACTTAAATATTACATTTTTGAGATCCTCTTTTAAGTTTGATAAAAACCTGTGTTAGAGGAATCTCGCTCTGCCAAAAAACAATAACTTGAAAAGTAAATTAAGCTATGCTCAAGGTATTAATCTTAAGGTATACTAATTTATATATGTATAGTTTTGTAGGTTAGGTACATTTCAACTTTTCTTATTTTATGCACAATTTTATATAAGTGAAAGTGTATTTTAAATATGTATGTGTATGTTGTGTGACTATATAATGTATGTAAGAGTAAGTGTGTGTGTGTGTATGTGTGTGTGTATGTGTATGTGTGTGTGTGTATGTGTGTGTGTATGTGTATGTGTGTGTGTGTGTATTTATAATGTATGTTTTTAAATGTTGTATGTAATGTTGTATTTAACATAATTTGCTAAACAGTGCTTCTGTTTCATCGTAACTTAAAAGTAGTAGCCATTCAGTGAGTTTCTTTTTGCATTCATAATTATTTAAGGTATAAATGTTTTGTTTTTTGTTAATTTTATTATATAGGTAAGCAGATATAGAAGTAAATTGGCGAGCAGCAAATTGAGAGGTTACAGGTTTTTGTTTTATTATTTTATCTTTTCTGCGTTGTGACATGTTTTTTGGGTCAAAGCCTAGATTTTTATGTAGTTTTAATACAGTCTGTAAAATATATAGTTTTCTTATAGAAAGTAGTCCTGACTCAGCATATAATAACTTCGTTGAGTATCTGTATGGTCTAAAGTACATTACTTTGATAAGTGATCTTTGCGCTCTTTCAACTGCTATAAATGCAGTTTTTATAGATCCTCCCCAAACAGTTATGCAGTAGTTTATAACTGATTCTGCTAAAGATGCGTAAATTTGGTTTAAAAGAGGTTTCGGGGCGGAATGCCTGAGACCCTTAAAAATCCATATTAGTTTTCTTACTCTGGTTGTCAGTAGTTCTATTTGTGCTTTCCATGTAAGTCCCTGGTCAATCATTATGCCTAAGTATTTAGTCGCTTGTACTTTAGTTATATTAGGACAGACGCAGGAAAGATCAGTTCGCTCACAAGAGTGAATTTTAATACTAAAATCAGAAAGAGGTTGTGAGTTTTTGTAAATTGAGAATGTCATAAAATTAGTTTTTGAGACATTTAGAGTAAGAGAGTTAGTGCCTAGCCACTTAGATACTATCGATAGTCCCAATTCAGCCTTCATTTTAACATCTTCCCATGATTTTCCATTAAAGACGATGGCAGTGTCATCTGCATAGGAGAAGATTTTGGCGTTTGTGAGTTGGAGGTTGCAAAGCTCATTAATGTAGACGAGAAACAATGTCGGTCCTAGCACACTGCCTTGCGGCACACCAAAGCTAATTTCCTCGTCATCACTAACAACGTCACCTATCTTAACCCTTTGTTTTCTTTCATGGAGGTAGTTTGTTAGCAGATCAAGGGGTGTCCCACGTATACCATATCTTTCCAGCTTATTGATAAGAAGGGGAATAGAGACCGTATCAAAAGCTTTTTTTAAATCTAGGAAAACTGTAAGACATTTTTGCTTTGAATCAACAAGCTCTACTATATGTTGAGTTAGAGCGGCAACAGCATCCTCCGTTGACCGTCCATTCCTAAAACCATATTGCGAGTTGGAAAGTATATCAAATTTATCAAAATAATTTAGAAGTCGTACGTTAATAAGCTTTTCCAGTATTTTAGAAATTGAAGAGAGAACTGATATCGGCCTGTAGTTGTTAATTTCGTCTCTATTCCCACTCTTGTAGACCGGTGTTATTATAGCTTTTTTGAGAATTCTTGGAAACACTCCTTCGTTAAAACAGAGATTTACAAGATGGCTTATAACTGGTGTTAAGGTATCTTTAGCAAGCTTCAATAATCTTGTAGGAACATTGTCTATACCAGGTGCACTCTCTGATTTTAATCTCATAATAACCGTTTTAACCTCTAATGGATCTGTATCCAATAAAACAAATGAAGACGATATTTTGAAAGAGGTTGTTGTTAGGGGCTGGTTATCATTACGTCCAGTAATAGCTTCAGCCAAATCCTTACCTATATTAGTGAAAAACCTATTTGCAGAATTGACAGAATCTTTTGGTGACGATTTGATGTTGAGCAGTTGTATATTTGGTGTCCTTGCGGGTTTGTAATTTGTTATTGAATTAATAGTTTTCCATAGAGCTTTACTATTTTTAGAATTCTTACTTAATTGTTCTCTTTCGTACTTCCTTTTAAGCTTTTTTATTAAATTATTGCAAAAATTTCTATATCTTCTATATGTTATTCTAAGTATACTATCGTTAGGATTATTCCGTAAATTTCGCTGCATACGATTTCTATTTATAATACAACGTAAAATGCCCTGTGTAATCCAAGGTTTAATTATTTGCTTGTTTTTAGGTATACGTACAATTCTTGTAAAAGTATTTAAACAATTTTGAATATAAGTTATTAATTTCTCACATAAAATATCTGGGTCAAAGTGTTCAAAAAATTCTGCGATGCTATGTTCCTTAAAATAGTTAACTACTTTATCGTAATCTGTTATAGTCTTGGAAGAACTAGATTCGTTAATTTTCATGTAAGAGAGATTTAGTAAAACTGTTAAATGGTCTGTAATTGAAGTATTAACTATAGCAATAGTGGCAGAATTTTTGCGCTTATTTAATTTAAGAATTACATGATCTAGACATGCGTCTTCCCTTGTAGGAAAATTATGTCCGGACAAAAGTCCGTGCATAGATAGAGTATTTAAGTAATTTAACCTATTATTCTTCTCATAATTAGATTCAGAAACTCTGGGCAAAGTGTTGATATTTATATCTCCAACTATAATTATAGTTTCATATTTTGTTATCGTTTCTAAATGTTTATTTAAGGATTCAATGAAACTTTCAGCGTTTTTATTCGATGGGGAACGATATATACAGAGAATTATAATATTATGTAAAAATACTTGTAAACAAGACGCTTGAGTTAAGAATATTTCTTTAACTTGGACGTTGTGACTTTTTTTTATGTAGGTAGTAACTCCATCATTTTGATTAAGCTGAGATGTCGTTACAAAGGAGTTAAAATCGGTTAAATTTGGTATGTTTTTGTGTCCAGCTAATCTACACTCCGTCAAAACTAAAACATCAAACTGAATGTCAAATAATGCAAGGTTGGATTCTAAATCTGAAAAATTCTTATAAATACTTCTGATGTTTTGTGAAAGTATACAAAAATCTGAATGTTTTGTAGGAAACATTTTTGACATGTCTTCAGGCGAAACTTGATAGGCGCGGGCTATTTCGGAACTGTCTAATTCATTGATTCCTGTTATTTTATCCATAAAGAATGTTATTCGAAATTACAGTGTTTACTAGAAGTGCCTGAGAAAGTTTTGTACTGTGTATATAGAAGAATAAGAGTAATATTTTAATTATGCAAAAAGTTATTTTACCATAAAACTGTGTAGTGTAATTTGTGTGTGTAATTGTAGTGTAATAAATATTAACTTGAGTGTAATGTGTATATATATATACTGATTTTTGTATGTTTAGTGTGCATATTATATAAGATTCTATTTTTATTTTTAGTTGAATATGTAGAGAGTAAGTTGAAATATTTACTGTAATATAACATAGTCATACGACTTGAAGAAGGTTTTGCACCTGGATTTCTGACTTTATTTGTATTACAGGAGTATTATCTCCTTGTCTGACATAGACTCTGCCATACGATGTCCAGCAGTATTTGTATGTTTTTGACTTGGCTAAGTCCCGGGCAAGGAAGAAAAGCCGGGAGGCCTTCAAAGTCAGTTGCTCAGATACAAAAATTGGTGTTTCTTCGTCCTTCTTGTACCCCAAATGCTTGGCTCGCAGCTTGTCTTTATTTTTAACATTATAATTTTTCGACTTTTTCAGAACGTCTGTTTTCGTCGATGTAGAGGAGAATTGTACAATAATAGGCGTTTTTGTTTGTCCGCTTTTGTATTCTCGAACTCTATATATATCGCTGATGTCAGTTTTTGAAATTTTGCAATCTATGTACTTACCAAGGTGCAATACCATATTAATAAGGTCGTCCTTTTCTTCTCTAAGATGCTTAGGAACATTTTTTATTTCTAAACATGTTTTGCGGCTGCTTCTCTGAAGGTCTTCTAATTTATCCTCGAGCATCGTAATACGTTCGGAATCTTTCATTTGTTGTTCCTCAAGAAGTCCAATCTTTTTTAACGAGTCCGTGTATTTTTGTATACACATTTCGTAATTTGCAGTTAAATTGGACATATTTTTCTCTATATCAGAGTTACACTTTTTAAGATCCTTTATTTCATTTCTGAGGTCACTCATATCTGTAGATATAGCAGATAATTTATTATCTTGACTCTCTTGAAAATTAGTAAAGAGGGTCGTTATGTGCTCTGTAATATCGTGTTTGAAAGAGGTCAATCTAAACGTTAGCGCTGCATCCAGTTCAGCTTCAGGGCTACGCATTCTTTTCAGGCGGCGGCGAGTAACTTTGCCTGCGTCCGATTCCTGGTCCGTTTCGGATCGGCTTGGAGCGGAGAGCTGTTTACCCTCTTCATTCTTCTGTGAGGGCGGAGTGCGTTGCGTGCTCATTTTATACAAACAATTCAAAAGAAGAAATAAAAATGTTAGAGTAGAAAATCTTTTAGGTTTGCCAATTTATAGTCGTAGGCGCTTGTCACGGCAAGATACGAGTAGTCGAGTATGTTCACTAATTTCGGCGCCCCCGACACCTATCCGTTGGTGTTGTGGCTTCAAGCTGCAGTCCTGTGCAGAAGGTCCCTTGTTCGAATCCTTCCACGGGTCTCTTTTTGTGTGTATTTAAACTTACACAGACTTTCAAAACGCGACCGCGAGAGGCTCCAGGGTCCAACAGGGCGAAGGCCGGGGCACACTTGAATTTATTATAATTTAAATTTAAAATTGCAAGTAACTAGCGATACGTCCACTGCGTACAAGGGCCGCGAGGCAAGAGGAAATATAAAAATAATCGACATTTTATCGCATGCTTTAGAATAGGGGCCTTGTTTTCAAGGGGCCTCGGTGACGTAAGCTCTATTTTCGTGGGAATAATTATCCCATTCTGAGCACGAACATCGTGCGTTCGGTTCAAAACAACCATCCTTTGTTTTGTTCCCAAATAAGTTTATAGGTACATAGAAGTAGATACTTTAGTGTACTATGTACGTAGTAAACGTAGATAAAAGCTTATTTACACTGGAATAATAGTAGGTTTGGAAAATAAATAAAAAAATATTGGACAATTCACACAGCAACATATATAGCCCCGTGATAAGCTCGAAGCTTGTGATACGAATGCTAGATTTCTGATAAAATTAATAGAATATACAAACATACCTATATAGATATTAGTAAAAAAACATGAATAAATAAATAAAATAAAATCTTTTATTAAGACATCTTACAAAACATAACATAACCTACGAGATGTTTTTGAATTACTTCGCAATCTTATCACGCTCTTTCGCAAATTGGAGAGATTATTATCGTTTTTCATAATTTAATAGAGTTAGTTTTTGAAGTAGATAATTAATTGAGCTCACGATACGGAAATGTATTGGATGAAAGAGATTAAGACTAAGTCGGAATACCTCGATATATTCACGAAACTGAAGATAACGACTATGTTGTTATTAACTGCGCAAATGCACTGTAGATAACTAAATAATTTATGAAGTAATTCCTATATATCTTTGAAAAAAAAACTTTTTTATCAGTTAATTATTGGTTTATTTGAATCTTAAGTAAACAGCAGAAGTATTGTGTATGAGCAACGATTCATTTCTAGTTTTTGTAATGGACTCTGCGTTGCCATTGCCAAGTGTTTAATAAAATAAGGTACAAACTTATAAAATTGTTACTCATGTGATCGCCATTTTGGCAATTGAACCAATCACCGCGATTTTCAAACGAAGTCTTTTACAAACAACTGCAGAATGACTGCATCGTATTAATAATATGTCTCACATGTATTTCATAGGCATCTATTACAAGGAATGTTTGACATCGAGGTAGCTGACCTCTTGACCCCGTATACTGTATTAACAGCAAAAAACTCTAGTAAACACATATTTTACGAAATGCTAACAGGGCGGATTGCGTGTTTTACAGTCGTTTATTTTAGTGTCAACTTTAAATTGCCTTGTTTGTTAGGCTCACCTAATTATCTTACAGCAAGGTAGATATGTTATCTGTTTCCGGGTAAAAAGTAAAAGATATCCTTAACTTTTAGGCACCAACCCAAATGTAGATTTATTGTTTATTTATCATGATAATGTGTTTGGTTTTAATAAAAACCATCTGTTGTAACGCAATATGCAGGGCAAACAGCAAACAAATGTGCACTATATCTGGTAAACATGCATATTAAATCTCCCTTGTTACAGATAACGAAAATCCCCGAAACAAAAGAAGGATTTATGGACTTGAACAACTTAGAATTGAGATTGCAAGAGAACACAGGAACCGGGAAGAGAATGATCGGCTTCTTCCCAGCTGTATCCAAACTCACAGGAGTCTTAACCGATGATGTAGCCACAACACTTCTGTTACACCAATATGGCGCTTGGGCGTTTTGGGATTACACTCTCGTCGCGCCGTCAGCAGCCGTGGATATGAATCCGACGTTCCCAGGAGTTGAAGAAGATATGGTGAAGAAGGATGCGATATTCTTCAACTGTGAGAAGTTTGTCGGTGGCGTTCAGGGACCTTGCATTGCTGTGGTGAAGAAAGATGTGCTCAAGAATAGCCCTGTGTATTGTGATGATGTGGAGGTTAGTAGATTAAATTAACCAAGAAATTTGTATTCCGGTTCTTTTTGTGTTTTGGCTCTAGCTATCATGAATCTCCTTATCTTGATTGCTTGCTTCACCTCTCCGTCTATAATTTGAATGTCTAATCCATGCATACTAAAGGTAGGTCTATACGATAAGATGCGATAATTAAACATCTGTAATTTTATTAAAACTAACAATATTCAAAGTGATAGCTATCACGACACACGTTATAGTATTTTTGTCAAGTTGCAATTAAAGTCGCTAGTACGTATATAAGTGTTCTTATTCAATTTCAAATGATGTCTTCCTAGCCGTTTTCAATCACAGTGACTTTATTTATGTTCCTAGGAGTCAATCAGAGTTGCGTATTCTGACATTACTGATGAACCCTACTTTTGCCTTCAACGTTCTATTGAAAATAATACACGTGAGTGTGATATTTTCATAGTGATAGATTCTATTTCAAGTAGGTAGATGACTAAACTATTTTCTATGATCAAGTTCACAGAACAATGATTCTACTCAAGCGACGTTTTCCTTCAAAACACGTGCCAACAGCATTACCGATAGAACAGAATGTTTTATTCATGCTGAGCCACATTATTTCCTCAGTGTCAATATATTCCATTATTTATTAGCACTGCACATTTATCTGTCATATTTGACCTAGATAATGTCACTGTTTACTTCCTCCATTCCAAATGATAGCAGAACTGGGACGTTTTTCATAAATTAATCCGAATATGTGCCATTGTTTCGGGAAAAGATAAAATGGAATTGGTTTGCTGAAGGGAAAGTACCTCTATGTGCATTAAAATAATGCTTTTATGGAATATATCTGTTTAAGTCTGATTATTGTAGTTTCCTATAAGTTAAAAAAAATCACCAAAACTGCTTTAACTGTATCGTTTTCAATTTGCTGTTCTTTTGCGATTTTCGTAGTAAAAAGCACAAAAAATCCTGCAAATCCAGACTATCCCTATAGAATAAGTTTCACATTGTCTTATAAACAAATAGAATAGAAAAGAAAGCACTTTATTGCACACCACAAAACAGTACATAATACAAACTTAAAACATTTGTAGTACAGTGAGCCAAGAAAGTGGTCTACTAGTTTTGACAAAAGTTTCTGTGAGATGTAATGATTACCAAAGTTGACTTTTCTAACATAATTTTACTGACGTACAAACGAAACACAACCACCAGACCACATTTTTGGCTGACTGTACAAAAGAGTTCTTTATCAATGCGAGCGATTTCTTCCAGGCAACCTATGAACCTATGTTAACCTTCTAATGTCATCACCAGGTGATGAATGAGAGGATCGAGGAGATGAAGAGTGGTGAGGCGGTGCGCGCCGCGCTGGTGATGCAGCTCCGAGATGCCGTGGGTCTTCAGAACATCGCGGACCGGCAGGATGGACTAGTCAGGTGAGCGGTTAAGATCTGTTTAACACATTCACTGCCCATGATATTGAAATAATGGTATTCACGAAGATTCAGCTTGATAGTAATTATTTTTACATCAAAGATGTGTATGTGTACTACTACTTTTGTGAGTAGGACCGGGATAACGTACCACGAAAGTAGGACATAATGTCTGTTAAATTATATAAATACTAGTGGCTCTGTGAGCTGTAGACCTCGCGCGGACTAAAATCATCAAAAAGTAATAGCCAAAATTATCAATACCTTACAATACAAACTTAAGACCTGTAGAAAATGACATAGAATAAACCAATCTGCATTTAGCCAGCGTGTTGAATTAAGACCTTAATCTCTCTCGTCAAGAGAGAAATCCCTGTTTCCTAGCATTTGTAACGTAAATAGCTGTGATGATGACTAAACTAAAGGAAAATCACTGAAGCTCGACCTAGGTACTTATGTGAACTCGTTATTTACATAGCCGGTAAATAGAGGCACTTTGACGGCGTCTTAGCGAGTTTGATGAGCTAACGTTGACTTGGCAAATATTGGAGCTGATCTGTGATTACTCGAGGACATTAGGATGGATTTATGTTATTTACTTGGTGCAAGGTTGTTGAGATTAACAACTGATTTGTTAATGACGGAATTTCGTAGCAACAGGGCGAAGTGCCTAAACGAAAGTATTGTGCAGCGTCATTATTTACATAATATAATCAAGAGTTTTGTATTGTTATAAATACAATACGATATAACCACCAACAAAGTGGCTCGCGGTGGATGCAGGCCGCGAGCGACCGTAATGACTGGAAGTCATATAGGGAGGCCTAGGTCCAGCGGTGGACGTCCAATGGCTGAAATGATGATGATGATGAATACGATATAAAATATCATAGATAAAATAGACAATAAAAGGTACCTACGAATGATCTTCACATTGTATATCAAATAAACAGTGAAATCAAAATTGAAATTAGGTATAAAAACTAAAAAATTAGCCTACAGCCCAGAAAAAAGTGTGTTATCGAGTTTGATTCATCCATGATGGGCGTTTGCCAAAATGAATTAAATTTATCAACTTTCACAGTGCAAGTAAAATTGAGAGTACATTTTCAGTGGGTTAATACTATTCGTATAACACATACAGCGTATAAATAGATCGGAAAAACACGGGTGGCATTCGGTATCTCAAGCTTTTAGCGTGTATTTTCGTGGAAATTTTCGCGAAACCAGAGTAGAGTAGAGAGAGTAGAGTCGTTCCTTCAAATTATGCAAAAGGCCACTAACGATTAAGTTCACTGTATAATAAAATCTATTTAAATTCTGCATTTGTTTTCATGCAATAAGCTACTATAATAGACTTTTGATCTTTGAATTAGTACCACTAAAGTGCCCATGTCAAAACAGAAATAAATTAACGTTAGAAAATCACATAACTTCAAACAGTAGCCATTGAAACGAAGGTCTTGCTAGATAAATACTCTCTGTCAATGTTTGTTTGTGTAAACTTGCAGTTTATGCGCTGGCGCAGGCTAGCGTTAATCACGCTCTTTAAACATGTAAGTGTCGTGATTTTGCTAGCGAGTGTACTTATAGGAAACAAGGTGTCAACTATGGAAACCATTAATATACGAGCATTGTTGCTGATTGTTGATTCTTACAAATAAAGGCGTAGGTTCTACGCATTTAGAGAAATTCTTTTTTAGATTCGCTTTGTAATGTAACGAAGTGAATTTTAATTTGAAACATTTGAGATTTTGTAATATTTTATCATTTTTAAATAAAAAAATAATGTTGTATTTAAATAAATTTATGAATCTAAAGAAAACATTGTTTCTTCCAATTTATCTCGTTATAACCTCGAGAGTAACATCCCAAAGGAAGAAAGCAAATTGACAAGAAGTGGAATCAATTGGTCTTCCATGAAATGTTCTTGGGACGGAAGCGGAAGTAAGGGTCTGGTCAATTACTGGTTCCGGGAAATAGAAGGGCTGTTTGGAATACTTCATTACCTCTAGTTCCTAATAAGGAAAAACATGGCGAAATTCCTTGCTAGAAAGAAAAAATGAACGCTGTAAAAATTGTTCAATTCAATTTTGTTCCTGAATTTGCTCTGTTCCCAATATAGTAAATTAAATATTGATTTTATAATACAGACAAAAACCAATGTTTACTTTATGTTAGGACGAGTATTAATTGATATTAAATTCGCTTTCCGTTGTTCGAATTTAGAATCTATGATTGTTGATTTAAAAATCATGTCGAACTAAATGTCCGTTCGCTCAGTAAAATTCTGTAAATTGATTAAAACAACAATACTTAGGCATAGAATACCATTGTGTTTATCAAAACGGAAATGTGGACGAAATCGGGGTTAATCCGGTCAAGTTCACGTCGTTTTTAGAAATTCACACAAACTGTAAATAAAGAACAGATAGGATTACGCAATAAATAAATATAAAGTTCCTTCACGTAAGTTTTCGCTAATAAATCGTACGGCTTTTGAATTTATTTCAGAATGTTTTCCGGTAAGAGATTTATGTTGAATGATGCTCTGTGGGTTGTTTGAGACACGATTTTGAGCTGATTTTATTTTTGATATATGATTAGGTGTTTTCTACTTTTGTTTAATTTGGTTGGTAGGTGTTTTTATTGAGAAAATGTTACAATTTCAAAAATAAAGCACGATAGTGGTGAATATTTCATTGTTACGAGCAATTTTATGATTATTTAAGCAAATTACTGTAGTTTATTTGTTTTGAGGTGAATTTCATTTCCTATACTGTAGAGTTTTTTAAGTGTTTAAAATGTTGATATTATTAATGAACTGTAGAACAAAAATACGTGTATTTTTTACATGGATTCAAATATTTAACGTTGAAATCAGACACGCTTATCGCAATAACTGCCTAAGCTCATCGTATTTCATGAGCTGCATCACGCGCACTAATAGTGTTAATCTTCCATCAGAATTTAAACGCCAGTACGAATTGTTCCACTCGTAGATTTATATTATCACAAGTACACTGGCTGAAAAAGTATCTAATGAAGCAATTTTCTTTCTGGTTTCTATCATCTGAGACACCCGGAAGGCAATGCCAAATCTACGCACGCCTGACGTCAACACAATCTCAATGTGTTCAGCCATTTAGAACTCATCATAACTTCTATTATCTGTTATGTAAATGTAACACGTTTTATTGCTGGTGCCTGTGTCAATTTAATTCAGTTAGCATACGCACTTGTATCTGAAAGAATTTGGCTGAATTTAGAAGGCATTTTATTATCTTTGTTGAGTTTAGGCGTTTGACAGAAAAATATTTTCAGACATATTTTCGTCAAGAGAATATTGTAATGCGTTTTGTATACGATGTTATACACTTAACTCAGTCAATTTACTGATAATGGCTAAATATATTTCGTGAAAAACTGTCAATTAGTTTCTACAAAAAGTAGTTACATAAGTCTATCCAATTTATTGCGCAACATACATTTATTATAATTTATTAGGTTTATTAGGCCTAAAGTTGTTTTCTTATTTCATCCTATAATCCTAAAATCAACAAAATGCAAAAGGACCCAAAAGACTTAAACTATTACACCTTCAAAAGAAAGAAAGAGAAATGTTATTTGTGTACAAATAACATCTCCAATCAATAGGCGTTAAACATAAGGGACACAAAACGGTTGCCAGCTCAGCTTCAAAGCTGTGGCAATATTATATTGTCACAGCGCTGGTTTTCAATGGCAAAAATACTTAAACTACTGACTAAATGGTAACCCTACACTGCGGTATGTCGAATCCGGGTCAAAACAGCCCTAGAAACGGGTCAAATACGTCCACGCTCGAGCCTTCCACATGAAGTATCGGGGAATTAATGCGATAATTGTCCCGTAAGTGGGTGATCGTGGTGCACTTGTGACCCAGATCTCATTCACACGTTCACCTTTGAACAGATTTCATTAAATTATTCTGCCATGTTTTTCCACAAGATATTGACGACCTGTGACGCAGCGGAAGAAGTTCTGTGTGTTCGATTTCCGCCTGGGGACAAAAATTTTAACGATCTGCAAATATTGGTTCCAGGTGTCTAGGTATTAAATATGTATGGTAAAAATATCTATTTATGTATATGTACCTATAATTATATGTATATAATATAAAGTATATCAGAAATCTAGCACCCGTAATACAAGCTTCGAGCTTACCACGGGGTAAGATGTTGCTGTGTGAATTGTCGAGCAATATTTATTATAAACATACACACTAGAACATAAAAATATTCTCCTAAAAATGTTATATGAAAGAAAAGTAAATTTTGTTATGAGTAATGTTTGACATGACCTACTTTATCATCTATTTTCTAATTGTACGCAATACTACTTAGCTATTAGCTATACATGTAATGTAACGAAATAAGCGCAAGTACGCTCACAATGATAAAAAAACCAATATCAACCTATTTCCTTCATATGCTAGGGGCTAGTTGTGAAGCGTCCAGCAATATTTATTTTATTTCCTTCATATAAATCAACTTCTCCATAAATCATTAATTCACAGTATAAAGAACCGTTCTAGTTTGCATTTTCCGAAACCCGGTTCCTCCATTACGAAATATTTACAAGCGAGTTGCAGATAGGTCAACGAGACAGTTAACACCTAATTACAAGGTATCCTACTTGTAAATGATTGACATTATTTCGCATAGGTATATCAGTAAATGTCATGTTACGAGTATATTCATTTGGTTTAACTGCGCAACAAAAATTACTTTTACGCACTTTCTTTCTTAAAATAACGTTCGATGTGAACGTTTTTCATGTTGACAGTGAATAATATAATTCAGTAGAAGTCTTAGGTAGCACACTCGACTTTCATTCTGAAGGTCGTGGATTGAAACCCCGCCGCGCACCTCTGGATTTTCTTCTAGAAAAAAATATGTGCGCTTAAAAACAAGTGCTCTAACGCTGAAGACAAACATCGTAAGGAAACCGGCATGATTTGAGAACTTAGAATAGTTTGAAGGACATGTGTCATTCATCAACCCACACTAGGTTAGGGCCTTATCTCTGTCGTCAAGAGAGAAGTCGCCGTGTCCCAGCAGTGGGAACGTAAAAAGGTATGACGTTAAAAGGTATTTTTATTACAATTATCTTATTAGGTATACATGATAACAATATATTGCTTAATGATATCTTATATTCCGAAATGATTGCTTCTCAAAGAACGATAAATTGTACTGCATACTGTTACTAAGAAACGAAAAGTTCTCTGTTAAACTGATGCCCTGACATAGATAGCTAGATTTTTTCCTTTAAACCAGTAATAAAACAAGTGTGTCATTGAAGCATATTATACCGATAAACCTATATTCTTTGTAACAGAGCGATCTTGCTGAATACTCGGAATTATATTGGGAGCACTTGGTTGCAATTAAATTGTCATGCGATATTTATTTTTGACGTTTATCCTCATCATCTTATGTTGTAACCTAAGAGCCCGTGATGGCCAGACCTTCCTTTAATTCACAAGCGTGAAAATTCTTTCATGTGTATGTCTAACATAGGTAAGAATAACCCCCAAACATGAAACCTGGATCGCGGTTCCTTTGGGAGATACCAACCTTTTACCTGTTATCTCCCAAAGGAACCGCGATCCAGGTTTCATGTTTGGGGGTTATTCTTACCTATGTTAAACATACACATGAAATAATTTTCACGCTTGTGAATTAAAGGAAGGTCTGGCCAGACAGGGCTCTTAGTATAGACTAATAACCTGTGATGGCCAGACCTTCCTTTAATTCTGAAGCGTGAAAATTATTTTATGTGTATGTCTAACATAGGTAAGAATAACCCCCAAACATGAAACCTGGATCGTGGTTCCTTTGGGAGATAACAGGTAAAAGGTTGGTATCTCCCAAAGTAACCGCGATCCAGGTTTCATGTTTGGGGGTTATTCTTACCTATGTTAGACATACACATGAAATAATTTTCACGCTTGTGAATTAAAGGAAGGTCTGGCCATCACAGGCTCTTGGTCCATTGTATAAATATCTGATTCTATCTAAGTATCTTTACAACATAATACTGAACATACATTTTGAATGTTTGAGGAAATAGTGCAATTCCTGTAGTGAAAATTGACTGAGAGTTTGCCGGCATCTTGTACACTTTGGAAATCACTTATGAATGTATACCACAAAGCATAATTTGAAGAAATAGTGGTTGGAACTATGTTGTGTCTTGTAAGCACAAATGACTCACTATTTGAATCCACTCAAACGTTAAAACACAGTGAGTACAATTGTTTTGTTTATAAAGTGCAAAACTAGCTTGATAAAGACGATTATCGTGTGTCAGCTGATAGTGGTTGACATTACACTAACTGAAGTAACTAGAGATGTGTAGGTGCCATGAGTAATGCATTACGCGTTATATAGCACGACCGCGTACTGTAACAGTACTCAGAGCCCGACAAAATTTAGCATGACACATGGCATGGTTGGCGCCATCGCCATCGCCTTGCTCTGCGATCGGCGCGGCTGCGTACGCTCGGGTGTCCGTCAGTTCAGTTCAGTATCATTCGTTTCGTACCTACTGATTCGAGTGCAAGCGAGAAGGGGTGTCGGCTGGACTGGATTCTGTCTCTGTCACACGCCGCTGTCAATCTATATAGTATTGCGTTCTAGAATGGGATACGTTTCTTTGGCACCGTCTTTTATTATCCCAACAACATTGAAAAAATCGAAAGACTAGGTACATAATACACTTCAATTGAAATTCCATGAAAGGTTTAAAGATGTAGAAAAAAATGTTCTTCGTTAAAAATTGTCGCAATAAATGTTTATCAGCTGTAATTAAAAATTTAAAGATATATATTTGTTATAAGAAAAAAAACAAAAAAATGTATAGTTAAAAAAAAATATGAAACAAAATGTATAAAAAATAATAATAAGAAAAAAAAACAAAAAACTTAGCATAGAATAGCGCGTCACGTCGGGTCATGTTTAGAGTACTGCGTACTGATAAAATGCTATATGACGCGGTACCAAATGTCATGCCATATAGCATGACATTAGAGAGTACTGTTTTGCGCATCTCTAGAAGTAACTGACGTCTTAGTGACATTACTTCAAACGTTTCGTTCGGAAACGGAATTGCAGCTGTGAAGTGTTGCCTGAACAAAATCAAATCACTGTTTTGAAGGAAATAAAAAAAAGAAAATATTTATTAATTATTTTAAATACATTATTTAATAGAATAAAATAAAAACAAGTTCTTACTATACATACATATAATGTCGGATGCATCAAGACATTCTTTATCGCCTACACCTAAATCAAAGGCGCCAAAATGTATTCGAAAACAAGCAGTAATTGGTAAAAATGTAACATCCACTTCACAAAGAATGGAACCAACCAAGTCGTCGAATGATGAGAGCACTAGACCTGTGACTCTGAGATCTATTCTAGACCCTGCTATACCAGTGCACATGCCTCAAGTGCCACTTATTAACGTCTCTGCATGTTCTGAAGTATCTTCAGCTTACGATGTTGATGGGATAGAGCAGTTCAGGAAAACGAACCAATGTCCTAATTCTGACGAAGATTGGTCTGACGCTGATAGTATCACCAGTGGACGCACTAGCATTCTACCACCAGTTGCTAAGCGCTCGGGAGCACCCATAGATCAAGCGTCGCGGAGAGCTAACGAATTATTACAATCTGGCAAAGAAGCTCTAGAGAAAGCGGGAAATATGAAGCGAGAGTGCAAGGCAGAGGCATTAGAGTGCCTTCAGGCTTTATATGTTATTGTGCTTGCAGTATCTGACTCTCGTTCACGCCATATAGTGTCACTAGAAAAGGAGAGATTAAGAGCCGCAAAAGAGTTGGTAAGAATCGAGCGTGCACATTCTAGACAGTTGGCGGAAATTCATGCTTCGAATACGGATAGTCTACGTAAAGCTCAAGAGGAAATTCTGAGCACTCGCAAAACTGCGGAGGGGATCCAAAGTTGGCTGAACTTTGAGCTTGATGGACCCATCCGATGCATCAATACAATTCAATGCGAACTAAGAACACTAGCCTTAAAGTTGGGTAAGAGTGAAGGGATCAATCTTACTTCAGCTTCAAGTAAACAAACAAAAGCTCTCACTGATGTACCACCTTTGGAAGTAACAGAACAGTTGCGGGCTTTGAGAATAGCAATCGATGACCTCACTATTCAGCTGTCGAAGGCAGAGAGAGTACGTCCTGTAACATACGAGCCAGCTCTTCCAGATCTTGAAAGTCTGCTAGCCTCTTTTAAAAGAGAAATATCTGAATTGATGTCCACCACCTCGGCACCAACTCCTGTGTCACAAAATTTACCAGATGACACTGTTTCGGATATGCTTGGTATCCTTGATAGTTTAAGAAAGGATTTAGCTAAAATTGGTAATGAAATGACAGTTACCAAAGAATCCAGAGCGTTAACAACGGAGTCTATCAATCAGCTTAAAGTTGAGGTGGCGAATAACGTAGATGTTATGGTGGCTGCTATAGGGCCAGTGAGAACGGCCATTGAATCTCTGCGTGGTGACCTTAAAGACTGTACCATCAAATCAACCCTGGAGTCTAACAGAGATAAGATGTATAAGCATACACATATGGAAGGTGGATCAATTGATAGCTCCACGCATCAAAAGTCACGGCGTGCAGTTGTTGTAGAATCATGTGATGACAAGAAAACAAGTGAGGACATTCTGGAAGAAATAAAGAAAGGAGTTGATGTAGCTGAGCTGGGAATAGGCGTACATGGCCTACGGAAGGGTAAAAACAGTAGAGTCATTATTTCAGTAGAAACTGACCAGGATCGTTCTTTAATGAAGTCGGCGATTAACAAACTGAAAAAGGGTTTTACTGTTACGGAGCCACCACCAAAGTGGCCACAGCTTAAATTTATTGGCGTTTCAAATGACATTAGTAACGAGAGGATTGTAGAAGCAGTTAGACGCCAAAACAAAGGATCTCTTGGTGTGCACGTAGGAAGTCATATTAAGGTACTAAGAAGAACTAAGCACAGGAATAGTTCTTTAACTAATGTTATAGTGGAGGCAGCCCCAGGCATCTGGCAGGTACTTCGTGACCAAAGAGTAAAATTAGGCTATCAAATAGTACAAACGGTTGATCAATCGCCAGTCAAACAATGTTATAAATGTCTTGGCTTCGGTCATGAGGCGCGGAGTTGCACCAGTTCTCAAAGGTGTGGATATTGTGCTGGAAATCATGACACCAGGGCTTGTCCGCGTAGTGGTGCACCAGCTTGCATTAACTGTAGGCTTGATTCCGGAAACACGCACCCTGCCTACTCCTATGATTGTCCACAATGGCGGAAATACGACAGGCTGGCGCGATCAGTTATAAGTTACTGCTAATGTTCTTAACTCAAACGTAAAAGTGATGCAAGTAAATCTAGGTAGAGGTGCTATAGCATCTCAAGAGTGTCTTAAAGTAGCGACAGACAATAATTATTCCGTTTTGCTAGTGCAGGAGCCTTATGTCGGAAATAAAGGTTTTACTACATGGGGTCGTTATAAAGTAATTCAAAAATATAATTCGGTTAAACCTGTAAAAGCAGCAATAGTTCTTGTTGACAGCAAACTTGCCATAATTGAATATCCTGAGCTATGTACCGAAAACATTGCATGCTTAGTTTTAAGTTTAGGAATTAAAAGGATAGGTATTGTCTCCGTGTATCTAGAAGGTTCTGAGAATATTGATCCATACCTACAGCACATTCAACTTTTGTGTCAACGCCTATTAACACCGCACATCATCTTAGCTGGAGATGTTAATGCTAAGAGCTACTGGTGGGGGGAGAACTGGGAGGATGCTAGGGGGCAAGCGTATATGGAACTGCTAACACAGTTGGATATGTCAGTGCTTAATGTGGGTAGAGTACCCACTTTCAGCGCGTTTCGGGGTGGTGAATCTGCTCGCGAAAGTATTATTGATGTCACAGCTTGCACTGGTACAATTTCTGGGGTGGTTACTGATTGGAAAGTTGACCCCGATCTGGTTACAACTTCAGATCATAGAGCCATCACCTTCAATGTCAACCTACAGGACAAATCTTTTTGTATTAAAAGACAGACCACCAGAAAGTTCAACTCGAAGAAAGCGGATTGGAGTATTTTTGAAGACACTATTAAGAGTGAGCTTGGGAAATGTGGCTTAACAAGTACTGTTGTGGCTGCTGCGGAATGTTCAGGTGAGCTTAACAAGATTGTCCAAATGTTTACAGATTGTGTTACTTGTGCCTGTGAGAAGTCAATGCCTACGATTGGTGAAATGAAACAGTCTAAGATCAGTTGGTGGACAGAAGAGTTGTCTAGGCAAAAAGCTGAGGTCATTCGACTTCGTAACAAAATCCGTAAAGCTAACCCACGCAGGAAGTCTGCTGTAGTTCGAGATTATCTTGGAGCTCTGCATAAGTATAAAGAGGATTTGCGGGAAACTTGCATAAAAAGTTGGATAAACTACTGCACAGGACAGGAGAGGTCCACCATGTGGATGCATATATATAAGGTTTTATGTATGACAAGCCGCCAAGGAGACTCACTCTTAAAGAATCAAAATGGTGATTCACTTTCTCCAGCGGATTCGGCGTCTCTTCTAGCAGAAACCTTCTTCTCTGAGGACAGCCACATGTCTGATAGCCCAGAGCAAACTATTTTAAGAGACGAAGTTGCTTCAAGCATTTCACAAAGCAGGGATCTGCTACAGTACACAACATCTCATGATAACTCAATGAATTTCTTAGAAACCGAGCTGTTAAATGTTGTGAAGAGCATTAACATGACAAAAGCTCCAGGGTGGGACGGGTTCACTGCCGACATCTGCTATAGGGCTATTTTGTATTCTGGTGGTCTGTTTTTGATAATCATTAACAGATGCGTCGCACTCGGTTATTTTCCACTGCTGTGGAAAAAGGCAGTGATAAGAGTTATTCCGAAGCCGCAGAAGGATGATTATTCAGCGCCAAAATCTTACAGGCCAATTGGATTGTTACCGGTTTTTGGAAAAATTTTGGAGAAATTATTTACTAATAGGCTTGTATGGCATTTAGGAAGCTTAAAGCTTTTGAGTAGAAGGCAATACGGCTTTACACCACAGGTAAGTACCGAAGACGCGCTGTACGATGCTATGAAGCTTATCCGAAGTGAGATGATGGCAAAAAAGCTAGTAGCAGTAATTTCGCTCGACATAGAAGGCGCTTTTGATAAAGCCTGGTGGCCACTCATGCTCAGGCAGCTCATGTTGAAGAATTGTCCAACAGAGATTCTTCTTCTTGTCGACAGTTACTTATCAGAAAGATCAGTTTGTGTCCAGTACGCCGGAGAAGAAGTCAGTAGGGTAACCAATAAGGGATGCATTCAGGGTTCCACATGTGGACCAATTATGTGGAACCTTCAACTGGATCCCTTACTGCAGCGGGCTGGTAACCTTCGAGCTCATGTACAGGCGTTTGCAGATGATATTTTAATCATAGCGTCTTCTGAAAATTCTATTGAGTTGTCAAACATAATTAATGAGGCTTTAAGCGTTGTTGCTGAATGGGGTCAGCAAAGTAAAATGATGTTCGCAGCACATAAAACACAAGCTATTGTAGTTACTAGGAAACGTAAGTTTGATTCTCCTCGTTTCTATTTTAACGAAGTTGAAATTCCTTTAGCTAATGAGTTAAAAGTTCTAGGCTTAACCATCGATAGGAAACTTATTTTTCGTACACATCTTGACAACATCTGTATTAAGGCAGTTAATGTATACCGGAAGGTTTCTGCGGCAACTAGAGCCAGTTGGGGGTTAAATTCTGGTATAATAAAGCTTCTCTACACATCAGTAGTAGAGCCCATTATTCTATATGCGTCTAGCGTTTGGGGTCAGGTAGTAGACAAAAAATATGTCACAGCTAAGCTAAACCGAATTACTAGGAAATTTGGCATAATGATTGCGAAAGCTCATAGAACAGCTTCTTTGAATTCTGTTCTTTGCTTATCTGGCCTTTTACCACTGGATTTGAGAGTTAAAGAGGTAGCAGAATTATATGAGCTAAAAAGAGGGAAAACTTACCAAGAACTGCCAGATAAAATGATGGAGGGGAGGATTGATGTGTTTCAATTACCTCACCCAGCTTCCCGATGTGCAGTACAGTTTGGTCTTCTTAAAACAGAAGAAGAAGTTACTAGTTTAAATCAGGCACCAAAACTGTATACAGATGGAAGCAAAATTGATGGGAAGGTTGGAGCTGCTGTTACCTGGTGGGAGAATGGTGCCGAAGTACGTTGTTCTAGTTTTAGTCTTGCTCCATATTGCACAGTATATCAGGCAGAACTAATAGCAATACTTAAAGCCTTGGAACTGCTGGTCCAGTACAATGTGAAAACTGCCAATATTATAAGTGACTCTAGGTCTTCTCTAGAAACGATTTCGAATCCTAATAGTACTCATCCGATTATCGTTAATATCCAGTCGAGGATCCGAGAAATTGAACTGCCAGACGGCAAGGTCAACTTCTACTGGATCAAGGCACACGACGGGTTCGCAGGGAATGAAAGAGCTGATGAGTTAGCAAAAGTTGCAGCGCTGAATTATGATACCAGTTTCGTATATGATTGTATCCCTGTATCCTACATTAAGTACTCTCTTCGGCAGAAAACAATTGACATTTGGAATAGGCGTTATATAGAGGGCGAAACAGGAAAGATAACTAAATTATTTTTTCCTACTATCCGTGACGGTCATAAGTACTCTCTGAATTTTAATTTCAGAAACATAATTACTCAAATGTTTACCGGACATGGTGGTTTCAGAGAGTATTTACATCGTTTTAACTTGGCTTCATCACCATTATTGTGTTTGTGGATCAGATACACCGGAGACAGTTCCTCACCTTCTTAGTGACTGTCCTAGATACGGTGCATGGCGTCAAGAGTTATCAACATGTTTTAAATTAGAAATATCATCTAACAATTATGGCAGGTTTGTTGCTGATAGGAAGTATCAGGAAAAGTTTTTAAAATATGCAGAACGAGTCATTAAGTCTGCTGCAAAATTAAATGGTAGCTATGTTTGTTAGTACAGCCTTTTATTATTAGAAATGTTCTAAATATTATTAATAAGTAATTATAAATGTCATGTAGGTAGGATGTATGTGCATAATCAATTTAATAATGTCTTTAATTTTAGTGAATGTATATTTTGTAACGAATTATGTACTTAATTGTTATTATTTTTCTTGGTTTTTGAATATTTGTTTAATTGTTATTTAATATTTATAAATTAATTTTATCTATAACTACATATTTATACTCTGTAAATAGCAATGTAATTTAATGTACCTAATGTAATGTAATTTAATTTTATTGATCATTGAACTTTAGTTTTAACCGTCGCATAATTAATAGTGGCGATAATCTTTTTATTATAAAAAAAAAAAAAAAAAAAAAAAAAAAACATAATACTGAGGACTTTAATAGTAAACATTAATTATGTCGCAGATTTTTATTATACAAATATATAACGATTAAATTATTGATCTAACTAATTAATTAGTATGCTACTGGATACGCTTTACGAAGAAAGTGAATGGCATTCATTTGGGGCCGTCCATTAATCACGTGAGGTCGTTTTTCTCATTTTTTGACCCCCCCCTCCCCCTTGGTGATATTTGGTGAGGTTTGGGACCAACCCCCCCCTCCCCCCCCCTGGATCACGTGTATATTTCGGAAGTCTATGTAAAGGCAATTTTTGACTGGAAAAAAAGATTTATAAAATGTCGTTTTGTGTATTTGCAATAAGTCGGGCGGGCGAGTCAATCGCGCCAATTTTCGCGCCGTTCAAAATTTCGATTCAGAAATAGCGCTTTTTGACAAAAAATAAATAAAATTAATACACGTGATGTCTAACGAGACCCCCCCCTCCCCCCTCGTGATGTTTCGTGATGTTTTCCGTACCCCCTCCCCCCCCCTTTTGAGCCTCACGTGATTAATGGACGGCCCCTTTCCTTTTTCATTTAAGAAATAATTACCATATAAATCTTTTTTTGGATTGCCATTTAGGGTAACCTTTGAGAAATTTAAATTTCCTGTAATCATTTATACAAAAAAACTTGAGATTACTTTACTTAATAACAAAAAAAAAGAAGTGACATTTATTTCAGAGAAGTAGTCCAATCCCTTTATTCTTACTATTTAAAATACTTGTCTACTTAGAACTACAACAGAGTACCTACTTACAAAAAATCAAAGTCAAATTGTAATTAAAGAAACATCAAGAAAAACCCAAAATATATTATTAATTATCTTTACAGAATAATCGGTTGAGGAAAATCATTGTATTTCCGAGAAATGTTGAGAAAAGAGACGTAAGTCATGTTAATTACTATTTTGACACCAAAACGCTGTGTTCAGCTAGATGTTATATTGAATATCTTAAAAGAGTTATTGGAGAGTTAGAGATATGGGCTTTTTACCGCGAGAAAATAAATCCATTCGCGGGTAAATCTATTACTAGGCAAATGCGTGTGGCGGAAAACTAGTAGCATAGCCATGAAGCTTTCACTTTCACGGTTTTTACCGCGAGAAAATAAATCTGTTCGCGGGTTAATTAGGCGAACTAGTAGCAAAATAGCCATGAAACTTTCACTTTCACGGTATTCCTAAAACCATTAAGAATGGGGTCATGCTACTCGATAAGCGCATTGTAAAGTGTCATTTTGTACAACATCATATGTTTTGGAAGCTTGCCAGGGTTGCGCTGCCAAGTTCAGATGGATAGTTGCAGCCAATTCTGAACTATACGGGGGTCTTTAAGAGGAAGTTGGGAAAAATCACCTGATTGGGTGAAATACGGAGAAGGAAAACATCGCGAGGAAACCGGCATGTTCTGAGAACTTTGAAGTATGAAGGACATGGGGGATTCAAACCGCAAAAGGCCAACGTAATGAATCAAAGATTAATCTCTCTCGTCAGATAAGTCCCTGTAGACCAGTGCAGTTAGCTTCAAAAATGGTCAAATAAGGAAAAAAATAGTAGTAGAATGAAACCCATTAGAAAAGGAGGGGAATATGATAAAAATGAAAGGAAAAATAAATTACGGTCGATCTGAGTTCGGGAAGTGAGAGGGGTTGGGCTTTTAAGGGGAGAAAATGGTTTATCTCGATTTGCGGTGAAACTACAAGTCCTATGAAAAAAAGTTATATGGCAAAGTTGTAGGTAATATAAAGATCTACAACTTTTAATTCACAAGTTTTTTACATAACCTCAAAACTTATGTGAAAAATTCAAATAACCAAGTTTTTGGTTTTTTATTTCTATCTTTTTCAAAAACATTTTATTTTCTACGAAATTTGGTGAAAACTTACCTATTTATGTAACAAATACACTGTGATTTATTTGATTGAAAATATTATTGTTTTCACCTTATTTTGACTTAATTTTCAAAAATATAGACTAATTTTCAATCGAAAATTCACGTGTCAAAATATTAGCTTTTTTATAAAAATCGGTGTGCTTTATGTTCATTGAAATCTCTATTTTCTGATAATTAAAAAAAATATATACATTACGATAGTAAATATTCTCAGAAAATGCACAAAACCGAAACAAAAATTTGTATCATTAGGTACAATTGCATCATAAAAATATGATTTTGTCTTTTCAGACTATATAATAATAATTATTATATAATAATCTGTTTGTATAATGTGCAATAAGTCGGATTATAAGCAATTATATGAAATAAAAATTGCAAAAATCACATTTTTATGATGCAATTGTACATAATGATACAAATTTTGTTTCGGTGTTTTGCATTTTCTGAGATAATTTACTATGGTAATGTATATATTTTTCTAAACCATCAGAAAAAAGAGATTTTAATGAACAAACAGCATACCGATTTTTATAAAAAAGCTAATATTTTGACACGTGAATTTTCGATTGAAAATTGGTCTATTTTTTTAGTAATTAAGTCAAAATAAGGTGAAAAAATTAATATTTTTAATCAAATAAATCACAGTGTATTTGGGACATAAATAGGTAAGTTTTCACTAAATTTCGTAGAAAATAAAATGTTTTTGAAAAAGATAGAAATAAAAAACCAAAAACTTGGTTATTTGAATTTTTCACATAAGTTTTAAGGTTATGTAAAAAACTTGTGAATTAAAAGTTGTAGATCTTTATATTACCTACAACTTTGCCATAAACTTTTTTTCATAGGACTTGTAGTTTCACCGCAAATCGAGATAAACTATTTTCTCCCTTTAAAAGCCCACCCCCTCCCACTTCCCGAACTCAGATCGACCGTAATTTATTTTTCCTTTCATTTTTATCATATTCCCCTCCTTTTCTAATGGGTTTCATTCTACTACTATTTTTTTCCTTGTAAAAAATTAAAAACCCTGGTCTACTGTGTTTCGGCAGTAACGTAAATAGAACTGTATTTATTGGTTTTTAGGAAACTATGATTGCACATGTTATTTTTTTGTGGCAATATTTATAAAAAGAGTTGTGATAGTTACACTATTTATAACTCTAAAAAATAAAAAATGTTATATCGCGAGATTTGAGAAAATTGCCATCATCACATTGGTTTAACTGGACAACTTTGTTACTTACTAATACAGCAATATATTGTCAAACGGAGCTATATACGAGCTACCATAGAGTTTCATCAAAACATTCTAACCCACTCGTGACAATCAATCGAAGCCACGTTATTGATGAAACCTCAAAACTGGTCGATTGTTATTCAAAGTAAGGTTACTTGGTTCAAGGAGTCTATATTTAGCCCATTCTTAGCGCTTGATTCAAGTCACGTCTTAGTTGTTCCTGTGTACAAGGAAATTGGCGATACCTAATATACGTTTGAATAGTAGATATTAAGAATTTATGCTGTGAGGTGCCGGCCTAGATATAGTACCACGCCAATTCTTCTGAAGACTGTCGTTAAGCCGACTTATGTTCCAAGGAAAAGATAAACAGTAGAGTCATTTTGTGCATAGTACCAACATAATCGCAATCTCTGCTGCTTGTTTAGCGCGGTAATACTATATTCAATTCCTTTAAACCTATAATGGGTTTTATCTTGGGGAAATTTGTATTACCAGTCGCTTAGATATCGTAGTAAGTTGGCTCCTTACACATAAGCACATAACGCGTTGCCTCTCTTGGTAAATAAATAATATTGTTGCCATGACAACACCCAAGGGAAGAGATTCGACGGCACATAGACCAAACACCACACGAGTAACTAGCACATAATAATCTGTTTATCCCTTTTAGAACCTATTGTATGATGATTTTACTCATGGTCGTTTCTTAGTCAACTAGATACCTAATAACATTTAATATCTTGTCGCTCGTAAAATACGAGTTGTTATACTATCAGCTGTTCTACCACGTGAGACTGCATGAGATAATTTAGACTTAGTACACAAAGTGCTAAAACTGTTGTTAAAT
This sequence comes from Chloroclystis v-ata, assembly GCA_963691955.1. Lineage (NCBI taxonomy): Eukaryota > Metazoa > Arthropoda > Insecta > Lepidoptera > Geometridae > Chloroclystis > Chloroclystis v-ata. The sequence continues at coordinate 3,194,844 of OY829909.1, read as the reverse complement.
TATAACAGGGAAAATTACGTTGCTTCATAAGCCCCTTAGTTAATAATTACAAATGCTTTGTTTCTTTATTGAAACCTTTGCTCAATAGATATATTCTAAAATATGCAAAAAAAGCTTGTAAATTTGTGCCAATTTTGACGTGTTAGGACAAAATCTGCCATTTATATTCATTGTCACATTGAGTATGTTGTTCTATTTATCTAGCCTTGTTACAAATGCTACTCAGTATCTACTTTCTTATAAGGTATGGAGTAGTCGTAACAGTTGTTTAATATTTACATAGTTTTTTCCTTCAGTGAATATCCAGCTCACTAACTGCGCAAGTCAAAAAGATCTGTGTTCATTATGGGTCCATCTGTATACAATAGGTTTGCGAAACATAAAATAAATAATTAAATAAATATTGCTGGACAATTTACACAGCGACATCTAGCCCCGTGGTAAGCTCGAAGCTTGTGTTACGGGTGCTAGATTTCTGATATACTTAGAATTAACAGAAACTGACTAATAAAATTAGTAAAGAAATAAAATGTTATATAATAAAGTATAGTGAATAATAATTTAATTATATGTAGATACCTATAAGAATGTAATTAATAGGTATGCAAATATAATATAAGAATGTACCTAAAAATACGTGTAATTTTCCCTTTACCAATAAATTGTATATTGTATTCCTTAAATAAAGCAATATTTATTAACATTTAACATTTATCTTTCCAGACAAGTTCTCTCCCACATCAAGAACATCCCAGAACTGATCCTGCTCGGCCAAGTATCCCCAACAGTCCGTCGTCTTCCCATCTTCAGCCTCATGGTGAAGCATCCGAGAGGCACCTTCCTTCATCACAACTTTGTTTGTGCGATATTGAATGACGTGTTCGGGATTCAAGCTAGAGGAGGCCTCAACAGTAATATGAACTATGGGTCTGATGTGCTGGGGATTGACAGTCAGCTGCTAAAGGAGTATGAGAAGTTGCTGGATGTTGAAGTGTAAGTGTTATTATTATTATTTTATTTATTATTTACATACAGAATCTATACTAATATTATAAAGCTGAAGAGTATAAAGCTTTGTTTGTTTGAAAGCGCTAATCTCAGGAACCACTGGTCCGATTTAAAAAATTCTTTCAGTGTTGGATAGTCCATTTCTTGAGGAAGGATATATTTTATGAAAAAAAAGCAAGTGAAGCTGTTGGCGGTTGGCTAGTATAATATAACACTAAATATACCAAAGCTCTATATCCCTGACATACTATATCTTTTCGAGAACAGACTGTGCTAAGTCCATCTGATCATAAGTTATCTATTTTTTACTTCTTACTTTGGCTCGTGGTTGCAAAGGTTGCCTGGAAGAGATCGCTTTTAGCGATAAGGCTGCCTACTTATTATGTTATTTTATTAGTGGTGTACAATAAAGTAATTCTTTTTTTCTTTCTTTCTCGTACTGTAATGAGAGTTACAGCGGGAAGTAGTGTTTTCAGCAGGTAAAAAAGTATTTATCTGTTTTAATTTCAATGAGTAATTACCCGTAACACAAGCTTTGAGCTTACCACGGGGCTAGATCGGGTCGGTGTGTAAATTGTCCAGTAATAAACATTTAATATATTACATACATTCTGTATTTTAAAATACTCTGCGAAAAGCGTCTGAATTATAAACAAAATTAACGTTAGATAAACAGGCGCCGTGAGCTATACACGACAATCTTTGGCATGTGGCAGACACTAAAATAAACATAATCCTAACCATATAACTAATATCATCAGACCTTTGTTGGCTGTTGATGATATTCGATTCGCTGGATTTGTGCCATATCCTAAATTATATCCCATTTGTCAATTATGTAAGGCATAATTTTAATATAATTTGTTTTTAACTGAGAGATCGTAGTAAAATTCGTAGAATATTCTACCAATATTAAATCTGATATCAAAGTGATTCGAGCAAATAAAACAGCGCGCAAACATTGTGATTCAAAGCTGGCGAATCGATTCGATGTGCTAATTGTATCAAGGTCGAATAGTTTAGGAATAACGTGTGATATTATTGGTTACAGACAAAAGGAGATCGCGCGAGTTCGGAAATTGAGCGACGTAAAGGCACCAGAAGTGCCGATTCATAATGAGCACCTCAGGCCAGGTTTCTGCAGAATTTCACTACCTTTTTTCATGTCTGAGGGTGAATTGGCCTTTGTTCTTGAGGCTCTGAAGATGGTGGCCACAGAAGGATGGAAGATCCTTCCTCAGTATGTTGTGAACCCTGAAACAGGACAATGGAGGCATCACACATGCTCTGTTCTTAGAGATAAGAAGTCCATGCATTCGTTACGGTTCTCTGATGGGAAAATATCTTCTCATCAAAGACGTATTTCTGGTAAGCTGAATTTCTAAAGAACTAGAATTTGTATTTTTACCGGGATCAATGCTAAGGAGTTGCTAATTTTCAGGTCCAGGAATATTCCCTCAAACATATACGGAGTGTCTACAGACAGCAAGGAATTTGTTCAACAGAGCACGAAAGCTAGCTATGAAGTGTTCAACGGCAGAACCGTCGGTTAATTTCAACCCACGAATTGATTACTTGAGATGGTTCATGCTGCCAAAAGAAGCACATGACCTACTACTGGGAAAGTCAGCGAATGTCAAACATATAGTGCCATTTGACCCGTCAGGTTACACTGGAGCGAGAAAGAGCCTGAACTTTAACAGGGCCGGCATTACGTGTTCACCTATGTTAGGTGCCAGTGCGAGGCATTTCAGCCTATCAGCTATCGACGATTGCCAAATAATCAGACTGAAACAGAAGCATAAACTGTTTACAAGAGAATCTAGTCTTAGAGAAACGCACAAAGAAGGCGCAGTCACGGCGCACCCTGTACACTTTGCGCTTGGTGAATCTGTGTCACCCTTGCGCTTATCGCCGCACAAGACAGACACAAAGACGCTTGTTAGATCGCGCTGCTATAGTTTAGGATCTGACTGTCCTCCCGTAGCTCTCAGCGCACAAACCAAAATGAATCTTGGCCTAAAAGAAACCAGCCCTGGTATACCAAGTGAAAAAGTCAGTAGCTTCTGTAACTGCGGCAGTCAAACGGATCTGCTTTCACTGATCGACAATGATAATGGAAAATACAGCACTCAAAGTAGCACTTCGATATCAGATTGCAGTCAAGTAGGACGCTCATCTCCGACACTGTCGTTAAACTCACAAACTTCCGAAGATATACAGGCATACGTCAAAGAAATGACGAAGGAAATCGCCACTGAAATCAAATCTGAAATCCGCGAAGTGATATCAGCTGTCGACGACATATTGGAGAATTCCGAATCGCTCGAACAATCTAACGCGAGTATGACGTCTCTCTCTAGTCAAGGCGATAGGAATTCCGTATCTGTCGTGGACGTTGCTGAGTTGTTAATGGGAATGTCGAGAGTAATGGCATCGGAAGTTAAAGATGAGATCAGAGAGATGGTAAACCAAGTAGATGAGATGATATCTCCGGACTACAACTATATACGAAAGAGTTCACCGCCGCAGCATGGCCGGCAAAGATTAGGCTCCGGTCCCGAGCTAGGCTTGGAGCTAAAACAGACGCAGGTGTTAAGAAAGTGCCCCACTAGTCCAGTTCTTCCCGTATCTCCGTACGATGAAGATGACAGAATATACAAAAGATCTCCCTCACTGAATTCTCCGAAATCCGCGCAATGCACGCCGTTGCACGAAGCTTCAGGACCTAACAGTATTTCTTTTAACTCCAGTGAGACTTCAACACCGGACACTATAATCCAAGTTGTGACAAATTCCAACTCTCCGAATATGCCTAAATCTTTAAGTTCTAATAAATTGTCTGATGAGGAGCCGAGTTGTAATGACGCGAACTGTCGGCAGTGTGTCAAGAAGTCTTGGTGTCAGAATCCTTCCATCAGCTCTCAGGATAGCGGCATTAATATGTCGTTTGCTGATACGGACTCATACTCAGACTTTTGTAAGTAATTTTTGTTGACTTTAAAGCCACCTCCATGTCATACACATTACAACTTAGTTTATTATCTAACTTATTTAAATAAAAACCAACACTTAGCTTGGTAACTAGTTACAAAGTATACTTATTTTATGTGAGTTTTATCTAGGTACATTAAATGATGGGTAATAATAATAATGGCTTTATAAATGCATTCAATTGGCACGACACGTTAAAACTACTCAATACTAGACAAAATCAGGTATCTTCAGCAATCTAGTTCAGCCGACTGTGTCTAGATTTTGTGGCGCATCACATATTTTATTTGCAATTGGAGTTAATTATTGGCTCAATTCTCGTGTTATATTCCTACTAATCGTAGGAAAACCAGTAAACTTATCGTCAATTTCTAATTGCAACATTTGATTTTTTAATAAGATAGTACAAAAAGTAATTTGCAATTCAGTTACTAAGGTGTTTTTGTTGTAAATTTCAGCAAAATGGCGAACATCATCAGACCCTTTCAAAAACCGAAGACTCCAGTCTCGCCTCAGATTGTGCCAGAAATATGAAACCCCTGATATTATAGAGGGTGTCCCAGTTTGCTCCGAAGACTTGGCCAGACTCAGACAAGAGAAGACCGAGGAAGGAAGAGTAGTCTTCCAAATACCAGACGACAATGAGAGACAGAGGTAAGAACCTTTTTACTTAAAGCCTCGAGCAGACCGGATGCGTATACGTACACGTAAGCGTAGACGCGCACGTCACGTTACGCAAGCAGTGAACCAGTGGTACGTGCACGTCTACGCTTACGTGTACGTATACGCATCCGGTCTGCTCGAGGCTTAAGTCTTTAATCCTTCAAGGAAATCAGAAGATCTTTCAGGATAGAGAGCCCTCTAATAGTAAGCCGACTATAATACCTTGCTGGTAAGTTAAATAAGCATATACACATTATAACACCTTATGAAAATAATATTGGATTGGTTACGAAATGTTATCGGGAATTAGTTACCTAAAGGTATTCGTATTGGTCATAGATGATAACTACAATACAATAAAAAATGCTTTATTGACCACATTGCAAAAGTATACACAAAAAATAGGTAAGTAAACACATAACAATTCAGTGAAACAATTAATAGGCGGCCTTATCGCTAAGAGTGATGGAATGGAACAAATATTATAGAGAAGTAAAGGTTTAGCTTTAAGTTGTATTATTTATATAAAGTAACTTCAAATATTGTCCAGTAGTTAGCGTTTAACCTGTTTGAAATCAGTTATAATACATACTTGAAAATTTAGTTCTGGAACGTACGTAACATGATATCAAAACAAATTTAAGAATTTAGTCAACAAATTAAGGAGCTAATAGGTGAACAACCTCCGAGTCATTATGATGTACTGAAATTTAAGAAGTTATTATTGAATGGAAACGGTCCGTAGCCGAGTTTGGCGGTGAATCAAAACTTTAGTTTGCTCAATTTTCGCGAAACTAATTTTTCATTTCTGACAGAAACATGAAAGTTTATGTCGCTAAGATGTCTGATGAACGAAGAAAATGCCTCTTTTCTGATTTAAAATTAGATTACCTATCGTACATTGCTCTAAATATTAGAAAATTAGTGGCGGTATCTTTAAATGAAATGAATAAAGACTTACAACATTTGACATAGTTTCTTATTGTTTGTACTTGTTGCGATATAGCATAATATTATTGAAAACCTTAGCTCCGATTAAAATAATCACTAATTATTTATAATATCCTACCATGTAGGCTAACAAACTACAGTATCCTTAAACCATCATAAATAATAAAACACCATGACTAGAAGTATTTACTAACACATTCCCACATATGCACTCTCTACACATAATCCTCATCATCATCTCAGCCATTGGACGTCCACTGCTGGACATAGGCCTCCCTAATGACTTCCATTACGGTCATCATTACATCACCTGCACCTTGCTAATAAGGCCACCGTCCACAGAAGCGCCCCAGACTCAAAGCGCTCCAGCAGATCATCCAACGCTTCATCCAGTTGTTCAGACCGCTCCAGTGGGTACTGCACTGAAAGGAGTGAGGAGAGATTTTATGATCGCAGGTAATTTTGAAATACCTATACGTATTTCAATACGCCTTAAAGAGTATGGAAATATAATGCTCTAATTTTTTGATGAATCTAAAGAGTTTTTATGTCAACCTTGTTTCCATTGTTTATTTTTATTTAATTATGTACCTACTGTATTTATTGACTTGTCCAAGTGATCTTTAGGGTTTTATGGAAATAAATGACATAAATCTTTAAAATCTTTAGTTAAGTAAAGACCTTCGTTACAGTCACAAAGCGACTCTTCATCAAGATGGCGCTTGTAATAGTGTCGGAATATCTATGTATATTCTATTAAGTATATCAGAAATCTAGCACCCGTAACACAAGCTTAGAGCTTATCACGGGGCTAGATGTCGTTGTGTAAATTGTCCAGCAATATTTATTTATTTATTTATTGATTTATATTCTATTAAGTATATCAGAAATCTAGCACCCGTAACACATGCTTAGATTTATCACGGGACTAGATGTTGCTGTGTGAATTGTCCAGCAATATTTATATATTAATTATCAGGAAACTCAAAATCATTTAAATCATGGTATGTTACTCGTTTCGTGTTCTAATATTGTTTATAAACCATGATAAAAAAATAAATATTACTGGACAATTTTACACAGCGACATCTAGCCCCGTGGTAAGCTCGAAGCTTGTGTTACGGGTGCTAGATTTCTGATATACTTACTTAATATAATATACATACATAGATAGATATTTTTTATTATACATATATAACACCCAGACACCCGGAACAAATATTTGCAGATCATACAAATTGTTGTTCCGAGGCGGGAATCGAACCCGCAACCTCTTTATTTATTTTATTTTATTTAATAATGTGTTGTATTTATTGACTTGTCCAAGTGATCTAGGATTTTATGGAAATAAATGACATAAATCTTTAAAAGCTTTAATCTTTAGTTAAGTAAAGACCTTCGTCACAGTCACAAAGCGACTCTCCATCAAGATGGCGCTTGTAATAGTGTCGGAATATCTATGTATATTCTATTAAGTATATTAGAAATCCAGCACCCGTAACACAAGCTTAGAGCTTATCACGGGGCTAGATGTTGCTGTGTGAATTGTCCAGCAATATTTATTTATTTATCTGGAAACTCAAAATCATTTAAATCATTGTATGTTACTCGTTTCGTGTTCTAATATTGTTAAAGATAAAGATAAAGAATTATTTATTGTAAAACTGTGTAGGTACAAAATAGTTTAGTTTAAATTTAGGTAGTTTCAACAGTCTACCTACTTGGAGCGTACAACAATATTTGGTATAAACCATGATAGTTTAAGAAACGTTTCTATTTGGTTGTCCTCAGTGAGTCTGAGTGCCGCGCCTTCCGGCCGCATTCCTGGGAGGAGCAGGACGACAGCAGCGCCTGCAGCGACAGCTCTCTCACAGACTTCACGTTTGATGATGAGGGGAAGTGGCATTGTCCGCCCAAAGTCATCTGGAAGGCTACTGTTGAGGTAATGGCTAATTCTCAATTTGTAATTTTATGTTGTATAAGCCGCGCACTTAAAGAATTGATTTATAAATGGCGTCGGCTCGCATGCGTTCTCGCTCACTCTCTATCGCTGTCTATACTTTTATCCTTGTTTTGCCAATCGTACCATACTTACCGCCGCCATTTTCAAATCAATTTTCTATCTGCGCGGGTTATAAAGAAAGAAAAGAAAGACTACTTACTTTATTGTACACCATTAAATAATAAAATAACATAAATAATAACTAGCTAGATACAAAATATGATAATTGGACAATTGGCAGCCTTATCGTTAAAAGCGATCTCTTCCAAGCAACCTTTGGATGGATAGGAACCATTAAAAAACACAAAGTTATTGTAGTACACAAATAAATATTTTCTTATCTTAATTCTAATTCTACATAATGGTCGAGTAACTATGAAATGCACTGATTTCTCGCTGTGGAGAGTATTGTGCATTGACCCCCTGTCTAGCTCGGCCTTACCAGTCCAACTCTTTGATGTAGCGGAGTAGGACATTCACTCATGCAACTTTGGGCAATGGTCAGTTCTTCACAAAACTGATAGTTGGCACAATCAGTGCTTAAATAAATATTAGGTATAGGATTAATTCGACTGTAACTTCTCGACAGCGTAGTGGTTAGCGCAACCAGGGCTAAATTGGGTGGCGTGGATTCGACTCCCACTCGAGGACCAAGGTTACGTTGTGATCTTGTAATTTTTTATAATTAGAAAACCTAAGTGAGAGTCAATGACTATAAAATAAATATAAGTAAACATACCCGTTTCGTGTTCTAATATTGTTAAAAAACATGATAGTAAAAAATGTTATACCATAAGTTTTCTAGAACTGGCTGAATTTCGACAAAATGCAGGCAAAAATTAAACTCAATAATCGATTTGTTTTTTCCAGGCGATACAAGAGTTCCACATGATCAGGCCGAGTGATAAGGTGTTGGTGTGTCTGTCCGGAGGGCAGGACTCCATAGCGCTGCTACACACCATGCACCAATACCAGTTCTACGCGAGGTCTAAGGGCATGCATTTTAGCATTGGTGAGTGTTGAGACAATAATCTATCTATAATCATCATTTAAGCCACCGGACGCTCACTGCTTACACTTGTACCATAAGGTCTTAAATAGTATTAAGTTTTGTAATTTTATTTTTTTATTTCTTTGCTCTCTTTCCATCCAAAGGTTGCCTGAAAGAGATCGGTCTTTAGCGATGTCGCTAAAGCCCATTGTATCGCCCATTGAACTTGTTTCTTTTTGTTGTATTTTTTATTTTTTTGTTTGTTCTGATGTCATTTATGAGTAGGTACAATAAATTCATTCATTCATTCATACTGCTGGACATAGGCCTCCCTTAAACATCTCCAGTTGTTTCGGTCGATTGCAGCTTGCATCCACCGTGAACTGGCAGCCTTAACCAGATCATTCTGTCTATCTAGTTGGTTGACGTACGAATCTGAATTGTCCAGTAATATTACAAAAAAAACTTTTAAATAGTAGATATTAAGTTCTCTACAATAAGTTATTTTTATATGTACAATAAAGAGTTCATTCATTCATTAATTTGCAGGTGCTCTGTACGTTCACGAGCCGAAGTCTCAGGTGGACCCGCTACACCTGATGGCATACTGCCGCACTCTCGGCATCAAGTTCATCTATCAGGACAAACTGGAGAATGACGAGACTGATAGTGAGTGTTTTAATTATTTTTTATTAGATGAAAACCCGGCTCGGGTGAATATGATTCATAATAAAATCAATATTACTTTTTAAACTATCATGGTTTTTAACTATGTATTTTTGAACATGAAACGGGTAACACATTTAAATCATGGTATGTTACCCGTTTCATGTTCAAATAAAATCAATCTTTTCGCGAAACGTAAACTGACGATGAAACGGAACGTGCTTCACACTAATGATGGCGACAACCATTGTTTACATTATCAAACATTTTACACAATTTAACTAAATTCTCAGGTTGTCTGGAAGAAATTGCTTTAAGCAATAAGACCGCCCATAACGCTGACGTTTTTGTAGTTTTCAAGTTCTTATGTAAATAATGATTATTGGTGTGTGTAATAAAGAATTATCTTATGTTGAATACGTGAGTAATTCCCGTTGTTATAAAAATGTATATTGATCTCGGTTATCATAGTATAAGTGATTATTTGGATGATAAATTTTGACATTGTAATAATATTTGCACACCTTTATTGGTAGATTGATCTTGGACATAAACAAATTTTATTTAAGAATTAATATACAAACATTCTTGCAAATAAATAAATCATTCATTCATTCATTCGTTCATCTCTTTTATTGATGCCTTTCTAATATTAATCTAATCTAACATCAATATTATATTATCTATCTAATATTAATATTATATTAAGTATATCAGAAATCTAGCACCGGTAACACAAGCTTCGAGCTTACCACGGGGCTAGATGTCGCTGTGTAAAATTGTCCAGTAATATTTATTATTTATTTGCTTATTATTCTACCTGCAGGACGTCCATCAGTCTCCAAGCTATCCTCGGTGCACCGCTGGTCGTGCCACGGCACGCGGCGCGTCGCCTACACCGCGATGTGCGCGCACGGCTACACGGTCGCGTGCGTCGCGCAGACGTTGGACGACGCGGCGCGCGCGTTCGTCGCCGCGGCGTTCCACGCTGCTTCTATTGGCAGTCTCAAGGCGCACTACAGAGTCAGGTATAAAGACTTTTAAAGATTTATTTGTTTAAAAACAAACAAATAATTATACGCGAGACGCTCACTCACACGAGAGTTGTTTAACTCCTGTGTAAATACGTGAGTAATTCCCGTTGTATAAAATAAATAATTATATCTAAAAATAACATAAAGTCTTATTATTTAAAAAGCAAATATTACATAGACAGCCTGAACTATGATTGATCTGTGTCTCAGGCTACATGGTATCTCAGCTATCTGTCACGTCCTCGTCAACTCATAGAGTTCTAAAGGCCTCCCTATGAAACTACAAATAGTTTTAGGCTGCAGCATTCCATGTGGAATTATAAAACTTATACAATACAATATAAAAACACTATATTGCACTTAAACCAAAAACAAAACACATGAATATAACATAAAAAGAGACGCGCAATGGGCGGTTTTATCAAGTTGAAATAAAAATTAGTTATTTTAAAGGCGTTACTCGACTGCGACTGCTCCAGAAAAGAGTTGTTTAATATTTCTTTTTGCTTTGAAGTATACCAGTATAATATTTATTTACAAAAATAGTATTTTGTACCTTCCAAAGCTATATATTTTTTCGTTATAAAAACGTTTAATCTTGTCACATTCTCCAGGGAGCACGACGTCCGCATCATACGTCCGTTCATCTACGTGCGGTCGCGCGCGCTGGCCGCGTTCGCGTGCGCGCGCGCGCTGCCGCACTTCCGAGCGCGCAGCGCGCGTGCCAGCCCCGACCACAGCGACGACAGCGGGGAACACAGGTAACACATTATTACTTATGGGGACGAATACGGGGCACATCTTATCTATATGAATGAATTGTACGAATGAATGAATTGAATGGATGAATGAATTGAATGAATTGAATGAATTGAATGAATTGAATGAATTGAATGAATTGAATGAATTGAATTATTTCAATGAATTGAATGAATTAAACGAATTGAATGAATTTATATCTATTTATTTAATTACGTTATTTTTAGATTTATTTTTATCCTTATTATTTTATGATCCTAATTTTCAACATGCCAGTTTCCTCACGATATTTGCCTTTACCGTTAGAGCACGTGTTTTAACAGCACATAATTTTTCAAGAAGAAGTCGAGTTCCACCTAACTAATACGGCCAATATAATAACTTAATCCATATTCCTTTCCACAGCAAACCTCTCGACCGCTCAGCATCAGAACCTTGCAGCCAGACCGACAAGACGACCACTCCAAGAAGATCCCTCGACGAGTCGCTGGCCGACAGCGTCACAGACCCACTGGAAGCGGCCAGAGAAATGCTGGCCAATCAGGAACAGATGTACCCATATCTGTTCGCGAGCCTGAAGAATGCTCTGCATCCGCTGTTTAATGCCAGGTTCGACCGCCATTTTTTATTTAACTAAAATATTTTCGGGCTAGGTTAAGGCGTAACTCTCGATCTTCTATGTATCTCTTCATTTTTGGTTCGAGCCCGTATCTATGAAGAGCTACAATAATATGAATGCTATGAAGAGCGCAAAAAACGAGTTGAGTGAATCTGAGCTTATTATAAATAAAAATAATAAGTATTGCTGTACAATTCACACAGCAACATGCTAGATTCATACTTCATTATAACGTTTCTGATCCATTAGGTATTCATTATACCATTACTGGCAATACACGTTATATTAGGTAGGTATATACCTATATCTAAATATTTTATCTATACATTTAATAATTAGTATAATTCAGTACAAAACAAGACAGTTCAAAATAATATATCAATTTATTTTCCCCACAGAATGCTTGAAAAGGATCAGAAAGAACAGAGACATAGGAAGAAGTCAGTGATTCAAATGAAGAACGGAGCCCCGGTCTATGATTCTGAGGAGGGAACTGACGAAGAACCCATTTCATAGACAAACGTCAAAATCAAAATGACATCTGTCAATGTCAAATAGCCCGCCAAATGAAAAAGTTTCTATCTTCAATGGTGTTGTCTACGTCGTATTATATTGTGTTAGAAACCGATATGTGATTCTAAGTGATTTTTGTGATTCAAAGTTCAAGTGTTAATTGTAGGAACAGTTTATTTTTGGAAGTTGTTCAAAGTTGCCATGTTGATAATTATTTTTAATATATCAGTGTGATGTGATGTGGAATAGATGCATTTGTTACTGTTAATAGATGTCGAGTATTTTAAAAGTTGAAATGATAATTATAATTAAAGAGTACATGTAGCTTGTATGTTGTCTGTTCAGTCATAATCGACACAAAATGAAATATAATTATGAAGGTTATATATTATTTATAATTCTATAACTCCATTTTAGCACTAAGAGAGGGTATTATACCTATTATTTTTACCAGTTATCATTATGTACGCCTAAGTACTCTATAATCTATGGATGTTTGCATAGGATTAGAAGCTTTTTATACGATTTTAAATTCGTTGTATTTTATTATTCGACGCGTTATTAACGCAATTGTTTTGCAACGATGATTAGTTTTTAATTATATTATATGGCAACATCAGCACCCAGTTTAAATTTTTGAATTAAATTCAAAAATTCAATATGGCTGTTGAAGTTAGACTGAATTTTCGTTGAATAATCTCAAAGGAGATACTTTTGATTTGTGACTCATTTTATAATCTTTTTGCTTGTATTGACATAGTGTATTTAGAATTATTTGCTGCTTATGTTTTTATCCCTATGGCTATAAAGTTTTTAATAAGTGTTTATAATATAAGAGAAATTCCTAAATACTTAAGGCATGTCTTACGAAGATATAGATGGATTAAAGTATAAGTCCCATTTGTTGCTTCCATTGAATGTATTCAATATACATAAATTTTATCGAATATAATAAAACATGTTTTTTTCTTACACATAGGGTTTTCTTTAATAAACCTCCCATATAACTATAGTTGTGACATAATGAAACAAACTTAAAATAAACCATTAAGAGGAGGGATGTACTTGGTTTTAGGCAAAATGAAACGATATTTAGTTGCTTACATACATTTACTAATAAGTTTATTAAAGAGAATTACAATAATATGCATGTGTGAGTCTACACACATATACATTCTTAAATTAATGAGTATTACGTGTACTAATCATCCTTCAAGCTTAATTCAAACACTACTTATCATAAGCAAAGAGCAAAATCTATACTAGAAGCTACAATACCTTTATCCTATTAATTTCAAAAAGGTTTCATGACACACAATATAACCTCTTATTTATTTATATTTAGAAGAATACATCTAGGCCTATTAATACGTTAGTAAGATAAAATGAGGGTAGATTAAGAAGCTGCTTGAATGAGTGAGCTAGCCCCATCGTGTCTGCCGACGGCGGTTACGCTCCTCTGGAACGCTGTTGAAAAAAAAACGCCTTAGAAACGAATCTATCTAATATTCTGAACGTAAATCTAAAACGATAAATCAAAAACGGTTAGTCAATTTCAAAACAAGACGCCATTTTCTATTGCGACGCCATTTTCATTGCGACGCCATTTTCAATTGCGACACCATTAATCAAGAATAAGGATTCTAATTGGAAGATGGGTGCAAAGCTGCTAGGGGATGGTAATGTGGACTATTTGGAACCATTTAAGCCTACTAGTTGTTTCAAACGAAGTCGAACTATTTTTTTTTCAAAAAAGAAATTTCTACCACGAACACTCAGGTTGATGATCTTCCTTCCAAGATTTTCCCAAAGGACTATAGCATGGGTTTATTCAAACAGGGTATTCTGAAGCATATAAATGGTTCGGCAGCACGCAGGTAACATCTCTGATGCTACAGGCGTCCATAGGCTGCGGTAACCGCTCATCACCAAGTGGGCCGCATGCTTGTCTGCCAACTTGGTAGTATAAAAAAAAACAGTGGCCAAGTGCGAGTCGGACTCGCCCATGTAGGCTTCCGCAGCAATATGAAATAGTTTATGAAGTATTATAAAAAAACTACTATATAGATTTCGCTCAAACCAATTTTCGTTGGTAGTTTTTGTGCTAATGTAGGTACATTATATATTTTTTCTAGATTTATCATTCTCTTATTTTAGAAGTTAGAGGGGGGACACTCTGTTTTCCACTTTGGAAGAGTCTCTCGTGCAAACTATTTAGCTTAGAATTAAATGATGTTAGAAACCTTTATATGATTTTTGAAGACCTATTCATAGAAACCACACACGTAAGGGTTCAACGAAATTTAATTTTTAATTTTCGGTTCTAAGTGTGGGGACCCCCAAATGTAATTGATTTTTTTTTTATGAAATCTTAGTGCGGTTTACGGAATACATCTACTTACCAAATTTCAGCTTTATAGCTCTTATAGTTTCGGAGAAAAACGGCTGTGACGTGTGTGTGGTTCCGTTTTTGCCATTTGGCTACGGAACCCTAAAAAAAGGGTTTTATTACTTACGGTCGTAAGTTCACTTGTTGGCCGAGGGGCACTTCTTGCCAGGCCCGCATGCGCAGTTCGGGCCGCAAGTGCACTGCGCCCCGCATCCCGCCTGCTTGTCTCTGTCTTGGCCAGAGCATGTCTCTGTAACAACAACATACGTGTGAGTGAGAGAGTAAGAGATATGAGGGTATTGTAAGACAGTTCAGGGAAAGAGACGGTGATACGATACTCCACACCACACTACACTTCACAGCACTGCATGGTATATGAGGGGAAAGAGACAGTGATACAGTGATACAGCAGTACATTTGACCGCACTGCAAGATGTTTGAGCGGAGCTGCAGATCGTGGGGCGCTAAAATAAATAAATATTGCCGGACAATTTACACAGCAACATCTAGCCCCGTGGTAAGCTCGAAGCTTGTGTTACGGGTGCTAGATATACTTATAATATTTATTATACAGACACTCAGAACAAATATCTGCAGATCGTATAATTTTTTGTTCCGAGGCGGGAATCGAACCCGCAACCTCCTGCAGACCTTCGCCCGCTGCGCCACAGAGGTCGTCAGGTGTGAGAGTCAGTGGCGTAGCAGCTACCAAGGCTCAAGCTCAAAACAAGTTGTTAATAAATGCTTTGAACGTCAACGATGGATAAAGTAAAGTGACATGGAAAGTAACTCAAAATATCACGACTCGCTTCGCTCGCCAAATAATCTAGTGATCTAGTCACTTTTGATTTGAGCCGGTTCATTGTGCGCAACAAATCCAAACAAATACGTTTTATCTTAGGAAAAGAGAAATTGAAGAACTTTATGCAATTGATTGGGCTTGTCAAAGCTACAAAAGTAGGTTTCATGTAGAGGAGAAGGTGGTAATATGACCCCCGCAGGTATATTGGCCCCCTTCAATATTAGTTAGTTCCCACAACGGCATCTAGTATTATTTTGGCGCAACGAGATCATTTTAGTGTACTATTGATTGAATAACCTATAAATCCGCTTGGGGCGGTTGCGTTCGTTCGTCATTTGACCAAGTTGAAACTCGTACCCGCGAATCTTATTTTACTACTGTGAGTTTTATTCCTTAATTGGTAAAACAACTGATCAAATTTGCTGTGGTTTTGAACATTGTGTCGTGACACTGTGGTCTACAGTATTTATAAGGTAAATATGCAATTTTTCATTATTTCATATTGATTTAGGTTGTATAACAAAATATTTTGAATAACTCTAATTTGACCCCCCGACATTGGTTGTATCATGGCCCCGGGGGCCACATTACAAATAAGACTTGTGCATTTACATATCTTTTTTTATTTTGTACTTACGCACTTCTAATCGTGGAAGAAAGTCTATTCGAGCAAACGTTATCACATCCTCGCCACATAAAAACCAATTAACCGAATTTTTGCAAGTAGCAGAGACTCGTGTAAGAGGGCGCGGACGAGGACGTGGTCGCGGACGTGGACAAGGTGTCAGACATAATTATGATGGAGCAAGCACTAGTGGAGTTAGTTTACGGCGCAGGAGAGATGTGACACCCAGCAGTAGTTCCGACAGTGACGAAACAAACGTAAATTTTGATGACATAAATCTGAATAGGGCTCCTGACAATGAAAATGTACCCTGTATGTTTTGCGAAACCATTTATACCAATGACAGACCTGGAGATAAATGGATACAGTGTCAGAGTTGCGAATTATGGGCTCATATCGCCTGTGCAGGTTCAGAAGGGGCTATTATATTTGTGACTTCTGTCGTTAGGTGTCAATACATTTAATGTGACCCCCAGGGGGCCACATAACCATCAGTTGATCTCGAGATGCCAAATTTGATTACTTTAGAATAATTGATAATTTGAATTTTGTTTAGCTAGTTGAATTTATTTTATAGCAAGATGTGAACGCACAAATAAATACTGGACCCAATATTCTTCGTTTCATATTTTTAATTCCTTTATTTTAGAAATAAATCCTCAAAAACAAAGTGGGGGGTCACATTACCACCTTCTCCTCTATCATTATTATAACATCCTATATTAAGTCCCAGTAATAAGCATATAGAACACTTGGAATACCTACGTAAAACCCCACGAAAATATCATTTTTCTTAAAAGTTCAATTGTTGAGAAATCCTACCTATATCTATCTACTTAAGTAGTAATGAATCTTAAGAGTGCTTCTAAAAGTTAAGTGATGACCTTTTCTATCTTACCCAATCCATGCTAAGCCTTACAATCTAGCTTACTTACATAAAGCCTAGATCTAATAATAGAATCTAGGCATCAGGCTATCGATCGTGAGAACGGGCTTGCGCAGTTTAGACCTAGCCTAGATAGAACTACTGTTTTTTCACCCTAGTAAATTATTTAGAAATATGTTTCTGAATATTATTTACGAATTTTGTTGAAACAAATTTAAGGTAGGTACTTTAATGGTTGAGATCCAGGGATTAAGTCTTTGTTTTTGTTTGTTAAAACATGGTACACAACACTTTCATGTTCATGGAAAGAAAGAAAGAAAATCATTTATTTATACACAATACCACATACACATTTTCTTCCACTATCTGAGCGCCGCGAAATCGCCGACCTGTCATTTTTGTTAAAAATAACGACGAACAGCATTAACAGTCCTAAATTATTGAGTAAGGTTATGATAAATGTTCCCTTAAAATTAACTAGATTTAATTCTACACTATTTGTACCGTATGCTAGTTCAAATTATCGTCAAAACTCATTTTTGTGGCGTGTAGGTAAGTAGTTCATTCAATAATGTTTGCAGGAAATTCGATCTAGACCTATTTTGCACAAGTGTAAGCTCGGCCAGGCGGCAGTTGAGTAGAGAATTTTTTCAATAGTTTAAGTAGTTGATATTTTTTCTTAATTTGGTTTTGTTTGTATGAATCCTTAGTGTTTTTAATGTTCATATTTCGTAATTAATCAGTAAGACTTAATTACCTGTAGATGTTTGTTTCACAGTTACTTTTTCTAATTTGTTTTTATACGTGAGAACCTTTGATAAGCTTAATATTTTTATCCGTATGGTATATAATGTTTTTGTAAGTTTTTGGTTTTCCAATAAATAAATATAAAAATATAAATATAAAATATAAATACAATTATAATATGGCGCCCAAATTAACAAAAAAAAATCTTATAATCATCACAAAACTTATCATAATTACAGTATTTTATGATATAGGTAATTAACAAATGAAAGTTAATTAACCTTACTTCCTTGTAACAGTTCTTGACTAAACTTATTTCAATTGAAAACCTAATTGATTTAAGTGTTCTTTTTACACATTTTCGACAGATTATATTATTTAGAATAGGTACTTAGTTATCACTTGTTAGCTTTTAAGTCATACAATTGAAAAAAAAAACATTTCTTTCATAATGACCTTAGATTGTCTCTATCTATTTAAGATTGTTTTTATGTACCTATTTGGTTTTCCAAATAAATAAAATAAAATATTGATTGAAAGTAGATAAATTCATTAAATTGAAAAAATTTTTTAATTTAAACGCGACATTTCCGGATATTATTGCAATGGGAATCACATAATTAGTTATTGTCTATTCACAGTTAGATTAATGCTTTAATTTCAATTTAAAGTTTACAAAAAATGTATTCACATGTTTCCATCGTGGTATCTTATCTTAAAAATTTACAAGAAGAATTTTCATTTAAATACCTAACCACACAAGAAGAATTTTCATTTCTCTCTCCACGAAAATCAAAGTCTAAATCTAAACCTAGGTCTCACCTTTACAAGCTTCGCACGGCGCGGGCATGACTACTGTTAGACTGTTCACTGAGTACTGATCACTGAGTGAACACTGAGTGGTTGATCACTGAGTGGTGGCTGACTGCGGGGAGCGTGGTGCGCATGCGCGTAGCCAGCTCGCGGGTCAATAACTGAGCGGGAATCAGACGATGGGTAGTGTGGGAGATAGCGATCAGATACTTACGACACTACTTATGAGACTATTTAGACTAGCGGTGCCCGCGACTACGTCTTCGTTTGTATGGGACCACGTCTTATCATAACTGGAGCAAGAATTTAAATAGCCTATCCTGTGTCCCAGACCTCTAAATGTATATCTGCAAAATTGCATCAAAATCGATTGCAGAAAAAAATACTTAAATCGTCAATATAGTTTCAGTACCTATCTTGTATATTGAGCTTTTAAACTCTCTGAAAACAAAGTAACTTACTCCATGATCGACCCTTACAGATTAAAGTAATAGATGTGCTAGCACAGCTAAACTCTGTGATGTCAATAAAATACCGCCAGCTTCGACTCTACAAAGAGATAGTTGAGTAACTTATAGCAGTGCAGGTACTTATAAAATGATCGGAGGCGCGTAAACAAAAACAGGGCCTTTAAAACCGGTTCTATATCTATAGGATACCTATAATATAGTTATAGAATGTATAGGTATCCGGAGATACAGCCTTAAGGTCTGGTTTTATTCTTTTTGTACGAGAATCTCAGCCCTAAGGATTTTAGTCGAATCGATAAAACTAAAAGCTTTTTTAACGCATTGAGCAAGTAGCGTGGTGAATTTTGATTGTGCTTAGTTGCATTTTTTATCTACAAAAGTTTATATAAATCATACTTGTATGTATTTGATTTGAATAAAACTAATTACTTCTAATATTGTTTCTATTAAATAATTGTTCTAGTAAAGTTTAATACATAAATCATAAGAAAAAATTAAGAACTTAGCTTTTAGATTCTAGCAAGAAGATTGACATTCGAATTCAACCTAATATTGTAGATTACTATTTCACCGAAATAAGGATTTAGTTTTGACTTAAAACCTAGCTGACTAGCTAGTCAATGAATCCACGGACAACTGTCTCTCTCTCTCTCCCGCTTAATTTCATGAGATCCAAATTCAATTTACCAATGCTACATTTTAGAGCTCAGAATTTATTTAGAGCTAGCTACCTGTGATACCTTCCTAACCCTAGCTCACGACTAGTTTACCAACTAGTCGACTGACAACAAAACAGTAAAACATTATACTTACCTACTAATCTAAACGAATGCAAATTATTGTACCTAATGTCTAACTAAACTAAATGATTCTTCTTTACCAGGGCAACAAATGTAGTCTGGTCTAGATTACCTTCTTTACTTTGGCTAAAGCTACCACAGCATCGACAAGTCCACCAACTAGTCGACCCGAAGACAGATCTGCGACCGCGTCTGCAATCTGCAATGGAAGATCGATCTTTCTAGAACTACGAGTATGTACCTACTTACACAAGGCTCATATCCGGCGGGTTGTCAGGACTATGGACCTTCTCTAGTAGTTCCAGATACATCGCAAGCACTTCTAAAGCCATGTTTGAGAGTAATTTGTCCAAAATGCAGCACGCATGTGCAGCGTCCATTGTAGGTAGGTACTTACCTACTTGTTGAGGACAGGTGCGCTATAGGTGTGATCCGCGATTGCGCACTATGGTTTATGAATTGATGGATTTAAATTGAGAATTCTTGAAGCGACCTTCTTGGATTCTTCTTTTGTAGACTGTCTAGATTTTCTGCTGGTTTTTTAATTGATCGATAAAAGAGGTTTTATATCGAGATTTCTTGATGTAGCCTTCTTAGATAAGTACATGCTTTTGTAGACAGTGTAGATTTCTGCGTATTGATTCGCTTGCAAATTATACAATTTGTGGTGGGTAAATGTTACTCTCTCGAACACCTAGGTACTTTTATACTCTGCCTACTCCCTACGGCCCGCTGCTCTGTTTGCATTATAATTTAAAGTTTTATTGTAAATGAACATTTTCACATATTTTTTGGAAAATTAATTTGGTAATAGCCTATGTCTTTTTACGGTCCTTATACTGTTTCCAATTTCTTTCAAATCTTTCTGCCGATTTTTTATGAACAAACAATTTACAAATAACAACAACAAACATCTAAACTTACCAACTCACATACTTTTTTAAATAAAATTAGTAAGACTTGACGATGGAAGGATTGTTTACGCAGTATTTCGTCATTTCGTTGAAGATATAAATAAAAATGCTGAGAGCCTTAAGTCCCGACCTCCAAACAAGTGTGACCTTGCAATACCACCCTCCGCAATAAATCACAAGGGAGCGGAGTGACCTTCAAGTTGCCCGACCTTGCTTGACCTTGCTAGCTTTTGGAGGACACCAGTGTTTTGGGATGAATGTCACGATGGTCACGCTGATGTATTTTTCGTTTTTCTTTCACTTCGGAATTTAAATTCGGAATATTTTTAAGGCCTAATCTCTCTCGTCAATAAAAAGTCCCTATGTCACAGAGAATAGGGAAGTAAGTTAAAACGTACCTAAATGTCTTATCCAAATAATCTGTAGGATCTTATGGAAGTAAATGACATAAACCTAATAAATAAGGGTTCTGCTAAATTATTATAACCTAATGGTAGGTAGGTTTTCTTTCCATCCTCATGTTGTCTGGAAGAAATTGCTTTAAGCAATAAGACCGCCCATTACGCATACGTTTTTGTAGTTTTTAATTTCTTATGTAAATATTGATTATTGGTGTGCGTAATAAAGAATTATCTTATCTTAGGAATATATTGCTTTCTAATTTTTTTTGCAAAATAGCAATAAACAATAAAATAATGAGCGTATTCGCGCAATGCATCGTAACACAAGTCATGCAGAAAGCCAGGCCGGGTCGACGACATCAATTAGTTGCTGAAGATTGTGTAATTGTACGGAGGTGTGACTGGTGTGAGATCTTACGCCTAGTTCATCAACTCATCAGGCCGCGAAGTTAATGCTATTTGACATCGGCTTTGCCCCTAGATTTTTTTAAACAAATGAACTACAAATTACAGAGTAAATTAAAAAACAAAATAAGGACATCTAGTAGGTATATCCTATTGTAGATTATGTTTAGAAACTTATGTTTTCGAGTAGGTATGACAAATTTACTAAAGTGAATATTCCCACTAAATAAAGTACCTAACACAATAGAACAATCTCTAAAATCTAGCACCCGTAACACAAGCTTCGAGTTTACCATGGGGCCTAGATGTTGCTGTGTGAATTGTCCAGCAATATTCTAAAATCTAAATATCTATAATATTTCTAAAGTGGTTGCAAAATATGGCAGTACCTCCCTATATACCTATATAAATCTTTTAGAAACAACAATCTCCATCATATAGCAATCAAATATGTTTTATTTCTTCATCAAATCCATCTTTGATACGCGGTTTAGTACTTTGTAACTTTTTATGGCAATTAGTTTCGCTAAGGGGTCAACGCGCCGAAATCGCGGTTTTTGATCTGAGAAAAGATTGTATAAGACGCAACTGTGCTTTCCATACTACATTTCATTTATTCTGTGACTACACGTGCAATTTTTTGTCAATACTTATCTAATCATTACTTTTTTACAAGTAGATGGTAGGTTACTATTTGTTATATTATAGTGATTGACTCTCACTTAAGTTTTCTAAATTATTAGAACTTGGTATGAGAAAAACTACAAGATCACAACGTAACCTTGGCCCTCGAGTGCTTAATAATCAGTGCTTAACTGATGATATGAGGTATGAGATAAATTCAAGCTCTTACGTAATGCCTCGATAGCGAAGTTGGTTAACGCGCCTGGGATCTAACTGGGAGGCGTGGGTTCGACTCCCACTCGAGGGCCAAGGTTACATTGTGATCTTGTAGTTTTTCTCATACCAAGTTCTAATAAGATGGTAGGTTGTTAGTTTAGGTACCCGCAGAATTCGTTTCAGACCGACAATTTATGAATTTATTTGATTTAGTTACTGTAGGAAGTTGAAGAAAGCTAAATTAAAAGACATCATGAAAAAGTCATC
The DNA here is from genome assembly GCA_963691955.1 of Chloroclystis v-ata. Classification (NCBI taxonomy): domain Eukaryota; kingdom Metazoa; phylum Arthropoda; class Insecta; order Lepidoptera; family Geometridae; genus Chloroclystis; species Chloroclystis v-ata. Next base: position 3,172,285 of record OY829909.1, on the reverse strand, counting down.
ATTTATTTAATGAAGTACATAACAGAAAGAACAAGTAAGTAATACAATTAAAATAAAAACAGAATAAATTAGTGCATAATAAATAAAAGCGTTCTTAAAAATCAAATGTGCCAACAGATCAATAAATAGGTTACCATTTAAACCTTATCCTGAAAATAAATGATCATCAGAATGTAATTTAATCTGTCTTGGATTTCACCAACTTCTTAGACCTCACCATCATCCGTCTCAGCACGGAATAGACCACCCAAAACACTAGATACACTGTAGAATCAGTGCTGATCATCAGGTATGCTGCGCACATAGTGATGACCACTCCCAATGCGTAGAAGAACATTTGAGTTATCTTAGAAGAACGCGTCTTGCATGGGCAACCAGGAGGGCAGACAGTTTTACAATCACAGTCTGGGGGACAAACAGTCTTGCAGGAACAGTCTGGGGGACATGCAGTCTTGCAAGAGCAGTCTGGGGGACATGACGAGTCGTTTTTGCAGTCTGCGTGAAGAGTTTTGGCATCTGGACTGAAGGTTACTGATCTCAGTTCTTTCTTGAGTGGGGCTTTAGCAGTGAATGTTAAGGTTTCTGAAAATAATATAGATAACTTGTTAAAAAAAACTAGGAGTAGATAATACAGTGACTTATAGGCACCTAGGTTTATGATCTTGCAAGAAATTCAGAGAAAAAGCGCCTTTCATTTTCATAAAAGTTTGCTAACAATGTTCGTAAGGCACTTGCTACGTTATTAAATATTTCTTAAAAACGCAATGCACATTTTTAATAACAAGGAATTTCTGAAACAGTTAACATTTGATTTCTTATATTTTTGGTATAATTTCTTTCGTAACATTTTTATTAATATTCAACGATTACAAGTTCAACGTCTTATGAGAAAAACTTTAAAACAATTAAGAATAAACTTACCAAAGGTCTGTGTAATAGTTGTCATGGTTGCTGTTACGATATCGGCAAGATAATGCTATAATAAAATTAATTTTAATCTTAAATATCAAACTTAATAAAGACACAAGGATTTCGGACAATATCAACGGAAGTGCAAAAACAGGAAGTCGTACTACTATTGACAGGAAGTTAATCGTGCGAAACGTAAACAACTTTTTAAGGAAGGCCTGAAAAAGTCAATCGACGTGATTGCTTCCATATTTTTTACAGTAAATTCTTAGGGAAGAAGAAACATTGGTCCACTTAGTAAATAAAAAACAAGGGCATGTTAACGCAAATCAAATCAAAAAATCTTAACAGCAGAAGAAAGTTGGATTATTTATACAACGTCAGGCTGTAAGCCGATGCTAAACGGTATTGGTTTGGATTGCTCAACATACAATTCATAAGCCGTGTGGTGGCGACCTAAGAAAAGTACCATGCTATCAATTTTCATGAGCAACAGCGTCATTTTGTCGGTACTATACCGGAAAACGTGTTAATTTTAGGTACCTGGCTGGTATTGATTTTTTTACCTAATTACCCTAGAAAAGATGACTACGGTTTAAATCCGGTAAATAAATGCATCTTATTGCATGATATAATTGTGTACTCTTTTACTAAAATTAGACATAAAATTGTGTCATTTCCACGATAAGCCTAAACTCCGTAACTGTAATTTTCTTTGTATTTCAGCATAATAGACTTGTTTTTTCAGCCTTGGTCTAGTTACTGCGGTTTTTACAAGATCTCTGTGGTATATAATGTCGCTGCTTTACTTAGGTACAGTCAGATATATTCAGTTGTAATACTTGTAGTCATGCCTTCTCCTTGTGAACCTTGCAAAGGTATGTTTTATCTCTAGTAATTCTCAACAAGCTCTATACTATCCTATCCATCCAAAGGTTGCCTGGAAGAGATCGCTGTTAGCGATAAGGCCGCCAATTGTACAATTAGTTAATTAATTATTAATTTAATTAGTTAAGTTTGTTTTCTTATAGATTGTTCTGTCTATTAAAGTGTACAAAAAAGTAATTATTTATCCATCTATACTTAAAGCCCTGTTTTAAAATCCTTCTTCTATAACCATCTTTTGTCTATTTACTTATGTATATTCTATTAAGTATATCAGAAATCTCGCACTCGTAACACAAGCTTCGAGCTTACCACGGGGCTAGATGTTGCTGTGTGAATTATCTATTTATTCTATTTGTATCAGAAATATAGCATCTGTAACTCAAGCTTTGAGCTTACACATTGATGTTGCTGTTAGTGAATTGTCCAGCAATATTTATCTTTTTATTTACCAGTAAATTACTATTATTTTAGATACCTGCCAAGAGGGGGCTTGCTCTGATCAATGTACCTGCAAGGATAAAGGCTGCAACGATTGCTCATCTAAAGGTATTCACTTATTTTATGCTTGTCCAAGTAATCTCTGGGATATTATGAAAAAATTGCAAGTTACAATTACAGCATATATCTCTATTTGTTTTGATAGTAACTATCTAGGTACACCGCCACTCCATGATTCAATATTCCTATCCATCCAAAGAAAGCCTGGAAGAGATTGCTTTTAGCGATAAGGCTGCCAATTGTAGAATTAGGTGCGATTACAATCTTATCATCATCATCACCCCCATTTATCGTAACGTGCCGGTTTCGTCACGATGTTTGCCTTCACCGATATCACATCACAATTTTTATTTTATCCTGTGTCTATGTAATTGACTTTTCTATTGTATTGTATGTGTGTGACCTGTAAAGATATATAAGTTTGTGTGTGAAATAAATAAATAAAACAACCTTATTCGTTCCAGGTGGTTGCTGCTAGATCTTCAGCATGGACAGAGTCCCTTCTTCTCGACGGGTTCCAACCTTAACAAAAGTCATGGACAAATTCTTCCCTATTGCATTCTACACATCTCTTCTTATCACTACTGTATTATTCTGTTTAATTCTTGTATAATATATGAGTCGTTGAACAACTTTGTCTGTTATTTATTTGTTGGCTGAAAGGGTATATAATATAAATAATGTATATATGCATATTATATTAAGTATATCAGATATCTAGCACCCGTAACACAAGCTTCGAGCTTACCACGGGGCTAGATGTCGCTGTGTGAATTGTCCAGCAATATTTATTTATAAAGGGTAATTAGAGCCGTGTTGGATAAGTGGTTCCACACTCAACTTTCATTCCGGAGGTCGTAGGTTTAAGATCCCGAGGCGAACATCTGATTTTACTCTTGCAAAATTATCTGTGCTTTAAAAACACGTGCTCTAACTGTGTAGGCAAACATCGTAAGGAAACCGGCATGTTCGGAGAACTTTGAAAAGTTTAAGGGACATGTACCACCTAAGTTTTAACTTCACAAGATTTTAGAATATGATAGCTGACTCGCCCCCGGCTTCACCCGCTATAATCCCATGTTTTCTTACCTTTTAAACCTTCCCTAGGCTACTACGACTAAAACTAAAATAATAACTAAAATCACCTCATTGGCCCAGCCGTTCTTGAGTTATATATTCGTCCTTATGTTTTAATTAGTGCTGTATGTGAAAAATTAAGAAAGAATAAGTACCTATGTAGGTAAGTTATAAATTACAACAATAAGTGGCATCGATTTTTATATAATTTATGTAGTTTAAACAAAATTATCATCGCATGTTTCAACTTATTTTACATAAGTTACAAGTAGGTTAACCGATTAGTTGAAAATAAAATGCTTTTAACATGAGGGTAGATGATTTAAAATACGAGTAGAATGCGGGTCCAAAATTGTATAGGAGAAATTATTTAAATTATAAAATTATTTATCCATACCATATATTACTAGTAATTATATTATGTTATGTGCCTAAACTAAGAACAATTCGACCTCTGCGGCGGAGCGGACGAAGGTCCGCCTGTGACGCAAGTTCGATTCCCGCCTTGGGGGAAAAATATTATGATAATGCAAAATATTTGTTTCGTTTGTATGGGTATTACACAAGTAGGTTTATTAAAAAAAATAAACGGGTGTTTTTACAAACAGTTTACCTACGATTAGAATATAAAGATTTTTATAAATGTAATCTAAATACTTTCTGTAAATAGTTGTAATTTATTGATTACATACATATAACACTACAAATAGTGTATAATAAATATATGTATAATAAAAAATTTCTATCTATGTACGTATATTATATTAAGTAAGTATATCAGAAATCTAGGACCCGTAACACAAGCTTCGAGCTTACCACGGGGCTAGATGTCGCTGTGTAAAATTGTCCAGTAATATTTATTTAAATATGTTATAGAATAAGATCCTGTATTACCCGTAGCTTTAGGTACCCTGTAGGTATCTACACTGTAATTTACAAGAACCTATTTTTTATGATTATGGGGAGATAGATAGATAAGATAGTAATTTTACTGTACACCTAAATAAACAAAACCATATACAGGATAACAAACTTAACTAATTGTACAATTGGCAGCCTAAACACTAAAAGCGATCTTTAAAAAGAGTCTATTGCTTATTATTATTGGACTTGCTTAGACTATCTTTGTCGAAGAAGGCATGTGGCTATTTTTTTAAAAATATTATAGACATCTAGGTACAGACCGTAAACTCAAGAAATAAGGGTGATTCCCACAATCCACGGTGAACAAATGTATATTAAATTATATAAAGCTATATTTGGCTCTCCCGTAAAATGGTGGTAATAATATAGGTAATAGTGGTAAAACTAAAAATAAATCTTAATCTGAGTATCTTCCATAAAATAAACAAAAGCCATACACTTTAAATATTTTTATTTAGAGATCTTGAAGAATTTAATTACAGCATTTAGGTACTTAATACGAGTACATTTATTAGGATATCTTTATGAATCAATTAGCAGCATCCGCCTGAAATAAAAAAATACATAAAGTTTTTGAACAATCTAAGTACCTAGCACGTACCTAGTAATGAAAAAATATAGGTAATCAATAATTTGAGAATCTTTGTTTAAAATCGTAGTCAATACACATTGTTACTATTATTGTCGGTATGGTATGATACTCGAGAGGTCAGTGTCCTTTCATTTAACTAGAATCTCTTTCAGATTTTTACATATATAAGTACCATATACCATGCACATTGGTTACTGTAATAAACATGAAGTAAAAGAAAAGAAGAAATGTAAGACAAGGCTGTATGGTCAAAGGCAAGAGCCTGACCAATGGGCGAAAAACGAAAAAAAAAATCTTTAAAACATTTTTATCTATGGTCTTCAGAAGGTATCTTATCTAGGTGAATGTGTTGAGGTGGTCTAGTATGAGGTCACCTTCAGTAGAAGAGCATTCGGTGCTGCATTTGTCGTCGCAACTGCCACAGTCGTCTTTGCAAGAGTCCTTGCAGGAGTCTGGAAATAAAACAATCGTGATTTATGTGGTTAGTAAAAATAAATATTGCCGGACAATTCACACAGCAACAATAGCCCCGTGGTAAGCTCGAAGCTTGTGGTACGGGAGTATAGATAGATAGGTATTTGTTTGTTATTAAGTATCCTCGCGGTTCCTTTGGGAGATAACAACCTTTTACCTGTTATCTCCCAAAGGAACCACGATCCAGGTTTCATGTTTGGGGGTTATTCTTACCTATGTTAGACATACACATGAAAGAATTTTCACGCTTGTGAATTAAAGGAAGGTCTGGCCAGACCGGGCTCTTAGTATAGACTAATAACCTGTGATGGCCAGACCTTCCTTTAATTCTGAAGCGTGAAAATTATTTTATGTGTATGTCTTACATAGGTAAGAATAACCCCCAAACATGAAACCTGGATCGTGGTTCCTTTGGGAGATAACAGGTAAAAGGTTGTTATCTCCCAAAGGAACCGCGATCCAGGTTTCATGTTTGGGGGTTATTCTTACCTATGTTAGACATACACATAAAATAATTTTCACGCTTGTGAATTAAAGGAAGGTCTGGCCATCACGGGCTCTTAGGTTAAAACGCCTCTTTTATGTTATCAATCGAACGTTTGTAGACCTAAAGCTAGATCTGCCTTTATTTACTATTTGTAGATAGTAACTGCAGCCTTATCAAACACCACCTTATACTCAAAGATAAGATTATATACCTACCTAATTCATTGTACCTACTACTTAAAATTGAATACCTAATCTAGGATACCTACATTATACATATAGATAGGATACACTAATGACACTTAATTTTCATATTCTTGTTAGCAAAACACATCTATTGCATTGCATAATATACTTTATTATTTAGACTTTGCTTAAATGTTTTCTCAAGATCAATATTTTTTCCCCGGATTTTTTTGTAGGTTTAATCTTAATAAACCTTATTGTACTTTAATCTTAACTAATAATAAATCTGTTAGGGTCAGTTTCTGTATAGTATGTTAGTATATGTATATTCCGCCATAACTCTTAAACCAATGATCCGATTTTGATGAAATTTGGTAGATATACATTTAGAGGTCTAGGACACAGGATAGGCTTTGTAAATTCTTGCTCCAGTTATGATAAGCCACATACAAACGCGGACAGAGTCGTAGGCACCGCTAGTTCTAAATAATTTTATGCTTAGCGATGATAACAAATGCCTTGTTAAAAATTAGGTATTTCAGTAATTTGCCAGTTCGTTTCGCTTTCCGCATCAATTACTTATCAACATTCGTCATGTCGTTTCCAATGTCACCGCGTCTTTCAATGATCTTGAGAATGAATAAAATGCAGTTTAGATCTTCAACAGAAGTTATTGTTATTGATGACAGAGCCCTGTTGTTTTGTTATCCGTTTAAAAAATATAGCGAGTTTGAATGAATAATAATATATTATCTAGAAAACGCCATAAATCACATCACAACATCACAACATCACAATCATAAGTGGTTCCCTCGAGTGGGAGACGAACCCACGACCTTCCAGTTTAGCTTTCGCTGTACCACCACTGTGCTATCGAGGTCCTAGATAAATTTTCTAGTATTTAGAAGCAAGTCAATCACTATAAAAATACAAAAAGTGATAATCATTCTTTGGAAGGCTCGCGGAATTTATTTAAAAATTAACTTGAATTAAATTTAAAATTTTAATATAAATAATATTCTAGGAGAAATTATTAACTTGAACAAAGAGTTTTATGTTTGGAAAGATGAGGGTTGACGTTGTAGTGTCAGGCAAGTATAAATAATGAAAACTAAAAATTATTGCTGGAAAATTCTCAATATTAGATCTTAATATATTATCTAAGCTTAAACAATTTATTTATTTTCAGATTCTGAAACACCTACTTCTATTTGCGTATTTGGCTGTGATTGTGAGACTATTCGAATTAAAAGTAAGTCTTGTATTTTAAGTAACGACATAATACATAAGTACATATAAGTAAAATTTATAAATATTTACGTTTTTTTTTCTTTAGGTTCCTGCATACAGAAGTCGAGATATCGAGTGACTCCCATCTGCCCCGGAGGAATGGGAGTCACTCGAGATATCATCAGTAGATTAAACATATAATTTAATAAACTATTAGAAACAGCATGTAAATTATTATTGGATCTTTATTGTAAAACATGGAAGTATAAAAAATGTGTTTTTGCATCATAATAAAATAAACACATACAAAAAAATTACTTAAATTTTTAAGAACATTTCACAAAACATGAACATGAAAAAGTTTAATTAAATTTTAAACCATAATTATAATTGCAAGGACTAAAAAAAGTTTGTGCAGCACAACCAACTAAATGGAAGTCCAAAATATGCTATGGATTTAAAAAAATGGAACGTAAAACAGACTGCACAATCTATGGAACAAAATTATTGATGTTTAAAAGTGGAACACATTGCATGTTAGTGCTATGGATTTTAAAAATGGAACGTAAAACAGACTGCACAATCTTTGGAACAAAAAATGATTGATGTTTAAAAATGGAACTCATGTTAGTTGCAAACAAGAAGGTCCATTTTTCTGGCTACTTCTTGGTAGTAGACTTGTCTGTGGTTTCCTGTGTAGTCTTCTTAGACGCGCAAGAGCAAGACGCGTCGCATTTACAGCTGTTCCCGCACTGGTTTGTACTGCACTTGCAGCCTGAAAAAAATATGGTGTTACTTTGATGATCTCTTTGGGTGAAGGTCTGCGATAGGTTGCGGGTTCGATTCTCGTCTCGGGGCAAATGTTTGTTTATGCAGATATTTCTTCTGAGTGTTTCGCGTATTATTTAAAGATAATTAATAAATAAACGATCTATGTAGTCGATTATTTAAGTATTATCAGATATCTGGCACCCTTACCACTAATTATTATTAGGGTGGCATGTTCAGTTCTTGAACAAACCCTCTAAATAAATGATTAAAAATATAGATAGATAGATAGATAGATAGATAATAACTTTATTGCACACTTTATAAAAGACAAAACAATACATTATATATAAGAACACAAACTAAACTAAATGTACAATAGGCGGCCTTATCGCTAACAGCGATCTCTTCCAGGCAACCTTTGCAGCAATAATATATTGCAGGCATATATATTATTGCTGCGCCCTTACAGGGTACATGTACTAATATAACAAACGAGCACTACGCTTAACATTGTAAAATGTATATAATATGCAATAAATAAATAACATGTAAAAGGCTGAACCGATTTTCATATAATTCTCACTTAATTTCCAGTTTTGTTATTAACAAACATCGTCGTCAATATAACAATTCATAGGTATTACGTCCCTCTTGAAGACACGGAGTCTCACCATTTGAGTAATAGGTCCATTATAGGTCTTGGGTATTTGGTATAGGTACCAATAACACGAATTCCTAATCTCTCTCGTCAAGAAGACTTTGTGTCCCAGCAGTGGGAACGTAAAATAGGGGCGATGATGATAAGATGATGATGTAAAGATGGCGAAGTACTATTATTTCATCACACGGCTGATTAATACAGCCTACTTGTGTTAATTAAATTAAGTTCAATAAACATTTGATTTCTCTGAATGATTTAGACTTCACAGGTCGTTTCTCAATTTAAAGTCAAGTTAAATTATTAAGGGTTCATTTTATAACAACGGGAATCACTTACGTATTTTCAAATTATAAAATAATTTGTAAAGATTTCTAATATAAATGTAATATAATTTTTTGAAAATACAAAAAATATCTAGGTACAGTTAAATAATGTGGCTCCACTAAAACTCGTGAAAAGTAAAAAGAATTATGAAAAATAAAATTGAAAAGCATACCAACGATAATTTAAATCAATAAGTAAATCTTCAACAAAACGAATTGATAAAAGAATACTCACTGTCACCGCAGCCTCCACACGGCATGATTCTGTTTTCAAAAATTCAAAATTTAAAACAAGAATTGATTGTCAAGCGCGCGTTCTCGATGATTTCTGCAACTCGTATGTAGCTTCACATACAACCGAGTGTTATATTGAAAATATCTGTAGTGTGTTCAAAAACTCATATCAGACTATCCGGATTTTAATAAATATTATTAGTGAAAGATAAATGTTTATAATCCGTTCGTTTTGCATTAATCTGAAACGAAAAGATGACACGTTATGTATTAAGCGGATTGAGAATTGTTTTAATGAAGTAATAAGAATAAGCCGTATTGGCTATGTGGTAACACACTCGGCTTTCATTCTGAAGGTCGTGGTTTCAAAGCCGTGCTTCAATGGTGAAGGCAAACATCGTGAGGAACATATTCTGGAACTTAGAAAAGTTGAGGACATGTGACATGAGTCATCCATCAAGTTGGTAACTAATTTAAAATCTAGAATCGGACTAGTTCTAGAACAAAGTGGTTTATAAGCTGGTCATTAAATATTTATCGCCGAACAAAAAAATATTATTTTAATAAGTGGACTCTTTTTCCTCGATAGACACAAAAGACTGATAAAAAATATGTTGTAATTTGGGAAAGGATAGTAAGCTCTGTATATTTATGACTTGTACAATACTTAACATCTACAGGTTACCTAAACAAATTATAAAAGTGAAATCTATTTTCATACTTTCACGCTTGAGTTCCCTCCAAAATTGTTTATTACTAGTTTCTGAACGCACTTTCAACAATTGCAGTCTGATTGTCCTAAGAAGGTTCTAGTACAAAAGTAACAATGTTTTTAAATATCGGTTTGGTATCCATTGCCATTTCATATTTTATCCAGTTTAAGTTTTGAGGGAGATATTGTGTGTTTAGGAATATGTATATGATACTCAAACTAATTTGACGATTTATAGACGTTTTTTCTGTATGTATGTTCATCCATCCCAAGGATGCCTGAAAGAGATTGCTGTTGGTGATAAGGCCGCCCATTGTGTCGCTGTTATGTATCTGTTTCTCTTATGTATTGTCCTGTATATTGTTGGTGTTACAATAAAGCTATTTGTATTGTATTGTATGTTCCTCCATCACTTTTAAATCTATGATCCGAATTTGATGAAATTTGGTAGATAAACATTTAGACACAGGATAGGCTTTTTAAAGTCTTGCTCCAGTTATAAGAGAGAAGACGTGACTCCCATACAAACATAATTTTAAACGGACGAAGTCGCGGGGACAGCTAGTATAAGAAATAAGAAACAGCAATGGATTAGAAATAATTTGAAACACTCGTAAGAAATTAATGTCAAACTAAAGTACCCCGTCTAGAAACCTACATTAGGGCCGTGTGCTTTGTTTTGCACACAGCACAATAGGGCACTTATTGCGAATTTGTAAGTTGTTTACTTCTTGCTCGAACTGCTCGAAGTGTTTCCAACAAAATGGAAGGGGATAGATTTGCCCAAGGTACTTAAAGAGTTTGATCAGTGATATATTTTTATCGTTGATAATTTATTATTCATTCACCGCAACTCTGATTTCCTTTTAACGGATCTTTCCATGCTAAATATTGTAAAGACACAGTTACTAAAAAAATTACATATGCATACACTAGAATAACACAAAGGTAATTTACTCTATGCCCCGGGATAATCATAACGCGGGGAATAGTAACACAAGCTTCGAGCTTACCACGGGGCTAGATGTTGCTGTGTGAATTGTCCAACAATATATATACTTATATTTTTAATAGTTAGTCCTACTAACTATTCATACTTAATATAATATAATGTAGGTCAGTCTTTCACGGCAAAACGAAGCGACGAATTAACGTAATTTTTTAAGTGGATATAGTTGAATTCCGCGGGAAAGTGTAGAACGCGGGCGAAGCCGCAGGGCGGAGAGTAAACATATAATTTAAAGTTTAAAGCTATGGTGGCAACATTTACCACTCGCATTAGATCTGAAGATAAGGTTATTGCTCCCAATACACAATGCAATAATAAACTCAAGTATTTGTGTACCTATTATTTTATGATCTGAGCATGAAATATAACATAAATTTATTCTACAACTATTACAACGATGAAATAAATAAGGAGAATAGTGATTATATTAATTTCTTACTCGTTTCAAGTTAGGTGTCACAACCAAATAACTTGCCGATTTCTAGGTTCTAGTGAAGAACTTTTCAGGGACAGAAAATTTCCCTTGAACATTTATATTACTTATTTATTATTTCAAGGTTGAAGCCGGTTTTAAAATACAAGCGAAATAATAAATCAATATTGATAAACACTGCGTAAATTATTCGTTGCCTTGAGAAAATCATAACATACATTTCGGATTGCCTCTATTTTTTCATCAAGCGTTATTCACGTAACAAGTATGAGGAACATAATAACTAACAAACTGTCATGTGTGGTGTCAAAATATTTTTTTAGGCTACCGTCAAAACTATTTACTAAATTACAATCATTAATTACGGTGACAGAGTTATTATCTCGAAAGTTGTGTAAGAATATGGTTTTCGAAACAATCAAATTAAAATTACTTGACTTTGATATAATAAGTGCTACATTGTCTACGCTATTAAAATTCTTAGACATCTAAAGATTGATATTTATCATTATATCAAGTGCTGATAATAATTGGATAGTACGAAATGCAACGAGGTAATATAAATTGCAATTATTTCCTGGTTACAGTATAAATTGCAATTGTCTACAATGGTAACAAATATTATAATTAAACTTTTTACTACTTTAGTAATTATAAGCTCAATCCATTGTTTATCCAAAGGCGGAATGGCAGCTCAAATCGTAAGAGAATCGTCAAGAGCGTAAGTAAAATACACATAATCTTTAAAATACGGCAACACATTTTTTACTAGATAAATTAAGATTTTGGAAATTTTACAAACGTGCCGACCTATCGGACAGCTTCGCTTGCGTTATTTATAATATTAATTGATTAAAGCCTTCCCTGATAAATGTACTATCCAACACTGAAATAATTTTTCAAATCGGACTAGCGGTTCCTGATATAAGCGCGTTCAAATAAACAAATATTAGTATAGATAAATTAATTTATTATAGAAAACCAACATTAGAAACACTGAGTCATTCTTTTTCAATATATTTTAAAGTTAATTTTAGGGTAGTTTATAATTCAGTCAGAGTCAGACTTAGGTACCTACTTACTATCTTTATATTTTTAGATTCTGCAATTTTCACCCAGATTTTGCTCTCTTGGTAACTTTATTATCAAAATTTGTTTATCAAAGTCAACTGGGTATCTAGCTGACCCCAAACAATGATTCCCGAAGTTTCAGAATTCAGTAGCGGTTAGTTTGTGGAACTGGTGACTTTGTGTTTTGGCTATAGTATTTTTTAATTTTAAAATGAGTAGAAAACGACTTTTTGCGTACCTGATAGTGATCTTTGCTTCTGTGAATATTCAGAGTGTGAATTCGTTAGAACCAAAACCTCAGAGAGAAGGTAAAAAATGCAATAATAACCAATTTTATTTTAATCAAACTGATCTATAATTCCTCCGCCTCTGTTTTCCTTTTTATGGTTCCGATCATATCGAAATTGTAGTGTTGCATTTGCATTGTTTCTTTTTCACCCTGAGATTTTATTCTACAGGAATAATAATAGGTTTTTGTAGTACTAGGATATAATATTCTAGGTAATCGCACAAACTAAACACGTTATATCTCAACAAACCATGTAGATAGACACACTAATATTAAAAAATATATACACGTATATAATGTTGTCTTGATATTTATTTTTTAAAAAGCTTTGACTTTATTTTCACAGGAAACATCGAACGAATTCTTTCAACCAATAGCAATGAGCCACCATACGCAATCACCAATCAGCGTCTGAAGCAGATCCGAGAAACTTTGATGTACTGGTTCTATGACCAGGGCGGTGATGATAACATTGGAGACTACCAGCAAGACATACAGACACCAACGCCCGTGACTCAGAAGGAACTTAGCTTCCAGATTCCTTATTTTGGGTCTCAATATAATAAATTAAAGGTATGGAAAAGGTTTGAAGAGAATTATTGCTGCGTAGAGTGATTATCATAACATTTCGTTAAAACCGCAACCTTTTTGCATTGATTTTTGTTTTATTTTCCCCTTTGAAGGGGTCCGATGGTCTGTGAATTTAGATAAAAGAAGACCAATCTTCAAAGACGAGAACACATTACCGTATTCTTGGGTCATTTAGTTGGGAAGGTAAATAACACCTCTTCATATAAATGTAATTGTTTAGTTCTAAGATAGCAAAAGCCTGTGTCTATTGCTATCGTAAAACATGTAGGCGTTGAGCATACATCGTAGGAAAGGGTTTGCTGTGGCGGTCTAGATAAGTTTGTGATAATAATAACATACAAACTTAGCGATTTATAAAGTAACATTTATATAGTGGTCATGACTTGGCCAAAATGCTTTATCTATTTATTAATTTCTAATTATTTTGTAGATCTCAATTGATGGCTACGTGTACTTCACTGATCCCGGTTCTTTCTACACCTACCCATTGGTATTTCCTGTCAAGGGATGGCCTGAAGAGAAAGACCCTTCTTTAATTGGCATCTTCCTTAGCAAATGTCGAATTGGAAATCTGAACCCTGATGGCGTCGATCAGAGGAAACCTGGTGTTTACTATAGATTGGACAAAGATTTGCAGGTAACTTTCACAACTTACAATACTCTTTGAGAGCCTATTTAATTACGTTCCCACGGCTGGGACACAGGAACTTCTCTCTTGACGAGAGAAGCCTTAATTCACCACGTTGGCCAAGTGCGGGTTGGTGAATGACACACGCCTGTCAAACTTATGTTTCCTCATGATGTTTGCATTCACCGTTAGAGCACGTGTTTTTAAGCACAAACTTGTGAGCCTGTATCGTTAGATAATCATCATCTTATATATAATGTAGTTATATGTTACTATACAATATGTAGTACATGCTATCATACTATGCTATATAATATAATCATGATATGCGAAAACTTATATACTAACACTACTTACTATGTGGTGTACCTATATTTTATCGCATATTATAGCTTACACTAACTATGCTTAGCATGTAATATTACTTTAAACTTGTAAAGATTTTTAGACAACAATTTTCACGAACTTTTGATATCTTATTTTACAAATCGTTCTAGAACCGCACAGATCAACTCGGAGTAGAGATGCGAGAGAGACTGACCCGCGATATTCGTGAAGGCGTTAGCGGCGCTGAAAACTTCTCCCCCAAACACACCATTACTATAACCTGGAAGGACATGGCGTTTTATGGTGGAATTGATCGCTCCTTGTCTATTGTAAGTTAATTACCATGTTTACATGCGCATTAATTATTTCTAAATAGTGCCTTTCAAATCATATTGAAACCATAAATAGGAAACATCTAGATGTATATGTTACTCTTAATATTTACGAGGAAACTGATTTAAACTAGATGTTTCCTATTTATTCCTGCATGGTTAAGTATATTATAGAATCAATTATTAAGTACTTATATTTTATATATCAGATAGACCCTTTGCTTGACCATAATCTCACCTGATGGAAAGTGTCGATGTGGTCGAGGATGGATCGCAAAGATATCAGATATCTAGAACCCATAAAAGCTTAGAGCTTACCACGGGGTTATAATGTTTCTATATGAATTGCCCAACAATTGTTACCTACTATTTCTTATTTATCTGGCCAAAGACAATCGCAAGACAGAGGTAAATAAGAAGAAAGGATAGTTGGATGACTTATTTCTAGTAGGGCTTCAAAAAGTCTAGAATTATGAAATGAACATAATTCCTAAACTCAACAGTTACATGTACACAATTTTAAAGAGATCAAAGCTAAACGGACAATCCAATAATTGGTTTTTAGTTTAAGCCTTAGTTTAAACATAAATGTTATTTCCGTAATAATTAATAAATAAATAAAAAATGTGTAATTAATGTATTCCTCTGTTATAGACAAACACTTTCCAAATGGTGTTAGCGACTGATGAAGAGTCTACATACGTGATCTTTAACTACCAAGAGTTAAACTGGAGTTCTCACACCGAGGCTGGTGGTGATTCTGCCAATGGTGTTGGAGGCATCCCGGCTTTCGTAAGTTTAACCTTCAACAGATTGGAATATGAACTTTGAGATACTTGAGATTCTGGGGCAATTTTTCTCAAATTTATTTAGACTAACTGCTGGGTCAAAGGGATTACTCTCGTGACGAGAGAGATTATGCCTTAATTCACTACGCTAGCCAAGTGCGGGTTAAACGTCTTACTAAAATCTAAATTTTGACTTTTATTTCGGACAACAATCTAGTAAATTGAAAGGCCATCCTAGTGAAATGTAACAATCTGACCTCGGGATCAGAGGAATCCCTAATCAGTAGCGAATCTGTGAAAAAATTAGTTGGTACCTGCCATATCTTTGGTTAGAATAGAACTGTGTGAAAAACGTGGTATGTACGAATCACGACCACTCGCCATATCAAGGACCGGCGAGCGGTCGTGATCAGTGTCCTTGCAGAGTTTGGTCCTGAAGAAGTTCCACGTTTTGGGACAAAATCGTTGATCAAAATTCAACGTAAAAAAGGTTCGTGTATTGCCCGTTTATCTCAATAATAACTTTGTTCAGGTCGGTTTCAACGCAGGCAACGGTGTGAAGTCCTACGAGTACAAGCCGTACTCCCAAAGCCCTAAGATCCACCGCTTGACCAGCACAGGACGGGCTAACGGATTCCCTGGACGTCATATCTTCAAGATAGATAACAAGATACTTCGGAGGGTAGTTAAACAGGCTGGTAAGCAAAATAATCACAATTTCATATAACACCTCTAATAAATCCAGGGTGATGTTTATTTGATTTAGTCCACATTCGACTGGGACGTTTTTCATAAATAATTTAAAAGTTCACTATCGTCCGCATTCCTTTGTTTATAATCAAGTATTTATCATGCCAATTCATTATCACTTGCCAATATCAGGCATGTCTATATAATAAATATTACATTCCTTCTGTGAGTCCACACACGTGTCAAATGTAACCCATTGCTGGAAACTGTTTCCTAGCATTGGGTTAGTAAAAAGTACAGACTTCTCTTATAAATTGCTAATAATTGGGTAAAAATTTACTAGCGTAAAGTAAAACAGACTATGAAATTTAATTTAGTTAATCCAGTGACCGCTTGTACACCGAGCGCGACAGTCGTGCGCATCTATCGCTTATCGCTATCAGTGAGTCATAATTCTTGGCAGGTCCGCTTCTCGGGCCGGCCGCCATTTGTCCGATTGAACAATGAGTTCCCCAATCGTTCTCGATGAAGAACTAATATTGTTAGTCGAAGGAGAGGAAAACAACACCGTTACTCAAAATGTAAATATGGAGGAAATTGAGCAGGAGTTTGAGGTAGTCAGGAAGAGGAAAAAGTCTAAGTCCCCAACAAGCGACTTACCAGAAGAGTGGAATACCGTCCAAAGAAAAAAAAAGCAATCCGAAAAACAGGAAGAGGAAGAATGTGTACCAATACAAGTAAGCGTAACCTGCACCCAAGATTTACCGAAACAATTTGCCTTAGCAAAGATTTTGCAAGATAACCATATTGACAACATAGTTAAAGTAAAATACGTTAGTGCAACAAGGATGATTATCACTTTTACTAAGGAATCGAGCGCTGACCAATTTATGCGTTGCAATGCAATTTCTGCTAACCAATGGAGATGCGTGAAAACATCAGAGGTAGACACGTCTTACGGCGTAATTAAAAACGTAGAAGTTAACCTGAACGAGGATGATATTCTTAAATGTCTGACTAGTAATACCGCCGACATACTTTCTGTAAAGAGACTCAATAGACGGAACCCTGACCAAAATGGCGAACCATGGATTGCCAGCGAAACGGTGAGACTAGGATTCAGAGGTTCATCGGTACCTACATATGTGTTTGTACACAGCATGAGAGTTGCTGTCGATACCTACATATTCCCGGTAACACAATGCGGAAAATGTTGGAAATATGGCCACACATCAAAATATTGCCCTAGTACAAAATTAGTGTGCCCAAAATGCACAAAACGACATGAAACTTGTGAAAGCACTACTTTTGTCTGTGTCAACTGCCGAGGTCCACATATGGCCATGAAGAAAAGTTGTCCGGTCTTTAAGAAAGAGAGACGGGTACGTGAACTGATGTCCGAAAACAACACTACCTATAGAAAAGCCCTAGCTATGTATGTACCGCCCGACCCTGTGGGAAATCGTCTCATTAGAAGTTCTAGCATTAGTGAAACTTCGATGGCAGCAGTCTGCATCCAGGAATGTACCTTCACCGAGCCCAATGTATCAACAGGAACAACTTTTGCTGAGGTAGTTCGATCTAAGGTCCCAGTGAATGAAACAAAAGGAAATTTACACGATCACGTAGAAAAGAAGAGCGCACCCACCGAAGAACAAGAAAGTACAATACAAGATGATAAACATAACCGAACGGGGAAGAACAAACAAGAGGAGTTAGGATTAAACGTGGAAAAATCGCGTAAAAAACCAAAGAAACGTAGAATTAAAGAAGTGAAAGAGAACGTTTTAGATTGGGATATGGACTTCTCCGATAACTCAGAAAAGTCACATTTTGACCATCCATCGCATTCGCAGCATAACAAAAGTACCAGTCAGCAAGAAGCCAGTGATTCAAATATCTCTTTGTCTGAATTATTACATAATCTTAAAAATATTGCATTCGGATCAAATACCTTCGAAAAGAAGTTCGAATTAGCAGCCAAACTTTGCATTGAGTGGATAATATCTAAGGCAGTAAGTAGTATTAGGTCCGGAACTTTTTTTAGTTCGGTCCTTAATTATGATTAATAGTCCCCATAAGAATATTACGCTTAACATTATACAATGGAATAGCCAAAGTTTGCGCCCTAAATCAGTATCGTTTGAGTCATACCTAAACCAAGAAAAAATACATATAGCTGTAATAAGCGAAACTTGGCTAGAGTTGGAAAGTAACTATAAAATATCAGGTTATAATTGTTTTCGATTGGATAGATATGACTCATATGGTGGAGTTGCTATATTCACTCACAAATCAGTTAAGTCTTTAATAGGTTCGATGCAAAGTATAAATCCCGGAATTGAACTTTTGCATGTAAAGATAACAAATTGTCAGTATATTGAAAACATAATCTCAATTTACTGTCCTTCGACTGTTAGAACGACGCAGGCTGATTGGGATCACGTTTTCTCGACTTTTGATTCCAAAACTTTAATTTTAGGCGATTTTAATGGCCATCATACCAACTGGTCATACAAAACCGATAACAGAGGCAATCAAATTTTAGATTCAATGCTAGACTCAAACTTTTCATATTTAAACGACGGAAGCTATTCTAGAATCCGATTAGCAAATAGAAATCTACAACAATCTACACCTGATATCTCATTTATTTCTACAGATTTAACTTTTAATTTTAAGTGGTCAGTTACGAGCGAATCGCTTGGTAGTGACCACTTAATCATCAAAATTTCGTGTTCTTTAAATTATAATCTAAATTTCCGTAAAAAACGTATATATAAAAATAGTGATTGGTCTGCTTATACGTCAGCAATAGAAAACAACTTAGTTAATTTTATTCCTCCAGATGATTTGCAACTTTTCTATGACCAGTTCGTAAATATTATTCAACAGGCCGCAGATTTGCATATACCTTGCTGTAAAATATACAATAATATAAGTAATAAATTTACCCCAAAACCCTATTGGAACGCTGACCTATCAAAAGCTGTAGCAGAGCGTAGACTCGCTTTGGCCACGTTTAGATACTGCCCAACTTACACTAACCTGAAAGAACTACAATTTAAAATAGCTAACGCACAAAAACTCATACGTTCAGCATATTGTAAGTCGTGGCAGGAATTCTGTTCATCAGTCGATGACACTTCCTCTGCTTCCGAGATGTGGAGGAAAATGAGCTGGGTAAAAGGTAGATACGCGCCCAAACAATCAGTAAGCAAACTCAGCGCAGCCGAGTTACTAACTGATTTAACGCCTGACTTTGTAACCCCACCAGACCCATTGTTTAGTACCGACAATTCTATTTTAGATTCTGATATAACTATACAAGAACTATATAACTCTATGAAAAAAAAAGATACGGCACCCGGCTGTGACGAAATTTCGTTTTCTATGATTGATCGTTTACCTCATATCGCTAAATTATATTTATTACAATTTTACAACTGCTGTTACTCTTCCGGTTTTGTTCCCAAGCAATGGCGAGAAATTAGAATAGTACCTATTCCTAAACACAACAATTCAGCGGCGCTGCGCCCTATTGCACTTATATCGTGTTTATGTAAGATTCTGCACGCAATAATTAATAAGAGACTCGAATGGTTTTTCGAAAAACAATCTTTATTCCCTAGTGTTATGGTCGGGTTCCGTAAATCGCGGTCTTGTCTAGATAGTTTAACCTGTTTAACGTCACATATTCAAGAAGGATTTTCGAAAAAATTAGTTACGGTAGGTTGCTTCATCGACGTTAAAAATGCCTATAACAATGTTGATGTACATAGCTTAATTAATACCTTACGACAACATCATGTTGGAATCAAAATTACAAAATATTTGTGGTGCTATCTCAAATGGAGAATGTTAAAGATTAGTACCGATGATTTTGAAATGACGCGGTGGACGTGTCGCGGTCTAGCTCAGGGTGACCCGCTTTCGCCCCTTCTTTTCAATATTAGCGTCCTAAATATTTGTGTTAGTATTATAAAATATATATATAACACCCCTATTCACGTTCCCACTGCTGGGACACAGGGACTTCTCTCTTGGCGAGAGAGATTAGGCCTTAATTCACCACGCTGGCCAAGTGCGGGTTGGTGAATGACACATGTTCTTCAAACTTTGAAAAGTTCTCGGAACATGCCGGTTTCCTCACGATGTTTGCCTTCACCGTTAGAGCACGTGTTTTTAAAGCACACATAATTTTTCAAGAAGAAAAATCAGAGGTGTGCGGCAGGGTTTGAACCCACGACCTTCGGAATGAAAGTCGGGTGTGCTACCACTTAGCCAACACGGCTCACTTGTGTGTTAGTATTAATAGTGTTGAAATATCTCAGTACGCCGACGATTTTGTCATTTATACTTCCAATAAACAAGCATCTGCGGCAATCACAGAATTACAGTCCGCTTTTGGGACCATGAGCAATTTATTGGAAAATATAGGACTAGAAATATCTCCCACCAAAAGTAAGGTATGCGTATTTAGACCAGGAATGAGTCGTGAACCGTTGGAGTTTAACGTAAACAATGTGTCCATAGAAATTTGTTCAGCAGTAAAATATTTAGGTATGTGGCTCGACAGATCTTTAAGGTGGGGTAGACATATAAAAGAGACAATCTGTAAAACTCAAAAATATATCAAGATTTTAAAAGTTTTATCTGGTTCTAGTTGGGGGGTTCATCAAAAACACATAAGGAGACTGTATATTTCCATAACTAGCTGCCCCCGCGCACTTCGTCTCGCCATATACTTTTATTTGCAACTATCTCCATACTAAATTTCATCCAAATCGAATTTTCCCGCGTAAGCATATAGTTTCCGCGTAAGCATTTAATTTTCCGCCGTAAAAAGTCTCTCGCCATATACTTTTATTTGCAACTACCTCCATACTAAATTTCTCAAAATCGAATTTTCCGCCGTAAAAAGTCTCTCGTTATATACTTTTACTATCATAAAAGTGAATCAATCTTTCAATCAAACGAACCTACTTTCGTTTAAAGACTTTATTTTAGTAGGTACTGACTGAGTGCCCGTACCAAAGCATGATGCCTTACCGAAAGGGCTGGTTTATTTCGGTACTTACATTTTTAAACTCTGATATCTTTCGAATGGAATGTCCGAATTGAATAATTTAAAAAGTTTTATAGAGATATTGAAATATTCGTAATTAACATGTAATTTATTTTGATAATGTTTTATTTGAAAATACAAATATAGAGCTTTTCCTAGCGGCGGCATTAAAATTAATTATATTGAAAATTAAAACACTTATTGTGACATAACTATAATAGTTAGATATATGCTGTCGCGACATTTTTTGTAGATATTAATGTGTTCTACAAAATTGTAGTACATTGTAAATTTCTAAAATGAATACTTTTCGCAGCGCATGCGATATAAGGATTTTTTTTTACATCTTGGGTTACATATTTGGGTTTTCCGTACGGATCCCTAACTTTTTTTTAAATGTAATATAGCCTATAACCTTCCTCGATAAATGGACTATCCAACACTGAAAGAATTTTTTAAATCGGACCAGCGGTTCCTGAGATTAGCGCGTTCAAACAAACAAACAAACAAACAATCAAACTCTTCCGCTTTATAATATTAGTATAGATACGTAGTGGGATCGACTACGGCAGTTTTCTTTACGACAACAGCTGTCAATCTAATCTGATTAAATTGGACAGGGTACAAAACCAATGTATGCGCGTAATCGGGGGCTATGTGCGTTCCACACCAATTCACGTAATGGAAACTGACTTTATGTCTATCGCCACTTTTTGTGAGAAGAAAATTTTTAGCTGGAAAATTTTGGTTGAAGTCTAATTCTTTTAGTGAACATAAAACTATAAAATACCTAAAAGATACTATGCAACATAATTATTCTTCCTATTGGTCTTCGCATCGCAGGAAAACGCCTATTCTAACTACTACACATTCTTCCAATCATAATCTAGCCATTCAAAGTTATAGCAGTCTCCCTATGTTTTCCTTGAACACTTGGGTAAGTAATATAAACTTAACTAAATCAATAATACACAGTATACCTAACGTAGAACGAGCGAAACGCACATATGAACAAGGTTATTTGAAAAATATTTGCACTAATTTTATTAATGAGAACTATACCAATTTTTATCAAATTTATACCGATGGATCAAAGGACGGTAATGAGGGCGGTGCCGCGTTTTTTGACTACAATTCTGGATTTAGTGCGAAATTAAAAATCTCTTCAAATATCTCCATAATGCACCTTGAATTAATTGCCATAGCAGAAGCCCTTTCATATATCAATTCAATTGAATGCAATAGATTCGTTATTTTTAGTGACTCGAAAAGCGCACTACAACATTTACTCCGATGCACCTCACCTTTGCGAGGTATACCGATAGCTTACACTATTTTGAACTCGATAATTCTGTTACAATCTAATCAGAAAACAATAATCCTACAGTGGATCCCATCCCACATTCAGCTCGAGGGTAACGAGATAGTTGATGTTTTGGCAAAAAGGGCATTAACAGACGGTATTCCGTTTAAGGTAAACCCACTGCACTCCGATTATATAAGCCTTATTAAAACTCAATGCAAAGATTCATGGCAAGAATATTTTGATAGAAGATCAACTGAAAAAGGTATCTGGTTCCGAACAATTCAGCCGCACGTTTCCTTTTACCCGTGGATAGACGAGGCAGACATGAAGCGAGATGTACTCGTAGCGGCGCTTCGGCTGCGCTCCGGGCACATTCCATCTAACAAATTCGGTTTCCTTATGAAAAAAGTTGATTCGCCAAACTGTGAAGTTTGTAATAGTATCGAAGACGTTACTCATATCCTGATGGAATGTGTGCGGACTGCAGACGAGCGAAAAAACATCTTTGGTTTTTCTAATAGTAGTAACATTGGAAAGTGTAACAGTTTACTGGCTTCACCATTTGCTGACAAGACACAAATGTTATATAGTCTTATAATTAAATACCTCCGTAGGAATTAGCCAATTTATTATTATTTATGTACTTATTGAATGAAAAATTTTTTTGTTTTGTTATAAGAATTGTTAAGTTTTGTTAGTTTAAGTTAATTTCTATTTTTATTGTTTCCCGATTAGGCGATGTGGTCGCTCAGCGACAAAGCCTTGTATTTGTAATTAAATAAAAAAAAAAAAAAAAAAAATTTAGTTAATCAATTAATTAATTTTACAACTTAATAAAAGGAAAATATTATTGGTTTAAATAAGATTATGTATTTTCAGAGAGCATCGAGCGACTCCCACCATCAGAAAACAATTACATCATCAGTCCTCAACAACTGGAGCAGATTAGAGGCAATCTCCTGTACTGGTTCTACGACCAAGGTGGTGATGAGAGTCTGGGAGACTACCAGGAGGATATACAGACACAAACACCATCCAGTCGAAAGAATCTGGATTTCCATATTCCGTTCTTTGGATCTGATTACGATTTTATAAAGGTTAGAAGTTTATATCATTGCAATACAGTCCACTCAGCTACACACACTATCCTTCAAACTTTATTAAAAAAAACCAACACATTTCTTAAACTAATTAAATAACAAACACAAAAAAGCTACAGCCAGTCGAAACTGCTCATACAAAACACTATGTAAGTCAGCTTAAGTTCTCAGAACATACAGGTTTCCTCACGATGTTTGCCTTCACCGTAAGAGCAACATAATCTATCAAGACGAAAAATTAGAGGTACGCGGCGGGCTTTGAACCTTCGGTATGAAAGTCGAGTGCACTTAGCCAACACGGCTCTCAAACCTACTTAACTTACAAACGGCTAGTAAATGATATATTTATTTATCCTTATTCCCAGATTTCAATGGACGGCTATGTCTACTTCAGTGATCCCAATCACGCGTACTCTTACCCCCTGGTGTTCCCTGCCCCTGGCTGGCCAGAGGCTAGAGACCCTGCCTTCATCGGCGTTTTCTTCAGCAAGTGTCGAATCGGACATCTAGATCCTAAAGACCCTGATCAAAGGAAACCTGGAGTATACTATCGATTGGACAAGGATTTGCAGGTAAAATACAAAATAATTATAATTGAGTTTAACGGGTCTGTATTTACTATCCTGAGGTTTCAAGCCCTTAAAAGAGTTTGTAGTCGCTCGTAGTCTCGGAAAAACTATAAATGACTTTAAATTCAAGGTCTTCCTATTATTATTGATACTATCTTATTGAGAAAAGAACAATCCTTATGATGTAGCCCTTTGATCGGTATAATTAAGCTACAGGATAATTATTTTTCGCACGACAACGGGTTCGATTCCCGGTTCAACCATGTAACTATTTAAATATCTATGAATATAATAAAAACAATGTCTTCTTTCAGTAAATTGTACCATCTACTATTATTTTACGTTGCTGTGTGGATTATCCAGTAATATTTATTTATTCAAAGGTACTTTCCCTCCATTTAAATAAGTTATAATAATAATTATTATTATTTAATACACGCCTTGGTTTCATTGGTTTATTATTATTGCCCCATGTACAGAGCAACTTAGAGTTAGATACAGTATGCTTGCTATACTGTATCTAACTCTTAGAAAATATAGCCCTGTGATAACCTCAAGATATCCCTGTTTACAGAGTCGTACAGACCAACTGGGCGTTCAGATGCGAGAGAGACTGACCTGGGACATCCGGGAGAGTATCCAGGGGGCTGAAGACTTTATCCCGGGACACGCCATTACAGTCACGTGGAAGGATGTCTCCTTCGTTGGAGGAATCGACGGTGCTTTGTCCATTGTAAGTTACTTTTTAAGACTTCAAAAAAAGAAAGAAAAACAATTATTTATTTTTTAACTTTATTTTTATAAAAAATCACAAAATAAAATGTAGTTATAGTCTTTCAAAATCACAACGCAAGGTCACGTTGTGATTTTGACAACCTGTGTCCTCGAGTAAGAGTCGAATCTCCGCCACCCATCTTAGCCCTGGCAGCACTAACTCTACGCTATCGAGGGATAAATTCGAGCACTTATGTAGCTCAAATTTATCCTATACCTCATATCTTCAGTAAAGCACGGATTGCGATAATAAAGAAAACTTTAATGAGAGCCAATCACTATAAAAAAATAACTCATCTATTACTTTGTTTTAATTGGTGTGTGTGTAGATTCGTAATCAGTGTAATTTTTTTTATTCAAAATGACGGACAATAATATTGATAACTCATGAAGGTCATTGAATAGGTCTTTAGAAAATTATAATATTTGTTCCAGACAAACACCTTCCAAATGGTATTGGCGACTGATGAAGAGTCTACGTACGTGATCTTCAACTATTCGGAGCTAAACTGGTTCTCCCACACGGAAGCTGGCGGGGACACTACCATGGGTGTTGGCGGTGTCTCAGCTTTTGTAAGTAGAATCTAACAGTTCCTAAAAAGAATAGCGCTCTAAAAAATTCTAAGGAGTCGAAAATAGCCCAAACTGCATCAACGACCCCTGTGGTTATCGGGCGAAGGTCTTTTAAAAAGGCTTTCCCATCTAGTTGACCGAGCGAGCGAAGCGAGCGTAGCGTCTACGTTTCAGCGTCGAAGAAAATGCTTTCGTATGTATGTTTGTATGTTCTCCTCTAGAAGGCTCATTTCTCAACCAATTCTTCTGAAATTTGGTGTGTAGGTTCGTAATTAGTGTAGAATTTTTTTGTCGAGCCATTTTTTTTAATTTTTTTTAAATAGCGGAGAAAAATACCAAAAACTCATGTGGGGTGTCGTTGAATAGGTCTTTATAAAACAATTATAGTCTGCGAAAATGATTTTTCGATAGAATGTTCCGTTAGCGAAATATTTGACTATAAAATGTTTTTAAAATAACCTTTTGTACGCATTTCGGGTTATTCCCATCAGAACATAAGATCAGATTGAAGTTGCATCGATCACACAAAAAGTTCCCAACGGATAACGGATCCGTTGTAAATACTTTATTGAATTATAAAACCATAAAAGATATTTTTTCGTGTAATATAACTTTTTGTGTGATCAGATGCAACTACAATCTGATCATATCATCTGATGGGAATAACCCCCACTCATTTCTATCAAACTGAAAGAAACGCGTTTTGTATTTTCATAACTAGATGTCGCTAGAGGAAAAATTAAAACGCGCTATCAATTCTAAGACGGATGACGATTTGGTTAAGTAGGTGTTCCTTTGGTTGGTTGAGTAGTTCGTTGTCTCCTTAGTAAATTCGCAGTAAAATATTAATTTCTATTAATTGCATTTAAATTGAACATAGATGAAGACGATTACTCTTCTTCACCATAAAATGAGTGTAAGAAGAGGTCTACTGAGTCAGTTTTCCAACATTTTTTCTTAGCCAACAACAATGTTTCGGCTGTGGTCTATGGTAAGAACTTCATAAATTTTGATCGTGATACAGTAACTTATTGCAGCCTATTTCATATTGAGGCAGTTCTTACTCAAGGTAATTTTTACACCTTTACCACACAGGGCATGACTGTGGGGGACGGAAATTCGACAAAGAGTATTTTCTTTTCGATTCTCATTTGTAAACAAAGATTAGAGAAATTATTACCAATTATTAGCTTACGCATATAAATGTCTATATGCCAGTCTAACCTATGAGTAATTTAGAGAACTTAAATATTGCATACATACATACAACAAAAGAAAATAAAACTTAGGAAGCTTACTAAGATAATAAAGAATAAGTATATTATAACACTTAAATTATTTTCTATATTAGATATCTGCAGATACAAACTCATGCGTCGCAGGCAGTCCTTCGCCCGATGCGCCATTAAGGTTGTCGAATTGGACTATGTTTCATTACTACTAATTGGTGGACATTTGTGGTTGATTGCAATGTAAATGATAACTTGCGAGTCTATTCAATCGTTATTCTTATTCGATCCGCAGAATAAGGATTTAGGTACTTAGATTTTGGGGAAGCGACCAAAGTTGGTCTATGACAAAATAAAAAAAGTGGCCAAGTGCGAGTCAGACTCGCCCATGTAGGCTTCCGCAGCAATTGTTTATATTAAATAGTTTATGACGTATTATAAAAAAACTACTTGATAAATTTTGTTCAAACCAATTTTCGTTGTTAGTTTTTATGGTTATGTGCAATATATATAATTTCTAGATTTATCATCCTCTTATTTTAGAAATTAGGGGGGGGGGGGGGCGACACTCTGTTTTCCACTTTGGAAGAGTCTCACGTCCAAACTATTAAGTTTAGAATTAAATGATATTAGAAACATTGTTATGATTTTACGGAATACACGTACCTACCAAATTTCAGCTTTATAGATCTTATAGTTTCGGAGAAAAACGGCTGTGTTATACGGACGGACGGACGGACGGACGGACATGACGAATCTATAAGTGTTCCGTTTTTGCCATTTGGCTACGGAACCCTAAAAATGGTTCTATGACATCCGATAGTTTTTGAGCCCGCATGCATGATTACATGCTGTAGGTTACTCATACTTTTAAGCAAAGCTAAAAGTATTAGTATTCGATTTTAGGACTAGACAATCCCTGCGACTTATGAGTTCTCAAAACTGTATCAATATGCACAGATTCCATCACTGTTGGGCCAGAATACATATAGCTAAGTAATGCATCTTCGTTTCTGCTTGGAAGCCTTTGTTTGGTTGGATGTACATAATGTTTTATTTATTTATTATTTATTTCTGGAAGATGCATCGGATTCAAATGAATCACTTAATTTTGTCTATAACTTTTTGATGATGTTAGTCCTCGCGAGGTCTACAGCTCACAGAGCCACTAGTATGTAGAACCTGTAATACAAGCTTTGACTGTAATTTATCCAGCGATTTTTATTAATTTTTTATATATTTTGTTCCAGGTGGGTTTTAACGCTGGCAATGGAACACAGTCATACGAATACAAGCCTTATTCCCAGAGCGCTAAGATCCACCGTCTCACCAGCGAAGGAGGGGTCAATGACTTCCCAGGGCGACATGTCTTTAAAATAGACCACCAAATACTTAAAGGAACAATTAACCAGTAAATTAGTAAGGAATATCCTGAGATTTTATCAATAATTATATAAGAATTATTTCATAAATGAAATGTGCTAAAAATGTGAGATAAATAACTGTAGGCGTTCCTTTCAATACATCATTGGAAAACTAGAGCAACTTTATTAGGAATAGGAATCCTATCGGCTATAATCGATTCTAAGCACTAAATAATCATAAAAAAAATCAAATGAACTTTATCTCTTACAGAAGCGGGTTAATATCACTATAAAGACTGAAACGGCTAAAGACTCAAATATGATTATAGGTGAACCAACTAATCAAATAAAATTTTAAATGTCACATCGCAGAAACTGAAACTCACTTTCAAAGCATGATAGGTAAATTACCCATTTCCTGTTAATAATAATTTACTTCCGTAACGGAAGTTTACTGAAAAACATAATGATTCATTAATTCAGTTCCAAAGAACTATGGAGTAGGTAGCTACTAGACTAGCTAATGTGAATCAAGCTGCTATCAAATACATGGAAAACAACGGTTTATCTACTGATAACATATTTGTAGATAAAGGGACAAGCCTTGGACATAACTTACAATTTTCGTTGTAAGATGTTTTTAGAAATTGGTATGTATTATAGATAAAAAGGAATTGCTGTGACGATGTAGCCAGTCAAGGTAATGATAAAACACTTTGGACAACCAACAACTAAAATAAGACAAAGACCACTAACTGTATGAGATGGTCGAAAATTAGGACTACTAGACCATAAAAAGATATGTATTGAAACATGTTTTTTCATGTTGTACGAGTAGCTACAAGCAGCCATCGCTATTAAAACAAATGAATACTAACGCAAATAAAAATACGATGAAAAAGTTCGATGACTGAAAAATAATAATGACAAAATAATAATGAAAAAATAGTAATGACGTAATTATCTTCTTCTCTACTATATAAAATATGTCGGGTTTGCCTTCCTGACGCTATAACTCCAGAACGCACGAACCGATTACCACGGTTTTGCATTCGTTGGAAAGGTCTCGGGCTCCGTGAGGTCTATAGCTAAGTTTAAAGAAAATTGCTGGAAAGTGTAAAAGGCAAAGCCACAGGGCGGAAAGCTAGTGTTTCATAAAAGTATCTCCTTTACTACTTATTGTGTCAAGTGTCTGTCAATAAACTTTTGACAGAACAAGGGTATTCTAACCAAGAATCTTGACCTAACTAATATCCATTATGTGCAGCAATCATAAGTTGTTTCATAAAAATGTAAACTTAATTAGATCACGCTTCAAGCAGGCATTAAATAAGCAGAGGGCTACGATTAGGACAAAGAATTTGGCACACCTAACGTCCCTATTTACTATCTTATCTCTTGATAAACCATATCACGCCGAACACACAATCCATACTTTAGTCAGCCAGCACAATAGCTAGGCACCTGTCGTCATATAATAAGATAAGACATGAGAATAAAAAAGATATAGTTAATATGGGTGTGAAACGATTAGCTCTTTTACTACTTTTAGTTATAAGTGTTTGTGCTCAAGACACTGTGGACAATATTAGTGATAATGTGATAGACACTATAGAACCTGCGCCACAAGTTGAAGAAAGCGAAGTAATAGATAAAGAGTTGAATGAATCACCGGTAGAAATTATCTCAGACGCAGGATTAGAAGTGAAAAGTGGGAAATATCAGCTAAATGATGGTTTAGTTGGTGAAGAACCGGTCAATTTAGACGCGGTGGATTTTACCTCGAATAATGTAGAGAGCGAGAGGCAGCTTATGTTGCCGCCGACTACAACGACGACTAATGAATATGGTAAGCTTATACAAGTAGATGTAAGTCTGAATAGAGCTAATTCTCATTTTTCTTAATGGGGTTGGTCGATTCAAATACAATTTGAGCATTGTGAAATGAAAAAATTATGATTGTGAACACGTGGGTTGGCATTATGGACGCCGAAGTCCATTGGTAACGGATATTTTATTTATTTTAGTATATTCGGAGAACAAATAGTCTTTAAATAACATGTTAGCAGAAGATCGTAGTAGATGGCACAAACTAATGGATATAATCTACGATTTCGTATTTAATAAATAATTCTGAAGAAGTAGTCTTATGATGACTAAAATAATACGCTTCAATATTGTTATGTTACATTAAACAAGACAAGATTTTTTATCTGTAAGTTTTAAGCAACGCTAAATATAGCCAAGGTGCATCACAATCTCGACTTAACCCCGATAAATAAGGTCAAATAATCAACTTATGAAATAAAATTTGTGGCAAATATTCCTTATCTCTCGTTCGTATTTTGAAGGTTCTGCTCTTCTCTCTTTTAAAGAGCTAAGAGCTTAAACAAAACGAAAGGATGCAACGATTTTGAAGCCTTTTAGAATAACCATTTAGGGAATTATATTGAAGCTAAACCATACTGATTAAAAGTTATTGTGACAGAAACAGTAAGCTATGAAGTGGTTTGTGTTACTAATTCCTAGTAAATTGTGAAATTGATGCTGATAATTATTATCAGGTGACGTGGCACTATTGATTTTCAATGTAGGAATTGATAGTGTTATAGCTGCTTTAGATTATTTAACGCCATTGCTAGAAAATGCGAGCAGAACATAATTTAAGAATTACTACAACAGGAGGACGGAACTAGATTATTTGAGCTCAGTCTTAATACTAAACAACATAAAGGAACTAGATCATCATCATATCAGCCGTAGGACGTCCACTGCTGGACATAGGCCTCCCTTAAAGTTATCCAGTTGTTTCGGTCGGATGCAACTGATGCTACCGTGAACCAGCTAATTTTAACAACTCATTCGTTCAACGTCCGACGCTGCGTTTCCCGATCCGTGGTCTCCACTCGAAAACTTTTCGGCTCTATCAGCCATCTGTTCTCCAGGTTATATGGCCTTCACATTACACATGCTGGGCTATGCCGGTGACCCGCGTTCTTCTACGTATTTCCTCATTTCTGATTCGATCCCCTAGCATATTTCCATAGCTCATTTTTATACTAAAGTCTAAAGTTAGGTATTTGTTACATAGTGTACATAATTATTAGCCTAATTAAAAGTGTGCGTTGTTGATCTCAAGTTCTATTTGCAGTTTTGTTATCTTTTTCGTAATGTTTAACTAGATTACGTACCCGCATTGTGTGTCACCATATGAGTCAGATTTGTATGCATAGACTAGTTCATTCATAGAGTATTATTGTAATTTAATATACTATCGAATCATGTTTGTTTATAAAATACCTATTTACATATTCACTTTCACTAATTTATGATAACAAAAATATTTACTTTCAATTTCAATTTAATTATAATCCATGAATACAAAGATACTCTTAGTTTCGTCAAAAATTTACAAAATTAATACGTAATACCTACATAATTGAACACTATTTATAGTTAGGCTGTATAGTGGCCGTGATAAATAATTTTTGCCGTGATAAACAACATCATGGGGAAATCTGCATCTACTGAGAACTTTGAAGCAATAAATTATTAATTGTCCATCAATAACTTTTAAAATAACAGAACCGCTATTCATCCAGCTATCTCGTTATTAACCGCTCGTATCGTTTACTCCTCGATATGATAAGATTGGTCGGCAGTGATGTCATCATCACCTTTCAACGCCTCTTTGTTTTCACTTCAATTTGTTTGTCTGTTATGTCCTATCTTACAGCGAACTTTTTTGAATTCGTACTGCATGTTTGAAACGTAAGTATTGGTTATAAATTAAATTCCGTGCCCCCGAAAAACACCTCTTTTCACAAGCAATTCCAGTAAACACCTAAGACATTGGGTACTTATTTATGCAAATTGACAAAAAGATCTAAAATTTGACTATGATTTTTGCCAAAATTTGCTTGTCCACTGTAAGTACTGGAAGTAAAATTGCTTCTGACCGAAATAACTGTATTTTGTTTAAATAATAATGATGAATCGGGTGTCTTTATATTCTATATGGATATATCTACGCATGAATAATCAATTAAGAGTATCAGATTATCTACATTATTTAAGTTAAATAATACAAAATACAAAATACAAATACAAAATAACTTTATTTAGGTATTTTAACACTGTACAATTGAGGTTACTTGTGGTCCCCGCACTAGGAATAAACCCGTATCGCGGGAAACCGATGAACAGGTACGATTTAAACAGTAGTAACTTATAATTATAATGGCAACCCAGAGATAAAGTAAAATAAGTTTTAATATTACATAAAATAGTAGCAAACTAAGAAATAAACTTTATAGTGAAGTGGTCAAACAAGGAAAGGGAAGGGGATAAGGGATGGGTGGATGTTGTGTTTTTATTTTTATTTTTAATTGTTATTGTTAAAGTCAGCATCATTATAATGCATCTACACTTTAAAAAAAATAGGCTCAAAGTTGAAATGTCGGTAAAATTCGCATGTATGCGATATCTTTGCTCTCGAGTGTAGTACCTGCAACATAAACTTCGAGAGAATCTTCTTAGATATTACCACTTCGATATTGCTGTGTCCAGTCCAGTGTCCAGCAATATTTAATCATCATTCATTTCCTCAGCTCACATCGACGGTCGTATTCTCCCCGGCACTACATACCAGAACAATGGACAGCCATACGTCATCACCAATCAGCGTCTGGAGCAGATTAGGGGCAACTTCATGTATTGGTTCTATGACCAGGGAGGCAATGAGAACATCGGCGATTACCAGCGGGATATCCATACGTCCACCCCACAGATACACAAGAACTTCAACTTTCAGCTGCCTTTCTTTGGGTTCAGATTCAATTATACGAGAGTGAGTATTGTAGACAGACATATTTTAGTTAAGATTCTACCCATTGGACATTCACAGCTGGATATAAGCCTCGGATATAGGATTGCCAGTTGAAGAGACATGCGTCCACTATGAACAATGAATATTATGATGTTATAAGTAGATGCAAGCCACTTCTACTATCCAACCACAAGATGGATAGAGTATCTAGTCCTGTTAAGCTGTTAAACTTTCACTAGATCGTTTGTCCATTATTGGAAGTCAGACGTTAACTTTGTTAAATCAACCGTAATATCTGGAAATCATTACAAACAAACAATTCTATTATTTTTCGAATTATTACAACACTATAGACATAAGGGACATGTTGGAAAAACTAGCACTATCTCAGCATGTGTTAGTATCCAACGCTGATCTTCCAACAGAACTACTGCGTTTGCGTTACGGATGAAAATTTAGAAAAATAATTAAGGGAATCTATGTCCAGCTGTCGGCGTCCAACGGCTGAAGATAATGATGAGTCTTGGGTTCTATATCCCAAAACTAACTGTCATTTTCTTCACCAGCTCTCTATGAACGGCTACCTGTACTTCAGCGACCCTCCGGACCACTACACGTACCCGCTGACCTTCCCCGTGAGGGACTGGCCAAGGGAGCACGATCCTTCCTTCATCGGGATATTCTTCAGCAAGTGCAGGATCGGGAGCCAGCGTCCTGAAGATCCTGATCAGAGGAGACCTGGGGTTTACTTCAGAATGGATAGAGATTTACAGGTTTGTATTATTTCATATGAATTGTATTTCAGTTACATATGAATTCTAGAGCCCTAATCTGCTAAGTTAACAGTCGAAACGTACTTAATTATGAGAGAATTTGTATTACACTGGCCACATTTAACATATCCTCACTGCTTCAACAGTTAAAACGTACTAAAATATGAGATAATTCGTATCTCTGTGCTTTTATTTTTTGGCAAAGTTAACTAAACAGGCAAATACTCGTAAATTTTATCGGATATTCTAAATATTATTAGAAATTGGTATGGGAAAAATTACAAGATCACAACGTAACCTTTCCCCTCGAGTGTGAAGTCGAAGTGGTTAACGCAACCAGGGCTTAACTGGGTGGCGTGGGTTCGACTCCCACTCGAGGAGCAAGGTTACGTTGTGATTGTGATCTTGTAATTTTTCCCATACCAATTTCTAATAATTTAGAAAAACTTAAGTGAGAGTCAATCACTATAAAATAACAAATATTCTAAATATTCTTTACCTGTCGATTATAGCTATAATCATTAGTATTCAAACTTGTTATGAGCGGATATATCAAACACTACGTTCATTTCTTTATCTATTGATGACGAAGTTATAACAATTTTTTTCACATTAAATAGATTAGAAATCTAAGAACAGTTTGTCACGTAAATAATAAACCCTATTGCCTTAGACTTAGACTCATCACCATCATCCTCCTGCCCTATTCCCTCATTATGTGGGGTCGGCACAACAAGTCCTTTCTCTCCACTTTACTCTGTCAGCCGTCATATCTACACCCACTCCTTTCTTACACATATCATCTTTCACACAGTCCATCCATGAGCAGATAAATCAAACATTACTTTCATTCCTTTATTTCTTCGAAGTTATAACAATATTTTTCACATTTATAGATTATGAATGTTAGAACAATTTGTAAATAATTAACCCGTTTGCCTTAGACTCGTACCGACCAATTTGGAGTAGAGATGCGAGAAAGACTCACGTGGGACATTCGGGAAGGAGTTATCGGATC
Source organism: Chloroclystis v-ata (assembly GCA_963691955.1). Lineage (NCBI taxonomy): Eukaryota > Metazoa > Arthropoda > Insecta > Lepidoptera > Geometridae > Chloroclystis > Chloroclystis v-ata. Next base: position 3,137,560 of record OY829909.1, on the reverse strand, counting down.
TGAAACCTTCTTCCCCAAGCACGCCATCACTATCACTTGGAAGAACATGTCGTTTGCCGGCGGTATTGACAACTCTCTGTATATGGTAAGAGGCATGATTTGATCATCATTTTTTATAATTTGTAATTAATATATAACGTAAAGAATGTTACTCTTAACTTCTTAAGTTAGTATATTTTTCTCTTATGCTAAGCTATGTAGTTAACTAAAAATCTACGAAAAAAAATTTTTCTTTCTTTCTTTCATTCATATTGGGATAAACGGAAAATCCACTAACCTTTTTTACGTTGGATTTGTCAACAGCTTTGGATCAACACTGCAAAGACACGACAACGTAAAAAATGTTCGTGGTTTTCAAGTTTATCACAATATGAAAATATCAAACCACGACAGTTTTCATATGATTAATAATTGATAATTCATGTATTAATATGCAATTTCTATAGTGATTTTTATTCATACATTACTAATGTCATAGCTAATTGGGTAAAATATTTGATCTAATATAAAGAAGATTCATCTAAAAGCTAATGATAATTTACTTTTTTTAGACAAACACCTTCCAAATGATTCTGGCCACTGACGAAGTGTTTACGTACGCAATATTCAACTATCTGGAGATCAACTGGAGCTCACACACAGAGGCAGGCGGTGATACAACCACTGGGGAGGGAGGTGTTCCTGCTTACGTAAGTATTCTTACTCATTCTACCCAATTAAAAAAAATGACGACCTCTGTGGCGCAGCGGGCGAAGGTCTGCCCGCGCAATAGGCTGCGGGCTCGATTCCCGATCGACAACAATTTGTATGATCTACAAATATTTGTGTTATATATTTATAATAAAAAAGATCTATCTATGTATGTGTATTCTATTAAGTATATCAGAAATCTAGCACCCGCACCCGTAACACAAGCTTAAAGCTTTTTCACGGGGCTAGACTATAAAATATAATATGTTGCTGTGTGAATTGTCCAGCAATATTTATTTAAGTATTTTAAGTAATATTTTTTTAAATAAAATCCTAACATCCTGCAATATTCCAAAATGCTCACCAATATAATCTAAAATTCAATTTATCTACTAGCAATGTTTCAATGTTTTCAGTTTAGCACAATATAACTATGCAATTAATTCTACATTACATTTTAGATTGGTTTTAACGCTGGCAATGGGACACAATCGTATGAGTACAAGCCATACTCGCAAGCGTCCGTACTTCGTGATCTAACCGGCAGGGGTTGGGCCAATGGCTTCCCGGGGCGACACATCTTCAGGATTGATGAGAAGATCCTTATGGGCACTTGTAATAAGGATTACGGTAAGGAATTTACTTTTATCAATAGGTACCTATCTTTCGTACCTTTAGATAATTTTACCACTGTGTTTGTTAGTTTAACATCCCATTAAGCAATTAACAGTCCATAAATATACGTAAACTGACAGTGATTAAATTAGGTCAAAGTGAGATTTTTTTAAATATTTTCTCTCAACATCTTTCGTTAATTGTTATCCCTTTTAAAACATTAATGAATATTGTAAATGTTAAATTTCCATTTAATAGTAAATTTATTAATCTTAATTGACATGTATCACATATACTCGTAATTTAAGTTTAATATTAATAGTGCTTAGATTAAGAAATATGTAACACTTACAAACATGCCAATGTTATTCTGTAACTTTACGATGCAATGAATGAGTTTACTTAGAGTTTACTGTTTACTTTAGTGTGATTACTTTACATCTTTAAAATCTTTACTGCTTAGAATTATAAACATAACAATTGTCTACAGACGCTGCTAATCTCCCTCTAATGTTTGCTCCGGAGAGTGGAAGCATGTTGGGAGGTACTATCGTGAACATAACTGGACCCTGCTTCAATCCTAATGATAGAATCACTTGTCGCTTCGATACTGAATCAGTGGTTGGTGCTGTGGTGGATGTCAACAGAGCTATTTGTGTTCAGCCGCGGTTTTACCATAATGGATACGCAAGATTTGAAATTGCGATCAATAATGAACCTTACAAGTGGAAAGGAAAATTCTTTGTTGGTGAGTTAATTATTATATTATTATTCACAAGAGACAAAGAAAGAAAGTAACTGAAAAGAGTTTATTCTCATAAGAACAATCAAAGTCTACTTATGATACTTAATAAGTTTAGTGCTGGTTCCAAGTGTAATTAATGATTATCGGACATTATTGCTTACAAAGTCGACAAATATACTGATAAATACATACCTACATAATTCAAAGTTATACAATCCTTTTCTTTCATACATCTCAAACCTAACTTCAATACAAACAGAGAGTACAGAGATTGTATTTAAACTAACCACAGTTATTTTCTTACAGAAACCCCAGCCACGGCAACAGAAAGGATTTTCTTCCCTGAAAACTCTATCCACGAGCGTTATCCACCAGAAATTCGCATGACTTGGGACCGTTTCAATCTAACCACCAATCTGAATGTTGGCCTGCAGATTAGTCTTTGGGGTTACAAGGAAGTCACTATAAGACCCCAGTTGGAGTTCATTGACATGATCGAAGTAGGCGTGGCTAATACTGGGGAATATGTTATCAACCCTCAGAACTTTAGGAATAGAGAGAATATCATGCATAATGACATGCAGTTTGGATTCATCCAGATCAACTTGACAACTCCGGAGGTTTTCAAGGGCGTGTCGATTTCTCCGTAAGTTCAGATGGAATTTGTTTTTATCTACGACTTGTTTACATGGAATTGATATTTTATTATAAGTACGGTCAGCCAGGTAAGTTTCTGTAAGATGTAATGATCGCAGGTTGATAAGAAACAATATCCACACTGACATAATCTTATTGCGAGGGAAAATCGACGGTTTCATGACGTACAAACGAATCACAACCGTAGGGTTGTAGACTACATTTTTGTCTGACTGTACCTATATGATATCTAGATAAGGTTATACTGCTTCACAATTTTTACCCAGTCTCAATTAGGTACCTACGCTTCTCACAGTCAGTACTAGCCCATAATAAAAACGGTATCTTTGTCAACAGAATTCTATGGTCTCGTCCAATCCCTCTCGGCTGGTACTTCGCTCCTCAATGGGAGAGAATCCACGGCCAGAGGTGGCCTCAGACCATGTGTAATAACTGGCTAAGAACTGACAGATTCCTGAAGAACTTCGCCTCACAAGTCTGGGTGTGTCCTTGCACATTGGAACACGCTTTGCTCGACAAAGGAAGGTTCATGCCTGATCTAGATTGCGATAAGGATACAAACCCAACTTGCAGATATCACTGGGGTGGTATCCATTGTGTAAGGAGTGCATCTCCAAGGTAAGATAACCGAAATCTTGCAACAGATTTACGCATTTTATCTGACCCTAATTAATGATAAATAACGTATAATTGTGTATCTGCAAAACACAAAGACAGGAAAGCGTTTTAAAGATTTGAAAATGGTAGGAACTTTATGAAGTTGGACAGTTATACGACCAAGAAAAACGTACTTACTTAAAGTTGTTTTTTTTTGTAAGTTATAATGATAGACTATGTAGATAGTAGATACATATGCATCAAACGTATAAGTGTGTATCTGGCAGTTACACGAAGATACGTAGGGGGTATCGAAAACGAAAAGACAGTTTTAATTAAAATTAATTGTATATTGTTATTGCATATTGTTATAGCCCTGAAGGATCTGGTCAACAGTGCTGCTACGATAAGAACGGCTTCCTGATGCTATCGTACGATCAAATGTGGGGTTCTCGACCTTCAAGGTCCCATGACTTTGGATTTACTCCCTATAACGAAGCTAACAAGGTAAGATTTATTATTTACATACAGAATATAACATAGGTATGTAACAGTTAAATTTGAACATGAAACGGGTAACATACCAAGATTTAAATATTTTTGTGTTTTCCGATATTTTGACACTGTTGCAAGCGCTAAAAATCATGGTATGTTACTTGTTTCATGTTTAAATAAAGATAAAAACCATGATAGTTTAAAAAGTTATATAACATTCATATTGAGAGAAACGGGCAATACACGAACCGTATTTACGTAGACTATTGATCAACCGTTTCGTCCCAGAACGTTTATCTCAATATGAATTTATCAAACCACGACTGTTTTTAAAGTTATATAACAGTTAAAATACCAATGCGCTATATCCATAACAGACTATACGTTTTCTAAAACTAACTGTGCTAAGTCTGAATTTCGGCAAAGTGTGGTGTAATACACATACCTCGTTCTCAGAAAAAGTTTTGAGCGAGCATAGCGAGTATTAAGGGGGCAAACTCAAGTAGGGACAGCCAGCATAGCGGGGCGACGGCGCGCATTACTTTGTACGACACGGTCTAACAAATATGTAGGTAATATATGTGGAATACAATGAAAGTTAAATGGTTGTTCTTCCACAGGTGCCTTCGCTATCCCATTGGTTCCACGATATGATTCCATTCTACCAATGCTGTATGTGGCAAGAAGAACAGGCGGTTGGTTGTGAAACGTTCAGGTAATTTACATCATGTTACAAATACAAATAACTTTATTGTAACACCAACAATATACAGGACAATACATAAGAGAAACAGATACATAACAGTGACACAATGGGCGGCCTTATCACTAACAGCAATCTCTTCTAGGCAACCTTGGGATGGAAAGAGAATATTAAGCATTGGCGTTATCCAACATTATACACAAAAAGACATGTTCATCATCATATTTTAATAGTTGCTTGACGGCGCATTTGAAACTTCCTTCAAACCTTGGTTTCGCCGAAACTATAGCTCGATCTTCTTATTTTATGTGTTTAAATAAGCTATGTTGATTTTGTTTGTTTTCATAGATTTGAACGCCGTCCCTCTCAAGATTGCGTGGCCTATCAGTCTCCAGGAGTTGCTGGCATTTTTGGAGATCCACATATTGTGACATTCGATGACCTACAATACACCTTCAACGGAAAAGGTAACATCATATTTTATCTACCAAGCTAACTAGACTATTCCTCGTAACTTAGCGGTAAAAATGTAGGCCAGGCAACCCCAAGACTAGGGTTCGTGTCGCGGCGGGGTCGAAATTTGCTTTGCATTTTCACTAAAAATCAATATCTACATAAGAACTACAAAAACGTTTACGTAATGGACGGACTTATTGCTTAAAGCAATTTCTTCCAGACAACCTGAGGATGGAAAGAAAAACTGCAGAATGTAACTAAATAAACAGAATGTTGTGTTAAAATTAGAAAATTGCATTTACATTTGATAAAATAATTTGTTTCAACAGGTGAATACGTGTTAGTAAGAGTGGACCATCCTCAGCTGAAGCTAGACGTCCAAGGTCGGTTCGAGCAAGTGGACCGCAACATCTACGGTGCTGTGAATGCAACACATCTCACTTCTGTTGTAGCGGCATCTAACAGCTCCGTTGCTATTGAGGTAACTATTTTTTTGTGGTGTCAGGTTGGTCAGAAGTGGCCGTATTTCTGCGAGGTAATGTAAGGTCAGAAATGGCCGGATTTCTGCGAGGTAATGTAAGGTCAGAAATGGCCGGATTTCTGCGAGGTAATGTGAGTAAGGTCAGAATAAGCAGGAATTCTGGGAGGTAATGCTTAGTGAGTAAATGGATATAAATTTGTCTGATCTGATTATTCAGCCATATCTAATTTTTTAATTTCTATCAGCATCATCATAACAACATGAGCCTAAGACTTCCATCTACTGGACCAGTCTTCTTTATAGGACACTTATTAATTCGTGGAGGATTTTATATAATCACCAAATTTACCCGGCTGTTTTTTAATGCAGTAAATTGGTAAAGTGCATAGACTGATGCTGCTGCGAATCTTGTAGCGTGTACCTAATCCCTTATTCAGTTCGTCAACACTAGAAGAGAACGGGTGTTATTGGTCAGAATTTGGAAAGAATGTTGGTTAATTTCTTGAGTTATTTCAGGTACGTCTTCGCCCAACTCACGCTCAATGGAGGTACAGACTAGATGTTTTCGCCGACAACAAGAGGGTCTACTTCGACAGATCTGCTCTCAGAGTACAATATTTCCCAGGCATGTATTATTTTTCATTCCCTCGTAAGGTTCGTTTTATCAAACTTCTTTAAAAATGAAATAGGTTTATTTCAGATAACTTACATCCATTATGTCGTTAGTACCACATAAAATACTAGTAGAGTTGTTGTTCTCTAAATTGCATTCTGGACATGGTTTATCCCGTATGGTTTTTTTTTATGCTGAGACACGGTAAACAATTTTAAGTAAGTACTCCTCTCATTTTCTAAACCACGCACAATGGACCTAAATTTTGGTCTAATTGCGGAAAAAGGAGTCCCCAAACTAACTTATTTTCTGAAAATTATTACCTATATGTAAAGATTTTTCGAAGTTTTATAGATTTGGGTTATTTAATATTTGTAACATTATGTTTTCATAGGTGTAACCGTCTACCAACCGATGTACGTCCTTAACCAATCAGAAATCGTCATCATGTTCTCCTCTGGCGCTGGTGTTGAGGTCGTAGAGAACAAAGGGTTCATGTCTGCTAGAGTCTATCTGCCTTGGAATTATATGGTGAGTCTTATCTCTACTATTTTTGTCTTTCTCTTACAAAATATGTTTCATTCGTCTTAAGCTCACTCTCAACTCTGTAAGTTTTGCGGTCCACACGTTGATTTTACTCGACTTCGATTTAAACTATCGAGCAATACCGTATGTCAGTACTGAGCTTTTATCGACTGAATCACAATACATGAAATCTTTTAACACAAGTAATTATATTTACTTTCAAAAATATTTCGGACACATTACGGATTAAGATACTTACTTCTAAAAAATCCGTTATTGAAATAAACTTTCTGTGTTTTTTATTGTATTTTGTACATTATGAAGTTATGAATTTATTTTTGTTATATATTTTTATTATATTTTTGTAGAATCAAACACGAGGTCTTTTCGGAAACTGGTCGCTGGATGTAAATGACGATTTCACGAGACCGGACGGAACGCGCGCTACCGTCGACTTGAATAACTTCCAAACTGCACATCGAGAGTTTGCTCAGTATTGTAAGAATCGTTTTTTTGTTACTTATACTTAATTTAATTTGTGTTAACAGTGTTATTTGTAGCAATATTTCCTTTTAAAACATCAGAGATTATAGTATTATCACCACTTTCAATTTTTAGTTTTTGGTAACCAATAACTTTAATTAATATATTTGTGTTATACCTAACTTGTTATTATTATTAGTAAGTAGACTTATACTTTTTGTGGTTTATTTATTGTTTTAAATTAGTTTTAGTTTAATTATATAAGTATAGATACTTAGGTAGTTATAATTGGTGTAATACTGCAAAATAACTATTTTAATTTAATAAATTATTCTATTCTATTCTTAAGACTTTATGTACATAATATATATTTACAGGGCAACTAACCGACCGAGAGCAAAAAGACATAGGAGTAGCTCTATTCACTCGAGAATATGGCCGAACAGCATCCTACTACAACGACAACCAATTCCTACCGAACTTTATACGTGAACCAGTGGACTTTCTACCGAAAGAAAGGGTACATGATGTGGATAGAGCCACTGAGATATGTCAAGACTCATACCAGTGCAGATATGATTACGGGATGACGCTGAATCGGGATATGGCGGAGTTTACGAAGAACTATTTAGCCTCTATCGTAAGTATCAGTTAATCCTTACTTATAGCCCGGTCAATTTAAACATTCGGTGTTACATAAAGTCCGTTATATCTCAGAAACGGTGGCTTGTAAGAAAAAAGTATTGATACATTTTTATAGATAATTTTATGATCTACAATTTGTTCTCAGGTACTTTTATGATAAAACTTACCGTTTTGCTGAAAATCGCGAAAATCTCATATTTTTTACCTTTGACCTTGAATAACTTTTTTTCCTTAGTGGGGAATGATGGGGAACTTCCATGCATTGTTTATAATTATGTTTTGAACAATTTCACTGAAATTCAGCTTGTTGGGACTTTATGTAACTTCACCCTCATTTTTGTGTTTAAATTGACCGGCCTATTATATTATAAATGCGAAAGTAACTCTGTCTGTCTGTGCTGTTACGCTTTTCCGCTTATAAAGTAGGTCCCTATTATGATAGTGTAATATTCAAGTCACACGTTATCTTCCCACGGTAAATAAAATACTGATGTTTATTTATGCTCTTAATTAGTAAATAATTAGATTCTAAATCATCAAACATCAGTTTATAAACAAGAATCCTAGATTACTAAAAACTATAAACTATAATTTCGTTAATGTAACCACGCTATACAATAATGGTGCTAACAGTCGACCTTGCGGTAGGCGCTTGTGTTAAATACTTTTCATTCAGCTTTTTTGATACATTGTATGCACTTTTCCAAATTATATGCAGTTCCCACAATTAATGTGAACAGTTGCGTTGTTGTATAATGTTTAGCATTGTTCTTTTTATAATTATGTTTATTCAAGGTCGTTTAGGTGTTTATGAAACTAAGAAATATTAGATGCTACAGTGTTTCTTCGTTAGTCTTGCAATGCACCAGAGTCTATAGAAATCCTATTGATTACTTTATTTCACCTGTTCTCGATGATTTAATCTTTAAATTTAAGGGTTGTATGGCTTCATATTCCTAAAATGTATAGGTAGACTTCCTATTCAACTTTCAGCACATACATACCTTCATAATGATTTAATCTTCAATTGAATTCAAATAATATTGTTATTTATTTCATAGACTAACATCAAGGAACAGAACGCAAGAAGAGTCCTTAGTTGCGGAATCCTAGAAACGCCTCGATTTGGACGAAAGAGTAACTTCTTCTTCACACCTGGAACAAGAGTAAGTAGATTATGGTTTCCTTTAGCAAAATTATGTTTTGCGATACATTCTTTACCTAGTAAGTATGTATTCCGCTGATATGTCTACTGGGTTTGATTGTATTTAATGGTAGGTAATTAAAAAAAAAACATTCTATTAATTTCTAGAGTCATCTAGGCAAATATAACCTAAAAGACTTTTAAGATGTATCAAACTGTATCCGATCTTTTGGCTACATTTGGAAGACTACATTTTTATAGTACATACCTGGATTTTGCTGCCATGAACACATTTCACATGTAATAAATAAAAAAATAAAAATATGTATTTATGTTCGAAGTTTTCCCGGTATATTTGCGTAAGTCTTTTACGCAAATATACAGGGAAAACTTTGAAACCTCCTATTATTTGTTTAATTTCCTCATTTAATACAAGGTTATTCATCATATAAATATTTATTTACTAGGTTAACTTCGAGTGTAACCAAGACTTCATTCTGGTCGGTGACAATCGCAGGGTGTGTGAAGACAACGGCAGGTGGAATCTGCCTGATTATGGATACACTGAGTGCTTACGTGAGTATCTAGTCTAGACTATTACGCATTAGGTACTTTATACCAATTAACTAACCCGTACCTACCTCAGAACATGCCGGTTTCCTCACGATGTTTGCCTTAACCGTTATTGCAGGTGTTTTTAAAGCACGCATATTTTTCCAAGTAGAGAAATCAGAGTTGCGCTGTGGGTTTTGAGACCACGACCTTCGGAAAGAAAGTCAAGTATTCTACTACTTAGCCAACACGGCTATTATAATATAACATCTTAAATTTATGCAAAACTGTATTTATAAATTCATTGAAGATTTGTGACACAATTTATTGGTATCCAGGTAACCAAGAATACTCTCAACGCGCTCTGTTCTTGACTTGGGGCGTCATATTGGCAGTTATTATACCCATCGGCCTCCTCATCTGTCTTATCTGGTTTTGGTGCTGTTACAAACCAAAGTCGGAAGGCAAAGAAGCCTTCAGATTCCAAGACATACCGCGCTCAAAGTCCGCATCTCGGCTAAATTTAAGATCACAATCAATGGGAAATATCACGGATACACTTAAATCTTCAACTTTACGAAGTGACTCTGATATGAAACCTAAATTAGACAATCCTGATGAAGAAACACCCATCACTAGATCAGCTATGATAGGTAGAGCGGCTCCTCCCATTCCTGGCGAGCCACAGGATGGTGATAGCTCAGGTATAGGTTACCCTGATTCCAATAATTCAGGAAAATCCGACAAATCAAGCTTGAAAAAGCGACGTGGGTACGATAAAACTTATCGTACGCACGAGCCTCTACCTAACGCTCCAGACGTTGAGTTTCCCGAGAAATTATGGGAACTTTCCGAAGAAGATCTTCTATCAATCACCTCGCCTTCTGATTCGGGTTCTAATAAAGACTCTACATTGACTCGACCAGCTAAAGATATTGAGTATATAAGCAAGCCACGCCAAACAGGTCGTCGAGCTTTAGCTAGTGACTCTGGCTTGGATTCCAAAGACGGTTCTGAGGATCCTTATGGAAATCGATACGAGACGCAATACAGCCCTATTCCATCAGCTTACTCCCCAACATATTCTGAAATCTATTCACCTCCTCTAAGCCCAACATCTGATATAAGCCCAAGAAGTACATTCAATAATCCAGGTCTACCCGAAGCTCCAAAGAGCGCTCCAGCTGATGAAATAAAGACTTTTACACTTCCTCCTAAGAGAGGTAAATCTGTAGAAACTCTCATTGATCCTCCCGTATCTGAACTTCCATCTTTTAGCAGTAAATCTACCATGGTTTAGAATTGAACCATGATTTTAACACTTATATTCCCACCTGCAGCAAATGTCTAGAATTCAAAGACGTCATTTTATAATTACAATACTGCCCATAAGCTATGACAATAGTAAAGACTTGAGTAGTCATAAGGTAAAATAACAGCTTTAGGATTAAGATTCACTCTAGGTTAGTCCCTTTCCCTTGCACTACATTGTGTTTCTTTTTTAATTCTATCAGTATTTGTTCGTGATTTTTCCCATTGTTGTCTAATGTTATTATATACATTTTATTCAATAAAGTTATGATACAAATCTCAAGTCACAAGAAGAGGAAATTTCTGTTCCGCGGGTAAAATAACTTTCATTATGGGGTTTAGTGTAAGAAAGCAAGCAATAATTTCCAGTTTTGCTGTTGCGATCATTTTGTGTCACATTTTTATGGTCGCGACCACATATTTTGTGGGATAGAAATTTTCTCTGAAACGTGATGCGTTTTATTTTACCTTTGAGGTTATTACTTGCTTTCTTATCTTGTGTACACACGAATTGGGGTCACAACAGGTGAGTGTATCAATTTTTTTATTTGATGTAGCGATAAGTTAGCGTTGCGCGGATAGTGCCTGATAAGCCTGTAGGTCGAGCTGATAAATTATAAAACTAAGTAGGTAATGATTATTATTCTGGTATACTGACTTAACTTCGCATTCACTAATATAAGTACTATTCAACACTGAAAACTCTTTACATACCTAATTCAAAATTTTCTTTATGACCTAATTACCTAGTACCTACCTAGCTAGTTATTATTCTAATAAGGCTTTTTATTTATTAAAACCTTGTATTCAGTCAGACCACTATCGTCTGTTTTGTCATTACATTGGTACATTTCTTGCTTATTTAAATTTACATCCAAAAACTTTAAATTTACCAATGAGATACCAGATGAGGTACAAGTACCTACCAAGCTAATAAAAATATGCGCTAAATTTAATTTAAGGTGATTACCACACTGCTACGCACTAATAATTATTCTAATAGGACATGTTATAAAAATATATCGAAAACGACGCAACGCAGCGCAACGCCCTAATAAAGCTCAGTACTCACATACGGTACCTACCTATTACTGAATAGCAAAACTCACTCTGAACTCTGTGAGTTTTGTGGTCCACACGTTGATGAGCAAAACTATCGAGTAATACCGTATGTGAGTACTGAGCTTTAGTGAGCGAGGATTGTTACAGAAAAAAAAAGTTTAAAAAGTTCGCTTATAATAATAAAGCAAGCAAAAATAACAGAAAGAAAAATAACAATTCCTCCCTCACCAGGCAAGCAGGAGTACTCCTCCAGGACCCTGGGCGCCACCTGGGGCATCATCAGCGCCATCATGGTGCCCATTGTCATCGTCCTCATCTGCGTGGGCTGGAGAATCCTCGTCCGGAGGAAACAGGAGGAAAAAGATGAAAATGAGTTCGCTACGATAAGGTTCGTTTGGAAAAAACTTGTCTATTGCCACACCAGTCGATTACGCGATCTGAAAAAGATTTAGACCTAATTTCACCACTCCCTGTTTGTCAGTTTAACATCTCATTAAGTAATTAACAGTCCATCAATATACGTATACTGTCCGTCATTAAACATAACGGGATGTTAAACTAACAAACAGAGATATAAAGAATATCGTCGCCATACTGTGAAAACCTAGTAACGATATAGTAGTGGAAAATAAAATACGATTTACTTGGTTTTCGCAGTATAACGACGATATGCCGTGTGTTAGATAAAGGGTTGACACTATTCTTAAGCCGCCACCACACCGTCCTGTTAATATTACTTATATTGCAAAACTAAAAGTAAATAAAGATTTTAATGTTAATCTAACAGAATAATATTTAAGAATGACTTCATAAATTTTTGCACTTTTTATGGTGGTTCTCAAAACTTTAAAAGGCACATCTTGAAACTTATATTTAAGTCATGTAGTATGTCATTTATGTCCATAAAATCTTATACACTCACCGGCACGGAATCTTGGCCAAGCTCGAAACTTGCGATAATCAAACAATTCAAGTGTTTTTGTAGAATGTTACTATGAAGGTAGCTAAACAATGTATTAGGTTACGTTCAAGAAGGTAATTCATTAAACTTGAGTTCAAATTTGACACCACTTTTTGAGATTTCGTCAAAACAGATCATTTCAGTGATAGAGACGATTTTTCATTTTGTGTGTTTAAAATCTTTAGCTAAGAGTTTTAATTATTTTTGGATTTTGTGGTTGTTATTGGGTATCTTAACAACCAGTATCACGAAAAAAACTGCCACTAACAGCAGAAAAGATGGCGCAAACCATAGCATTGATCAACCAGGGACTGACCCAGCGTAAAGTGGCTATTGTGTTAAAATTACCGCGTTCCTCCATGCAGTATCTCCTGAAACGATATCAAGCAACAAGGAACTACAGCCGACGACCAGGTAGTGCTGGTAGAAGATGTACATCAGCTCGGGACGAGAGGTTTATTGTCTTGGAAATGTTGACTTACAACCATTGAGATACGACAGCGGCTCCAAAACGTAAGAGGCATTAATGTAAGCGAGCGTAAGGTGAGAAGACAAACAAAGGAAGTAAATTTAAAAGCTTTTAGACCAGGGCGTGGCCCAGAACACCTCAGACAGCTCCGAGTAGCTCGTCTTCGTTTTGGCCAAAAACATGCAAACTGGACACACGCTCAATGGGCCAGAGTTCCCTTCGCGGATGAGTTCCGTATGGCTTTAAGATCTCCAGATGGTCTTAAAAGAGTGTGGAGAAGAAGAGGAGATAGGTACCTACCCATTACCACTACACAAACAGAGAGTTTTCACGGCGGCTCTATAATGGTCTGGGGGGAGTAAGTTCTGAGGCTTGTTCGGAGTTAGTGGTCGTCGACAACCGATTAAACGCTACTCAAAACATCGAAGACATTCTACAGGATCATGGTCAACCCTGGTTGGGGGTCATTGGGGACGACGATTTTTGTCAATACACGATAATGCACGCCCCCACGACGTTCGGAACGTCGAGGAGTATCTTCAAGAGGTTGGGATCCGGAAGTTACAGTGGCCAGCTCGTAGCCCGGACTTAAACCCAATAGAACACATCTGAGACATGCTAAAAAGAAAGATCAAATCAGGTTCCAATTCACTACAGTCACTAATTGAGGTCTGCATTGCGGCGCAGGCCGCTTGGGAAGCGATACCGCAAGGAAAGATCAAAAACTTCATTCAGAGCATGCCTGATCGGATGCAGGCAGTCCTCAGGGCTAGAGGAGGAACACCGCTATTAATCCGCACAAAAACAAGTCAAAAAGATTTTTGTTTCATTCTGAAATCAAATTTTAAAACATGTTAAATATTCTTAATTTTTGTTTGATTTTTCTTGGTATTGATATGGCATGCTTTATTTGTTATCTGTAGACATTAAACACTTCCGAAGGCTGTGAAAAATACCGTAAGTTAATTTTCAACCTCTAACCATCATCGATACAAAAGAAAAAATAAAATAACCAACATTTCCGCAAAAAATGAGACTGGCCAAGTTTCCGTGCCGGTGAGTGTAGATTACTTGGGCAAGTCAACATCTATTAAGCAAGAGTTCGGCCAATATTTACATGCGTGTCCTAGTTGTCGTACTTGTGCGACCATGAACATGGCCTAATTGGGCCCTTTGATAAAAATAGGTCCTTGTCCACGCACTCTTCATCAAGAGTACTAAGTAAAGAATTTTGGTAGAGCTTGTAGAATATACCATTTAGAAGAAGTTAAATCACTTTAAGTTGTTTAATTAAATAAAGTGCAGTCATAATTTATGGGATATTTTACACTATGTGATGAATTCTATTCAAATAATTTATACCCATTTTAATAAAGCGTTAAGTAAGTAGGTATGAAGAGTAGCAAACTACTAAATAGACTATAATACGCTTGTAACTGGCTTTCGCAATGCATACAATCATACGTAATGTAAGTTAAAGTTACCTAGGTAATGTAAGTTTCTCTAAAATGTTTACTTAAATAAATAATTATTTTGACCAAGTAATCGTTTAGTTCAAAGAAACAATACAAAACTCCTTCCAAACTGTTACAAACCTTTTTTCAGAACACGAGCCCTCGATCCTGATGAATCAGTGAAAATAAACTCTGATGATGAGAGCATCCCATACAAGAAGGACTTGGAGGACAGTCCTCTGCCGACTGAAGGCATCAGGGTTGAGAATGAGAACCAGGGTTACCAGCAAGGGTACCCTTACGGAGATGCTGAGGTTCCACTGCCGCCTCCTCAGCCAGAACCTCAGCAGAGTAGGAACTGGACGGGGGAAACTGAGATTAACTAACTATAGTTTAGTATAGTTTATAGTGGTATACGTTCTTAATATTTAAGTTTGGGACAATTTTTTTATTTTTAAGTTATGGCCGATTTTCATGTCCTAGATTATACGAGGTTAGTTAGATTACGCAGTACTATGTATCTACAGAATTCAAACCATTCATCAATTCATCTAAGCCTAGTTAGAATTGGTCGAGTATTTAATTTGAGTAGGTACTACCAGTTAGTAGTAGTAGGTAGGTAGCTACACGACAAAATC
This sequence comes from Chloroclystis v-ata, assembly GCA_963691955.1. Taxonomy (NCBI): domain Eukaryota; kingdom Metazoa; phylum Arthropoda; class Insecta; order Lepidoptera; family Geometridae; genus Chloroclystis; species Chloroclystis v-ata. Next base: position 3,122,264 of record OY829909.1, on the reverse strand, counting down.
ACAAAATGTTTGATGTGAGCACTAGGTACTAAATTACTCGCCTAAAATACTGGACTAAAATACTCAACCAATGCGAAAAGAGCGTGAAAGCTTAGTTCGGAACTTTTTATCGCAATGTTTTATCGGATCTTTTGTGAATAGAAACAATTTTTTTAAACAATTATAATAAAAATCGAGCCTATTGTAACGTAGCGATTAAGTAAGTAGGTAGATGTTAACGTTTTGTAATTGTTTCGTAACCATAATGACATTTTAAACACTTTTATTAAGTAGTAGTTAAAGGTATAATTTTACAATTTTAACTATAAGTAATAATAGGTAATACGAAAATTAATGTTAATAATATTTGGGTTTGGTCGAATTTTGTTTGTTGCATCCCACCAGTTTAAAAACTAATTATGTATAAATTTAGTACTTATAAAATATTACCAGCTTTGAGAATAATTTTGTTAGGTATTTCAAAATTGTAGATAAGGTATTAGATAAGACCTTCCTATTTTTTTGTAGGTAGCATATACCTACATACTTATATTGTTTGTAAATTATTAAAAGTACCTAGGTCCCTAATAAAATTAATATTTCCGTTTGTAATAAGCTCTTTTTTTTATCCTAGTAAAATTTGGACCTACGTTCATTTACGTTGTCATAAATCAAATCCCTCGTTTAGTCTAAAAGTTAAATGAAAGTTAAATTAAAAAGTTGATTTAGTACCTAGCTAGCCAAGTTTCAACAGTACCTAGCTAGAGTATAGTTTCAGTAAAAAGTAGCTGTGACATATGGACGGACGGACGGACGTAAAGGCATGACGATTGACGATTCTGTAATACTGGGTTCCGTTTATTACCATTTGGCTACGTAACCTAAAAAAGCCCATTTACTACATCTATCTTGGCAAAGACAATTTTTTTATCTGCGCTAAAATCCAGCTTGCGATAGGGTATCTATATAAAATCATTGGGTATGAGTCTCAGAAGAACGAATTTAATGGAATGGCCCTAACCACGAATACATCGTGTATACCTACGCTAACATAAATTAGTGTTGTACGAGGTAGGTATATTATAATAATTTATCGATAGAGTTTGTTTTCAACTGAACTTTTTTTTATGATAATGTATTTATTGTAAATTGAAGTCCGTAAATATTAAATTATAGAATTAATACAGTTATAAAACCAAGCAAAACAAAAAACATTTTAACTAGAACAAAAAAAATAGGTACTTAAGTAGAACTCAAACTCAAACATTCGTTTAGTTATATTCTGTGGGCATATTAATTTAGTGAAAATGAACTTTTAACCTTATTTTAACTAGTTTGAGTTCTACTTAAAGTTCATTTTAACTAAATTAATATACCCACATAATATAACTAAACGAATGAAAGACCTGAATAAGCCAAATGTTTTAGATAATTATAAAACACAATATACTTAATACAATATACTTACTTATATTTAGTATATTATTATATATCAAAATAATTTATATTTCAAAATAATATAATATTGTATAAAAAACCTAAAATCTAATCCGTCATTTCATTCTACGATTCATGCTATTCTGCAAAAACACAATATATAATCAACATTTATTCAAATTAACATGGTCTATAATTTTTTACCTAAGTCTAAAATCAAAATATCGATAACTCGTGCAATATACAAGAACACCACTATCGATGTAAACAAAACCAAAAAGTGACAGTAAATGATATCCAAAGTGACAGTAAATGATATCGAAGGCATCGAAGCAAGGCACGTGCATGACGTCACGATAAATATTGGCAACCAAGCGAAACTGTGGTGTATATAGTTAGGCTCTTTTTAATTGCATACATTAGACAGAGATGTCATCATTTTTATTTTAGTCATCTTATAAACTAATTCCATAGACAATTTTGCAACAAATCTATTGGTAATAATCTAAGGTATGAGTAGATAGAAGTACTTATAACTGCGCATTACACTATCTTTCAGTGTCAACTGTCTTCGAAGACGTTGAACTGTCAATTTAAAGTCAACGTCACGTCAGTGTTCGTTCGTTCCGTGTTCCGTTTACAGTCTAGTGTAGGGAAAGACAACATCGTATACATTTATTTTTAGACGAGTAACATCGATTTCTCAATAATATAAACAATGCACTCTGAACTTATCGGTTAGCATAAATAACTGCTTCTTTACTTCGTGCTTCTTTTTTCTACCTTCTAAAGTTTCTAAAAGTCTTTTTCGCTTTGCGAATACGCCAACATTAAATAATACCACTTAAAATTACTAAAATATTCATATTTTTCGTAAACATATTATTATGCCTGTAAATAAAATAAGGTGGTACCAACAAACCTTATATCCAGCATCGATGCTCTAACTAAATTTACATTAAATCGATAACAAAATCATCGAATGTAAGTTTTTGTAGCTTCCCTAGTATATAAAATCAAAACATGAAATAAAAATATAGAAAATGAGGAAAATTTTAAAATAAGTAGATTGAAAGTAACATAGGGTAGTTTAGCTGGTTTCCCGTCCAGCTCCGGTTTCCGTCCATTACCAGGCGCACTGTACAACATTTACGTAGAATAGCATCATATTAATAGTCAACCACGCAAGTTTGGACTTGTTACGGCCTTTGACGTCATATCTGCACGTCTACCGACATTAAAAAAAAATTGCCAATTCACAACTCGAATAAAAGCTATGTCAATCTGAGGCGTGCTTCCGAGCTGTGCACACGCCATCTTGAATGTGAAAAAATTAGTGTCGAGAGGTAGCTGCACGGTAAGTTATTTTTGTTAATTTTCGCATGTATTTATTTGTTTTGGTCATTTATAACTAAGTAAAGACACAAAGTTGGCATTAGGAGGTGTTTTTCGTACTTATTTAATTAATTACTTATAAAATCTAAGTGGACGGAAATGGAATTACCTATTTCTCAAAATATTCTGTTCTCGTCCACGTGGACGAAAACACAAAAATATAAGTGAAATTTGATAAATCAGTTAAAGTAAGGAATGTGAAGAAATTCATTCAATTTTTTAATGGCTGGATCTTTGTTAGTTATTCGATCTAGAATTTAATTTTCGTCCACGAATTTATCAGTATTGCAAGCATAAATTTATATTTAAATACCTTGGACGGAAACCAAAAATATCTATAAAAACTACTAGTTTTCGTCCAAGTACTTTAATATGAGCGGACGAAAACTAAGACTTGACTTCTACTTTCCGTCCATTAACTTTAATATGAGTGGACGACAAGTAGAAACACCAGTTATTTAGTTTTCGTCCATTACAAACAGCGATTACTATCTTGGTTTGGTTTTAGGTATGACTTTTTTTTTTGTTTTTCGATCACTGCTGGTATTATTTTATATTTATCGCCTATATCATTTGCTGTTTAGTATATCTGGTTATTAAATGCATTGTTTTAGATGACATCATTGGAGCCGAAAAAAATAAGGAAAAAAACAAATCCTTACACAGAAGATGACTTAAAAAAGGCTCTATCAAAAATTCGGGACAAAAAAGCATCCATAAGACAAATTTGTATTTTATTAAGTTGATTAAAAACACAATTATGACACTGAGTTTTAATTCATTGCATTATAATACTCTTCATAAACAGTGGACGAAAAGTAACCTAACATATGTCGAAAACTAATATTTATGGACGAAAACTGACGAAAATGGTACTTTTCACTAAAATATTTTTTATAAAAAAAACGATGACTATGATCAATTGTCCCTTGGTGTAAACATAAAATAAACTATATTAGCGTTTAATAAAAATATAGTTTGTTAGATTTGGCCCAGTGGAACATTTTTTTTTTAAATGTATAACCTGGCAGCTCCACTAATTGGACGAAAACCGGCTAAACTACCCTACTTACTTAATTTTAATTCCCTATTTACCTTGTAAAGCATACGACCGGAAAAAATACATTGTTTCCATCAAATAACAACAGGATTTAGCACGGCACTAATTTAGTTCATAATTCAGTTATCTTACGATTTCGTAATAAATAACAATAAAAGCCGCCAAGCATGCTTTTCGAAAGCTCAAAATGAGGGCAAGAAAACTGTTTCCGTTCCTACTGTTTCGACCATGGCTTGGTATACCTCTCGGAGTGGGGTTGTTTGCGTCGTTCGTGTATTATTACTGGCTGATATCCCGCATAGCCGTGTTGGAGACACAGAACAAGGTTTACAGAACCCAGCTGAGATTGTCGCAGTCTGTGATGAAGCAAATGTCTGTTGACTCTCCGACTACATACCAAGTGCCCATTGTAAGTGTTGAAAGTTCTATTGGCTTGCTTCTATGAATTCAAATAGGCAACTTTACCACCAGTAACCACTTGATGTAACAGAGATAAAGATCTATTTACAAATAAAATCATAGTTAGGTCTTATCGAACTAGGTAAGATATGGACCCTGTTTGGGCACTATAATATTATTTTATAAAAATTTTAATCATAGGTTATTATAAAAAATTCTATTAGGTATATATGTACTACAAAAAATATTACATACCCTTACTAAATGTAGTTCCATCATTGTAAAGTTCATAATGTATGTATTAAGCAGTATAAGATATCCCTATGGGACTGACATAGCTGTAAACTCAGTCTTAAATAAAAATAGATTAAAAAAGTTCACAAAGGGAATAAATCACTTATTATTACCATACATTAACCATAAATATTTTATTGCTCTTCCAGATACAAGATTCAATTGGGACATTATGTGAGACAATTCATATAGCCCTAGTATGCATGGGAAAATGCCCTAGACAAGTTACTCCGATGCTGAAATCATTATTGCAACACAGACAGAACCCCATACATTTCCACATGATAGTGGATAGTGCCTCACAACATACGGTTAGCAAACTCTTTGATACTTGGGACCTTCCTGATGGTAAGTTAAAATCTAATTAATAAAGAATAAGAATAAAATAAGTTTATTAGTTTTTTTTTTATTACCACGGGGCTAGATGTCGCTGTGTAAATTGTCCAGTAATATTATATTATACATATATATAAGTTTATTTGTGTCACAAAAAGAAGAAAGAACATAAGTACTTAAGAACTAAGTAAACTTAAGAGGTAAAATTAAAACTAAAGAGACAAATTGTTTTTGTAGTTTTAAGCCTTTTGTAATATTGGTGCGAGTAATAAAGAATTAACTTATCTTATCATCTTATGTTCTTCAAAGATAAAATTTCATTACACATAGATTTGTACATTTAATAATTAAAATAAAATACATGATATATAATAATATGCCTAGAATATCAAAGATAGATCATTAATTGTCACATAAAAACATATAAAACAAGTAGGTACATGCCTACATACATTTTTAAATAAATAAATCAATATTGCTGTGTGTTATTTAAGGATTATTTAAGGATTAAGGAATTATTTAAGGATGTATGTCCCTAACACTGTGGTAAGCTTCTTATTGTTAAAAAACTTTTCTAGTGTACAAATCTGACTCATAATAAAATTTCATGTCAAAATTAAGTTGCAATAAACACTTAACTATGCTGTTTTGTATTTTCTAGTAATATACACATGCTACAATGCAGAGAGTAAGCTGTCTCACGTGCGTTGGGTCCCTAACAGCCATTACTCGGGTGTATTCGCTATGGTCAAGCTACTCTTCCCTGATATACTGCCGGCTGACCTCAATCAGGTTATAGTGTTGGATAGCGACCTCACATTCCTCTGTGATATAGCAGAGCTATGGGCTTTGTTTAGGAATATGACTGGTCAGCAGGTAAGAATAAGAAACCTTGTGAGTACTTAATATTATTGTCATCTTTACACCTTATGTTTTCACTTCTGAGACACAGAGACTTAGCCTTAATTCACATTGGCCAAGTGCGGGTTGGTGAATGACACATGTCCTTAAAACTTTTCAAGTTCTCAGAGCATGCCGGTCATCACGATATTTGCCTTCACGGAGCACGTGATTTCAAAGCGCGCATATTTTTCAGAAGAAGAATCCAGTGTTTGAACCCACGACTTTCGGAATAAGAGACAAGTGTGCTCCCACTTAGCACTATAACCACAATATCTCTGAAAACATACTTACTCCATGACCGACCCTTACAGATTTTTTATCAGTATCATTTATTGAGCCTATAAACACAATAATCTTTGAAAACAAACTTAACGATTTATTCATTTTATAACAACGGGAATTACTCACGTATTTACACAGGAGTTAAAACACTCGGCGTTTCGACCACAACAAGAGCAGAAAAAAGCTGCTGAAAAAGACTGCTCTTGTTGTGGTCGAAACGTCGAGAGTGTATTAACTCGAGTGTAAATAAGTGAGTACCTAATTCCCGTTATAAAAATAATAGTATAACTCACGAAAATTATTTACGTTCCCACTGCTGGGACACAGGCACTTCTCTCTTGACGAGAGAGATTAGGCCTTAATTCACCACGCTGGCCAAGTGCGGGTTGGTGAATGACACATGTTCTTCAAACTTTTCAAAGTTCTCAGAACATGCCAGTTTCCTCACGATGTTTTGCCTTCACAGTTAGAGCACGTATTTTTTATTATTATTGTCTACTTTCAGTTAATCGGGTTGGTGGAGAATGAGAGTAACTGGTACTTCGACAACGCGACGCTGCGCTGGCCGGCGCTGGGTCGCGGGTTCAATACCGGGGTGATGCTCATGGACCTAAAGAAGATACGGACCAATATAGGTAAGGTTATATATTTTTATTTATTTACTAGCCGACCGCCAACAGCTTCGCTTGCTTTTTTTCATAAAATATAGCCCATAACCTCGATAAACGGGCTATCCAACACTGAAAGAATTTTGTAAATCGGACCAGCGGTTCCTGAGATTAGCGCGTTCAAACAAACAAACAACCAAACTCTTCAGCTTTATAATATTAGTATAGATTTCTCACACACACACACTTATCTATCTTTACAGGTCACCCAATACAATAGATAAGTCAATTACATAAATATCGGATATAATTAAAATCTTTATCTTTATCTTATCCTTACAGGAGTACCTAATACACCTAATCTACACCTAATCTCTCTTTTCCATCCAAAGGTTGCCTGGAAGAGATCGCTCTTTAGCGATAAGGCCGCCCATTGTACGTGTCTCTTTTTGTGTTTTATTTGTGTTTTGTTATTGGTGTACAATAAAGTGTTTTATTAATATACATGTCACATTATACAATAAATTCTATTAAAACAGATATAATTAGAATTTAACTAAATTATTGACACTCTCTGTTGTAATTTTACGGTTGGTATTAAATAACTAAGAATAAATTAACGAAATAATGATAAAAGTGTAATATTTTGTACCTACTTTGTAAGCCGTTTCTGTCAATAAATGTTTTTTTTATTGAGAATGAGGTAGATGTATTCCACCACACTTTGACGAAATTCATGGACTTAGCACAGTCAGTTCTAGAAGACTTATAGTTTATGGATATAGCGCATTGGTATTTTTACTGTCATGTTATATTCTGTATGTAATCTTATTATATAAAATAAAGTCGTGTTAGTGCCTGAACTTATAACTCGAGAACGGCTGAATAGATTTGGCTGAAAATTGGCAGGGAGGCAGCTTAGAACCGGGGGAAGGACATAGGATACTTTTTACTGCTTTTTTAAAATCTAATAAAATGCGGGCGAAGCCGCGGGCGGAAAGCTAGTAATAAATAAATAAATATTTTTTTATAATTGTATTTTCCAGACTGGTCAATCCTATGGCACGATGCGGTTATAAACAACATCCCCAAACTAAAGCAGACCACTCTAGCGGACCAGGACGTCATCAACGCCATTCTAAAGGCGCAGCCACACTTGCTCTACGAGATCAGCTGTCTGTACAATGTGCAGATGTCCACTAAAACACTCGCCAAGAACTGCTACGGAGAGGATACGGCTAATGTTAAGGTATATATTTTTAAATATAATACCCCATTTTACGTCCCAACTGGTAAACGCCTCCGGTACATGGTTTTTAATAGCATTTTACGTCCCACTATTGGCAACTGGTGAAAGTTTCTGGTTCACGGTGGAAGCAAGCTGCAAGTAACTGGAAATAATGTCCAGGAGAATAAATTATAGATCTTAGGGTATTTGGTATAATCACCATGCTTATAAAACGTGCAATATTCTTAAAAAATAAAACAGGGGATGATCGATAGTGATGACATCTCCGGATAATCTTTGTGATTTTACGGACAAAATCTAAATCAATCAATCAATGATTCAAAGATTCATTTATTTAGCCTTTTTTTTTTATAACAAGGGTTGCTAATACTAGGCAAAAATATTCTACAATTTGAAGCTTGCTTTTTTTAGGATTATCATGTTACTTGAATAATATAATTTTATATTATTATTATATATACATAACCTGAAATCTTACAGATAATCCACTGGAACTCGCCGTCTAAATACAACATCAAGGTTCGCGACGCTGAATTCTTCAGGAACATCCATCAGTCCTTCGTGAACTTAGACGGGAATCTGCTCACGAAGAAACTGCATCGCTGCAATCAGGTGGAACCGGTCACTTATAAGGTATACTATGCATAATATTGTCCGAATATAATGGATTTACCAGTCTTTTGCTCTTCCAGATACAAGATACAATCGGCACGTAATGTGAGATAATACATATAGCTACTTATATATATTTGATAGTGATTGACTCTCAAATAAGTTTACTAAATTATTAAAAAATGGTATAGGAAAAATTACAAGATCACAACGTAACCTTGGTCGAGTGGTAGTAGAACCCACGCCACCCAGTTTAGCCCTGGTTGCGCTAACCACTACGCTATCGAGGAGTTACGTAAGAGCTCCAATTTAGCCCTGGTTACAATACAATACAATACAAATACTTTATTGTTACACCACATTACAAAAATAATACACATAAAAATAAACAATACATAACGTATGGTTGCGCTAACCACTACGCTATCGAGGAGTTACGTAAGAGCTCAAACTGGAGATACTCCGGCAACATCATTATCAAATGAAGTTATCGAGTATCTAGTGAACAAGGTCTGTCCATAAGTAGACCAGGTGAGGTAAGGTGTGTCTAACTTATCACTCACGTTTCAGATATTATATTAAGTATATCAGAAATCTAGCACCCGTAACACAAGCTTCGAGCTTACCACGGGGCTATATGTCGCTGTGTAAAATTATCTAGTAATATTTATTTATTTATTTATTTAGATAAACTACTCGGACCTGTGCCTCAGTTTCCGCGCGGCGCAGCGAGTGAAGCTGCGGACGCACCTCTACTACATGGAGTACAGTTACGCCGATTCTGATAACTTCGACGTGACGCTCGTCCTCCAACTGTCCATGGACCGGATGCAGTTCCTCGAGCGACTCGTCAAGTACTGGGAAGGTGAGGTAATACCTTTATTATATGTTTATAGCGGAACGTATTAGAACTTAGAATTTTTTTAAGACGTTTACGACGACTCCGCGGTTTCACCCATTTTTACCCCTTCAAGATGGCGGTTGTCACCCATTTTTAACACTTCAAGATGGCGGTTGTCACCCATTTTTACCATTTTTACCACTTCAAGGTGGCGGTTGTCACCCATTTATACCCCTTCAAGATGGCGGTCGTCACCCATTTTTACCACTTCTAGATGGCGGTTGTCACCCATTTTTACCACTTCAAGATGGCGGTTCTCACCCATTTTTAACACTTCAAGATGGTGGTTGTCACCCATTTTTAACACTTCAAGTTGGCGGTTGTCACCCATTTTTACCCCTTCAAGATGGCGGCCGGGGGACAAGGGTCAACCTTCTACTACTTCAGGTTAAGCTTATATGTACCTTCCCCCCACCACATGTCCCAAAAATAAAATTGTGTCTTGTTTGTAACATTTCAATGGACTAATTTATATTAGTCCATTCATATGTTACATGAGCTTTGCATTTTTTAGTAGACGCAATAGAGTTGACTGCAGTCGAAACTACTAATTATTTCATTCATAATTATTTCTAATTTGGTGTCTAGTGTGGTAAAGGTGTCTTATCTAAATAAGTGTAAATAATTGTGTAGAATTATAATAACCTTACAAATCTTACAATATTGTTCTCAGGCCCGTTGAGTGCTGCCATCTACCTGTCAGATTGCGAAGTGACAAAGTTGGAGAGCTTCATTCGGGACTGGTCCGACACGCTCAGCTCACGACGGAATATCGGATACCATCTCGTGTTCAAACAGGACTCGGTGAGCTTAAACTAGTTAAAAGGAAAGGGTTAATTAATCTGGAGAAGATAGAGAAATTCTATTTACCTGGTGGCTTCAATAAAGTGACTTACGGCAGAAAGTCACTATTTTCAGCTGTACGCAGCCAGAAGTAAATTATATCTATACTAATATTATAAAGCTAAAGAGTTTGTTTGTTTGAACGCGCTAATCTCAGGAACCGCTGGTCCGATTTAAAAAAATATTTCAGTGTTGGATAGTACATACATATTATCGAGGAAGTTTATAGGCTATATTTTATGAAAAAAAAAGCAAGCGAAACTGTTGGCGGTCGGCTAGTTATATAATAAAGCGCAAGATAAAGTTATACATCTATATATATAAAAGAAAGTCGTGTTAGTGCCTGAACTTATAACTCGAGAACGGCTGAACGGATTTGCCTGAAAGTTGGCAGGGGGGTAGTTTAGAGCCAGGAGAAGGACATAGGGTACTTTTTACTTTTTTTTTTTTTTTTTTTCAAATCTAATATAATGCGGGCGAAGCCGCGGGCGGAAAGCTAGTTATGTATATTTAATAATTTGATCAAAGCTTTTATGTGGTTATAATAGGTTATATTCTTCCAGGTACACTACCCAGTGAACTACCTACGTAACGTTGCGTTGGAGAACGTGGACACTCCGTATGTGTTCCTAATGGACGCGGACTTTGTGCCGGTGACGGGTCTTTATGACCATCTAAGGAACTCTATCAAACTCATCAACCCATATCCGCAGAAAAAGGTATTTAAGTTTGTCTAAATTATTAGAAATGTTCAATGAATTATTATGTTTCTAGTTTAATGTTAGGTACTTCATAAATAAATATACCTATTAGATAAATTTTAGTTTTAGGTATTATTATAATTCTAATGTTAATACTTTTAAACTACGCCACTGCTTTACTTCTCTTCCAATATTTATTCCATCCCACGGTTGCCTGGAAGAAATCGCTCTTAGCGATAAGGCCGCCCATTGTTCCACTGTATTGTTATGTGTTGTATTTTTTGTGTATCTGTTTTGTAATGTGGTGTGACAATAAAGTATTTTGTATTGTATTGTATTGTATTGTAGAAAATGGTATAAAAAAATTACAAGATCACAACGTAAGGCCCTCGAGTGGGAGTCGAACCACGACACCCAGTTTAGCCCTGGTTGCACTAAACCAACTATGCTATCGAGGAATTACGTAAGAGCTTGAATTTATCCCATACCTCATATCATCAGTTAAGCACTGATTGCGCCATCTATCAATTTTGTTAAAAACTAACTACAGATTGATTATTAGTATAGATTCTAATAATTTACTCTCTTACCTCAATTTAATTACTTCCAGGCTCTAGTGGTAGCGGCGTTCGAAACGCAACGTTACCGCGCGGTCCCGCCGCGCAGTAAGAAGGCGCTACTGTCGCGTCTGTCCACCGCCCACGCCGCCGGGGACGTGGCGCCCTTCCGCGCGCGCGAGTGGCCGCGGGGACACCGCCCCACCAACTACACGCGCTGGAGGACCGCGGCCGAGCCCTACGAGGTAACCACCATCAGCTATACCGCCCCACTAACTACACCGCCCCACCAACTAATCCGCCCCACCGTATACATCGCCCCACCAACTAATCCACCCCACCAACTAATCCACCCCACCAACTCTAACGCCCCACTACGTCGCCCCACCAACTACAACGCCCCACAAACTACACCGCCCCACCAACTCTAACGCCCCACCAACTACGTCGCCCCATTAACTACACCGCCCCACTAACTAAAACGCCCCACCAATTACACCGCCCCATCAATTAAGACGCCCCACCAACTACAACGCCCCACAAACTACACCGCCCCACCAACTCTAACGCCCCACCAACTACGTCGCCCCATTAACTACACCGCCCCACTAACTAAAACGCCCCACTAACTAAAACGCCCCACCAATTACACCGCCCCATCAATTAAGACGCCCCACCAACTACAACGCTTCACCAACTACACCGCCCCACCAACTACATCGCCCCACCAACTACATCGCCCCACCAACTACACCGCCCCATTAACTACACCGCCCCATTAATTACACCGCCCTACCAACTACACCGCCCTACCAACTACACCGCCCCACCACCTACAACGCCCCACGAACTACACCGCCCCACCAACTACACCGCCCCACTAACTACAACGCCCCACCAACTACACCTCCTCACCTACTACACCGCCCCACTAACTACAACGCCCCACAAAGTAATAATAATCTAAGTTTCTCATTGTAAGTGAACTTGTTTATTAGTTATTTTATGACAAATAAAATCCGTAAGCTTATTTTGTGTTCCTTTCCCTTGTAGGTGGATTGGGAGCCGGACTACGAGCCCTACATTGTGGTGCACCGGAGCGTGCCTAAATACGACACGCGGTTCTCAGGCTTTGGGTGGAATAAGGTATGATATACATTCTCTGAAGCGTAATATTTTATATGTGTTTTATTCTTTTCTGTACCATACAGAGTTTGCATCTAAGAATATTTAAATCGACTAAAAACGATACTCAAAGACGGGCAGCAGGGTCGTTGATTATACAAAAATCCCCAAAAATATTTTATACCTTCTATTTTCTGGAGATCTTCCTACAAATTAATAAATAATTAGAAAATATTTTAAATAGTAAAGATAAATATAAATAACTTAACTTGTTTCATTATTTTTTTACGTCCCTAAAACAAATCTGTTATATATTTTTTTTGTTTGTTTTTGTTGTAATACAACGGTGTGTGTTGCCAGGTGTCCCACAGCGTGGAGCTGAAGGCGCTGGGCTACCGCGCCGTGGTGTTGCCCGCTGCGTTCGTAGTTCACACGCCACACGCCCCCTCTCGCGATATATCCGCCTTTCGCGCGGACCCGCACTATCGCATGTAAGTATTTTCATCATCATCATCATCTTCCTGCCTTTTTCCCACATTATGAGGGGTCGGCACAACATGCCCTTTTAAAATAAATAAATATTGCTGGGCAATTCACAGTCTTACTTTCCATTTTCCTCTGTCAGCCGTCATATCTACACCCACACCTTTCTTACACATATTATCTTTCACACAATCCATTCAGTACCTATTTAAGTATATTATATACATAGCGTATTATGTTACTTTTATATCATGAACTGTATTTATATTTAATTTTGGTCAGTGAATAAAGGCTTTTTAAACTAAAATTTAATCAATGTTATTTCAGATGCCTCGCTCTCCTAAAGCAAGAGTTCATGGACGATCTCAAACGTAAGTACAACGTCACATTCGACGACGCGGCCAAGTCAGACGCACTTCTAGAACAATCCAAAAACTTCGTACTCAACCAGGCACGGAATGACGAAACTTAAACCTAAATGATATTATTTCTTATACTTTATGTATTATTTCGACACTCCCTACGTATAGTTGTGTATCTGCAAAACACAACTTTGACAGGAGAGCGTTTTAAAGATTTGAAAATGTTGGAACATTATGAAGTTGGACAGTTATACGACCAAGAAAAACGTACTTATAGTAGACTTTTTTTTGTAATAATGATAAGACTGGCATGTGTGTGGCCAAAAATGCATCATACGTATAAGTGTGTATCTGGCAGTTACACGAATATACGCAGGGAGTATCGATTTATTATATTGTACATAATCTGCCATTGAAAATAACCTGTGGGTAACAAAAATAGAGGTAAATATAAGCAAATCTAACAAATCATGGCAAATTATGTCTTTTATAAAATATAGCAGCTAGTTACATACCCGCCGTGGCTGAAAAGATTGACGTATTAAGCTAGTAAAATAAAAATGTAAGATCATCGAAAAGTATTGAATAGTCATATTTAGTCATAAATTCACAATATAAATTAAGTTAAAAAGTTAAATTAAGTTAAGAATAGTTTAATTTTTAAGGATTGAAACTGCATTATGCGTCTACCCGCCATTATTACGAGGTTTTATTACGAGTATGTAAACAAAAAACGATTTGATGATGATCCATTCTTAAGGCGTATCTACTTCGAAAGCTGGTTTTAGGCCTCAGTCTCGAAACCAGCGGGCAGCGGGGCGGCGGCGGCGGCGGCGCGGGAGAGGGGCGGGCAGCGCATACCTGTTCTCGAAACCAGCGGGCAGATCGCGCGGCACTGTAGCGGTGTAGTGTTGTGTTCGTGGTTGTGTTGTCGACATTCGCAAACGAAATGTCTCGGCGACAACATCTTTGATCAAATGTATTCCTAACGCTCGATTTATTGTGGGGAAAAGAAGAAGTGGATCCCTACTATAGGGCAAGGAAACTAAATGGCGAGTTTTATCGAAATTATGAAGAACAGAGACAAAATCCCGATAAATTCTACGACTACACCAGAATGAGTGTAGAAACTTTTGACTATATTTGGCTGAAACTTGGTGGGGAGCCAGCTTAGAACCGGAGAAGGGAAAATCTAATAAAACGCAGGCAAAGCCAAGGGCAAAAAGCTAGTTTAATATAATCAAGAGAAATAACTATTGAATGAATGAACCGATTTCCACGCGGTTGGCAGCATTCGACGTAGTTTTTCAACCTCATTAAAAATCTATAAGTTTAAAATGATCGATCGAGGAAATTCGTCCGACTTATGTACGAATAATAAGAAATTGTTTGTCCGGTACCCGTATTAATAATTATAATTTATTCATAAAGTACCCGTACGAATAAAAAATAATTTATTCATACAGTACCCGTACGAATAAAAAATAATTTATTCGTACAGTACCCGTACGAATAGATTCAGTCCAAAAAAAAGTACAACACTATACTACAATGCAGACGCGCAACGCGGTACGGTCACCGCTCGACTGGAGTGCACCGCTCGTAGCCCGCCCCCGCGCCGCTCCCGCGCCGCTGTTTTTGAGATTCGGTCCATTTGACAATACGCATAAGATCCTGCCGCTCCCGCGCCGCCGCCGCCGCCACCCCGCTGCCCGCTGGTTTCGGGACCGAGGCCTTAGGCGCCGATCTATAATCGATTTTAATTACCTGGTTTTATTGAAATAATATCTATCTATGTATGTATATTCTATTAAGTAGGTATATCAGAAATCTAGTACCCGTAACAAAAGCTTCGAGCTTATAACGGGACTGGGTGTTTGCTGTGTGAATTGTCCAGCTATATTTATTTATTTATAATGTAGCTATAATTTTCCTTATTTCTATAAGCGCTGTTAAAAAGCGCTGGTATTCGCGTGATGTAGTTTCAAGTTTTGGTGTTTGAATTTGTTTAAATATAAGTGTTACAATTGTTGATATTTAAGTTTTGACAATAGTTGCTATGAATGACAACATATAAAAATCAAGAGCGATATAAATGGCTCTTGATTTTTTATAGATTCCGTAGAACTAAAATTACTAGTATTACTAAAACCGACTTCAATATAAAGGTACATAAACTAAGTTCAATGCGCATTGGGCTAGCTTAGTCACTTATAAATTTTAAAATTGTTGCCTATGCGTAACTTACTCTAAACAATAGAGATAAGTTTTTGAAAAGTACATTAATCTAGTTTTTATTATTTATTTATTAAAACAAAGGTTTGTGGTTAATTTAATAAAAGAATAATGCCCCAAACTATAAAGTAAACAAGTTTGAGTATATTTTACAAACAGGTTTTGTCGTATGCATACTGCCCCAAAAAGATAATTAATTTGTCGATTAAGCGTAATACGATGGTTGTTTAAACTAAATAAAAAAAAGTATTTCTTGGGGAAATTTACATTATGATAACATAGGTATATTATTAACTCATTCAATAAATGTATTATTCAGCTATTAAATATAGATATTAATATTTGTATTGTAAAGAATGCCCCATGTTATTGTTAAATTATATAACAAAAAATTAGTAATGTTTAAACTCTTATCATCCATATCCATGGATGAAATATTATAAATGGGAAAGTGTGTCTGTGTGTCTGTTTGACCATATTTTACGGCAAAACGGAGCGACGAATTGACGTGATTTTTAAAGTGGAGATAATTGAAGGGATGGTGAGTGACACAGGCTACGTCTTACCGCGGTAAAAAATATATTTCCGCGGGAAAGTGACGAACGCGGGCGAGGCCGCGGGGCGGAAAGCTAGTAAATTAATATACAAGGCTGTGACGTATTTTTGATTAAACATGTGAATTTGTAATGGAATTTACTCACATTATTATTATGCCTACTAAGTACAGCTTTACGTAAATTGTAAATAAGATATTTTTTTTATTTCTGTTGTAATCGAGTATCAAATTGTATTAATTGGTTGTGTTTTACCCAATCAATATTCCTTATTGTAATTCCGTTAATTTAAGTATTTCTTATTTTTTTAATAATTTACATTTTATTTATTTTTATTATTTCAAACTTAAAGGTTGGTGTTCAAATCGTTAGACCTAATTAATTATGACAGTGAAAATAATTGTAACGTTCCTGGAATTTTGCGTACATTTTTATTTATAAGTAAACTCTGTAGATAATAAAACCAGTGATAAGGATAATATAGGTACTTTACTAATTGACATCTATTACCAAACCAAAGAACAAAGCATAATTATTTATTGTACAGAATTTGTTTAACATTTATTTTTACCTATTTTTATTAACTTTATGTAATCATTTCAACCGTTATCTAAAATAAAATATTCAATTAAAACGAATGCCTTTAGATCTTAACTAACAACCCAATCTATTTAAGGTAATGTAGCAACTTTCGAGAAAAGCAAAATAATTAATAATAAATAATATTTATTTATCTATCTCCGTGGTAAGCTCGAAGCTGTGATACGTGCTAAATGTCTTGATATACTTAATATATTATACAAACATAGATAGATATTTACCTAATAATGAACTGAATTACACAATGAATATTCTAAGCAAAAAGGTGCGCTCAATAAAGTTCTGTCCCAATGCTTCTAGTTTCCGGATTAGTCAAGAAATTATTGCTATTGGGATTCTCTTTCGTAGTAATCAACCACATCAGCACAATAATCTGGAAATCCATATCTTGTATGTCCTTCTTCAAAGTAGCCACTGCCTTTTTAGCAGTCACCAAAGGAGAATTATCATTCATAGACGATCCCTTCGACTCTGTCCTCTGCTTAATACTCTCCACTTTAGTTGTCAGTTCATTCAATAACTCCTGTCTTTCAGACACTCCAACGCTCACATCTTTGTATTCATTGCTTACTTTACTAAGCTCGTCTTGTAAGGATCCATATTCTTGGACTAGTGGACTGAATTGTTCATTCAGAATGTTCTCTCTAGCTGATATTTTGTCGAGGACAGAATTAAGGTTGCTGTGTAGTTTGCTTAATTGCGAACCTGTCGTTTTATATCTCTCGAGTAAATCGTCTCTGTACGTTCTCATTTGGGCGTGCCTAGCTCTCCAGTCTCTTCCATCAGCAGATATCTTCAATCGTAACGCTGGTGCTACTCTTTCTAGCTCCAATTTCCACGCTTCCCAATCGTGGACCTTATTAGCTAGTATGCTAAGTTCGGCTTCCTCTATAACCTCATGATCTGATTCTTCGGAATAGATTTCCATTTCTTCTTCTACTTTATCCAGGATTATTTCGGTCTCATCTTCCACTTGGTCTATATCTTCGGCCGTGTCTTCTGTTTCCGGTATGTCAACGATAGGTTTTTGCCATTCAAAGCCTTCTTTCATCATTGCTTCGTCGGCTAAAACGTTTAGAATGTAACAGACTTGTTCGCCGTAGCCTTGTTTCAGTTTATGAGAAGAGAAGTCGATTGCTACGTCTTTTTCTCGTAAGATGTCTATTATAGATGCTATGGTTGAGTTAGGATCATCTTCTTCGTTTGGTTGCTCGAAATCTCGGCCAGTTTTTCGTATTAGCCAAGCGGCTGTGGAAGCAAAGACGTAAAACTGTTCTCCAGGATTTGTAGAGGTTATGAAGTAATAACGACTCATAGGTTTCATCTTGATTTGAGTGCGTAATTCTGTGTCGATCTTCAGGAGACGAAGTTTGTCCATTATCTTTAGATCCATGTTAGCTCTCGCAAGAAGCGAAGGACCCACTTGTGTTTTACCGTATTGAAGGATGTAGCCCGTATAATTGGAAATTATTTTCTAATAGTGCCTAAATATCTATAAGTTCCACGACTGCTATTAAACTTCAAACACAACAACCGAATTCTTCTTCTAAAATACGATTCTGTTTTAATAAGTTATTTTTGGCTTCATTCGCCTGTTGTCACAAAATATTTATTTGTTTTGACCCGGTTGCCATAGTAACGCATGGCCCTATATTTTCCTCCTGGTATTTGGTCTATGAAGGCAGAGACAAGTATTTTTTATTTATTTGACGACCTCTGTGGCGCAGTGGGCTAAGGTCCGCCTGCGACGCTGGAGGTTGGGGTTCGAGTCCCGCCTCGGAAAAATTACTCAATAAAAAAAAGTTTATTAGATAAGTATCTATAGAAAGTAAGCAGGTTTAAATTATATACAAACCGATCTTACACTCATCCAGTGTTAGGTAAAGGTTCTAGGTTAAAACTAAAGTTCTTATCGCTTTACCAGAAACTTTATACGATCGAATGACTAACACACATGACACATTGAGGAAGATTTTTAACAAACAGGTGCATACCTATTGTTGTTTTGTCATGCTGTGTGAATTGTCCAAGAGTACGTATTTATTTATGTCTCAGGATTGTATTAATAAAGTGTGTAAAATAATAATAATAGTATTTGGCGACGCTTTTCATCGCGCAAAAATACGCACTGTTTTGAAATTTGAAAAGAGGTATAGGCACCTCAGGCTTAGTTATTACTATACGCATACTTTAATTAATTATAACTTATCAGTCGATAGGAAAACATTGAAAAACTTTTTAAACTATCATGGTTTTTAACTATATTTGAACATGAAACGGGTATCGGGAATATCGGAAAACTCAAAAACAATTAAATCATGGTATGTTACCTTTCATGTTCAAATATAACATTGAAAAAGTCGAAAATAAATAATATAGTTTCATTCTTTGCAAACATCCCATGTATGTAAAATTAGCATTTTTAATAAAAGCAAAATGCTTAAAATAGGGTAAACTAGATTAACTAGGTACTGCCACAAAAGGATACCAGTTAGTCTAATTAAAAAAAATAGAACCATGAAGTTATATTCGATGCTTATTTATATAAACTTTATATCATAAAGCTGAATAGTTTGTTTGTTTGAACGCACTAATCTCAAACCACTGATCCGTTTAAAAAAAATATTTTAGTTTTTGTATAGAACATTTATCGAGGAAGGCTCTAATATATAAACTATTAGTAGATAACGTAAAAAAGCAAGCGTAGCTGTCGGCGGGTCGTATAGCTTATAATAAAGTCGTATCTACATCTCAAACATTTAAAGGACAAATTCTTCGCAAAACAAAATAAAAGAAACTATAAAGACCGGCTTTATCTCGTATTACTAGCACGATAAAATTAGAAACGTATTGTAATACCAATTTACGTTTGCACTTAGCGCATGGCGCTAGTGGCGAAGAAATAAACATAAACCAAGGAATTATTGTATGCATAATATTAGTTCCGAGTTTATCCGCTTACAAAGATAACTTTAACGGTGGAAAACAGCCGTGCGCTCCACAGTCGCAACTCAGCACACGCGGCGGAAAGACAACTTCGAAATTCAAATTTGAATACTTAATCTTGTTCTTTTGTTTTGCATTTTCGGCCAGTGTTACGAAACAATTGTGTTGGCAGTGAATAAAAAAGTGTTTATTCTGGATGGTGTATTTGTGATGTAAAGGGTGTTACAAAAGTGAGTATGATTTTGTTGGGAAAATTTATGTTTTTGTTGGATAAGTGTTTTTTTTTTGGTTCACGTGTCCGTGAGCCGTGAGCGCATCCGCTAGTTAGTGGGTTAAACTTTCGCAATGCGCGGGCGCAACGTGTCTTCCAGTATAGAGCTTTGCAAGCTTTTATTACCAACCCACTGACCTACAGAGTAGATGCATCTAGGAATCTATGGTAGACGATTATGTTTATGATGATTAAAATAATACACGTTACCGTTAACTTTATATGTAACTAGCTGACCCGGCAAACGTTGTTTTGCCATATAAATAATTTATAAAAAAAAATTTAGGGGTGGACTACCCCTAACATTTAGGGGGATGAAAAATAGATGTTCGCCGATTCTCATAGATACCGGATAAGCACAAAAATTTCATCAAAATCGGTCAAGCCGTTTCGGAGGAGTATGGCAACGAAAACTGTGACACGAGAATTTTATATATTAGATTAAATCGTAATATTTGTTCTATCCCATCGTTGCCTGGAAGAAATCGCTTTTAGCGATAAGACCGCCCATTGTTTCACTGTATTGTTATGTGTATTTTTTGTGTATCACAATAAAAAATAAATTATTGTAAACAAGATTCTTCTATATTCACAATATATAAGGTATTAGGAAATAAAATAAATAAATTAACAAAAAAATATACTTAGGTGCGTAGAATATGGTATTGCAAGATGAAGACAAGAGAAAAATTTCATTGTTGTAAGTTTATAGGTTTCCTATCTTTCAGTGGGGTAAAAAAGCTCCATTTCTAACTTACGAACAGTTCTGGTCTATTATAATGTATAAATTCAATCAATAAAGTAGATAACAATAATTATTAGACCATGACTTAATCTAGCTAATCTAAAGTGACCTGAGATAGGGATTTCTTATCACAACAAGTAGGTAAATAGGTACCTAATTAGTTTGATAAAACATGAAAGCTATGACAACTACAACATTAAGGATGATAACATGAAATCAACGATTAACTTTGTTCTATAATTAATTTTATTGTAAGCTACTAATAATATTGTAAGTCAAACTGATATTGAGCCGTACTGGCTAAGTGGAAGCACACTCGACTTCCATTACGAATGTAGTGGGTTCAACTCCATCTCTGTATTTTTATCTGTATCCGAAAATATTTTTCCTCGTTTCATATTCGAAAATGGAAAATAATCTATATATAACTAGCGATCGCCGACAACTTCACTTGCGTTTTTTTAACCTTTCTTAGGTATAGATAGTTCATATGTCATGTTTTCTATTTAACAGTTATAAGTTACAAACTCTACTGTTAACTTGAATTGGAGGTGAACTGTTACGTTTGTTAATGAAAAATAAACATTTATTGTTTATTTTATTTACCTATATAATATAGCCTATAACCTACCTCGATAAATGTACTATCCATCACTGAAAGATTTTTTTCAAATCGACCAGCGGTTCTTGAATTAGCGCGTACCTACAAACAAACAAACTCTTCAGCTTTTTAATATTAGTATAGATAATAATAATACTTTTGATTTCCTGTGGTTTATGGTTATAGACTATCAAATACATTTGGTAGGGTTAATCATCACAAAGGCCATGTTGGAGACATTATTCAATATAATATTTTAATTAATTAGTCATCGTGCCCTTTTATTAACATACAAATACGTAAGTAATTAAATTAATGAAATTTTTAAACGTTTAACGTCATTCATGACTAATCTTGTTCGAAATTATGAATTGTTCAGCAATATTAACGACGACCTCTGTGGCGCAGCGGGCGAAGGTCCGCCTGCGACGCAAGAGGTTGCGGGTTCGATTCCCGCCTCGGAACAACAATTTGTATGATCTGCAAATATTTGTTCCGGGTGTCTGGGTGTTATATATGTATAATAAAAAAATATATACATATATATATCTATCTATGTATGTATATTATATTAAGTATATCAGAACTCTAGCTCCCGTAACACAAGCTTCGAGCTTACCACGGGGCTAGATAACGCTGTGTAAATTGTCCAGCAATATTTATTATTATTATTTATTTATTAATATTAATTGAAGTATAATTAAAAAATATAAGTATTCGTAATTTTATGTTATGAGTAATAACGAGTAGTTATTAGTTAATTACTCTTTCACAGCTATAAACTTGAAGCTACCTACTAAAATAGTCTGAAAGATATTAAAGTCTTGGACATAGACACATTTTATTTATATATTAACTGTTACACTAAATACACAACATCAAACTATGGAATTAACAACACTATTTTAATGGCTAAGATTTGTTTCGAATCAAATAAATTGAAATGTGATCACGATGTTGCCAATACATCAATAATATAATTGTTTGTAGTAAGGCATATGGGCAGTTTTATATACAGGGTGTCCCAAAGTTATGGGCCATGGAGGGGAAGTACCTTAAATATCGTAGATAGTGAATTTTGCTCAAAGAAGACTTCATTTTATTTTTAAAAGTAAGTAATTCTGCATTCATAGATTTTCTAAAAATTACTTGCTTTGTCTGGGAATCGAACCGACTTACATGTGGAAAAAAAATACTCTACTTTTATGATACCAATCGAAAGAATAGCTAAAAAATAATAACTTTGCTTAAGTAACATAGTATTTTAAAAGAAAGGAACAACATAAAATAATTGAGTCAAGGTCAAATGATCGAGTTGCAAACAGAATTGTGCCATATCACATTGAGTGTTCACCATAAAATGATTAGAAAATCAACAGGCAGCCGGGTCACAAGAAGATTGGCGAAGATGCTTAAGACAAGAGGGATCACATTTTGAGCATTTAATTAATTAATTTACAAAAAAAAATATTTCATGTTTTTTATTTGATTAAAATAATTTATTTCACGTTGTTCCTTTCTTTTAAAATACTGTGTTACTTAAGCAGAGTTATTATTTTTTAGTTATTCTTTCGATTGGTATCATAAAAGTAGAGTAATTTTTTTTCCACATGTGAGTCGGTTCGATTCCCAGACAAAGCAAGTAATTTTTAGAAAATCTATGAATGCAGAATTACTTACTTTTAAAAATAAAATGAAGTCTTCTTTGAGCAAAATTCACTATCTACGATATTTAAGGTACTTCCCCTCCATGGCCCATAACTTTGGGACACCCTGTATATATTACGATATAATTGTCTCTTTGTTATAGTAAATCATAGCATAAGGTATCCACCGTGAACAAGCTATAGTATAATGCTCAACGTGCCCAGTAGTGGACTAGAGTGGGACGTATTATATGGGCTGATATGATGTACCTATAGGGCCTTTAGTAGCACTATTATAAATTCAGATGAATGACATCACAAAATTATAGAAAGTTTGTGAAAATCGGTTAGATAATCAACCAATGATGATTTATATGTTCTCATCTACTAGTTAATAATCAGGGAAATTAATACTCAGCTTTTTGTATCTTATTTATTGTCTATGTATGGATAACTATGACTTCAATAAGTTATTTGCTTAGAATCTTTACTATCATAAAGTTACCGAACTTTTAGATGACTCTATGAATCATTATGTATTTTAAAAATTAATTTTAGTGAAAGCCATTTACTTACCCCTTTAGGCTTTAAGAAGTTACATAGACGGTACTAATTAAAAAGTAGACAAATACACAAATACCTATCAGGCGTCTATAAGTACTGATATTATAAAGCTGGATAGTTGAGTGCTTACCCGTTCGACCCACGATTTTTCTACCCAATATTATTTTTACCCGTTCAACCCAAAACATATGCCCCGTTCTACCCAAAGCAAAAATCTGAGTCATAGTGTATTTTAAATAGTACAGACACCGTAATTGATATAAGTTTAAGCTAAGTATATAGGTATATTACTATTAATAATATAAAGTACCTAGGTACATGTAGATGGTTTAAAAAAACGCAAGCGATGCTGTTAGCGGGTCGGCTAGTGAGGTACCTATTATACTATAAGTTAGGAGCACTAAACTTGTAAGTATATAGATACTGGCAAGACTGTACTGTATGGCAGCAATCACAACTTGGTTCAATACACCATGACTCATTGAATCGGCTCGCGGATTCTGACAAGATTTGAACACTTCAGAACCGAGTCTGCTAACATACTGAAATCTCGACTGTCTATACCTACTCCACATATTTTCAAATCATAAATCACTTATTGCAAGAAATATGGTAGGTATTTACCACCTATCTTATGGTGTTGTTTATATAAACCAACTAGCTGACCCGCTCGCGGCTTCGTACGCTTTATTGCCATGTTTTCTCATTTGTATACAATCAGTACGAAGTATTTTCCTACACTGAGTTAGAATTTTGCGTCGTTCTAGCGATAACAAGCCTTTATTATTCCACACGAGACCCTTAAATGGAACAAGCCATGACTGGTCAGAGTCCGCCATTGTTAAAATGTCAACAATAAAACCTATCTTACATATGTGTAACACCATGCTACTTTATCGAGAGAACCAGTTTCGAAAGCGTGCGTCCATTGAACCCGCATAAACATTCACCTATCAGGCTGGTTTTGTGACAAACATTTTGGTTATTAAAAAGAAAAAGCGAGCCAACCTGTTTGGTGAATCATGGGCATGCCAACCTTTTTAGTAATGGATTTGAACCTCCTTAGAGGCCCGTCCAGGATTCCCGTCGTAAAATAATGTTACCTTGTCTTTGGGTTTTTATTCTTATTTATTTAGCAAATCATTGTTAGGTAAGATAAAAGTACTTTACCTCTTATCGTAGTATGTGAAGTGACTTTAATATTATGACTACCTCGATACACATTATAACAATTTTATATGGGTTTTAATGACATATTGTGTAAGCACAAGCATATAGCATTTTTCCGAGATAATAAACTTATCTAATAACTAGGTACTATTTTCCATAAGTACTCGTATTTGACGCAGGAGAACATGGAAATTAATTTAGTCTAATTATCTAACGACATTACCATTTATTACGATAGGAAGGTACATAAAAGGATAAGTAGGCAACTTGTATTAATATTTACTTTAAATATTTTTTTCGCACTTACCTGGAAAAGTTTCCGCTTAAGATTTGCCTTTTACCATAGACTTTATGCTATTATTATCTAACGCAAGACGCATAACAAACTCAATGAATATTTATCCCAGTCTTTACGTCATGGAATGCACGCATACCGGATGACCACGTATAAACAATAGTAAATAACTATGTGCTTTGGATACCTATCACAAAGCAGAAGCAATGACGTAGTACGAAATGATGGACGACGCTCTAACCTTGCCAATTTCGTTTCATTTTGCCAATGGAATGAATCGATTCATTAGTCTGAAATTAACACTTCCTTGATATTAGCGCTTCAAATGGTTCGAAATTTAATTGTAATCGACAAGCATTGTAAAATTATTATCATTTTACTCGTATCGTAGTAGCTAACAAAATTTGTCGGTTCGATATTTAAAAATGTATCGAAGGAGTTTCCGCAGTAGAAGTAGAGGTGCAATAAAGGTTCTATTTTCAAATGTGACTGTTGAGTTGGATTGTTTTGACCGACGGTAAATTTGTTTATTAGATACGTTTCAATTTACGCGTTTTACTTGAAAATCAGTTTGCTTCAAATTAAATATAATAAACCTGGATATTGATTAAAATGTCACCTCTACCAGTTTTCAGAAAGAAGAAATTACAAGTGTAAGTACTTATCTGTCAACAAATATTTTGCTTGAAATTATCGATTATTGTTTCTTTGGTTTACAACCAACATCTCAATAAATATAAAATCTTAGACAGAAATAAGGCGAGTAATAACTATTTCGCCATACACTTACCTACCTATCAATATCAATAAAAGAATTTCACCTTGAATCGCGAAAGCCACATGGCAATGCAACTGAATGAAAATTAACGCTTATTGTTATAGAAATAGAGTACATAATTACAAGGTTATAATCGTGATAGATCAGAGGTAATACTCTAAATAAAGCACTTAGACTAATAGCTACCTACAGTGATAAGTAGTACTAGGCAATATAATAAGATATTATTATGTTGATTGAAAGGCAAAACCATTTTTTATGTAGACTGTAATCTTAATATTCTACTTCTCTACGTCACCAAGAGAAGTCCCTGTGTCTTAGCAGTGGGAACTTAAATAGGGTGTTTTTATACAGCACCTCTCAAAATGATGTGAGGTGAAACAAAAATATAACGGATGCGTTTTTTTTTTAATATAGTAGAGTGATTCAAGAAGACGGTTTATAAGTAGTCCAGTTACATTCTGCAGTTTTTTTTGTCAGGTTGTCTGGAAGAATTTGCTTTAAGCAATAAGACCGCCCATTACGTATACGTTTCTGTAGTTTTTAAGTTCCTATGTACCTAATTATTGATTATTGGAGTGTGTAATGAACAATTATTATTATCTTATCATATCTTAAGTAGAATTTGGTAACTCTCAAAACTCTGGATCGAAAGTAGCGAGGTGGCAACCTAGTATTTCATAATAATTTTATTTAGTCTTTAAAATTCCATCAAAGATAACACGGAACGTAAAACACCCGTAAACGCGTCGAAAACGTTTGAAACAGAACAAGGTCAGGTTTGATGAACTGACCTGAATCTCTATGATTCTTATAAACATTGAGTCTTTTAAGCTCTGGAAACCTACTGTCATATAATGCTGAGATAAAAGATCACTAGTAGTATCATGATAGAGTAGCACTATTGGTATCATGATAGAGTAACACAAGTGTTAAAACACTTTTCACAATTATTTCAGCCTTCTCAACACTCGACGATATAGCGCGTAGCACTTTATGACAGTCAGACAATCATAACCTCTGTTTTACCTCCGTGATCATATCAAACCGACATTACTCTCTAGTCTCTGGGCATAGGTCTTTCCAAAAGAACCCTTTATATGTTTTGAGGTTTTTGCTATAACCAGCGCTTACTATGCACCAGGCGGGTCGGTGATCGCGGTAAGAAATATGCTATAGCCTTCCTCAATAAGAAAAAATATATTACTCAATGAAAAAACAAGGATTTTAAACTAAATCTTAACTTGTCTTAAAGATTTAATTAAAGCGGACTGGCACGGTTTCCGAGATTAACGCATACAACAAACAAACTATTCAGCTTTACAATATTAGTCTACTAAAATATTGTTCGAGCGGCAACGTAGGTACTCTTGAGTTGAATAGGTAATGTCTCACAATAAAACTAATAATAATAAATGGTTTTAAACTATAAAACATCTAATATGACCTACTTCGGAGACGTATTTTATGATTGTCTACTCATTACCGAATACATTTTCTTACAAGTTGTTATTTTGTTTCAGATCGTCTAATATGATCCACGTTGATGAGACGGATCCCGTTGGAGGTAAGGGTTACGATTCCTAGTACATATAAGATCTTGTGTATAAGCAACAATATAAATTAATTAATGCCTTCACAAAAGTCTTTCTGAATACAAGGATTAATATAAAATTTTAATATGGCCCTGAAAACTAAAGATGTTTTAATAAAATCTAAAAACTCTGATGTTCTGTGCTCATCCTAATAATTTAAATAAGCACTTTTTTAATTTTGCATATGACTTTAATGTAAGTGTAGCGTAATATTACCCAGAAAATAAATACCGGGACGCATTAAGACTTAAACCGGGGGCAAATCCACTGAAAATCACAAAATCCTAAATTCAAACACGTATTATTCTGTACACACTTTATAATTTTCAAAATGACAAAGTTCATTGACATGCATTAATCCACTCTTGTAGGCCTCTCCAGTCAACATAAGATAAACAAATACGTTTTGGCAGACGTACGGAATTCGTCTTTATTTTCGACTCGCTCAGTCGCAGATGACAGTTTAAACTGAAAATCATTCGAGTGTTTGGAATCAGCTACCTGCTGCCAATTCTACTTTCAACCTGAATAATTTAAATAATTAACCTGTTTAAGGAGGTAACCTTGCGTAAGGTTTTATTGCAAATACCTACCTACACAAATTTTTAGGCATGTAGGTACAGACAGAAACATTAGGCTTCGGAATAGTTATAGTTTACATTAGCGGTGCCCGCGATCGTCAATATAGTTTCAGTATCATATATTGAGCCTATAAACACAATATTTCTGAAAACAAACTAACTTACTCCATGACCGACCCTTATAGATTTATCAGTATAGATAGATAACACGAGTTTAAAAATAGCTCACACATATCTCATAAAGTAAAATTGCATCGCCGATATAAAATTCGAAATTGAAAAGTAAAAATTGCCTGGTTCGAGTCCCATTCTATCACACAAGATCACCCCTTAGATTAGATAAATGTTATTTTTTAATAATAAATAAATAAAAAAAAACACAATTAACAAGTAAGCCAACGAGTTTGGTATTTTAAAAGCCTATCATAATTATTATCATTAATAAATGTATTTGTCGGGTCTATGAGCTATATTTATTCCTGAACTTGTTTTGCGTAATACTTAACTTAAAGTATAGAGAGGATAGAAGTGGACATTATACAGGGTGATTGGTAGGTGAGTGCAAAGCTGCTAGGGGATGGTAGTGTGAACTATTTGGAACCATTTAAGCCATAGTTGTCTTAACCGAAGTCGGACTATTTTTTTTTAATGAATTTTTTACGGGATACAAGGAAAATACCCAAAATTTTACAGTTAGTTGCTAATAACTGCCAGTTTAAAAGGCCAGTTAATTATTTTTTGTTTAATTTAAGTTAAGCTATGTGTAAGCAATCTACCAAAACTTGTTTTTAGGTATCTGAGTCATTAGCCATTTTTTTACAGACATTTCAAACTTACGAAAATGTTCTGCGATTTACGAAAACCATTTTTGACGTTGTTTTAAAAAAAACTAATGGTGCTATTTTTGTTCAAACCTTTTTAAAAACATGTGTGGTTATTACTCTTTCTTTTGGGGTATTAATTAAGAGGATATCTCAAAAAATGTTGAAATTATGATACAAAAACCAAATTGAGGGAGAAAATTTAAGCCAACTTTAATGAAAAAAAGCAAATTACCGAATTGCTGAAAGTGGCATAAATAAGTGGTTTATGCGTGTATGACTCCAGATTCAGAGATAATAAGATAAGCAGACACAATTCTAAGGTCGAGGAATAGATTTTGGCAGCATTCTAAGCGGATCCTACTACTATCACTAGCGTAGTAGCTCAAAATCTTAACATTTCACAATAGAAGATGTGTATGTGGAGTATGCACAAAAATGATAAGTATTTATTCCATGGCCCGGGTCTGCCAGGTTTGGAAGAGCTAGATACCGGGAAAATAATCCAATTCTGCCGTTTTCTCCTCAACAGAGACATCAACGCATCTTCAATGCGTGATTCTTAAAATCAATCTTGTGGACAAATAAAAGTAAATTTTCCAAAGAGGGCATAACAAACTTTTACAACCTTCACCAACAGGCCAACAAGGGCAGAAATCCATACTGGAAAAAGCAGGTATCAGTACAGAAGAAATTATCTGTCAGTGTGTGGGTTGGAGTAATTGGCAGAACTTTGATTGGGCCCCTATTTCTTACCAGATACCTTAAATGGTAATAATTATTTGGGATTTCTTCAAAACGATCTTCCAATGCTCGTAGAGGTGTCCTAATATTTAAAACTGACCAACTGACGTTAGGATTGTGTCTGCCTGGGTTGACTCCAGATTCCACGTGGTGTATGCCACTCTCAGCAATTCGATAATCTGCCTATTTTTTCATTAAAGTTGCCTTGAATTTTCTCCCTCAATTTGGTTTTTGGATCATAATTTCAATATTTTTTGAGATATTCGCTTAATTGATACCTCAAAAGAAAGAGTAATAACCACACATGTTTTTAAAAAGGTTTGAACAAAAATAGCACCATTAGTTTTTTTTTAAAACAACGTCAAAAATGGTTTTCGTAAATCGCAGAACATTTTCGTAAGTTTGAAATGTCTGTAAAAAAATGGCTAATGACTCAGATACCTAAAAACAAGTTTTGGTAGATTGCTTACACATAGCTTAACTTAAATTAAACAAAAAATAATTAACTGGCCTTTTAAACTGGCAGTTATTAGCAACTAACTGTAAAATTTTGGGTATTTTCCTTGTATCCCGTAAAAAATTCATAAAAAAAAAATCGTCCGACTTCGGTTAAGACAACTATGGCTTAAATGGTTCCAAATAGTTCACACTACCATCCCCTAGCAGCTTTGCACTCACCTACCAATCACCCTGTAATGTCGCCTACAAACTGATTGGACTTAAGCCTTATGTGAATGCCAAATGTGTAACGGTTGCTGTATGTAGGCAGTATAAGTAGACTCAAGTTTAAAAAACCAGATTCGTGGCATTGTGGGTGCAAAATGTCATCGAACTCCGCTATTAGGCTTAGAATAATGCCGAACCACCATTAGGCTTAGAATAATTCCGAACATATTAGCCCAAATACATTATAATGTTGTATTTGTATCACGCTTACAAAATACATACATCGTGGGTGAAGGTTTTTTTTAAGAATGTACAGTCGGCCAAGAAAGTGGTCTACTAGTTTTGACAAAAGTTTCTGTGCGATGTAATGATCGATATAGTTGACTTTTCTAACGTAATTTAACTGACGTACAAACGAATCTCAACCGTAGGGTGGTAGATCACATTTTTTTCTTAACATTATAATATATTATTACAACATAACATTATATTTATATAGGTACCTAATTAATTAAAATAAATAGGTAACGTTGTGTCACGCTTTTCGTATTAGTCACGAATAAATTGTCAGTTACAGAGCACATATTAAATCTGAAACAATAAGCCAAGCACGTGTCGAGTCGATAATAGTAGCCAAGAATTCAACAGGATAGTAATAGAATAAAATTACTGTAGAATGAGCCAAATTGTTAGAGTTAGTTGGTTAAATATTGAATTTGGTAATTGTCCACCAATATTTATTAATTTTTAATGTTTAATACGTTTGTGCATAGTCAAAGTTGGTAAGTATACTTACCTACCTATATTTGGGTTCGTTTCTCGCCTAGGCATACAATATCACCCGTAGCAAAAGCTTCGAACTTACCACGGGGCTAGATTTTGCTGTGTAAATTGTTCAGCAATATTATTTATTGATATATGGAAATAAAGCAAGTGTTGTCTAAGTCTGGATGAAACATGAAACGAAATATATATGTACTTAATATAAAATAAAATATTTTGACCCATACAATGAGCATACAAACTCAAACCTCACACAAAAAAGCTTTCAATATATACAATGACCTACATATATATAATGTGAAGGTCACATGTCTTTGGCCGACTATTCGTCCGGCCATTCATAACACTATTAATAACACCTAGATCTTAAACTTTACACAATGAAATGAAGATAATGAAGGTTTATCATTATTTAGAAATAAAGTTTTTTAGAACACGAAACGGGTACCTAACATATTTTATACAATCAAATGTTTTTGAGTTTCCCGTTTCGTGCTCTAAAATAGTTAAAAACTATCATAGTTTAAAAAGTTTATTTTTATAAAATGTATAAGTATGATTTTCAGTCATTTAATATAAGTATCATTGCAATAAATCGCATTCAATCTTATCTATCAGTTACCATTTTCGTTAAATCAGTGATAGGTATCAATGAGATATAATTTATCGAATTACAAGAACACATTTGAACAGTTTTAGCAACCAATGCTAAAGAAACTTATTCTGAAAGAACGGATATTATTTTAATAAATCAAACAAATCACAACAGGCTTCATCTATACTATACTAATATAAATCTGTATGAGTCGGTCATGGAGTACCTGAGTTAGTTTGTTTTCAGAGATTGTGTTTATAGGCTCAATATATGATACCGAAACTAATTTGTCAAAGATTACATTTTTCTTCTGTATGTATGTTCCTCCATAAATCTTAAACCAATGATCCGCATTTGATGAAAAACAAGATAAACATTTAGACGTTCTAGGACACAGAATAGGCTTTTCTTGCTCCAGTTATGATAAGACGTGGCCTACATACAAACATTATTACGCGGACAGAGTCGCGGGCAAAGCTAGTTTAGCATAACCTTACAAAAGTAGACGCTACGAATGTCATGAGTTGAATGCACCTCAGATTCGTTCGTCCACCTCGATCTATGCCTCATCGATATTAGTTCGATCTCATTAGATACACCTACTCTATCTTGAAGTGGAAAATCAATCACTTTACTACTTAAAAAATATACTTACTAATTGGAAATTCCAAGGCCATTAACAGTTACATACTTTATCGGCAATTTGGTTAGCATAGGTTTTTATAACGGATCATATCAGTAGCTAGAATTATGACTTATGAAGAAATTAGAATTATGATATATTTTGCACTAAATCTAAAAAACAATAAGTGAAACAACCCGTGTTACATTAAAATAAATTTTAATAATAGAAGACATAGCCAATGTCTGTCAGTTACTTAAAAGTATTATTAACTAATTAAAAAGTATTGTACTAAAGTATTGTAAACTAATTATGATTATGAGCAGTATTACTGACATACAATATTTTTATTACAGAAATCGAGCCACCATTCCCTTGCCGAGATGTCACTATCAAAAGAAACACTGACGTCAACGATAACTATGAAATGCTATCAGAAATCGGCAGGTAAGTGACTCAGAGATAGCACAAATAAAGTAAGACTGCGTCATCACTCTATGTCTAGTCTAGTATATATGGTCTTTTTTTTTGTGGACGATAGACAAGTATTTCAACTCACGACAATACTCCTCTAAAACTGGTTTAAAGTATAAATAACATAAAACAATGTTTAAATTGGTACATATTTATTTATTTAAATTTAAATACATAAACATAGAAAATGGTATAGTAAAAATTCCAAAATCACAACGTAACCCACATAATGTTATGACGTATTCATTGACATATAATTAACCTAAGTGTTATGATTACAATTGCTAAATTTTCCAATAACTTGTTTATTTAGAATTATATTAACTGCGTAGTTTTTAATCACTACGACATTTCTAGAGCAGACCGATGTCTGTGCCGATTATCTAACTAATTACTCTATCTAATTTAAGTGCATTCAATTAGATGAAATCAGCTCTTAGAAGTCTGGAAAACAACTCTATTAAGATGGAATTTATAACACTTTAGAGCAATTACAATATAACTTATTAATTTCTATTTTGCAAGATAAACCACTTTTTCATAATACTTATATCATTTTAAACTGCGACGCAATAGGTTGCGGGTCCGATTCCCGCCTCGCGACAAAAAAATTTACGATCTGCAATAAGTAATGTTACTAGGTATGCCAAATCGCTTGAAATGTTGTATCAGTAAAGCCTGCGTGTATACAAATACACTAGTTTTTGTTTAGTTAAAAAGTACCTAGTAGTTTTGATTTTATAGGCATTCAAAGTTTCGAAAAATATCGAGTCTCGCTAACAGTCACATGAGCGCTTGTGACGTCATAGTGCAGCACGATCAGTCTGGTTCACTCAGTCAGCTTGCATTCGCTTGTTATTGTGACGTAACTATAATAGTTAGAAATATGCTGTCGCGACATTTTTTGTAGATATTAATGTGTTCTACAAAATTGTAGTACATTGTATATTTCTAAAATGAATACTTTTCACAGCGCATGCGATATAAGATTTTTTTTTTACATCTTGGGTGACATATTTGGGTTTTCCGTGCGGATCCCTACTTTTTTTGAAAATATAATATAGCTTATTATGCGTATTATGCGTATTATGTTTATGCGCTTCTATACTTATACTTATCTATACTAATATTATAAAGCTGACGAGTTTCATTGTTTGTTTGAACGCGCTAATCTCAGAAACCGCTGGTCCGATTTCAAAAATTCTTTCAGTGTTGGATAGTCCATTTATCGAGGAAGGTTATAAGCTATATTAGATTTTCAAAAAAAGTAGGGATCCGCACGGAAAACCCAAATATGTCACCCAAGATGTAAAAAAAAAATCTTATATCGCATGCGCTGCGAAAAGTATTCATTTTAGAAATATACAATGTACTACAATTTTGTAGAACACATTAATATCTACAAAAAATGTCGCGACAGCATATTTCTAACTATTATAGTTACGTCACAATAACAAGCGAATGCAAGCGGACTGAGTGAACCAGACTGATCGTGCTGCACTATGACGTCACACCGTAACCGGCGGCTCGCGTCGTACGGTTACAACTTGTTTTACTTCTAAATCGGAAACTAATTGATGTATCGAAGTAATTCTTTCACTAGTATTTTTTATATTTGACATAGAATATGGTGTGCTATTCATCAAAATTAGGTAACATTATCAATTATTT
This sequence comes from Chloroclystis v-ata, assembly GCA_963691955.1. NCBI lineage: Eukaryota > Metazoa > Arthropoda > Insecta > Lepidoptera > Geometridae > Chloroclystis > Chloroclystis v-ata. The sequence goes on along the minus strand of OY829909.1, from coordinate 3,087,781 downwards.
GTTCCGAGTGCCCAGACACTCGGAACTGTTATAATATGTAGGTATACTAAAAATATGTATCTATATTAAATTAAGTATATCAGAAATCTAGCACCCGTAAAATCTCGAACTTACCACTGCGCTTATTAATTACCGTGTGAATCCAAACACAAATCCACCAATATTATAGTTGTTTGTGTTCGCCTGTTATTAGGATATAATATATTAGAATGATTACCTTTATATAATGTGCTGTAAATGTTTGCGTTCCTATAATAAATAAACATTTTTTTATCCTTAGGGGCAAATTCGGCACTGTATACCTATGCAGAGAGAAGAGCACAGGGCTGGAGTTAGCGGCGAAATTAGTCTCTGTCAGTCGTAGGGACGAGAGGAGGAATGTGGAGCGAGAGGTGGACGTAATGAGGCGGCTGCGGCACCCGCGACTTATACAGCTATACGACGCGTACGAGTGGGGCAAATACATGTGTGTGGTGCTTGAGCTGTGAGTATTATTTTATTTATTAGGAAAACATACATATTAGGAAAACATAGATGTTTACTATAAAAACTGTCGTAGTTTGATAAATTCATATTGAGATATACCTACCTACGTGCAATACACCAATCTATCTACGTTGACTTTTGATCAACGGTTTCGTACCAGAACGTAGGACTTCTTCAGGATCAAGGACACTGCACTGTCCTTGCAGTGACGGACGGACCGGCGAGCGGTCGTGATCCGTGTCCTTGCAGTGTCATTGATCCTGAAGAAGTCCCCCGTTCTGGTACTGCACCACAAAAACCACTCACAAAACATACTTTTAGGTACACCCTAACCCATAAAGGATACTCAGACTCAGATTACAGAATAAACTTGACAAGTAGGTACCTATGACTTCCTGGCATAAAAAGATTTTCAATGTCAACAATATGCATTCAGTCCGAAAAGATGAGTCAGACAGACAGACACGCAAAATATAGCACTGCCAAAGTCGGATCGTGTTCAAGTTTACATGTCAGACACCTCAGTTTTAAACAAACAATACATTAACATCAAAAAATGTGTTTTTTAATTAATAAACAAACCATAATGGACCGACAACGTTATTTTTGTGGAAAAAGAACAATGCCTTATTTGAAAGATAAACAATGACGAAACTGCAGCAAGAATATTCAAATGATTCACACAAGCGCGTGCGCAGCAAACTGTGTCTATTTTGCACTGAGTCTGTGATGACCTTTCTTTCAATCTCAAAGATAGATTATAACGAGGAAACGCAAATAAACGCTCTCAGACTTTCAGCCAAAGTCGAGATTTAAAACATTTCCGTCATTGAAGTTTATTTCTAAACACCAGCCTGCTTCGTACGAGTATATTTGTAATCGTTTATTGTAAACCCGTAGGAGTTGTGTAATGAGTCTTTTGTAATAGGGCTCTGATTCAACTCCATTCCGATTTAATTATACGTATTTTTAGATTTTATTAAAGTTATCAGTTATCAATCAAAATTTAATAAAAAAACTGCTAAATTAATAATGCTGCATAAATCACACAGCAACATCTAATTCCGTGGTAAGCTCGAAGCTTATATTACGGGTGCTAAATTTCTGATATAAGTACGTACTTTACAATACAATATAGATATTTTTATTATATGTAAGAAATAATAACACACCCAGACCACTCAGAAATTCTACAAAACAGTTTTCGGCCACTGAAACAAAAACACTACCTACTTGTTCACTTTTTGTAATTTAATAATTCGCGAATTTTTTTATATTGAAAAGTAAGAAGTTTTTGCTATTGCTATTTTACAGTCGCTATAATTTACACTTTACACGTAACTTTCTCTCTTTCTCGCAGCATAGCGTGCAACCTCATTTCTCCAGCTTCCGTTTTTGGAGACAAATCTCAATTTGCGGTTTTTCCCATAAACACAGTCTTGTTATTCTACCATAATTTACTTTCTATAATTTGGCGGATCGATATTTATTTTACGTGGTGCAGCGTGCGAAGATATGACTGCGAAGAAGGTTGGGGGTTCAATTCCCTCGGAACAAAAGCTCCGAGTGCCTGGGTGTTATATAGGTATAATAAAAAATATTTATTTATTTATATAGGAACATCAACAGAATCAACATGGATACAATGCAAACATTCGCTATTTAGGAGTTTTATAAATTCATGTTATTCTAATTAAAGATGAACACAGCATGCTTATAATTTAAGGCATAAACAAGGCAAAAATGCTAGAAAAATATACCAAACGAAACATACTTAATGTTAATTATTTACAAATTAATTATTGGAATAATTAATACATAAACTAGATACTTACTTAATATCAATCTATGTTTGTATATTGTATTAGGTAGGTACCTATATCAGAAATCTAGCACCCGTAACAACCTTCGAGCTTACCACGGGGCTAGATGTTGCTGTGTGAATTTTCCAGCAATATTTATTTATAGATAAATCCAGGTGTAATAATTGGGTCGTTGACAGAAGAGCTACCAAACTCCGGTAGATAGTCGCTGACAGGTGTTTCACGCCTTTTTGACATTAATTATATAGTTTTCACTTTTATAACGGGTCAGATCAGAGGCGGAGTTGTTGACCTAGCCAACATATTTTATATTTATGCTTATCCGTAGCGCAACGTAAGGTAAAGTGTTTCCACTCACAATAAAACACAAAAAGTGGAACAAAACAACTAATAAACCGTTATAATGTTAAAATCAGAGCGACATGTCAAAATGGTGAAAGTAATGTCAAATACTGATGACTCACAAGTTACTTTCCTATCATTTGGAAAGTATACAAAAATGCAGTACAGTTAATCAAACATAACGTTTACTTTATCTCGTTGTGGTTTGCCACAGAACAGACTTTAACATTGAGTTGTTTTAATCCTTATATACTAATCATATTCATAAGATGTAAGGTTAATTAGGCATGTATATGTACCTTCTCTACGTGTATTAATTTATTAATTGTATAAGAATTATCAAATTGAAAGCCGTGTTAGCTTACTGGCAGCACACTCCACTTTTATTCCGAAGGTCGTGTGTTAAAACCCGCCGCGCACCTATGATTTTCTTCTTTAAAAATGTATGTGCGCTTAAAAATCACGTGATCTAACGGTGAAGGCAAACATCGTGAGTAAACCGGTGTTCTGCGGACTTTGAAGAAGTTGGAGACGTTTGAAGGACATGTTATGTCATTCAGCAACCCGCACTTGGCAGCAGAGCCAGCCCAGAGTGAAGTCCCTATGCCCCGTAAATAGGGAACGTAAATAGGGGTAATAATAAAATTATAACGTAATTAGTCATTATGATGAATATCAAATTTATAGAACCTCGAAACGCCAATATAACTTTATCTCGGGGTCAACAAATTAATAAACCATCTAAGATATAAATAATATCTTTGTTACACATGTGAGACATCTATTGATAGTGATGTGAATCAAAGTGAAGTGCTCCCTAAATGGTGACGGATAAACACAGATAAGCGTCTGCTAAATAAAATCAGTGGCGTCAAACTGCGTCAGATATTACGGCGCATAGTTGGCTCGGCGCCATAGCTGTGCGTCGCCAATCGCCATCTTTGTTCGGCGACTGATGTGAAGATTATTGCATGCTGCTTTGTTTTTTATTGATCAAGATTAAATAAATGAATATTGCTGGACAATTCACACGGCAGCTAGACCTGTGGTAAGCTCGACGCTTGTGTTGCGGGTGCTACATTTCTGATACATAATATACATAGATAGATATTTTTTATTACACATAATAAAGTGGAAAAAATCCGAGTGTCTATATTATATGTTTTGTATTAAGTATATAACATCCAGACACTCGGATTTTTTTCCAATTTGTTGTGTTTTCAATGATGGTAGAGTAGTTCCTGTCAACTTATCCGGATTGTTCGGAATAGGCCCTTTTAGAGGATCCCGATAAGATAAAAGTAAAATTCTTTTGTTCTCAACTTGCACGCTGCACAAAAATGCTTGTTTAATATTAAATAATTTATTATTGTAAAATGTACAATCATTATTTTAATACACTTGGACATTTGGTTAAAATGTTCAATATTATTTAATTTTTAAAATTAAATTAAATAATTACCAACATACATAAAAATTATATCAAGGCGCGGTCAACAAATTCAAGATCGAGTTATCATAAACATGTCTAATGCCAATTTTTCTTTATTAGTCATTTAAATGCTGATAGGACTATTTTATGACACTCATAAATTTTAGTTACTATCTTTTCCGAACGAGTAAAAATAATACGCAAGAAAAATTTGATTTGACGTCATCGAAAGAGCGATCGGCGTCGTCTGGTGTATTTGCACAATCTGTTGTCTAAAGGCCAATGGTTTTATACTATGTTATAATGTTACGAGTTTTATGTTTGTATAAATAAATATAGGTACCATGGACAAATCATTTAATAACATCTAACGCCGTGGTAAGCTTTATACGAAACAAACTCTTGCATACAAAAAAACTTGCATAATGGTGAATCCATAAGTCCGCTTGTTTATGATAATGATGATTAATTACAGTTTTTTCAAACGTAATATAATTTTACGTAACAAAATTCCCTTCTTAATATTTTTTTTTGACAAAATGTGGTGCTGGTCTAAGAATAGTATCACCTCCCCACTTCGGTCAGCAGCGTCGCTCTGTGTACTCCAACTCACAGCGATCCGCCATAAAAGCGTGGTGATTATACCAAATTACTTACTTACTTACTTACTTACTGCTGCGGCGCAACGACCCGAAGTGGATCTTGGCCTCCGACACCAAAGACCGCCAGGCTGCTCTATCCCCTGTCATTGCAGACCAGTCATCGGCTTGCAACTCCACGAGATCCTTCAGCACTTCGTCCTTCCAGCGGTACCGCGGCCGACCAATCGGTCTCCGTCCAGTGGGACGGCCTGCGTACGCTCTTTTGACGGCACGATCTTCTCCCATGCGGACTACATGCCCGAACCACCGGAGTCTGGACGCTTTCGTTTCTCCAATGATATTCGGCTTGGACACAAGTTCTTCAAGTTCTGCATTTTTTCGGATTCTGATCGTACCATCATCGCGTGGGTCCCAGGATCTTGCGGTATATCTTGCGCTCCGCTACCAACAATGCATGCTCCTCTTTCTGCGTTAAAGTCCAGGCCTCGCAGCCATACATCAATATTGGCCTGACTACTGTCTTATAGATCCGGAGTTTGGTACTTCTGGTCATCAGCTTAGATACTAGGACCTTATGTAAGGCAGTCGCACACCGAAGAGTACTCTGAATACGGATTTGAATATCATCCTCTCTTCGATTGGTGTCGGTGACATTGTGACCTAGATATTTAAACTGGCTTACAGCCTTATACGAGGTATCTCCCACCTTTAGATCGGTTCTACGAATACGTGTGTTCCTGTATCTCTTAAGAGATACCAAATTACCTTATATTTAAAATGATTTCTATATAGTAACCCGTATAGTAGTAGGATACTATGAAATCTTATTTTGAATAATCATTCAAACCTATATAGACGTCACAGCTTCACGCGACTTCATTCAAAGTGATTCTAAATATAAATTTGAAAACACGTTCCTCAACCGTTTGAAGTAAACAAACGAATATCATTGCGTGATGAATCCAATGGGAATATTCCTTGACTATTTTCGCTTTAACTTTCATGGACGCGTAATTTCTAGAATGTGTCAAGGCCCATAGACGCATTTTTTATTTAATATAATTTTAAGCCCAATTAACAACGTAGGCTACATAGTACTATTGAACAAGCAATAAGTGTAAAGTCAACAGATATGTACGTAAGTAGTTATTATAAAATTCCAATATTTGTGCAAAATTTTACGTAATGGCAATATTTTTTCATGATAATACAGAATGGAGCGTAATAAAAATATTTTACGTCATTACACGTTTTACTAATAATTTAAAAATTCTGTTATAAGTTTTTCGTTTATGAATTCTTAAACATCTCACATAACAAATAGTTTTACTTCTCTTCTAATATTTGTTTCATCCTACGGTTGTCTGGAAGAAAGAGCTGTGTATTTTTTGTAATGTGGTGCAAACAATAAAGAATTTTGAATTGTATTGTAAATTGTCTGGTACTTGTCATGCTGAGTCTGGACAAAATAAAATGACAACGACCTTGCCGTTTCGTCGCCTCTTGTTAAGCTCAGAACCAACTACCACAATCTATAATACTAATAATACATCTGTAAGGGTCGGTCATGGAGTAAGTTAGTTTGTTTTCAGAGATATTGTGTTTATAAAGCTCAATATGATACTAAACGAATGTTACGATTTTTTTTCTGTATGTTTGTAGGTATGAAGGTACTTTGTGTATGTTCTTTCTTCCATGTGATAAAAATATACGTGTAGGTGTAGGTAAGATAAATATAATTTATTTATCCACAATATTAGGTATGTAGGTAGTGTACATCATCATTTTTGATATCCATTGATGAATTAATGAATAAACTCTTATTTTACTTATTAATGACAGAAATAAAAAATTACACAAATGTACTATTTAAAAGCTAAAAGTTCAAGGGTCGGCCTTCTCGATTCTCGAGAGCGATCTCTTTCAGGCAACCGCAATAATAGTATATGTATCATTACAATAATTCTGCGCGTAGCAGTGAGTTGTGGGCTCAAGTTTATTTTGGCGCCAACAGCTGTCGTATGTCGAAGCTCATTCGATCGACTACAAACTTTTTGGCAACGTTTCCTTATTGCGTGTTTTTCGCGCATTTTTATAAACACATCTTTTAAGAGTTCAACGATGGTTTTACGACATCTCTTTGGTACGAAAAAATTTATAAATAGAATAATTACGTCGCTTAGGTTCAGTACTCTTCTACCGTAGGAAATAAATAAAATAAAGCAAATAAAATATATTTATTTCGGATATTAATTAAAACAAAATTCTTATACACTTATACTTATGTAGGTATACTTAATTAAACATAACTTTTCGGTCCATATCTGGTTAGTACCTACCTACCTAACACACATCAATATCTTATAGTAGAATTTAGCAGTACCTATTTACTCACTCTTAGAAATCCTATACCTATACTTACCTATAAAAAGTGAGCAAATTGTGCCTAAAACATAAAAACAACAGGTTGGTATTAAGGATTTAGAAAAGGGGCAATAAATTCCAAACATGTGTTCCAAATATGTTTTCTTAATTCTTACCTTATTATTTAATTTTTTATTTGTTATTATTTTCAGGATAACAGGCGGAGAGTTGTTTGAGCGTGTCATCGACGAAGATTTCGTGCTGACAGAACGCGCATGCACGGTCTTCATGCGGCAAATATGCGAAGGCATTGAGTTCGTTCACAGACAGAATATATTGCATCTGGACATGAAGGTAATAAGGCTTGATATAATATTCCTGGCGACGGTCCGCCTGCGACGAAAGAGGTTGCTGGTTCAATTCCCGTCTCGGGACAACAATTTCTATGATCTGCAAATATTTGTTTCGGGTGTCTTTGTGTTAGGTATATATGCTCATACCTTAACTTAATATCACATTAATTGTGTAGTGTAAACATTTTTACGAAATATTATAATAATATGTATGCCTAGAACTATCTAGGCATATAATATTTCGTAAAAATGTTACATTTTTAATATACATAGAACTATCTAGGCATATAATATTTCGTAAAAATGTTTACACTACACAATTAATGTGATATTAAAATCATGTTTTATGAATTTAATATGATAAGTCTCGATTTAGGTAGTGAACCCACTATTGCAAAACAGATCCAATGCAATTTGCAAATAGTGATGACGACAATCAAAATACCACATTTTAAGGAAAATTAATAATACATATCTTTCCTTGTTAATTTAAATTTATAGCATAAAAATAGGGGGTACGTAAATCTATATTGTATTGTTTTTTAAACAACAGGGGAATAAAACAGACGGCCGTTGTCTAACCATCATAAAATCTTGCATGTCTTTCCGCCATTTGATTTACGACTTGGATGAAGACCAACAGACAACTATAATAGATTCTGGCGAGTGGGTGATCTCTGATAAAATAATTAATGAGGAGTCTATCACTATTTTATTACCTATTTGAATTATAAATAAGTTGCTTCGGTACCTAGATTTTAGGTAGGTACCTAGTTGAAGTTAAGTTATCCACTTAGTCGTTTTGGCCCAGTGCGAAAACTTTTGCTTGATGTTCCTAAAGTCCTTACTCGTAATTCAAACTATGTCCTGCCTGTCCACACCAATTTAGTTATAATAGGTTCAGTATTTTGGCATGACAGACAAAGTTACTCTCGAAATAAATCTTCTACATTATATAAAAATATTATGATCATTATTAAACAGTTAATTCTGTTTTTCCAGCCAGAAAACATTCTCTGTCTCACAAAGGCTGGCAACCGGATAAAGATCATCGACTTCGGCTTGGCCCGGTTCTATGACCCGGAGAAGAAGCTTCAAGTATTGTTCGGAACCCCTGAGTTTGTGGCGCCAGAGGTCGTCAACTTTGATCAGATTGGATATGGCACGGATATGTGGTCTGTCGGAGTTATATGTTATGTGCTGTAAGTATTACTGAATGATTTAATAATGTTATATGTATGTATATTATATTAAGTATATCAGAAATCTAGCACCCGTAACACAAGCTTCGAGCTTACCACGGGGCTAGATGTCGCTGTGTAAATTGTCCAGCAATATTTATTTATTTTTATTTATTGAAGCCGTGTTGGCTAAATGGAAGCAAACTCGATTGTAATTCCGAAGGTCGTGGGGTGAAACCTGACGCACACCATTGGATTTTTCAAGACTTAGTAGTAACTAAGGAATGTAATGGCCTAAAAAATTAAATCCTCATAATTTATGAGCATTTTAATTTTTTATTTAGCTCAAATAACCCAGTCAATAGTCCTGAGGTAACAAACATTAAAAACCCACTTTTTTTACGTTGGTTGATAAGTTATTTTAAAGTTAAGATATAAATGGCCATTAATAGTATATTTTAATTTAAAATCCGTTTTATTTTTCCAGTTTATCAGGCCTATCACCGTTCATGGGCGAAACAGACATAGAGACGATGGCAAACGTAACCATCGCTAAATACGACTTCGATGACGAAGCCTTCAATGAAATCTCCGAAGACGCAAAGGATTTCATCAGAAAACTCCTCGTGAAAGATAAAGAGTAAGTAGATCTTCATCAATGTTTATTTAATTCCGTTCTCTTCGGTTTTGTTCTACGTCCTACATAGAAAAAGCATGTCAATGTTTAAGATCCTGTCGATAAAGACCCTGCGTTATTGTTGTCCAACACTGAGTATCCAGTCACTAACTGCACGAATAGACTGTATATATATTAACTTATCCCCAAACCCTTACAACATTAGACAAATAATTTATTAAATTAGACTATGAAATTGTAGCATCGTTTTTATCAGAAAATACATCTCCTTCTCATAGATAATGTACCTGTTAAGGTTGCTGTAAAATTGCATATTGATAACACAAATCTAAACCTCCAACCATATAGTCCATAGTAAATAGTTCATATTCCGCAATCACCTTCATCAAACAGTTAAAACCCATAGAAATCCATATAAACATAAGACACACAATTCCACATCCCCTTTCATATTCCGAATCACCTTCATCAACAATAGTTCAAACCCATAGAAATCCATTTATACATAAGGCACAATTCCACATCCCCTTTCATATTCCGAATCACCTTCACCAAACAGTCAAAACCCATAGAAATCCATTTATACATAAGACACAATTCCATATCCCCTTTCTGAAAGGTGTTGGGGTGATAATGACCAGGGTCTCTGTCGCAGGTCACGGCCAAGCGCCACCGAGTGCCTCCGACAAGGCTGGCTCCAGCGGAGAGCGCCGCCCCCGAAGGAGCCGGCACCGCAGCCCCTGCCCCCACCCAAACATGAGCTAGACGTCGCCAAAGACAACCTCCGACAGTTCGTCGAACGATGGAGCGAACATCCTAACTCACCTTACGTATTCGACAACGAGGTTCATGAAATCACCAGCCTTGCTGGAGGTTGCGAAAGATCCTCCATCGGTGGATGCTCCCCATCCCCAAGAAGCTCTCTCAGTAGTTCTCCTGATAGAATATTTGATGCTGATGAAGACGATCTTAAAACACCACCACCTTTAAGAGAAACGATGCTAGCGCCCAGAACGCATCCAGTTGAGAGAAGAGCTTCGGATAGCAGTTGCTTCTTGCATAAACGACACGATGTATACGTGAGGAAGAATCTGGCTGAGGAAATAAAGAAGCTTTCGGATCACCTTTTCTTACTATCCACCATGAATACAGATTTGACGAACAATAACAGCGTCAAGGAATTAGACAAAAATATAACCGAAACAAAAGAAACTTCTGAAGAGAAACTGACGAACGGATTCCGGAAAGAAACAAAGACGACGAAAACAATCACAAATGGCGATGCTTCAAATGGTAAACGAATATTCACATCGAAATCAACTCACAAGATCACATCTTCGTTTTTATCAGATCGGGAACCGGAAAAACCGATGACAAGTAAAATGCCCTGGGCTAAATCAGCCTCGTTCAGATCTAAACGAGTAACCAACCAAAGCAGAGATGTTCCCGATCAACCTGTAGAGAAACGGAATACCTTCTTCAGTGAATTCGATAAACGACGAGAAAAAATTGATAAATTAGTTAACGGTACTGAAAATGGCAAGCAAATGCCTTACAGAAGAGGTGATGATAACGCACACAGAACAAAAGACCTCCTTTTACACTTATTAGAAGAATGGGGAGGTAATGATCAAGAGAGAGCGGCGGGTGGAACTTCGAACAGTGGACGGCATCAGTCAATATCTCTAGAATTCTCACCGGCCAGTCAATTAGCTCAAAACTCCATGTCAAGTCTTCACGCTTTCTTCAAAAGACAAACTTCAGACGAGAAAATGTTGCGGAAAAAGATGGAGGAAGCTAAGAAATGACTTAGGATATGGGGTTTCTATAGGTTTAAAATACATCACATGAATTAAATCAACTAAAGTACGTGGGCTGCTATTACTTGTTTATATGAAATGGTATGTGTGATGGTTTGGATTGTAGATAATTGATCGACACAGGGACATAGTGCCATGACAATGTTACCAAAGTAACAGTTTTGAGATTAATCTTTCGGGTTTTTAGATTCTAACATTTCTAGTCTTCAAAATTTGGGATTCTCCGTTCGGTAATAAAGACTGAAGTTGCTTATACTTCAAGCATTATGACAACTATATAATATACTTAGTACATAGTATTGTTGTTTACAGGATAATGTTTATGATGTACAATTTCATTTTGGATTCTTTTTTTAGTAACAATTTTTGTTCCTTACTTTTATGCATAATTTATTTTAAGTATTTAGGTAAGTATATAGATAATGTAATTTATTGTTATGATAAAATACAATTGTTGTTAAAATATAATAATGCTTCAATAAAATCTTGTTTTTTATTTAATATTGCTCTCTTTTTTTAATCAATTTTTGTTTTAAGTATGGTCTACAAAAATTTATCTACTTTAGTTTAAGGTAGTGAACTTTTTAATTTTTTATCCCACAAATCTATCCTGAGTTCAACCCTGTCGCGAAAATATGAAGTCATAAAACAAAGAAACATTAAAATACCTTTAAAATACGCATACATCCATGACCCAGAGGCTATTTAAGGTTTTGTTTTTCAAAATATTGTACAATGTATTATTTTGCACAGAGAAAGAATACAAAGCCCGGATATCCTCCTACATCCATGGCTCCTTCAATCAGCGCTCTGCACCGAACTGACAGTGACAAAGACAAAACTGAAGCGCTACGTCATCAAGAAGAGATGGGCGAAGGCGGTCGCAGCTGTCATCGCGCTCAAAAGGATGGGCGCCAAATTCGAGGATGTTCACGAAGAATCCGGGAATAAATCTTAGTAAATTCCTAACACTAATATTCATAAAAAACGTGTTGTTAAAGTCAGTCTATTATGCAACATTTTAAGCTTTGCTACAAAGACAAAATAATATTTTTTCTAGGTTTAAAACAATAATACGACCACATAATATCACTATTATGTAAACTGCGATCTAATTATCTAAGTAAATACATACCTGCATAATTTATATCAGATATATAGGTACCTACTTACCTAATTCTATTCTACCATGATTTTTCAGTGCAACGAACAATAAGACAATTAAGAAAAAAATCGCACAAATCTCCAATAGAATATTTGACGTGGTTGTTATTAATTTCTCTAAAAAAATTAAGTTTATTCGAGTGTTGGGAAGACACTTTCGTTTATCATTAGTTGGAATTCATATCGCTAGATAGAATAACTTGGTAGAAGTGTGTTAATAACACGACTAAAAGATTTTTGTGTTTGGTCTTGACGGTGCCAAATTAGAATAAGATTATAATTTTAAGGTAACATTCAATCTCTTGAGTAAGATCTGTTTAATAAAGTTTCGATGAGTAAGATCAGTTTAATAAAGTTTCGAATATTCTATTCGTATTTACATAGCTAAAACTTTAATAAATGATAATGTTTGGTATTCATAACTAAAAGACACTACCTACTAACTGTATTAATCTGTGTGACCAATTAGTTAAGTATTTTTGTTATAAATATATCGATTTTAACACTTTCAATGCCGCCTCCATAAACACTTGTATGTAGGTACGAGAGTTCGTCATTGAAAGTGTTAATAGGCTGTTCCGTAAAAAAGAGGCTAATTTCGAATCATTGTAATCTCAATAACCTACTAGATAGATTGATGCATTTACTTATATAAGAAAAAATTAAGTCACAATAAAGGTTTGTTTTAATTACCTACTCTTTGATGTCTATACCTATGTTATGTACCAAACCTACCAACCTACTTAAGTGTGAAGAGTGTTTTCATGTTCAATGTATTATCTCTAGTACTACAATGTGAAAGGAAGTTGCAGGTTCCTGCTTCAGACAAGTTTACTTGCAGACTTTTGTTCAATAAAATTGCTGTTCGTAGTCTCGCTTTACTCCAAAAGGCTGGGCCGATTTAGATATATTCGTAGCAGCGTATATTATTATAGCGGGCGAAGCAGAGTGCGTGGTCGACTAGTATTTATGTAATAAAAAGTATTTAATTAAATCTATTCTATTTACCTACATACTAGGCATAAATAATATCTAAGTACCTAGTACCCATATTACTATGTAAATATATTGCTCAGCTAGCAATATATTTTATTTACTGACTATACAAGTGTTCACCAAGTTTGGGTGGGTGCTTAGCTAAAAATCCTCAACTAACTATTTCTGTATAATACTGCTTAAAAATAAAACCACAAATAGTTTTTACTTATTTTATTCACCCAGTGCTATTGTGCTCTCGATAACCAACAACACAATAGCAAAGCGCGATAGAGCAGGAGCTTAACGGTAGGATTTCTGGTATCTGGCACGAGCGCCTGGACCACCGAACTTTTTGGGCTCGCAGCGACGGGGATCGGCGACCAGCAAACTCCTGTCGTATTGGACTAGGATGTCCTTGATCTCCTTCTTGGATGCCTCATCAACGTCTGAAAATAATAATTCATCCTATTAGAGGTCATGTTTAGTAAGTTGTGTGGTGCAAACCTAAGAATAATCAACCCATCTCAAATTGCGAGTGTTATTAATCTATGACTATGGGTTTTATACAGCAACATCATTTTCTGTGATCATAATATCAATATATCAATCTAGATAGTTGGTTACATGGTGACACCAAATCCCTTGAGGCAGATAATTGGTATAAATGGCAATTACACCTCATATACATAATGTATTTCTAATATATTAGAATATATTTGGCATTAAGGAGACCAATGCCCCAACCAATTACATAAAACTATAATGTTGTGTACACTTCAAACAAGCTAGGTATTAAAAACACTAGCCGATTGGTAATGTCACCTTTTTTCTACCTTTCCTGAAATGACTGACCAGCATAGAAACTAGACAGCTTTGGAAGAAAGGGATTCCTCAATAAATTACAGACAAATATGATTACTTGATGCTTGAAATTTTAAATGTAGTATAGTTTGGATAAATAATGTTCTAGTGAATAATAAGACTTACATTTCTGATAGAAAGCAATAAGGGCCTTTGAGATGGCTTGTCTGATAGCATAAACTTGTGCTACATGACCACCTCCCTTCACTGTGACTCTGATGTCAACACCGGCGAACTTTTCCTGAAAATAAAATAATAATTGTTAGCACTAATGACACCAGTGATATGGCTAAAATACAGGATATACAGAAATCAGATGGAATTGTGACTACACATCCAAAGATGCTCAGGTTCGGAATAAGTATTACTCATCATTCAAACAAAAACCAGGACTTGTAAGTCTCAGATCAGAACATAAACACAATTTCATATTCATCCTAATTTGTTTGCACTGCTGGGATACAGACACTTATCTCTTGACACCAGAGATTAGGCCTTAATTCACCACTCTGGCCTAAGTCTAAGTTGGTTCCAAGTAATTAGTATTTTTTCACGAAAAACACCTCCATTTCAGGACTCTATAAAACAAAGTTTATAGTTGTATAGAGTTAATTTATAAGTAGAATAGGTATTATAAATAACAGGCTTATAAAACAAACTATTGTTTTATCTGGTAAATTTGCAATCTGCTATTTAGAAATTATGATATACCTTGCCGAGCAGTAGGATGGGTTCCTGGAGTTTGTACTGCAGGAGACGGGGCTCCACAAGGTCCAGAGGACGGCCATTTACTCGCAGGACTCCATGACCACGCTTGCAGTATGCTACAGCGGTGGCAGTTTTCTAAAACAGGTAAAAAACAAGATTACAAATAGGAAACCTATGTTTAGTATACAATTATTACTTTAAAATGGCAATGTTGTGTACATTTCAAACAAACCAGGAATCAAAATCACTGGCAGTTTGGTAAATGTCACCTTTTATCTCCCTTCCCTGAAATGACTGACTAGCAATATGGCAAGACAGCTTTGGAAGAAAGGGATGTGAAAACAACAGGTTACTTACTAAAATTTAGAGGTTATAAAACTTATCGGTCAACATTCCGCTTTGGACCTCAAAATCAAGCAGGTTTATGATAGTGTAAGTGTATTTATCAAACGTGGATAACAACTGCTTACAAACCAATGAAATTGATCAATTTCTGACAGTAAACCTCATCATTCTGGTGATAAATCTCATGAATGTTAGCATCATCGAAATACCTCTGGAGCTTCGGAAGTGGCAATTGTACATAGTATATACCAGCACATGAAAATATGATGAGCTTTTTCAAAAGATACAATCGAAATGTTTGAAAATAGCTTGAATATGACCGTAAACACGTGGATCTCAAAATTACTAACCTTGCGTCCGAAAACCTGGACGGCCTGAATTGGTTCACGTCTCGCCTGAAAGAAACAATTTCCACATTTAATTTAAACTGATTTTACACAAAAATACGCAGTAAATTCTCTAGATTTTCTACAAAATATCACAAGAAAAATCGGCACGCACCTCTTGCACGGCAGCCATTTTGACAGAAAGACTGATTGAGTGAACGAGAACAGATAATCAAATTTCAAAGAGTGAGTGTTAAGGAGCTGTTTCCAAACGGATTCTCTATACCGGAAGTTTAACTGCGACATCTAGTATCAAGTAGAATCAACTTTAGTTTTTATAGATTGCGTACAGATGGCACTGTTATATATTTTATATAGTTTTAAAAAATCTTAATAGATGGCGTTAAATGTGCAAGTAGCTCATTCCATGCATGAATCAGCCCATCCATTGCGTACGACACTACTACGTGTTCTACGGGTGTTTTGTATTCGACGAACGTAATTGGTAGTGACGAGTCGTGTGGAATGCGCTACGGTAGCGCACGAATACAACACAATGCGCCGCGAAAAAAGTTACATTCTCGCGTTTCTTTAAAACTTTAGCAAAACAGTGTGAATATTGTAACAAGAGAAATTCGTGTTTGATAAACTTTGTGAATTCTGTGATTTTTTCGGACTGGATTTTAAAAGTTGCAGATATTATATTTATTTGAAGGTAAGCAGTTCAATAATATTTATTACTTACCCTTATTTATGTAGATAGACTATATATATTTGTTACATCTAGGTTTTTTTTTATTTAATGTACGAAACATATTCAACCATAATTATACCCATATTTTATATAACTTATGGCAGGTAGGTAGATAAAACTTAAAAAGCTCTGTTTTAGTTGGTGGGTAGGTATGAAATATTTTTTCTTCAACTATCATCTTGTAATGAATACAAGTACTACCTGTATTTTAGGAATTTGGGTACCAATTGAGTTATGATTAAACAATAAACAATCATAACATAGGTACACATCAATTATGTGATACCTACAGGTAAAATTTAACTTATCAACCTGTTCTGTTAACTTTCAATGTACCTAGGTTTTGACAAGTTTTACACGTCGTTTTTCAAAGCAATTTTATAAATCTTAGCATTGTCAGCTCGTATGATAAGAGTATGTTTATGAGTCATGGTAAGAATGTGGCATCAGAACACATTCTGAGCAATCTTGCACCAGCGTTTGTGGTTGAAGGCACAATAGGTACATAATCGAGAATGTTACTGGATATGCGAAATTGATTGTAACTTGGTCACAGTAAAGCCTATGTGAATATAAATACTCTGTTTTTGTTTAAAGCCAAAATATCAATTTTTTTGCTCCATTTGCGTTTTTTAGTAGTAAACCAGTGACACTCACTCGCGCCCTTATCTTGGTGAAATACTTATCAACACAATTTTTTATTTCTTTAGAATATAAGTAAAAAGTCAAACCTATTGAACACTCTTCATTATACTACGTAACCTAGGGATTATCCCTGTGCTGTAAGTGTGACGAACGGGGAAAATTAACAAATTGAACTATGTAGTGTACCTAATAATAAAATTAAATGTATTTCCTCTTAATTGATGTACAATCCTACATTGGTGCTAATGTAGGCTAGACTTTGATAATTTACATAGGTAATAGGAGAATTATATCTATAGGAATACCTACATCTTATAGTTTAGTACATCTTACATTCTATTTAGAAGTTGATGTTTATTTATTTAGTACCTAAACATCAACTTTAAAACTTGACGTTACAAACTATTTTAAGTACAAAAACATGCTTTTAAATAAACATACTATTAACATGTAATGAACGTTTAATACATGTAACTATAATTACATACAAAGTTCTATATATTATAGCTGTTATGGTAGAACCGTTTTGTGACCGATTACCCTCATACGGTTTCCTGTGAGCTATAAAACTGTCGAGGTCACGTATCATCCTCATATTAAGGATTACTAAAACGTAAGCACCTACGAAATGGACCTAAGGTTGTCTGGAAGAAATTGCATTAAGCAATAAAACTGTCCATTACGAATACGTTTTTGTATAGTTAAGTTATTTTTATAAAAATGTTGATTATTGGTGTGTACTAAAGAATTCTCTAATCTTCTATTGATAGTATTTATTTTAATAACTAGGTAAGTAAATTTTTAAAATTTTCGAGGGAGGTACAGAAGAGAACTTATGGGTTATACTATACCTATAAACTACTTAACAAGGTACCTAATGAAGTAATTAAGAAGTATTGACAATACATGGCAAGAAAAAATATACCAACACCGTGTTTAAAAACAGTCTTATGTTTGTTGAATGATAACTAACGATGGTCCAGTAGACACTCATATTCATGCAAACCACCTAGATTTATCTTAGTTCCGGTTTGTTGTCAGGATGAGGAGAAATCTAGTTACACTTGCCAATACATCGCTACTGAGATCTATGAGATTCTGATCACTGACTGGCCTTAAACTGCCATTTTCTAATGAGATGTTTAGATGCAGTCTGTGGATGCAGTCAACCTAAAATGTACCCGACATAAAAAAATAAATGCTGGTAAATCAATCATTCAATCAATTTATTTATTAAAACCAATGATAATTACGTATAAGGCATACTGAAACTCATTAATTGATTATCAATTGTACAAAACTATCTTAATTTAATATCTGTATAGAAAAGATTTCAACGCGCACTTTGGAAATTTTGGTTGGTTGGTACATACATCTTAAACATTAAAGACAATTATTTAATTATCGTTTGCTACATTATGCGCATGTCAATTTCAATAAAAATTATAAATATCTTTAAGCGTTATAAACGACTAAAAGTATCTATTATAGTTTCTACAACCTCATGGCAAGTTTAAAATCCAAAAAACTCCTTCAGTCATTTAATGAGCATTTTCCAAAGCAAATGCACGTGCACATTTCAATACACATGTCAGTGAGGTTTCCTGATGTCATTAGTGGAAATGCACACGTGGCAACCGCGGATTTATTGAAACTTTATGGCTAATTGATAATTTGTTCTTATTTTTTTAAATATTTATAACAATACATAATTGCGTCCTAATCTGTGTACTGTGTGTATAATGATTTATATAAAATGACCCTGGTACACTTCTGTTATAATCCCTTAGTGATTGGGTGCCCCAGGGAAGTCGTAGAATAAATAGTTCTTAATATTCTCTAATTATCTGTACACCAACGAGATGGATAACTTAGTGAAAATTTGTTTTTTTTTGTTACGAAATAACTGGAATCTTTAAGGTCTAACAGATGAATCTTGATAAGTAACTAATGAGAATAATATTTTCTCTGCTTCATTCAGCTTTCATGGGGCACATTGTTCCATAAATACTAAAATGATTTAAAACTCCACCATGATTATAGAATTTCCGTTCATATTCTTCAACATAAAATGTTTTAACCTATTTAGAATTGATAAGCAGTGTTTACACTTGATATTGTTAGATAGGACATTGTGTAGGGTATCTAACCTACCTACTTATGCATTTTTATCAACTTTAACCCATTGGTTGCCGTTTTGTGCGGGTCTAAGTATAGTACCACTCCCACATTCTCTATACACGTATAATCGCGAACCTATAATGGGTTCTATAAAGACTCTGGCCTAGTGGGATTTAATATAAATGATTATGACGGTGAAACTATTAAAGTAAACTAGCTGTGTCTATCCATTTTTCCTGATTTGTTCTCTAAACGAAAGTGACATATCTTTACAAAAGTATCATTAACCTATGTCATATATTTTCTAAGCTCCATTAAGTTAAAGTGGTTGAGGTAATAGCGTTTAAGAAGAAACTGAATTATAATCCATAATGGAGGGTCAACTCTACGGGATCTATAAGAAATTAGAAAGTAAAGAATGTTTTAAGAGGAATAAGTTAGATAAGCTGGATTCAAAGTTATTTGTAAACCCAAACAATTTGTCGAAAAACTTAAATAAAAATACTTTAACCATCAAGTTTTTCAGCCTATTTAGTATTATTATAGATTATATAGTATTGTTTTTCAATTTATTTATGAGCTGTTGGTTCTAAAAATAATTAAATGTACAAGTAAAATAATTATAATGGCTAGACAATATGGATATAGTAAAGCACTTTAAACTGTTGTCATATTGTAAAGGAATTTTGTTCAGTTAGTTTTCTGTACCTATACTTTGTATGCAAGTTTAATAAAACACATTTTTATATATACAAATATATAATCCTTAAAACCATATACCTACTAACACCAAACACCATGTTTATCTTATAGTAGGTAACCATATCGACCTTATTAAACTAGATATAAACTGGTTCCAAAATCTCTCTTATTTGATTGTTGATTATGTATATAACACATATTACATAAGTAAATTGGTGTTTCTAGTAATTTATGCATTAAAACTAATATATGCAGAAAAAATGTATAGATGATACAATAATAAGTAGAGCAGATTTGCTTCCGCTACATATTTTATACATGATTTTGTATTTAAAATAACATATTACATATTTATAATACGTCTATCGAATGTCATGCAATATTACGTAATATTGATAAGATTGTTAGAATATAGCAATATATTGCATTGTATAATATATCGTATAATATATTTAAAATTATACATTTGCAAATGTATAATATATTCGAGATTTACTACATTTTAACTACATTTTTGTTTATTACGATATATCTGTTTTCGGTCAGAAATCTTATCGTATTCTTTTTCGTCTCAAATAATCTCGATTTCAAGGTAGACATAATCTGCCATTGAGTGATAAAGTGACTATAAACATCTCTTAAGTACATCTTACAAATATGAAATGACGTATAAGGTTTTTATGTTATATCTAGGCCTGTGGAATTTTAATGATAAAGACAACTTAATTGTAAAATTTTACCTACATAGTGTTGTAGTTACATGTTTGTCTTATAGTATCAACAATTTTAATCCAGTTTAGAACTTACAAACTACTTAACCTATTAAACAAAACTAAAAAAGGTTATAGAAAATACCTAATAAGTAATTATTCTTCCCTGCTATAAAATAGTCGTCCTTGAGTTATTCTAATGTATGAGATAATATTGTAAAGTTTCATTAGAATCCATTCCGAGAAATGGTAAAAACCATCACCTATCTAAACTTTCGAAATTATAATAGGTATATAGTTAGTAGGAAGTAGAGTATCTATGTACCATAGGGGTCTTATCATACCTGAGACTGGAGCCTTTGCAATGCACCTGGCACCCACACAATATGCCACTATTAGTTCGGAAAAAACGCTTCGTATAATTATGATAGAACTTCACTTAGTAAGTTCGTTTAATCGTCAGCTATAGGCATTGACAGGTCCTTAGATGACAAATATAATATCAAATAATTGTCCTTAGTAAGTAGATACTGTCCTTGTTATAATGAGTTGTTAAAACGACGCATATTAGGTACCATCCATTATAGTTGTTGGGGGATTTGGTATTGGGTTCGATTCCCGATATTTGTTCTGGGTGTCTTAATAATAAAAAAGTATATCTATGTATTTACATTATATTTAGTATATCAGAAATCTAGCACCCGTAACACAAGCTTCGAGCTTACCACGGGGCTAAAATGTTGTGTGAATTTTCCAATATATAGCAATATTTATATTAGATATAATATATTAATGTAACGCGGAAAGTGGAAAGAGATGAGGTGGTACTATTCTTAGGCTAATAATTAATTCATGATGAATAATTCCAGGAAGATTGTAGTTCATATTACTCCGGTACTTTGATTCAGAAACGGTGTTACTCCGAACATTATCTTGAGACCATATTTGGTTTGATGATCACTATAAGTTCCGTTTGAAAACATAACCATAGCTGTACCAATTGTTTTAGTAAGTTTAGGTCAGTTCGTGATTATATTTGCATCAAAGCTACGTACTTACTTATATAGTAGAACAATACTTAAAACTTAACGAAAAGAAATTTACAAAATACGCGAAAGAAATAGTACATAGCCTAAATTTATTTTGATTTGTCCCACATTAAAACTATGCCAGAAATAGCGTATCTATTTTATACAAAGTCGTTCAATTTAGTTAGTAACAGAAAAGTCCACTATACCGTAGCAATTATATATTCTGTGACTATACTTATAATATAAAGGGGAAATAATAAATAATGGTGGTGAATAATTAATGGTTCGTTTGTTTGAGGAAAATGGGCTTCGGATCTATGGATCAAAAATATTAAACAATTAGAATCCTACATTATCCGTGATTAACAATTGAATCAAAAAAGGCTGTAAGTTAGATATACTGAAATACTTACATACAAAATTAAATTAAATCAATAAATGTTGTTTAGTTATGTTTGTTTTAGTTGTTGTTTGACTCAGGAGGTTGCGGGTTCGATTCCCGCCTCGGAACAAAAATTTGTATGATCTGCAAATATTTGTTCGGGTGTCTGGGTGCTCTATATGTATGATAAAAAATATCTTTCTGTGTATGTATATTGTATTAAGTATAACAGAAATCTGGCACCCGTATGTTGCTGTGTGAATTGTCCAACTATATTTATTTTATTTAGTTATCTAATCATCAACATATTACTCTATGTTCATAATGTGTTATTAAAAAACATTTATTCACCATTTCCAAATCGCGTTCCTATCTTCTTGAAGTATGGGCCCAGGAGAAAAGTTACTACAAATACGGTCTGACCAATATATCATCGTACTTGTCACCTAAGATCTACAATTTATCACAAAAACCTATCTATTCGGATCGATATCTTCTTCCTAGTTATGGGTAAGGCTATAAATCCTGCTCAATATGTGCTGTCTAGTAAAAAATAGGTATAAACTAGTAAGAATCGTCTGTCATGTCAATCTGTCACAAGAAACTTGGCGGGAAATGTCAATCTTATTGATGATGTTATTAATGCCATTCTTAATGTGGGTGTGTGAAGTATTTGTCAACGTCTTTAATCAAGAAGAAGAAGAAGTATTGTCTGATGGAATATTATGCCAAATATTTCACAATTTATGTCACATATCTCTCTATGTACAATGTATAGATGATCCAATCTTAAAATGAACTCCCCTCCACAAAACCGTGATAATTTCAACGTGTGAGAGGAAATACGTATTGCATCAATATACTTGTGTGCGTGCTACAACTTTACTGTAACATTGGCTCATCTGTCTGTCAAAGTGATACCGTTTGCTTATACGTTAATGAACATCCAATAACAAAGATCAATTTATGTGTGTTGTATCTATACACCTTTTTGCATGTACGTGTAACCGCGGTGGAGGGGCGTTCAGTTTAGAAATGGTTTTACTATACTATAAGTACACATAACACTATTCCACAAAAAATATTTAAGTATTAATTATTGACATAATAAACAAATTTAGAGAATGGTGCGAAATTCAATTAAACAAATTAAAAACTACCAAAACCAATTTTAAAAATTTTCAAACACGTTCTAAAATTAAAATCTGTTTTTATTATGTAACGACATTAAAAGTGATCGACTTAAAATGAGATAATCTTCGTGTTACTTTCACCCAATAACTCGTTATTATTGTAACATAGGTACCTTTTTAGTAAAATCACACAAATCCAAAACGAGTTTTTTACAATCTGTTTATTTTGTTTTACCTATGCTGTTTGTTTTGTATAACAAAAACTAAATATTATTTTAGATTATACAAAGACTAAGCGACAATTTCACGATTGTTGAAATTCAAAATGACGAATCTTTTATTAAAGTATTTCATTTGACGGAACAGTATGCTAAAAACTAGTTCCTACTTACTTTATTTC
Organism: Chloroclystis v-ata; assembly: GCA_963691955.1. Lineage (NCBI taxonomy): Eukaryota > Metazoa > Arthropoda > Insecta > Lepidoptera > Geometridae > Chloroclystis > Chloroclystis v-ata. The sequence continues at coordinate 3,064,481 of OY829909.1, read as the reverse complement.
TTTTTACATTCTGCCCTGAACATAGTGTTTACATGTTTGTCTATGAGTTATATTTCAATGTTTATGTTTCATATACCTAGCTCATAAAATAGTAATCTACCGTGACTATTTTATATGAGCGTAATTCCAAACTAATGACCACCCATTCACAGATAAATTTCTGCTTACTCTGAACTCGAGATGAACCTAATATGGTCCATCCGTTTGATAACAGGATCATGTTACTTTGCACCTTCAAGAGTTATGGTGGGACGTGCAATGACTAATGAAAATGGCTAAAATTCTTGTGCTTGGAATCATAATAAAATACCAACCGTAACATTTCATCATTTCAACTATATAAAGACCACCTTCGTAGATTTATTTTGATTTTCTTTTATTATCCATGAAGTCCTGCATTTGGTCGCAATTTTGAATGTTTATGTTCTACGTGCTCTATGGCAAGTTTACTGTCATATTAACGGCCTCATCCGCCATAATTGACTGTAAAATAATGTGTTATTTACCCTATATACGCGCTACTATTTATACGAGTGATATTTTTATTTAACAACTATTATATAACTAGGAAATAATGCGGTGATTAATGTTTACGTCCCATTTGTAACTATGTCCATAAATAAATAGAGTCCCATGTTTATAATCTATATATATAAAAAAGAAAGTCGTGTTAGCTATTATAACTCAAGAACGGTTGAATCGCTTGGCTTAAAATGAGAAGTACATTTTTTCGGGGGAAACTATTATAACGCGGGCAAAGCCTAGTAATTTTAATATACATATATCCTGTTAGATCCTTTGACAGATTAGAGATAGACTCAGACTACGTGTAGTCATAATGACTATCTTAACGAGTTGATTGTATGTTAAACGGATGGATGGGTGTGTCTATGACTCACTTGTAGGTGACTTATTGCATGAACTTGCTGACGAGAAAGCACTTCTAACAGGTAAGCCTGTAAGCCTATTGGTTATGATGATGATACTTATATCATCATCATAACCAATAGAACTTCCTAACGGGGCACCAATCGAAAATAATAAAATTAATAAACGATGTATCAATAACTAATTACTCTATTGTTAAACTGTTGGTTCTCCATGTATATAAATAAATAAACGTTAGATAAATAATGCGAGTTTTAAACCTTATAAATCATGTTTCTTAACAATATAAGAACTCGAAACGAACATTTGAATAATGGTATATTACCCGTTTCGTGTCTAATACGAGTTTTAAAGTTGACAAAATTGCTAATAGTAGGTAAATCTGTTATGTTAACACATTCAATGCCCAAGCTCGCTCGTCGCAGCCCGCCGTAGATACGAGCGTGTGTCATGAGCATCCACAGTGTTAATAAATAGACAGTCTATTAGAAAAGTAATCGGTCATTTCCTCCTGTGTTCGAGATAGTGGACATTTCCCGGAAAACTGCCTCCACGTAAGTTTCTCCACTTTACACATTTTTATAGGTCACTTATTTTTATTGACAGTAATTATTATCCAAAAGATTGTGGAACTTTCGAATAAAAAGGAGGTAACGTGAATTTAGTATAAAACAAAATAATAATAGTTAATATTTAATTATTTTTTTTATAACAAACTAGCTTTATTTTGGTTTTTATAATAATAAAACTAACGCCCTCGATTTCGCCCACGTTATAATTTATTTATTTTTTATTTACATCCAGAATATAACATAACAGTAAAAAATACCAATGCGCTAAATATCCATGACAAATTATAATATTTTTCCCGCTCTAAAAACCTATGTCTTCCTGGTTCTAAGCTACCTCCTCAATTACATATTTTCAGACCAATCGCTTTAGCCGTTCAAGTACAAATATGATTATTCTAAAAATGTATTCTTATGTAGCAGTATACCAAAAATACTTAGTTCTAAGTTAAAGGTTAAATAATAAGTTAAAGCAAAACGTTTGTGAGCTCGTGAGAATTGAGAAAGTAATAAACATAAGACCATAGTTCAAGTCCCTCGTTGTGTAATATTGATAGTACTGTTACTTCATCTTGATAATACACTGTTTTATATTTTACGCAGAAATGGCAGATGTATTTATTATACTAGAATGATATTCTACCTACTGTATTATATTTACTGCTGATTATGTGTTTCCGAGTGTCTGGGTGTTATATATGTATAATAAAAATATATATCTATGTATATTATATACCATAACACCCCTATTCACGTTCCCACTGCTGGGACACAGGGACTTCTCTCTTGGCGAGAGAGATTAGGCCATAATTCACCACGCTGGCCAAGTGAATAACCAAGTAACCAATATTATATTAAGTACATTTATCAGAAATCTAGCACCCGTAACACAAATTTCGAGCTTACCACGGGGCTAGATGTTGCTGTGTGAATTGTCCAGCAATATTTATTTATTATAATAGGCGTGTGATGCTGGCCTTAGAGTATCCCTAAGTATTTCCGTGGATGTCATCAAACTAAGGTAACAAAAAAATATCAAATTTTCCGTTCGTGGGTTTTCTCGCGTCATAATGTAGGTATGTTCCCACGATAAAGAAATACCTAAATGTTATTCAGATATAGGAACAATATTGTATTGTAAAGTTTTATTTAAATTCCTAGTAGTCTTTGCATGAAATAGTAACAAACATTCAATTTTCGTGTTTCAATATTAGTAAGGATCAATAGATTAAAGAATACTTCTGTGGTAATAGACAAAAAACTAGTCAATTAGACTCACAGAGTGGTTAGACAGATACATATTTTTGTAAAATATTTTTTTGTAATAAGATTGTCGGCATCTAGAAAATTTATCTATTCAACTTATAGTGTTGTGTGTATCTTTAACGAAAAGTAAAATTTAGAGCTTATGAGTCATCAAACTGAACTGATTGGAGTTCCGTAAATTACGAATTCTCAGAACGACATTCTAAAGACTACTCACAGTCCATGAATGAAATACCTGCTACGTCATACTGCGATGAGTCACGATGATCACCGGGTTATTTGTTTATTTTTCTTCATTGTTTATTTTATGGTTATCTGTTGAACCTTTTGGATGTTACGATTATTATTATTTGCTGTGGCGGATCTTGGTCGGTATGAATTTGGACGTGCAATACCTACTTGAAACGATGTAAAGTCATGCAATATGGCATGATTGCTGACCATGAAAACAAAGATTAAAACAATAATAAATAAGCCTGGCAATATATTCCTAAGACTTTACTTATCAATTCAACTATTTTTTTTAGGTTTATTATTATAATAGTAGAAAAATCTAAACCTGAACTCGTATCAGGTTGAACTAATAAAAGTGACCAAATGCGAGTCGGACTCGCCCATGTAGGCTTCCGCAGCAATTGTTTATATGAAATAGTTTATGACGTATTATAAAAAATCTACTTGATAGATTTCGTTCAAACCAATTTTCGTTGTTAGTTTTTATGGTTATCTACAATATATATTTTTTATAGATTTATCATCCTCTTATTTTAGAAATTAGAGGGGGGGGGGGACACTCTGTTTTCCACTTTCGAAGAGTCTCACGTCCAAACTATTAAGTTTAGAATTAAATAATGTTAGAAACCTTAATATGATTTTTTAAGACCTATTCATAGATACCCCACACGTATGGGTTCGATTAAAAAAAAGTTTTTAAGTTTCAGTCCTATGTATGGGGACCCCCAAATGTAATTTTTTTTTTTTCAATTTTTTATGAAATCTTAGTGCGGTTCACGGAATACATCTACTTACCAAATTTCAGCTTTATAGCTCTTATAGTTTCGGAGAAAAACGGCTGTGACATACGGACGGACGGACGGACAGACGGACAGACGGACGGACGAACGGACGGACGGACGGACATGACGAATCTATAAGGGTTCCGTTTTTGCCATTTGGCTACGGAACCCTAAAAACGAACGCGTTGAAATCTTTTACATCGTTTTTTAAACAAGGAAATTCAACTAATTTAAATTAAGATTATTTTGTTTTTGGTAGGGAGATGTCCAATAAAATAACATTCTTAATTTAAATATCCTTCTGTCACGATTTATCTTACCTACTCATCGACTCTCGAGATACCTACATTTGCCTAAGCTGGTATGAACACAGCGTTGCCAATTTGATTGAGAAATAAAGACAATAACGACTTTAGATTTTTTAAGACCCTTATTGGATTTTATTGGGGAGACCCGTGCCCATTAGTAGGACGGAATATAATGATTAATACATTATTTTGTAGTACTTTCATGATATTTAAATCGTGAGTTGTCATAGTCATAATGAGGCTGACAATAAAAGTCACAATGGTAGTGTCACAAGTACGTGTGCACCATTTCTTACACCTAACTGTCAAACCAGTTAGCATTGGTACAACTATTACCAATGTTTTTCTATTGTGACTAGTTATACATTCAAACTAGTTATACATTCAAAATAGCATGACGTTACTGTTACTTTTGATTTTATATCTTGTGTAATAAAAAAACTGTTTGTATTTAAATGTTTTGGACAAAGTCTCAAACACTCGTCAATCAAAAAATAACATTTTAAGCCTTCTAAAACATTTATTTTCGGGTATATTATACCAAAAGACTTAGGAGGAATTCAATTGTTTTGGATAATACGGAATGATATGACTTCCTTAATACCCAGCGTATCACAGTAGCAAGTGAGCGGTCATTCGTGCTCGACCAACGTGATTCGCATATAGACGGGATTCAAAATGGCGCTTGACATGATAGGTTGCTATACTATAGCTATTTTATAGGTAACTAGCCGACTTGCCGACAGCTTTGCTTGCTGTTTTTTTACGTTATCTACGTAGAGTTTGCAATTTATAGCCTATATATGTATATAAGATAGCCTTCCCCGATCGGACCGATTCGACCGAAATCGCACCAGATGTTTCTGAGATTCTCTTCTTAAACAAACTCTTTATAATATTAGTATAGATTTACCGGATTATAAATATATACTGGGATGTTAGAATATGAAAGACTTGGATGCGTAAGATATACCTAGTACATATTATTTAAAAGTTATACATAACAGTATCAGTTTATTATATCAAGTTAAGGTTAAAGCAGCAGATTGAACATGAAAGTCTTCTTTTAAATAAGATTAAGGGATATTTTTGTTAAAATAGCCTTGAATTAAGTACCTACCTAATCTCTAAAAGATTATCCGCATTGTGAATGCTATTAGTGTCGTGTTTTTATTTCAAATTTTAATTGTTCATTTAAGTTGTTTTTTGTTTCTAGTCGTTTTATCTATATAGTTATAATGAGTCTTGTGGTGCCAGCCCAATAATAGTACCGTTTCTCTTCCCAGTGTCGTCACCCGACTTATTAAACTTATCTTAGGTAGATGAGTGAAACATGAATTAAAAACTATTTTCCTATTTAAAATAAATCTATAAACCACTAACTACTCATATTATTACTCACTCTACTATTAAAAATAATTTATAAAGAACATGTTTTAGAATTTATTAGTTTTTACGAAATCTTTGTTGACATCTATATTTTTGTAAAGAAAACTATAAATTAACTTTAGATAAAGTAAATTATTTATTTTTAACTACGGCCTTTGTCCAATCTTGCAAATAATCTAATTACTTTAGTTCTAGAGGTAAATTTTGATTTAGTATTATCCATTATAGTTATAGTTTAGTTAAATGCTACTCAACGAATTGCACAACAAAGCGATACACACAATAGGCACTGACCACGTCATGCGCAATTTACTCTGGATAGCCGATTCTAGTCGTGATGACATGTCCAGCTATTTATGGCATGAACTACCATTTTGATCCTTATTTATAAGGTTTTCTTCCTGTATACGTAAACACAAGTGTTCTGTCTAGACCACAAAGATTATTATGAGTAAAGACGCTGGGCGTCAAATATCTATAGGTTTCAAAAATCGTACGAGTGACTAGAGCGTGTGTAAGTTTTAATTATTTATTTAACACAAACATATCTATTATTACCGATTACACCCAATACAATAGAGAAATCAATTACATACAGAATAAAATAAAAATTGTCATTAAATAATCAAAACAAAAAAGAATAGAGTCAAATAACCATAAATAGTTAAGATAAGTTATTTATAGAGGCACTATACATAATATTACACCTGCCAATTCTACACAAGAATCTTCCAGTTAATTTGTAAATGTTTCTACTTGTCCTGTCCATGTTTGGAACACACCTTGTGATCTTGTGAAGTCCACATTATTGACAACATAGCATGACAACTTGCTCTTCGATAACAGAACATGAATAAATACTATTTTATTAATACAACTGGTATAACGTGCGCAATTGAAAATGAATTCTGTAAATGGCGGCGGGTAGGTATGGTACGATTGGCAAAACAAGGATAAAAGTATAGACAGCGATAGAGAGTGAGCGAGAACGCATGCGAGCGGACGCCATTTACAGAACTCATTTCTAATTGCGCACGTTATAATAATATTATTCCAGTAATAGAATTCAAATATTTTTTTCAAGAAGACGAAAATACAAACTGGATTTGACTCAAATGGTTATAACCGTGGTTATAGCTCAAAAAAATTCAAATTTGGAAGTTCTCTATTCGTGAATTGTAGCAACCGTATACTTTGACCGTGTGATGCGAGCCTCATATTAAAAAGATTTAAAACTCTAAAAGAACTACAATATTTTCTATGAATATGGCTCTATGGAAATTAAACTTATAAAAAATGAAACAGTTCTATAGAATTCCTCAAGTGTGTCAGCTGATCTTTACACTCCACTTGGTGCATTCCACAGTACTTACTATCTTTTATAGCTTTTATCACAATGCAATAGAGGTGATAATAGCATAAGTTGTCGGTCATATTTTTTTTATGAATACCATTTATAGTTACTGCAATTCTGATAATATGTACCAATGTCTACTAAGTGTCTACACTTCTGATGTCCATCCATACATGTCATAATAAAGATTTTATTGTATTATTTTGTATGTTTTATGATAAAGGTATTCCAATATTTCCAAACATTGATAAGATCGAATTATTTAGATTATTCAAATCTTCTAGAATGACACATTGATCCAAAAGATAAAGGAAATAAATACGTTTGTTACATGTGATAAGTACGAGATTTATCTTAAAAAGATAAGAGATTCCTTTGTTTTTGTAAAAAAATTAGCGTAATATGTATACGTAGGTACCTATTATATTTTCCGATTCCGAAAATATGTATATCTCTTCTTGTGGCTGAGGAATGTATAAAATTCGTTTAATTAGGTAATATTTTATTGTTAAATATATGTATATAATGTATATAATAGGTCTAATCTAGGACCTATAATACCAGAACGGGGCTCCCCAGTGGAAGCTATTTAGGTCTTGCTTATCTAATTATTTATTAAATCTTTATTAAGTAGGAATCAATAAATTAAAACAAAAATGTTTCACTTATGAGAATGATCATAGGATTAAAAAAAACCATAGACCTAAATGATGAGAGTGGTCTGGTTCAGTAACATCTAGACTAGAGCATGTGAAGCTAGAGTTAGAAAGAATAAATGTATTCGTAGAATTCTAGAACATAATACATGTCCTAGATTGATTGATATCGTATAAAACTGGTGCAAGTTTTCTCCTTCTTGTTATATGGGAAATCGAACCAGCAACCCATTGCGTCGCAGGCGGACCTTCGTCCGCTGCGTCACAGAGGTCGTCCATGGACCATAGATTTTTTTTACGCTTCACACAATAAAACATTACAATGTGCATTTTACTACATTTTTCTCGACTAGAATAAGCGGTAAGTAGGTTTGCACGTGTAAATTCCTGGTCTATGATTAACTATTCCAAGTTCTAAGTATGGAGAGGATTGGACAAAGGGAATTCCTTTGTGGTAATGAAACAGATGTGTGATTTGCAAGTTCATAGATAATTTCCAAACTATTTACTGAGTTATTTAATACTTAATCCTAGGAAAGAATAATAGTCCGCTTTTAATTTTTTGGCACTTTTTAAACATTTCAAAACCAAACCAACATTTCACGAGTTTAGAACAAATAGCAATTGATTTGTATATTTTAGATTAAAATTAATGGAGTGAAATTGTTTGAAGAATCTGTCAGTTTACTACAGGTTAAAAACGCAGCCGATTGTAGGCTTTTAGGTTATTTCTTTAACTGGAAAACGTGATAACATGTTTGCAAATTCTTGCAAATTTTCGCGGTTCAAACTAGTTTTGCTGAACATGAAACGGTTATTGCTAAACCGTACACGGTTATACATCTGCCGAAGAAGTTAAATGCTGTATTCTCACCTGCCGCCGTTACGAAATGTCAAACCGTGGAAAAAACATTGGTATTCCTATAAACAAATACTTATACTATAATAAATATTGAGTAAAATTAACGGCGTAAGTTTATAGCAAAGATATCTCTTTTATTCAAGTGCAATTCATTTTCATATCATGTATTACTTTATTTAAGGCTAGGTTTATATATTGACTCAGCGCTTTTCGACAGTTTAAAGAGTTTAAAGTTTGTTTTGGAAAATTTTAATTACCTATATGAGAAAGGCTTAATATGTATGAAAATAACATTGATCATTATTTACTAAAGAGATTTTGAAGATGACAAAACCAAAAACCTACCATTTACTCAAAACTAAAGTGAAATACGTTTCAGAATGTAATGCAGGGAAAATTAACCCAGCAACATTTAAAAATAAGTTCGAAATATGTGTTACAGATAATATAAATCATTTCACTACAAAGTTAAATGTTTTAATGATACTGGTATAAAAAAAACAATAGCACCATAGTTCATCGTCATATTCCAAGGAGGTCTTAGTTCATTGCCAATAGACCACCACAAGGTCGTTCCATTTGATGATCAAATTCAACCTGTAATTACGTGATCAGCCGTGTAATTGCGGATATGACTAATTCTCAGGACTTTATTGATTAAAGGTCGACTCACGCTAGACCGTGATGGGTCCGAGCCGAGTGTCGGCCTTAGCACGGTCACTGAGACGGTTCCGTGTTTAAAATTACAAAGACGGCCCGCGACGTGTCGGGTCCGAGCCGAGTGTTGGCCGTAGCACGGTCACCGAGCCGGTTCCGTGTCTAAACTGCATGAGCACTGTATAGCATCACTACCGACTGCTCGGGCGCAGCTCGGCGGCGCTGTATTCATGCAACGGGCCGTGGCCGAGCCGAAGCGGGACCGAGTTGTTTCCGAGCGATGTCCGTTTCTCGGGCGTCACTCGGTTGCCGCTCGGTATAGCGTGAGTGGGTTCATACAAAATGTATGAAATATTATTTGACCGTGCTACGGCCGACACTCGGCTCGGACCCGACACGGTGTAGCGTGAGTCGACCTTAAAGCGTGAGATTCTCTAGTCTTCTTAAACGCTCTAAACAGCGTGTATATGGTCCTTAGGGCTAAAATGGTTTCGTTTACGTTAGATGCCATCATTGACTGAAATAACTGGAAATATTTAAGCTTATAGTTATAATATAACTAGTAGATGCAACAGTAAAAAAAAAAATTGCCGGACAATTCACAATAACCCATTCACATAGCCCCGTCCCCGTGGTATACCTAAGCTGGAGACTTGTCTTACAATTTATTAAGAAAATAACTAACAGGTATAATATAGCATGATATAAATTAAAACCTTTTACAAGCAAACATAACTAACTCTATGCCTTAAAAACAATATCATACTCCTAGGTTAAAAACATAACTCTATGCTCTAAAAACAAATTAATATATAATACTCCTAGGTTAAAGAAGGTTAAAATAAAAAGATTATACGGTTGCACGGTAATGAGATCGCACGCTTCAAATTAAAAGGTAACTGCTGGCACGTGTCTTGCCTTATTTAAAGCTCGCCATATGCCACGGCGCGTGCCCTATGGGGGTGGGATGCAGCCGACCGTATCTCAATGATAAAAGAAGTCTATACCACTACAGCTGCTCCTGTAAATACAAATAACATTATTGTAACACCAACAATATACAGGACAATACATAAGAGAAACAGATACATAACAGTGACACAATGGGCGGCCTTATCACTAACAGCAATCTCTTCCAGGCAACCTTGGGATGGAATGAGAATATAATGAAAACAGTAAAATACAAGTTTTTACTCGAATTATATCCCCAATGATAATAAATCTCTGCCTGGGTGTAATATATATGTATAATAAAAAATACCTATCTATGTATGTATATTATATTAAGTATAATCAGAAATCTAGCACCCGTAACACAAGTTTCGAGCTTACCATGGGGCTAGATGTTGCTGTGTGAATTGTCCGGCAATATTTATTTCAATAACGCCAAACAATAGGCAAATCTAGTTCGCCAGCACATTTTGACAGCTGTCATTGTCATGTCATCCATAGACAAAACTATTGTACCTACATTTCTACGATTTAACCCTAACTTGAAAAGCGTTTCCAAATCCTTTATAAGGATTATGTAACATTAATGTTTCGAATAAATTTGTAAGCATCATAGTAAAATTTTAATTAATTTATGCATCGTTTCCATTTGTAACAAACAAATAAAGAAGATGTATAAATTAATTAAAACTAGATTAAAATTATCATATAACTATACATAAATGTATATTAAAATAAGTGAAAGCTTTTTACTGTGTCCAAAGTTAAAATGAATCCTGGGGAAGCTCTCCCATTGTTAAAAGATCAACGGGAGATACAGGAGATGTTTTTCATTCCCTTTCATCGCATCTCGCTACCTGGAATGACATTGACATTTAAACTTTTTATGCAAATAGGGGCACGAATTCTGACATTGAAATGAGGTCGTAACACGTTAATATTGATGTAATGATTTTATCTATTAATTATATAATATTAGGAGACATTGAATCAAGCTTCGTATCATATTCACTCGGTATAGTACCATAGACAAGCATAGGTAAGTTGTGTATAATATATTGTACCAAAATATATTGAAACACAAATAGTGCCATTATTTCTAATAATACAATCTCAAAGAATCGGCCAGAGTTTTCAACAAGATGCGTATCGAATTTGAATGAGATAAAATATTTTGAAACCAAAGATAAAACACGAATGACGAAATGCGAATGAGGCAAACAACTCAGTTATATTTACTTTATCGATCTGCAAGATCTAGGCATAAATTAATAACTTGTCTTTAGGTTTTCTTAATACCTATATGTGCAAGTTCCGTTCTTGTACCTTAATTTGATGCCTAAAAAGGAACAAAAATCTAGATCAACATAGGAATTTATACAACACTATTAATTTGGTGTTTGACGAGAATCACGGGAGGAGTTGGCATGGTACTATTTTTAGGCCGGTAACACACGACGCCGGCACGGTACAAGTTTCTGATATAACCAAAATATTTTAATATATATAAGTACAACTATTCAAGTAAAATTTAAGTATTCATATACAAGTACATTATGTAAGTTTTTAATTTGTTGTAGGTACATACATCGTTATTGACATACCATACCGATCCAACAAACATCAATTAACGATATTTTTTACCACTTAATATTTACGTACTTAATGGAACCTCCATTATTCAATGAATTATTGATTAATTGATTATACAATAACTTTCTCTATTTGCATTTCCGAACGGAAGTCTCGTCTTCGTCCACAGAGAATGAAGATAATGATTTAATATCGATTTTGTTGCAATATCGATACTTTCTAATGCAGGCAGATGTTAGGAAGCCGGTAATGCAGAAGGGCGTGCGATAAAAAAGGGTGCTCTTGAGTGTATACAGGATGTTTGTGTTAGTTAAGATACAAAAGCTTTGAATCAAAAATGTCGAATATGTTATTCTTCTAATATTAAGACGTTGAATAAATTTATAATGTAGAAATTAGTAAATGTTTTCTTAACTTTATGAGGTCAGTAATTCATTTTTATTTTCAAAACATGTTAAATTTACTTACTTAAATTTAACTTGAAATAAAGTTACTGCTTGATTCAAATATTTTGCTATAAGGAAAGGAAAAAAGCTTTAAGGTAAACCTATATATATTCCATAAACGACATTACGACTACATTCAAATGTAATTTACCGTACGTGTGTCACGTAATTACATACAATAAGTAAATTAAATACGTAATACATTATTTACGCAGTTGTTAGTAATATAATAGCGATAAACTTGTAATGGCTTATTTATAATTATTTTTTTTGCTACAGCTCTCACATTCTATGAATTCGATCTAAATGCTTACAGTATTCTTAAAAATAAATCTTTTGCGAATTTTTACGTCCATTATTTATGGCTTAATAAGACCCTTAACAAAAATAAGTCAAATAACGGGTCATAAAGTAAAAACACTCTGTATAATCGATGTGCATCAAAATAAGGCCAAGAGCACACAAAGTGGGGCGCCACTACCCCTAACGACAAAAAAACACCTGGCCGTAACCATAGAGATCAAATCACTACACCTAGAATCCACCTTTGTTTTTCGAACCTTCATTCTATCAACTTTAAGGCTATAATCGTGCTGTAATCGATGTTTGTTTTGTAACGATGACACGATTATCGATAGCTCGTGTGAATAACGGCTTTCTTTTGTTTATGTTTTGACAGCAGACGGAAAACCTAGTTCGCTTTGTCGATCGTGATTTGAGCGCATACGTTGATTAGTGTTGTGCAAGGTTGTATAATCGATAAATTAATTTGAACGTTTAGATTGCGTATCGATTTTGAATGTTTATGTTAGATAATTAATTAACAAGGTAAGCCAAGCTTTCGACATTACTTAACTAAAATAATTTAAATCTCCGTCAGAAAAAGAGAATCAATTTAGAATAGAATAGAATAGAAATTTGCAAAAGACTACATGGATGGATTCATCACGAGCATCGGATACACTGACATCCTTTTCCGTTTTCAAAAATAGAAGCAGCAACATTCGTTATTCAGGCAAAAAATATTCGAAGTTCGATTTACGAAATTCAATATTTTTTTTATCAGCACGGGGCATAGAGTCGCGTGCCATACAGCCAAGCGTGGCGTATGGCGGATGACAGGCGACCGTTATACCAGGTGCAGTTCGACTATGGAATATTATAGCGAGTGCGAATGATAACGAAACGTAAAAGGATGAACATTAACATTTATTTTAGCTTCTGTTAATCATGCCTTGAATATGAAGAGTAGTAAGTTAGATAGTGGTATAATGTTATACTCTATAATAACTGTAAATATTATTTGCACCTACTTATACATAATGTATTTAATTCAGAAGGAAACTAATTATAGTTTAATATCTTTTCTGAATTTTGTGAAAATCTTAAATACTCGAATAGTATGGTTTTACCTTTATAGAATGTTTAAGTATTATATTGCTGGTGTAAGGCACTCAAACCATCTTCAAACCTGTTAACCGTCTCACCTCGTTATGTAGTTTAAAATAAGGTGACATACTTTCTTGAACCCTACAACCAGATGAAACTAATGCAGCAAATTCAATTTATAGAATTACGGAGATAGGTAAGTGTGAAATAATGATTTGTATCCGCGGCGTTACTAATGGAGCATGTCAGATGAAATTATAAACTTCTTGGTCATGCTTTCGCCGTTATGCGTCCGTTCTTATTCATCTAATCATCGAAACGTGTTCAAAGAAAACAATATTATTATGTTTGTAGAGTGTAGTTTGTTTTACTTTGAAGGTACATATTATGAATGAATAGGTAAGGGATAATGATAGTTCAACGTGAACTAGTCAGAATTGTTTTCTAAATTCAACTTTAAACATTCATGTAAGTAACGCAACGTATAGGATTAGGTATATAAAATATCTCTAGAATGTCTGATAAATTATTGACTATTATAATTACGAGCAAAAGTAATACTTTTTACAAGGGCTTAATGAAAAAATATATATTAATTTCATTGTAAATATTGCGTACACATCCAAAGTCAATGTCTTGGGTGCCTTTGTTTCCATTGATCCGTGTCTTCGGTACCAGGCGCTCAGAAAGCAAAGGAAGTGCCGAGGGCATGTCACTAGAAGGTTACAAGATTACGTCAAGGTTCATTCGTTCGAATTTGAATTCAGAATTAATTTTAGATAATGAATGAAGGTTGATTTATGTCATGCCATCTCTCTTCTAAAAAGAAAATGTTTTACACACTCCAATATTATGAATATTAGGTACTTTTATTTTTATTTGAAGCTTTCTAACCTTCTCACTAAGGTTACGTTGTGACTTGTGATCTTGTAAGTAATTTTTTCTATACAATTTTTCTAATATTATGATTTTTATATGACCATAATATTAAAAACATAATCACGTTTTAAGGTGAGCCTACGATAGAAATAAAAACGTTAACCCGCATTAATATAAGTAGGCACCTATATAGGGGTACGATTTACAAACGGCTGGTATTCTAAGAAGGTATGGGAGAATTTAATTTTAATTTATCAATGTAAATTTAGACCGGTTTAGCTCTTTGAAGTGTTGGCTGGCCGATGGGGCCGAAAAGTTTCAGAGTAGAGACCACGGATCGGCAAACGCAGCGTCGGACGTCCACCAACAAGATGGACAGATGTCTTTATCAAAGCTGCCAGTTCACGGTGGATGCTAGCTGCATCGGACCGTAAGATCTAGAAATCATTAAGAAAGGCATCTGTCCAGCAGTGGACGTCCAATGGCTGAAATGATGAATATAGATCCGTAAATCTGATTTATGTGCCCATTGCGCTTTCGGTTTCAAAATGAATTCCTCAAAGTAATTAGCACAAACTATTAACAAGCTCACGAGCTTATTAGCAGAAAACTGTTATATTTCGTCATGAATGCCTATAACCTACTTCTGAACTGTATATACAAGTGCTTGCTTATGGGTTTTGACTTAGGTAGTTATTAAGATTTAATAGTGACCTAATTGTTATTACTGATGACTATGTTGTAGGTGTAAAATGTAATATTTGTTAAAATGGATTTCATTTTATGACAACCATAATAGTTAGGAGTCATACTTATTTATCCTACCTACGTAAGTTTGTATGTAAGTAACCTATTTACGGACTTGAAAATTGAAAATAATAATTTTGTGATTCTTTCATACAAAAAGGGCTAGATTTGTGAACTGAATTAGAGATAAAGAAAAATATAATGTATCAAAGTATTATAAAAAACACTTTAGTAAGCCACACCCTCAGTTTAAATCTTTTTACTCAAATAGGTACCAATTTTTGCGCTACACTCGGTAAACAAGAGTGACTAACTTAGCTACTGATAGTTAAATATTTGCACATCCTTGAACCTTACATTCATAACAATAAGAGCTAAAATAATTCAAAGTAGATATAGCTATTTACTTAGTTGTTATAACAGAGTGATTCAAGTTGAGTCATTCGTGACCGTGTTAAGAACTTAGCTGAATGCGATTCAAATGAATTTCCGATTGCTAAGACTTTCCACAATCCATAAAGGTGTCCTTAAACAAACTTTATGAAGAATTGAAGTAAACAGTTCTTCGATGAAAAATTGTATAAATTGAAAGCTATAAACGTTACGTACAATAACGGTAAACGTAATATCAATTTTATTTATTTATTTACTATGAAATCCAGATTACAGTTTAACCAATACGTTATGTTATGTCTAGTACTCAAGTCTAACTTATTTACTAATTATAACTTTAATTCTTTACTTTAATACTTAATGTAATCATGAATGTTCTTGCCGACCGAATCTAAGGATTTGCTTATTTCAAAGATTACGGATCTGTTATAACTGTCTGGAAGTTTCTTTACAAAAGGTCGCGAAGCTTAAATCGAAGGGGACGAAAATCACAGCAACACCCTTGCACTGCGCACAATAGGCATGCAACGGTTTTGAACATCTGCTCTACACGGACCTTCAGATATTGTAATATTCATACAGCGTCCACGAGTCACGAGAGTCTCGCACTTTTTGTCCAATTTCTATCGCAGTATCAACCTCCACGTTCCCAGGCTTATAAAAAAACAAACAAATAGGTAACGACCTCGGAAACAACACGCATCACCGCGCACACACCTTAAGCTCCTCAAAACATCTCTAATGATCCTAGAATTACGTCATTTGACGTATCATTACTGAGACGTTCCCATGAAGGTGTAAATGTATATGTAATGTATTGATTTTGTTGCAGGATGTCGAATTTCCAACGGACGCGCAGCAAGGTGTGGTGGGGTGATGAACCGGTCGGCAGCCCAGTGGCGCAGAAATGGAACAACTCGAAGGATCAAGAGTGGGAACCACAGCTACCACATTGGATAGGAAATCAGCCGGAAGAAAATAATAAAAGTGCCGAGAACATAGCGCAACCCAACGCTCTAATGCCAGTCCAGTGGCCGCTACGCCACGGCAGCCCCGGCAGCCACAAGTCACAAGACTCAGGCTTCTCAGACTCTGATAGCTCACCACCACCCTCACAATACTTCGCCTCACCACAGAGCAACGATTCCAAAAACAACTCCAGCAGTGACTCAAATAACAATGAAAACATAACGGTAAAACAAGCTATCGACTTCCAAAACACACCTCATAAAGACGTTGTTGATGGTCCTAAAGCGGTCGATATCAGTAATGGAACACCGATACCGAAACCGAGGAATCGAAGTAGCAGTGTTATACAAACTCCGTATGACTTACAACAATATTATCAAATTCATACGGATGAGGAACATATGGATTTGCTCAAAGATACTGATGAGTTAAATAAGTCAGAACCAAAGCATACTCTTAAAAATACAAATAAGGAAAAGCTTAGTAAATCTAAATCGACGAATGTTAAGAATGATAACCTTAAAGGGATTGTGAATACGGTTAACGATCATAAAGAAAATATAATACCGTCACCTGCGAAGAGACAGACCACACCAAACAAAAGTGCAATACTTAATGAAACCAAAGATGTTCCTGATAAAAACCTTAATATTATAAGTCCATCTAAGAAATATCCCACAAAAGCATTTGTGTCTAGCCCTGAAGAAAAACCTAGGGATATTAAAGTAGCTACAGTTAAGGACTTAGATACTAGTAAAACCAAGAAAGAGCATGATGAAAATAAAAATGAGAGTGTGGAAATTATTAAACTGTCTGATAATAATGAGATTGCTGTCAACAATCAACCGAGAATGCGCACTCCAATATCAAATGTTACATACACACCAACTGAAAGGTCATCTATAGCTAAAATAGGGAAAAATGACTACAAACGAAGTTTTTCAAATGAAAATGAACCAACGATTACTACAACTCCAGTATTCCAACGAACCAGGCTCAACAAATCACTAAACTTTGAAGGGCAGAGATTAGATCAACAAATACTAGATATTCAAGATGGCCATCACTCGTTAGGGTTTATAGATGAAGATGATTGTGAGGTAGTTCTTCGGGAAATAGGTTCTGTTCACAAGCCCAAAAAAGCATTGCTAGGTAAAAATATAACAGACAGTCTCCACCTAAAACCGCAAAAGAAAGTTGGGCCAAAGGCAAAGCACCGAAACCAAAAGGTCGACAAGAAAGATTTGTTTAGAATATTCCCGAAAAAGGAAAAACCAACTCCCGTGGATACTTACGCGGGTGGAACCCTGGACGGGAGCAGAGTTCCATCTCTAGGGTTACCACGTGCTACAGATAACAACTCCTGGGTTTTCGTTGGCTACCCGCCTGACCAAGAAATGCTGATTCCACATTACAACGAAAGACTCATCGAAGGACCACCAACAAAACCGCAAGAAGATGAATTCAAAGATCGCGTATCAGCACTTACACCTCCGCCTCAGTTCCAAGATGAAAAAACTCACGAAACAGACTTTAAAACTGATAAAGATTTATCGCATGATTCAAAAAGAGAAAAGTTAAAAGATGATAACAACTTTGCTGAGATTCGCATGAACCTGGCTTCTACGTCGACACCGAAGATGCTGGCCCCTCATGAGTACATGAGCGGTGTCCATGTTAGTGAGAAGAAGTCGATACCAAGAAGAGTCAATTTATTGGATAACTTTAACGGGTAAGTAAGTCTTTGCCATAACTAATGTTTATTTGATATTGAGATAACAATAAGGTCCACGGATCTAAACAATAAATAATAATATATATAATAATAACGCCTTACAATAATAATCTGCCGAGTACACAAATAATATCTGATAACAATAGAATAAAAACAGAAACTTCAAAATAAAATAAAATGATTTATGTTGTAATTTCTGACGATACCTATATCTATTAGATAAACTTTCTCAATTTACGCTCTCTTGTGATTAAACTAATAACACTAACTGACAAACTTAATTCCAGAATCGTCCTGAACAACCAAAACCAGATTCTCTACCGAGAACGTAGCATAGACCAGACAAATCTAGAAAGGCTATGCGAGAGGAAACCAGAGCCCGTCCAATACTGGCTCTGCGACCTGGTCAGTTCTGCAGACAACGAATGTATGACGATGCTGCAGAGCAAGCCGCTGGCTGCAGAGGTGAAGGCGCAGGTCACAGCTAGTTCAGCAACTATCACTGGGAATATCAAGAAGGTGCAAACACACGGACAGATCATTGTGCATCAGTATAGTGATGTTTTGAGGTGAGTTGATTCTAGCATCCGTAACACAAGCGAGTTTACCACGGGGCTATTGCTGTGTGAATTGTCCAGCAATATTTATTTATTCTCCCTACATTTAGCGATCGTAGCTTTGAATGCGTTTGATGTGGTTTGATCAATCAACATACCTATGTATTATTTATTTTAAAGCTTTAATTGATATCTTAGTGTAACTATAGTATCTTGTAACTATAGTATATTTTCGTATTTAACTGATCTGAACTGATGTGGATATGAGTTGTCTTAATAAAAATGATTTTTTTTTAACTTTTTTTTATAGCATAGTGTGTATTATATAATAATAATAATATTGGTGGACAATTTACACAGCGACATCTAGCCCCGTGGTAAGCTCTTAATATGCCTGGTTTATAATTTTTACACATACATATAATACAGATGCAGTGCATACTTAGCCGTATTTATTATTTATGATTCATTGAAATAGACTTCAGTTAACATTCACAAGTAAAATATTTGTAAATATCGCCACTAGAGTGAGGAATAGTAGAATTACAAATAATAAACAACTAGCTAGACGCTCAGATTTACTGAACTAAAGGCAAATTGAGTCAAACACGCGATTGAAGCAAAAAAGTTATTACAAATAATACAAATAAAATAAATACTGGACAATTATACAAAATAAAACGAAATCGCCTTATGCATCCTTTGCTGTGTGGCTCCAGGTTAAATATTTGCAGATCATATAAATTTTTGTTCCGAGGCGGGAATCGAACCCCAAACCTCCTGCGTCGCAGACAGCCCTTCACCCGCTACGCTATAGAGGTCGTTACTACCTACCTACTTAAGTTAAGGTTCAGCTAAGTAAATGTCTGAAATTAGGACCATCTTACTGAGGAAATTGGGATTTTAAAGTTATAGCAGAATATTTACTGCACACCTACGTTAGATTGATCTTTTAACGTACCTTATCGTGTCAAACAGGCATTAAACTAATACGACTCAATATCATAAATATATAAATATACATAGGGCTTACTAAGTATACAAACGAAAGCACTCATAATACTATGATTATGTATAGATATCCACTTTCATCACTTCATAACAGAGTTCTTATCTTACGGCAGTATCAGATAAAGTAAGGAAACAGGAACTTGTCTAAAATTGGCTATTAATCACGCGTGGCCGATGTATAGGTAGCTATTAGATATTATGCAAAATGTTGAAATGCAAATGAAGCGTTCACTTTTACAAATTTTACATTATTTATGAATATTCAGTTTGATTCCCGATCGGATTAATTAGGGGCAAATTATTGAACTGGTTTGTTTTAATTTCGCGCAACAAAGTCTTAATATGTAGAAATTGACTAGAATTTCAATATTTAACGCACTACGATTAATTTTCAACAAAAATTTTAACGGTCTGCAGATATTTGTTCGGGATGTATTTGTTTGGGTGTTATAGGTATAATATTATGTATACTAAAAAAATATCTTTCTGTGTATATTATATTAAGGATATCAGAAATCTAGCAACCGAATCACAAGCTTCAAGCTTACCACGGGGCTAGATGTTGCTGTGTGAATAGTCCAGCAATATTTATTAAAAAAAAATTATAATGGAAGCTTGCGGAATGGTCAGAAACCCTTTATCTCGTTACATCGGAATGCGTTGACCGCAATGATTCGATAAAATAATAATTGATCCCTAATTACAATTTGACTGCGTTATTAATTAGGTACCAACCCAAAACGATGTTCATTTATTTCATTGTCACCCCAAGAGCCGTTTTGGTTGAGTGGTAACACGCTCGACTTTTATTGCGAAGGTCGTAGGTTCAGGATTTTCTTTTTTAATTAGTATGTGCGCTTTATAAACACGTTTTCTAGCTATGATGTTGATGGCTGGCATTGTGCATCGGCAATTTTATAAACCTAGTCATTTATATCTAACATTATTTCCAGACAAATTGAAGAAAACCAAACCACAGAAGAACAGATATGTCTCCTAGTAGCGAACATCAACGAATTCGTGCTCGCTCACAGCATTACCCTCAACACAAAGCCGCCTGGAGAGACTCCAGAACGATGGGACAAGATCAAGAAGTCTCTACAGCTGTATCTTCAGAAGCTGATAGAGATTGGAGAGGATGTGAAGGTGGAACTCAATGAGAGCAGTCCTGAGTGGAGACTGGTTACTAAGCATCTGGATACGTTGGTGGATATCTTTATGGAGACTACGAAAGCTGTTCTTGTTCAGCAGATGAAGGTTAATATTTATTTTATAGTGATTGACTATCTGTTTTTCTGAATTAATAGGAAATGTTAAGAGAAATTACAAGATCACATTTTCCTATACCATTATCTAATAATTAGGATGAATGTATTGTATTGTAATGTAAACATAGTAAAGTAGACATTATCATGTAACGATGAGTGAAACTAAAAAAAGTACTATCTGCAGATATTTGTTCCGGGTGTCTTTGTGTTATATATGTATGTATAACACAAAAATATCTATTTTTGAGTTATATATGAAGTATACTTAATGTAAATTATATGAAGTAGGTATATCAAAAATCTAGCACCCGTAACAATCTTACCACGGGGCTAGATGTTGCTTTGAATTGTCCGGCAATATTTATTTATATTTATTTCTTCCAGACTCTCGTCTCCATAATCGAGGAGCCACCTTCAGACCTGCTGCTGAGGAGCACCCTCACTTCCATCGGCCACCTCGCTATGCTCAGCGAAGGGTCAGAGTCTGAGATCCACGAGAAATGCACCAAGATATTAAAGGAGATCACCGAGCTGCCTTTCGTGGACTGTGGAGTCCCAAGGGCACTTCTCACGGCCATTATAGAGACCAATAAGAGCTCTATCAAAGCCCTTTCTTTGAGAGCTTTGGCAACTGTCTGTGTTACTTCGGACGCAGTTAAGCAATTTGAAGAGGTGAGCTTTTAAACTAGGTTTTTTATAGAATACGAAACGGGTAAATTTCTCGACATAATATGCTCACCAAGTTTAAACATAAAACTGTCCTGTGTGATTAAATACACTAGCGAGGCAGTTTTTACAATCTATTCGAGAAATTAGAAAATTGCTATCATTAAGAGCTTTTTCAAATAAAAATCATAAGAGCGTAGGCAACCTTTCGCGTGACTTCAAACGCAGTTAAGCAATTCCAAGAAATAATTTCTGTCTTTTAATGTAATTTGGTACACGATACCTGCATAACTTTGGTAATTGTGTGAATTATTAGATAATTAGTGATATTAGTTATTGCGTATTGTGATTGCGTGATTGTAAGTGGCAGATTAATGAGACTTCTTCATTAATATGATCATAATATTGTCCGTTCACTTACCTATACAAAGAAAATCTTTTAACAGTTTTCACACACATAGCTAACAACACAAGTATAATCTTTAATTTATTAGATACCTTTTACATCTAGAACCCGTAACACAAGCTAGGAACTTATCACGGGTCTAGAAGTTTATTTATTACAACATCTACACTACAGTTCTTAATTTATTTAGTTTAAGTTCTTATTGATTGCAACAACACAATGCACAGATATATATACCTTAAATATAATATGTGGCCATATAAATTGCTCAGCTAATCATATATATTTATTTTTTTAGGGTGGCGGCATAGAAATCCTATCAGACATTCTCTCAGATCAGTCAAACCCTGAGCCGCAGATGAGAGAGGCCATTACCGTGCTGACTCAGATCACAGCACCCTGGCTTCGAGGACATTACGATCTGATGCAGCTCCATACTTACCTCGACAGCATTGTGAAGAACATCACCGGTAAGTTCTGGACTAATCGTAAATAGATTGAACGGTGAATGTACAGGTAGCGACATCTAGTGGCGAATAGCTAAACTAATTTGTGTAGCTATCTTCTATTGTCCACAGATACAAAATGACTCCCACTTCCGTAATATCTGTGGATGAAATACATAATAATCAGAAGTTATATATACTATTTGCCACTAGATGGAGTAAGCTGTTAGATACAAAACTCTCGTTTATGAGCCCAATTATCCAATTAACCATAGATAAAGTGTAGATACGTTTGATTTTTGCGCGGTAAAATGTTTAATGAGACAGACATGATGTCAATTGTCACGCATTTTATTTATGTCTGAGACGAGACATCATTTGTTACTTTTCAGAACTTTGGCCTCAAATAATGTGAAAAATAGTGTAGAAATATTTTTTTCTCCTCCAGGCATCCTCTCCCGGACAGAGTGTTGCCAACTCCTCCTGCTCTGCACCGCGTGCCTGGTGAACCTGGTGCGTGAATTGGAGCTGGAGCGATCTGATGATAAGGAGGGCTCAGACATCGTGGCCGTGGTCTCCCGCCATCGCACCGTGGAACGTCTGCTGGACGCGGTGAAGCGCCGTGGATCGAATATCTCTGTGTTCTTGCAGGTAGGACCTTAACATATTTTTATGTCAACCTAGTTTCCATTGTTCCATTAGTTGATTTGTGATCTTTAGGTTTTTTGAAAATAAATGACATAAATCCTAAGCTCTGTCAATGCAGCCTGTCGGGCTCCAGCAGAACAACACCGTGCCGTATGTATATACATGGAGAGATAGTGTTTATTTGACCTTGTTACTTTGTGGTATTAAGTAGAATAATAAAATTTCTTTGCAAGATTGGATAAAAACTTTATTTTGGTTCATGTAAGTAAATTGTAAACTGACTTGAATTGAGTGAAACAATGTGCAGCCTTATCGCTAAAAGCGGTTTCGTCCAGGCAACCGTGGGATGGAACAAATATTAGAAGATAAATAAATAAAGCACATTAATAATTTACTTTCTATAACTTGGCTCTTTTCCCTCCAGGAACAGACCGCCTCCCTCCTGGTATCCCTATCCCGGATCCCGCGCTGCATCGCGATGTTGTCGTCCGTCCGCGCGGCGAGCGTGGCGCTAGTGTGCTTCACGCGCGCCGCTCCCGCGCCGGCGCCGAGACAGAACGAGCTGCGCGCGCAGGCCAGGCTGCACTGCCATGTGGCCGAGGCTATATCCAGGTAATATACATGTATGTTTGAAATAAGAACATGAATAGAACATTATTGTGTCATGCGACGAGGTTGCACTGCCATGTGGCCGAGGCTATATCCAGGTAACATACATGTATGTTTGAAATAAGAACATGAATAGAACATTTATTTGTCATGTTCTTAGTTCAAACGTTTTAAGTAGCGACATCTAATTCAAATTTTGGAACTAACTTGCTTCCAATCGTGTAGTGTAGTGTAATATAAAGAAGATCACACACAGACATGTGTCATGTCCCTAGGTCGTCACGTCACCCCTAAGAGAGTGAAGACTTGTAGTCGTATAGATAGGTAGTCGTCTAGCGTAACGTAGCTGTCAAAGATAATCTATCTATACTATAATTCATACTATACATATACCTACATTGTGATAAGCCAAGAAGCTTGCCTAATGCTATAATGAAAGTTACTTCCACAAAACCTTCTACAACCAAATTATCTTCACAGGTTGTCAGTACTACCGGACATAGCTCACCAAATAGTCCAGCTAGAAGGAGTTCCTAATCTAACCCGGCTGGTCAGAGCTCAGCGAACCCGCCCGCCCCTGGATACCAACCCGGATCAAACCCTCATCCACACCCTGAAAGCTCTCCGGATACTATACAAACAGTGTCCGGTTGCCTTCACTGAGTATGAAAAGGATGTAGAAGAAATGATCAAACCACATCTTATGGAGTCACTAATGCTATTCTCTGCTAAGCAAGAAAGCTATGTCTAAAATATACTTTAAGACTAAACTTAAAAACTTATGTACCTAAGAAACTTGGTAATTTTTTTGTAGACTGATTCGAATTTTAGTATTTAAATCAAATGTTTATAAATTTAACTGATTATGTGCTAACCTATTTAACAACTATCGTTTTAAACATCTACTTAATTAAATAATGATGAAATATTTTTACTTAAGGTTTATTATAAATACATATTTAGATTCCAGACTTGCATTGCAAAATATTTTAGCCTATTTGTGCAAAGCCCTTATGCTGATGTCTTTCATGGAGCTAAGGGTGTTTAATTCGTATGAGATTTCAATGATTACTAACTATGTATAATTTAGTCTATGGTATTTGATTTTTAATTCCAGAAAAGAGGTCAGAATTAGGGCTCTTGTATAAAACACAGCAGCACAGAAAATAAGTACCTACCTACTTAAAGTTTTCAGATCCACCTATATACCAGTATCGCCATTCAAATCATGCCATACATTGACACTCACTTTTATATAAAAGTGTTACTGTATATAAAAGTTTATTATATTATACTGCTTTGTATATAACGCGTTTGGATATTTTCTTAACAGAAGCCATGATTACTCTACCTAGTCTTTTAATTTGATACATTTTTGTATCTATTTTACATATTCAAAACCACCAATTTTGCTATGAGGCAATTAATTATGTTAGTATATTTTACTTAGTACTTAGAATTACTATTATATTATTACTTTGTAAGAAAACTTTTACCTGTGCTACAGATGAATTTTGTAATATATATAATCATATAGCATTTACATAATAGAATTGCTTAAAAAGTGTTTGGCTAAATATAATATCACTATTTAAGATTACACTGCTACTTAATATTTTTAAGATACTTTTGGACATAAAATACTTTCATAAAATTTGTATACCCTGCAATACTGTTGGATGTTAAAAATAAAATATATTTCTCCTATTGAATTGTGTTTTTAAATGTTATTTTGAATTGTATGTTTGGTAAATAAACTAAACATAACTTTTAACTTTCACCTTAGGTAAACATATTAGATCGCACTAATCTCAGTGATAATATAATTAGTGTTAGTATGTACCTACATATTTAAACAAAAACAACAAATTAACTAAAAAGTTATATTCATAAAAATTGTTCTTAAACTTAATCTATTATATAAAATTTCCATGTCACAATGTTAGTTACCGTACACCTCCGAAACGGCTTTACCGATTTTTACCAAATTTTATATGCGTATTCAGTAGTCTGATAATTTTCAGCTAGTAGAGGTATAAAACCATATATTTGTTGACTTATGATAGTTATGATCCATTATGTTGTTTGACATTCTTAGAATGCACAATGTCTACAGTTGTCTCGTGGCAGTACCGTAGATCCATATCATACATTCCAAGACAGAACTTATTCTCAGGTGCCTTATAGAAGTCTAATCCGCGCCCAATTTTGATTATCCAACCGGAGCTTAGCCTGGAAAATATATTATTAAAAGTTAAATCATTTCATACTAATATTGGGGTATTGTGTCTGTTTGTCCGTCTTTCACGGCAAAACGGAGCAACAGCATTACAGAGGATAAAATATATTTCCGCGGGAAAGTGTAGAACGTGGGCGATGCCGCGAGTCGGAAAACAATCAATGCTACTTTTCTGTGTAAATTTATAAGACTGGCCCCGATTAAGTTGATTTTAGTTTTACATTTTTTTAGTAGCCCCAGGAAAGAAATAAAGCAGGCGATGACACGGGTGAGCCAGCCAGTTATCAAAATTATAGATAATAAGAATCCTTTTATTATACGATAGTGATAGAAATCCACTCCAGAAGCATCAGTACTTAAAGGTAACTTCTTGCTAAAATAATCATAAAATCATAACTTACGTAATCTGTCTATCATGCAGTGTCTCAGAGAACTCGATATTTAAACTAACTTTGTACTTCTGCAAATCTGCCGCAAGGTTTTGCAATCCTTCTCTCTGTTCTCTTTCAGTCTTGTTGTCTCTTGATGTGAGTAACTCTATTAGTTTTAAGTTTGGGCAGGATCTGACACAAAGCTCACAGAGTCTGAGAAAGTTTTGACACTGAAAATGGCAGAATATTTTTATATATCAGAAAACCAAAACAAAGTAAACTTAGCAAAGGTAACATACATATATAGAACAAACATCTAACGACTGATTAAATCACACTGTTATAAACATGTACAAAACAGAACTTAATTACGAAAATGGAATATATAACTGATATTGTTAAATAGTACTGATTACCCTGTAATCCCAAATGAAGTAGCTTTTACTTTTGTCTTATCTTAACAATGAATATAATGGATGGATAGTACATTTGTTTTATAATTGTAAACACTCTAAACCTGTAAACAATATTATGAGTCATATGACTGTCTACATGACAACTAAAGGGAACAGTACGTTATAAATACAAACCTGATGATAATGTCTGATGTAAGGATCTTCTACCAGCACAAACTCAACCTCTTCATCCAAGAACCTCCCAAACAGGGTCTTATAGCTGTGCCCCGTGGAATTATTCTCTATATGCACCTGCTCGTGAAACTGACCAGCTTCTTTCTGCTGCAAAACTAACTGTTTAATCTTCTCTGCTCTATTCATGTACTCTTCCACTTTCTTCCTTAAATAACCCCTGGTTTTATCATCAGGCTCACCTGTAAAAACATATATTATTTGCTGAGATGAGGCACTAATACTTACTAAAAGGAGTTTCTAAATTTTACAAACTTTTCATTTTGTCCACCAAAATCTGAAGACCTTCTTGGTAGCATATTAGTGCTTCTGTGTAGCGTTTCTTTGAATCTAATTCAACACCCCGTTTTAGTATATTTATTGCGGTGCTGTCGATATTCATGTTTGGATCACAATACTGAACCAAATAACTTTAAAATATAAATAAAAACGATTGGTTCAATCAGGTTTTGTCCCGAAACATCTGATGATGTAAATAAACTGTTTGTTTGCGAAGAAAGTTTCGATGAATATGTACAATAACTCTCTCTCTTATTAAAGTATTCCAAAAAGATTCTGTACTTTATTTAATGTATGCAAACTTTAACACATGAAATGTTTAAATAAAATAATAAATTGATTTGTTACTTTAGTAAAGCATTGTCTAAGATTTGGTAATTTAATTTCACTTGTTGGCTTAACAGTATCACTCAAACAGTATTCGAAAAAGTTAAAATTGAAATTGACATTGACAGGTAATGGAATAAAACGCTCCGTTTTCAGTGTGTGAATTATTTTTTTATATTTTTGATTTAATTGCAAAAAATAAACTATTTTTAATGAAATAAAATATAAATATCAATTAATCATTTTGAATACCTGAATAGTGTTCACCAAGTATTGTCTTGAATACGATTATTAAGATCCACAATAGAATACGGCGAAAGTTTATCGCAGGAAAGGAAGAAACGTAATAAAACAAAATGTAAACAACAAACTGTCCCGGTGGCCGATAAAATGTGAAAGTAGAAATTTGTGTCTTTATCTCTTTAAACTTTGCTTTCTGCATTATATTCAAAACTTTAATTTATTTACTTAGAAGAAGTCTTCAATAAACATTATTGTGTTACAAAATGTCTCATCAGCTGGGACGACTTGTGTCAGTGATTCTGAACCGATATTTTGGTGAAATCGTGCAAAAAGTAGGGGATGAACTATTCCTATATGGAGCAAAGCCGATTGCATTAATAGCTAAGTCTTCAGGACTACCTAGGTCTCAGGTATAGTTAACAAATCTAAACAATATTAGGTTATGTTTTCACATGTTACTCTTATGTATTTCAATAATATCTACCATATTACTCTGTACTCTGCCCGGCGTGTGGTGCTAGTCGATGAATAGTACCACCCTATTACTATTCATGATTGTCGTCAGACCAACTAAGGGGTTTAATACAGTAGAAGACAGACAACAGCTGCAATCTGAGTACTAATACATTGATATAATTTATATCATGGTTGAGAATCATCTTCAGTTTTGGATTTAATATTGTTATAATAACGGTTATTCTGTTTACTTGTATAGGTAATTGAAAGTTTGCGTACCTTGCTGAAGTTTGACTTGGCAACATTTGAACCCTCTGTCAATGAAGTTATTGCTGACTACAAACTATTACCTGATAATGTATTACTGCTGATTAGATATCCAAGGTTAGTATATCATAAGTTTTCTATATCTTATTAATTCAAGGTTCAAGGATTTGAATTATTTCTTTGTTTTGTTATATCAACTTATATCACACCTAACAATTATTTCTATATTTTTTTTTAGTTAATTTTTAAATAAACTTATAGCAAAAACACCCATAAAGCCACTAAAATAATGTTATCTATTTAATTATTCAACCATCACATTATACCCATAAATATAAGCCTACTCAATATTTATTACCCCATCAATTCAACCATCAATTCATCATACTCTTATATTATAAATATTATACTTACCTATGCTTCATTTTTACTGTTTTAGATACCTTCTGCAAATAAAGAGTAAATATGGCACAGAAGCGGAGATTATTGTGGAAGAGTTACTTCAAAAAGCCACCTGTACAGCCACAGTGCTGATTGTCACTGTCTTCAACAAGTATAAAGATGATAAGGTATAGTTTTAAATATCTACTTTTACACCCATATTCTTAGTCGTTTTCTCCACTCAACTCAACCTCACTTGAGTAAATTCGTATCTGAGACTACGACAAAAACATCCTCCACTTGAGATTTTTTTTCAGCTCACCTCAAGTTCGAGATCACCTCCAAAATAAACAAGCGTTGATTGTCGTGGTCTTGTAGGAGTTTCAAGGTTGGTTATGAGGTACCTTACGTTTGACAATACAAGGTATTTTTTATTTTTGAGTGGAGGAATATTCGGAGGAAACAACTAAGAATATGGGTGTTAACCTCAATTGTGAGCCATGTTGGCTAAGTTCAAACCCCTGAACTCACTTCTGATTTTTTCTTGCAAAATTATGTGTGCTTTAAAAACACATGCTCTAATGCTGAAGGCAAACATTGTGAGGAAACCATCATGTTCTGAGAATTCGAAAAGTTGAGGGAAAGGTGTCATTCACCAACCTGCTCTTGGCCAGGGTGGTCTAAACTCTTATCAATAAGACTTAAATTTATTTAGACTTTAATCTCTCATCATTGGGAAAACCCTTTGTCTCAGCAGTGAGCAGTGGGAACACAAATACTGCTATTCAGGAGTCTAGACACCCTAACCCAGCAATGGGAATAGTACAGGGGTGAATTATTAGAAAAACTTAAGCGAGAGTCAATCACTTTAAAAATATAGACATATAAAGAATTAAAGGGGTGCTTATGTATAATTATGCAGGAGTCTAAACTCAAAGCAAATCAACACTTCGGATACTAATAAATAAATAAATATTGCTGGACAATTCACACAGCAACATCTAGCCCCATGATTAGATCTAAGCTTGTGTTACGGGTGCTAGATTTCTGATATACTTAATATAATATACAATAATATTAATGATTTATACTTCTTAATTTCAGAAAAAAGACCTAAGCATTGTAAAGTTAAAAGATGTATATAATATACAATAATATTAATGATTTATACTTCTTAATTTCAGGAAAAAGACCTAAGCATTGTAAAGTTAAAGGATGTATTCATAAGTCTGGTGACAGCGGCCTACATCCAACAGGCCCCGGTGGCCGAGCTGCACGAGGGCAGTGAGGTGCCCACACTAGTGCCGGTGGCTACCATTGTGCCGGAGCTTGATACTATGACTCTCATGCAGGCTGCTAGCTCGTGGGAATCCTGTGAGGTTAAGGATAGTAAGTGAAATTTATTACTATATTCATATTAATTTATTTCTACTTTTGGAAACATGTGTATACTTAGTCACATCACTTATTACTATAAAACAATTTCTTAATTTAAAATATGGTAAAATATTTATAAACTACAGACAAGATTGAGGTCTATGAAAATTACAGATTGATTTTATTTTTACTTGAAATTTATTCAAGTAAATATAAAATCAATACACTTGCATGAAAGTTAATTTAAAAAATTTCGTTTTCATTTCTCTTACACATTGTGTTGGTTATAATATAAGGTATCAAAAATTATTTTTACTGTAACATGTAGTGTTACGTGTACATGTTACGCATAATTAAAAAGAAATAGATATTTAGACATAGAGTTGTAATGTCTCTTTTTGTTTCATGTTAATTTCGTTGTTTCAGCAATTTACTGGAAAGTAAACTATGACAGGTTTCATCAGGACTTTCGAGATGATATCATGATCAAAGCTGTTACACGACGAATTGACGAAAATGGTAATTTAATGTTTTATTTTAACTCGTAGATAGATAGATAATCCGCATAATAATGAATAATCAATCAGCTAGTAAATTATGTATTGAAGTATGATATTTCATTTTTTTTATTGTATTGTACCTTATAAAATAAGGAACTGTAACAAGTAATAGATCCTGATAACTGAAATCATTATCATTTCAGCCATTGGACGTCCACTGCTGGACATAGGCCTCCCTTTATGACTTCCTGCATCATATTTCCAAATCATCTGTCCACCTTGTTGGTGGACGTCCAACGCTGCGTTTTCCTATCCGTGGTCTCCACTCGAGAACTTGTAACTTCTGTAAAGATAGTGTAATTGTTATGAATAAATAAATAAACTTTTCGGTAACTGATATACTTAATTTAATTATTTATTCTATTAATTTCAGCTGGTGAACTGCTCCGACTGATGCTACAACAGATGTACATATCGTCCCCCGCGTGGGCGCCGGAATCGAACCCCACTCCCGCGGTTGACCTGAGCGAGGCGTGTCGCCGGCAGTCCGACAAACCACTGCTGGGACAGTATCTGGACCAGTATCTCAAAGTACTTGGTAAGTTTAACCAACCAAGATTAATGTCTTATTTTTTATTTTATTTATTTATTTAAGCACAGCCAACAGCACATATAACAAAAAAATACAATGGTTTTATGAATAGGGAGTTATACTATAAAATATGTGCCTATATTATAGTCTAGCTAGCACAACACTTATTGTTGTTGTTGTCGTTTATGTAGTGCACAGGGAGAGACCTACCTATTGCAATAATTTAAATAGTTCAGTTTTATTTTAACCTCAATAAAAAAAAAAATATTGCCGGAAAATTCTCACAGCAATATCTCTAGCTCCGTGGTAAGCTCGATGCTTGCGTTACAGGTGCTAGATTTCTGATATACTTATTATATACATACATACGCATGGCTATACGTTTGCTATGTCCTCAACATAGAACGGCTGCATTTCGTGGTATCTTCCGATATGCTGCCACGAAATGCTGGAACAACTTACCGCCTCCATAAGAAATTCTAAAAGTTTGTACAGTATTTTTTAGAGCGGTCGAAGGTCCGCCTGCGACGCAAGAGGTTGCGGGTTCGATTCCCGCCTCGGAACTATTTGTATAATCTGCAAATATTGGTTCCGGGTGTCTGGGTGTTGTATATGTATAATAAAAAAATATCTATCTATGTATGTATATTATATTAAGTATATCAGAAATCTAGCACCCGTAACACATGCTTCAAGCTTACCATGGGGCTAGATGTATCTGTGTAAATTGTACAGCAATATTTATTTACAAAAAAAATATTATATATAATGCTGCCACGAAATGCTGGAACAACTTACCGCCTCCAATAAGAAATTCTAAAAGTTTGTACAGTTTTAAAAACATCTACAAAATCCAACGTTAAATAACATTTAATAGTTTATCCAGTAAGGTTATGTTATGTTACAGAAGAGAACGGGTGCGGCTTCATAAAGCGGACGAGCGACGCGTCGGGCGGACAGTTCGCGGTGCGCAGCCGACACGCCGCGGGGCAGCTGCTGCACGCCGCGCTCGATCACATCGTCACGGAGCGACTGGGCTCTAAGGCGGCCAGGATATACAGGTAACGTTACATTGAGATAAACGGGCAATACACGAACCTTATTTACGTTGACTTTTGATCAACCGTTTCGTCCCAGAACGTGGGACTTCTTCAGGATCAAGGACACTGCAAGGTCACGGATCACGACTCATCGCCTCGCCGCCGCGCTGGTTGAGTGCACTGCGGACCGGGCGGCGAGCGGACCGGCAAAAAGTCAACGTAAATAAGGTTCCTGTAATTGCCCATTTATCTCAATATGTACCACGACAGTTTTTATCATTCATTATTTTTAGTTATCATCCGTAACGCCAGCGCAATAGTCCTGTTGGAACATCAGCGTTGGACATTACCTGCCAGTGTCCAACACATGCTGAGACAATGCTAGTGTTTTTCAACATGTCCCTTTGTCAATGTTATAGTTAATGTTGTTCTTGCCTATAATAGGCACATGCTATAGAAAATAGCCTTAATTAAAATATAATTTATAAATACTCTGTAATATGTGCTGTTTAGCTGTGCCTGAAAGAAAGAAATGAATAAATTAATGTCTTTAGTGTATTTTATTTTGTAATATGTATTTGTGGGTTGGAAAAATAAATGATTTGTTTGTTTGTACATCAAGTTAAATCGTAAACCATTTTTTAAGGAACAGAGTCGTTCATAGCTGGAACTTACTGCCTGAAGATGTCGTCACTGCCACCTCTGTAAACTCCTTCAAGAACAAGCTTGACAACTGGTTACGGAACTATAGCAAGAAACTCACAAAAGTCACACAAAAAACTCATAACTGTTTGACGTTTAGCAATGATACGAATTTGATGATATTGGATAGATAGGTA
This sequence comes from Chloroclystis v-ata, assembly GCA_963691955.1. Lineage (NCBI taxonomy): Eukaryota > Metazoa > Arthropoda > Insecta > Lepidoptera > Geometridae > Chloroclystis > Chloroclystis v-ata. Next base: position 3,031,245 of record OY829909.1, on the reverse strand, counting down.
TATTAAAACGTCTGGGATACAGGATAGGCTATTTAAATTCTTGCTCCAGTTATGACTAAATCAAATAATAAACCCAAAAATCTTATTTTAACTTACTTGTTTAAGTGGATAATGCAATTATAGTAAATAATTATCTATTTATATTTCAGGTTAATAAGAGAGAAGAAATACATAGAAGAGGATGATATTCAGAAGAACGCTATGTTACCGAATAAACTTTGCAAAGAACTGACTTACAAATTATTAGAAGAGAATTTTATAAGTTTACAGGTATGTTGTACCTAGTACATAGAGATGTAGTTAAGTACCATTTATATTTAAATCTTTAATAAAAGCTAAGCCCTTTTTTCCTAAACTAAGGTTAAACTAAACAAGTTTTGAGCTGACCACGAGGTTAGTTGTTGCATGTGTGAATTTTCCATCAATATTTATTTGTTTTTAAAGATTTTTTTTCAGTTAAACCAGTCTAAAATATTGATTTAAAAATAATTAATATCAACCTTAGCAACGGTATGTTATTGTGATGTTGAGTTATTGTGTTGTATGAATGAACAACACAATAACTCATTTGTTATTTTAATCAGGAAAATCCGTTTTGCCTGAGCAAAATGCATAATTGAGGCTTATAATTTTATAATTATTTGAATTGTTTTCAGCCAATGAGAAAAGCGGCTTCTGCGGGAGGAATGGCGAAAGCAATCTACTTGTATCACATTAAGCTACATGATGTAAGTGGATTGTTCTATTGGTGTTTCTACAAACCGCAGAAATATTACCTAAAAAACGAAAATACCGAGGTTAACGAATAATGATCTGACTTAAAAACATACGCTTTTAGACAGTGTGGTAGATTATTAGATATTCATAAATATGTAAATGGGTTTTAATAGTTCACACTCGCTTCGCTCGCTCGTTTTTCATGTGGATCATATAAAAACTTAACCTAAGCACATTTGTTCTAAAGGTGAAGGCAAACATCGTGAGGAAACGGTTTTTCCACGTTGTTCTATGGGCTTTGAAAAGTTCGAAGGACAGTGTCATTCATCGACCCGCCTTGGCTAGCGTGGTGAATTAAGGCCTAATCTCTCGTCAAAACAGAAGTCTCCGTGTGTTGCTAGCAATGTTGCCGGCCACAGTATTGCAGCCACAAATTATCGTAAAATATAGCCCGTTCAGACGCTCCTTTAATTATTTATTGTATTATGTGTTTGGTTTGATATATTCGTCAGGTAGCGAACACGGTGCAAGAGATGTGTTACCGCGCGCTGCACCACACGGCGGTGCGCGGCGCGGCGACGGCACGTGCGCACGCGCGGCTGCTGGACAAGCAGCGGCGCGTGCGCAGCATCGTGCACTCCATGCGCGCCCGGGACGAGCCGCAGCACGCCATCGCTGACGTTAGTGATAATTATTTATTAGATTTATATCCGGAATTTTCCAGCATTTTATCTAGATTTTCACGAGATTTTTTTTATGATTTTTTTTTTTAACTTTTTTCCCAAGTAGTAACTCAGTCTAGCATCGCAATCGCAACGGACAAAGGTCCGCCTGCGATGCTAGAGGTGGCGGGTCTTTAACCTCAATATTTTCTCAAACCTCATACATTTGCTAGATGTCGCTGTGTAAAATTGTCCAGTAATATTTATATATTTATTTATTATTTTATACTGTTTTTAGTTCATTTTATAACAACGGGAATTATTCTCGTATTTACGAAGGAGTTACCATACTCTCTACGTTACAACCACAAGAGCAGTCTTACTCAGAAGTAAGCATTCCATCATGCTCCGCCTCCTCTTTGCTCGTTCCCGTTATAAATGAATAAATAAATAAATATTGCTGGACAATCCACACAGCAACATCTAGCCCCGTGGTAAGCTCTACTCTTGTGTTACGGGTGCTAGATTTCTGATATACTGAATATAATATACTTATTTTAATAGATTTTTTTATACATATATACCCGTTTTTGGGTATCAGTCGGTAATAGCTGTTTTATATTTATTTCCAGGTGGAAGAGACCTTAACCCCGCCGGAACAAGCCCTGCTGCAAGGCATAGAAAAGCAGCTCAAACAGCTGAGTGCAGCAGAATTGGAGCTGGACAAGACTCTGTTTCTGCTGCACTGGTACCTCATCATGTATCCTCAGTAGGATCTATATTAAAAAAATTGGTTGTCTGTAAAGTCGGTTTACTGACGATAGTTGAACGTGACAACGTCTTTAGAAAATACAGATGGAATGGTAGCATTTTTCAAAAGTAGTATAGCAGCTGACGCAGACGCATCGCTCACTCAAGTAGGAGAGAGACGGATGACGAACGCTGCCGAACGCAAAAGCCGATTGTGCTTCCTTGTCGCTCGCTCCGCGCTCTCGCTCGCACTTCAAGCCTTACATGGACGCCTCAGAGCGAGGTAACGCCGCATGAGTCATGATTTTTCGTGCGTGCAGCCGGCTCTATCGAATTATAATGGCGTCTACACACCAAAGCCGGCGGCCCGCCGGCACAGCCCGGCGGCCCAACCCGCCGGCCTTATTTTGTACCATGATTGTACAAAATAAGGCCGGCGGGTTGGGCCGCCGGGCTGTGCCGGCGGGCCGCCGGCTTTGGTGTGTAGAGCGCTTAAGACGTTGTCACGTCAAAAGCTGAAGAGTTAAATTTTTAGGTTTTTCTATAAAAACTGTCGTGGTTTGATGAATAAATATTGCTGGACAATTCGCACAGCAACATCTAGCCCCGTGGTAGTATTAGCATCCGGAACAAATATCTGCAGGGTGTTATATATGTATTTAAAATAAAAAATATCTATCTATGTATGTATATTATATTAAGCATATCATCTAGCACCCGTTACTCAAGCCTCACCACGGGGCTAATTGTTGCTGTGTGAATTGTCCAACAATATTTGTTACAAATAAGGGTTCTGGCATTCAACGTCGGCAGGCGTATTGAAAACCATAGAATAATGGCTCTCCTAAGTGCTTTGTAAATATGTTTAAGTTCTAAGTGACTGATATAGAAAAGTTTAATATAATGTTACGTATTTTTGACAGAACTTTGTTTCTTTTTGAAACCACATTTGCAAGCAAATTGCAATAATAATCCTACAGCAGACAACCGAATTTAATAATAATCCTACAACGGAGATTCCATTACGTAGTAATTATAATTATGTTCTGTGACCATACTTAATTCAAAAAGGACCGTTAAAAGACCAAAATACATTCTTAAAATTTTATTTGACCCCATTGAAAATGAAAATCATCCAAACAATTTACAACCTATAGTGTCGATTTATTTGTAATTATAAAATACTCTTCTATCTACATCCGCGACACAAACACATTCGCCAAGGTTAAGCAAACTTACTTCACCCTAAATAAATTCAACATGAGGTGGTTCAAATAAACTACGGGAATTTTTGTTAATTTACAAGCAAACTGAGAATTAATTTTTAAGTGAAAACATAATAGGGATCAAATTTTTACCGCTGTAATTCTTACATGATTCTATTTGTTTTATGATCTCGTTCTGTAGAATAATTTAAACATTAATCTAATTCTATTGTGAAATTTTTAATTGAACACGCCTCAATAAAATGATAAAATGGGCAATGAATCAACATCATTATAATCATTAATATTAACAAGTTTAAATATTATGTATGTAGTTAAACATCTGTTATACAGTGACACCTAATACTTTTATATTTAATTTATATTGGAAAATTATTTACCGTGAGTTGACAATGACTTTGAAATAAGAAAAATATAAGTAAGGTAATATTAGTAAGTAGGTAATTAAATTTAATTTTCAATGCAAAAGTAATGTAGGTGTATGTAATTAGTTAATATTTTCTCTATCATCTTAAGTGGAGAAATATGTATATGTATATTAACCTAAATTATATGATACATAATAAGTATATATATATTTTATATAAGTAACCTGTTTCGGAAATTAAGTATTAAAAAAGTCATTATCAACTGCACATAAGATACCCACTTGAAGCTATTTATACTAATATTCATCTAAATTAGAATGTAAATATTTACACACCGTTTTCACCACAGTTTGATGTCACAAACACACAAACATCAAGAGATTCATACATTTTACAGTTAAACGATAAAGATCAATAAACTATCAGGACGTAGACTATATTAATGATGTTATTATTTTAAATAGAATGTTGTATTATTTTTCTATAAATGCATTCATTTTAACTGGATGTTACATATGTTAAATGATAAGTTGAGAAATTTTGTGTGTGATAATTATTTCTATTTCTATATGATACGTCCTCAATTTAGTCTCGTGTTTGTTCATAAATATAATTATTATAAATAATCTCTCACACATGTTCCTTGTGCGTAGTGATATATAAGATTAATGTGCTAATCACCTAAAATAAAATTGACATCAAATACTGTGGTATTAAGATTGAAACTTGACTAAACCGACGAGAATGTTTGATTTTTCTGTGATTTATCGGTACAGCCACTGACTATTCTATAATATTAAAATACAGTGAAGACATCGATCTATCAGGCCTAAATATCACCTTAATACTCCACCTACATATCTATACATATTATTATATCGAGTTTTACAAAAGCATTTTAATATAATTATATTAGTTATCGTTGACGACTGCTAAACATTATACCAAGGGTTGAAAAGTTTACAGAACCATTTTCATTGTTCATCAGTGTAATGAAATTTCGTCTACTGTAAGTTTAAAACGCTTGTTTTGATATTCGTACTATTTGTATCAACTGTTTTACTTAAAATATAGAATATTTTTGTTGGTAAGACTAATCCATAACGCGTACTGTGCAAAAATAATCCGTGGAAATAACGTAAAAAGCAAAAAATTAAATATGCAAATAAAGTTGTATCATTAAATTTATTTATAAACTAGAATATTTTACACAACTTAACAAAATACATACATCAAAATAAACAGAGCAACCAAATGTCCATCTCGACAGGCGATCAAGTTTTCACAAAATAAACATGCAAGTGAATTACTACATACGATTTCTGAGGAGCATGGCATTACCAATTAACCTCTTGATTACCAATAATAGTGAAAAGCTAAACCTTTTGACATTTATTGATAAATCTGACAATAAAAAAAAAGTTGACCGACTTGAAAAGTTGATCCTATTGTTGATAAGTGCAAGATAATATTGATGTTGCCATGTTTCTAATTTTGTTCAAACACATTTAATTAAAAAAAACTTGAATGAAATGGCAAGATATTATTGCTATTTAAGCAAATAACAGTTTTAATGAAAATGAAACTATTCCATAATACTGGTGACGTGAAATGACCTTAATTTCATCGCGAACTTAAATTTGTACTATCATAATGTATTGCAGATTCCAAGCAATCTGGGTAATAATTATTTAGTTTTGTTAAGCTTAAAATATCAGAGCTAAGCCGAAATTTTAATGAGAAATCCTTAAGCCAATAAAATAATAATTTTACTACGTAATTGCCACATAAAATGCTAAATAATGTGATATAATAAAATATGTAAAGGTTGTATACACTTATTTACAAAACTTCATAAACTGGTAACGTAAAACCAGTCAGAGTTCTAAAAGATCTTTGAATGGGGAAAAATGAAATATGAAACCATAGTAGTTCATTGAAACATTACATTACAAATAATTTATGTTGATGACAGTAAAATAATATTCTTGGAAAAAATCCATCCCCAAAGTTAAATTTCATTGATATATCGATTATCGGCTTTTTGAGATTACTTAGATTTGATGCTAAAACTGGACAAAAGTGCACGATTGGGTAGTTTTGTGGACAGAAGCCTAAATAGCTAAACTAGCGTACAAAACAATTTAGTACAAATAATCCAATATTGCATGAACTTATCACAAAAGTCCCTTAAAGTATTACATCGAATATACTATTTACATTGCAAATGAAAGTTCACTTACATTTCGATTCTATATTTAATTTGTCATTTATCTTTTATATAAATATACTTTAAATTCATTTAAGATGGCCTAAATAATACTAAACATTTGTAAGTTTCTGGATGAAAGGAAAAACCGACCAAAGGAACTGTTAATCCAAACGATAGGCGATTCTTACATTACATTTTGACGAATTATAATCCGATCTCTTCTAAATTTAAAAATACCGGCATCATGATTCTAGAGCTTTAATTAACGCGGTGAATTACTATCGCTTACAAAGCTATCCAGAATTTTAGGAAATTAAATACTACTTGCGATATTTTCAAACGAAGCTTAGAGTGTGCGTACGAAAACCGATTTGTGCTTTTGAATTTCGAATGTAAACAATTTCGCACGATCCTGCATTTAAAAACATCCCAAGTTTGGGCGAAGTGGTATCCTGTCTACACTGAACACAATGAGTCCATGGTCGAACGCCGTCTCACTCGCCCTAACCGCCGCCTGTATGCTCCGTCCTTCTCGGGCATTACAATATGCTGCATGTTGCCGTGCAACAACTGCTGGAGCCGCCTTTGCTCTTTTGTCTCTGATCTGGAAACGTAAAAATAACAAATGAGGTTGAGCTCTGGGACTTATAGAGATTCTATTCTAGCGATGCGATACATGGAGGTAGATCGATGACTTCTAAGTGACATGATGGTTGGACTTACGTAGGAAGGAGATAGGAAGGATGGGACGGGTTTAGGATTTGTTAACTCCATCGAACTTCTGAAAAGGCAACATAAATCGTTTATTTTTGCTTTTGTTCTGGCCAGATATTTGTAGCTCAGCTGAAATGTAGCTTTATGTTTTGAAGTATCGTTTTGAAGGCCTGGATTCGAATCCCAGCCTTCTTAACTCTTCAAAGTAAGTACCTAATGTAGGGATAATGTAAAACTTGCGCAATAATATTAATCACGCAGCTAATGTAGTACAACTGACCGGTCGAAAAGAAGGAACGACCGTTTGTTTACGCTTTCAGCCACCTAATAATTTCTTCATGCAAACTTTATTACACCGGCCCTCTTCGGAAAAGCTTTGTGTTAAACCACTAAATGGAAAAATAGTCCTATAAGGAAAACCTCGGAGGCTTCGCAGAAAATGGGACAGAGAAAATGGCAGGAAAATGTTCAATTGTTTTTTTACAATTTAGAATACGTAAAATGCGTGTTGGAATAAAATATAACTTTTGTTAAAATTAGGTCAGAAATATTATAACAAGTTAGGCTAACTGCGTATATGCATCGGTAATACGCTAACTCGGCCCTTTTAATGGGCATTTTCAAAGTAAATAAACCGTGCACTGCGGAACAGCGAGCGGTCGTGATCCGTGTCCTTGCAGTGTTTGGTCCTGAAGAAGTCCCACGTTTTGGGACGAAACGGTAGACCAAGATTCAACGTAAAAAAGGTTTGTGTCATGCCCGTTTATCTCAATATGAATTTAAATAAAGTTAAGCGGAGTTGGTAGCTCCGCCGCAGTTTACGTACCAGTCCGGTACCGTATGGTTAAATGGCGATTTGAGAAGACCTGAGCACAGTCAAACTGGCACAGGAGAGGGAGTCGTGGAGAGATCTGGTGGAGGCATTTGCCCAGTGGGACACTACCAGTCTAATCGTAAAGTCGTGTGATGTAAGTTAAACGGTTCGAACCCTGGTAAGTCGTAGATGGATCTGGTGGAGGCCTTTGCCCAGTGGAACACTACCACTACAGGCTAATCGTAAGTCATGTCTTGTGAGTTATGCGTCCCTGGTAGTTCTGGCGCAGTGTACGTACCGTGTGAGTTGGGCTAAGGAAAGGAAGTCGTGGAGGGATCTGGGAGCTGCCTTTGCCCAGTGGAACACTACCTTGTGAGTTATGCGGCCCTGGTAGTTCAGACGCAGCCGCAGTGTACGTACCGTGTGAGTTGGGCTCGTGAAAGGAAGTCGTGGAGGGATCTGGGAGAGGCCTTTCCCCAGTGGAACACTACCTTGTGAGTTATGCGTCCCTGGTAGATCTGGCGCAGTGTACGTACCGTGTGAGTTGGGCTCGGGAAAGGAAGTCGTGGAGGGATCTGGGAGAGACCTTTGCCCAGTGGAACACTACCTTGTGAGTTATGCGTCCCTGGTAGTTCAGCCGCGGCCGCAGTGTACCGTGTGAGTTGGGCTCGGGAAAGGAAGTCGTGGAGGGATCTGGGAGAGGCCTTTGCCCAGTGGAACACTACCTTGTGAGTTATGCGTCCCTGGTAGATCTGGCGCAGTGTACGTACCGTGTGAGTTGGGCTCGGGCAGGTGCTCGCGCGGCACCAGGTGCATGACGGTGGTGCGTCCGAGCGGCAGGCCGAGCGCGCCCAGCGTCACCGAGCTGTGCAGGAAGCGGCCCTGGTAGATCAGCCGCAGTATCTCCGCGCGGGAGACCAGCTCCGCCGCCCAGTCCGCTGGAACACAAACGTTATTTTATTCGTATTTTTCTTGTAAGAATATACGTATTAGTACACCCCTGCCTGTCTTATTTTAAATATCGTCTCTCTTTTTTTTGGTCGGCCGCGGTACCGCTGGAAGGATTGGTCGGCCGCGGTACCGCTTGAAGGACGAAGTGTTGAAGGATCTCGTGGAGTTGCAAGCCGATGACTGGTCTGCAATGACAGGGGATAGAGCAACCTATCTTTGGTGGTCTTTGGTGTCGGAGGCCAAGATCCACTTCGGGTCGTTGTGCCGCAGCAGTAAGTAAGTAAGTAAGTATCTCTCTTTTCCATCCAAAGGTTGCCTGGAAGAGATCGCTCTTTAGCGATAAGGCCGCCCATTGTACGTGTCTCTTTTTATGTTTGTAATGTTCATGTGTTTTGTGTATAATAAAGTGTTTTTTATGTATTGTATTGTATTGTTACCTTGGTAATTATGTGTATCCACTACTGGCTGGTCTATATGATTAGGGGTACCTACAGGTTCTAAGCTATGTATGTCCAGTTTTATACCTACTAGGCAGATAGGAACCGGAAAAATAATTAGGTTAGGTATTTAACGCTGCCAAATCTGCTAGGGCTAGTTGGACATCACTCAAATTTTAATTAGCTATCGAACACACAATTAGCATTAAGTACTCGACGAGTGACGATGAATGTGAAAACACCTAACTAAAGCCCAAAAGAATCAACTTGGCACCTAACTAACAAAACAATAACAAATTTTGTTCAAGCTAATTGTTAGATAAAAAAATATCATATAACACGCTGGACTATTCATAACGTAAAGAGATTTATCATGTATATATTTTAACAATAACAAAAATAACAAAGAACTTCGTTACAAAAATAAAAAAATCAAAAAAGATTATTCAAATGCCCCCAGAGAGATTTGAACTCTCGACCCCTGGTTTACAAGACCAGTGCTCTAACCCCTGAGCTATGGAGGCTTGCGTCGTGTTCGTCGAAAGTGGCCACCGTTAGCGAAGCGCGCTATTACACACACTAGCTCACACAAACGACACACATTCGTGATTCATCGCTGTAAACTGGAATGCGGCTGGAGGTAACAGATGGCGCTGTTATAAATTGTGGCTTGTTTATATCGCATGTGGAATTAATTTCTTTGTTTGAGCACCATATGGATAGCGTTTATTTGTTTTTGCTAATTCATTATCATTTTCGTAAAAATAAGTTACTTTTAAGACTCTATTTCTAAATGGGTCATTCATAACAAATAACTCCGATAAAAGTACCCACAAAAGCGTTTTTTAATCTTGCATCTAATCTCCCAAACAGAGTCGTAATTTTGGTGAATCCAGCTCATAAAACTAAGTGTGAAAATGAATTTCCCTTATCTGCGACTTGATATAGATAAAGATAGGGTCCACTTGTACGACATTTTGTCCGACTTTTTTCGGGTTTTAAACGTTGATGTCCGATTCACGTTCATAATTTGACACACAAAATGACACGATACGAAATACGTTGGTCTAGTGACTCGGTATCCTGTTCGAGTCACTACACCAACGTATCGAAGAAATTATGTTATTGTTATAGGCGAACCAAAAATATTTTTTTTTGATAGTGTGGTTGATTACTAGTACCTATACATGTTTAATTTAGTAATAACATTTGAATCATGGTATGTTACCCGTTTCGTGTATAGTATCAATGCAAAATATTTGCCAATTGACCGGATACCACAACAGGGCTACAGTAATATTTCAGCCGGACAATAGTACTAGCCAGTAGCTCCACAACTCACGTGGCAGCCTGGGCCAAACCATCGCGTGAGCTACCCCACTAACAGTCTAATGCACCGACAGCCAGGTGTAGCTAAGGCAGTAAACTAACTTGGTTTACGAGAGAGCTCGATCGTGCAATTAGTACTTTTCAAGTAAAGCAATAAAGTTCGCCTTGAAAAGTAAAATTTAGGGCTTCACAGCTGTTAAAAAATTGTATGCGCACTTAATCCTTATTAAGTTATCGTGAATAAGTGTGGTGATAAGAGAATAGTCACTAGTTAAGTATAGCGGAATACATATAATCATCACATACGTTTGGTATGATAAGCACTTAGGTACAAATAACAAATATGGATTCTTTATTGAAGTCTATTTAATCAATATTATTTAGTCTAAGATATCTAAGCACGACACAAATCAGTTTGCGGATCTTTATAAAAACGCCCATTTACTAACTTATCGCTTTGATTATTGACTATGCTTAAAATGCTAATTTATTACTAGTTTTTCAAGTTAATATTCATATTTTTATATAGTAATAGACGAATAGAGTATAATTTTAGAACCCTACAATAGAAGTCAATTTACTAAAACGACATGTTTTAGTAAATTGACTTCGTGATGTCCATCTAAGTATGTAAATTCAAGTAATATATTTTAAACTTTTTGTAATTTATCATTAAATGTTATAATTTTAAAACATTGTAAGTTTCTTAATCATTTCTAGACAGATGCACTGAAAAGAACCTAACGGGTAACTGACCTCACGTAACTTTGCTCGACAAACGAGGTCGAATACTACAAAACAAATTTAGTTTTCCAACATGTCTGCCGCTTACGCACATGTTACGTCTAAGGCGGACATCAGCCGTAAAAATACCCAACAAATTAACAAACAAGTTTTTAAATCACCTTGATTACACCCACTTTCAAATATTCATTAATCAAAGCCAATTAATTCTGTATTTAATTTGGATACAAATAGTTTTAAGCAGGGCTTGTCTTAAAATAAACAAGTGTTGCCATATCTTCTTCTTCTTTTCTTATATATAAAAGAAAGTCGTGTTAGTTACTTCACTTATAACTCAAGAACGGCCAAACCGATTTAGCTGAAAATTCGCAGGGAGGTAGTTTAGAGCCAGGAGAAGGACATAGGATATTTTTTACCACAAAGAAAATTACGCGGGCGAAGCCGCGGGCGGAAAGCTAGTTAAAATATAATTTGGCTTTGCATTTGTGAGTAGATATCATTTTTTTCCAAAATTGTTCCCTAAATTTAAAAGTATGTTCCTATCCTATGTAGGTATATCGGCAATTTTGTTATATCTATCGGCTTAGTTGTTTTCAGTTTATTAGATAACGTTGAGAAATATAGGTAAGTATAACACATTAAAATCAGCATCACAAAAATATCTATGTCTCTATTCCAACGTTCATTGTGCAAAATAACGCGTACTTCATAAAGCTTTTTGCGCATCCACGTATTATTTTGCCTTCATTTTCAATTGCCCGCACGAACGCACGTAACGATGGAAAGAAACCGTCGAAAACACAATAAAATTAGCATAACATCAGCTCCGAGATATCCACCCGCATTCCTTTAGCATAACCAGCGGGATGTATCTGGGAAGAATACCTAACTAACTTATATTACGAGTAACTTACCGTTATATTGCGCTTGCTTTTAAAATCAAACAGTATCCTACTTGAGTTTGGTTTGTTTATTTTACTTAAGTTAAGTTTCAAAAGTTCCATCACTAACTGCAATTCGAAACTTGAAATCATTGCGAGTGTATTAATTAATTTCAAACATGACACCATTCATCGACCGAATGGTATCCATTGCGTAGTGAATCGTTAAACTGACAAATGCCAAAACAAGGTGGTTTTATTTTAACCACCCTATATAATATCTAGCAAAATGTAATGCAAATTCAGTATTATGCACAACGTGTTTCATATTAGATGCCTCAACGGAAGCATTCCATAACGTTTTATATTTTACAAGAAAGCTATTCTTATTAAAAATAAACTAGCAGTTATAAAAGTTCCTTTGAGAGCGGAGCCGGCACGCACGCTGCCACGTGCCTGTCATAGCCCAGCACATTTCATCTAAAACGTAGCAGGAATTTATCTATTTTCCTGTTCGTGGAATTACATGAAACGCGAGGAATTATTTTCCAGCGTTATTTTTAAACGGCCGTTTTGAGCGCTGTCTTCGTGAGCCGAGCCCGCATCGACCTAATTACAAATTCGCTCGACTGTTCAAAAAGCTTTCGAATGCGAGACACTGGTAGTCCGGGATCCGTAGTACACTGGAATCAAGTGATTACTAACAAGCTAATTTTTCGTGAGTAGCTTAATTTTAATGAGACGCCCAAAAATATCCTATACTCAACTTTTGATTGTGGTAGCTAACAGAGATATCGAGGATTAAATATGTCGATTTGATGATCCAAAAAAATTTATTACTAACCGGTTGTTTTTTAGTTATATCGTAAGATAATGATCTAAATTATATGAAAAAATATTTGTCCTACAAAACCTATGGTTTGATCAAAGAGTCCCCCATTTCCAAAATGTATCGAAAACGAGGTCAAAATAAATGATTACTAACCAGCTGATTTTTTGTTGTATACCTAATTAATATTTATAAAATCTAACTGACATATTGTCCTACAAATTTCTTGGTACGTTATCCCGGTCCTACGGTCCAAAGTTGTAGTACACATCCTTGATGTAAAAATAATTACTATCAAGCTGAATTTTCGTGAATAGCTTGGTTTCGATGAGACGCCCAAAAATATCCTATACCCAACTCTCAATTGTGGTAGCTAACAGAGATATCAAGGATTAAATATGTCGATTTGATGATCCAAAAAAATTGATTACTAACCGGTTGTTTTTTGGTTTTATCGTAAGATAATGATCTAAATTATATGAAAAAATATTTGTCCTACAAAACCTATGGTTTGATCAAAGAGTCCTCCCTTTCCAAAATGTATCTAAAACAAGGTCACAATAGATTATTACCAACCAGTCATAATAACTTATTTTTAGGGTCCCATAGCCAAATGGCAAAAACGGAACCTTTATAGATTCGTCATGTCGTCCGTCCGTCCGTCTGTCCGTCCGTACCTTAGACCTTAGCGGTGCGAACTATAAAGGTGGATGAGAATCGCATAGTGCGGGTGTATGAGATATATCCAGTTATCCACTAAATACGGGTTATAATTCGCCGTGCGTCTGCTTGTCCTGGAGTGGAAAGGAGATGGTGGAATCAGGTCATTAAGTATGTTCAAGTCATGTAGGTGGTTTATTTTTGAATATCGAACAACCTCCTTAGCTTTATAATTATTGCTGTTACCCACGACTTTGTCCGCGTCATTTTCTGATATTATTTTAGACAATTTAGTTTTTAATAATAATTATTTTAATACTTCTGCGTAGCGCGTTCAAACAAACTCTTCAGCTTTATAATATTCAAATAAGTATAGTTGTATAAATACTTAATACCTACAATATTTTTTTACCTAGATAACTATAAAATAAAGTTATTTAAATTAAAAAAAAATCACTATCTTATCCATAATCACAAAAAGAACTCTCTTTCGGGGGATCGAACTCGGTGACGCACAGTCGCCGAGTTTGATCCTTGCCATTACGCCAACTGAGTAGATGCGAAAACAGACGAAATATGTCTTTGATATAATTACAAATTATATTTTATTGCGGGTGTGTTGTTACACTGACGCCGACTTAACTTTCTATGTTACAAATAGGCAAACTTAAAAATTACAATTCTTGTCGGACTAGCGATACATACCTGTTTTTTTGTAGGACATTGTTACATTTGGGCAAGGAACACACTAACCTATTCTGTAATATTTTTGTCCTACAGTTACTAATGAGATAAATGGTCTTGTGGTATTAACAATGTCTAGGCGTAGGACCGGGATAACGTACCACGAAATTTGTAGGACAATATGTCAGTTAGATTTTTTAAATATTAATTAAGTATACAACAAAAAATCAGCTGGTTAGTAATCATTTATTTTGACCTCGTTTTCGATACATTTTGGAAATGGGGGACTCTTTGATCAAACCATAGGTTTTGTAGGACAAATATTTTTTCATATAATTTAGATCATTATCTTACGATATAACTAAAAAACAACCGGTTAGTAATAAATTTTTTTGGATCATCAAATCGACATATTTAATCTTCGATATCTCTGTTAGCTACCACAATCAAAAGTTGAGTATAGGATATTTTTGGGCGTCTCATTAAAATTAAGCTACTCACGAAAAATTAGCTTGTTAGTAATCACTTGATTCCAATGTACTACGGATCCCGGACTATGGGTTTATTCTCATTTTTATTCGGAGAATGAAATCACGGAATCCCGTCACGTCGACATCACGTTCGCGAGTCGGATTCCGAATATAATTCAGTCTCGGTGGACTGAATATTATTTTTCTTGTCTATTACTTGAATAATGCCAAACTGTATGTACGTGGATTAGTGACGACATATGCGGCTAGCGATGGTCCTGTATGTGCCTGTAACGCAGCGGGTTCAATTCTCGCCTCGGGACAAATGTTTGTACGATCTGTAGATGCAGATATTTGTTCCGTGTAGTTTGCTGAGTGAAATGTTTTGCAATCAATTTTTTTCTAGCAATTTATGTAAAAGCTATTAGTGTTTATAGTAAAGCAGTCAATATGTCTTGGCGCCACGTACTCTGATTTACATACTTAGTGGTAAACATTATGGTAATTTACCCTAAAATGTATAATAATAAATGTAAAATGTTGCGCGTAATAACTGTAGTAGATTTACATGATAAAGAAACTGAAACAAAAGATTTTTTATATGTTGCAACTATAGCAAAAAAAAATGTAACTTTGAAAATATTATCCTCATACTACGAGTATTAAGAAAGTCAGTGATATTTTTCGAATTGTAAATAGAAGATATCTATGAGATAATCTACGAATTTAAGTATTGACCTATAATAAAACTATGGCCTACTTAAAAATATTTTGAAAGACACTCTTTTCGAAGTTTGTTTAAGTTGATGCTTATTAATTGCAATAGATATCACGTACTTAACAATATAATGTTTATGACTTCGTATCTGTACTCAGTATTCCATGGAAAGCCTTCCTTGAATTCTCCATAATAATATCAAAATAACTGTTTTCCATGGCGTCAGATCACTTCGCTCCATTGAACACCCTCTTCCCCTCAATTCATATTAAATCTATTCACTGCTCATCGAATAAATATAATGTGCTATCAAATATACTGTTATAACAAACACTTTACTTGTTTTTATTTTATAAGCTTAATGGTTTATCTGACTATTGGTTACATTACTAGGTAATTAGCTAGTACGTGACAATGATATCAGCCATATAAAATCACTAATTAAAAGCCACTGTCCGATAACATTAGTTTAGAGGTGAATTAATAAATACTACTTATTCGAGTAATTATTATTATTTAATACAATTTTCCGCCCACCAAATAATACATTTTTCCGCGGTAAAAAACCTATGTCATAATGCTGGCATAGAAATTAGGTACATATATATCTCCACAAATAGACCGAGCTACGTAAACGATTATAATATTAGTAATAAACTAGTGGGTCGTGAGTGTGCGAGCTGCAAGCAGCTCGCATGTATTCTAAAATTGGGGGGGGTTTTGGTACCTACAAGTTTTTTTTGGTGGAAATCGATAATCAAGAGTAATAGATAACTGCGATGGAAATCGACATTCATGTCAATTTGTGATTGGGGAGGGTATTCAGGGGGGTCTGGGGGTCACAGCACGGCTCGCTTCGCTCGCCGTGCTGTTCCCCGTGGTCGTGGTCAACACACGCAGCAAGGCTCGCTTCGCTCGCCTTGCTGCGTGGCGTGAGTCGTATTGCGGTTCGCTTCGCTCACCGCAATCCGACCCACGCTCGCCGTCATCAAATTCGTGATCCTCACCCCCATATTAGTCGGAAACGATACCCATATCAGTACACCACGGGCATCAGCACGGCTCGCTTCGCTCGCCGAGCTGATGCCCGTGGTCGCATTGCGGTTCGCTTCGCTCACCGCAATACGATCCCGGTCGTGGTGCCATACACGCACACACAGCAAGGCTCGCTTCGCTCGCCTTGCTGCGTGGCGTGTGTCGCATTGCGGTTCGCTTCGCTCACCGCAATCCGACCCACGCGCCATCATCAAATTCGTGATCCTCACCCCCATATTAGTCGGAAACGACACCCATGTCGATTTTTTGGGGGAGGGGGGACAAGGGGGACATTCCGGGGGTCACAGCACGGCTCGCTTCGCTCGCCGCGCTGTTTCCCGTAGTCGCATCGCGGCTCGCTTCGCTCGCCGCAATGCTCCACACGGTAAACATTTCAGTTTTTTCATTAAAAAGGGGGTCTAGGGGGGCGAGGGGGACAAACTTTTTATGCTTTTTAAAACTATCTATCCTCCTCTACACGACTGTGAAAAAAATTTTCCTCCAGGTCTTACCGTTTAGAAGATACCATAGGGGAGGGGGAGGGGGAGGGGGAAATTTGAAAAAGTCGGAATTTTCCCCCACTCACCCGGACCCCCTCTACACGATTCTGCAAAAAAAAATATACCTTCCCATCCACCAACAGGGAGAACAATTATGTCAATGAGTCAGTCAGTGAGTCAGTGGTAATTTAGCTTTATATAATATAACTAGTGGGTCGTGAGTGTGCGAGCTGCAAGCAGCTCGCATGTTGTCCCAAGTAGGGGGGGTTTTGGTACCTACAAGTTTTTTTTGGTGGAAATCGATAATCAAGAAAGAAATTATTGCGATTGGAATCGACATTCAAGTCAAATTTTTTATGGGAAGGGTATTCTGGGGGCCTGGGGGCGTGGGGTCACAGCACGGCTCGCTTCGCTCGCCGTGCTGTTCCCCGTGGTCGTGGTGCCACACACGCAGCAAGGCTCGCTTCGCTCGCCTTGCTGCGTGGCGTGTGTCGTATTGCGGTTCGCTTCGCTCACCGCAATCCGACCCACGCTCGCCGTCATCAAATTCGTAATCCTCACCCCCATATTAGTCGGAAACGATACCCATATCAGTACACCACGGGCATCAGCACGGCTCGCTTCGCTCGCCGAGCTGATGCCCGTGGTCGCATTGCGGTTCGCTTCGCTCACCGCAATACGACCCCGGTCGTGCTGCCATACACGCACACGCAGCAAGGCTCGCCGCGCTCGCCTTGCTGCGTGGCGTTTCGCTTCGCTCACCGCAATCCGACCCACGCGCGCCGTCATAAAATTCGTAATCCTCACCCCCATTTTAGTCGAAAACGATACCCATGTCGATTTTTTTGGGGTAAGGGGGACAGGGGGACATTCCGGGGGTCACAGCACGGCTCGCTTCGCTCGCCGCGCTGTTCCCCGTGGTCGCATCGCGGCTCGCTTCGCTCGCCGCAATGCTCCACCCTTAAAATATTTGTCAAAAATAGGCCAAATTTCGGTTTTTTCATAAAAAAGTGGGTCTAGGGGGGCGAGGGGGTCAAACTGTTTTTGCCATTCAAAACTATCTATCCTCCTCTACACGACTGTGAAAAAATTTTTCCTACAAGTCTCACCGTTTGGGAGATACCAAAAAGGGGGGGTGAAATTTGGGGGAAAAGGGAGGGTATTTTTTTTTTCTTCCAACTCGAGAAGAAACCCTCTATACGACCCCGCCATCAAAAACCCTTTAAAACGAAGATTTCTAGGTGTACACTTTAGAGGGGGAGTTTTTTTGAGAGGGAGGGGGGGATGAAAAAAAATTTTTCTCAATCGTTTGCCCCCCTCTATACGACCCCGAAAAAATTTTCAGTCAAGGAGCTACCGTTACGAAGATACCATAGGGGAGGGGGAGGGGGAGGGGGAAATTTGAAAAAGTCGGAATTTTCCCCAACTCACCCAGTGTTCCCCTCAACGATTCTGCAAAAAAAAACATACCTTCCCATCCACCAA
The DNA here is from genome assembly GCA_963691955.1 of Chloroclystis v-ata. Lineage (NCBI taxonomy): Eukaryota > Metazoa > Arthropoda > Insecta > Lepidoptera > Geometridae > Chloroclystis > Chloroclystis v-ata. Next base: position 3,013,059 of record OY829909.1, on the reverse strand, counting down.
CAGGGAGAACAATTATGTCAGTCAGTCAGTGAGTGAGTGGTAATTTAGCTTTATATAATATAACTAGTGGGTCGTGAGTGTGCGAGCTGCAAGCAGCTCGCATGTTGTCCCAAGTAGGGGGGGTTTTGGTACCTACAAGTTTTTTTTGGTGGAAATCGATAATCAAGAAAGAAATTATTGCGATTGGAATCGACATTCAAGTCAAATTTTTTGGTGGGGAGGGTTTTCAGGGGGGCCTGGGGGCGTGGGGTCACAGCACGGCTCGCTTCGCTCGCCTTGCTGTTCCCCGTGGTGCCACACACGCAGCAAGGCTCGCTTCGCTCGCCTTGCTGCGTGGCGTGTGTCGTATTGCGGTTCGCTTCGCTCACCGCAATCCGACCCACGCACGCCGTCATCAAATTCGTAATCGTCACCCCCATATTAGTCGGAAACGATACCCATATCAGTATACCACGGGCATCAGCACGGCTCGCTTCGCTCGCCGAGCTGATGCCCGTGGTCGCATTGCGGTTCGCTTCGCTCACCGCAATACGACCCCGGTCGTGCTGCCATACACGCACACGCAGCAAGGCTCGCTTCGCTCGCCTTACTGCGTGGCGTGGGTCGCATTGCGGTTCGCTTCGCTCACCGCAATCCGACCCACGCCCGCCGTCATCAAATTCGTGTTCCTCACCCCCATATTAGTCGGAAACGACACCCATGTCGAATTTTTGGGGGAGGGGGGACAAGGGGGACATTTCGGGGGTCACAGCACGGCTCGCTTCGCTCGCCGAGCTGTTCCCCGTGGTCGCATCGCGGCTCGCTTCGCTCGCCGCAATGCTCCTTCCGATAAAAAAATCAGTTTTTACCTTAAAAAGGGGGTCTAGGGGGGCGAGGGGGACAAACTTTTTTTGCTTTTCAAAACAATCTATCCTCCTCTACACAACTGTGAAAAAATTTTTCCTCTAGGTCTTACCGTTTAGAAGTTACCATAGGGGAGGGGGAGGGGGAGGGGGAAATTTGAAAAAGTCGGAATTTTCCCCCACTCACCCAGACCCCCTGTATACGATTCTGCAAAAAAAAATATACCTTCCCATCCACCAACAGGGAGAACAATTATGTCAATGAGTCAGTGAGTGAGTCAGTGGTAATTTAGCTTTATAGAATATAACTAGTGGGTCGTGAGTGTGCGAGCTGCAAGCAGCTCGCATGTATTCTAAAATTGGGGGGGGTTTTGGTACCTACAAGTTTTTTTTGGTGGAAATCGATAATCAAGAGTAATAGATAACTGCGATGGAAATCGACATTCATGTCAATTTGTGATTGGGGAGGGTATTCAGGGGGGCCTGGGGGCGTGGGGTCACAGCACGGCTCGCTTCGCTCGCCGTGCTGTTCCCCGTAGTCGTGGTGCCACACACGCAGCAAGGCTCGCTTCGCTCGCCTTGCTGCGTGGCGTGTGTCGGATTGCGGTTCGCTTCGCTCACCGCAATCCGACCCACGCGCGCCATCATCATATTCGTAATCCTCACCCCCATATTAGTCGGAAACGATACCCATATCAGTACACCACGGGCATCAGCACGGCTCGCTTCGCTCGCCGAGCTGATGCCCGTGGTCGCATTGCGGTTCGCTTCGCTCACCGCAATACGACCCCGGTCGTGCTGCCATACCCGCACACGCAGCAAGGCTCGCTTCGCTCACCTTGCTGCGTGGCGTGTGTCGGGTTGCGGTTCGCTTCGCTCACCGCAATCCGACCCACGCGCGCCGTCACCAAATTCGTAATCCTCACCCCCATATTAGTCGGAAACGACACCCATGTCGAATTTTTGGGACAAGGGGGACAAGGGGGACATTCTGGGGGTCACAGCACGGCTCGCTTCGCTCGCCGCACTGTTCCCCGTAGTCGCATCGCGGCTCGCTTCGCTCGCCGCAATGCTCCACACGATAAAAATTTCAGTTTTTTCATTAAAAAGGGGGTCTAGGGGGGCGAGGGGGACAAACTTTTTTTGCGATTCAAAACTATCTGTCTTTCTCTACACGACTGTGAAAAAATTTTTCCTCCAGGTCTTACCGTTTAGAAGATACCATAGGGGAGGGGGAGGGGGAGGGGGAAATTTGAAAAAGTCGGAATTTTCCCCCACTCACCCGGACCCCCTGTATACGATTCTGCAAAAAAAAATATACCTTCCCATCCACCAACAGGGTGAACAATTATGTCAATGAGTCAGTCAGTGAGTGAGTGAGTGGTAATTTAGCTTTATATATTATAACTAGTGGGTCGTGAGTGTGCGAGCTGCAAGCAGCTCGCATGTATTCTAAAATTGGGGGGGGTTTTGGTACCTACAAGTTTTTTTTGGTGGAAATCGATAATCAAGACGAAATTTAGATAAGAAGAGGGTATTCAGGAGGGCCTGGGGGCGTGGGGTCACAGCACGGCTCGCTTCGCTCGCCGTGCTGTTCCCCGTGGTCGTGGTGCCACACACGCAGCAAGGCTCGCTTCGCTCGCCTTGCTGCGTGGCGTGTGTCGTATTGCGGTTCGCTTCGCTCACCGCAATCCGACCCACGCTCGCCGTCATCAAATTCGTAATCCTCACCCCCATATTAGTCGGAAACGATACCCTTATCAGTACACCACGGGCATCAGCACGGCTCGCTTCGCTCGCCGAGCTGATGCCCGTGGTCGCATTGCGGTTCGCTTCGCTCACCGCAATACGACCCCGGTCGTGCTGCCGTACACGCACACGCAGCAAGGCTCGCTTCGCTCGCCTTGCTGCGTGGCGTGTGTCGTATTGCGGTTCGCTTCGCTCACCGCAATCCGACCCACGCCCGCCGTCATCAAATTCGTAATCCTCACCCCCATATTAGTCGGAAACGACACCCATGTCGAATTTTTGGGGGAGGGGGGACAAGGGGGACATTCTGGGGGTCACAGCACGGCTCGCTTCGCTCGCCGAGCTGTTCCCCGTGTTCGCATCGCGGCTCGCTTCGCTCGCCGCAATGCTCCACCCGATAAAAAAATCAGTTTTTTCATTAAAAAGGGGGTCTAGGGGGGCGAGGGGGACAAACTTTTTTTGCTTTTCAAAACTATCTATCCTCCTCTACACGACTGTGAAAAAATTTTTAGTCAAGGTGCTACCGTTATGAAGATACCATAGGGGAGGGGGAGGGGGAGGGGGAAATTTGAAAAAGTCGGAATTTTCCCCAACTCACCCCGACCCCCCCTACACGTTTCCGCAAAAAAAAATATACCTTCCCATTCACCAACAGGGAGAACAATTATGTCAGTCAGTGAGTGAGTCTAGTGGGTCGTGAGTGTGCGAGCTGCAAGCAGCTCGCATGTATTCTAAAATTGGGGGGGGTTTTGGTACCTACAAGTTTTTTTTGGTGGAAATCGATAACCAAGCAAAAGTTGATACTGCGATAGAAATCGACATTCAACTATTTTTTTTGATGGGGGAGGGTATTCATGGGGGCCTGGGGGCGTGGGGTCACAGCACGGCTCGCTTCGCTCGCCGTGCTGTTCCCCGTGGTCGTGCTGCCACACACGCAGCAAGGCTCGCTTCGCTCGCCTTGCTGCGTGGCGTGTGTCGTATTGGGGTTCGCTTCGCTCACCGCAATCCGACACACGCCCGCCGTCATCAAATTCGTAATCCGCATCCCCATGTTAGTCGAAAACGACACCCATATCAATATACCCACGGGCATCAGCACGGCTCGCTTCGCTCGCCGAGCTGATGCCCGTGGTCGCATTGCGGTTCGCTTCGCTCACCGCAATTCGACCCCGGTCGTGCTGCCATACACGCACACGCAGCAAGGCTCGCTTCGCTCGCCTTGCTGCGTGACGTGTGTCGGATTGCGGTTCGCTTCGCTCACCGCAATCCGACCCACGCGCGCCGTCATCAAATTCGTAATCCTCACCCCCATATTAGTCGGAAACGACACCCATATCGATTTTTGGGACAAGGGGGACAAGGGGGACATTCTAAGGGTCACAGCACGGCTCGCTTCGCTCGCCGCGCTGTTCCCCGAAGTCGCATCGCGGCTCGCTTCGCTCGCCGCAATGCTCCACCCTTAAAATATTCGTCAAAAATAGGCCAATTTTCGGTTTTTTCATAAAAAAGGGGGTCTAGGGGGGCGAGGGGGTCAAAATTTTTTTGCCATTCAAAACTATCTATCCTCCTCTACATGACTGTGAAAAAATTTTTCCTCCAAGTCTCACCGTTTGGGAGATACCAAAAGGGGGGGTGAAATTTGGGGAAAAAGGGGGTGAATTTTTTTTTCTTCCAACTCGAGAAGGAACCCTCTATACGACCCCGCCATCGAAAACCCTATAAAAGGACGATTTCTGGTAGCACACTCGAGAGGGGGAATTTTTTGGGGGAAAGGGGGGGTGAAAAAAAAATTTTTCGCAATCGTTTGCCCCCCTCTATACGACCCCGAAAAAATTTTCAGTCAAGGTGCTACCGTTTGGAAGATACCATAGGGGAGGGGGAGGGGGAGGGGGAAATTTGAAAAAGTCGGAATTTTCCCCCACTCACCCGGACCCCCTGTATACGATTCTGCAAAAAAAAATATACCTTCCCATCCACCAACAGGGAGAACAATTATGTCAATGAGTGAGTCAGTGAGTGGTAATTTAGCTTTATATAATATAATAAATATAACTAGTGGGTCGTGAGTGTGCGAGCTGCAAGCAGCTCGCATGTATTCTAAAATTGGGGGGGGTTTTGGTACCTACAAGTTTTTTTTGGTGGAAATCGATAATCAAGACGAAATTTAGATAAGAAGAGGGTATTCAGGAGGGCCTGGGGGCGTGGGGTCACAGCACGGCTCGCTTCGCTCGCCGTGCTGTTCCCCGTGGTCGTGGTGCCACACACGCAGCAAGGCTCGCTTCGCTCGCCTTGCTGCGTGGCGTGTGTCGTATTGCGGTTCGCTTCGCTCACCGCAATCCGACCCACGCGCGCCGTCATCAAATTCGTAATCCTCACCCCCATATAAGTCGGAAACGATACCCATATCAGTACACCACGGGCATCAGCACGGCTCGCTTCGCTCGCCGAGCTGATGCCCGTGGTCGCATTGCGGTTCGCTTCGCTCACCGCAATACGACCCCGGTCGTGCTGCCATACACGCACACGCAGCAAGGCTCGCTTCGCTCGCCTTACTGCGTGGCGTGGGTCGCATTGCGGTTCGCTTCGCTCACCGCAATCCGACCCACGCCCGCCGTCATCAAATTCGTGTTCCTCACCCCCATATTAGTCGGAAACGACACCCATGTCGAATTTTTGGGGGAGGGGGGACAAGGGGGACATTCCAGGGGTCACAGCACGGCTCGCTTCGCTCGCCGCGCTGTTCCCCGTAGTCGCATCGCGGCTCGCTTCGCTCGCCGCAATGCTCCACCCGATAAAAAATTCAGTTTTTTCATTAAAAAGGGGGTGTAGGGGGGCGAGGGGGACAAACTTTTTTTGCTTCTCAAAACTATCTATCCTCCTCTACACGACTGTGAAAAAATTTTCAGTCTAGGTGCTACCGTTTGGAAGATACCATAGGGGAGGGGGAGGGGGAGGGGGAAATTTGAAAAAGTCGGAATTTTCTCCAACTCACCCCGACCCCCCCTACACGATTCTGCAAAAAAAAATATACCTTCCCATCCACCAACAGGGAGAACAATTATGTCAGTCAGTGAGTGAGTGAGTCAGTGGTAATTTAGCTTTATATATTATAACTAGTGGGTCGTGAGTGTGCGAGCTGCAAGCAGCTCGCATGTTGTCCCGAGTAGGGAGGGTTTTGGTACCTACAAGTTTTTTTTGGTGGAAATCGATAATCAAGAGAGGAAGGAGTCTGCGATAAGAATCGTCATTCATGTCAAATTTTTTGGTGGGGGAGGGTATTCAGGGGGGCCTGGGGGCGTGGGGTCACAGCACGGCTCGCTTCGCTCGCCGTGCTGTTCCCTGTGGTCGTGGTGCCACACACGCAGCAAGGCTCGCTTCGCTCGCCTTGCTGCGTGGCGTGTGTCGTATTGCGGTTCGCTTCGCTCACCGCAATCCGACCCACGCCCGCCGTCATCAAATTCGTAATCCTCACCCCCATATTAGTCGGAAACGATACCCATATCAGTACACCACGGGCATCAGCACGGCTCGCTTCGCTCGCCGAGCTGATGCCCGTGGTCGCATTGCGGTTCGCTTCGCTCACCGCAATACGACCCCGGTCGTGCTGCCGTACACGCACACGCAGCAAGGCTCGCTTCGCTCGCCTTGCTGCGTGGCGTGTGTCGTATTGCGGTTCGCTTCGCTCACCGCAATCCGACCCACGCGCGCCGTCATCAAATTCGTGATCCTCACCCCCATATTAGTCGGAAACGACACCCATGTCGAATTTTTTGGGGGGGACAGGGGGGACATTCCGGGGGTCACAGCACGGCTCGCTTCGCTCGCCGCGCTGTTCCCCGTGGTCGCATCGCAGCTCGCTTCGCTCGCCGCAATGCTCCACCCTTAAAATATTCGTCAAAAATAGGTCAATTTTCGGTTTTTTCACAAAAAAGGGGGTCTAGGGGAGCGAGGGGGTCAAAATTTTTTTGCCATTCAAAACTATCTATCCTCCTCTACATGACTGTGAAAAAATTTTTCCTCCAAGTCTCACCGTTTGGGAGATACCAAAAGGGGGGGTGAAATTTTAGGTAAAAAGGGGGGGTAAATTTTTTTTTCTTCCAACTCGAGAAGGAACCCTCTATACGACCCCGCCATCGAAAACCCTATAAAAGGTCGATTTCTGGAAGCACACTCGAGAGGGGGAGTTTTTTTGGGGGAAAGGGGGGGTGAAAAATAATTTTTTTGCAATCGTTTTCCCCCCTCTATACGACCCCGAAACAATTTTCAGTCAAGGTGCTACCGTTATGAAGATACCATAGGGGAGGGGGAGGGGGAGGGGGAAATTTGAAAAAGTCGGAATTTTCCCCCACTCACCCGGACCCCCTGTACAAGATTCCGCAAAAAAAAACATACCTTCCCATCCACCAACAGGGAGAACAATTATGTCAATGAGTGAGTGAGTCAGTGGTAATTTAGCTTTATATAATATAACTAGTGGGTCGTGAGTGTGCGAGCTGCAAGCAGCTCGCATGTTGTCCCAAGTAGGGGGGGGTTTTGGTACCTACAAGTTTTTTTTGGTGGAAATCGATAATCAAGATATAAATAAGACTGCGATGGGAATCGTCATTCATGTAAAATTTTTTCATGGGGAGGGTTTTCAGGGGGGCCTGGGGGCGTGGGGTCCCATTGCCCCCGGTCGTGGTGCCACACACGCAGCAAGGCTCGCTTCGCTCGCCTTGCTGCGTGCGTGTGTCGTATTGCGGTTCGCTTCGCTCACCGCATTCCGACCCACGCCCGCCGACATCAAATTCGTAATCCTCACCCCCATGTTAGTCGAAAACGACACCCATATCAGTATACCCACGGGCATCAGCACGGCTCGCTTCGCTCGCCGAGCTGATGCCCGTGGTCGCATTGCGGTTCGCTTCGCTCACCGCAATACGACCCCGGTCGTGCTGCCATACACGCACACGCAGCAAGGCTCGCTTCGCTCGCCTTACTGCGTGGCGTGGGTCGCATTGCGGTTCGCTTCGCTCACCGCAATCCGACCCACGCCCGCCGTCATCAAATTCGTGTTCCTCACCCCCATATTAGTCGGAAACGACACCCATGTCGAATTTTTGGGGGAGGGGGGACAAGGGGGACATTCTGGGGGTCACAGCACGGCTCGCTTCGCTCGCCGAGCTGTTCCCCGTGGTCGCATCGCGGCTCGCTTCGCTCGCCGCAATGCTCCTTCCGATAAAAAATTCAGTTTTTACCTTAAAAAGGGGGTCTAGGGGGGCGAGGGGGACAAACTTTTTTTGTTTTTCAAAATTATCTATCCTCCTCTACACAACTGTGAAAAAATTTTTCCTCTAGGTCTTACCGTTTAGAAGATACCATAGGGGAGGGGGAGGGGGAGGGGGAAATTTGAAAAAGTCGGAATTTTCCCCAACTCACCTGGTGTTCCCCTCAACGATTCTGCAAAAAAAAATATACCTTCCCATCCACCAACAGGGAGAACAATTATGTCAATGAGTGAGTCAGTGAGTCAGTGGTAATTTAGCTTTATATAATATAACTAGTGGGTCGTGAGTGTGCGAGCTGCAAGCAGCTCGCATGTTGTCCCAAGTAGGGGGGGTTTTGGTACCTACAAGTTTTTTTTGGTGGAAATCGATAATCAAGACGAAATTAAGATAAGAAGAGGGTATTCAGGAGGGCCTGGGGGCGTGGGGTCACAGCACGGCTCGCTTCGCTCGCCGTGCTGTTCCCCGTGGTCGTGGTGCCACACACGCAGCAAGGCTCGCTTCGCTCGCCTTGCTGCGTGGCGTGTGTCGTACCGACTCACGCTCGCCGTCATCAAATTCGTAATCCTCACCCCCATATTAGTCGGAAACGATACCCATATCAGTACACCACGGGCATCAGCACGGCTCGCTTCGCTCGCCGAGCTGATGCCCGTGGTCGCATTGCGGTTCGCTTCGCTCACCGCAATACGACCCCGGTCGTGCTGCCATACACGCACACACAGCAAGGCTCGCTTCGCTCGCCTTGCTGCGTGGCGTGTGTCGCATTGCGGTTCGCTTCGCTCACCGCAATCCGACCCACGCGCGCCGTCATCATATTCGTGATCCCCACCCCCATATTAGTCGGAAACGATACCCATGTCCAATTTTTGGGGGAGGGGGGACAAGGGGGACATTCCGGGGGTCACAGCACGGCTCGCTTCGCTCGCCGAGCTGTTCCCCGTGGTCGCATCGCGGCTCGCTTCGCTCGCCGCAATGCTCCACCCGATGAAAAAATCAGTTTTTTCATTAAAAAGGGGGTCTAGGGGGGCGAGGGGGACAAACTTTTTTTGCTTTTCAAAACTATCTATCCTCCTCTACACGACTGTGAAAAAATTTTTCCTCTAGGTCTTACCGTTTAGAAGATACCATAGGGGAGGGGGAGGGGGAGGGGGAAATTTGAAAAAGTCGGAATTTTCCCCAACTCACCAGGTGTTCCCCTCAACGATTCCGCAAAAAAAAATATACCTTCCCATCCACCAACAGGGAGAACAATTATGTCAGTCAGTCAGTGGTAATCCAGCTTTATATAATATAACTAGTGGGTCGTGAGTGTGCGAGCTGCAAGCAGCTCGCATGTATTCTAAAATTGGGGGGGGTTTTGGTACCTACAAGTTTTTTTTGGTGGAAATCGATAATCAAGACGAAATTTAGATAAGAAGAGGGTATTCAGGAGGGCCTGGGGGCGTGGGGTCACAGCACGGCTCGCTTCGCTCGCCGTGCTGTTCCCCGTGGTCGTGGTGCCACACACGCAGCAAGGCTCGCTTCGCTCGCCTTGCTGCGTGGCGTGTGTCGTATTGCGGTTCGCTTCGCTCACCGCAATCCGACCCACGCGCGCCGTCATCAAATTCGTAATCCTCACCCCCATATAAGTCGGAAACGATACCCATATCAGTACACCACGGGCATCAGCACGGCTCGCTTCGCTCGCCGAGCTGATGCCCGTGGTCGCATTGCGGTTCGCTTCGCTCACCGCAATACGACCCCGGTCGTGCTGCCATACACGCACACGCAGCAAGGCTCGCTTCGCTCGCCTTACTGCGTGGCGTGGGTCGCATTGCGGTTCGCTTCGCTCACCGCAATCCGACCCACGCCCGCCGTCATCAAATTCGTGTTCCTCACCCCCATATTAGTCGGAAACGACACCCATGTCGAATTTTTGGGGGAGGGGGGACAAGGGGGACATTCCAGGGGTCACAGCACGGCTCGCTTCGCTCGCCGCGCTGTTCCCCGTAGTCGCATCGCGGCTCGCTTCGCTCGCCGCAATGCTCCACCCGATAAAAAATTCAGTTTTTTCATTAAAAAGGGGGTGTAGGGGGGCGAGGGGGACAAACTTTTTTTGCTTCTCAAAACTATCTATCCTCCTCTACACGACTGTGAAAAAATTTTCAGTCTAGGTGCTACCGTTTGGAAGATACCATAGGGGAGGGGGAGGGGGAGGGGGAAATTTGAAAAAGTCGGAATTTTCTCCAACTCACCCCGACCCCCCCTACACGATTCTGCAAAAAAAAATATACCTTCCCATCCACCAACAGGGAGAACAATTATGTCAGTCAGTGAGTGAGTGAGTCAGTGGTAATTTAGCTTTATATATTATAACTAGTGGGTCGTGAGTGTGCGAGCTGCAAGCAGCTCGCATGTATTCTAAAATTGGGGGGGGTTTTGGTACCTACAAGTTTTTTTTGGTGGAAATCGATAATCAAGACATATTGGAAACTGCGATGGAAATCTACATTCATGTCAATTTGTGATGGGGGAGGGTATTCAGGGGGGCGGGGGGTCACAGCACGGCTCGCTTCGCTCGCCGTGCTGTTCCCCGTGGTCGTGGTGCCACACACGCAGCAAGGCTCGCTTCGCTCGCCTTGCTGCGTGGCGTGTGTCGTATTGCGGTTCGCTTCGCTCACCGCAATCCGACCCACGCTCGCCGTCATCAAATTCGTAATCCTCACCCCCATATCAGTACACCACGGGCATCAGCACGGCTCGCTTCGCTCGCCGAGCTGATGCCCGTGGTCGCATTGCGGTTCGCTTCGCTCACCGCAATACGACCCCGGTCGTGCCGCAGTACACGCACACGCAGCAAGGCTCGCTTCGCTCGCCTTGCTGCGTGGCGTGAGTCGCATTGCGGTTCGCTTCGCTCACCGCAATCCGACCCACGCGCGCCGTCATCATATTCGTGATCCTCACCCCCATATTAGTCGGAAACGACACCCATGTCGAATTTTTGGGACAAGGGGGACAAGGGGGACATTCCGGGGGTCACAGCACGGCTCGCTTCGCTCGCCGCGCTGTTCCCCGTAGTCGCATCGCGGCTCGCTTCGCTCGCCGCAATGCTCCACACGATAAAAAAATCAGTTTTTTCATTAAAAAGGGGGTCTAGGGGGGCGAGGGGGACAAACTTTTTTTGCGATTCAAAACTATCTATCTTCCTCTACACGACTGTGAAAAAATTTTTCCTCTAGGTCTTACCGTTACGAAGATACCATAGAGGAGGGGGAGGGGGAGGGGGAAATTTGAAAAAGTCGGAATTTTCCCCCACTCACCCGGACCCCCACTACACGATTCTGCAAAAAAAAATATACCTTCCCATCCACCAACAGGGAGAACAATTATGTCAGTCAGTCAATCAGTGAGTGGTAATTTAGCTTTATATAATATAATATAATATTTATTTATTATTGCTGAAAAATTCACACTGCAATTTCTGTTATACGATGTGTAATGGTAAAACATAACAGATGTTTGTACGTTGGGCCGAAAAGTTAGTTTAAAATGGTGACAGTCTTATGGAAAAAAATGTTTTTACATAGTCGTAGATAAAATTGTAACCTTTTATGTAATGAGTTTTAATTTTATCACTAACTTTTAGTTTTATCACTACAGGTTTCCTGATGGCAAGGATGTCTGCAAATAACTCGCACCAATGAAAAACAAAAAAAACATAAAGAATGGTCATTATTAAAGAATCGCTGTTTACCAACAGTATAACGACACATTTTTACGAGTATTTTAGTAGCAGTGTTTACATTGAGAATGCCAAGTTCTTCGTTAAATGTGAACCCAAAAATTTAAATAGGAATTGTATATTTTTACTACACAATTATAACACTTATATAATTATACACAATTATATAACTTCAGTACACTATTTATAAGTCAAAAACGGCTGAATCGATTTGGCTGAAAATTGGCGGAGACGTAGCTTAGAACCAGAAAAAGGACATAGGACTTTTTACCGACGGAAAATCTAATACTTATAATGCGGGCGAAGCCGCGGGCGGAAAGCTAGTTTATGATAAAACAAGCTAATATTCAATAATAATATCTATACGTTCGGTGGTCGCAGATCACAAAAAATCGCGAAAACTGGCGAAATCAATGGGAGCCCTTTGCCCAGCAGTGGGACAATATAGATTAATAAAAAAAACAATACCTTCAGGCCAATTGTCGTAGACATGTAACGCGATGTCGCCCGCAGAGTCGGTGGGACTGAACACGAACTCTTTAGATTTGTTTGACACCAGAATGAGACGGAGGTTGATCTGAAACAATAAACATTATTAAATAAAATAATAAATATCGCTGGACAATTTTACACAACGACATCTAGCCCCGTGGTAAGCTCAAAGCTTGTGTTACGGGTGCTAGATTTCTGATATATACTTAATATAATATACAATACATACATAGATAGATATTTTTATTACACATACATAACACCCAGACACCCGGAACAAATATTTGCAGATCATACAAATAGTTGTTCCGAGGCGGGAATCGAACCCGCAACCTCTTGCGTCGCAGGCGGACCTTCGCCCGCTGCGCCACAGAGGTCGTCGAGGTATTATTATTAATTCATCGAAAAAACGACAGTTTTTACAGTAAAAAAAACATCCCTTCGAGAAACTCAATCTAGCTTTATCATATTTGAAAGCTCTTATTAGTGTGACTCTGGGTGGGGCGTGAAAAGGACCAAAAGGTAGCGGGTTCTATTCCCGCCAAAGGGACTAGTGTTCTCAGAGTCTTCTGATCTTAATGTTTTTCTATAAATAATTAATTAGTGTGCATTTGTATTTTAATAATAATTAATCAACAAAAAGTCTGTAGGGTTTATGAGGAAAAATAAATAGGTTATAAAAACCGGGTAAACATTGTTTTTGGTCTGCAGGCTTGTAGCAATTAAAAACGTGAATAATGATTTAGGCCAATTGTAATCAACAATAATTATCAGTAACATAACACCATGGGTTCTAATTACCTATTAACAATTAGCGCAGCGTGTAAATCGTCCTAATTAAATTTGCTGATAAGACAAGTCACACCAAACCACAAACAAATAACCAGAGACTGAAAAAAGAACAGTATTTTCTAAAGGGCGTGTCCCCCCTAAATTCTAAAATACGAAACTGATAAAGCTAAAAAATATATACTGTACATTACCATAAAAACTACCAACGAAAATTGGTTTGAACGAGATCTACCCAGTAGTGTTTTTTTTTAATCAAACTATTTCATAAAAATCACTGCTGCGGAAGCCTTCATGTCTGTCTCGTCCGACTCGCCCTTGGCCGGTTTTTTTTATTCAGATTTTGTTCGTAAAATCACAAAGATTAACTTCGACATGGATTACGTCGCCAACGGTTAAAACATAACCCAGTGTCTGACATAGTAAGATAGGTACGTGTTCTAAAGTCTAAAGGGTCTCTGGGAAACCTACCTAACTGGACTGAAAACAGGAAATATTTAAGCACAGCAACAGGTGCGAACGGGGTCAAGGAAGCGACCTACATGTCGGGAAGAACTACGGAACCGGAACACGCCGTATTTATATTTCTAGACGCTGTAAGCGCGACGAAAAAACCGAAAAGTTAAAAATTAAAGGACACTCGATATTTTAAAAAAAAATTAGTCACGTATTGCTTTTTGATGGACATAATTATTTGGTCTTGGACTTTGTCTACTATTCATTTTTTTTTATTAAGTCCAACAATTAAAAATCTACAGAATAAAATAAAATTAAGAAAATTACCTATTTGTTCAATGTGGATTTCAAAGACCAATAGGTTTTTAATAATATTTTATATTATTATTTGATGAATTGTTTCATTGTGTTACGCAAGTGATTAGAAATTGTAAAATGTTGATAACTTGCTGTTGTGGTTTTTGAACGGTTCATTATCTTTCTGTGTATACTCTGAGTCTGTATGTTGTCTGCAGTTAATGATAACATGAGTTTTTTTGACCTTGTTCCTATAATTATAACATTTGTGTTCGACACTGGTTAGAACTCTTTTTAAAATTAAACTTTTTAAAAAGCCATTTGGAGATATATTTAATAGTAACATAAGATATAACAAAGATCTCTAAACAAAAAGTTTACAAAACTGAACAAAAAATGTTAAAGAAAAAAGTGTCTAAGTACTTCATAATTCAGTTCAAATAGGAATTGGCAATAGGCAGCTTTTGTCAAATTACCACAACGAAGACAACAAAAACGAGATGTTATTTAGTTAAGGAGCTCATCCTCACCGCATTAATATGTATGCAAATACTCAGGGGCCGCGGCAAAATGTCGCATAACTTACGACAATGTCGGCAAACTTAGACCACGCGGTGTTACGACACCTTAATGCATGGTTAATGAGCCATGCTGATAGTAGCACAGAACTGCTTCTGTTTATAAGTAAAACTCTTCTTTTACAACAAAAAAATGCAAAAAGAGATGTCGACCCTGCCAGGATTCGAACCTGGAATCTTCTGATCCGTAGTCAGACGCGTTATCCGTTGCGCCACAGGGCCGTTGTAAATTGTGTCGAAATTACACAACCGTAGTCTGTCCAGCCAACCGTATTTTTAAACTTAGTGTAGGAGATACATCTCTGATCAATATGAATGTAACGCACACTTAGTGGTAATTATATTCTCGTGATTATATTTCTGATCGATACTAATTACTTGGATGTCATGTTAATTACCTTTTGGTGGGTAAACAATGACTTCATCAATAACTTGTTTACACTGTTTGATAAGAATCACACTGTTATTACAGTTTATGAAGGTACGAAATAATAAAATATACTTATAGGTACAATAATGTATTTTGTAATGAAGGTAGCACGAGCATGCCCTAAGGAGAGAGGTCTTAGGATCGTATTTTACACCTACGCGATGGAACAAAAATAAAATTAATGGCGCGAGCGAGACCCTTCCATAGAAAATATTAAATGTAAACGTTGCTAGTACATTGGGTAGGTGGGACGGGACGGGAACGTTTTATATTTTGTGGCAGTTCGCTAGGGACGAGATTCTCGAAGGAGTAATAATAGTATATTATCGAGCAAGTTTGAACTGAGACATTTTTTGTTATGCTTATCACTCATTGGTTGGTGTACTTGGTGTGTGTGTGTATCTTCAACAAACTTTTTACAACAATGAATAAAAGTATTCGTAAGTAATAGTAGTAGTCCGTGTTTGGGCATTACGCTGCTAGTATGTTTTGATAAAAATATTTAATGGCTTTTACAGTTCGAATGTTGGTAACCATCTTTGTTGCTCTTTCACGAGAAAATTATATAATTATTAACAATTAAAATTATATTACCCCGACAACATCCGCAGCGTATATCAATTAGTATGAACTTAACTATTCTTTTGTTACACACTTTAAAAAGTCTTTCCAGCTTATATTTTAAACTTAGAAGTAATATTTCTACGCCGCTCCCTTGCGTTCTCATAGCTCTGCGCCATGTCTTGCGGCGGCCATATTTCATTTTCCCCGGCTGGGGAGCCATCCCGCCATTCTTGCATCCACAAAACGGCGGGAAAATGCTATGCGCGCCCTTTGTTTGTGTTCCCGTCTTTTTACTTGTTTTTCAATGTTGTGTCTGGAGATTAGGTACCTGTGCCAGAGTCTATTAATCAAAAGGGTACCTATCTGAGATTACCCGCAACCCGCATGCTTTTAAATTTTGGTTTTCTTTGTTTACTTCTTTGTTTGCATTATGGAGGATTTCCCAAATTTATAAGGTTGTACGATACTTAATCTTCTTTACCTTTTCTGCTTGCTGTATTTACTCAAATTAACATAATAATTTAAATAATAGTCAGCATTTATTAATATCAGTTACATACATATTTCTAAGTGTCTCTAATTTTAATAGATTGTAGTCACGAAATATTAAAAATCATACCTCTGATCCCAATTAAACCTCACTAGTTCCACAGAACTCTTGCTAGATACTATACAATTAAAAATAAACAAGGAATATGTAATGCAGTTATCTGTGCGCAAATATTGTCCCAGCTACAGTTGCATAGGGTGCAGGAGTACCCCAGGGGTCGCGGTGGGGCCGGTGTTATTTATCGTGCACGTTGTCCAAACAGACGGGACAAGAGCGATGGAAGTGACGCTTTCTAATATTACTCTCCTGGTTATTAAATAAAATGTGGATTTATGACTCTGTTGCTAGATAAGAAATGTATGGATGTCTAGCGCAGCAAGTTAGGTCCGTAGGGAATAAAATCTCTTCCAAAAATATATGGACAATGATCCGAAAAATATAAGGGAAAGCTTTCAAGTTAAAGAAATATCTAACGGCAAAAATATAAAATAAATTATGATTAAAGAGCTAACAACAGCCTCTGCTATTTAATCTAAGAAGTAGTTAGCTAGCTCTCAAGAGGGTTTTAATGTGAGCTATTTACAGCTAGAAGGCTGGGCTGACCTGAGTGACCTCATTTGTGTAGGTGTCCTGACGGTCAAAATGGCAATTATTTACAGGTTTCACGCCCTCTCGGCTCGGGGTAAAAATGGTAATATACGAGCACTGTGATGTAACAGTTCTGCATTGCGGTCTTAGGCTTCAGACCTCTAAACTACTACAAAGTGATGTATTATACATGGAGATAATATGTATATACCTTCTCGTATCTATGAACAGTCAACTCAATCACAATCCATGCTTATATTATATACAAGTTTCCACCCGTGGCTTTGCCCGTTTTAATTAACATTCACGCATTATACATTTTCCTCACATTATTAATTTATTACGCATTATAATGGCTATGGTTAAAAGTAGCCTATGTGTTATTCTGATATTTATGCTACATTATTGTGAAGATACAAAAAAACCCCTTGGTTTTTGCGTGAAAGAGTAAGTAAACATAGATACATTTTACAAACCTTCGCATTTATAATATTAATAGAATTGGAAAGTGTAGGTATGTGTGTCCGCTTATTTGTCCGTCATTTTCAATAAAGTTTAAATCATTTTTCAAGTTTCACTACTTACATTATATCATACACAAATATACATATACGTATCATTAGCCGTAAATGTATAAATAAGTACAGTATAAGTATAGCATACAAAGGAAAACCCCGCTAGTTTTTATACCATTATATATTTAATGAAGGTCATACATTTAAACATTCCAAGATTATTTGAATGATGCAAAAACATAATCGCCATAGAGCATTATATATGTAAATGATACGAAAGCTGAAAATGCTGACCGCATTTGGCAGCCAAACATACTGCATTGCAAGACCTTGAGGAATATTACAATCGATAAGCAAACTTTAGCGCTAAGACACTTCGAGACACACTTTATAAGAACCCTTATTTGTGTTCTCACTGCTGGGACACAGGGGCTTCACTCTTGACGAAAGAGATTAGGCCTTCATTCAACACGCTGCTTAAGTGCTAGTTAGTGAATGTCATTATGTCCATCTAAATTTGTAAGAACACGATCGATGTTTGCCTTAACCGTTAAAGCACGTAGTTTTTCAAGATCTTTAACTGTACTCATGTGTAGTGCGCTTGCGTTATGCATTTCCAATTCAAAAGCTAGAAATGTAATTTACAAGTTGCAGTATATTAATGTATGAAAAGTCAGTAATTCAAAATTTGCGGTATACGCTCCCGTGGTTTCCCAAATTAAACTTGGGCCAAGTTGCCAGCGAAACTGGGAATTACTAGATTTTACAAACTGGGATAGTGAGCTTTGTAATAAAACAGGTTTGGTGGCTCATAGCGTATGTTGGGGAAACTTTGTAAGCTAGTACACAAGGTATTATGTTAAACCATTTAGTTCCGGTGTGACATTGTTTACTTATTAAAGCCACAGTATCACAATGTTTGAACCTGAAACTAATGTTATAGAAGAGCATTTATACGGATCGCTTCGGATTGCGTGTATAACTAGTAGATTACAGTACTTACATTTAGCTCTTTGGGAGCGTTCAAGTATTACGTAACGCAATTTTTGAAGATTTTTGACCCCCCCCTCCCCCCACTGTAACGCTCCGTAACGTTTTTCTGTACCCCTCCCCCCCCCCCTCTAATCGTTACGTAACACTCAAGTAATCATTTTTACCCTGGTCGCAAAAAGTTTTGTTATAGTTTTTATTGTTGGTATAGTTTTAATTGCCTTATAATAGTAGGGGAGCCGAAGAGGGGATTTCGGGATTTACTCGAGCGCGTCAGATTAAGATACTGGAGATAGCTAGTACCCAGACAAGTACCTCCACCAAAAATAAAAAATCTATCTATGTTCGAACGTGAATTATAAGGGAACAAAATTTTTTGTCAGATTAGGCGAATCACTTTAGATAAATCGTCAGATTAAGATATGGTAGAATTAGAACATAGAGATGAACCATATACATCTAAATTTGACGCTCTAACACCTTTAGAAATGCCAGTTTTTTTGTTCTTTTTTTTGATAAAAAATGAGTCGCGATTTTTATTTTTTTAACTTATACGTACATCCACCCCAATCGTGTAAACAATCAGATTTACAAACGTATATTATCAATCATATTTCCTAAATTATCTTTAAGTATGTAAGTATGTTAAGCTGATTTTCAATTTATTGAATCTGATTCATAGAATCTATCACTAACTGACGCGCTTAAGTACGTCCATACAACAGTATTTTTTTAAATAAGTTTTTAATTATCTATGGTCGCTTCCCCCACTGATGAAACACATCGGTCTCATACAATTTTTTTCTTCTTATCATCTACCAAATGCAACCCAATAGGTCTCTTTGACGCTCGAGTAAATCCCCATTTAGCATCGTCGCCTCCCGTACTATAATAAAATAATAGATTTTTAATTCGCAACACCTGCGTATTTTGTTTATTTTTTATAAATTTATAAATATATATATTTTTTACGTAACGAAAGGGGTTGCCAGTTAAATCCCTAATTTTTTTTATAAAAAAAGAAATAATGTTACGTAACGTTTTGTAAGAAAGACCCCCACCCGTCCCTGTAACGCATCGTAACGTTTTACGAGACCCCCCCGCCCCCCCAAATTGCGTTACGTAATACTTGAACGCTCCCTTTGTTGCTATTTGCTATATTAGAATTGTTTGCTTAGAAGCTTTTGGTTGAATTCTATTCGAAAAAAGGATTTACGTTTAATAGGTGCATGCTTATAAATATCCGTTTAACATCAGATCTCTCGAAAAGTATAATTTCAGCAATGACCCAAAAACGACCTGTTAAAATCCTAACATCGCGTCAACACTATAATGAGAATAGTTTCTTTAAATACGGCTTACCGTGACCTTGGTAAATTCTAGTTAAACCTTGCATTGCAATCATGTTTTCACAAATATGTTTGTTTACGAGCTTGCCCAATCAACTAACATGCAATGTATTACCCCAACCACGTTTTATTTCTCACGAAGGAACCAGCTGTTCAATTGTATTAAAACTTATAATTCATAATGCGGCTAACTAACAAAATTCAAAACTTAATTTGCTTCTATCTATAATATTGTCTTTGGCAGAGCAAGATTCCTCTAACGCAGGTATTAAAAGTAATTAATATAACTTAACAAAGGATCTCTTACATTGATAAACTTAAGTAATGAATAAATATTGTGTATTTTATTGTATTGAGATTATATAACTTGATAAAGCCAATTGAATACCATACCGAGCACATATGATTATCTTCATATTATGCTGAAAAGTCGAAGTATTTTATCATATAAAAATTGGTGGACCCAAGAGCCTGTGATGGCCAGACCTTCCTTTAATTCACAAGCGTGAAAATTCTTTCATGTGTATGTCTAACATAGGTAAGAATAACCCCCAAACATGAAACCTGGATCGCGGTTCCTTTGGGAGATAACAACCTTTTACCTGTTATCTCCCAAAGGAACCGCGATCCAGGTTTCATGTTTGGGGGTTATTCTTACCTATGTTAGACATACACATGAAAGAATTTTCACGCTTGTGAATTAAAGGAAGGTCTGGCCATCACGGGCTCTTAGGTTATGGGTAGTGCTTAGTAACATCAGCGTTGTTATTGTTTATTCACAAAGCAAGTTCTGCATCCTTTTCATTATTTGGCGAGCAGCCAATGAATGTGGTGCGGTGTTGTGAACATCGACAAAAGTCCACAATTGTATGCGGCTACCAAATTTCCAACTATGCAACTTAACAAAAAGCAGCTTTACGAGTAATATCCTTAATAAAACAATTATGGGTGTATGGGTGTTCTAAACGTAACATTAAAAATCTATTTCTATTAAGTGTATCAGATTTTTTACGAGTACCCGTAACACAAGCCTCGAGCTTATCACTTATATTACTGTGCATTGTCCAGCAATATTTATTTTTATTTTATTTATCCATTGAAAATTCCAATAAACATTCCATTCATAATGAAAAACCTATACGAGGTATGTATTATTCGCATGCAAAACAAATCCAATTTGTAAAATGAACTTGTCGTATAATTGGAAGAGTGTAAAGAAAAAAATGCTTTGTTAATCTCATTTCCGACCCAGCGTTTGTTTGCACCGAGCCTGCTATAGACAACTTCACGCCTATTGATCGGCATATGAGTTTCGAGGGGAAGAAAAAAGGAAAATTCATTAGCGGCCTATTTGAACAGGCGTTTAAGGCGAGTATGAAGAGGTTCTCAAATGCTCTGTATTCCTTCAAAGTAAAAATAGCCAAGATTTTCATGCTAGCTTTAAGAGCAAAATAAAAAGGCACTTTCAGGTCTGTAAATATCTGTTATATGACGTCCTCCGTGGCGCAGCGGGCGAAGGTCTGCCTGCGACGCAAGAGGTTACGAGTTAGATTCCCGCCGCGGGATATAAAATACGATTTGCAAATATTTGTTTGTTTGAGTGTCTGGGTGTTATTTATGTATCATATAAAATATATATCTATGTATACCATATTAATTAAGTATGTATATCAGAAATCTAGCACCCGTAACACAAGCTTCGAGCTTACTAGCTAGATGTTGCTGTGTGATTTGTCCAGCAATATTTTATAGCAGACTGAGTTCTTTTGCGCGTTAGGCTTCCGACCCCAGGGAAATATCAAAAGTACGATGTACATGGCAATAATTGCTTGATTTACGAACACAAATGCCGTAGAAACGGAAAAGACCCTCGACCTAAATAATATGATCTTTTGTTAAAATAAGATCTCATTTAAATATACACGTAGGCGAATACCTTACCCGGTTACCGATGCGTAGGTAAAACGCATAGGAAAACAATAAAATTGCGTTCAATTTAACAGCGTTTCTCCTCGGAAAAACATTCGCCCACACCTGTACTATGTTCTTTATTGGAACAAGTTTGATGTTGCCTTTTGTAGGTACTGTGTAGGTAATAAACACAAGTTTTTAGTAGACGAAATAAAACACCCTTTTAGTGCTTTTTGGTACCCTAACCGACCAGGTAGCTTCGTGTGAATAGTAATACGTTGCACGTCTTGTTTTAAAGTATGACACTTCTCATAATGTACGTACCGTATACCG
The DNA here is from genome assembly GCA_963691955.1 of Chloroclystis v-ata. Taxonomy (NCBI): domain Eukaryota; kingdom Metazoa; phylum Arthropoda; class Insecta; order Lepidoptera; family Geometridae; genus Chloroclystis; species Chloroclystis v-ata. The sequence continues at coordinate 2,991,638 of OY829909.1, read as the reverse complement.
TACACGGTCTTGTAATTCCCCAAAGAATTCAAACTGTTGATAGAAGCATCCCAAGGATTCATCAGTTATTTTCATCATATTAAACTTAATTCACTTAATTCAAGTACCCAAGGGAGTAGGCAATATCACAGAAGGAGGTGGGAACACGCCTCTGGTAATAATTGCTTGATTTACTGGCACGAATGCCTTAGAACCGGGTCGGCGGGCACTCTAGCGAACCTTAATTTATAGACGCATCGCGAGGCAAGGCTCATCGACAGGGACTCGGTCAGTTAATGTGGCAGGGCGTAGCTTGATCACTAATAGGTCGTATACATCATCGACATTAATTAATCAATCAAACACACTTTATTGTACACCACAAAGTAATTAAACACAAATTAAACTAAAATAAAATTACATTACAATGGGCGGCCTTATCGCTGCGAGCTAAGAGCGATCTCTTAAAGGAAACCTTTGGATGGATCGAGAAGGTATGTATTAAAATTGAAGCAAGTGTGTACTAGATATTGTTAAAAATAATATATAAATAAACTAAAGTAAAACAGAGAAAAATAATGTTAATAAATATTGCAAATAAATAAAATTTCTTTACTCGTTTTTTAAAAAACCTAACGACTGAGCCTTCCTTATACTCTCCGGCATAAACAAGAAGTAGCAGTGTGGTTTAGAAAAACTAAGTGAGCGACCTGCTAAAAGTAACTATTGTCGATAATGAAAGTTATACTCGCACGAGAAAGAAAGAGAGATAAAATGTAACCTTTATAAGTTTATGTCCTCTCTTTTGCAACGTGCCTTAAGCCGGCCCTGGCATCAGTCCTCGATACTTCGGTACCAGATTACCAATGTCATTACAGCTGGAATCTACGGCCTCCTTTATTGTGAGGAGTTTCATGAATTTCAGAGTTATTTTCAGCGTTTACGTTGGTTTTTAGACTGAGTTACGGTTGGAGAGTTTGTGAGCATACTTTATTATGTATTCTTTATTCTGTCGACGGATTTAGTACAAAGGTTCATGGAACTTGTTCAAGACATTACTAAGAATAGGATCCTGAATTAAAATTAGAATAAATGGACACATGAAATTTAGGTACCAATTCTTCGTGATCAAACACAATAAGTTCGATACTATATAAAATTTTATGAATTGCTGTTTGTTAGTGTCGCTAAAACTGGAGTACAAGGCCGATTCAGCTTATTTTAGGGTTTAGGAGAAAACCATGGGAAGAGGACGAAGTCGCAGGCGGGTCAACTAGTGCCTAATAATAATAGTTTGGAATACATACTTAAAATAATAACTATTTATTATTCAAATTTGATTTTATGGTATCAACTCAATATTCTCGAGTAAATGTTATATTGTAAATGAGTATAGTACCATACCACTACCACAGTACAAAAGCGCATTCACATTTAGCAGAGGGTTCAATTAATACTAAGAGCTACTAGCCGGTAAGTGGTGAGAACCACTGAAGTGCTGAGTTCTATTTAACTGGAAGTGGCTTCGTCGGTTTAATAAGACAAGCGTGTCTTCCTTCAAAATTAAATCAGCCACCTGGAGGCATACTAAGAGGTGTGGTAAGTTTGGACGTAGAGGGTTAAATTATAAATTAAACTTCTCTATACTTCGAAATTCTAAATTAAACTTCTCTCCGTTGCATTTAATTAAATTACATATTTTCTGTAAGCTGTATGTAAGAGTCAGTCTGTCCGTGAACATGGCGCTTGCAACAGTGTCGAAATATCGGAAAACTCAAAAACATTTAAATCATGGTATGGTATGTTACCCGTTTCAGTTTCAAGTAGTTTATGTAAGAGGTCAGCTAGAACAAGCCTTCGAAATGTTCCCTGTGATCATAAAACGTTTATCCACGGCGATTTGAAATCACATCTCTGTATATCAGAGTATATTGCAATCTATCAGCACACTCTCTCTTTTAGCTAAGTAAATAGTGACGTCACTCATCTTACCTCACACTCACAGTCACAGTCCTCAAAAGTCGTATGTATGATATGAAAACTTTAATTTTTATATCCATGTGATCCAATAAAGTACCGAGTCACAGTATGATATAGTTCAGCCAAGGTCTTGTGGGAACCAACACGTGCTCAACCTTGGTGAGTGTAATTTTACCTTTAATTATTGAAAAGAACAAAGGATTTTATAAAAGGTTAAAGTAATAAAATACTTTTACTACGTTTCTAGTTTAGGTACACTGATACTAACATTTATTATGTTATATTGATCCATACACTAATACTTAAGTGCTAGATACCAGTATTAGTGGTAAGTATTAGCCAACAGAACTACCATGCTAATTGGGAAGTTCTAATGGCCGCCAAGAAAAGTCTTAATAAAGTCTTGATTGTCGTAATGGGTTTAAATTGTAAATGTAATCAATACTAATATAATATTCGGGTCGGTCATGGTCAAGTTTGTTTTCAGAGATATTGTGTTTATAGGGCTATAAATATGATACTGAAACTATATTGTCGATTTTTAGAATTTTTCTGTATGTATTTATCTATTAATATGTTTGTATTGTATGTATGTATGTTCCGCCATAACTCTTAAACCAATAATCCGATTTTGGTATTTGGTAGATATACATTTAAAGGTCAGAGACACAGGATAGTCTATTTAAATTCTTGCTCCAGTTAATATAAGAGGTGGTCCCCATACAAACGCGGACAGAGTCGCGGGCATCGCTAGTTCCTAATAACCCAGCACGGCAGCCGTAGAAAGTAGTGACCTAGGCCCGTCGACATGTAATCTGGAGGCAGGTCTAGACCGAATCGATTGCGTCAGTCATACGGGCACTTTCACTGAATCGTTTCGGCGAAAGTAGTTGGGTAATTTGCTTTTCTGTGACTGGTTCTTGAATGTCCTTTAATGATCTGTGATCGAGAATACTTAATTCTAAGAAAATATACTGGAATTATTATTATATATCAGTTAGATAATATTGAATTTGAGATGATCGGTGACTCTGAATGAGACTTGGTACGTCATCTATAGGTACTAATAATTAATCTGTAAGGGTCGGTCATGGAGTAATGGTTATCAGACATATTGGTTTATTGTGATGGGGTTGTACTATTCTTACGACGGCACATAGAACTAAACCAATTGTCACGAAAAGATGAGACCTTTCCCCATAAGTATCTCATATGAAAATTAAATTATGCTGAATTCATTCAAGCCATCTGGTATTCGTAAAGTTTCCAATTGTAGACAGGAATAGGTCTACTGAATGTGAGTTGCACAACTTTCTGAAGGACACAGCAAACCCATATGAAAGTTTCATGGGGTAACTGGTATTTCGAAAGGATAAATGCATTGGTCTAGTCGAGGTAAACCAGTTAATGGCGAGACACCGACCGGACAGTAATTTGCAACTAGTACAGAAATGTTAGACAGTTTGGCAGCAACCCAGTTAAAAGTTTCAAATAAAGTTAAAGCTTTTAAACATGTTTCTTAAATAAAGCGAATAGGATGGATATATCATAAATCAGCTTAAAATAGAACATTTAGATTTTTATGACTGAAATACAGATAACGCTAGAAGTAGCGACAGTTAGCGAATTGGCATTTGAATTTAAGGAAGCAAGCTGCCAAACAGGAAAGTATGCAGTTATCACTTCTAATCAGTAGGATCTGTGCCAAATTTGTGCAGTTTACCCACTGCTGGGTCAATGCCTCTCTTGTACGCCAACTGGCTGTGTCCAGTTTCTCCCTAAAAATAGTTTTCCTGTTTACAACAACTTTCAATATTTGTTTGGCAATATTCTGCTTTGCTTATGGATAAAAATTTCATTATTTCTACTTTTATGGGTCTTCCGTCATTTTACAGCATGCATCGATCGCACATAAAAGTTCCAATGTCTTTAAAAGATCATATTGTAAAATATAAGGTACATGTACCAGAATGTAACGTAACAGCGGAGCTTTTAGATCAGCATTTCGAAAGCCGCTTTTACGACTTATCAGCATTTTATGGTAAAGTTTACATGCGACGTGGGAGAGGAAAACGATCACTGAAATACAATATAATATAACGCTACAACAAGTATAAGTGTCGATTTTTAGAGATCCGTACCTACCTCACGCAAAAATAGACCCTTTACGATCAATTTGAAGTCCGTCTGTTTGTGACGCGAGAAAACGAACATTACGACATTCTCAAAGAAATTAAAATTCATAGAGAATTTACGTAGACTTAGAACTAACGGTTTACGGTTTAAATTTATTTATTCTCATTAAGAATACATGTATTCGCTTATATGAGAACCATGTTATAACTATATTTAACTAAGAATATCAAGAAGACTATAACAATTAATTTGTGTCGACAACGATACAGTCAATGAATAGGTTTGTAATATTTCTTTGGGCCGATTCAATTCGAACCAAACGATAATGAAGCGAGGTTTATTTTAATCCAATTAAGTGAAATTGAGTTACATTGACGATTGTTTCTTTTGTGTATGAAAATCGATGGGTTTACCTACTTTGTTCCACGCAATTTCATCCATGACCCACTTTCGGTGGAACGTCAAATTATAATGAAATATCTGTTCACCTTTGTTTCATTCGATGGAATTTCGTAACGGATTCAAAATAAAGTTTGTTATTTTAGACGGTGACTAATTATTATTACCTATAGCTAAGCCATTTCGATTCGATAAAAGATACATATATGTATGTATAATATCGAAATTGATGAAACGATTTGTTAATTATATTTTTACCGTAGCCGTAGATCTGATTTCTTTGTTACCTGTAACAAAAAAATATTATTAAGTATATCAAGTAATTTAATAGCATAAGTATTTTAGAGTTAATGATATAAATAATTCAAAAATAAATACCCAAGCTACACGTGTATAATAGTTTCAGGTACCTATAGATTTTTGATGTAGTTGGACTTAAAATTTGGAAAGACATGGGTCATTTACCAACCCGCACTTAGCAAGCGAGGTGAATTAAGGTTAATCACTCTCTAAAAAGAGAGTAGTTCCTGTGTCCCAGCAGTGGGAATGTAAATAGGGGTGATGATGATGATAAAGACTTAAAATAGCTTAAAAAAAGGGATGTTTTATTTCTAAATCCTATTCATTTTGCTTTTCGGGAATACCAATCAAATTAGAATAAAAACGTCCCATAAATTCTACAACAGTAAAATATTCTGACAATAAATTCGGCACACCAAACTAATAGCCAATATTTCAAACGAATTTAGGACAATACATTAATTTGTAAACTAGCCGACCTATTTTTGTAGTTTTTTACGACATGAGACGTGATGGCTAAGTGGGAGCACACTCGACTTTAGTTCCGAAGATCGTGGGTTCAAACCTCGCCGCGCACCTCTGGATTTTGTTGTTCTAATATCAATTAATCAAACCACGACAGTTTTTTTCAGTAAAATTGTTATTCTCCCATATTCCCAAACTGTCATACATAACTTTGAGCTCTATAGTTAACCATGGGTTACAACCCAAGGTTTGGTGGTTGCGAGGTGGTACTGTGGTACTGACGCTTTTATAAGAATCCCGAACTTTTTAAACACTCATTTCAGTCGCGTTTCAAAAAGAGGATCCAGCGTGCAACAAAGCTTAATCAATCAATAGCAGAGAAGTCATCAAAACGCATTAGCAAAATCACACACTACTGTTAAAAGAAGCCAGTTTTCTTCGGCTCTTAGATCGTATTATCTTCGACTTCATGCCGTTTAGACCAAGAGCCTGTGATGGCCAGACCTTCCTTTAATTCACAAGCGTGAAAATTCTTTCATGTGTATGTCTAACATAGGTAAGAATAACCCCCAAACATGAAACCTGGATCGTGGTTCCTTTGGGAGATAACAGGTAAAAGGTTGTTATCTCCCAAAGGAACCGCGATCCAGGTTTCATGTTTGGGGGTTATTCTTACCTATGTTAGACCTACACATGAAAGAATTTTCATGCTTGTGAATTAAAGGAAGGTCTGGCCATCACGGGCTCTTAGGTTAGTTTAGAGCAAACACAAAGAAAGGCCCCCGCCCATTAATTCCACGAAAGCGTTTGGGCTGCGCTTTCTTTCTCTTTGATCACGGCATAACATAACTTATGTTCCGACATTTACCCTGTTCGGCTGAGCTAATGCTGATAATATAGATGTGGAACTGCTAGCATGCTCCAACAAAGTATCGTTTCTAGATTAATATCGTTTCTAATTCCTTTTTAGTCTAGATTACTGCTATATTATTGTATACAAGTACGAAAACATGAAATTATATTTAAGTAATTTAAATCATAATCAGAGTTTCGCATCTACTTCCTCTGCTGGAAGGGCGCGGAAATGACGTCATTGCACACACTGCCCAACAGCCGGCTGCCAATTGGGCCAAGGATACCCTAATTATTTATCATCGCTGCTCTGAGGAGATTGCGATAATGGCGAAATAAACGGCCATAACAAACTGTAGCAATCTTGTTTGCTATTAAATTAATCTTGCAACGGTATTGGATGTCATAGTCACCACAAATGTATAGTTGCATCTGACGTGTCGAGTTTGCGAGCAGAAGAATATAAAATTTAAATAAATGCCATTGAATTTATCATCATCACGAGTAAAATATAGTTTACGTAGTTATGATTCTCAAATAGCTCGCCACATCATCGGAAACGCTGAAACATGAACTTATTGATAATGGGGTTGTGGTGTTAAAGCCGGTACTACACGGTATGCTAATCTTCCTGTACACACATTAGCTCCACTTACGAACACAACGCAAGGTGTTCGAGCCACATGTGAGCTCTTATTTAAACTTTGCACTTCATAGTATGCAGTGATGTAGCACCTGCTACGTTGCGGCCCGATAGGTGCATGCAGTGCTATTTATTACCACTACATTACATCTAGTAGCTTAACTGTCGAATCTGTGTTCAACAGCATAGTGAGGTATGGCTCGAAGACGTGACCAGGGTTCGTAGTGCCGTAATGCAGTAAGGAAACTCAGAGAGCCAATGAAGGTTGTTGAACTTTTAGATTTTATTTACGTTGGCAACATTGTAAGACTTGTGGACTTTGTTACACTTGTTTTATTGACTTTTATTGCTGTCCGTGGAGTTTACTATACGTGAATGAAAACAATATCGAAACTACGAGATACTTTAATACTCTTTCTATACGCTGTTTCACCGGTTACAGATGAAGCTACAGATAGTTTATCTGGCAGATAAGTTACGGATAGGCTAACTGGCACTTTATCTGTAAGCAGGCCCATAGTCTCTCAGCTTAACAATTACTTAGTACCGCAGTTCGTCAAACTAACTAACTGAATTATAATACAGTGCGATCATTAACCCTGGTAAGGGCCTGGTAAGCGTAGCTTGGGAAATGTATTTCATTTATTTATTTATTGCATACATATACAGTTTACAATGTTAATTTACTGTGTAATCAGTTTCTCATATGATGGGTTTTATTAGGAAAGCCCGTACCTAGGTAAAGGTTATACCTACCCAGTAGTGGTTGTAATGATTCTTACGTATATCTCACGATATAATAACTTCTCATAAAATATTCAAATCTAACAGCGAAATTTCTGTTTTGCTTTCAGTTTGTCAATCAATAATAGCCTTCAACCGCGATCGTCCAGTTCTTAGGAACTAGTCAAAAACTACTTCCTCGGGCAGCGATCCCTTCCGGAAACAGGACGTCCGAAGCTTTGAGCAACGGAAATAGCCGACCGGAGCCTGATGAGGGCCGTGGGATCCTGCATAATGGTGCTTTGACAGAGAACTATGTTGAAATTCGCTTTGGGATTCTCATATTTTCATGTTCTTTGTGAGCCTTTGTTTGATAGGTTTAATTTTCATACAACCACCAATTGCGAGAGTTGTGCGAACAATTTAATTATGATATTCATCATCATTTCGAGGTCAAAGCAATTGAAAACGATCCTGGAATTCAAATTACATTCCATTGTCCTCCATGAGAGCAAAATCATAAGTCCTGCAAAACTGCCTGCGGTGTGTAGAACAATTTACAACAAGGCACGAACCAACATGATTCATCTAAGCCTTAAACTATTCCTCTAGCTCAGCAACCACAACCCGTCAGCTGATGATTGATGAGCAACTCTGACGAGCAATTTGCAACGCAGACGCGCTGTCTTCCGGCACTCGAGCGTTCCTCACGTCACGCATTGATTTATTGAATGATCTATGAAATTGTTGAACGACTATGACCCACTTATTGACCCCGGTAAATTCAAAAGAATTTCATTTCGGTTTCTAAGAATTTCATCTTACCTGACCCGTTGGAGGACAAAAACTCTGAAGTAGAAGCAACTTTTCATAGAGTATTGGGTCTTTTTGTGCGAAATTGGAGTTCTTTAGAATATTATAATGACCCCACTACTCATAATAAATGAATAGCGCTGAACTAGGAGGGTTTTGGAATACATTTGACGGCACACTCTAGCATAGTTAAAAGGAGAATTACGTCCTATACCGTTTATAAACTCAGCTATACATTTGCATCGACTAAAGAAAACAACATCGAGTGTGCTAACGTCGCGTCAGCTGTTTCAAGCCCTAGCAGTTTGAGGGTCAGATTCCCAGCTTTATAATAAAGAGTTCCAGTGGCCTAGTTGGCGCGCGTCCCGGGCACTAGAGCACGACGTGTGACGTAATCGTGCACTTGCACTAATGGCCGCCCCTAGACGCGGTCGGCAGACGCAGTGACGCAACGAGGTATACATGACCTCGCTGAAATACTGAACGCGTTATGGTATGTAAGCATTGCATAGTTGGGAGTTAGTTTAAACGATTTAATGACATTCTCCCTGATCATTATCTAATATTGGAATATGCTAGATTTCATTAAAATACATTTGAAAAGAGCATGTGACGTGATGTTTTCGGAGTGTTAATAAATGTATATTTGCATACATATCCGCCTGTTGCACATTAGAAACAAGAACCTATATACTCATCATATATCAACTAGTTCTTGCGATGAGTATGATAATGCAAAGTAATAAGCGGTTGTTCTTTCGTCTATGGTTTTCTGAAATGTTAGGAACTTGGCAAGGGAACTGCAATTAACAATGAATAGAACAAGCTTACACGTGACAATCAATTATCGTTGTAATCAAGATTTCAGCGAGATAGGAACAACCATGTCCCCTATTCAGAGGCAATTGTCCCGACCGACAAGAACAGTGCTAGACTAGTGGAATCGAGATTGAATCAAATTGGATTTCACAGCGGCAAAGGCAGTGATGATGGAGTGGCTATTCAGGATATTGCATTTCAGTTGAGTAAGAAGAAAGGAAATTGAAAATCTACTGCTCTATTTAATATAAACTATCGTTGTAAAATAATATCTGCTTGGTAGTAAATGTTATTTTATATCGCATTCTTATTTTATTTACAAAATACAGCATGTAAGTACGTTTTGTTCTAAACAAACGACAACATTGTGTAAGTAAGTATGCACAACATATAAATAGATAAATATTCTGAGTTATTATTTAAGCATAAAAACAAAAAATAATTTTAGTAATTCATATTAGTACACGTTAGCAATTTTAGATAAACCATAAACATACATATGATGAGTGGGTTCATATTATGAACCCACTCAACTAGAATCTTGTTCAGGATTAATTCAAACATAACAAGAAACTTTGAGAACTGCTGCCCTATGCACCATTATCTTCTCGAAACTGAGCTAATCTTTGAGTAAGTTACATAATGTAGTGAACGCCGAAAACGGAACTTAGGCTGTATTTATAACCTAGTTCAAGTTTATTGATTTAAGTTAGTTATTAAGAACAACAATAATCTTTTAAATTAAAGATTTGTATGCTGATATATTTTCAGCATACAAATGCGAAAGCTGAAGAGTTTATTTGATTTTGTTTATTTGAAAGTGATAATCTCAGGAACCGCTGATCCGATTTGTAAAATTATTTCATTGCACATTTATCGAGGAAGACTATATTATAAACGTAACGCGATAACGTAAAAACGCAAGTTAACCTGTCGGCTAGTGCAAGATAAAACACAAAGAACAACCAGCAATCTGAGATTTGATATCATTAAACACGAGCATAAACTACGATCTACGAAACAAGTTCGTTAAGTAGCTTCTAGGTAATTTCCTCATCTGTTCAGTGAAAAACAAACCTTAAACTTGGCTGAGCAGTGATTTATTGCCGACGTTGTTGGTTTGCAACGTTATTAATATTCCCTTTCGTTATTATTAAAGCTGACGGCTATTAAGTTCGAAGATAAACAAACTTATCGGTTCAGTTTTAAGCTAAGACTCCTATTATTTTTTTGAATAATCCTTTATTCATACATAAGTAGGTTGGAAGGTTGCCTGGAAGAAATATCTCACATCGTTAAGGGCGCCCAATAGTACTCCAAATCTTTTATTCATAAGTTTGCATTATTTGTTTCTTTTTTGTGGTGTGCACTAAAGTATTTACTAACCTATTCATATCCTTGATGCTGACGTGGCATTGCGATTATACTTTCTGATGTGAAAAAATACCCTTTTTAATGAATATTTGAAGATGAAACAGAATTAATTAAACGTGATTGAGTGAGCAATTAAAAAGCTAATTTCAAGCTTTACAGTACTTATAATTTCAAACCATAAATTAGATTCGCAACTTCTTAATTAGGAATACATCTTGGATTAAATCATAGCCGATTCGAGCTTAACTTTACCTTAATTATATACGTAACATTGACATAACTAAACCCTCATATATTATGCATAAACCTAGATTGAAATTGGTAAGTAATTAGACCTGCCTTCCTATTAAATCTTAGCTTGACTCTGGTATGAGATAAATAAATAAATAAATATTGATGCACAATTTACACAGCGACAGATCTGATATAATTTGTATTATAGTTAACAGCAGTAGTAGTAGGTAGCAGTAAGTTTTTCTAAAATGTTTATATAAATTAAATAAATAAATATTTTTAACTTCTCTAGCTCCAGAAGGAACCAAAAGAAACCAACAATGTGTAACCCCTGATGTACTGACAGACGACCTTAGACTGTAATTTTTCTTTCCAAGGTTACAAGATTTCTCTATGGCTTCAGAAGTCGTACTGTATTGCATTATATTATCGTTATCTAGTTGCTTCACTAGAAACCGTATGCCGATTAACCGCTGGTATTTCAGCGTTCAAAATCGCATTGTCCACGACCCAATTCTTGGGACCAGGCATAATTGATAGCGGTATTTTTAATTACAGCACGGTACGGTACAGAAATTTGACAGCGGAAATTGTGATCGAGATTACACGATTGTCTGCGCGTGACCGCGGGAAATGTGCGATGGATTTGGAAGTCACGCTCTTGTTAGACCAAGAAAGATTGTTTAGCGAATTGAGGGTTATCCCTAACTGTATCAGCAATTTGAAAGCTGTTGCTAAGTATTCTCAGTAGTACTCAAGTAGTAAGTATATAAGATCACTTGTATAAATTAAAATATAATTCTCAAGATTCTAGATTTGATGCAGCAAGTAACAATAAGATTGTCTACATTACATTACAATTATATAATAAGAAAATTCTTTATTTATTTATTTATTGAGGGCTACTTACATAGACTACACTAATACATTTCTTAAAACTATTATACAATATTTTTGTGACAAGTGCCCCTACACTTATAAATAGCCACAACATGTACGATTATAACAAGCAACAATATAACACTTAATTAGCTTGTTGTTTATACATATATATAATTTAAGTTAATATTAATATTAACTTTATTACACACACCAATAATAAATATTTACATAAAAACTTGAAAATTAAAAAAACGTATGCGTAATGGGCGGTCTTATTGCTTAAAGCAATTTCTTCCAGACAACCTGAGGATGGAAAGAAAAACTGCAGAATGTAACTAGACAAGTATTATATGCCAAGAGATGCATACCATACCAGCAATATTTCCCAAAAATAAATTCAGTTTAAGTCAACAAAATCCGAGGCTTATATCTAAGCCATGTACAAACCGCACATATCCAAGCGAAACATCTTAAGACGGAGCGTCTCTTCGCATTTATTTCAATAAAAGCCAAACAGGAACATTTACATTTCTAAAGTAAAGGCTTATAAAGGCTGGGTCGGTGCAGACATTTTTTATCTCGGACGTGAAATACGGCGGCGCGTAAGTTTCCCGGGACGTGTTTTCGGACGGTCGCTCGTTAGTTTTTGTTAAGCTCATACATAACCCAAGAGCTGGCACCAATTTTTTGTATTTGAGGCAAGCTGAAAATAATGTCCCATCTCTTCTAATAGAGCCTAACACGAAACTGATGACCTGGCTGAACTGCAAGACATAATTTTTAAGATCCTCTTGCACATAAAAAACTGTAATTAAGGCAACTTGAAATTGATTACATTGAACTTTATGTAGACACAAATAAAAGTTAAATGTTATTAGAGTAAATATTAATATCTTAAATAATATTCTAAACATAACTGATCTTTTTGTAGGTGGGGAATAATGTATGTTTCTTCATACCTCTTAAACCAATGGTCAGATTCTGATAAAATTTGGTAGATAACAATTTAGAACTCTGGGTCACAGTCACAGGGTAGGCAATTTAAATTCTTGCTCAAATTTTGATAAGACGTGGTCCGCATACAAACATAATCAAACGCGGACGGAGTCGCGGGGGATAGCTAGAATCTCACAAATTTGATGCCAGCTCCTGGACTATCAGTCATTGACGCTGCGGCCAGTTGCGGCGAATGCGGATTTGTTGTTATTTTGCTTTCAGACTTTACCTGCAGTCGCGTTACTCGCAATTGCGACTGATATGTTTTAAATTGATTTTAATTACGAGCTTACACGTATTTCTCATCTTATTTTGTCACGCAATTCAGTAGTTCAATGGCAATAATGGTATTGATACACAGTTTATTTTTTTATATGCATATTTTTATATGTAAAAAAAATAATTAACTCGAGTATTACGATACACGGGATAATAAATAGCGTCATAGCTTTGTTATTGATACAACGTTTTTATATAATTGTGTGTTTAATTCGTTAAGCCACGACAGTTTTTTACAGTAAATACATGAAAACTATATTACTGTACTGGGGCAATGTTTTTTAGGAGAATATTGTATGAATTACTTAAGCACACGTTATCATTTACGATACGTATACATTCAATTATCAATAAATTACTTGAATCTTGAATAGTTTCTTTCACGGTTACGTGCAACAGGTGTGTTAATTATAAAAATAATTATTATTACATGCATTTTGTGAAATTAATTAAATAAAAAATATACAATAAACAATGCTTGAATGAAGCTTGTTAATAACAGAATTGTGTGCTATGTTTTTGGAGCGCACATACATTTTTCAAGAAAAATCCAATGGTATACGGCGGGGTTTGAACCCAAGACCTTCAAGTGTTCGAGTATAAGTAGAAATTAGCAAGACTCAGTCAAGAACCATTGTCACCATTTATCTAAACATGGCGCACTAATTCAGATAAAATTAACATCATGGTCCAGCCGCTTAATTAGCAGTTCAGTTGCACACGGTCAATTATGAAGCATCCGGTTCGAAGGACCAATTTGTTTTGAGCTTTGTTGTGTTTTCATTAGGCTTGTAGTTACGTACAATGGAAGTGTTGAGCAACCAGCATGCAAATTGTCTGATGGGCTAAGGATTGGCTAGTGGTGAGTCGTATCTAATTGGCCCGTAATGACTGGAACAAGTTTAATTTCGCATTTCTAAATTAGCTAGTCAGTTTATGGAAAACTAAATATTTTAATAAATAAATAAAATTAGCGCTCGGGCTTACGTCTTTGTCAGTAATAATGTATACTAGGTACAAATAATGTTTATATACTTTTTACGGATATTAGCTACCGCACTAGAAAAACAGCATAAACATTTTGTCAGTAGTTTTAAAATCAAACAGACAGACGCGATGATGGGTTTATAGTGAGAAAATAACTCTGTGATAAAATTATGATTTCTTATATTAATATTATTAAAAAACCTACCATGTAGTTTTTTAAGTGATAACAGTAGACATCGTTTATAATTTTCGTAGATTGCATGGCGATAGCTTACCTGAAACAAAAACAATCAAATGAAAACTCTGCAAATAGAAATAAAATTAAAAATGCAACGCAGAGTTATTTCAATAAATCCATAGCCAATCTCAGCATATAGGTCTCAGACTTTTCAGGTATTTGTAAAGAGATTTTCGAAATAAGCATTACCAGTTCAATTTTCGCGCTCAATATTTGTAATGTCGTCGGGACTTCGGGAGCGTACGAAGCGATCGCCGATATCAAATTGAGACGTGAATCGTGAACGTAATACGATTTCAACAGAATGAATGGACCGAGCGATAGTTTAGTAAAAAAGAAATTCGCATTTTAAAACCCATTTCAAAGCTTTTTTCGGTTTTATTAGAATAGTAGTAGCTTTAATAGAGATTTTGAAGATTAAGGAACAATCTCTTTTGTAATCTCTGCATGTACATAGATTTATTTTAGATGTCTAGAAAGAACGATAGTTTCAAATTCAGTGCAGGAACGCAAACATACAAACAGATTTCGGCTTTTATAAATAGAAATAATAAATACTTCTTACCTTTGTTGTGGTTTGATTCCACAAGTTTGCTCCAATACATCGAAAATTCAACCTGATCCTAAGTTCTTCATATTTCATTGAAGTCTACTTTAATAATTATAATTCACAGACATATCTATCTCTCGTCAGACCCTATGAACACCACTGCCAACATATTGGCCGACTAATCAGGCGACTAATCCGAAGATCACGCAACAAACACAAGTCACATGTACAAAATTGGGTTTCGAATAAACGGGGCTTAGGTACTTGAAATACCGACTTAAGCTCACGAGGGCTGCTGTGAGTCAAGCCGATTATCGCATTGGCCCGTGGTAATACTGCCACCCAATTTATGTCGAGATAAATGATACGAATAAACATCGAAATTGAATCTTAATGCAATGTAAATAATGTTATTTGCTTGGCATTAATTATCTTTGGTGTTTGCTGGGAATGTAGCTTGGCTATCGCAGTGTGCACTGCGTAAAATGGTTCGTAGTTATTTGAGTAAATATCTAGTTCGACTATATATTTTTTTAAATACTTTTGATGTCTTAAAATAAATGATGAGATGAATAATAAAACACAGATGACATTATTTAGGGGAAAAAATGTGTTCATTGTGTTCATCAAAACCTTACAGCAAATGTACGGTATCATAACGTGATATTTGAATATTTCTCAAAAGGTCACAATGTAGCAGAAAATAACTGTTACAGAAAAAAATAATATAAAGAATTCCGCGAAAGTGTGTTACGCGAATTCTACAATTCTGTCGTGTTTCTACGGTTATCTTATGCTTTTTGTTATACTAGCAAAATAATTAACAACATGAAGATCAGACAAACTAAAGCGACAAGAGCTAGTTCGATATTTGAATTCCGAAACTCCTATTATCGAAAAACGGAGCAACTATCCAGCTACGTCTAAAGAAGCAATGTTCCTATTAGATTAAGATAATAACTATAGCAGTACTAGTGGCCGAGAACGACCACTCTAACGATCGCGATTACGATCCTCAACCGATGGGACACCGCAAATCGACCTACAAGAGTACGAGTACAAACTAAGTAGCTTTGTAATAACTGTTCACCATCCAATGAGATCATCAGAAATAACTGTAATGTAAAAGATGATTGTAGTAATAATTGCGAAAAATACGTTGTGATTATCTAATTTAACGCTTGCGCACAAGATATTGTAGCTTTTAAAATTATTCTTCCTTTTCAAGGTATAACAAAGAAAACAGTACTTAACTTGTAAGTAAGTACTTAACATGTTAACATACCTACCTTAGGTACCGGATTGATCATGATCGTGATTGAGAGCCAAAATGCCATTGTGTGGTACCTATGAAACCGTGTTAAAACCGAGTTAAGAGAGAAAACCTAGTTAAAGTACCTCGCAGATATCTTTCGTCCATGAAATCATCGATAATTCACACACATTTCCATATTCTCCAATACTCAATCATTGACTGTTATATAAATTAACAGTACCCGTACTTAAATCGAAACTACGACAGATCTCACTCAACAGAAGGACACTTTTACAGCCGAGCTGTTACACCGAGGCCGAAGCAGAGCACAATGTGGAGCAATAATCTTTACGCTTTAAAACCTACAACAGAGTTTTTAACTGTACCATTCTGTTTTATCATTTCACTAACTTTGTTTATTGCGTTTAAAAAACTCAATAAAATTAAACACATAAGAAATAAAAAGTTGTTTTAACTGTGCTCTCACAGGGTTTGGGATAAGATTTAATACTCTAGCCTACGACAGAATTTCCCAAATCTACAATAGATTCTAATTGAATTTTATACCTAATATGAAAACTAGCCAAACGAATAAACCCAAATACTGGTTACATTCATTCGTAACATTATGTTGGTAAGCATTATTATACGTTTAGGATTTTAGGCCATCTAAAATATGATTGTAGTTCTTACAGGATTACTTAATGGTCTCGTAAAATATTCCACAGCAGAGGGCTCATAATATTTTTGTCATGTAAATGTCACATAAAACTGTCTTTATCGTTATCCAATTACGTAGTATATTGAGTTACTGAAATACAGCCCCCATCTCTTGCATTTATTTCCTAAAAGACACTATTGTGGCATACCGCACTACAGTCACAAACATAGTGAGATTAAATTATAAAGAAATAACGTAACTGATAAACCTAGGTTTAGATAAGAAGGCTTTCGTTTGGATCGTGTATAAGTAATTTATTTAATAAGCATACAACTTTGAGAACCACTGGCCTTAAGACAAATAAAAGGAGGTGAATTTTAGGACCGCTCGACATTTTATCTCTCAGGCGACAGTTGATTAAAGAAATTAATTGTTTATTGTCCGTGAATGAACGTGGAGGGAATAATTTTCAAGGGAAACTTTTGTAGAAACGGCCACGAGGGGAATTTTATTTACTTGATACCCTCGAAGTTTTATCGAGTCAATGCGACGTGATGTGTCTTGGAAATACGCGAAGCTAAAGTGGTTTTGTGCCACCATAAAGCCGTGTTTTAAATAATTACTGTTAAGGTCAATGTTAAATCGAAACTTTCTTCATCATTATTACAACTCATAAAGAATACGTTTATCGCTATAAAATGTATTAAGGCGATGTAGTCCAGCGACTATGCCTATTATGTCGATTTGAAAATATAGAATAAAAAACTTCAGTCAGAAATTCACCATACACCAAGCTTATAACAGTTTTACGCAATATAAACACACCACAGCGCTAATACATAGTTCCGTACGCTCCTATTCCCGCAAAACTGTACTTTTTATATCTTCCGCAAAAGGTTCATGATTACTGGCAGGAGATAATTACCCTGGATGCTAATAACGGGGCATTGTCTGTTGTCGTCCTACGTGCCTACAATTCTTCTCCAGCGTAGGGACACCATTTATTGTTCTTCTAGAGTTATACGGGAAAGTTATTAAACGGTCTGGTTAATACAAGAACGAATATTCCTGTTTCACTTTTTTGTTAGGATCCTTGACGGAAATATATTTGAAATATGTAAGAAAATACAATTATTAAGTATCAGACGTGATTTTCTGGGAGCTGCAGTAGAAAACTATGAAAACTTGCTGTAGAAAACTATGTAGGAGTAGGAAGTATTATTATCCCGGAACTGTTACCAAATAATTGTTTTATCTTATTGTTTAGGTTGGGTTTGTATCGTATAAAATTCCAAATCAAATCAAGATTCTTGCAATTCCCCCTTTCAATCCAAAGTTTCCGCAACATAGCCAATGGAATGACATTTTTTTTTTCTTTTCAAATATTTACGTATCTAAGCACCTAAAATAGACCAGTTACATAAATTATTTAAAGAAACCAGCATATTCGTGTTTTTAAGTAGGTAAGTTTCATTACAAACTTCTTCACTCCTAGACATTTTATATAGCTGAACATTACGGCATCCAATCTGCGTTTATGACTTCCTCATTAAAACATGATT
Organism: Chloroclystis v-ata; assembly: GCA_963691955.1. Taxonomy (NCBI): domain Eukaryota; kingdom Metazoa; phylum Arthropoda; class Insecta; order Lepidoptera; family Geometridae; genus Chloroclystis; species Chloroclystis v-ata. The sequence continues at coordinate 2,973,511 of OY829909.1, read as the reverse complement.
TACATGCCATAAGTCACTCCTAAAAGGCATTCAGCAAATCCATTTAAAAGCACGTAAAACGCAATAAAAATAAAACAATCAGAGATTTAAATCACTTGTCCCATTTCGCAATGGTAATAATTTTTGTTCTAAATACAATTTAGCGGTTAAATCCGGATGTCCAGCGCTGCCGTTTATTTTGTATCTCATACATTATTCAGAATAATTCCGGATGAATAACTTGGTTTCCTGTTTCTATGGGACAGTTGGCTGTTTTTTTAAACCCTGCTTTAAGTGTACACATTGTTTTAAAGCTGTTGTTGACTTTTGAATTGATAAGCATGCAAGAGAGCCCCCGGCGCGTTGGCAAACTTTGTGTTTAGTGTTTTAAGAGGTAGTTTTGACAAGCAATCAGTGTTCGTGAAGTAAACTAACTTTATCACAGTATTATGATAAAATTTACCTATAAGCCGCGCACTTAAAGAATTGATTTATAAATGACGTCCGCTCGCATGCGTTCTCGCTCACTCTCTATCGCTGTCTATACTTTTATCCTTGTTTTGCCAATCGTACCATACGTATCCGCCGCCATTTTCAAATCAATTTTCTATCTGCGCGGGTTATATCTTTCAGAAATAATAAAATCGATAATTTTGCTTAGGAGATGAATTCTTGAATTATCATCAACATTCCAGCCAGGACTTAAGCCTTTCTTCTAACTATATAATGACAAATAACCTAGTTATTTCGGTCGGAAGTTCCTTAGCCAAACCGTAGATAAGCTATGGAGTGATAATTGTGTGGTAAGTACAACATGTATGGATTGTACATTTAAATTCAAAGATTCATTTATTCTCCTTCTCTAGCAAACATATACTTAATTCTAGAATAGTATTGTTCCGCAATAGAATGTTTCAGCACTTCTAGTGCTGTCGCAAACTTTTTGATGCGAACAACAATTATCGATAAAATCTCAGCGCGTCTCGCCGCGGTTAGAGAGGCGGGAACAAATTGCACGAGTGAGCATTAATCATCGACATTTTCGGCTCAGTTCACACGTTCTTTGTTTGTCGCAGTAGGGATGTTCAGAATTAATCGATATACCTAAATAAAAAATGGCGGGACGCTAACTCCTCCTGAAAAAACTGCTCTTGTTGTGGTCGTAACTCCTTTGTTAATACGTGAGTAATTCCCCTTATTATAAAATGAATGTTTATGACGTCAAAACACATTCTCTTTGACTCGAATTTGTATGTTTTCTAATGAGAAGCAGTGAAAATGGATGTAATTTAAACATGGGCGCTCAATTATTTGCATTCGAGATAAATTTAACGAAACTAAAAGCTAATACTGGTATTTACTGCGTTACCTGGTGGTATTGATCCTTTCTCCTTGCTGGCTATTGGGCAACAGAAAAGTGATTGTTAATGAAAGTATGAATTACACAAGAATGTAAGGCAGGTGGGTAATGACAGTTAAAATTCGTTTAAACGTGAATAAAGCAGCAAAATAATTAATGGTAGCAGTGTTATATTATTATTAATTATCTATTCAACTATAAACATATATACGTAACTATAAACAAATGTATGTTATGGAAGTTCGTTGACTCCTAACATAGGTATTTTATACTTAAAAGGAGGTAACACAATTACTGTATTATTTAATAAGAACAATTGTTAGCGAAAATAAACATTTTGTATATTTTTACAAGCTGAGTGGGATTCCATTTAACGTACATATGTGATTAGTAATATTTACCTACTATAATAAGGCAGCATCTTTATCGATATCAATTGTATCATATCGACAAGCCACCACTTCAACTCCCTTGAAATCGGCAATAAATGCACATGCATAATTTATAGCGTGAATCGAGACCAGTCATTGTTTTCCTATAAAACAGGCAAATATCTCAAAAACAGAATCATATAATTCGCAAACACCTCATATTTAATACAGTTATTGATTCAAGACGTGGATGCTTAATCAGCATTAAAGGAATTATTTATATTTCACAATTAAACGTGAAATATTTTTTTTATATTTATATAAATAACAATACATACCTAGATGTTATTATATTTGGTCCTAAGAGTCGGAAAATTGACTTAACAGCGAATAATTCAACAGCGCATTCAAAAGTTAAATCCCTGGTTTAATTATAGACAATAAGGTATACAATTCCGCTGAAAAGGGAAAACCTTATCCAATTTGATCCAGCTCCCAACACCTTCACCATAAAGCCTTTAGTTACCCGCAAATACGCGACCGCAGCCCCGAAAAGCCGCCCCTCCGCCCCTCCACTATATTAACCCGATGACAAATTTTAGTCACGAACCCGCGCACCGGTCCCTAGAGCGGGATAGCTATTAATTCTTTAATTAACCTACGCTGGGTCATTGGCGAGGCGAATTAGAAGAAACGGCAGGAGATAACTGCGCGGGGGTGGCATTTGTCTCCATTCAGGGTATAGCATCTGTGGGCGATGAGGGTTAAGACGAGAAAACTGTACACTGAACAGTTTCCTGTAAATGAGGCAAGAATCCCTCACAAATATTGTAGCGATCAAGAACCAAATCATCATCATCATCCATATTGAGATAAACGGGCAATACACGAACCATTTTACGTTGTAATTTAATTTGTTGTGTTTAATTTTGATCAACCGTTTTGTCCCAAAACGTGGGACTTCTTCAGGATCAAACACTGCAAAGGACACGGATCACGACCGCTCGCCGGTCTGCAGTACATCATCATCATCTTCCTGCCTTTTTCCCACATTAGTGGGGTCGGCACAACATGTACTTTCATTCCATTTTCCTCTGTCAGCCGTCATATCTACACCTACACCTTTCTTCTTTCGATCTAAAAGCAATTCCACAAATAAACATTGAAATAAGTAAGAGATAATTAAAAGCACGGTATCCAATGTCACTCGATACCTCGTCAAGCGCTCGAACAAATTTCACAGATTACAGCAGAGTAATAAACCAATATTGACGAAACATTTTAATTACCTTGCAAGCCCCTTCAGAGTTTTACCGAATTATACTTAGTTACGAAACGAGTACCATCAAAGGGTTGGAAGGATGCTATTAACTGGATATATTAGGAAAACGTGTTTCATGTTTAAAGTAGGGATGGGTTATATAATTTGAATAGTGCCTTCGTAAGGTGTCAAAGGTGTAAGGGGTATGAGGATAGTACACGTTATAAAAACGAACTTAATCCTTTTGACCTTAGTATTCTGATTAGTACCTATTAGGTACCATTGTATATTTTTGTCATAATTATGTGCTATTGGTTGTGCCTAAATAAATAAGTAATAGTTATACCGATAACTACATTATATTTCACAGGTAGTAACTAATTTCAATAGGCAGAACTCAGATGATAATTACAATATCTGTAAAGTACAAGTTTTAGGCAGATAAACATTGTGATAAGCTGAAACTTTGATATAACAGAGTAACAGAATAGTTGATCAATAGTCGTCGGTGAATGAAGTTTGCTTGAAATAGATTTGGGGAGATTTCGTATTGTTTTCTTTTTGAGTATATACTCAAGGTTACATTGTGATCTTGTAAATTTTCCTACACCATAATAATAATTAATAATTATCTTTATCCTTATTATTATGCATATCTATTCTAGGAAATGACAAGAGAAATGTTAGAAGACATGAATCACAGCACATTTGCCGCATCTAACAGACATCGCATCGCTAATGGTATGTGAACACTTTCATCCGATCATTAGCCTAATGGGTCCGGGAAATACATGAACGTTGCTTTTTCTGCTGCCTCACCGGAGGCAGAGATTTGATGAGCTTATGTGGAAGGATTTATAGATTAATGCAGGATAGATAGGCATATGGTTCGAAATAAACTACAAGAATAAGCCTCTTTTGCCATAAACACAGAATGCAAGTTTTACTTAAACACTTCTACTAATACATAATTATGATATCTGACTGGAAGATTCATTCTTAGTAAAATAATACTTAGCACAATAGGTATTAAAGTTAACTAGACGCAAAATTTGTTGAATGCTAAATGGCAATTTTGTTATTTATTTCATTCGTAAATTTTTTTCGGAAAACCAACAGCTAAAACATCACATACAGAAACTTGACTAAAACATAAAGCCAATAAGAAATGTTAATGTCCATAAATTAACATTCCAGACATGAACATCGTAAGTATTCTTTCTTGTTAATTTTACCCAAAGCCGCGAGCATTTGGCTAGTTATAAATACACGCATGATTTGATTATATCTAAATATAACCGTTACTATGCTTCCAGATTCGATCAAGTATAAGCCCGGAGCTATGCATCGACGCGCGCCACCAAAGAGTAGGAAGCATACTTTAATTAACTTGTTAATTAAAACCAAAATAATAAAAAAAACTAAACTGGATAAAATTATAATAAAACATTTTGAAACATACTATATGGATCGTGACATATATTTTCAACTCCTACAGCAAAACTCTATCTAAATTGCTAGATAATAATTCACACAGTAAATCTAGCCCCGTGATAAGCCCGAAGCTTGTGTTACGTGTGCTAATTTCACAACAAACACAAAGAGAAGTCAAGTCCATAAACTAATACTGGAGACACCTAAACTTTGTCAAGCACAATAACAGTCAAACGTGCCCGAGACTTGAACCTTTGAAGATACAATATAGAGTAGAGGCGCACACGTGTTCATAGTTACGGGTACGTGAGGGCACATAACTGCGGATAAAACGACAGTATTACATCCCAGGGTATGCAAATCATTAAGTGAAACGAAGGATTGAACAGTCGGCTGAGTTTAGTTTGAGCATTTCAATAATTGGACATGCAATTGGAAAACTTTTTAGCGGGACGTAAATTCACCCATTATAAACTACATCTACTATAACGCATTATAGGCCTTCAATGGAATGGTATAATGAAAACTTAAAACAATATGTTCTCGTACATGAATATGATAAAAATCTATCTCTGATAGTCTGTTAGGTACCTGAGAAAAACTAAAAATGTTTAGCGGAAGTCATATTCTAAATAAGATATTATAAAATTCTCGATAATCGTATGTAAAACGTCGCATCCGTCTTTAAGAAATTGCGAGCAAAGCGAGTCTACATTTGCTGCATAAAATTCAAATGCAGTGGTGTAACGCTACCAGGGTGGATTGGATATAACGACCTAATCTCGGATATCGGTTTAAGATTCAGTTTTACGACTTTCGGTTATCGAACCGGATATTGCTAGTTAAAAACTTGCAGTTCGGGTATTCGAGGTGATATTTTTGTGGGTTAGCAAACGGTTGCTGGGAAATGGGAATAAGGTAATTTGTTGGCCAGTTATTCGCTCAGGTTTATGTTTGCAGCATTATCCACGAAGGCTGGAATAGAGGGAGCAAATTGACCCACAATTCTCATCTGGTCCATTAAACTTTGGTTGCAAAGAGAAAAAACCTGACCCGATTCTCACGCTTGCCAAAACTTCATATGGTTTGGCAAGTATAAAGTTTATGCACTTTAGTCCAAACTATCTTAAGAGCTATTCAACTAATTCTGGCGGTTCTAAGTAGCAGAAATGAAATATCTTATCTGCTTTTAAACAACTACGGTATTAGTAAACTAAATTGAAAAATAAATGAGAATCTAATGCTCTAACGAATAAGAACGGTAAGGAAGTACGCATTTTAAAGGGATCTCGAACTTCAAAGGAGTTTAAATGCATTAATCCTTCAAACTATCTATCCATTTCAGCTGTTCGCTTTGGGGGTATTAACAGGTCTTTTGTACTCTCAACTGGAAGAGATTAAGGCGCGATCACCGCGTTTGCACAAAGACTAATCTTGCTGTACAAAGAAGACATTTCGAGTTGATAAATATCGTTTTTTGGGACCGTGGGTTAGTCAATTGAAGTAAGGATACGATGGTTAATTAATGGAAAAACTACGGAACGTTTATCGACCCGTTACTTTATTCGATATATTTATTCCTTACTTTATCTTTTCTTTCCAAATTATGTTTTACTAATAACTATAATATTAGTAAATTAGTAATATATCTAAATTACCTACATCCTAAATCATTAATGTATTTCATATTATGGCGTAAAATAAAAACAAAACCAAGTACAGTAAACCGGTCAAGTCATTGTTAATCTCTTCAGTATAACTAGATTGAACGATACATCGCATGCAAATATAACTAAAATGCCCTTTGAGCAAAGGTGAAGAAACTCTCAAGTCCAATCAACTACTTTAGGAATTAAGGTTGACTCTGGGCATGCTAGGGTCAACAGCCAATTAAGGGTCTTATAATACTCATAGCATAGGTTCTGGTTGCACTATTCATGCACTTGTGTATTTAAACTGTAAGGAAAATAATAATGCTCGACGAATTTATTTAAAATAATAGTTAATAAATTCGTCTTTCCCCCAAAGCGAACAGCTGAAATGGATAGTTTTAAGGATTAATGCATTTAAACTCCTTTGAAGTTTTAATCAATAATAAAATTATTATTGATTAATAATCGGGTCGATAATTGTTCGATTTGAGTTAGCGGTACAATGCAAATAAATTGTAAACCCATGATTCGTTCGGGATAAATACAATCTTAACTTTAATCAGAAGGCAAAATCCGAAGGGATTCCTTTATCTTAAAAAAAGTGGCCAAGTGCGAGTCAAACTCGCCCATGTAGGCTTCCGCAGCAATTGTTTATATGAAATAGTTTATGACGTATTATAAAAAAACTACTTGATAGATTTCGTTCAAACCAATTTTCGTTGGTAGTTTTTGTGCTAATGTACATTATATATTTTTTCTAGATTTATCATCCTCTTATTTTAGAAATTAGAGGGGGGGGGGGACACTCTGTTTTCCACTTTGGAAGAGTCTCACGTCTAAACTATTAAGTTTAGAATTAAATTATGTTAGAAACATTGTTATGATTTTTAAAGACCTATTCATAGATACCCCACATGTATGGGTTCGATGAAATTTTATTTTTAAAGTTTCGGTTCTAAGTATGGGGACCCCCAAATGTAATTATTTTTTTTTCAATATTTTTTTGAAATCTTAGTGTGGTTCACGGAATACATCTACTTACCAAGTTTCAGCTTTATAGCTCTTATAGTTTCGGAGAAAAACTGCTGTGACATACGGACGGACGGACGGACGGACGGACGGACGGACATGACGAATCTATAAGGGTTCCGTTTTTGCCATTTGGCTACGGAACCCTAAAAAGGCTTTGAGACAGAGATGGGGTGAAATAAAACCGTTATCGGCGCAATTCTCGTTATGTCACTGACTCATGTCCGAGATGATATCGACCAGTAAATAGCATCGATAAAAGGGTTTAGAGAACCGAGAGCAAATGGCTCGGCAACACGATCTGGTTTGACAATGACAACCTCTGGGATGGATTGCTTGCGGTGTAACGGTACGTTCACACGGAGATACGATTTTCTCTACCGAATCGGTTTTTTGCAGGATACGGTTTAGTGGCCTATGTATTTCAATGAAGGAGTTCACACGAGCATTCGGTTTCAAGTCACGACAAAAAACCTAATCTTGCTGAAGTTGACATACGATTTTGCGACTACAAACCGATCCGGTTTGTATATAATGATACTGCAAAATCCAGATCCGATGCAGTGGTATAGGGCATTCAATACATGCGTTCACACGAGGGGAAGATTCGGTTTTTTGTCGGATCTTGAAACCGAACGGTACGTTCACACGGAGACACAATTTCCCGAATCTTATTTTCATCGGATCTGGAAAAAACCTAATGTTGTATTCGCAAGAGCGCGCTCACACGTTGATTTGGAACCGATGGACGTGAACAGTTTTGCTATACTATACTGGTATTATCGCCGTCAGCGTCGTAGAAAAAGATTGTGGTTAAAATAGTACAAAGAAGATCAACAGTTGGTGCCTTTACAACTCTAATGCAGCAGTTAAGGAATGATCCACAAATTTTTTTTAACTACTTCCTTGAATGACTATACCTACATTTGATAATCTTTTGAAAAAGGTGGAAAAAGAATTGAAAACCGGATCGGTTTGTAGTCGCACAATCGGATGTAAACTTCAGCAAGATTAGGTTTTTTGTCGTGACTTGAAACCGAATGCTCGTGTGAACTCCTTCATTGAAATACATAGGCCACTAAACCGTATCCTGCCAAAAACCGATTCGGTAGAGAAAATCGTGTCTCCGTGTGAACGTACCGCACATGAATACAACATTAGGTTTTTTCCAGATCCGATTAAAATAAGATTCGGGAAATCGTGCCTCCGTGTGAACGTACCGTAAGTGTTTGTAAGTTCTGCAAGATTGTTTGTTTTAGAAAATCCAAGATTCCAATGTAATATTTTATTGGAATCGAACACGTATATCAGTAAATGTACGCATAGTTGCGCTAAAGCTCTACGCAATCGAAGAATTACGATACAATACGAAAGATAAAACGCACCCAGATTTGTCCACCCATTAAAGGACTTCACCTTTATTAACACAGATCGCAGTCAAACAATTTCGTCAAAGACAAAACATGAAGACCGTATTGAATCAAACAAAATCAAACCACCGACCGTATCGACTGCATAGCATCAAACACATCAGTCTGATCTGTGAGCAAAAAAGACGAAGCAAACAACAAGATGTCCAATCGCACAAATAACGCGGTGAACGATATGTAGCTCTGATTGGATGGGAGATTGCACTGTATACTACGAGGTGGAATGCGCTTGCGCTGATTGCTGGACAAGACGCGCGGATAGACCGTGACCTGGTTCTATAATTTAGCTGCAAATAGTATATGACATTAACAAGATTAGAACTAGAATAGATTTAAATATGTTTAGTAGAGGTACGGTATAAATTGGATTAACTGTGTTATAGTTACAGTCATCTTTACAGAATATTAATTAGATACTGTATGCATACATAATTGCTTTCTTTCGTTTGTTAAGTCAAGTATGATAGAAAAAGAGACGTTACTAAGTAGTAGCAGGTAGGTAAACGGCAATTTCATATTTATTGCATTGATCTTTAAACGGAGTGCACGGATGATTGGTAAAAGCTATTATCTCGATGCCCTTTTTCCTTTTACGTTTCCGATTCAAAATAACTGCAACAAATAAGTTTCCATTTCGGATAAATTAACTTCGCTAGCCCAAACGTAATAAAAATAGAAGACATAGTACACTTACTGGCAAAGGAAATTGCACCAGATGACCCACTTGCCAGTAATGCTTTACAATGTCCGATACGATGTTCGTTTACCTAATATTAATGGAGTGCGATTGAATTCAAGTTTGGCGTATGTGAGCCAGAAAGAATTGAGTTACTTTATTTTGTAACATATGTTATAAATCAGTAGTATAAATGGGTCTACAATTATACAATCTAGCAGTTTTCAGGTAATATTTATTTTTGAAACTAATAACCTAAGAGCCCGTGATGGCCAGACCTTCCTTTAATTCACAAGCGTGAAAATTCTTTCATGTGTATGTCTAACATAGGTAAGAATAACCCCCAAACATGAAACCTGGATCGCGGTTCCTTTGGGAGATAACAACCTTTTACCTGTTATCTCCCAAAGGAACCACGATCCAGGTTTCATGTTTGGGGGTTATTCTTACCTATGTTAGACATACACATAAAATAATTTTCACGCTTCAGAATTAAAGGAAGGTCTGGCCATCACAGGTTATTAGTCTATACTAAGAGCCCGGTCTGGCCAGACCTTTCTTTAATTCACAAGCGTGAAAATTCTTTCATGTGTATGTCTAACATAGGTAAGAATAACCCCCAAACATGAAACCTGGATCGTGGTTCCTTTGGGAGATAACAGGTAAAAGGTTGTTATCTCCCAAAGGAACCGCGATCCAGGTTTCATGTTTGGGGGTTATTCTTACCTATGTTAGACATACACATGAAAGAATTTTCACGCTTGTGAATTAAAGGAAGGTCTGGCCATCACAGGCTCTTGGTCTATAACATTATTTTGTTATTGTAACATATTTATAGATTAACAAACTTAAGTCTTTTGTCAAATAACTTAAACATTGTTAGATATATATATCAAATATGGTAATATTAATATGATTCAACTCCCACTCCATATTTCATCTCACAAAATTATTAATATTGCAAATCACAGAAGCCGCTTGGTAAAATAAATATTAAATGCGCATTTCTCTTGGAAATATCTAATAATATCTCTTTAAGTATTACCAGTATTGAAGTTCTTTTTCATAAAACCACCCACTACGATGTATTACCTGAAAGCAAAGAGAAACATTTTGAGAATATTTCTTGGAACAGAAACGAGCAAAGAAAACATGATGAAAGTTCTGTAAACTTATAAGTTGAGCGGAAATTGAAAAGAAAACACTGGGTTGGGTAGATCCTATATCTACACGGATATTTTTCTAAAACCCAAGTCCGGAGCAATATTTGCAAGAAATAAAACTGCAAATGTAGATCCACGGTCGTGTAGGGTTTTGAAACAGTTAGATAAGATAAGATGGGTAGGGTGTGTTATTTGATTACGGAAAATATTGCGCTGTATTTAAGCTTAAACTGTGAAAATATTTTGTCTGGTGTTTCATATTTACACGTATACCAAACGTGTTTTTTGATTAAAGAAATAAAAATCACGTGACAAACATTTTAATAGAGTTATAGTATGGCCACTTTATTAGTGCGTTTAGGACACATGTCAGTTTGACACGTTAGTGATGGGCACAACATAATGAGTTCGTAACCGTTCCTCCAAAATAAACCGCCGTGTTATTTTTAAGATTATTTTCGTTTTAAATTGGCGGAATCATTTAATATTTATATTTTAGTAATTTAAGTGGAAACCGACTGTTTTAGCGTCACAAAATGACGTCCCATAACGCCATTTGGGTTTATTATTTTAAACCTAAATATAAAAATGCTACTTTCTTTCGCGCAATCGGTTTGGTCGTAGTTTTATTTTTATATCTAATAAAATTTTATAGTCCATTATTTTCAATTTCTTAAACGTATTATTTTTTAAAAATAACTGTAACAGATAACGATACTGTTGCTGCATGTTATTTTTAGCACAGCACTACCTACAAATATAAAGCACTGACATAACCTTGTAATAGCGCAATATAGATTTAGAAAAATATTGTTTACCAAGTTATTTTACACTCAGTTTGGCACAAAATTATTAGATTCATTGATTATTGATATAATAATGTAGATTTAATGCTCATCAATTGTTAAAACGGTAAACAAACAGCAAAAATATTTTAATCGTAACTGCAACGCCATTACAAAGTTACATTGTCAGTTCAATCGCGATGTGTCAGGAACGCACTGTTATAGCGGCGGAACCATAATTATTACACAAGAAACAGTTGAGTAACTTGACCTCTAGAGGAGAATTTACACATACATACGAAAATAATTTTTCTCAACAATGTAATGAGACGCTTCGCTTGTTTAAATTAAATACCTACTTAATGGATGTAAGTAGGTAATATCATTTACAGTTTATATTCCTGAATATCTGGCTGGTATAAGCAGGAGTCATATACACAGCAATGGGTGCAAAAAAGGGCTGCATAGACAGAAATATCTATGGGTCTTTTCTAAAAACACAAGAAAATTCTAACGCGCAGTATGAGACACACAAGCCATTACTCAGCATAACCAAAAGTAGGACACGGTAACCCTCTCAAAAAGCTTCTGCGTCCAAAGTATCCGAACCACAGAGAACTCGCCATATACCCAGAAATAAATAAAATTTGCGACCTACATTAATAAGAGTTTTTATAAGTCGCGACCTACAAACCGGCGTGACCTTTTCGCTCTATTGACTCCAAAAGGTTTAGGAAGATGATGACATAATGGTGAACCGTTAAAAACTTAGTCACACTTCTGATGAGTCTTTTGAGTGAACGATGAATGTAGTTTTAGGCGTGGTTCCATAACAAGGCAAGTGTTCGACCTCAGCAAGCTTTTACTTTATTATTCTGAATCTGTTTTATCCTTTAGAAATTATATATCTGAATGTAGCTATTCAGAGAATATTTAAAACCCTGGGGCAATCCTTTCTTCAGTTAAATGAATACAGCATTCGGTAACTACTATAAACTACTTCACTAAAGCTTTTAATTACCTTATCCAGATCTCTGGGACAAGACTTTATTATTATATATATAGAGGCAGAGCTCTACTCTTATGTCTAAACATAAGTTTATACAAACTTAGTTAGAATAATAAGATGCAATGTTATGCGGGGTTATCACTGCCAATGGCAACATGATGATGAATTACATCATATATCAATTCAGTGTCAAATCGACGTCTACGTGGCACCGCAAGCCGTGGCAGAGCACACGTTGTCTAATCAAGCCTGACCCGGATTGTTCTTTGTTCCTGAACGAGGGCGGGCGAACCCGGGTGCTAATTGCAAGCCGACAGGCCTTTGAGCCCCGTAAATACGGACGACTTGGCGAATTTACTACGGAATCTGGCCTGTGATTTTTAGGAAACCTGATGAGCCGGACATCTTCTCTATCTATGAAAAGGTTGCCTGGAAGAGATCGCTCTTCAGCGATAAGGCCGCCTATTGTACTGTTATTTTATTTTAGTTTAATGTTTGTACTAATATTACTTTGTGGTGTAAAATGATATTGTTTTGATTGATTTTTTTAAATGAGCTGATTTTGTCATTAAGTCCAGAGAAAAATAATGCGACAAGTTACCGAGATAACCTTTATAGAACAAAAGAGGAATTAATTAATTAGAATTGATAAAACTAATATAACTAATGGTACACCCAATTGATTAATCCATCCGTTCTACTTCAACATTTATGTGGGTTTAGACTTCCGGGAAAAAAAAAGGAACATAGAATATTGTTTATACAACATTATTGTATCGTTCGTTACGTAGTAAATAATATTTTTATGTTGTATTTGAAGGTTTTCTTCATCATGACAAAGAAAATACCTTCCGAAATCTTAAAACGTTGTCAAAGGCTTGAAACTGGTTGCCAATAATATGAAAACAGAATCAATTTATTTTTTAATTAATAATCGAATTATTAAGCTGAATTTCTCTGTAATAACCATAATCAAGCAGACTATTAATACAGAAATATTACCTTAGCAGGCACAAATTATTGAAAGGTCAATGTTGTAATACTGCCTTATAGCTCCATCATCATAATTTTCTGTAATTCCTTTACCCTAGCTGGTAAAGGAATTAAGTTATGGACAGTGACATCTTACTTAAAATTATTAAGTTAAATTTCTCCAACTTAATAAACTTAACAAAACCTTGAATGAAATGAAGTGTATTGAAACTTCTCATTCTTTTATTCAGGTGTAATTTTTATTAGGAAGAAAGTACTTTTTGTTTTTTTTTTACTTTTAGAGCATAATTCTGTTTCTGATAATAATCTATCATTAAATATAAACAAGCAAATCACACCAACACATACCAATCATTAAAAAAACTACAATTTCAACACAAATCTTAAGATGTCTAGTTTAAGATATTTATAAATGAATTGAGAAACAGCACCTATGTGTAAATAAATACAAGTAATATTGAGAAAAATCTTTAGCAAAATCAATCAACATCACGTAAACACGCAAACGAGGTCGATTCCATAAATGTTTATACGTAACATTTACCGTTGGCGTTAACCGGATAATATATCGAAAACTTATTAAGCAAGCAGGTTAATCTCGAAGCCCTTATCAGACTAATATGTTTGATACTGCCTACCGACCGTCTACGCTGCGGTATCGTATATACCTTGTTATATCCCGTGGGATACGGTTTTCCTTGACATATTTTCGGCAGGATATCGAGCACGAGATTATCTAGAAGGAAGAAACAAAACAAAGGAAAATCATTTCGTTACTATGCTTTACGGTTACATAAAATAATCGAACAAATATTGTTTTTACCCCTGCAAGCGTCTACCTATTGAAGCTTGGGAAACAGGATTTCTACGCGAGAAAATAAATCTGATAATATTGTAACAGTGTTTAGGTATGTCAAAGACATAAGGATTAATTGTGTAAACTACGATTTCGAATAAAACGAAACGATTTTTAAGAACGAGATTTTCTATTAGCTCTTTATATGAATTGACGCTAACAAAAAAACGATTTTCAGAGCCAGATTTAATTAGGTTGAGAACCATAGAGATTTTATTAGATGGATTTCCCCAAACATTTATTACCAAGGGTTGTTTAGTCCCTATTACTACACCAACACCAATTTAATTCTGTGAATAAAATTAAGTAGGTAAGCTCAAGCATAAATATCAAATTCCGGCCTCTCGGCAAAGCCTACAACTGAAAGTATTAACGACTTTCTTTAGAAGTTGGTACATTGAGTTAGGCGCAACATCGCAACATCAAGCTACAAGAGGTTCATTTGAGAAGTTAGCTTGGATTAGGGATGGGATGGGTACGATGATTTCGATGTTCGCCATAAGTTCATTAGATAACAATTAATTTAATTAATTATACGTATTAGTAACCCACAGAGTTATAATATTTATAAATATACTAGCTTTCCCCACCGCGGATTCGCTCGTGTAATACCGCTGTAAATCGTAAGCTTAAGCTATCCACAAGTTTTGAGCCAAATCGATTCAGCCGTTCTTGGGTTTAACTAACACGACTTTCTTTTAATTTATACATAAATGGAAATGAGAGAGTGTTTTTCATATCATTCATATTTAAAACGGATTTTTAAAATCAGTTATATCCGTTTAGTCATTTTAAAGAAACTCACTCAGGATAAACCTACAAATTTATTAGCGTGATGTACAAAATGTTAACATTGTTGATACAGTTATGAACAATATTTAAATTAAGATATCCATGCTTACCAGCTATACAAAAAGTTCAATTTAGTTAAGTAATTTCGGCCGGGCAAAGTGAACGCATCGATTCTTCAGCTGCAACCCCAATGTGACCTAGTTCGCGATAGTAAGTGAAATCCCCCGTCGATTCACTCGTGCATCCAAAGTCACTCGTAAAAGCATATGTGGCGTTGCCAGTGGCGCTGCTATTTAAAGTAAATCGTACAGAAACTCGACACGATATATAAAGTCATGTCGAGCGCAGCGCAACTTTAGCGGCGTTCGTTTTATTGCAATCTGTTTGTGATGGGCATCCTGAACAGTCATCATCAGCATCATTCAGCTGACAGACGCAGACGCCCACCGTTGCTTGTTCAGTAGGAAAGAGCGTAGGCAGCTCACGACAACGGCTGACAAATAATTAACATATTCATTTAATAAACGGGAATTATACACGTATTAACTAAGGAGTTTAAACACTCTCGACGTTTCGACCACGACAAGAGTAGGTAGACTTTTTCACTAGGAGTCAGCGTCCCGTCGTGAGTTATTTCCGTTGTTATAAA
Source organism: Chloroclystis v-ata (assembly GCA_963691955.1). Classification (NCBI taxonomy): domain Eukaryota; kingdom Metazoa; phylum Arthropoda; class Insecta; order Lepidoptera; family Geometridae; genus Chloroclystis; species Chloroclystis v-ata. The sequence continues at coordinate 2,958,072 of OY829909.1, read as the reverse complement.
ATGAATAGTGTATGTAACTCACAAAATTTTTGAATAGATGCATTCAGTAATATATAAAATTTCCAATTGCTAGTAACTACAAAAGATCTTATAGCTATACCTAAAATGCAGAGGTCTACTGCCCTAATCTTCCATACACTACAGAATAACCAGAATTTTCTATCATAATATTGGTACCTAATACCCATTTTCCCATTAACTAACACTCATCCATTATTAATCCTTAAATCGCACTTAATCGCCATGCGTTATTTTATCTCTTCATTTCTAAGAAAGATTATCGATAAGGGTAGCGTGAATAATCCACCACTTTATTATTATCCTTAATATTTTATTTATCATTATCTTATGAATCCATATTACCTACTGGGGTCAGATCTCATCTATACCGTGATCGGTAAGATCTTCCGATTGCAATTAAGCGTGTTTTATCACCACTTGTGTTTCGTCCGTGTCTGATCCTTCAAAGGCCAAAAAGGAAATTGCTCGTTTTGTAGTTAAGCGTTTTTATTTGTAAAAGGAAAACTCTTGGAAGTTCAAGATGCTCCTTTTGTTTTATATTTCAATATAAATTGGATTGTAGGCGGTGTTGTGATGGATGTCTTGAAAGTTGATACAGGCACCTAATTTGTAAGCTACATTTTGCACAGGGGAAAAATAGGCTACCTAAACAAATAAACAGTGGAAATAACAGTTAAAACGTTTGTTATTATTTAATCAAGCGAGTAAACAATGAAGAAAAACCTTAAAGATATTCCTACCAAGGTACACTTTGAGGAAGTTTCTTAAAGTTGAGGATAAATCAAGATTTATTGGACTATGTTATTTAAATTAAGACTATTTCTAAGGTAAATCGTTCAATAACAGCTGATGTTTTCGACCTAAGTCTGTTGTATTTGCGAAACAAATTCTCGGTAAACTGTAACCGCAAACATGCCGTGTATTATCACAACTCCGATTCGAACATCATAATAATTAGAACAAAGCTCAACGTTCATACATATTCATTAACAATTCTGAGAAATATTTCTTGATGGTTCCATTACTCGCACTTTCGCTTTTGTTTCATTGTTATTGTTGTAATTATGGCGAGCATCGGATGTGTATTGTTAGCGAGATTGCGGTACAAAGATGAGGTTTACATCACCGTATAGTTTAGGCAACACACTGTAGGGATGTTTATTAAACAGGTGATTGTTTTCTCGTTACCCATCACCATTATCTTCCGCTACGTGACGTTGTATGTAGTGTAACAGATGATTTTATACACTTTGAGAGATAAACCATCGAGTAAGACTTTAGAATAGTGTATACCATTAAGGATATATCTCTTTCTTCTTTTCTATTCTCATAATATACAAGACCAGTTGTTTTTAAATGAGAATTAACAAAAATTTCTTAACGTGCAGATAATACTAATTTCCAACTTACTTCTAGTACCTATTTTATTTAACTCACTTATTGGGATAAGGTGTATGGTGTGGCAAAACGATTTATAGATAAATTTGAGATAGATAGAAGCATAGAGCTTATCCTTTAATTTCATTCTCAATCCTTATTTTGTTCTTTATCCAATCGTTCATTATTGTTCTTTTACCCATATTATGGTAGATTCGGTCTTGGTAGGTACCTATACCTAGGTAAAAACTGATACTAATGTATTCGGTCACAAATGGGTCGCAGTTAAAAACGATCGTAAAACTGAAGATCAGTTGGCAACACTGCAATCGAAAGTGATCTGCTGGTTTACTGGTAACTAAAATGTTATGTGTTCTAGCTAAAGTCTTAAGTGTTGCCAAGGCGCCAGTTCTGATGCTTAATGCATGTCTGAACGAATAGAGGCTGGAATATTGCAGAAACAGCAAACAAATGGAAATATTTTTATGTATACGATTGGTGCAAAACTACGGTGGTCGGTAAACTATGATGGTCGGTAAAATAAAAACATTTGTAGGTACATATTTTCATTTTGTAAACTTACGGAGAAAACAGCAAGGAGCCGTTCGATGCTAGCTTGTAGTATTACACTAAATATTTCTGGTCAGTAACTGGGTACCAATTTAAAGAAGTCTATTTGGTAAATTTCTTGTTCAAATCTCAGAATTATTTCGTGTAAGTAAACCCAACCATTTGTTTTTTATTTTAAATTTGGTAGGCTTTGAGTCTTTGCGTCTGCATTTATTTTTTTGGTATCCGTGTGTTTCAATAACAATCTATGTATTAATTTTCTGCCTAAAATGCCGCGTTATATGCCTCTTTGATAACTGAGACATCTATACCTTATCAATGTATTTTTAGCTCAAGAAAATGATAATCATAGCTCATTATGAACTGGGACTCATTTAAGAAACAACCAATTACCAACTGAGTTTCATTTTAATTTTATCTTTAAAATACCTTTTCAAAGAAGAATTTGCAATAATTTAGACTTTAGCTGAACTGTCGAGCACTTGATTCATTAACGTTTATTTATTGGATCGCTTTGGAACTTCGCTCGTTTATATTAAAATTTCTCAACAACTTTACAAATTCAAATTTTTCGGTATAACTTGGCTGAGCAGCGTGTTGGGAACTTTAACTTGCCAAATGGTTAGAGCGGAAACCGCGAAATGGAATAGATACCAGAGAGTATCTTATCATTATAAAGGTTTTGTCGTGTACTTTAAGCCTGGCCTTTTTAAAAATTATTATAAAAATCTAATAAATCTACTATTCTGAATGAATTATTATAATATCCTTACTAATATTATAAATGCGAAAGTAACTCTGTCTGTCTGTCTGTCTGTTACGCTTTCCCGCCTAAACCTCTCAACCGATTTTGATGAAATTTGGTACAGACAATCTTTAGACCCTGAGAAAGAACATAGGCTACTTTTTATTTCCACGCGGGCGAAGCCGCTGGCGGAAGCTAGTACTTAATAAAGAATAGATTAAGCTGGGTGTCAGATGTGTCTAGTCATATTGCTTCAGTATTATTTAAGGTATTATAGTATACAATACAAAATGCTTTATTGTAACACTAACAAACATGACAATACAAGAAGATACCATATACATAACAGTGAAACAATGGGCGGCCTTATCACTAAAAACTATCTTCCAGGCTACTGTATTTATTGCTTAATAGACTATTTTTATTTTTTATTTATATTATGACTAACATACGTAGTTAAATTTAAAGTAAGTTTTAATAAAAAGACTAAAAACTCGCTTACTAAAATACTTTTAATACTACTAGGTCGCGTTGCCAAACGGTTAGTGTGAAAATTGAACAGTGGCCGGTACCACTGCCTTTATGGGTGCTTGCGCTTAATTTATTGGGCTTAGTTACGTGTTTTAGGTTACAACTAATTGGAACAATAATTACTTGGAGCGCAACGGATAAATATAAATCACAGGAAATTGTGGGGTTTGGGAGAAAATTAGTAATATTTATGGTTTAAGAAATTTATTGATCTCAAAAGAATAACAATAATTCACTTACTGAGATAATCACTTTAACAATTTGTTAATAATATTTATATTTTTATATTAATGTAAATTTTCCTTTGATCACGCTATCATTATATCATAGTTTTATAATTCAACGTAACTCATACTGTTGTGTTGTATTTTTTGTTTCATGCGCGTTTAAACAACACACATACCTAATGTGTTTTGTGTGGCGCATAAATAAATATATGACTTTAAAGATTTATTTACCTACAGATAATGGTTAATACAATAAATAGATACTTACATAAATGGTTTTAACATGCATTTATGTATCTATTATACATAAATGCATGTTAAAACCATTTATACACATTTATATCACTACGATATTATGGATTTGTGATCTTCAAGCACATAATTCTAGTTACTTTTTTATTAACTGACTTTCTATTAACCTGGAGTATTGCATGAGTTGATGCAAAAGAGAATAGAAGTTTATCTAATCGCTGTTCCAAATTGTTTAAAAGCAAACAAATGTTATCCTATAGTTTTAAAATTGTTGGAACCCTCGTTACGAAGGAAAGACAAATGACGTAGGTAAAACCACACGGGAACTAAAAGTATTTTTCTAGCTAAACTTAAACATAATGCGGAACCTACCAAGTTTGTGTTAAAAGGTTTCTGAACACTAATAAAACTGTACTGTCGTAAATAGGCAATTGGCGAAGGAAATAACTCTTTTAAATTAGTTCTACCGCTCTATGCTCCACGTTTCTGGTACTGCCTAGGCCTGTCTTATAAACAACAAACTTGACACAATAATGGCTGTTATAGTTTCATAAACTTAAGCAATTTGTTCAGAAGCCGTTAGAAAGTCTGACTGAACTATGTTTTAGGCCTTAGGTTAGTGCTAGCGGTTCTTAGAAAAATACAAATTGACGTAAAAAAATCTTCTCTTCGAATTGCAGAACAAGATCGGGTGGTAAACCTACAAGGCTTTTGTTTGAGACTTCTAATTAAACTTATGCACTATACATAGAATCTAATAATATTGTTTTACAGTAAATACAACTAATACCTAGTATGAATATGAATGAACAAAACTATTAATAAAATCCAATAAACGTTCCAGAACTAAAACCAAAAATTTTGCCTGCATTCAGAGAAAAACTAGGAACTGATATTAAAATGCAATGAAGCATAAGTAGGTATGCAAATTATATTTTAACATATTTACGTTTCGTTGTACCGCATAGTTATTATTAATATCGATACCTGCTATAAAATCTATCCGTAAAACCTCATATTTATACGCCTAACCAACGGAAGTCGGGCCACCATTTTACAGCTTTTAGAGCGTTATTTGAAATGAAATTCCACAGTGGTTTTCATTCTATTCCCCAATACATTATTGTTGTTGTTGATGTATTGTATGGGTTGTTTGGCGTGCAAGTCATCAGGGCGAGGAAATGATGATGATGAAGAATGATGCTATAGCTGAATAGCCTACTTATCCTCTTTAAAGAGCCTATGTTTTGTCGTATTTCATCAAAATCGGATCATTGATCCATTGCTCATTTTTTTCTGTATTATTTACATTCAGAAAAAAAATCTAAAAATCGTCAATATAGTTTCAGTTTCAAATATTGATCCTATAAACACAATATCTCTGGAAACAAACTAATTTACTTCATGACCGACCCTTACAGATTTATTATTGGTATAGATTATGAAAATGGAACCAATGTAGGCGTATTTATAAATAAGGTAAGGTTCTTTATTTAATTAATTATAATTTTCTAGATAAAATGTATATTATACATTTTAACTAATAACCGAGCTTAAATTAGACTTCCACAAAATTAATTAACGATCGTACCTATTTAATTTTATTGAAGTAGTTTCAATGTAATATATTTCCGATAACGAAGTATCGAGCCAGCAGGAACAAAAGGCAACGCCTCGTAAATGTATATTCACGAAAACAACAAAAGATGGTTTATTTGCGGTACGCACATTGAGAATTCAATACAGTGGGTGCTTACCCGTTCGACCCACGATTTTTCTACCCAATATTATTTTTACCCGTTCAACCCAAAAAATATGCCCCGTTCTACCCAAAGCAAAAATCAGAGTCACAGTGTATTTTAAATAGTACAGACACCGTAATATTTATAAAAAATCGAACTTGACGATATTATTACTCACAGTAACTTCAAATTTCGTTACTACAATAGGAGGTAAAAATAGTTAATGATCTCTTCAAACGAGTGCACGTGCAATTCCTAGATAAATTTAAGAAGGAGAACTTATTTTATGTACAATACATAATCCAATTAACAAAGCTCAGGATTATCATTGTTTTTCTTATTATACTATTATCTGAACAAGACTGATTTTAATAATAAAAATATTTTTATAATGAATTTCTGCATTTTTTGTCTAATGACCCTGCTTTTCTCGTGTTTCACTATGTCATTTATTTGAATTTAAACAATAGAAATTAGGAATAAGTAGGTGTGGGTAGAACGGGTAACTTGAATCTAATGTTTTGGGATGAACGGAGCAAAATACCTATTGGGTAGAAAAATCTTGGGTCGAACGGGTAAGCACCCAATACAGTTTGTTGTGCAAACACATTTCGGAAACGTGTTTGGACGATAGGTTGAGATGTGTTACGAAAGGAGGAATTATTACAAGGATTCACAATAACTTTCTTGTTGAATGGGTATTTCATACAAAGAATGTTATTTTACAACTTCCTACTGAGTTCTCAAATCCTTTCAGAATCACTGCAATGTTACTTGCGACAACGAATGTTATATCATTATTGGCGAATCTTAATTTTTTTAACGCATAATAACTATAACAAAAACAACTTAAAACATCTCAACATCTACATTAGATGCATTCTACCACGTCAGGTACTGTTAGCCCATGATATTTGGGCCGCTATCGGACATTATTAAATTGCCTATCCATTTAATATCTAATGTCCCGGGCACTAAAGTGCAAGATTGCCCAAGACCAGTCCATCCCCTCAGCATAGAGATTAATAAATAAACTAGATGTAGCATCAATTCACATTTACATAATGTAACAAAATAGTGAACGCAAGCGCTCAGCTTCCAAACTATTCGAACCTAAATTCCCTTTGTACTGTAACACCGAAAACAGAACTACACTGAGCCAATTACACCTAAGTACAATATTATGCCCGTTCCAACAGTTCCGACCCGGCCAACAACAAACTGTAAGCCAGATAGCGGAATAGCAAACCCAAAAGTAATTGAATCCGCAACAATCCTAAAGTAGTCAGACTCGGCGTGACCCGAAACTCGCCTAAGTGGAAATTGAAATAAATCGTTATCAGTAGTAGGCCTTATCACGGAAACAATATAACATTAACGTGAAATTGCTCGAGCAACATATTTTTACGATTATTTCCATCGTGTGATAGTTATATCGAGCTTGATTTAGTACACACTACACATCCTTGCACCATATATTATTGGAATATCTATATAAATTGATCTGGCGCCTAATAAAGTGATCAATTGAAGTCTTTTCTCTCTCACTCGAAGTTCAAAGTTTGTATACTTGTCCGTTGATATATGGCTGGCATTATATTGTCATGGTTTAAGTATGTCATAAAATATATCCCAATATCAAGTTAAATTAACGCGTAATACATCAATGCTAACCAAAATCGTGAGAAGAGAATATGTTAATATCATTACGCGTAAGAAGCTTAACAACTCACAAAGGCACATGTCAATATCTTTACGCAATCTGTGCGTGTCTGTGTAACATACTTGGAGAAACTAAAGCCGCGTTGAGAAAGCTCAATTTCCACATTGATTTAAAGTTAGGCTCGTTATCTCAGCATGTCTGTTTCGTGAGGAGCCTAACTCTTCGAGCAAGGTGTTCGGTTACGAGTTTACGGCGGGCGACCGCGACAACTACCAGGAAAACAATATGGGATTCGCTTCAGCGGTCCGTGACGGGAATCGAGATGCGATGGAGAGATAGAAAACGTATCTTTTAACCGCATAGTAATATACTACCGACGGCTTGTGGGCTGATGTTCTCCCATGTTATTATTAGTTACTTATGGTCTGTTTGAGTAAAAAGTTATTTGAGGAAGTTATGTTACATGTAGTTGTTTTATAATACTGTTTGTAATAGACAATATTTACATTTGGTAGATGGAACGGCCATGCTTCGTGAATAAGAAACAGCAAATAAAAAAGCAATAACACCGCTTCTTTCACAAAAAAAAACGAATTAAACATAAGGCACAAAAAAATAGCACCATGGACACAGTTCAGAGTGTAACACAGTGTACCTATGCTAAAATAAATTGCCAAAATTCACTAGCGTTAAAATCCCATCGAGTGCATTGTTGACAGTATCATCAATATTGGCGAGCTTCATTATCTACGTTTCAACGCGCCGCGTGTCAAACGTTCGGCATCGCTCGTCCATCTCAACCCTTTGACGGCTGTTTAATTAAATTCAACCGCTTTTGGCTAGCCGGCTCATGTGAACGTTTAACGTACAACGATATTACTAGTGCTAGGAAAATGCGGATGCGAATTGCTCAAATACATCGCGTATTTTGGGATCGGTTAACCATTCAGCAAAAAGACCATGTGAGAACTTGAAATATCATTGTTTGTAAGCAAACCCCTTTTGCTTTTATTTATAGATTCACATATAAAACAACTTTTCAACGCTGAAATAAATAGCTGCAGCTACAGTAAAAAAATACACACAAACATTCACAATTGCAACAACAAGAGGAGCAATAAAACAAAATAATACTGTATCAAAGAACTAAGGACTATAAGTACTAAAACAAAACACGGAGCTAATTGATCCAACCGGTCCGAGGCTCGCGTGGTGCGCGGGAGCATTTATCACGTGTGAGTGCACCGGCTCCGCGCATGCGCCGCAGACATTACAGGCGGACAGTGAGTCAGAGCTCGTTGACCCGCCGCGCGCTCCGGACGTGTGGTCTGGCACACAGCGATAATAACTAGCTTTGGATACGATACGGTAACATTTACTCGCACTCTTAAATAAATTTGATATTATGTACTTTCAATTAAGAAATAAAATTTCTTTATTTCAGATCACGATCCATAGCAACTTAAATCTAGAAAAAATAAGTAGCTATAAAGAATTCAAGATATAGAAATAATTTTGTTTGAATATACTTGCATAAAATAGTAAATTACAAGATAGTTAGAGGCATGTTAGAGGTAAGCAACGTCAGCAACGAAAATGAAATAAGCCACGGTTATAGATATAACCTACTTCAATAATATCACATTTTATGTAGTTTCAAATAGCATGCCTAGCTATAAATTAGCAACTTCACACCATTGTATTGCAATCTATAATAGCATAGCACACAATAATAGCACAGGCGGAACAATATGCGTTAATAATACCGTACTGTAACAATCGTGACCGATATTTGTGTCCATACTTGTTAGTTACTTATATTTTTAACATGTTTTCAAACTGGTTTACTTACTTCTTTACACGCTTTCTATGAAGTCGAACTAGATAAGAGATCTGATACAAGATTTTATTGGTAAACAGTTTTACACGTCTTACGGTACGTCTACTAAAGATTTCTTACAATTTTCATTAACTTTAATTCTCATTTATCATAACATATCATAATCATTTTTTATAAATTGCATACCATTCATTGCTTTATGTATATTAAGTAAGTAAGTCCTGTAAAGATATCTAGGTTCAGATGCGTGACTAGTGCTACCTGAAATATTAGCTCGCATGGTAGCGTAAATATTTTCAGGTCTTCTCTACAGAACCTATAACCTATACCTATGCTTATGACAACTTAGATCGCGATTTTAACTTCGTTCAAAGAGACCTAAGTTCTGATGCGTGACAATGACTAGTGCTAACTGAAAGAGTAGAGTTGAAACTGTAACGTTAATATTTTCAGGTCTTTAAAGTACTCTCAACCGACAACATCGCCCGGATTTGTTGTTAAAGGAGAATAAAAAGGTCATAAAGAAGTCAATGAGCGAGAGTTTGATGAGAAAATTGAACTCTCAACAATGTTGGGGTTCATACGGTGCACTTGTAACATCCGGCACTGAGACATGTTGGGACGTTGAAGGAGGATGTGGCAGATGCATCTTACGCGACGTGATGAAATGTTGGTCGCCTCAAACTTGGGTATCGTGTCGCATGATATACTAAGTAGTTATTACATATTCCGTCCGCAATGCTTGCATTTGAAATCCAAAACAACAAAAAGTAGTTTTCCTTCTCAATGTAAGTGCAAAACACTTACATTGAGAAGGAAAACTACTTTAATGTTATCGAGGATCCAGGTTTGTTTTGAAAGTATTTAGACAATTTATTTTAATTTATGATCAACCATTGTTTTCATTTTCCTAGAAGTAAAGAATAAGAATTTACCTAACTTAGAGTTGTCCATACAGATAGTTACAGATTTTCTAGAAGTGCTATGACGGTACTTCACAATTTAAAAATATTAATGTATTGATTTAATCCGTTTTTGCCCGTGTGTGACCCAATCAAGTTTATTTTCAAAAACGTCTCCAGGAATCATGTTAATGATAGCTATAACAAGAAACTACAAAGTAACATAGTACTACGTTTTTAAAAGCTAAAGCGGGGCGGTCAGAATAACCGTAAAGGAATCTGGGTCTCTAAAGACAGCTAACTTTGCCAATGAAGCTAGTTGTAGCTCATTTAAGTGAGCTACGTCACTGCTTTCGGAAGAAATAGCATGACAAGCAACTATGTAAAGTTTAACCTTGTATGGTACGGTTTTATTAGTATGTAAGAAAACTATTTTGAGCAGCACAACAAACCTAATGAATTTCTTATGGGAGTTGAGTTAGTTAGACGCGAGAATTTGTAAATTTGGTCATAATTTCCGGATATAAATTTATACTGTCTATAACTCGCGAGTTATAGTTATTTTATTTTGCTAACTCTTAAGATGTTTATTTTTGATCTCGCGAGTTTCTTTTGTATTATTTTGCTAATAACCTAAGAGCCCGTGATGGCCAGACCTTCCTTTAATTCACAAGCGTGAAAATTATTTCATGTGTATGTCTAACATAGGTAAGAATAACCCCCAAACATGAAACCTGGATCGTGGTTCCTTTGGGAGATAACAGGTAAAAGGTTGTTATCTCCCAAAGGAACCGCGATCCAGGTTTCATGTTTGGGGGTTATTCTTACCTATGTTAGACATACACATGAAAGAATTTTCACGCTTGTGAATTAAAGGAAGGTCTGGCCATCACAGGCTCTTGGTCTATAACTCTTACTGATGTTTATTTTAGTTTCTATTGTTGACGTTGTCCACATCATCACTCACTTTCTTTTGCATTCACTAAGTATATAAAATTTCCAGCAAACACTTTTCTTGCAATTTTAGTATGAAATCATAAATTCGTGTTACTCTCATGCTCTCAGAGGAGATTTTAAGTTTTCTAAGTGCATCAAATATGTCAGCATGGCTGCTCACAAGATATCCTATAACAGATATTGGCAGTAGCAACTCTTCACCTGCAACTTTTTACGACGCAACTCCAAGCGCCAGTGCAGCTACAATTTTAAAACAACTTTTATTTAGCCGTTAAAACTTTCCACACGGTGTAATACATGTTTTTGGTAACTGCGAATAGTGTTGCCAGTAAAAAAGTACGTTATACAAGTTTTAATGAATTTGCGGTGAGGTAGTTTGGACTTCTCAATTGTGATTGAAATTTAATCAAAAAGGTTAGTTTTCATTGAATAAATAAATAAATAAAATAAATATTGATGGACAATTCACACAGCGACATCTAACCCCACGATAAGCTCAAAGCTTGTGTTACTTACGGGTGCTAGATTTCTTTTATACTTAATAGAATATACAGTAATAAATCATAGGTTACTGCGGGAAAATACATTATAACGCGGGCAAAGCCGTAGGCGAAAAACTACAAAAATATTTTAAGGCGTAGATATGCGTGAATTTGGTAAATTTGGGTTCAGCAGAAACCATTTATTTCCTTGTTCTTTAACGGAATTGCTTTGAAAAAATTACACAATAATCTATGCCATATAAGGCATCATCTCTTGAGGCCGAAATTTTTTTTTTTTTATTTTAAGTACCTGAAATAATAGTGTAAAATACCGTCTACTTTTTCAGCAAGAACCGTTTAAATCCTAATCTATTAATCATAAGATTTTTTAATTTTCATCACCATATAGAATAAAAGAATACCAATCATCTCCTGAGCTTACTTTTTCGAAAAAAAATCCCAGCGATTTTTAACGAATTTTTTACGTAAAACGACACACGCAATGCGCGATCTTCCCCTTCGCGGGCCCTTCAATTCAGTGCGGGGCGAGACGTTGTGCTGGACGGACCTATGACAATTTTCTCCGTGCGCCGTACTAACTAATAATATTCTGTGCCGGAACCAATTTTATAAGTAGTTTGTCATTTATAACTAGCTGCCCCCGCGCGACTTCTGCTCGCCGTATACTTTTATTTGCAACTATGTATCTCAATACTAAATTTCATCTAAATCGAATTTTCCCGCGTAAGCATATATTTTCCCGCGGAAGCATGTATTTATCCGCGGTAAATAGTCTCTCGCCATATACTTTTATTTGCAACTATCTCCATACTAAATTTCATCTAAATCAAATTTTCCCGCGGAAACATGTATTTTTCCGCGGTAAAAAGTCTGTTCTTTCTCCCCTGAGAAAGATCTCTAAAGATTGTATGTGCCAAATTTCATCAAAATCGGTTGAGAGGTGCGGGAAAGCGTAACAGACAGACAGACAGAGTTACTTTCGCATTTCAATTTTGTATATATTATTTGACGTGTAAAAATTTGACGCATTGCTTCAGATTACAATAATAGTGTCTATTGTATCACAGATCACCGAAACTAGATTACCGCATTAGAATACTTTTGTTCCGATTCAAACGCACCTAAATTGGAGGAAGATGCGGGTTGCAGGGACTGGAACAAAGGCGTTGTAGCAAATAGCATCATGTAGGTAGGTAGATATGTATTTATTTTTGGTATACACAAAACCTGTAGAACTTAAAAATTTAAAAATAATATTATAAAAATTTATCACAAATAATTCATTTGACTGAGTGAGTAAGTAATAAACATATTTAAACGGTTTATGGATAACTTATTTATTTTTACATACAATAATACCGAGAGACCCGCTTATATACGTCGTCTAACATTTTTAACGATATCGATTAGAATATTAATCATTAACGTTACACGTGCTTTCGCCGAGAAGACAACGAGTGCAATAAGCGCAATGCGGAAAAGAGACAAGTGAACGTCCTTCGTACGAGTAGCCATTATAAGCTGACCTCTTCACTTGCGTTAGACTATAGAAACGTATATGAAGTTCACGGGTCTGACACTTGGTCGCAACTAAAGCCGTGTTTCGAGGCGGGGCTTTTCATAATGGTTGATTTAACCATATGTTTGGCGCGCGGTCGTCGCTTGTCATGCGGTATCTAGTGGGGTTTATCTATGATTGTAGGCTACACAACTAATTCTGGTTAGCGCTGCGCGTAATATTTTCGATATGCCAGCGCCACGCGGGGCACGCGGTCGCTGTTGTCAACTCTCGTAGTCGTTTCTGCCGCGATTTTCACTGCATACTCGCTCTTAAAATGGAAGCTTACGTAAAATTAGAATTAACGCTGTAAAAGTGACAGGTAAAGTTTCAACTTTTGAAATATATTTGTTAAAATTTAATCTTGCCGAAATAAATTGAATATCGGTTTAACTTATCTACGTATTTAATTTCAACCCTGAGTGACCCTGTCTGACATTAAGCGCGCATAAGTTGATTGAAACAGAAGAATAATAGAAAATATGTCTGAGATTTGATTGAGCTCAGCATTCATAAAACATTGATAGGATCTTATTCGTATCTCTTTGTTTATTTAATGCTACACAAGCTTTCTCAGGCGGTCTGTAAAAATATCATTTTATCTTGAACTAAAAGGTAAAGCGTAATAGAATAAATATTCATCCATTTTACTTTGTATAAAGCATAAAATAGATGATTCTAGTTTAACTTTTTACGGTTACTTTCAATATTACGAGTATGTTAAAGCGTTCCCGGAAATCATTTTATCGTTCGCAGAGTTTAATACCACCGGCCGCAAATCCCAGATTTTATTAAGGTTTAGCTCCCTCGGTTTCTGACCCGGCTCTTTATGGAATCTTGTATGTTTTCATTTGATACCCTATCTATGTTATAACTGTATATGACGCATGGTGCGAACGATACTACGCTTTTATAGTGTGTATCGCAATCTCTATTATTTTCATTGTGACATCCCTACTAATCCCTAGCCATTACGAAAAAAGAAGGCATCATATTGAACTTTTAAACCGAAAAAAATCATCTTTGTCTATTTAATATAATTATCATACCTATTGGTTTATTTTAATTCAATATTCATTAACTTTGATATGCGATACGTTTTGTAGCCCTGCGATTTCTTGTATTATTCATTTTAGTAGAACAGAAATCTCTGTTGAAAGCTGTGACCTAGAAACTAGTTCTATTCACTACATGTTTTCCATATGGGTTAGTTGCTTTAAATGCGGACGTTTTTCACGCGGTTGCAGTAAAAACTGCGTCGTTTGGTTTACATCCATTGGATCCAGTATGACAAGAACTTACATTTCTGCCACGAAGTACCATTGGCTCAGTATTGGCGTATTCACGGCATAGGTACATTAATTATAGCTTTATGTAATAGGTTTTCCGTAAGATCCAAACTGTACCTGGAACAAGAAGAACATCACTGTAAGTACAATTACACATTTCGCTGAAAGCATATAATAAACTATCGGGCCAGCATTTCGTCTGGGAATTCGGAATATAGGTATGCCGAGCTGTCCAAAGTATTTTACTGTAATATTTTTATCAGTTGAGGAAAAATATATGCTTATATTTCAACTACCTTTATGATATAAATAAAACCGATAATACTCTAGGTATATTTAAGGTGCTCGTTAAACAAAATTAGGGTAATCATTGTGTTAAAGTTCGCGTAACTTCCACTTTAAAAATGCCATGTGAGCATCATCTTTCCAAAATAAAACACAAGCATCCTACACAAAACATCTAAGAATCGGCGTAGTTAATAACCTGCAAATTCCCAACTAAGATAGAAATTAACATAAATGAACAATGTTACAGAATTCACTCAAAGACAAAGGCGCATAACCGTTTCCATTAAGTTCAGTTCAGTAACAGAGCAGATATTCCATTCAAGAGCTCCTACAACTTATCCAGAGCCGTCAGAGCGTTGACAAGTTTATCTGGTCTGTGTGCGGTCGTCTGGACTCGGTGAGCACGGCGGGCAACGAACCTGCGAATACACATTGTGAGGGAAACTGACGTATGTCAATAGCATAGGTATTGTCATGTGGGCATGAACCGTTACTCTGAAGATATGTTCTATTAAGGGGTTTGTGATAGTTGGGAGTTTTTATAAACTATTTAAGGCCGAGTAAAAAGAAATTAAGTAGCTCTAATATACGAGTAGGTACATACTTTGATTTCCTTTCGTACCGCAAACCGCAACTGATTGAACAGCTAGGTATTTCTAGTAGGTATAACCCAAACTGTAGCGGAAGGGTCAAAAATCGTACGTTATGGTATACGTTAGGATTAATTAATAATCCTAATGGATAATCCTGAAGGATGGATGAATACTTGTTAATCTTTCACGCAAAAACTACTGAACAAATTTTAATGAATAATACATATTTTTATGAATTACACACAAGTATATATAATTCATAAAAATAGGAGTCTCCTTTTTAAGAAAAACTGCATTATAAGTCGGTTAAACCTGCGGGCGAAAAGCTAGTATCGTCATAAAATCTCTACACTTAATTAAAGAGCCCATTCTTTTTTCTTCGGATCAAATTCAATCAAATGAGTACTAAACAATCTTTACAAGCTTATGATAACCAGTGGGTTATCATAGTCAGAATAAGGTCCTTTATCATTATAAAGGTCCTTTTTGCGACTATGGGATTAGTTGGCTCAACAATTGCGTGGTTCGCGACAATTTATAGCTCAACGTGTAATCCCTAAAACCTTAATCTAACACAACATACGACCACAGGGACTCAGGCGTATCACAAACTGTAGAACAAGCAGCTATATATCTCCATCCGACCAGTTTAGTAACACACTATCGCGAGTGCATCGTCACATACATTTAGTCCAAGAGCTGGCATTAACTAACAACTCGTAATATAAAATCAGCACTGTTTGTTCCATAAGCAACTCAAGCTGAATTTGCCCATTTGTCTTTAGATGACCTTTTGTTTTTAAGCATTATTTTTCAATTGTGTAATTCATTTTATATTACTTAAAGATAATACATTTTATATTATATTCTTAAAATGTAAGTTCCGTTTCGTAAGTTTCGTGTTTACGTATATTAAGTGAGTGTATTAATTCTAATTTTAACACCACCGTCCAGTTACATTCTGCAGTTTTTCTTTCCATCCTCAGGTTGTCTGGAAGAAATTGCTTTAAGGAATAAGACTGCCTATTACGCATACGTTTTTGTAGTCTTTAAGTTCTATGTAAAAATTGATTATCGGTGTGTGGAATAAAGAATTATCATATCTTAAGTGAGGTGTGGGACAAGGTTTCTACCTACTTGCCTCAAAAACCTACACAAAATTACAGCTATCTCTCGGGTTAATTAGATCGGTGGCGGCGCCCGACGCTTATCTGGCAGCGGTGGCGCTATGTGTGCTGTAATGCCCCATTGCACTGATAAATTTACATTTACATGTTATGAATGGCGCTTTTCATTACCATGCAGTAGATGTAAATCAAAATACCGCTTTAAATGGACGTGGCATGACAAACGTCGTGCATAATGTAGGTGGACTGATTTAAGTAGACATAGTTTTAGTAATCAAGTAAACTCGGAGTAAAGTTATTTCAGAATTATAGTTTTGAGATTATAATTAGAATAACTAAAGCTGTTTCTGTCATTGTATTTTACTATGAAATCAGATATAACATTTTTGTACATGGTAGGCAATCTAAAATATTGTTTATTTTACATTTACAACCAAAGAAAAATGAGTAAAATTTTTCTTCTATAATTTATTTTTCTTATGACTATTTTTACCATAAAAGAGTTAAGATTTTTTGCTTCATTATAAATTCAGGTCAGCACTTTCAAGAGCCCACGAGCAAACGTTTAATCAAACTTCTGCTATTATTTCATTTATAGTCAAGAAGCATGAAATAATTGTGCCGAGCGAAGCGACCCTGAAACTTTCTTGTACAAAAGGAAAGTACAGCACGCAAGAAAGATTTCGTTACCTAACCATGATTTATAAAGATGAATAATTGTAATTTTAAAGGACGCTGACCGAAAAGTAAATTTTCGTGTCTGAAAATCCTTACCTGACAAAAACAATAGATACAATAAAGCAATGTGGGGAGAAAAGGTTTAATAGAACAAAAATGGAAAGGTCGACTCCATTAATATAAGCACTTAAATAATTAGTGTCCAATTAGCAGAGATTCACCGCAGCTGACAACTTAATTTCCTTCGAGACCCTAATATGTGGACGGAAAACGTGATTTTCACTGGCATGCGTCATAACATTAATATATTTCATTAATTGGTTAATCGTTAACTCAATTAAAATCCAATTAGGGGTATCCTGTATATGTGTGGCCTATAATAATGTCCTTATTTTCCTGGCTTGTTAACTAAGTTGTTTAATTCAAGTTCCTAAGGATAGTATGAAAAGCATACCTTGCAATAAGTATTTTGTATTTATATTTTATTAACGATTTGACGATAACGTAAAAATTCGAATGTATAAAAATATCAACACAGATTTAATATAAGGATCTACGAGAAGATCGCGCTTGTAATAGTGTCGAAAATAGTCGAAATATCGGGAAAATCAAAAACAACTAAATTCATATAATAAAGTTCAAATAAGGTAACCAGCCTTCAAGTGTTAGTAAACATCCAACTAAATTAATACATCCTAGAAGTTACGATAACCTAATCGAGATATTCAAAGCCATTTATTCTCAAAGCAAGACCATTGGTAGCAATCCATATCCCAGGAGTCTATAATAGCCCGAACGCAACCTGCAAGAGCTACGAGCATCTACCTGCAGTGCCATCTGTGAATAAATGAAGATGAAGTGTCCATTCGAGGACAATAGGCTTTCAAATACCCAGGGAATGACAAGCAGGCTGAGATATAGCTAGGATTAATGGCAAGGGGGCTCGGACTTCTAGTAAGTGGCATTCAAGGACGCTGGGCTGAAATGCTTGCCTTGGCTCACACCCAGCGAATGGACAATGTGTCGGATAATGCGCAAGGTTACAACCGTTTCTATGCCAGGAAATGACACAATGCACAGACGATGCAATCCTAGGTGAATTGATGCCAGTTGGTTCACGTGAAGTGTGCAAATTAATTTACAATTGTATTTTAGGCGAATTTATGAATACTATTTAATATTAAATACTATTTATGGTACTTATTTAGAAAACATTCACTGTACGTTTTCTATTGTGCTGAGAGGCGGGCGTTTTCTTTCATCGTTCATTTGTACCTTTTAATAATCTAAGCACCTTATTTTCAAATATTTTATTTTGAATTTCTATTTCACCAACTGAAACATTGTAAAATAACCATATATTGGGATCTTAACCCATAACTATCATAATGTATCAACAGAGGTCATTAATTTAATCATGAATGGTAAACCGTAAATAATTTATTATTTTTCAGCGTTATTCATAAACACGGTTTAATTTTAAGTACCTAAGCCTTTAAGTAATGCTTAACGTAGTTTTGTATTCATAAACGTTGTTTAAACCAAATCAACTGTTTAAACTGGTACTTAAATAGTTGTCAAATTAAACAACCTATATAGGTAGTTTAACTTGACAGCTATTGAAGGTAAGGAGGTGTTACACCTCTCCTAACTCCTTATACAAGAAAATGGATGCTAATAAACAGCTGATTTGCTTGTTTGTTTACAATATTTTATAATGGAACTGGATTATTTTGATTACCTACGGTGACTATTCAAATAATTTTGAGCAAGATATAGCAGATATAAACGAATTTTGGCAATCTAGTACTAAAGTTTATCAAACCAGGTTAGATCCGATGGTGGAAAATGATGAAGTGGAATTTAGAAAAAAGTGCAGGTTTTCTAAGGAGAACATGAACAAAATAATAAATATTGTTAAAGAAGACGACTCGGTTGATACAAAAGGTGGCGGCATACCTGTTCACATTCAAGTAATGGCTGTGATCAGGCACTGGGGTCGACATGAGGTTAGTGTTCATTGTATACAAAGGTTTTCTACTTTACTATATTGCAGGAAGTAAGTCTTGCAATATAGCCCTTTGTGGGTCTTGGTCTCCTTGATGGTTTCTCTCCATTAGGTACCTACCTACGTCAGAAGCTAGATATTAGGAAACTACTTGCCTAGCATTGATATTATGTCTTCAATCTGAAAATCTATGAAATTACCAATTTACCTATCCATAGTTATTTATTTAATTTCCTTTTGCAGGTTGTGTGTGGCCCTAATATATCTATTTGTGATGTGGTATGTCGTTGGAGGTGAAGCACTCATGATGTTCACATCTTTCGTGAGAGTCAGCTTAAAAGAAGGTTTGAAGAAAGTGAATTTAGAGGAAGAAAACTTTTAGGAGACAGTGGATATCCTTCCACAACATATTTGCGTACTGCAGTGCAGTAACTAGAGTCTGACAGTGAAGATGATGATGAAGGGAAAACAAACACAATTCACCAATGAATTAACTCGCAACATATTTATTAGTACCTAACCATTTTCAATAAATTACAATTATTATTATTTTTTCTAGTTTTTCTCCCAATATTCCAACTCTTCTTCCAATATTTGAAGTATTTTTTATGTTTCTCTTCCACAATTTGCATAGGTACGTAACTTATATTCTTTTTCTTGATTTTGTGAAGTAATAAGTAGTTTGATACGAGTCTAAAACTGAACAAAAAACACGAGCTAACCAAACTTTGTTGCAACTCCATAAATATTTTGATTCACAATCACAAAACACAGCTGACACTGTTCTGTCAAATTTCGTTTTTTTTTGAGCATACGGCCCACAGATTATCCCTAATATCTATGATAAGGCTAGATTCTACTATTTCTACCAAAAAGTTACCAGTTCTAAAAAAAATAAGTATTGTTTAGCTAAATGATTTTTAAGTTAGGTTTATGAATACAAAACTTTTAAACACTTCTTAGGGCTTAATTCGTTGATTAGTTAAGTCGTGCTTAAGACGTGGATTAAGAGCTTTTTATGAATAAGGCTGTTTATGTTCAATAATATAGAAAGAGTTTTTGTTTACAAAACTAAATATTTAGGTACTATCTAAGTATCTAGGCTTTAGATTTTTTGGGCCAATCTTGAATGTGTAAAAGAGTATATCTCACCAGAGCGGGACTAAGCGGACGACCACGGATGTGGCTTAGAAACCGTTACCCGGAAGCGACAAGTTCACTCAGTTGTAAATACCAGTGTAATCTAGCTATTGAAGCTGACAGAGCTGAACGTTACCGGGATAGCTAGCATGCTTGATCAGCTTACAATTGATAATGTTACCTAATTTTGATGAATAGCACTCCATATTCTATGTCAAATATAAAAAATACTAGTAAAAGAATTACTTCGATACATCAATTAGTTTCCGATTTAGAAGTAAAACAAGTTGTAACCGTACGACGCGAGCCGCCGGTTACGGTGTGACGTCATAGTGCAGCACGATCAGTCTGGTTCACTCAGTCCGCTTGCATTCGCTTGTTATTGTGACGTAACTATAATAGTTAGAAATATGCTGTCGCGACATTTTTTGTAGATATTAATGTGTTCTACAAAATTGTAGTACATTGTATATTTCTAAAATGAATACTTTTCGCAGCGCATCCGATATAAGATTTTTTTTTTACATCTTGGGTGACATATTTGGGTTTTCCGTGCGGATCCCTACTTTTTTTGAAAATGTAATATAGCTTATAACCTTCCTCGATAAATGGACTATCCAACACTGAAAGAATTTTTGAAATCGGACCAGCGGTTCCTGAGATTAGCGCGTTCAAACAAACAAACAAACAATCAAACTCTTCCGCTTTATAATATTAGTATAGATAAGTATAGATAAGTATGAGTATAGAAGCGCATAAACAAGTTTTAAATCAAAATAAACGGCCTCACGCATATTGTAAGTAAAATAAATACAAATAAAAGTGGCCAAGTGCGAGTCGGACTCGCCCATGTAGGCTTCCGCAGTAATTGTTTATATGAAATAGTTTATGACGTACTATAAAAAAACTACTTCATAGATTTCGTTCAAACCAATTTTCGTTGTAAGTTTTTATGGTTATGTACAATATATATTTTTTCTAGATTTATCATCTTCTTATTTAAGAAACTAGAGGAGGGGGGGACACTCTGTTTTGCACTTTGGAAGAGTCTCACGTCCAAACTATTGAGTTTAAAATTAAATGGTTTTAGAAATATTGTTATGATTTTTAAAGACCTATTCATCGATAACCCACATGTATGGGTCCGATTAAAAAACGTTTTTAAGTTTCAGTCCTATGTATGGGGACCCCCAAATGTAATTTTTTTTTTTCAATTATTTTATGAAATCTTAGTACGGTTCACGGAATACATCTACTTACCAAATTTTAGCTTTATAGCTCTTATAGTTTCGGAGAAAAACGGCTGTGACATACGGACGGACGGACGGACGGATGGACGGATGGACGGACGGACGGACGGACATGACGAATCTATAAGGGTTCCGTTTTTGCCATTTGGCTACGGAACCCTAAAAAAATAGGTTTAGTACATCTGTAACGTTCAAGCTACTACATTTACATCCTAAGTATCTATCCTACTTCCTACGAATAGTATATGCGAAAGTGAGTGGGTGTGTTTGATATCTTTCACGAAAAAACTACTGAACGGATCTGGACGAAGTCTAGAATAACACATAGGCTACTTTTAATCCTAAGAAAATGTATAGTTCTAGATGTTGATTGATAAGATGTGTACTCGTTTGCAATAAATCAATGTATTGTTCATTTAAATTTACTAAGAAGCTAGTTTGCAATAAATCAATGTATTGTTTATTTAAATTTACTAAGAACAGCGGTACCTACCTACAGTATATAGATAAATACCAATAGCAACAAAACTTTAATACATATAGGTAATATTGTCTTTAACGTCAAAGTTTAATGGTAGGTAGGTACTTCTACTATTTGAGTTATCTTCATCCATTTTATAAATCGAATAATATTTAAGTACTACTATTAAACTATTAACTTAATACGCGGACTAAAACACAACAAAATACTGCGCAAGCTATTGCACTACTTCTATAATCTGCTGGTGACTTGATACTAAGCGGGCCGTGGCCCGCGCGACGCTGTTGTATGACGTCACAAGCGCTCATGTGACTGTTAGCGAGACTCGATATTTTTCGAAACTTTAAATGCCTATAAAATCAAAACTACTAGGTACTTTTTAACTAAACAAAAACTAGTGTATTTGTATACACGCAGGCTTTACTGATACAACATTTCAAGCGATTTGGCATACCTAGAAACATTACTTATTACTATGGAAACCTAGCTTTTAAGTTGTGCAGTCAAGGGAATGATTACGATACCCTCTCGCAAGACTAAGAGTTATCGGAATCTATAGATTACTTGCATTGCATAACAGTTGTACCTGTTTATACTTCAAAGCGCACATGTTGTAAACAAATGTATGGTAGACTAATGCATGGTAGGTAGAAATGTTCTCGAGTGGAGACCACGGATCGGAAAACGCAGCGTCGGACGTCGAAAAAAATTAGCTGGTTCACGGTGGATGCAAGTTGCATCCGTCTGGAACAACTGGATATAATTAAGGGAGGCCTATGTCCAGCAGTGGACGTCCGACGGATGATATGATGGGACAGATATGGGGTACACATAGCATGCTCAAATGGCTACCGTGGATTGGCAAGCTCAGCAAAGAACAACGGCTCAATGACCAAGTTTTCAAAGGATACAGACCTCCTACAGAAAAACTTAAGATGGCAAATGTTTACAAGCAGCAGTGTGCGTCTTAAGACTATAATCAAGCCGATATTGATATATTTTTGGCACGTACTCAATATGAAAGCTTAGATTTAAGATCTTTGAATGTTTAGACAGCGTAAAGCAATAAATTAAAAAAATATTGGACAGATTAAGCGGCAATTTATAGAGAATATTAAATAGCTGGGCAGTAAATGCGGGCCGCATTCATCAATTTAACGGTGTCGTCGGACAAAGCCACAACGCCCATAAATCGATGGCCTTATGAACAGAATTCTGCATTATGGAGGCTCGTTGTCGAACGGTTATGATCTGAAAACTAAACTGTATAAGCAAATAGAAATCAGTTAGAGGTGTGAACATTATTTGTCTGAAATTTAAATATTTATAAGTAATTTAAAAAAATATATGTATTAAATACATTCTTGAAATCGTTTTACAAAGTTTTGTAATTTAGAATAACAAATAATATTAATTAGTAAGTTACAATAACTGAAAGAACGAGCGAGGTGGAAAGGAAGGAAGAAAAGAAAAGGTAGGAAATAATCAAAAATAAATTTAAATCACATTTCATGAATGATCTGAGAAAACGTATTTCTCGTCTCAACGCTCCATTCGCTATATCATTTTATACGCATGACCCATAATGTTAGCAATAACTCAAAATACGCTCTCTACTTCGCTTACGGCTTATAAATAAAAAATTAAGTATCAGTTCTGCCTTTCAAGCGATACAGTTATATCGAACAAGGGTTCGATTCCCGGTTTCCAACGGACCATTATAATCAATGCCCAAAGGCCGTTTGTCCACTGAGGTTTAATCTGCCAAATGCAATGGCCAATTGAATGCATAATGAAGTCAATTGTTTCGTACTGCGTGCGGTGAGTTTAATGCACAAATAACCATGCGTTGCGATTTTGTTGCAAGATAAAAATTCATAAAAATATTTTTGGAAAGTTTGAAGGACGTGTGCCATTTACCAACCCCCACTTGGCCAACGTAGTGAATCATCTAACATAAGCTCAAATCGAAGATCGTAATATAGATTCCATAGAACATTATTTTGTACAAGTTACACAATTTTCCTCCTTCACGGTTGAATATTTAAACTAGCTGTATTGAAAATGTACTTTCGCAATTCCGTTCCGCCTTTCTGTCCGGCTGTCACAAGTTATTTCATTATTTGCTTCACTGCATTCTTGTCCTGTGGTTTGGAGTATGTACAGTGATATTTGTCGGGTTATCCTTTAATGGAAAAAGGAGTGGGGAATTTATAATGAAGGACGGAAACGTACGGGCAAAATCAGTTTCGCCAATTACATCACGGTGCATCAATATAAAGGATTACGTAGCAGATTTTATATCGCCGTAGCCTAGAAACCCTAACTAAACTCGTGTAGTCCTAAATGATAGACTGAAGGAACATTATCACCGTAATTTACCATATTTAGTATTAACCGTTTACGGTTAATACTAAATATGTTAAATTGTTTTAACAATAAATAGTTTGTGCTGGATATTGGTACAGAAACATCAAGCAACGTGGTAAGCTCAATGCTTGTGTTACAGGTGCTAGATATCTGAAAAACTATATCAATATCACAGAGTTGATGTTTGCTTATGGTTAAAACTACTCAATAGTAAGATACTTCGCTAATTATCATCCAGTTTATTTATGTAAGAAACTACTAATCAACTTGCTGTAGCAAATATCAAAGGACTGAAACTTTAAGTAAAAGCACATTTACTTTGCAGTGCAATCTTGTTTGTTTGAAGAATTCTTCAGGCGTTTAATCAAAAACGTTTACCAAGTTTTCTCATATTTGATTAAAAACCCATTCGTATCTCGTTGATTGAGTTACACGAGCAAACATAGACGTCTGCGATGAGAGGAAACTAAGAGCACGATATATTTTGAAAGCAAGAAGGATTTCTACTAAACCGTTCACCACTATGTTAACACAAGAGACCTTTCATGATCGAATCTATTCCTAGTCTATCAATAAAAGTTTTAGACCAGCCAGAAATTAGGAAGCGTTTGTAGTAAGTTTAGTTTTTTTTATTCAAATAGCGATTCTTAAGCGGAGTTTCTTAATAAGTAAACTCTCGACATTCCGACTACATAATCTGTGAAAATCGCCCTTTTAAAGTCATCTCTTGATTATGGAGTCGAAACGTCGAGAATTTATTAACTACACTTAAAATACGTGTGTTATTCCCGTTGTTAAATAATAAAAGTTTTCGGTATAACATCGTGCATAGACAGGTAAACTTGCAGATAATATTCGCTAGGATTACGATACGTATGGTCGAAACCATACGTATCGTAAATCCTAGAGTAAGGACAGCTGACGACAATCCGATGACAATCTATATAATCCTTTAATTATCCGACAAGATCCAATACCTTCGTCAAGTAGAAGGTTCAATCAGCCCACAAGCCCCTAAGGCTCACAGGGCAGCCATAATCGCCTCCAGCAAACAACGTTAAGAATTTAGATTGCTGCCTCCCGGTGACCCAATAAGGAATTTGTCCACATCGATTAATGCGGCCGTTGGGCCCAAGACTAATGGAGAACCTGTATGCCAATTCCATGAATAGGTAAAGATAGGGCTAACGAGCTTTCGGAGGTACTACGTTCATTCGATACTAGCTCGTTCTCTGTTATGTAACGTGACATAGACAACTGAATATGTAAGTACTTAGTTGATATTGCAAGAAAGACATACTTTCTTTCTTTCGAATAATTATATTTTCACATCAAGGTATCAAAACTAAGAAAAACTTAGAATATCCACATTGCTTTGGCTTCTGCAAATGAAATTGAACGTTCTACCATATCTTGTTTTACTAATGGGTTTATATTGTCACATTAAATGTATCCAACGAAACCGGGCACCAAAGGTATTGAAAAATTACCGATTCTAACCGTTAAATTTAAGTTGTTATGTCTGTGGTTATACAATACATGTACATAATATCAAACATGCAAATGCCTCGACAACGTAATACAAAAAAACCTTAATAGGTTACCGTTACATGCAGTAGTATCTGTAGTATGTTGCTTGCTGTACTGTTAAGGGAAAACAGAGCTTAAGCGTTAATAAAACCAAAGGTAATCGTTTTAGGTTAGGTATACGGCATTTTAATCAAGTTGATTGAAAAACTGTTCTAAATGAATCCTGGTTTATTTCAGGCGATTTCGGAGTTCTAAACACTTGATGGTACTTCAAGCTAGGGTATGTATTTTAGATATATGTACATATGTTTGATCTATAGACCAGTGCAGTTAGCTTCAAAAATGGTCACATAAGGAAAAAAATAGTAGTAGAATGAAACCCATTAGAAAAGGAGGGGAATATGATAAAAATGAAAGGAAAAATAAATTACGGTCGATCTGAGTTCGGGAAGTGGGAGGGGGTGGGCTTTTAAGCCTCGAGCAGACCGGATGCGTATATGTACACGTAAGGGTAGACGTGCACGTACCACTGAGTTGTAATGTATGGGAATGTATGTGACAGGACACACCGCTTGCGTGACGTAGACGTGCGCATAGACGTCATGTGTAGCCCTACGCAATGCAGCTCCCATGACACAAACAGGCTGCGTGACTTACGCCATGCCTTACGCAGAACAGAGCGGCAACGTCGCATTGATGACGTTGTATTCAATGGCGCGCCATTATGGACGTCACACCGAACATATTTGAACACGCACGTACCTTTGCAGTGCGTGCGAAATTACTGTCAGTTGTATTTTATTACAAAATGAAGGCGTATCTATGGAAACGGAACGTGTTTGTTGACACCAAAAATGGCGGTTTGTTTATTATTTGTATTTTTACAGTCGGAATTTAACGAAATTCTCCATAATACGAATTTTCCGGATATATGTTGTCGACTCAGAATCAATATTTTTTTATGTTTCGTTTCCCTGCACGAAATTATTAATATAGAAAAAGTGATTTTTATTTTGTTTTGATTTATTCGCGTTCCCACTGCTGGGACACAGGGACTTCTCTCTTAACGAGACAGATTAGGCCTTAATTCACCACGCTGGCCAAGTGCGGGTTGGTGAATGACAAATGTCCTTCAAACTTTTCAAAGTTCTCAGAACATGCCGGTTTCCTCACGATGTTTTGCGTTCACCGTTAGAGCACGTGTTTTTTACAGCACACATATTTTTCCAAGAAGAAAAATCAGTGGTGCGCGGCGGGGTTTGAACCCACAACCTTCGGAATGAAAGTCGAGTATGCTCCCACTTAGCCAACACGGCTGTAAAAGTGTGTCTGGCAAGCAGAAGTATTCTGGCACAATAGAAGTAATATAGCTTCTTCCTCGACAGATGAATTACTAGAACAGATGAACTCCATATACCCAATCTTCGTAACACATAGTGCACAACACCTTCAAAAACAGTAATATGGTTGCTGGAGCCGGGCACGAGGCATGCGTTGCGTTCACAGCTCTATTGCGTAAGCGTCAGGGTAGACGTATCCGTAGCTCGGTGTGACATTGGGTTACGTCGTAAGCAGGCGCGTGACAACGACGTGGTTACGTCGATGTCACGCATACGCATCCGGTCTGCTCCAGGCTTTAAGGGGAGAAAATGGTTTATCTCGATTTGCGGTGAAACTACTAGTCCTACGAAAAAAAGTTATATGGCAAATTTGTAGGTAATAAAACGATCTATAACTTTTATACATAACGTCAAAATATATGTGAAAAATTCAAATAACTAAGTTTTTGGTTTTTTATTTCTATCTTTTTCAAAAACATTTTATTTTCTACGAAATTTGGTGAAAACTTACCTATTTATGCTCCAAACACACTATAATTTATTTGATTAAAAATATTAATTTTTTCACCTTATTTTGACTTAATTACTAAAAAAATAGACCAATTTTCAATCGAAAATTCACGTGTCAAAATATAAGCTTTTTTATAAAAATCGGTATGTTGTTTGTTCATTGAAATCTCTATTTTTTGATGGTTAAGAAAAATATATACATTACTATAGTAAATTTTCTCAGAAAATGCAAAACACCGAAACAAAATTTGTATCATTATGTACAATTGCATCATAAAAATGTGATTTTTGCAATTTTTATTTCATATAATTGCTTATAATACGACTTATTGCACATTATACAAACAGATTATTATATGATTATTATTATTATATAGTCTGAAAAGACAAAATCACATTTTTATGATGCATTTGTATCTAATGATACAAATTTTCGTTTCGGTTTTGTGCATTTTCTGAGAAAATTTACTATGGTAATGTATATATTTTTTTTAACTATCAGAAAATAGAGATTTCAATGAACATAAAGCACACCGACTTTTATAAAAAAGCTAATATTTTGACACGTGAATTTTCGATTGAAAATTAGTCTATATTTTTGAAAATTAAGTCATAATAAGGTGAAAACAATAATATTTTCAATCAAATAAATCACAGTGTATTTGGGACATAAATAGGTAAGTTTTGACCAAATTTCGTAGAAAAATAACAATTTTTGAAAAAGATAAATAAAAAAAACAAAAAACTTGGTTATTTGAATTTCTCACATAAGTTTTGAGGCTATGTATAAAAGTTGTGAATTAAAAGTTGTAGATCGTTTTATTACCTACAACTTTGCCATATAACTTTTTTTCATAGGACTAGTAGTTTCACCGCAAATCGAGATAAACCATTTTCTCCCCTTAAAAGCCCACCCCCTCCCACTTCCCGAACTCAGATCGACCGTAATTTATTTTTCCTTTCATTTTTACCATATTCCCCTCCTTTTCTAATGGGTTTCATTCTACTACTATTTTTTTCCTTGTAAAAAATTAAAAACCCTGGTCTACTACTGAAAGATGATTGTATGTTCTTACCAGGGAACCCACAATATAGTATAGCATGCCTTTATACTGAGAACAAAACAGTTAAATACATTGAATGTCGTGACGACGCTGAGCTGTGCAATTTCATACAGACACTAATTAGCATGTCAGAATATACCTCCAGGTCACGATGAAAATCGCGCATTTACAAAAGAACGGTATTTTGAATATTTTCAAGTTGATTATTTTAATGTTCTTAGCGATAACCCTTGTCACTTAATTTGTCCCAATCCCAACCCTTATTAGCTAAAACAGGTTGGAATTCGCCTCCGGGGAATGCCTTAATAAGCGTTATTTTGTATCTTGCGTTCGCTTGCAATCTTAACAATGGTAGGGTCGAAGTGATATTAAAATGTTATATGAAATGAACAACATTCTTGTAAAATATAAAACTGAAGATAAGCAAAAGATGGTTATTTTAGTCAAGATTTTATACAGAAAGATTTTCTATGTATATTACTGGACAAATCCTCGTGGTTAGCTCGAAGTTTACATTACGAGACCAGTTACTAAATATTTGATATAGATGACTTAATAATTTAAGATTATTATCTTTAATACTGATATTTAGTTTGCTGAACATACAAACACATCTACCTCTATCGCGGCGTCAGTCAAAGAAATCTTCTGTATTCCCAACAAAAATGTTAACATTTCTTATATTTTCAACTATTTGCCTTCAAGATATTGGGTTCTTATGGGAGTACCCTTCCCATAAGAACCCAATATCTTGGGGTCATCTATAAATTACGTCATGGGTAGTGCATTACTTATTCAGCAGTCAATTCTAGGGAAGTATATCTGAATATATGGACGGCGACCAGTGTTTATTGTATTTTGAGTAGTTTTCCTTGTAATTACTCAAACCTCTATCAGTAGATACTACTAAACATACATTAAGTATATTGTTTTTAAAGAGAGTTTGATATGAACGCCCTAATTTTAAGTAGCATCCCATGCATAATCATACTCGTAAATTATTTATTGTATTCGTAAACAAAAAAGAGATAAGTATAGAAAGGGAACAACATAAAAAAATGTTTAACAGAGTTATGATTTATGTCATTCATTTACATAAAATCATAAAATACAAGTCCCTATAATATCGCCAAAATACAGCACAATGCTTTATTTACCGCTTGCTAAAATTGCATAGATTCACCATGCTTGAACGCGTGGAAACTGGTGTTTAAATATTCAATTAACACATTAACAGCGTGTTTAAGTATTCATGTGATCGTTCATAACCGCACGCGATTCGAAAAATACATTTTCAACTGTATTCGATTGTGATATGCGCTGTTTATTTAATGATGCAAGAGTAATGAGAATGAAAGTTGATGCGTGATGTGATTTTTAACGATTGATTTCCAAGTGAGAACTTTATTCATATCCGTCTGCTAATTTTAATTGTGGGTCAATTTAAATAAGATCAAGCTTTCGCTTCGTTTAATATTAACCTGTCTTTTATTTATCATAATAGTTAATATCAAGTACATTAATGGAGACAATTAGAAGTAAAAGCGCGAAAGTATACAAAGAATGCTTTCGCGTCTAAAAATAGCCTTAAAAAAGTTAAGTGGGATCATTTTATCCCCAAAAACATAAAAGGTTCAGTCCATAAATACACGTAACCTTAGCTCCACGTGCAAGATGGATTCCTGTTATTTTTCCTGTCAACTTTTCCTGTCGCGTTAAAATTTCACGTCACGTAGGCGCGAGAAGTGACATACCTAGAGCTATTGATCTTGTTGTATTGTAAAGAAGAAAATAGAAGTGATACTAGGACGGATTGACTTCAATAAAAAAGTATCATTTAAAATATTGCTAAGTAAATCTATTTGTAGTAAGTAATCTATCCTCAGGTACTATTATTAAGGATAAATATATGATTATATTTGTCTGACGCGAATATTTTGTAAGTTTGAGGCCTATCCCAAAAATAAAATTCTCTCAAAAGTAAAAGACACTACCATCTTAGAGAGAACATTGTTGTATTATGTGGTGTTATAAATAATTCTACCTATCGTGTTTAAATGTATCTAAATTATATTAAGGAAAATCGAGTTACGTTTCTATGTCACCAGTTAGATGTTTTTGACATTGGAGTTACTACTACCGAATCTGTACGCCTCTCCTAAAGTTCTAAACTTATTCAAATATCGTTAGGTGGGAATAATTAAAAGTGAAGTCAGCGCCCGAAAACCCGCAAAGTTAATTTCAAGTTAGAAACTAAAATGTTTTTATAAGTTAGTTAAATTCTACTTTGGCACAGAGGCTCCATAGCTTTTTTATTTTAACAGTTAATTAATTTAGTATCAGTTTTAATTTGTCAAAAACGATTTATTTATTGTCTGCCTTTGATCTCATTTTAATTAATAGAAAATGTCAGCACTAATATTAAATTTAGTAAATTTGTAAAAAATATTAGTTAAAATTCGTGTAGACATCAACTAGATATTCAACGACCTCTATGAATATATCTTACGCTTTTTGTCAGTCTCAATAACGCCAGCCGCTATAATTTAATCTACAATTTTACCAGGTCATTTTATCCCAGGTGGCTAACTACTACCAACTACCACGTTTTGAACTACGTTTTGAAATCGACGAATTCGTTTTATAAATCCAATTTCATTTATACCCCGCTTATTACAACCCAAAAACAAAATATCCAGTTACACACAGGTCAAACCAGCGCAAATGGACAATGCATGTCCAATTGCCATCACTAATTATGAATAGCTTTCAATTAAAGCTCAATTACCCATTGCTCTAGTCAGTTGACTAGCGTAGTGGTCGATGGCTTTTAGATTTATATAAGCGGTCTAATATGGACTTGTTACAGGAAATTGCCTTGACTGCAATTTAATATTTAATTTATTGTAGAGGTTTATTGTATTTTCGAATGGATAGCAATTTGTTTACAATTATTTCTTAGTTGACAGAATTTGGTACCTATTACCTTAATGTTCCTTTCCAACTACAGGTCACTAATTATTTAACCCAGACTTTAAAATTCTTAGTTAATAGTAATAATATTAATATGCACTTAAGTCTTATAAAGTAAAGTGCTAATTGAGACACACAGTCACCAATGCCTGCGTTCTGAATAATTAATATTCTTACTAATATAATGTATAGAAAAACATGATCAGTCTTTAAATGGTATTTTCGGTCATAAAACACACATCGGTTGCACCTACACACCCCACTCGGCTTATTCTAAGATATGTTTATCTAAGTTCATCTAATAAATCAGGATAAAATGAACCCAAAAGCATCGAATAAAGAAAATTCCTACACGAACGCAACATTCTGAACTACTCAGCTAATTGATAAAGATTGATGGCGCTCAATCCCTGGATTAGGTATTCAAATGAATCTCGGAATAGAAACGAAGATCTTAGTTACGAAACGGAATATCTTTAGCCCAATCTGTTTGATTGAAACTTTGAAATATAGTCAATTTCGATTGAAATCATCTCAAAGACAATGAAATTTGTGACTTGATGAAGGGTGTCGACTGAATTTAATTTATTCTTTGACAATTTGTTAGTAATCAAGCTACCAATCCAATTTATGAAGCTGATAATAATCTATTAACCATTAACGACCATTGTATTTATTGAGTAGTTGTGAAAATTATCAGGGTATGCGTAGCAGGTATTAGGTATTTTGAGAAAATCCATACATTTATTCCGAAGTTTTCTTTTAGTTTCGCTTAATAAAATTATAGATTCTATCAGCCCTTTATGGGAATAAAAAAACAACTATAAAATCAAATAGTCTAGATTTTGGATATATAATTTTGATATTCGCCTAAATGGAGAATATTTTATTTAAACTATGTATATGTCAGAGTATAACATATCCGCGACCGACCAATCATGCATGATATTCCCGAGGAAAATAGGTCAATCGTTGAACCCAAAAATAGTTATTTTTTATCTTTTCCATGTTAACTTTTTAAAGTAAAAATTTACCCAGATCTAAGAATAAATGCTGCAAAAACATTTCGGTCCCAAAAGCCATTGTATTTACCATTCGTTATATGAGAATAAAATATAAAAAATATGCTTGATACAACACAAGTTTATCTACTGTAGTAGGTAAAATAAAAAAATAAGTGAATCTCAGGAAGGATAAAATAGTACAAGTTGTTAAGAGTTGTTAATATGAAAAGTTATGGCTTAACCCAGTTTGTGATAAAACGCGCTCTAGTTTCAACCTCTTGATTAAACTAGGTGTTCTTTTGCATTTAATTATCGCTCTTTATGGCAAGGTATTTCCTTCTGACGTCTGAAAGTAAGCAAAATTTTTGTACCAACTTACAGCCAGCTAACCTCAAGCCGGCGTGTAAAGTTTTAGCAAATCTACAAAAGCCTATTACATTATAAACAAAGAAATATAATTACTGAACTGGCTTTGAGAATGATTTTATACCGATTACACATTAGAGATTACGCTTAAGAGATAGACTTATCATTAAATGAATGAAAATCTAGCTAGATGATTATCTCCTAAGCAATGGAATAGAATTACCTGTTCACTAGTTTCCAGAGACGCCTACATAAATCGTCTGGGACTTAATGATCAATTAACAGATCAATGAACTAAGCCGTTTCCTCAATTCAATTTCCTTCCATCGCATGCCACCGGTAAAACAAAGCTTTGGCACAACAAACCCGGAACTAGGAAAGCCGGATGCGTAACAAAAGACAATCAAAAGCTATGCAAAAATAGTCTTTATACCCTCCGTTATTGTCCCAGCAGTGAAATTAATCCATTTGTATTCAAAACCACAGCTAAACCTTAATAAAAAATCCACAGCGCGCAATTTCCGCACCCCAGTACCTGGAACAAACAATACGTAGGTGAAAACAAACAGATCGTTATAGGAAACATCTACCCTGCGACGCTGCCTGTGACATTTCAGATTTATTTCCCAACTATTATGTACCTACATATGTACGTTATGGCTGAAGATATCTCGAAAACCTCTTTTCATTGGCCGCATGCTAGTCTGCCATCTTAGTGGCATTAAAACAACTTGACTTTGAGAGCTTGAGAAATCTTAATAATTGTGGTTGAGAATAATCTACAAATCCAATCATTTATAAGACTGGCAATACCAAACATAAATAACATTAAATAACTCAATAATGTATTTACAAATTCATTATAAAATTTACATTTTCATCTCATAATTTGTGAACGCCATTATCACCTCAATAAATTCATCCAAACATGTCGTTAATTTTAATCTTTTTAAAAGTGCGCACGCTTTCCTCGTTAAAGTGGTTGACAGTTTTATACCTTCGCGCTATATAGTTTTAATCTATTTCAGTTTGAATGAGGTTTAGAATAATAAACGTACAAGATATGGCAACACCGAAATTGTTCTGGTATTTATGGATTATGATGAGATTTAGATTTTAAATATGTACATATGTTAATAAATAATGTATTTAGTCATCAACTGTTTACTGTTTTCAACCTTAGATTTAAGAGACTCAAAGCTTAACGGACAAACCAATAATTGGTTTTTAGTTTAAGCCTTAGTTTTAAATACATGTCATTTTTGTAATAATAAATAAATAAAAAAAAAAAAAACTTAACATTATCAGAAGCATCCTATCAGGCATTCAGGCAACAAATTAAAACAAGATATAGTCACATTTTCTTCATACGGTACAGGTGAATTATAGTGAAAGTTTGCAAATTGTAACTATTCTTTCGGCAGCTAAGCTACCGTATTGACCCAGTGACCTGAATCCGTCTGAAGCAAGCGAACCGTCCCAGTTGCCAAATCGGAATAATCGAATTAATAGTAAATCAGCTGTGGGATAACTTAAATAGAATTGGTACGATAGCCAGCGACAATGGTATTAAATGTCGTAATTTTCAATAAGATGGCAGGCTCAGTTTCTAATTGAGATATAACAAATAACAAAGACACCAACTGTTTAAATTGATGTTTATACACGGATAATCACAAATGGTAACGAAATAGACAAGAGCAAATAAAAATATTCGCGCTGAACAAAAATCACCAAACAATAATAATGACATTTGACATAGATGTAACTCGTAAGAGCAATTGTGGATATCCAAGGAACATTCAACAAATCCGACAGCAAATGAAAGTTCTGGTCGTAAGTGTAAATGGGCATAAGACGCAGAGCCGACCAAGCTTGACGTAAAGACGTGGGCGACAATAGACCAAGAAAACAGTAAGGAAGACATGTAAGGGACGTTGATCGTTATTTCCTTTTCAACAATAACTAGATTGTCGTTATACCGAAATGGATTTTAACTTGTACTTACCTTAACGGTAACGTGGGTTTGATTGAGTAGGCGGAATTGGAAAGTAATAAGAAAACTACGTTTAAGGATAAACAGGACGGATAAAAGCTGTAAAAGCTCGTAGGATTCACATTTATTAATGACTCTATCAACAATAAAGACTTGTCAATAAGAATATTAAACTTTACCGTGTTTGGTACATTTATAGAGAAGTTTATTAGCGTTCAAAAGCAGTTCTTGTACAACAAAACAAAATATTGCGATAACGTTTTGTCCCATTAAAACAAACAACAATAATTGCTGGAAACGGTAGCGAGGACATTACGGGAAGTAATCAAAACTATCGATTGATGGAGTTTGCGAATTGAGTTGTTTTCGGAACGATTTCGCCAGCAGCGATACAAGCCTGTAATTTCCGAACGGTTCGGTGTCAGATGACGAATGTTACATCTAGGGCAGGTTTGTTTATTTCGAGTTTAACGGCTATATTTATATTGTATCGTTTACTGAAATATATAAAGAAATAATCTAGATATTTACTTTGAAAAGTTTTATTTTTAACTTCCTTTAAATTATGCTCACATTATTGGTTACTAACAGAGGAAGTACTTAAAATATGTTTTTATTTTAACATTGTTGAAATTACAATGTAATTCAGAGATTTGTATGTAACAGACAACATTTTAAAAGCCATTTAAAAAAAAAAAGCGAAAAAACGCGCTAAAAAATATCAGAAATTTAGACACTACACATTTGAGGCACAGTTCACAGAACATCCACCACCTTTGTCATCCATTCAGCAAATGCCGCCGAATACATGTACCATCTCGATGCAGGGAGGAAAGCGCTTCAGGGGAAGTTAGGCTTTACTACGAGGTATTACAGGCCTGTATCGGTCGCGATTGAAAGCTGCATTGTTTTGAGCGTTTTGCCTTTTTCAGCTGTTCGTCCGGTCGGACGGCTAGAGATCTGAACGCTTTCAAAGTGCTCAAACCCTGCATTCAATCAACGGTCGAGAAGGCTTTAGCTGACTTAGGAGGGTAAACGGGTTTTGTTTGAATTTAGAGTTGATTAAGCGTTTTTGTTTTGTTATTTTTGAAAGCTTTTCGTTGCTGATAATCAAGTTTCACTGATACTGATAAAGATTGTAATTAAATAAATATAGACATGATAAACATATCAGAATAATGGAATGGAATCCCTTAAGTGCAAAGATAAATGTTTAGATTGTTTGGTTAATGTGTGTAGGATTGCCAATTTTACTCATAGAGTTGATACTTTATGCTCAACCTCAAATTAGCTGCATATAACCGCAATTCCGCTTGTTTTTAAATAAATACAAATACAGATTTTTGCTTGATTGTTTTAGCGTTTATGAAATAAGCCCAATATTTACTTATTAAAACTTAAAGAGAATAGATTTTTTAATATAGGGTTGAATATATAATTTCCATCGTTCTATGACACTAACAAAGACGAGGGCCGGTAAGTAATCAATTACCGACATTTTACTGAGCAAAAAAGCCATCAAACTCTAATAACTACGTGAAAAAAAGTTAAAGAGAATTCTATAAAAATGTTATGTTAAGCTAGAAACTTCCTCAGGGATCTAAGATGAGTTTAAAATCCTTTAAAGTGCCAATATAAGTCTGAACGCAAAGCCGGTGTAAAACAGAGAAACTTTAAATCTAGTTTCACTCAGTCTCCGTCTTAAAGACTTGGCCAAACAAACTTGGCCAAACAAACTTACCCCATACGTTTCTACAATAATTCAATATTTTTCCTAATCATAATAATATAAGGCTTTATTGAGACTGATTCAGACACATACAATGTTTCACTTAAAATTAGCCATCACATAAAACTCTGGTGAGTCGACATCGAATACTTGGTCTGTTTCCCAAAGGTTGGCAAAGGTCTGATGTTTTTCCTAAAATAATAAATTGTTCCTTAGTTTTACTAGAGACTCCAATTCCCAGTTAACATTCATTCATTTCCATAATTCCTAAATTCATAACACATGAAACGTCGCATGTAAGTAGAATTTTAGAGGAATTTCCAAGAGAAAATTAAGTAGCAATTTTCATGAAAGGTCTCAAGAGGTTATATTTTCATTCGACGTGACAGCTCAGACAGATCGCTCGACAGGTTGGGAGACGGATCCGGCGTAGGGGGAAGTTATGTGGGAGTTGGTACCGTCCACATAATAAACTGAAGTTTGGAACGTGGAAAACTAGTTTTATTCACATTGAATTTTCGCATTTCCGACAGCGCCAATCTAAATTGGACGGATTTTAATCCGATGTGGTGCCGAACTAAGAATATTCCCCATCATTTCCCGTGGGTTTGGTCAAATCATGTAAGGGTAAGTCGCAAATCCAACTTACTGCGCTCATCAAACCTACTGGTGATACTATACTAAATTCCCTATAACCTGTAATGTAATGACCTATATTGGGAAGCCCTGTACCCGGTAACATAGGTTGTTTGTTATTATGTCATCAAAATCAGTATGATTACTTCTAAACCTCATTGCAATGGACTAACTGTGGCTAATCATTGCTCTATCCAAGAGATATGAAGTCAACACCTTGTAACACTAATTCTTTGTTTGAGAAAAAAGCAACGCCCAGTCTCTAACTATGACATACTAGACCCTCGAAAGAAAGCTAGCATAGAGCAAGAGTGTTTCGTTGAGGTTGTTTACTCATCGTTCTTGGGGCACAGATGTGACCTGCTTTTGAAACAGGGCACTGGGGTATTTCGAGCGATGGGGTAGGTTCTGGCTTTCAGGGAAACGCTGATTTGTTGAACTTTGAAAACTATTAAGGTAAATAAATATATGGCGACGTTATAAAGCGAGAAGTAGCCTTTGCATCATATATTTTATAGTATGATGACAGTAAGAAAGTCAAGATAAACATAGTTCGAAATAATGAAAGTGTAGATTAAAATTAATGAATGAACTCTTTATTTTATGTAAGTATACACAGATTGTTGTAAATAACCGAAAAACTTGCAAAACATAAAAATTGCTATAAGCTATGAATAAAAGGTTGAGGAATTTACATAGATTTTAAATAGTAGAAAAATACTGCTATAAATAACTTCAAGCAATTGTTAAATAATTTATAATAATAAAATTAATGATTTAACTAAAACAGGAAAGTACTGATAATGATAATTTAGAACCGGTATTTAAATTATCGTCAGACACGATAATGACGTCATAACTATAAACAAGTTTTCTACGTTAAATTGTCTTATCATCTTTAATAATATTATGAATCTGAATAAGTTGTTTCTATTTTCGGTTGAACGCACTAATCACAGAAACTACTGGGTTAATTATCCTAATTATTTTTGTGATCAATATCCCATCTTTTATCACGAAAAAGTATTAGTCTCAAACGGCACTTTAATAGTCTATAAATGTGAGCAAACCGGCAGTCTAGTCCAATATTAGAAGACTGACGTCAATGTTTAATTTAGACACAATCTATTTCTAAGCAGCAAATTTTCCTATCCAATATGAAAAATGTCATAAAAGATGTGAATGACATTTAATAATAGCCATAATGGTAGACGTTTTAGAATTAGAATACAGCCGATGTGACCTGTTATATTTTAGGTTCCTTTGAGATTAGTTACAGAGCAAACTTTCTATATAGGTATACCTACAAATTTAAAACATTAAAGCACTAACTTACCAATCTGCGGCTTCGTACGCTTTAAAATAGTTTTAGCTGTGGAAAATATTAGCCTTAATGCTTACAAATAATATAGCTTTTAATTGGATTAAAAAGGTATGAAAGTCTTGTGACTAAGACTACACATTACAAAAAAAATGTGATGATTTGGAAATAATTACATAACATTTATTTAAATCGAATTTTTGAGTTGAAACTATGGTTTCTTGAACACATGACCTTGTTAGAACTTACGATTAACTGGATCAATACCATGTCTGTGACATTGACCGAACATAATTATTAGAATATTTACCTTATTGAATTTACTTTTAGAATAAGAAAAAAAAGAATAAGATAGTTTACTTAAGATGGTCAAACCACAATTACATATATCGCTGTAATCTCAACTTTATATTTCACTAAGGTACAAATTCCTTTGTTCAAGTAGTCCTAAATTAATTTATAGAATTACCTACCTACACGTAATTATTGTTACGAGTTTGATACTCGGGAATAATATTATGATGAACCAAAACTTCGACTCAATAACAAACAGAAAGTACGACGAATGAATAAATTAAACTCTAAACGAACATGGATCAATATAGCTAACAAACAATCCGCAATTTGCATGATTTTCTCAACATTTCTCAGACTCAAAATATGGCGTCCGAAGCCTTTAATAAATTAATTCGGTGGGCTTATATAAAGGGTCTTCGGGAGTAACTCATTAATCTTGTCCTAAGAAATTTCTCTTTATGACGCCCATAGGGCAGCGGTGAAAAAACGAGGGAACCCGCAATTTGCAACCAACACAACCACTTGCGAATAATGTCTCACAATAAACAATGAAATTCTCAGACTTCTTTAAGGTATAAGTAATTTATGGTGATTTCTGTTATGCCGCATTACCTACGCATGTTACATGTACTTAATGCATTTTAGATATACATGTAGATTTGATATGAGAATAATTTCCGAAAAAAATATGTAAACAAAAAAAACTTTTTAGGCTTAATAGTAAATTAACGTTTATTTTCAGAAAATTTTAAATTATGCTCCGAGAGAAGCGAAAGGGTACGAAGGTCTGTTAAAGTCAAGTGACCTTTATGTTCCGCTACGAATGATTTGCGATCACAGATTTGCAAGGGTGCGAATTTACAGGTTCTCTTCTCTTATAACACAAACGCCCATTCTGTGTATTGTGGGTGAATATTTTATTACCTGAGGCTTTGCTCGTTACTGGGATTATATTGCACTATGTATTATTGCACCAAGGTGTGTTGTGTAGAGTTAAATCAATGCTGGTTTCCATATAGGGTTTCATTGATCAAGTTTAATCGGTGTCGTTTTGCCATAATTGAGCTCCTCCCTACAAAATCCGTAGCCATTCCATACCGAAATAATAGCAGTAAATCAAGCCAAAGCTTCAGGAGTACTTTTTAGTATGAAGTACCGTACATAAAGTAAGATCAGATTCAAACGAAAGTTTGCATGAAAACTTTATCTGAATCTGACCATAACTATTTTTTATTTAACAAACATCAAAACAAAAAGCATTGAAATAGATACAGCACGCTGCATGCTCCGTATATAACAATGTGTTCCACCTACAAAGACAAAACTTACGTTACGGAAAACATTCTACCGCTCGCAACAGAATCGGGCAACGAAGTGCAAGGCATACAAACATCGCGTATAAAGTGGATCTACCCGCACAGAGTGCAAACACGATCGTAATACCGTTACCAGATCACAAGAATCGCATACTCCGAAACCTTCTTCAGAACCGCTGAACCTACAGTGTTCAAGTGTTATTGTTGTTCAGTTCAGAAAATTTAAGTGAACATGGTATGGTTATTTCGTACAATCTTTAGACAGCCATAAAACTTTATGTTTTATCAGAATCGCCATTTTTACAAGCTCACGGTTTATGTGGCATTATTTAACATCATATCATATACTACGTTCTACACTTATAATTAAAGAAATTTAGTGGGAGGTGTATTAAGTAGCTAGGCGCAGTATACTGGTAATTCAAAATGAAGCTATAATACATAATTCTGTAGTTCACTTGAAAATTTTAACTACAGGTTATTCCAATAAAACATCAGACAGAAGGAAATTTAATAATGACTACTCATAAAGTCCGATCCCAACAACTTACACATTCGTTTATTCAACCAGTAAACAGAGCTTACTCTGACCAGAACAGGACAGGCGTCATACTTGCGGAATGCTCTGAGGAATAGAGTTTACCAACTTAATAATGCGGCATTCGTAAACAAAGAGCGGAAACTGGAGAGAACTGCATTCTGTGCGACTGTGTTTTGAAAACTCTCCGAACAACAAACGAAAGATTTTCCATGAACTCTGCAGTTATCGTAAAAAAACGTAAGTTATAACGAGCAAAAGATTGTTATAACTGTATTTACTGTGACTAACAGAACATAAAGAGTACTTTCATTACTTACGTTCAAGGAAATTTTTGAAAGTAACGAGTCACAGCACGAATGGGATTGATAATATCTTCACGGAAATTACATGACAAAGCAGCCGAGGCAATAATTCAGTCAGAAGTCGACATGTATAGGGGGATCTCGCAAACGAACTAAATATGAACACGCACGGCTTACTCCGCCGCCGGAAGTGTAATTAATGCGACGAAGCCGAGATTCAGCATTATGCAATTTATGCAAGTAAACCAGCACGCACATATCCGTATTGTAGAGGATATCGCAGCGAAACACCGAATCCGACCTTTTACATTCGGATGGCGTGTCTGTTTTACTGTTATTGTCTTCTGTTGCATAAATTAATCGTCATTTAAGTAATGAATTCCAGACGCGTCAGGCTTGATGAATGATGCCATCCGCTATTAGGATATTTAAATAGAGATCAATAAGATGTTGGTAAATATAGATTGGTTCGACCTAATTCTCTGAAGTACTGGGTTATTAAAGCATTGCAAGACGTTGATAGTATACCGAAGCATGTCTGAGTATTTACATGAAGCAATCCTCTGTTTAGTATTCATGAGGCGGGTTGCGTAGTTACCGTACATTATACCCTGATCTGGTAGCGAGTAGTTTGGGATTAGGAGTGCGACCTCCACTCGAAATGCGTTTTCTCTCTCGAAATTAAGTAGTTCAAGTGCTCGTTGGCAATTTCCTTGGGTGCGTGTCTGCGGGGCGGATCTTACGGAAACGGTATTCGTACATAGTTAATGAACCGTACCTTGTCTCGCGCCGCTTGATTAGACACAGACCTACGTAAAATTTTGAAATGTGCCTCTTGAGTATTATTAAGAAAATGTTTCGTAATTTAAGCGTTGCCATTGCCACTAGAGTAATAAAAGAATAGTCCTATTAATGTCTTTGAAACAGTTCGTTATTGGTGTAATGCAAATCGGGGATCCTTGCCAAAATCCAATCAGTATTTGGATACGTTGCTGCGGACGAATTACGTGACACTCGCGAACACCATCAATATTCATTGGTCGACATCGAGGAACGATGAATATTCGATGAGTGTAGATGTCCTCTCGCTATCGTTATTGTCAAATCAGCCTGCCAGAGAACGATCCAATGTTCTTCGACAGAACACGAGGCGTAATCCTATCAACGTACTTTTAGGGCTTACGTAGACACTGAGTCGAAGCCACAGATAACCCCCAGTAGATGGTCCATTATAATACTTTTGTTCCGATTCAAACGCACCGAAATTGGAGGAAGGCGCGGGTTGCGGGGACTGGAACAAAGGCGTTGTGATTGGCTATTTCAAGGTCGCACTTAGGTCGCGGGTTGGGAACATTGAACGAATTTGTCGATAATTAATTTCGATGATTCGTTTTAAAATTTCATATTAAAATGAAAATAGCATCATGTAGGTAGGTAGATATGTATTTATTTTTGGAATACACAAATCTGTAGAACTTAAAAATTAAAAAATTATATTAGAAAAATTTATCACTAATAATTCATTTTACTGAGTAAGTACTCTATAAACATATTTAAACGGTTTATGGATTACTTATTTATTTTTACATACAATAATACCGAGAGACCCGCTAATATACGTCGTCTATTATTTTTAACGATATCGATTAGAATTTACAACACTAACGTTACACGTGCTTTCGCCGAGAAGGACAACGAATGCAATAAGCGCAATGCGGAAAAGAGACAAGTGAACGTCCTTCGTACGAGTAGCCATTATAAGCTGACCTCTTCACTTGCGTTAGACTATAGAAACGTATATGAAGTTCACGGGTCTGACATTTGGTCGCAACTAAAGCCGTGTTTCGAGGCGGGGCTTTACATATGGTTGGTTTAACCATATGTTTGGCGCGCGGTCCTCGCCTGTTATGAGGTATCTGGTTGGTAATCTGTGGTCGAAGCTTATTGTAACTTAATCCAGTTTAAAGAATGCATTTTGCAAAAACGTGAGTTTACATAACAGATGAAATAATTATTCGATCATTAATTTATATCATGTGTTCCTGATGAAACGTTACTGGAAGACTGTTTATTCCGATTACGTCTATTAAGAAATGTACGTCCCTTTCTCTCGTATTCAAGATTAACTACGAAAAACACGGCGTTATGTCACAATCCCTCTTTCAGTTGTAAAAAATACAATTAAAACGCTGTACTGTACAGTAACAAAAATTTCGCATAAAGCCTCTGACGTTGACGAGAGTCTCTGAAGCTTTGTTACATTTGTATGCAAATTTTTTATATCTCCCTGAGCGGATGGTCAGACTATCAATCTACCGGCCAGGTGACGGGTTGTCGTCATGGAAACGATGATGTTCTTTGTTCCGGTGTCATAACAAATGGGATTATTTGAGTTATCTTCAAACAAGTATGTTGGTATCTAAATATTTTGTTTCAGCAAGGCTCTGAAAGTTAGATTCGCGATAATTATTTGAGGCAAATAATTTCTTGAATTAGCATTTAAGTTTAAGTAGTTTATCGTTTGTAGGTTACGAAAAGGACTGTCTGTGGACTGCCATTTTTTTCGCTGGACGTTGGAACGTGCTCGGAAATCCTCTCACATTTCACAACCGATGGCAGAAAAAAGTGACAAATTCGCAGATGGTCCGGACACCGGGTAGCGATTACAATAAAAACCAACTGTCCATTTCGCGGTTCACGCAGTTAAAATCCAGGCTTATTCAACGAGTAAATAAAATATTTAGGTTAACAGAGAAATAAAAAATATGAAGCCATTCAACCTAGAATAAGTGATAAATATAAACTCTTGTACCGATGCTCGGTATTCTCGGTAAGCTCGTGCCAAAATTTGTTTTTCATCAGCAAAATTGGATCAAAACTTTATGACATTGTTTATCGGAATGGAATTATGGCAATTTGTTCAATAGACTTGACTGAACATAAATAAGAACGTGCCCAACTGAAAAGTTTACGAATTGATGGCAGAATGGGGTAATAAATTGAAAGTTGCGTAGACAAATAAAAGTTTGAGCTTGGATATAGCCTGATATACATGTACATGTATGTATATGTAGGTATAGAAGTATAGTTAGAATGCGGGCAATTTATATCTTCTGTTTCACTAAGGGAACGCGACACAAAGATTCAAAGAGACGTTCACAAAAAACAGAAAACGTCTTATCGATCACAATTAGCCGTGTCTAGCGCAGTGCCCTCGCCGATATATCAATGTCGAAATCGACAATGTGTGTTCGTGATTGATTGTTAATATCGCACGGACCCTTTAAGAGTGGTCTTCAATAGAAACTTGAAACTGATGATTGCAGTCAAGTTTCTAGCACTGGGATTGTCAAGGCGAACAGTTAAAAGTAGTAAGTTTCCATTTATCCGCTGTTCACAAAAGCACTTCAACGCAGCAGTGAAACTCGTGGAAAAGCGATTTGTAATTGAAGTTACATAATGATTATGCGGGTGAATTGGTCTGAGAAATCGGTCGCTGTGCCGCGGGTGACATTTTTTACGCCACGATGGACAACGGTGATTGTTGCTTTCTACTCGTTAGCCTGTTTTGTAGACATTAAAGATTTCACCAGCAACTAGGATAAATGTTTCTTTAATCACGAGTTTCACCCTAAAGTTTCATCAGGATAAACTTTAAACTGCCGGGTAACATATAAAATTACACGT
This sequence comes from Chloroclystis v-ata, assembly GCA_963691955.1. Lineage (NCBI taxonomy): Eukaryota > Metazoa > Arthropoda > Insecta > Lepidoptera > Geometridae > Chloroclystis > Chloroclystis v-ata. The sequence continues at coordinate 2,913,348 of OY829909.1, read as the reverse complement.
TAAGGTCAGTACATGGATTTAAGAGATAAGTTAGGGATTGAACAGAGTCCAAGACTTACTATGGTTCCTTATATCTGAAAATAGGAAATAGTTAATGATTACCTGGTTCTTTCTTTTTTTCTTCGTGATATCGATTGAACTCTCTGCATTAATGCCTAATATACTTAGTAAGTATGGCTTATCAAGCATGGTTGTAGGTTATATCCATTTAGCTTTTTGTTTACACTCGTTCCGGCTTGTTTACACTAAATATTACCGAAACAATGCCGTGTTTACAGTTTACGTTACGCGACCGGCCTGTTTTATGATCCGTAACGTTTTACGAACGGAGCACTATTCCTTTAGTTTAAGGATTTATCCTTTAAGCGAGTTAATGAACGCAGGAGTAAATAAAATAGTTTGATAGGTCCGCTTTGCGTATTTAAAATACATTTTACCTTTCTTGAGGTAGAAGTAGAGTAAACATCAATGATATACTAGAAATTTTGCACCATCTTTAAACAAATCATACATATGTTATATTATTTTTTGTATGCCAGCGAGCGCTAATATTTATAGTGCACTATTAGAAGCCATATATTCTCAGATATTATGAAACTTAAACAATTCAATTGTATTACAGTCGGTCACATTACGATATACAAAACTGACCAATAGTGAATCGATATATTGCCAGTAAATTGTCTTGAACGTGTGTGATACATAAAACCATTGTATTAGTCCAAGTAGCATCCAATGAGGGTTCCACTTCACGCAAGTAAACAAATAGTGACATCAGGTGCCCCCTAGTCATTCGATCCGATATTATACCTATTACCCTCACCTGTAACCACAATAAGCAGCTAATGCGTTACTTTACATTATACGATCCGACATCCTGAATCCGGTTAAGTAAAAAAGTGACAGTGAAGGAATGGTGTAAAAACGTCCCGGACGAATGTGGACGAAATCAAGTAAACATCTGTGGAGCCTCTGCAGTGTGGTTTCACACAGTTTGTTAAGTGCTTTTAAAGTTTTAAGTTGTGACAGACATTGCTGGATTTTGAGCAGTGTCTCAGAGCTTAATCTATAAGTTATATGCTTTTACCCATACTTGATTAGAGTTTAGAGTAGATGGGTTTGGTAAGTTTGATTTGCAGTCATGTTTCTAGATGTCGTTTTATTTTATGTATTACATTTTATCATATTTTTAAACCGGTTATATCTATGAAATGTAACACTGATTATTTGTGGTGCATAGTAGGGCGTTTATTTATTCATTTAAAACAGTAGAAATGTTTATGTTTTTGTCAGCATAAAGTCTGCTAGCTCCCACTATTTTGACATTTAAAATCAAAACGTATTACAATACGGTAATAATAATAAATATGATGTCGTGATCTAAAAATAACATCACTTATACAGTATCTCTTAAATCGGTGTTGATGTAGGACATCGTAACTGGACCTCAAGGCCGACCTTTAGCAGCATAAATACCCACTCGCACGGCAAACCCTGAATGTTTTATAATGTTCAGATTGTACCGCCCCAGATTCCGTATTTGTTTCCTTTTAGTAAACTAACGCTTTCATAATATACGAGCTTTGCGTCTGCTAAAGAATTGACTTACCTTAATTAGGAATTCAAATTAGAATTCAATGACTCTAATGCGATATTTTTCCATTTAGCGTAGTGGCTAAGCTTTGAAATTTGGAATTTTCAGAAGATTTGCTCCATTGACTTTAGCTATTTCAGCGAATTATAATGTTTCATTTCAGATATAAAATGATTTATCAAATGCAGCAATATTGCAAACATTATGATTAAGTAGATACTTTACTGAAATACCAATTATTGTAATGTTCATACATATCCACGTTAACACGAGACTACAAAGTGTATGGTAAGTAGCAGAATTGGAGCAGTGGTTTACAAAGATTCTAGTATACCTAAATTATAATCACCATCGAGATAAACCCTTCCCAAGTAACATTCTAAGTGGATAGTTTCAATAACGGAAATCGATAATCGTTTTACCACAAAAGCATGCGAACGTGACTCGACTAGACGGCGATTTTTCATCGGCGCTAGGTAATCGAGTGGAAAATGCAAGTATCGATTTATTTCCGTAGCGATTGGACAGTTACGTTCGCGTGATACTTATCAATTAATTAATATATCAGTTTAGGTGACGTGCTGTATGAAGCAGTGTAGTTTAGATGAGAATTGAATTAATGTAAATACGTACATAATTAATCAGAGGAATACCTATCTCACTTTCGAAAGTAACGCTATCTATCACTGCTTATTAAACAGGAATTAAATACTCATAACCTAAGAGCCCGTGATGGCCAGACCTTCCTTTAATTCACAAGCGTGAAAATTCTTTCATGTGTATGTCTAACATAGGTAAGAATAACCCCCAAACATGAAACCTGGATCGCGGTTCCTTTGGGAGATACCAACCTTTTACCTGTTATCTCCCAAAGGAACCACGATCCAGGTTTCATGTTTGGGGGTTATTCTTACCTATGTTAGACATACACATAAAATAATTTTCACGCTTCAGAATTAAAGGAAGGTCTGGCCATCACAGGTTATTAGTCTATACTAAGAGCCCTGTCTGGCCAGACCTTCCTTTAATTCACAAGCGTGAAAATTATTTCATGTGTATGTCTAACATAGGTAAGAATAACCCCCAAACATGAAACCTGGATCGTGGTTCCTTTGGGAGATAACAGGTAAAAGGTTGGTATCTCCCAAAGGAACCGCGATCCAGGTTTCATGTTTGGGGGTTATTCTTACCTATGTTAGACATACACATGAAAGAATTTTCACGCTTGTGAATTAAAGGAAGGTCTGGCCATCACAGGCTCTTGGTCCATCAAGTAAACTATGACAATGTTTCCGAAGTTTCAGTTTTGGTAAGAGAAACCATCATCAGGTGAGCACGGTAATAGATAATCTACTTGTTACAGTTACAAACTCGTACTGCCCATTTTCACATTCAAACACAATAACTTGAATCCATAAGAAATTCTGCACCAAACATTTCGGTGCCTAGAGATTTATAATGATCCCATGGTTATGAAGTCTAATCTTTTTGAGATAAGGGCCTGAAATATTAAATGCATTCTGAGTAAAACTGTTATCTTTTTTCTTTCTTATCATTACCATGTGTCATTCTTATAATCAAACAAATGAAATTTCTCCGGAGCACGACAAAATTCTAACACTCCAAAGATGACTTGGTGTTAACGAAAAATGTGTTTTATTTTACGTGAGATTGAGTTTCTACTCGGCTGCCGGAGACGTAGATGTGAATGTAACATCGTTTAGGCAGATTTGTGAAGGCGCCTGACATAACGAAGTGTTTCTGTAATGCTTTGCGGTAACTCGATTCTGGACGGGGAAAAGGCGGGTGTAGCTCGAAATGAGTTGCGCCTCTAGGACGTTATTATTTTTCATGACAATTTTTGTTTGAGACATAAAAGAAAAGGTTTTTGTAGCGCGGATGCCGAGCTAAGAGTGATTCAAACCAAGGCATGGTAATAATAATGCTCCATTTTAAGGAATGAAAACTGTTTGTATTGGTCAACAAATAAAGGAAATACAACAGGAGTCAAAAATACCAAATTAAGGCAAGACTAACTTGAAAATATGGACCGTAATACGGTTGTCTATAATTTTTTTTTCTTAATAAGTTTCAAATAACCGAATAACTAAAGTGGGACTGGGCTGAAAACCTATGCCCAATGTCCTTGCAATTTTATACTATTATAGCCAGAGAACAAACCCCTTAGTATACAATGGCGCCGTGAATTTCGTTCATACATCCGAAATTGCGAAGAAAATCTAAATTAGGGCATAGTAACAATATTTCAAACGAAATACTAATAGTACATTAGCGAATCGCGATTGCCAAGCGTAGAGGAAGAATGTAGAAATCTGCAACAATTACAGACACTGATAATACCAGCCACTTGTTCGCCGCGGCTATTTGCAAATAACGCCCGTAATTAAACAGCACTAAGGGCCTTAATGGTGTACACAATTATTGCTTTTGATCACGGAATCATGGTTATTAGATGTGGGATATTACGAAATGTTAGTTCACGCGAAACTCGTAAAGTGTACTGCGATTATTATGAGATAAGAAACGGTATGAAAATTATTGAATTTCTAGAGCAAGGCCAATAATAAATGTATACTTTTATAAGTATATAACGTATCTCCTAATATATATAGCGTCATAAACCGTTTCTAGAATCGAAGATCTCGCATTGTGGCCTCACAAATAACTCAGAAAATATTACGTGAAAATCAGGCGACTGGGACTGCAGTCCCAGCTTTGTCGTGGGACCACTTGCCTGAATCCTCAAATAATTTCATTAAACTTTAAGAAATTAACATATTCAGAAATCAGTCACAGATTTTCATAATAGACTCATACATTGCGTCATTCAATGCGTAAATCCGTTCACCCGGACATTTATATACATATAAAACATAGGTACGTTCGGATGACGACGGTGAAAGCTCATAGAAATTGCTAGTTGAATTTGCTATTATCAGGGCTCGAATAAACAGAACACCTGAAATCGTTCCGAAAATGTTGCTTACATTCTCATCTGTAATCCTATAATACTTACCCTTTATTATCCCGTTAATACAACAATAGAATGGTCGCCCCGCCAGACTTTAGGCAATATTCTAGTAATCTAGGTTATCAGCAGATAGCACGCATCATTGACCGACAGGCAGGCATTAACCTGAAGTGCTGTGGACATTCAATATCACCTGGGTTACATTCAATATTACCTGAAACAAAAGGAAATTATCATGAGTGCTTGATAATATAGGTCAAAGCTGTCGAAATTATCATTATGTAGTAAATTAAGTAGGTTATATTAAAATTAAGGAAATTAATACCGACAATAACGTTTTCAACTCAAGTATTAATTAACTCAAGTACCTACTTTAAGTATTAAGTAGTTCAGATAACACAAATCTTTGTACATATGTTATAAATAAAATCACTTTTTAACTTTCGCGATTTGTTAACATAATTAGGAAGTTTAGAACAAGTTTATAACGCGTGTTTTAATATTTACCATTCCGACGTTTTAAGCGATTTGCAGTTGCTCGTGTTCACGGAAGAACTAAAATGGTAAATATTAAATCAGGCGACCCAAGACCCGTTTTAATCTTACTAATGAAGTGCTTAAATGTTACACATATCAAAATACAAATATATTATCCATTATTAGACTATCCACAACTATATTTCAAGCAATATTTATATTTATTTCCCTTTTTCCACTATTCCACTAAATGCGATGAAAGGCCATAAGCGTATTATATTCTTAGTAAGAATAAATTACCTATTAAATATTATAAACTATCTTTCCAGTCGCGCCTTTGCCCGCGTTTGAATAGACTTACTCGGTAAAAGTAGCTTAAATGTGTATGACGTATGTATAATTCTGGAAGTAAGTAAACTATATTGTAAAGTTTCATCAAAATCTATTTGCGACCTAAAACATAAATCACCTAGTTCTGCATTAGTTACTAAGGCTGCAAGACAAGCTATTTGTAATCCTTATTATGTTTGCCATTAACATGTTATTGGTATAAATACAGTGACAATTCGAGCTGCATTAAAAAAGCGCCATAATTGTACCTTAATTACAATAATTTGTGGCGTAAAAGGTCTTCTGGTTCACCGAACAGGTTTTACTAGTTTCTGTATCGAGAAACAACAAAACATTTACGTTTGTTTGGCCCGCTTGAAACAGGTAAGGCCGCATTGAGATTCATGAATGCATTTTGGTGAATTCCAGGCTGTTTCGTATCAGGTTTATTACCTTTCCGACGAATCCGGGTTCTGACGCCTAGATTTTACAATGATAATGATTTCATATTGAGATAAACGGGCAATACACGAACCTTATTTACGTATCAAACCACGACAGTTTTTATAGGAAAAAAAAAAGATAATGATTTTTTTATAATTTAACAAACTGTCGTTTTTTCGATGCCTGATAGAATCCGCAGCAAAATTACTGGTCGTGAAACTTTCAGGATTTTTAGGTGTTTTGTTTGTGAAAATATGAACTAAAAAGAGTATGAGTTGAGTTTTAGTTTTTTGTTACAATACCTTTTCCTGGTACATCGAAACATGTACATACCTAAATAATAAGAATATGTGTACAAAATTACTTTTTAAGTAATAAGCCAACATGAGAGTTTATCAATATCTTTAAACTGCTATACGCCGTACACTATTCAAACGTAAATCCAATGCCATTCGCGACTAAGCAAACCTCATAGAAGACAACCAAATCACACAAACACGCACCGACAATGGAGAGAGAGATCTTACACGTAATACACACAATTACGCAAGAATAATTGTCGAAGGTTCTCTCGACCATACTAACAAGGTATTTAAGTCTTTGGTAGAGCTACGCTTTAAACCGTATGAGTATGATGGTGTTATGTTATGCAATGCTTAAATTAGATTTTACGAGCTGTTCAAATTGGGCCTGATGGTTAATGATAACCAGACGGATAAACTGTTCGGCGAGTATCGTTTAATTCGGAGTTAACATCGTAAGGACCGATTGAGAAACTAAATGCAACGTTTCGTAACTTTGATTCATCGATACTAAGTGAATCAATATTGACCGAGTCCGGTCAGGCAGACTATTTGATTTGAATTGGTTAATTATACTATAAAGATTAATTTGTTCAGTAAGACGGGAAATAATCAAAACATAAGATTGATCCGAACGTAACTTGTTATTTAACTAGGCTAAGAGTTTGAACAAGCTTAATTGCTGTTGAAAAGTGAAACCCACCGTCATATAAGAACAAAAACTGGGTTAAAAACTACTTGAAGATGATATTGTTAAGATCAAATACTATGTACATCCAAAGAGTAAATTAGGACAAAGACAATTAAGCCCTAAAACCAAAAAGGTCGTGTAAGTTACACTATTTATAACTCAAGAATCTAAATCAAAGGCTGAATCAATTTAGCTGAAAATTGGTGGAGAGATTGCTTAGTACTAGGAGAAGGACGTAGGCTATAGACTAGAAGACTATTAGTAGCCGCGGAGCAAAGCTAGTTACTTATAAAAGCGTAGTGGAAGCAACTATCTTCCATTAAACAACAGCAAACAGTGACCATTCCGTCCCGCAGATCTAATCCGTGATTATAACGGTTCCTCAGCCTCAAAGCAAATAGGGTCCGTGGGCGAGCCGTGATTCCGATCGCGACCCAGCGGCCCGAAAGAATCGGACACGAGTTTGGGAACTGTGCTGGAAGCTTTATTCCGCAGCGTAATAAGTCAAGTCATGGCTAAGATGGGAAGACAATATATTTTTGCAGGTTTCTTTTAAATCTTTAAGCTATATTTGAGGTCATAAGGTAAGGCATGGAAGTAACAAGACTTTAGATAAAGACAATTATACAGAGATGATTGCTCCGGTCTTGGACAACACCTTATATCTTAAACTTTAAATTATGTCTATGGGCACTTAAGCATCCTGTATGTATAGCAACAACAAACCCATGCTATACAGGAATAATGAAATGTTTTCATATAATAACAGATGCTAGGCTTTACTAAGTAATCTGGGTAAAGAAGTACATCGTCAAAGTTAATGATCGGAAAACACGTTAGCTTGTCGCCCGTGATAGACATGTAGAAAGGTGTTATTATAAATGTCATCACAACAACAGTTGGCGTTAAGTGATGAGAATGATATTTTGGCAATGAAATGCAGACAGATTTAGAACGGCATTTCATAACGTGACGTCACGTTCCCGAAGTGTTTACATCGGTCGCGACAAATCTGCAAATATACAAGGTGCTCCTATTTTAAACAGTTTATGTACTAGGTCAGGTCAGGAGCCTATGGATCATAATATTTTTCTGTATACTACTTTTATGTCGAATAAACAAATTTTACTTTACTTTATTGTTACACAATTTGCAGGTCTATTTGCTTGGCGATTTCGTAACATCAAACAAGTCAATGTTACACGTTACTTTTCTAATAGACTAAGAGCCTAGGTAAGAATAACCCCCAAACATGAAACCTGGATCGTGGTTCCTTTGGGAGATAACAGGTAAAAGGTTGTTTTCTCCCAAAGGAACCACGATCCAGGTTTCATGTTTGGGGGTTATTCTTACCTATGTTAGACATACACATGAAAGAATTTTCACGCTTGTGAATTAAAGGAAGGTCTGGCCATCACGGGCTCTTAGTATATAATCTGTTACATTTGTAGCACAACTTGTCAAACTATTGTAACTTCCCAACAATAGATAGAAAAAAATAATATCTAATATCTGCATTAATTACCAAGAAACGGTAATTAATGCAGATCTTTGATAGTGATTCTAACAAAAGAGTTGTAAAATCACCATTATAATTGAAATTGTTAGAGACTTTACACAATACGGCTCCAGGACGTTCATTGCTGATGAGACAATATGGCGTCTCTGTCGCACAGTTGTAGCGATGAGGTATAGCATCAAAGCAGCACACGTCGAGCTTGCTTTACTTTACGCTTCCAGATATCTAGTCACTATACGAAACAGCGCATAAACATAGCATATTACATAGTATATCTGAATAGATTGCGAATGTTGCGATTGCAGAGACGACAGAGGCATGGATTTAATCTCTACGATCCAAGGGTATAACTCCGTATAACGAGTGAAGTTTCACGCGTCGCGAGCCGTGCACAATACAGCCGCGCAAGCTGTTGTTGTTTGACCTATTTTGGGACGAAGCACCGAATGGTAACAGAATCTATGGATGTGTGTACCTTTTGAAGGATACCTGCGAGTGTCTGAATCGATAACAGTTTGTGTGTGAGTTGCCTGTTGTCTTGCATTGTATCGTTTTGTCAATAAGAATAATTTATTTTCGAAGCTTACAAAATTAAAATTACAATATAGTAAATGTTTTATTGATCTCACGTTGCCGTTGTAAGTATCAATGCATATTATAATCATAATCAATCATGAACGATTAGCCATAAAGAACAGTTCAGTGAAACTTGAAAGGACTTACTATGTAGAAGGATATAATTTAAATAATTAAATTACAATATAAGATGAAATGGATGGAACCTTAAAACAACCATTTCAAAAATCCTTGACTTAAGGATTTCCGTAATAGGCGTTGTTGGATGAAATTAAAAGGATTTCAACTTACGACGGTTGGCTGTTACATCAGGGTTAACGTTGAATGTCCAATTTTAATCTTATTGTGTAATTTTTGAACTTCAAAGTACTAACTTACTAACGGAAATTTTTAATTCTTTTTTTATCTAATATATAAAATTCTCGTGTCACAGTTTTCGTTTCCATACTCCTCCGAAACGGCTTGACCGATTTTGATGAAATTTTTTGTGCTTATCCGGTATCTATGAGAATCGGCCAACATCTATTTTTCATCCCCCTAAATGTTAGGGGTAGTCCACCCCTAAATTTTTTTTTTATAAATTATTTATATGGCAAAACAACGTTTGCCGGGTCAGCTAGTTTGTATATAAATAAATAATGTTTGACTATTTTACGACAGTAACTTCAAGTCAAGACCCTTGTTTAGTGGTATAATGTACTGAAGACATATTGTTTCCAAAGGTACTTAATTCTTCTGCGTTTCTAGTTTTGTACTAACTGACATAGTTTGTTTTACATTGGTGGATATCAAAAGCTTTCATTTTGAAGCGTCGGATACACAGAATAATAATATCGTTATAATTTGCGTAAGTAATTCCCGATTTTTCAAAACGAATGCGGTATATCGATTGTATTGTTAGTTTAGCAATACCACGTTAAACCCCTTGCTGACGCGTCGACAACGCACATGTAACATGTCACCTCCGGTTAATGAGAAACACATGCGGTAAATATGTTGCGGTGCCGGTAACGAAGGGGAGAGGATCGGTGAAAGCCGAGTTACCAATCCTGTACGATAATTACATTAATTATTGTGAGATATCAATAGGTATTCATTAAAAAGTCTGCGCAAGTCTACTTTTACAGATTTGTAGAAATGTTTTCATACGAGTGTGGCTTTCACATTAATCAACATCATCATCATCATTTCAGATATCTGACGTCCACTGCTGGACATAAGCCACTAATTGCTGACTAATAATTGGAAAAGGTATAGTTGGTAAAAATATTCAGGTAGATCAGGTAAGAACTTAACTGCAAGTAAAACCATATCTACTACTAAAGTAATAGCTTCATATACTTAGTTACACTTTACAAATTACTAAACCTACTGCTTATTTTAAGTGTAGAATAGAATAGAATATACTTTATTGCAACCCACATAAAGAGAAACATACAATACAAACTCAAGACTAAAACTTTTGGAGTACAATGGGCGGCCTTATCGCTGTGAGCGATTTCTTCCAGGCAACCTATGTATGGACTGTAATAAGTGTAGTGTTGATTCAGGATTACCTACTTACAATATGACTTGTTCTTATTAACCCAAATTATTCATTTAATTAGTTACCTACCTATTTAGTTTAACATTCATTTGTTACACATTAAAGATGATAGGGTCCCTATTTAGCCTTTCCAACTCAAACCTAAGAAAAGGGTCAACTAGGTCATGAAACTCTAGCCATAAAATATATTTTTAGATCAGAAGAAAGCTATGATGGGTAGGAGACACCTACGAAGGTTAGTATTACTTACGAAGTAGGAAGATAACGACCCTACCCTACTGAAATAGATTCTTAAATGTGTTTATAAGTAGAACTGTTTGAAGAGGACAATTTTACGACTTTTTATTTAATAAACCGTGAAGGTAAATATTATCTTCAAATAAAACGATCTAAAGGTGGAATAGTAACGACTGCTTAAACTGTCGATGATAAACAGAGATCTTAAAATAAACGATGAATATAAAATACGATAAGTGTTAAACTAAAATCTAAGCAGGTAGGATAAATGGAATACCTTGTTTAAAGGATAAATGGAATACTATTTATAATAAGTACCTGAAATAAATATTAATTATTTTTTATTATTACCTAATTAAAAAGTCTTATCTACTTATACCAACAAGATGGACAGACGATCTGGTGACGGCGATTGGCTCGCGGTGAATGCAGGCCGCGAGCGACCGTTATAACTGGACATTATATAGGGATGCCTATGTCCAGAAGTGGACGTCAATAGCTAAGATGATGATGATCATCTACTTCTAATTCCTTCTAAGTACAGTAAACTTGACTTAAAAACTAAGCAACTTCTTTGTTCAACTAACATGTTAAGAAATTAAAAATTCTCCTAAACATAACCACATTCACTAAAAGCTTTGAAATAGTGCTTAAATTATAAAGTGAGCACAGACAAGGTAGCAACAATACAGCAAAGTAATTCGTCTACACCACAGTGAGCGAGTGAACTAATCAACTCTAAAATGAACTCAACCGACCAATGGTTTTCGTTGATCACAATCACACAGTGGCTTTATGGAAAAATGCAGTATAGGAATATTGGATAACAAAATCGATATCCACCAAGTTGTTTAAAATATGATTTAGATATTTTAAACAAGTTCATAGGTGTATGTATACTGAATATTGTGTGGAAGGATGATCGATACTTTACGGCAGATTTCGATCAGATTTGGTAGTGCAGTGTCATTATGCAATTTGTGAATAATATGACAAAGAGCTACAACATGTGTTTGTGGATTTAATAAATTCATTCCCCAACTTCCGTAGATACGAGCATCTGTCGTGGGCACAGGTAGTGTTAAGATAGTAAATTTAACTTTTAATTAAAAACAAAAACAACGTTTAGGCTATGACTCCACAAGCATGTCAAGAGCATGTCCACAAGCAAGATCGTAGATTCAAGTCTACAAAGAAGCTATCAAGAAGAATATTTGTCTTGTACCTCTGAGAGCGATCTAATCAACTCCGAAACGAACCGGGGACCACCACATATCTCCCATTACTTTGCGGCAAATGAAGTCGTTCACACAAAGGCAAACGGTCGCAGGTGCGGTACACACGTCTTCCCATTTAATACCATCGATCGACACATGTTACCCTTTATAAAAACCGCCGTAAATAGAAGTCCCTAGATGTTTTATCGGCCATAAACTCACATGCGGACTTTCTTATGTGGACACATCTCGCGTGAACCACATACCTTTTTCTCAACACATTTGTTTCGGTATATAAAGTAAACTTGGGAATTTGAGAAAGGTGAACTGTGCGATATAAAGGTCGGTATCAGATATTCATTTATAAATATTTCACGTAGTTTTCACGTTGAAATATTGTAGCTACCGCACAAAGCATTCCTGAATACTTTTATTAAAATGTGGAAACGGTAACGATTCTGTGCAACGGTTTCAGGTATCTTACAATCTTTCTTATAATGATCTATCTTCAACGCAACCAAGACAGTACAAAGTAGATCACTATGTAGAAGTATTCGTGAAGTAATGTCGGCATGGCTACGTTAAAACAAAGTGGTCACGATGGCAATAAAACTGAGAAGATAATATCGCCCTTCTGGTACAAAAAATAGCAAAAGGTCTTGCGGCAAACATAAACGACTTGAGCGACGCCCTTTTCTAAAGGCCGTACGAGTGTATAGAGATTTTATAACGTACTGCATGAATAGGTTTTGAGATAAATACCTACGCCTTTAAGAGGCGAAAAAAATATCCTACTACACATATTTTATTCTGCGTTAACTAAGCCAATGAACTCTACTAGGGCACGGTGGGTAAAAACGCACTTTGTGAAACTTCAGCCAGCAGTAAGAACTTTAACCAGTATCAAAAAAATAATTATTAATCATAACTCAAATTTAACAGGTTACATACGAGTGTTATGAAAGTAGACGTTTTAGGCCGGGATCCGTAGTACATGGAAATCAAGTGATTACTAACAAGCTAATTTTTGGTGAGTAGCTTCGTTTCGATGAGACGTCCAAAGATATCCTATACCCAACTCTCGATTGTGGTAGCTAACAGAGATATCAAGGATTAAAAAATTCAAGGATGTAAAACCGGGATAACGGACCACAAAATTTGTCGGACAATATGTCCGTTAGATTTTATAAATATTAATTAAGTATACAACAAAAAATCAGCTGGTTAGTAATCATAGTAATCATTTAAATTGACCTCGTTTTCGACACATTTTGGAAATGGCGGACTCTTTGATCAAACCATAGGTTTTGTAGGACAAACATGTTTTTATATAATTTAGATAATTATCTTGAGATATAACATATTGTCCTACAAATTTCGTGGTCTGTTATCCCGTTTTTACATCCTTGAATTTTTTAATCCTTGATATCTCTGTTAGCTACCACAATCGAGAGTTGGGTATAGGATATCTTTGGACGTCTCATCGAAACGAAGATACTCACCAAAAATTAGCTTGTTAGTAATCACTTGATTTCCATGTACTACGGATCCCTGACTATTTCAACAGAAATGTTATGAATAGCAAGTTTGCTAGGCCCTCCAAGGTTGATGTGTAGGGTAAAACTCTAAAAAGCTGTTTCATAGACGCTATTTCGGGAGCGCGTTTCAAGATGCGCTGTGGTTATTTTAATAATAAAGCGGATAGCAAAACCTTGTACCCATACATTTTTAAAACGAAAAAGTATTTTAATGAGAATGCTTTCAGACAAGAATACCGTTACTGCTCCGAATATAAACAAATACGTGGAGGATTCTTCGCAATCCAAGCACTTCTTTTTAATTTGGTTTTCTAAGCACTCGCCGCAGAATAAATCATGGATTATCCTATTATCTCTCAAAAGGTTTACCCCCGGTCGCTCCGGTTGCACGTGCTCAATTTCTTTCTAAGTCACCATTATCATAATCTCGTTTTGCAAAATCAAAGACCCCTAGTAATATTCCCCTTCATTTGCATTATATTCATCTCAATGTTTTTATCTTGTTAGGCCTTAGTGCTTATTTGGTTTGCTTATTCAGCTATTTTATGACTACATCGTAAATAAAATTAACTGAGAGAGCTGATCTATACTAATCATTTGCTACATTTTTCTCTTTTCTATTTGTTTTCAAGTGCCTTAAAGCACCGTCTGAATATTTTATGACAAGCAAATTGTGTAAGAACCACGTCACCGTCAATTAAGGTCCGCCGAGAAAGTCTTGAAAGGGGTTCTGGATAATTCCATTTGCTTGTCTTCATCTTACATCGTACTTGTCCAATTAGGTTCTTGTTAGGCGTATCTGCAGATCATTATATTAATATTTGGAATCGATAAACTTGATATTTGTTTCGAACAAAGACTCTATTCATTAGATGTCGCTCAAAATGAGTAATGATTCTTGAACTTTTGAATAGAATGATTTTGATATTTTTGGCTGAACAAAGAACATTACTGCATAACAAACCGTGTTATATGATAAGTCGATCTATTACTTCATATTTCATTTCATATTCAGAAAAAAAGTAATTGGCGCAGTGTAAAACAAGCAAAGATAAAAAGCGTACTATACATACATTTACTGTAAGCTTTACCTATACTCGTATAACTATCTGATAAGTACTACAATACAGTTAGCCATAGTGTATGTGTAACTGTATCGTAGTACCGTACGTGTATGCTGTTTGGAAGTTCATATCGAACTTTTCACTCATGCATGCTATACGAACGTTAAATCCGGATATTTTATTAGCCATTGTCTAGCCGACAACGCACCAACCCGCGACAGACAGACGGAAATCTTCAACATTTCTAATACTAGATAAGACTATCGCCATAGTAAAGGCTTTAAGAATAAAAGACGGCTGATTTAAAGCCCCTTGTCGGCGATAACGAGTGAACAGGCCACGCTACCGGCCGCTCCATAAAACTTCCAACTACCCACGTTTTATCGCCGCTCGCAATCTACCCGCATCTTGGCCGCATTCGGATCGCGTCAGCATTGCTTGCTGGACACGAATTATATTGCCATTATGTAGACTTGATATAGTGTTACTAGTTCAATGAGTTTTCCGAGAAATAGCGTACTATTTTTTTTTATACTTTAGTACGTCTATTCGATTACTGCTTTGCTTGCTTTAATTACGATTGCAATGATAGATGTGATAGACGCAATAAAATATTCCATGCAATAAAAACTGTTGCAGATGCGATCATACAAGTGCAGCTTAACTCTACCGCCGTATCGTAAACGTATTCCCCAAAGAGGGCGAAATAAATGACGTAACAGGGCCTCAAGGGCCCGACTAGCACGCGACGGCCACGTTAGAAGGGATTATTGCCCTGCACTTCAGAATGCACCCTCAATACTATAGCACATATTGGAAAAAGGGGACGTTAACCCCGAAAGCATTAGCGGGGATTATTGGCATATCTCTTTACAAGCATTACGTTACTTGATAAGTCACCATAATCTCGCGCTTTGTCTGAGCGTTCAATTGTTTGCCCGAACAATGTTGTTTACACCGAAACTAGCAACAAAGAACAAAATGAATGTAAGGTCACATTTCCAATCGTCGTGATATTGGCAGCGCTTATTGGCCGGTCATTTAGTGTCATTAATAATGCAGATAGAATTGGACTGGAGATTGAACGCTCCCTCGACGTTTCGATGAGTCACAGACGGACAAACGAGCTGTACGGACCCTACTCGAAGCCACTGTTAATTAATTCTAACGATACAAAGACGATACAATGATATTGGTCTAGCTAGAGTCTAGACAGGCCGAGTTTCCTATTCCTGCCTTATTGAATAAAGAAATGTCTTTCTTCATGAAACTAACTTTCTATTTCATGGGTACATATTGTTTTGAAGAAAATATGTATGTCTTTAACAGGTATTTATACAGCTAACAATAAGCTTTGTACTCGTATTGTGCAGATAAGTCGCGCTTGATTAGAATCTATCGGTATCGGTCAGAAACCTCTCCGAAGCAATGATACCGTTAAACACGACAAATACCTCGTTTTCGATTAGACTAATCACCTATTAAGTAGGTACTACTTAATCCTATAACAGATTAAACACAAACAAATTAAGAAACAATTTAAAGAAAAAATACTTAATAACTTTAAGGAATTTGTATTTTATAATATTGTAGATTTTTCTATTAAATGGTAATATTAAGTTATACTTACTGAATAATTAATTAATATTTTTTATTGAATTACATTTACCTTTGATGCTTGCCTTCAAAGTGAATTAACCCTAGATAACAATAAAAGAACATTAATTTTAAGTTTTTATTTTGCAATATCCTATTTGCAAGAATCAACTTCTGGACTCAGGGTTAACTTTTTGTTTGTAGTGAAATTTTACTCAATCCAGCTCAGGGTTAAATAAAGTCAAAACTGTCTCAATGTCAGACTGAATCGAGATGTTTATTGAGGAATTATGCTAAGTATGTCACTATCACGCATCAACATGTAAAGTATTCTGCATGAAATATTCATATATACATATCAACCTACTTAAGTAAATGTCTGTAAGCTTTCGCGTGAACCATTTGAAAGGTAATGGACCTAGTTATTCGAACATCTTAGTTCAAAATCTACTTTGAATACAATATTTCTTTTTGAAATAATCTTTACAACTAAGATACTTTTATAAGCATTATACAATTTTCAAGATTTATAAAAAGATCAACGGTTTTCTAAAACATTTATGTAAAATGAAATAATTTGAAGGTAAAGAGTCTTTTATGGGTGTACAGTAAGTGTTATTAATAATTATAGCTTACTGTGATATAAGATCGTTAAGTAGCATTTTGTTTGTTTAGTAGGTAACTTTATAATAAGTTTTTCCTTCACTCTGCGAATATTTTAAACTAATAAAGTAATAAAGCAAAATCTAGTACAATAGGCCTTTATTAACTTACAATTCGATAAGAACTCAATCCAATTAAAGGTTTATTATACATGAAACTGAGGAATAAAATCAGCGCCCCATTGTTAGAATTCGACAGAGATCGCGCTACACATGTTAGTAAGGATGAGGGTGCGACTGCGAGCGTGTAGCGTTTAAACCGAGAGGGTGCAACGTGCTTATTAACAGCCTGTCAAATTCATTTTGTACAACGGGAATTACTCACGTATTTACATAGGAGTTAAACAACTCTCGACGTTTCGACCACAACAAGAGCAGTCTTTATCAGGAGGAGTGAGCGTCCCGCCGTCCCCGTCTCCTCTCAGGCCGCGCGCGCGGTTCTCACTGTATAACTCACGAAAATTTTGAAAGTGAAATAGCCTGTCAAATGTGTTATACCCTTAATCTTGTTAAGCTTGGAATAGGCTGTGCATTCTCAGCGTTCTTACAATTGTAAGAATTGCAATTGCAAGGAGTTTGTGAGATTTTAAATGATATCCAGCACCGTAGTAGGCTCGAAGCTTGTGTTACGGGCATTATTTAATCTGAGATACTTAATAGAATATGAATACATAATATAGATATTTTTTTATTATACACCCAGATGCCGCAACAAATATGTCTTCAATAATAAAAATAGGAGACATTCAGAGAACTTTAGTGAATAATTTAATGACGGATGATAGAATAAAATTAACCCATTCAGTGTCAAATGGATTCGGTCAATGTACGATACCGTATGTAAATGTAAAGTGATTTTAATGTAATCGTTGTATGATTCATTCTTTGTTACTAGACAACAATACAACAAACCGTTTATTCCAAATAAATATAGTCACTTTCTAAGAATGTTGGTATATAAAGATATAAAAATACTTAACATAATTTAATCATGAAACAGCTTTTGTAAGTGACCACAATAAAAGAGCATTGTGTTCTTGTAATATTGAATGGAATTAAGTCAAATGGAAAGATTATCTGATACCGTTATCAGTTTAAGTACAGTACAGACATAATAATGTAGATACTATATTTAGACACAAAGCAAAAGATAGAATGAGTTTCGGTACGTTAATCTCGTTCAGATGTTACAACCAACGAACCTTACCTACTTATATAAAAAAATAGTTATTGAATATCAAGTTAAGAGATAGTACTTATTTAGGTGTTTATGGGTCGTTTAAACATGGCTTATGCAAATAAAAAAATAAACAGCAAGTGTGTGTTTATAAATAACGTAAAATAACGTACACCGTTGCTTAAGGAAAAGCCGGTTAAAAGTAAATTCACCTACAATTATTGCTATAAAATGCACGTAAATCTGAGAAACTAATAAACATCATCATCCGAAACTCAATAATTCAACAAATACCTAATAGCTACTTCGTAAGTTCTACGTGAGTAAAACTCATATTTAGAATATAATATACTTTATGAGCCAGTAAAAAGGACAGTAAATTTGCAATTTCTGGCGCTTTTACTTATCTCAGTGTCATAAAACAGGGCTGAGGACCTTTTTCGTCGATTAAAAATACTGAACCGTTCCAAACTCAAGTTTAATTACTTTCCAAAGGGAATTGAAAAGGGTAATTTTCCCTAATTGTTTTTAACAATAAACCCTTTACGTCTACAAAACAAGGACGGTCATTTTGTAAAGTTTAAAATGTTTTTAACACTTTTAACAAAGGGTGTTTTAAGATGTTAGACTGGGGTTAGCCACGGTCGTCTTTTAAGGTGAAAAAAGGCTGATAGACTTTATCTGTACGGTTGAGAGCATCGGGTGAAGTGGGGTGCTTCCCTTGTTAAGGGTGGCAAACCTCCCGGGAGACTTGGGGTTGTTCCACCAAACAATTCTGAGTAAGGAATTTGATAGTATGCTAGAAAGGAAAATAACTCGAAGATGGCATATCATTTACTGAATACTCTCTGCGGTTTTGTTGTTCTAGTACATTCTTGGTATTTTATCACGGATATACTTAATACAAATTATTTTTAATCGTTATAATTACGTTTTGTCATCACAATAAGGTACAGATCAATAAAATAACTAGATACACTAAGTAGATTTTTAGCTCTGATATTACCAGTTAAAAATCACCATCTTTAAAATATCGCGATAAAATTTATCTTGTTTATAATCATAATAATTGTGTAACATAAGTAGTAAGTTAGTTAATAACCAAAGTAGGTTCTAAATCATTTAAATTAACTTCTTACTGTTATTTTACTAAGTTATGGCATAATGTTTAATGTTTTGATTGGACAACTGAAAGGTATTATTACAACATAAACAATACTTCCTAGCATTGTTTAATTCTTCAAGCTACTTGGTTATAAGGTACAATGGACATGTTAATTTACTATGCGATTGAATATAAAGTTTATTTTGGGTGATACATCATTAATATGTATATTTAATTGAAACTAACATCATTATCATATTAACTTATGTTTGATGAGTCTTGAGAGATAAGAACTTTTATTAGAGATTTCATTAGTGGTATATAAAATGTCATTTACTAGGGTTAGGTAAGTTATTAATCATACAATTAAATACCTTCCTTTGTCATTTTGAAGACGGGGTAATCTTGAATTAAAACTGAACCGTTAGCGTATCTTTATGAGTAAGTAATTTCTGTTATTAAAATTAATTATTACTCAACAACTTAACTACCTACTGTGTCCCAGCAGTGGGAATGTTAATGGGGTGATGATGATAGGATTCCAAATGGCCATGGAATGTTTTCAAACGTCAAAAAGAATGGCTGTTTTCGATAAGTGTACGTATGTACCTATTATGGTAAACATACTATATGTCTGCTAAACGTACTAAACCAGTTCTTATGCCATAGAACACGAGTAGGCGTTTCATACTCGTCAGAAACCGTAAACCGTTTTTAATACCCACGGCTCGTTATTCATAGAGCACATCAGGTAATTAGCGTAGAAATCTTCGCCTTGGCAACCATTAATCATCATAAACAAAAGCCTGATATTAAAGTCATAAATTAGACGCGTGGTTTCGCTCACACCCTGGCGAACTGCACAACGAAGATGCACGAGATTATCAGTCACGTGGTTTTGGGTTACGTGAGACGTATTGTGATGATTCGCTGCTGATTCGGAGTGCGAATAGTAAGAGGAATATCAGGTGACGCAGCGGGCGGAGTTCCACCTACGACACAGGAGGATGCTGGTTCGATTCCCGCCTCTGGACAAAACATTATACGGTTTGCAAATTTTTGTTTCGAATGTATGGCTGTTAATTGAATGTATAATGGAAATATCTATTATGAACCATATAATAGAATGGTGTATCTAAATGATGCGAGAGATTTTATTTGGCTGATAATATAGAGCCGTGTAGTGCTGGCGTAAGAATAGTACCACTACATCTTCCTGTGGGTTTCTAAACTGACTACAGAATTTGATACAATATACCTAATCTACTTGCAGGCCGCTACGTTGTTTTGTGTACACGAGGTGAATCCCGAAGGAAGACATGTGGCCATTCATCATCATCATCATCATCAGCCATTGGACGTCCACTGCTGGTCATAGGCCTCCCTATATGATTTCCAGTCATTACTTTCGCTTTCACCAGATCATCACTTTGTTAGTGGACGCCAAATAATAAGACGTACATAATGAGTAAATATCATGATATATCGGTGTTAATATTGTAAATTATGATAATTATATCTATCATTTACTGTGTGTTCAACTGGTACTAACAATAAACATAATATTAGACACGGTATCAAGAAGCTGGGTAATTTACGACAAAAACTTAGTTTTTCTTTTAACGTTTAACTTACTTTTTTTGCGTATACTTGGTACTCAAAGATTGTTATTACAGAAACCATTTTGTTTAATGTCAAGAACAATAGCTTGGTCAGTTATAAAGCGCATAGTATTTGAACCGCGGTATTAACATAGTGGATACGACTGAAATTCTTAAAGTAAAACGAACTAAAACACTATCTATGCCCATGACACACGCTCGTACCAACAGCATCGCCACACCGTGCCGTTTTGGACCCTTGGGTCCAAAACGGCACATTGAATGTGTTAACCAGGATCAAGATTTACTGCGAATTACAGAACCTAAAGAATATCAGTGCCCAAGATGCAAATGTGTTTTTAGGACGCTTTGTGGCGCAGTCCGCGGAGCTGGGGTAGTGAATGTGTTAAACTGCTCAGAAAAGACTACCCAACGAGATTGCTCTCTGAACGAGACAACCTCTTTGGCGCAGCGGGCGAAGGTCTGCCTGCGACGCAAGAGGCTGCGAGTTCGTTTCCCGCATATATTTGTTTAGTGTCTGGGTGTCATATAATGTTTAATAAAATATCTATCTATGTATGTACATTATATTAAGTATATTAGAAATCTAGCACCCGTAACACAAGCTTAGAGCTTACCACGGGGCTAGATGTTGCTGTGTGAATTGTCGAGCAACATTTATTAATAGCTGTCGAAACAGCCGGCAGTGACTAGCCCTTCCATGTAGGTCACAGTTATTCTTGAGTTGAATGCTCTGCAATTACCAACCAGCCGACAATGGGACAGTTAGATTGGATGCCTCTAAGCTGCCGAGGATAATCGCAGCGAAGTAGCTTTGCGAATGACGGGTTATATCTATTTTTATTTATTTATTGAAAAAATAAAAAAATATTACAAAAAAAAAGGTAACAATAAGGAAATCACAGAGGTTTATAAGTTAGTGTTATTATGAGTCAACTTTTAAAGAGATGGCTGGATGATATATTATATAAACAAACTATTTTATCCCTAGTCCGGAATTAGGTAGGTTAGTTGAGTACTATTAAACTATGAAGATTAGCTAGAAAGTAAGACTTAATTTTAAATCTGTTGTAATTTACGTCATAAAGCGTTAATAATAGACACCTACCTACTTACATTAATAAAGGATATGTAATGTAATACTGGACAATTTACACAGCGACATCTAGCCCCGTGATAAGCTCTAAGCTTGAAATAGATACTATAGTATTAAAACATAAGTAAGTAGACAAAAGGGTTAGTAATATTTAGTGTAAAAAGTTTGTTATGTTACGTTTGTATAAAATAGATAGAGGATATGCTATTGATAAAGTATCGATGAAATTTCTCAAGACCCGAGCTTTGGTATTTGATACGCCATTTTTAATTGGTTACGGCAAAGTTAAAATACAATGACCTACTTATTAAAATTATTAATAACTTTTCAATAAAAAGCCATAAAGAAAACACCGCTCAGCTGCGGCATAAATTCCACAAAAAATTGCTTAAATAAAAAAAAATTAGGTCAATAAAAATATTTCCTTAATTAAGAAAACCGCTCACAATTTCCTTCCCTCTAAGTTTGAATTAAAAAGATTAATCGTCTTAAATTATTTCTAAAGAAAATAATAATATTTTAGTATCTCGGCGATAAAAAAATAATTAAGTAAGTATGATGGAGAAAGCCATAAAATAAATGAACTCATTGTTTATTTGGATTTAATGTTTTATAAATAGCTACATTCAAGATCAAATAATGACTGTTAATGTGATTTCTCAATATGTATTCAAATTAACATTTTTACAAATATTCCTTCTAAATTAAGTAAGGTTCCCTAGGTAGTCAATGTATTACAGAACCCTTAAGGTTATAAGAGAAGCGTTTAGTACAATTTCAACAAAGTCAACGTATCGAGTATTGTTTTGACTAAAATTTATTTTATATAATAACTACTAAATTAATAAAAACTCGGCATACTGTGTATGAAATTGGTTAACTACAACTATGATTCATCCTTATTAAATGACTAGCTTTCCGCCCTGCGGCTTCGCCCGCGTTTTACACTTTCCCGCAATTTTCTTTGCTATATTAGCCTATGTTACTCGGGGATAATGTAGCTTTCCAAAGGTGAAAGAATTTTTGAAATCGGTCCAGTAGTTTCGGAGCCTATTCATTACAAACAAACAAACAAATCTCTCCTCTTTATAATATTATTATCCTTATTAAATGATAACAACAATTGCTTTGCTCACGATAGTAAAAAAACTACCATACGATATGACTAATATCCTTTGGGGAAATAACCGCACACGCTTTTACACCTACGCAATTAAAATATTACAGTCAGAGCCTCTAACCCTGATTTTTACAAAGGTATTCGATTTACGAAACAGTATTAAGACTCTTGATGTTCAATTCCAACGTCTTGGGCACACAAGGCTTTGACGGAGGAAAAATTTGTCTGTTAACATCAAGAATAGATTTCCCTTTGTCGTAAAGATTTTCGATCAAAGACTTGAAAGGACAACGTTGAAATACGTGTTACTTACAATAAGGGCTTTAACTAAACGTAGATGGTCAACTAACTGAATAATCTTCGATACTACATAATAGAATAAAACTTAGTAACTATTGTCGTTACTTTGTATCTAAAGAGCAAAATCGAAATATGAAATAGAACCTGATTAAACTATTAGGTACTATTTGAATCTTCCTCCAATTGGCTTAAGTTAATATGTTAATCGCATTAATCTAGAATCTAGGCGAATAATGAATCAAAGATCCAACTAAAGGCCCTAAAACTAAAAGCCTAGGCTGATATAGCAGTAAAACGGTAAATAAAACAGCACAGGCTAGGCCTAGCACTTATCGGCCTGAGTAAATTGTGTTGTTCAAACATTAGCAGAGTCTGCAAGTTCTCAACATAACGTAATGCTCGCAATGTGCTTTGCAATTTAACGCGTGCACGCTTTCCTTTGTTAGTCTACTTTGATTGCGAGATAAAAGAGTTTTTGTTCGGTAAAGTGGAAGGGTCACTGGTTTTTACCATTAAAAATGTTTTAACGCTGTTCTTTTATTTTCGAACGTACAGCAACGATAGATTAGCCCGGTAAGAATAGTTATTTACCTATTTTTAAATTACCATAATTCCGTTCGACTGAGCTTAATTAACTTAGCCGCGTAACTTTCCACACAGACATACCAAAAAGATTTGAGAATTCGAGCAAACTTATTGGAGAGCGTTCAAGTATTACGTAACGCAATTTGGGGGGCGGGGGGGTCTCGTAAAACGTTACGATGCGTTACAGGGGCGGGAGGGGGTCTTTCTTACAACACGTTACGTAACATTTTTTTTTATATACTTAACAAAAATAGGGAATTAAAACTCCCAAATTGGCAACCCCTTTCGTTTACGTAAATAAAAAATTAAAATTTATTTACAAAATACGCAGGTGTTGCGAATTAAAAATCTATTGTTTTATTATAAGGCAATTAAAACTAAACCAAAATAAAAACTATAACATAACATTTTGCGACCAGGGTAAAAATGATCACTTGAGTGTTACGTAACGTTTAGAGGGGGGGGGGGGGAGGGGTACAGAAAAACGTTACGGAGCGTTACAGTGGGGGGAGGGGGGGTCAAAAATCTTCAAAAATTGCGTTACGTAATACTTGAACGCTCCCTTGTCTAGTCTTTCTTTTGAAAAGGCCTTTAACTCATCTAGATAAAATAAGTTAATGGTTTTATAAGACCGGCATCAAATCGAAATTGACGTGGGTAGGTGCCTAGTTACTGTATCTTAGTTATTTGAATTACAAGCCTAAAAACATCAAACTAAAATGGTTTTGGTTCAAGGCCCGCTATTCGTTAGCCGTGGCATCTAGCCGTGTGACCTACGCCGACCTACATTGAAAAAGCAATGAAAACGTATGGCCTTCTTCAAAGCGGTGACGCGGAAATAGTCGAAACTCGTTAGTAACGCATGAGTAGCGTTGACGCGTTCTAAACCACAGGAATGTTGCACCTGACACTAAGATTCTCTATGATGCTAGATGAGGCCAGATTCTGCCCTGAAGATGGATATTGATCGAATATTTTTCATGTAAGAATATAAGTATTAAATATAAATATTACTGGACAATTTTACACAGCGACACACCCCTGTCTTATTTAAATATCCTGGTTGCCTGGAAGAGATCGCTCTTTAGCGATAAGGCCGCCCATTGTACGTGTCTCTTTTTGTGTTTGTAATATTCATGTGTTTTTGTATTGAATAATGTATTGTATTGTATTGAATTTCAGAAGAAACAAGGTGTATTAAGAAGTCAGTTGCAAATAGCCGCTTTATTATCACTGTGATGGTTTAAATAAATAATTGAAACAATGTCTAATATATTGCAATTATTAGCAAATAGCCGCTCGATCATCAAGTGAATAAATTGGATACTGCAGACTGGTAAGCTATAAGATAGATATATATAGTCTCACTGATATATGTGTGTTTATAATAGCGGGCAATAAGATATATATTTACTTGAACAAATCATAAGTTCTTAAATATATAACTTAAGTATATACTAATCTCCACATTTTTTAAAACAACTATCAGTTAATGAACTAAATGTTAGTCGGTAAAGACACATAGATCTCGGAATACTTACCCTCAATTTCAGAGACAATCATTTAAATAGAGTCAAATTTAGACATGTCACATGCGATTAATTTAAAAAAATAATAGTTCTTAATTTAGGTATAAGTTCACATAAAATAATATATTTTTGTTTGTCAAGACTGTTATGGAATATTATTTTAGAATTGAATTGGAATAGTACCTATAATAGTTATCTGAAAGAGCATATTAACTTTCACAGGTATTAAGTAGTCACTTAATGATTGGACATGATAACTAATATTTACTGACATAAATAATTTATTTTTCTGTGAGAGTAATCAGTGTTCATATAATTTAATATTCATATTGATTGGTTGTTTATTGAGCAGCATTGGCAACAAAGCCACATAGGTAGTAAAAACTAGTACTTATTAATTAGTTAGGGCTTTGTTTTCCTTAGAGAAAGGGCTAGAGGAACATTAAGAGGGACAATAACAAACAACTCTCTAGAAGTTCTGTTTTGTTCTCAGAGAAATAACTATAGTGGTCATGCATGACACGTTAGTAAAATTAGTAACACAGGCACGTGAATCGCATTCAGTAACACTTTGCCCACGCCTCAAGAGAAAGGAGTCCGACTTAGAAAAAAAAACGAATGTTTGACCTTTACAGAAACTCTAACGAAGTTTAGTTTACCTTATCTCCTGGTATGTTTTTTGCAGACATCGTGGGTCACCTTCCTTTGGCGAAGTTCGACGTCGTCTTGGGGACGATCCGTGGAAAGGATCTCACCGATGCTGTGAGAGCCCTAAACACAAACACTTCACTCAACCAATCACTTGGCCATTTTCACTGGTCAGGAGATGCATTAGAGCCACATAAACAATAACCGACCCATCGTTTGGAGTCGCAATCAGCACGATTTCCCATTGAGATTCATCGACACAGGTAATTTTTCACAACACCATACACAAACACATCGACTGACAGAAGCAAACTTGATTGAGTTTACTTGACGGAAAATGGCGAGGGGTTGTGACGTCCCTCTCCCCACCGCCCGCGCATGCCAGTTTAGAGGTCTTGTAAGTTCCAAAAGATTGACATAGAGTGCAGCACTTAGAAAGCTCACAACACGACGAACAAGTATTGTTTAAAATAAACAGATAGCGCTGTTTGTAATAATCTAACAAAAATATATCATCACTAATAATATTTAAAATCCTCCGTATTATGAATTGATAAGTAGAATACAAAGAAAACAATTGGTACATAATTATTAGTCAGGAAAGATTAATCCAAATTAACTATTGCCCTGCTAAAAATTTACTACTTTTTTTGTCATAAAATGTGTTCCTATTATAGTGTTTATTTTCTTTATCTCACACATTTTTGATCTTAGTAATATGGTAATATTCAAGTATCTAAAGTTTTACATGATCTATATAAACATTTAGTTCAACCGTAGTAATTAGGTATTTTGTTCTGTGGTTCAAGTTCCAGTCTCTCTCATTTTATTTTAAAATTTTCTTTATTATTTTCTAGTCTGTAAGTACAATACAAAGCCTAAAACCTTAATGTTTTACTGATTGAGTATAAAAATATAAATTTGAAGAAGGCTGATTGAAGACTGCCAACCTTATACTGCCATCTAGTTATAATAATAGAACTAAGCACTATATTGCCACATTAAATATTTTTCCGGTATTGAGTACTGGCTAGCTGGCTACATTGGTTAACTTATTGGTTGGTAACTTTGTTTCCTGTATAGTGTTGGGGTATATAATTTAAACTATTAGTTATAAGTAATTTAGAAATCAGAATTATGGATTCTAAAAAGTGTGAAGCCAGAGATTGCCGAAGTAGGTAGTTGCTTTTTTTTAATATTTATATATATACGAAAGCATTTTCTTCGAAGCTCAAACAGAGACGATTCGCTCGGTCGGTCGATAAAGAAACAATTTATTGCCAAAGCGTTAGTTATTGTTATTGCCCCAAGTCCCAAGCTTATTAGTAGTAATAACAAATATCTATGAAAATAATCACTGATTGTTTGTGAATATTTTGGCACACCACTGTTTACTGTCCCGGCAATTCCTGTTGCCAACATAGAAAATCAAAATAAAATACAAAAAAAAATAAAGCTTCAACTTCAAGCCTTCACTTCGACAATAGAATAGATCAATAGAATATTATCGGCAAAATGGCGGACGGAGTGGACATAGATTTATATGCCGATGATATTGAATCAGATTTCAATCGCCAGGTAATGATAATTTTGATTAAACAATGCTTCAAAACCATAGGCTTACTCTTGATATAATTTTTGTGGCATAAAACTTATTGTTCGACGATTTTACGAAGTGCGTATAATATGGAGTTTGTCCGGCATTTTCAGGACGAGTTTGGCGGTGAAAATGTGGATTTGTACGATGACGTGATTGCTGCTCCTCCTGTGAAATCAGAAGACGACGGGCCACCGAACGGCGGAGGGAATCATCATCCTCCTGAGGAGCAGAATGGAAACAACTCTTACCACAGCAACGGGCCGAGCCACGGACATCATGGCGGCCGCCGCTTCCAGCTTTACATCGGCAACCTTACCTGGGTTCGTACTTAATTTTGTATTACTTAACTAGTTGTAATGTAAATATAGTATATATTTGTTATGATCTCTATTTTTGCCATAAAAGGCTAGAATGGATATCGAAGCCTGCTATTGGTTCCACCATTATAGGCAATAGTTTTTTCAGAGCAATCATTGATTTTTTATATTTGTAACATTATCTGTACCTTACTTTAGTCAATGGTTTTATTACTGGTATCTACATAACATATTTATACAAACAGTAGGGAAGCCCTCAAAGGGATGTGTGGAGTTACTGGAACACTTTAGATTAGGATATTGGAATTGCCTAGCATTCTGCCATTAGCTTGGTATCTAGTGATAATGGTTGAGGGGAGCATAAAATTAGTTTGTGAGATTTTTATAGTAATGGTTTGTTTTTGTTAAGCTGATGTGAGAAGGTAATATAGGCTAGGATAATTAACATGCCACCTGTAACACTTAAAAATTCTGCCACATTGTTATAAAATGTGTTTGAATTTATGTAGTCAGAATTTCTCAAGCGGGCTCATAGATATATAAAAATTGTAACAACAAAGTCAGCATATTAATTCTCTGTCTAAGGAACATGTTCAATAATACATAAAAAACCAGTGAATTCCTAGAATGTTAAATTAGGTATAGATATTCAATGAAGGCCCAGGAGTTTCCAATATCCTAATCTGATGCACTTAAGATACGGCTTATTACCCTCCCAGCCAAAAAATATTTTGTGAAATGTTATGATTATTAACCCTGAATTAAAAATAGATTGTAGTCACTGTAACATGTTTAATCATTACACTGTATATTATAAAACTTGATATCGTATCACTTGATTGGTATCTGTATCTAATGCATTTTTTCCAAACATCTCTATTCCAGCTTTCAAATGTCATCTTTAAATATAGAATCTCAACTTACCTATATGAATATATTGGTGTTTCACCCAGTCACTGTCTTTTACACCATACTTAGTTCTTATTGTATTATGATTTTAATTTTAATTTTTTTAAGTGATTATATTTATGCTTATTTTTTTCCCATGAAAGCATTGTTAGCGTTAATATTTCAAGCATAAATGTTAAGAATTACCAGTGATCAAATCTATAGTAAATATCAATAGCAGGCTTCTTTGGAAACCAAATGCAAATAAGACAATTATTTACACTTGATTTCTTTTTAGACTCTTAGAATTATGAACTGAATTATAATAACAATACAACAGCAAAGATTAATTTATTTGCCCTTGAGTAAAATGATATTCTTTTGAATTTGTTTTTCTTTACTGTTGGGATTGTAATGTGCCTTGGTATTTGTGCTACTACAAAAAAATTGTTTAACTGAAGTTATTTTTAGAGCCTTAAAATAAATGTGAAAATTTGTTATTAGTAACAACTGTTAAGACTTATTATTTTTAATTTTTTATACAATGTTGAGTTTGTTCACTCTCACGCTAATACTGTAACTTACATTATTTCTTGTTAAGAAACTAAGGAATAATATTGCTTGTATAATAATAAACATATTGACAAAAGACGAAAACATAAACCTGTTAAGATTGCCAATAATTTGGCTGTGTACTTGCATATCCTTATTGCTAATATTTAAGTCTTATGTTGTAAATATTTTAGCATCTATAATCAATTAGTAATATTTGGCTTGTTAACAATTTTTACTGTAAAAATGTCATAATTAAAAAATCATTAGTTTAGTTATACCTAAAAACCTGTAATATAAAGGAAGAGGCTCTAGTACATAATCTCTGTAGTAGCACATATACTTTTGACTATGTCTTGCACCAAATTTGGTGTTATTTTATAATAAGTATATTATTAATATAAATATTGATTCAACAATAGTTTAAAAGCTTCATCAAATTCATATTTACCTACAAACATGAAACAAAATTATGACATAGCTTTTGTTGGATCAACTAGTATTGTAGAAGGTAAAACAATGTAACCATTCCAGATTTGCTTGTTGGTGGTTAATTACCTTGTTTTAGCTTCTGATTTTTGTGTGTCACCACATTATTATTTGGTGAAAGCATTCTATTTATTTAAATATATTTCTATACATGTTACACTGAGTGCTTATACCACTAATTATCCTGAAAGTTTTCTTCTATTGACACAAGTCTTCACCCACTTTCTGCAAAAATAAATTAAGAACTTATCTGCATTCTGAGTATTTAGTAAAATTTGGCAATATGACTGTATATTTGGAATATAAAACCGACAGACTTGTGTGACATTTATTTTGCAATTACATATTACGAAAGCAACATATTCCATTACATTTCTCAGACTGCAGAGAATTTAAACGCAAGAAAACACATACAACCCCTTACTGCTCTAATTTAGAAATATTTGTTTTCTTTCTATATGCTAGAAATTTGTCAATATCTTAATAATTAGAGGTTTAATTTAGAATATTTAGAAAAGTGATATGCTATGTCAAAGTTATTTCATGGTTTATAACTAAATATTTTATAGAAATGTTTATTGTAGATCTCCTGAATATATTTGGTGGGTGAATTAACTCTTATGTTAGGTGGATTGTTATTAGGGACATGACATAAATAGATCTTAGATCTTGAAAAAAATATGGCTAGTAAGTAGCAAGACTGATATGTAAACCTGTCATACATACATCTGTATCATAATTTATATTATGTGTGAAAGTGTGTGGTTAGTTTTGAATGGTTATGAATGCTACTTTAAAAATTGTATCAAAAAATCTTATATTTTATAAAGATATATTCCAAGTTATTTAATAATAAATTTCAAAAGAAAATCTTATTCGCATCAAGTATTTTCTTAAATAATAATCTATAAAATGTCTATAAAATTCATGATGAATATTCAATTTTTATCGAATATACATCACATTTTGTGTACATTCATTTAAAATATTATTTAAATCATAAAATCTGAAACAATTTGTCTCAATGCTTAAATTTAAGCATGTGTTAGTCTAAATGTATGTTACAAATCTCAAGGTTGCAAAATTTGGCCATGTAAGGGCCAGGTGCTAGTTATGTTAAAATAACTATATTTCTTACTGCATTCCAAATAATGAAAAATAAATATGTAAGCATAAAAAATATTGACACGTTTTCAATTTGATAAATATCTTTTGGTTGGTATAGTTTTTAAGTTACACTGTAATTTTAAACATCAGGGTTTAAGCCACTCTGAGATGATTATACTAAGTGGAGCCTGTTACTAAACCAAGTCTATCTCTTTCTATCGTTTTGAATTTAAAATACGAGAAAAAGGGATAGGCGTTTGAAGTGACGAGCATCACTTAGTCATACTCTTTTAAGCAGTGGCGACAGCATATTAAAAAAATATTTTGGTAAATATGACTATGTAGTGCAATTAACTTGCTTGTTTTAAAAATGCTTGTTACAAAATCAACATATTAGCAGGTATTGCATGACTTTTTGTAATGTTTGCCGATATGCCGATTTTTTGTATGTTATAATTATCATCAACTAATATTTTTTCCGTCAGGTTCTAAGGTAAGATGCTTAATTTTGTCTGTAGTGATCCTTTTTTGTTGTTGTTTATTATTATCTTATTTTATTATTGTGATACTTGATTTTCGGTCCTCTTACGGTATTGTTTCTCGTTTGTCTAGTCGTTGGTTTGCTAGGAATGTTTAATTAGAAATAAAAGTTCTTGATACCATGTTGTACGTTTAAATCTTGAAATTTGGGTATTTATTTATCGTGAACATTGTTAACTATTATTTATTACTTTTTGACGGGAGATATTTTAAATTGTCGGTTAATCATATACACCTATCTGTTAAAAATATGTAAGTTATAAGGTATATGGTTCAAAACGATTACATATTACTAAAGTTTTTGTTGTATTAGAATGTTTAAATATATAGTAACTACGAAGTTAATACTCAAACTTGTTACATCATTGTTTGATAGTATAAAACGAATTGGATATTATTTGCACAGATATATTCTTTTGTAGTAACTACTGAAATACTGATGTCGCTAACTGATTGTTGACGAAGGTCTTTGTTAAAGAATATGGTTCGGTGTTGCGTGTGCTGCTGTTATTACCTTAAAAAACAATGCATAACTGTGATTTTTAAAAATTAAGATGCCAATAAAACTATGGTCTCAAAGAAAACTCTTTCTTTTATCCCGAACGTCATCGTTCCTCCCGTTAGCGATTAGGAATCTCAGTGCTAGGGACTTAATATTTTTTTACTATCGCGAATTAAATTAACTCAATTGCACAAAGATAATCTATCATAACCGTGGTGTTAGGCGTAGTTATCTGATTGGAAACAAAGAGGTATGTAAACATGCATGCATATTTCTCGAATGAGGGAACTCATTCATTCAGCTTGACTGTTGGTTTAGTTTCAAATAACCTTTTCAGTGGGCAACGGATCAAGACATCGCTAACGCAGTACAAGACGTGGGCGTGACCGACTTCCAAGATGTTAAGTTCTTCGAGAATAGGGCTAATGGACAATCCAAAGGGTTCTGTGTTATCTCTCTTGGCTCGGACCAGTCGCTTAGAATGGTAATGGACCGTTTGGGCAAGAAAGATATACATGGGCAGCACCCTGTTGTCACTTTGCCGACTAAACAGGTAAATATTTTATTCATTAACCTACAATTGCAAGGTTTAGATAACCTCCACAAAATCCAGCGAAAATCCTAATAAATCCATCCTTACCTGCTATGAAACGAATGTGTTAACCTTCTTTCTACTTATAGCATTACCAAGTATATTCGATGTGTGAAATGTTATCTATCAGCAACAAAATCCATTAAAGGTCTTTAGTAGGTATACCTAATCCATTAGTTTCACTAATATCAGTTTTTCGTTCGCAGTAAGTTGATTGATTCAGTGGACAGAAGAGATATAAATGTACTTTTACTTAAGTCGATTGCTAAGACTTGACACATTCTATGTCCAGACTCGCGCTCGCTTTTTATCGGCACAGGTCTTCAGAGATGATAAGCTGAATATAAAAGATGCCTGAAAAGCCTGTCTATTTCTAAAATGTTTAGTTGCATTGATGAAAAAGTTGATATAATATACAATAAACTAGAGATAAAGAGAGAGAGAGATATATGTTTAGTACATCATTCTAAACAAACTAGAAATATTTTCAACTAGCAGCCCCCGCGAACTTCGTCTCGCCATATACTTTTATTTGTAACTATCTACATAGGTACTAAATTTCATCGAAATCGAATTTTTCCACGTAAGCATATATTTTCCCGTGAAAGTATATTTTTCCGTGTATTTTTCCGCGGTAAAAATTAGCCTATGTTAGGATTAGGATATTACATTACATTGACGCCCCCCCTCCCCCCACCCCCAGTACCCCAGTGACGCTTACATGGAGTTTACATCGCATGCTGGCTAGCTGAGCGCGGTGAGCGACAACCTCGCGACTTTTTTCTAATACTTGCATTTTTAAACTCGTGATATCTTCCGAATGAAACGTCCGAATTGAATAATTCAAAAAGTTATAAAAAGGTATTAAAGCCGTCTTGAATATAAAGTAATTTATTTTGATAAGGATTAATACCAAGGTACAAATGAAGACCCTTTTAAGAGGCGGCATATATAAATTAATATTTTAGAATAAAAAACTGCTTACTGTGACATACCTATAATATTTAGACCTATGCTGTCGCGACATTTTTTGTAGATAATGATGAGTTCTACAAAGTCGTAGTACATGATTTTGTTCTATCATCAATAGTTTTCGCAGCGCACGCGACGTAAGGAATTTTTCAGGTCATTTTTTTACACCTTATGTTACATTATTGCAGTTTTAGTAAGGATCCCTAATTTTTTTTAAAATATAATATAGCCTATGTTACTCGGGGATAATGTAGCTTTCCAAAGGTGAAAGAATTTTTGAAATTGGTCCAGTAGTTTCGGAGCCTATTCGTTA
Source organism: Chloroclystis v-ata (assembly GCA_963691955.1). Classification (NCBI taxonomy): domain Eukaryota; kingdom Metazoa; phylum Arthropoda; class Insecta; order Lepidoptera; family Geometridae; genus Chloroclystis; species Chloroclystis v-ata. The sequence continues at coordinate 2,879,509 of OY829909.1, read as the reverse complement.
CAAACAAACAAACAAACAAACAAATCTTTCCTCTTTATAATATTAGTATAGATAACCAACTACACGTCTCCACAACAATAGTGTGCTGGATGATCTCTACCATCTTTCAAACAGGTTTCTCCCTAAAACTAGGTACTCTAAATCTAACCTAACAGTCACAACACAGCATAATTATCATGTCAGTTCCAAACATAAATTATTTAGGATGAGCTTTCCACAGGCGCTGAACCAGTTTGAGAGTCAGTCGAAGACACGTTCTACCCCGCCCGGACCTAACAACGGCCCTGGCGGCATGAGAGGCCCCCCTGGCCATCCGGGAGGCCCCCCTGGACATCCTGGAGGTAATAAATATAAACAAATAAAGTAAATATTGCTGGATAATTCACACAGCAACATCTAGCCCCGTGGTAAGCTCTAAGCTTGTGTTACGGGTGCTAGATTTCTGATATACTTATTAGACATACATAGATAGATCATACAAATAGTTATTCCGAGGAGGGAATCGAACTCGCAATTTCTTGCGTCGCAGGCGAACATTCGCCCGCTGCTTGTTACTTACTGATCATATTATAGTGGAATGCGCGTATAAGAATAATAAATATGATCAGTAAGTAAGAGGTAACCGAGCGACTAGATAGATAATGATAGACAGAGCGTAGACATAGATAGACAAGTCTGGCTTATTTTAAAACATAGCTGACGACCGATTAAATGTGGATGAAATCCTACCATACTACAGCATAAGCGATAAGCATACGTATGAAATAAAATGTACTTAGATAGGTACTACTATCTGTTGCTGTGAATAGTAAAGATGAATTAGCACAAATATGATGTCTCAATAGTGATGAAATGAGAACAAAACTTTAACGTAGGTCCCTTGGTATTGGTATGTCTCCATTGCATCTTTTCTTATTAGATATTTATTATTATTATTTAGATATAGATAAAATTATTTAGATTTTTTGTAAGTACACTTAAATAAATAAAACAATATACATATAAGAAAACAAACTTAACTATTAGTTGATTAATTTTAGAGTTATGTTTCAAACCTGTGTCACTGTAAAATACATGAACTCTATGAGCAACAATATTGTTTCTAGAATTCTTTGGAGGCCCCAATGGCCCCGGCCCGAACGGACCGCGCATGATGATGGGACCAGGCGGCGGGCCTCACCACCAGATGCGAGGCCCCCCTCAGGGTCCGCCCCACCACCCCCCACACCACATGCAGCACCAGGGGCCCCCGCCGCACCACATGCAGCACCAGGGGCCTCCGCCGCACCAGGGGCCGCCGCCTGGCCATCGCCCTCCTATGCAGGTACTTTCAGTTACCTATAGCATACAGAATTTGTCTATAGCATCTAGTTGATACTATAGACAAATTCTATAATACCTCTTTGAGATACAATTATCTACTAGTGATTTTATTATTATTTTGTATATCTTTTGTTTTGTATCCCGAATAAAAGTATTTTCTTTCTTTCTTTTCTTCTATACATAACAATTCTATGTAGACATAAATAGATACTAAATATACTATCTACTATGTCTACATAGAATCATTCTATAAGTAGTATCTACATTTACAAATTAAAAAATTATTTAGCCAATAGCAAAAACCTAGTTAAACCCCCACTAAGTTGTTTCAACATAACGTTTGACTTTCAGTTCCAAGGCCCGCCGCAGATGCAGCGTCCGCCGGGGCCGCGACCGGGCGGTGACTGGGGCCCCCGCGGGCCTCCGCACATGCCGCCGCAGCCGCCGCAGTACGGGCCCCCGCAGCACCAGATGCCGCATCAACTGCCGCCGCCTCATGCTGGGGTAAACTAATAATAACTAGACTTGCGACCCGCACTCGCTTCACCTTGGTTACTTTATCTATATTAATCTATATAAAAATGAAACCCGTTTTCCGTTGTCACGACATAACATGAAAGCGGCTTGACCGATTTGACTGATTTTTTTTTGTAGTTTTCTAATACTCTGTACAAGGTTCTTACGGAAAATAAATAAATAAAAATAATACGAAGATCGCCGGGTCAGCTAGTAATTTATAATTTCGGATTACGGAGAATGTTCCTAAGTTGTGTTAAATGTTTTATAATGTAAACAATGGCTGTCGCCATCTTTGGTGTGAGTTTTGCTGATATAATGTTGTCGACTCAAAATCTTTTTTTTATATATTTTGTTATTCATATAAGGTTTCGATCGAGTCTACCGTACCCCCGGACGAAATTTTATTATTTTATTTTATTTTACAATTATTAATTATTAATATAGATCTATCTTATCTTAATTTTTTCTATTGTAGCCCGGAGGCGGTATGCCGCCGCCGCACCAGATGGCGCCGCACCAGCAGGGGCCTCCGCGGGGCCCTGCGCCAATGCCACAACATCCAGGTGAGCTCATTGTACTATTATTTTCGATACTAGGTTTTTTTTTGTCTTTATTTAGAGAGCTTTAACGCAAGGTGATAATGTCGCTCTAGTACAGGTTAACAAACAAACTTAGGCGATACTAGGTTAAACGTAGTATAAATGTTATGCTGTGTTCATAAAGTACCTAATACATCGCCTCATGCTAGTGTCGTCGAATCGATTTAGTAATCCGCGACAACTAAAATGTGGGTTCTATTGGGATGCGTATCCCCCAGGGTCGTAAGGTGTGATTTTTACTAGTAAATTATTTTGTCTAATGAAATAATGAATAGTTCTGCCTCAACATAAACACAATTTGTGTTTAAAATATAGCAAAAAAATATAGCATTACTCGGCTTCAGAGCAAATAGCATCATGAATAACTTTAACTGCTTTAACATATGATAACAACCATATACATATGCATTTTATAAAACGGGAATTACTCACTTATTTACACAGGAGTTAAACAACTCTCGACGTTTCGACCACAACAAGAGCAGTCTTTATCAGGAGGAGTGAGCGTCCCGCCGTGCTCCGTCTCCTCTCAGGTCGTGCGCGCGTTTCTCACATATACACACATATACGTATGTTCGAATAAATTGAATAAATTGTAATGATTTGTTGTTTTGTTGTGTAGGAGTGGGTCCGGGTGCGCCGGCGCCGCACGTGAACCCCGCCTTCTTCAACCAGCAGCCGCCCGCGCAGCCCGCGCCCGCCGGCCCGCCGCCGCCGCAGCAAGGACCGCCCGGTAACACACTAACACTATATGTTGTATAGGAGTAGGTCCGGGTGCGCCGGCGCCGCACGTGAACCCCGCCTTCTTCAACCAGCAGCCGCCCGCGCAGCCCGCGCCCGCCGGCCCGCCGCCGCCGCAGCAAGGACCGCCCGGTAACACACTAACACTATATGTTGTATAGGAGTAGGTCCGGGTGCGCCGGCGCCGCACGTGAACCCCGCCTTCTTCAACCAGCAGCCGCCCGCGCAGCCCGCGCCCGCCGGCCCGCCGCCGCCGCAGCAAGGACCGCCCGGTAACACACTAACACTATATGTTGTATAGGAGTAGGTCCGGGTGCGCCGGCGCCGCACGTGAACCCCGCCTTCTTCAACCAGCAGCCGCCCGCGCAGCCCGCGCCCGCCGGCCCGCCGCCGCCGCAGCAAGGACCGCCCGGTAACACACTAACACTTATTTGGGCACTTATAGGGACTTGTTGCTGCAGAGCCCTTGCTGAAGTCCCTGTATGATGGGAGGGCGCTAGGATATAAGTTCAGGATCCGTGGAACATAGTTAACACTTGATTACTATCAAGCTAATTTTTCGTGAGTAGCTTCGGTTCGATGAGACGCTCAAAACTATCCTGTCCTACAAATTTCGTGGTCCGTTATCCCGGTCCTACTTCCTTGATGTATTAAATTCTTGATATCTCTGTTAGCTACCACAATCGACAGTTGGGTATAGGATATTTTTGGGCGTCTCATCGAAACGAAGCTACTCACGAAAAATTAGCTTGATGTAATCAAGTGCTAACCATGTTCCACGGATCCTGGACTATATCTATAATAACTCCTATCTAAATTTTTTCGATTCTTTTTTTTTTCACCAGTCGATTCATTTACATTTACATACTTAGAAATATTTTTACATTCACCATACATTTCTTTGTGATGTTTCTGTTTGAAGAAAATTATTGCACGGAATAAATGTGCCATAAAAACTTTGGCATTTCATACCCTTACACCCATATTCTTAGTTGTTCCCTCATAATATTCCTCTACTCAAAAATAAACAAGGGTTGATCGTCGTGGTCTTGTAGGAGTTTCAAGGTTGGTTAAGAGCTTATGAGGTACCATACGTTTGACAGTTCCTACCTTACCTCAAAAAATCTCAAGTGGAGGAATCTCAAGGTGTCAACTGAGAATAGAAATTAGCTCAAGTGAGGTTGAGTTGAGTACAGGAAATCTGGAGAAAATGACTAAGAATATGGGTGTAAGAGATGTAAAATCTAGAATTACAACAATATATTGTTCTTTTTATAGGATTCCCGCCCGGTCCGGGAGCTCCATACGGCCACCCGCCACACGGCGCGCCGCCGCCCGCGCAGGGCCCGCCGCCCGGCCGCCAGCCCTATGGACGACCTCCACAGGTAACACATCATTTTAGACTACCGTACAACTAAACACATGATTTTAGATTGGATACGACCACTGATATACAAAGGCCGCAAAGGAACGTACAAAGGACTAACGGAGGTGATATTAACGGTTCTTAAACTGTAGTTAGTAGTGGTGCGGGCTCTACGTAACCGCTGTAATGATGTCAGGCGATTTAACTATAACAACCCATGGTACGCCTGCCACGCAAAGAGGTTACGGGTTCGATTTCCCACCTCAGAACAACAATTTGTATGATCTGTCTGTCCAGCAAAATTTATTTTATATATTTGTGAAGGTCTCTTCAATCATTCTGTAACCTAACAACAATGCTAGTCCTCCCTCCGTCTTTTAGTACTTGTGTTTCGTGTCCATCCAAAGGTTGCCTGGATGAAATCGCTTTTAGTGATAAGGCCGCCCATTGTTACACTTTTTTATGTACCTATATTTTTTGTTATGTGTTTTTTGTTTTTGTGGTTTGCATTAAAGAATATTGTATTGTATTGTATTGTAACCTGCAATAATGCTATAACATTCCAGCCGTACCCATCCCCGCTTGAACCCGGTCGCTCGCACCACGGCGCGCCACCCGCCGCACACCCACCGCACGTACCGCACGCTCCGCTCCCCGTCATCTCGGAGGCGGAGTTCGAGGAGGTGATGTCTCGCAACCGCACCGTGTCGTCCAGCGCCATCGCGCGCGCCGTCAGCGACGCGGCCGCCGGCGAGTACGCCTCCGCCATAGAGACGCTCGTCACTGCCATCTCGCTCATCAAGCAGAGCAAGGTACGGCATCGTCTGTTGCAGAGATATCTGCTTTGTTGTTATTTCAGACTTACTCTTAGGCTAGATTCTATTTTAGAATATTGTTGGTTTTTCTAGAAATGTTTGCCTGTCTGTTTTGATAACTTAGAACCTTCTAAGGTACACACCTATGGTGGCAATTGAGGTTCACCTTCATACTATGTATTAAGTATCTCATAAACCGATACAATATAAATTCATACTATTAAGAATCTGTCATATACTCATAAATATAACGATCGCTTTCAGGTGGCGCATGACGATAGATGCAAGATCCTGATATCATCGCTACAAGACACGCTTCACGGCGTGGAGACCAAGTCGTACAGCAGCAGCGACCGCGCGCGGCGCTCGTCCAGGTCGCGCGACCGGGACTCGCGCGCGCACCGCGCCCCGCGCCGCCGCGAGCGCTCGCCCTCGCGCTACCGGGAGCGCAGTCGCGACCGGGAGGAGAGAGATCGGTGAGTGATACTACAAGACACGCTTCACGGCGTGGAGACCAAGTCGTACAGCAGCAGCGACCGCGCGCGGCGCTCGTCCAGGTCGCGCGACCGGGACTCGGGACATATATTATCATCAGTTAAGCACTGATTGCGCCATCTATCAGTTTTGTTAAGAACTAACTTAACTGACCAATGCCCAAAGTTGCTCTTACGTAATCCCGCGATAGCATAGTTAGTTTAGTGCAACCAGGGCTAAACTGGGTGGCTTGGGTTCGACTCCCACTTGAGGGCCAAGGTTACGTTGTGATCTTGTAATTTTTTTCATACTCTTTTCTAATAATTTAGAAAACTTAAGTGAGAGTCAATCACTATAAAATAACAAATAATGTTTTACCAATCCCACATGTGGGACTAAGAGGATGATGATGTAGATAACGTAAAAAAACGCAAGCGAGCGCTCTGTGGGTCAGCTAGTATAATATAAATTCTTATCGAACATAGCGAAGTTTGTTCGAATATAATACCTAATATATTATATAATAATTTATAATAGACATTTATTTTTATAAATAATGTTTACAAAATGACACAAATGTATCAACTGGCCGAATTGGTTCCAGGTTTAGGGAACGGTCTTCTGGCCGTGCGGAGCGCGATCGCGACTCGTAAGTGTATTGATATTGATAGATCTTACATGCTTGCAATCCTCCGCTTTAGGACAAGTATTATACCCAAATTAATTAAATTTTACTGGTATATATAGGATTATAATAATCTGAGTACCAAAAGGCGTGCTGTTTATTCTACTTCCTTATCTAAGAGTTAATAAGCTTTAAAAGTCCTTTTCTAGCATGAAATAACTGTGCTCTATGAGAATCGCATGGGTTCTAAAGTGGTATTGTTTTTTAAAGCAAATATTGGTATGTATTGCACTTCTTTGTACAAGTGTCATTTCCGATCTATCAATAACTGTAACTACACTTATAAGCTTATTTATCAGGTTTGGAGCTTTGTGGACATTATTTGTGTGAAAAGTGTTTTCTTCAGCTTTGTTATGGAAAGCTTTATTCAATTTATTCAAGGGCACAGTGGAATTCTTGTAGACTGATCCATCATCTTACTTGTCAACCAAGGAACTTAAACAAAATGTTTGTTGAAAAGAAATACTTTTTTTATTACAGTACATTTTATATAATGGGCTGGGTTATGTTGTAAAGATGTTGATGAATATATTTTTTATGTATTTTCATTGGTGTCTTGAGATATGTTTATTCTTTCGCAAAGCCTTAAAAAGTTTTTTTGGTGGTTCTATTGAGTTGTTTACATGTAAATATTTATAATGTTGTTTGTTTCAGGTATTACAGAGACTACCGCGAGAGGGAGAGAGAACGCTCTCGCTCACGCGACCGTGAACGTACGGATCATTACAACAGGGGACACAGCCGCGAAGAGAGGTGAGATAGTACCTGATATTAATTAATTAAGGAAAATTAATTGTCGGAATTACATATATTGAATAAGCTATTGCTACTTGCATCTGTACTTGTCTTTCAAGAAGGCTATTATATTACCTATTTATAGTAACATGTTGGTATTACATTTGTCATGAATTTTAAAGTTGATATTTCGTTTTGCATTAGTACCAAAATTTTAAAATTGCATAATATATTATGAACACTGGTTTATAATATGCAATTTAAAATTTAGGTACTAATGCAAAAGGCATCAACTAATGTTCATTTCTGTTTTAAAGAAAAAACTCTTACCTCTTTGCTTATAATAATTAGAAAATTTGAGTTGTGGAGTTACTAATAAGTAATAGTACCGTAATGACTGGAAGTCTAGAAGGCCTATATCCAGCTGTCGACGTCCAATGACTAAGATGATGATGTTGATGAATAATATCTCCTTCTCCAGGCCAAGAAAATCCCCAGTAGAGCCAGTACCGGAGAGCGGAGCGGGCGACGCAAGCGCAGTGAAGTCGCGCGCCGCCCCCTACTACGACGAACGTTACCGCGAGCGGCGCGACCGCGAGCGCGAGCCGCCCGCCGCCGAGCGCGAGCGCGAACGCGAACGCGATCACAGGCGCGACGCTAGGCATTAACGATATCTTCAAGACAAGAGTGAATAATACCATAAAAACTGTCGTGGTTTGATAAATTCATATTTAGATAAACGGGCAATACACGAACCTTATTTACGTAGACTATTGATCGACCACAATTGATGTGCGCTGCGGACCGGCGAGCGGTCGTGATCCGTGTCCTTGCAGTGTCCTTGATGATGAAGTCCCACTTTCTGGGACGAAACGGTTGATCAATAGTCTACGTAAATAAGGTTCGTGTATTGCCCGTTTATCTCAATATGAAGTGAATAATACCTTCTAGATTCTAGACCCTTGCGATCCATCCTCGGCCACTTCAAAACTTATGACGTGAGATTGTGTTAAAACAACAGTTTTGAAAACGCCAGGCTTTATTCACCTTATGAATTATAAATCAAATTATAAATGCAGGTGCCTGTCCAAGAATAGTATCATATAGTAAATATTTAGTCCATTTGTGTGACCCATTAATTGCAATCAGCTATCCACCTGGTAAGTGTGGTGATTATATTGGTTTCCACAAGACCTCTAATAGATTATATAGACCCGTGCTACGTGGTAGATGTACATGGATTAAGATTAATATAATGATCAGTGACAAGTGACGAGCAACTTATTCATAGAACTATTGGCTGAGAAAGTACAAAATGGGCATTTGTTATCACTCACTACACTTATAAAAGGCACCTAATAAATTCACTTTGAACAATCACTAGTAAGCTAATTTTGTATGTACTTATGTATGTATGTATATACAGATAACATGGCAATCAAAACAATGGATGGATCATAACCCGAATGAATATTAACTTGATTTTTCTTGTGTAGAGCCTGTAGTTTCCTTAGCAAAAATATTCAACCAAATAATTTATACAGAGGTAGAATGAATACCAGCATACCATGAAATATGGATACATAATTCAATAAATAATAAAGGTTATTTGTTGATTTCTTTTTTATATTTTTGTTATTTAAGGAAATGTTGTCAGTTGGAATATTGTAGTAACATTCCAAAAATATTTGAAAATTTAATTCACATTTTTGTGATAATCGGTATTTGTACGCATTAGGTACAGCTTTTTAAATTCCTAGTTAGGAATTTGCGTTTTCGAAATGTTAGGTAATCTATTTGAATATTGTAAGTTTTTAGTCATAAGATTAAGGATATGTATCTATTAACTGGACTGTTTCCATATTAGATTGTGAGACGTTAGAATCTAATAATGTACTAAATAAATAGCTGTATCAATTGAAAATGTCTTTTACTGTATACCTTCTATCAGTTATCGAACTGTACATTGTATGTAAATTTGTGTTGTAATATAAAACTCACTGAAGCTGTAAAATATCAAATTCCACCACAAAAACTCTTGACAGGCTCCATTTTATTGTGACGAGGGTCTTATCATGCAGGTTTCTATGTAATTTTATCCTCGACCCTTTTATCGAAGTTTTCATCACAGTATTACCTAATCCTAATATAATAAATGTTCACACCCTAAAAGTAGATAGAATAGTACTTCATACATCCTGTGACATTTATTTTCGCCTTTTGATATTACCTTTCAGAATCATGTTCCAATATTTTAGCCACCTACACTATAGATGGGCTTTGAAGATCACGTGTTTTACCAAAGGCTGAAAAGTAAATATTTTTGTTGTTGACTTAACGTAGATATTATTGCCCTACTTTGGGAGCCAGAAGCAATCTTAGAAGTCAATGGGCCCACGCAATTTCTATTGAAGATTTCGTAAGACCTTATTTTCCCAGTATATTTATAGACTTCTAAAGAAAAGAAAACGTTTATATTCATGGCCATAATTATTTAGTTCATAAAAAACATAATTTGTCTGGATAAGTTATCTAAATCGTTATATCGTGGGTTTGTAACTTAGATAGGCATGTAATTGATATCCCCTGACTTGTTTTTTAGCATGTACGTGTTATCCTAAAATGTTGACTTTCAAATCAATACATACTCGTACAATTTGAACGCGAAACAAGTACATACGAAAGAGACTTAAAGATTCTATTATATGATGGTAAGTTGCGAGATATAATTACTATGGTAGGTAGGTACCTAAATTAAACCTACTTGAAAGGATTAGTAATTAAATCATTAGATATGTAGTCATTGCCTTTTTATAAAAAGCTTTACTTAATTCTGATTGTTTTAAGATTTTTTTATTATTGACTTAGCAAGTTCGCATCGGGGCTAGTAACTTTGAACAATTTTAATAGTATCACTTGAACCTTTACTAGAGATAATAGTACGAAAGGACCGTTGTTTTTTTAGTACCTATCAGAAAAGAGCTAGACTAGACAAAGAAAATCGTCAAGTGTAAGTATTGAGTTAGCGCTCCCAGCTCTATTGAAAAAAAACGTCAATATAACGTTAGAAAATGCATTTTAATATTGAAATAATTAAATAATAGTTTGCTAAATAAGTAGTTATCTATTGTAATGTTTATTAGTGGATGGCGAAGACAGTAACAGATTTGTATAAAAATTTAGACTAGAGTATGTACCTACATCAAATGTTACTCTAGCGGGAATCGAACCCCACTACCACAGGGCTCTAAGTAGACCTGCGCTTAGCACTATTGAGGTTGTCTATCTACACAGCTGAAAAAACATCGTTAATAATGTCGGCAGCATTTTATTACGGAAGTTTTGTCTACAAATTTAACGAACAATAATTATCTATCTATTGCAAATGAACGGTATGAAAACGATGACTGTCGTTCTGTGTCTAGGTAGAGACTAGTACAGAGAAATACATAGAGTTAACTAATAAACAAGATAAAATTAAACAATGATTGTTAAATGAATGTCTTGAATTTATTACTTTATGTACAGTATATTAATGTAAATTATAATATTGTACTATATGTGAAAACTTACAAGGCTTATTCAAACTATTGTTATGCTAAGTTATTTAAGAAAAATGCTGTTTAGTTTTCCTAAAATGTAAAAATAAAATAAATTAATGTAGGTAGGTATATCACAAACCTAGTAGCTAGGTGTTGCTGTAAGAATTGTCCACGAATAATTCATTGAGTGAGAGTAAACTCTATTCACATTTCCAGCTCTACGTCACATCATACCTACTCATTTAATTTTATTGCTTTCATATTGGTAAATAGGTTCTATGATCGTTAGCGATAAGGGTCTCATGTACTTTTACTTTGTTGTTTTGTAATTGCTGGATGCTTTGTATAAGTTCATATTGAGATAAATGGGCAATACACGAACCTTATTTACGTAGACTATTGATCAACCGTTTCGTCCCAGAACGTGGGACTTCATCAGGATCAAGTTGCCCGTTTATCTCAATATGAATTTATCAAACCACGACAGTTTTTATAGCTTTGTATAAGATTTAAGCATTAAATTTTTCGCCTCTATGTATTTTTTGTCCAGTCCCGATAGCCAGCTTATGGAAATATCAAGGCACAACACCCGTCCACGAGTCACCGACTGTTTGATTTAACAACTCAATGCAATCGTCCGTCCGCTAGAATAGCGCCTCCAGATGAACAGATTTTAAGTCAATGAAGTTATTATTATTATACTTCATTTTTGAATTTGCTATTTATTACTTAAATTTATTTTAATTAGCAAGTGGTATGGGAAAAATTACAAGATCACAAAGTAACCTTGGTCCTCGAGTGGGAGTCGAACCCACGCCACGCCACCCAGTTTAGCCCTGGTTGCGCTAAGTTGCGTTGAGGCACGGGATAAATTCGAGCGTATAAGTAAATCCTAGATATCGTAGTGGTTATTCTCTGAAAGTACCTAATAATTAAACTTTTTATATTTTATAAAAAAAATAATACAATTTTCAGAGATTTTGCCTGACAGGGTCGTCAAAATCTAAAATATAAGTAAGTCGGTTAAACTCTTTCATTTGACACGTGAAAAGGTTCAACGAAGTTCGAACCCACGCATTTTTTGTAAGCTTTAGGCCGAACATAATTTGGAAACATTATTTTCGTCCATTAAAACGCTGACGTACATAAGGCTCGCAAGGACTTTTCAACCTGCAGGCGTTTCTAGGTTTATTGCCACTCACAAACATAATTTACAAAATTTACTCTTCATAAATTCATTTTCACCACAAACCAATTTAATTTCTGGCATCCGACATAGAGTTAGAGAGTTAGAGATAATAATTTTTATCTAAATAAAAAACCGCTGAGCCGTGGCCGACTTAATGAAATTGGGGAAAATACGTTTTTATTGTTCGCCTTTCGCTTTGGAAAATAACTTTGAAAAGTATCTACCAGCTATCTACTTAGAATGTGCTGTTAATTTAGACACCACTCAAATATTAAGTAAAATTTTCTATTTCAAATAGGTAGTTTAATACAATCTATCTTATGTTCTCTTACTCTGGGTTATAATCTAGAAACTAAGCTTAACATATTAAACCTTTTATGAATAATAATAAGTTATTTCCTTATAACGAACTGACCCGCCTGCGGCTTCGTTCGCTATTTCTCATGTTTTCTCACCTTTTAAACCTTCCCTGGGCTACTACGACCATTTAAAAACCCTAAGCACCTAAATCGGCCCAGCCATTCTTGAGTTATAAAATTTAAACGAAAAGCGGCATTGATTTTTCTAAAACATATAAAGATAGATAGGTAATCATTTTATTGTTTGGGTCAGAGATTATTCGATAGATAAGTACTTTTTGTATTATAAAATATGTACCTAGGTATTTATAAACAAAACGTATTATTTAAGAAAGTTTACCTTTGCTTTATGTATGTATTTATTATAAAAAAACGGTGAAATATAGACGGCATAAATTATTTTCAGAAAAGCAACGAAATGGAGTTAAGGCTTAAATTTCGTAAAACAAGAAGGAAACACCCGTTATTGAAGTTCACAAAACATTACGATGAATAAAGTTTTAGATTGAAACGGAAATTCATGTTTATAGGTGCAATAACAGCTGAATCACTTCCGGTCCACGGCTGACGTCAAAAGTTACATTCGATGCTTAAGAAAAATTAAATTTTAGTATAAATATACACCTGGTAATACCTGGAGGTCTTTAAGGGAGGCCTATGTCCAGCAGTGGACGTCCAATGGCTGAAATGATGATGATGATATAAAATCCAAGACCTTTATGGGTTTTATAGGTGAGACTCGTGTCCAGAAGTGGGGTTATAGGTTGTTAATATAGAGGAGACGTAGATACCATAAAATGTTTCATAAGACTACTTGAAGGATACTGCGTCATACCAAAGGATCCGCGACTATGAGAAAAGTAATATTATTATCGGCCTTGTATCGTATGGGAATAATAATTAACTTCGCTAGGTATTGTCGGATTATGTACAAGGTTAATAGGGATGGACTAAGGCTGTGCATTTAGCTAGTAAGCTCTAAGCTTGTGTTACGGGTGCTAGATTTCTGATATACTATATATAATATAAGTACCTACGTACATAGATAGATATTTATAATATGCTTGTAGTTTATTAACCACCCTATTAAAATCCCATTCGTACTCATTAATAATGTTATGACAATTTTTCTAAACCCAATCTACCGTTTCTTAGCAGAGATTGCTTTTAACACTATGATGGATGGGTCTGGAACCTACATTACTCATTGTCAGGTCCTTTACACTAATACAGATTGATGGATTTAGGATTCAACGTAGGTAACCTATATTATATCCTATCCTCTACCTTTTGTTGACTATAAAAGGAATGTTGTATTTCATTGTAAAAATAGCTGTTTAGAATTAGCGGTTGTCATTTATATATATATAAATATACCTCATAATAAAACATATCTATCTATGTATGTATATCAGAATATTAAGTTTATCAGAAATCTAGCACCCGTAACACAAGCTTCGAGCTTACCACGGGGCTATATTGATGTGTAGATTATCCAGCAATATTATTAATTATTATCTAAACTCCTTAGTCCGTCCCATTATTTGATGGTGCTCATAAGCCTAAAAGGTCATCGAAGGTTAAGCAGAAATGATTCCACTTTACGTTAATGGGGTTCTATAAGAACTGGTTTGATGAAAGAAAGTTACTAAGCTTGAAATACTCGCAGAAGAGTCACGGTCGTGTTATTTCAGGAAAAACCGGGTAGTAAAAACATGAGTATCTTCGTAAAAACTTTCACGCATTAAATAAACTCTAACAAAATAAGTCGGGTTTTCCTTCCTGACGCTATAACTCCAGAACGCACGAACCGATTTCCACGGTTTTGCATTCGTTGGAATGGTCTCGGGCCCCGTGAGGTTTATAGCAAAGAAAATTACGGTAAAGTGGAAAACGCGGGCGACATTACACAAACCTGAAATACTCTAAAGTTTTCGATTTAAAATAACAAATGTTGTATTTGTGCATGTCAACTTAAAGTTAAAAGAGTTTTCAAAGAAAAAGGCACTTTCTTTCATGTCAAAAACAATTTTCTTCAGTACTTTGAACCTGAGGTTGTTTTTAGGTTCACAGGTCCTAGGTTCTAGACCCTTTATTCGGTCTGAGTTTAATATATCAGAGGCGATCCATTCATGTGTACAGGTAAAGAGACATTTAACTTCATAGATAAAGTTATATACAGAATTACGTAGATCGTTACGAAGGCAAATTGTATACTTTTAAATAATTGTCTATCTTAAACATACATAGTTTGATACCGACTATTAATATAAAATATAATTAATGTTAGTAAGTGGTCGGATCACTTAATTCTCATGTTGCCAACCATAGGTACATACGTTAAATCATGAATTATATAGACCTATGTTAATATTATACTACTATATCGCTGAGTGAATTGTCCAGCAATATTTATTATTTATTATTTTATTTATTTATTCAAGAAGAATACAATCAATTTCACAGTCTGGGTCAACATTTTAGATATTTACATATATGTACATTAAATAGATAAACAGTTAATTTGTTTCAATTTCATTCTCATAAATATCGCACTAATAGTAAGTACCAATTTGAGTCGGACACTGTGGTTATTCGCACTATATCTAAATTTGAACCCAAGACCTTCGGAATTAAAGTCAAGTATGTTCCTAACTTAAAACTCTCTTAACACTCTTAACTTAAAAATGTCATTCTCATTAACTTAAAACAAAACAATATCACTTTCAAAATTTTCGTGAGTTATACTATTCATTTTATATAACGGCGGGACGCTCACTCCTCCTGATAAAGACTGCTCTTGTTGAGGTCGAAACCTCGAGAGTTGTTTAACTCCTGTGTAAATACGTGAGTAATTCCCGTTTTATTAAATGAATTAAAACAAAACTGTCAATAACACCTGTTTTTATTTTACACGTGCCATATTTGCTAAAAGCTAATTTAATTAATATTCCACCTCTATAACATTAAAATAATGAAAACCACAACAAAAGCAATGAAAATAATTTCCAAAGCAATTCAACCGTACGAGTCCATTTCGATCAGACAACATCGACTGAATTGACCAGTATACGTCGATCCCTGGCTATAACCCAGCCGGTTCAGATTCCTTAGAACGGACCGTGATGAGGGGTCTTCGTGTAATGGAGAGGCTTGTGTTGGGGTACAATGAGAGATATTCTGTTGCAAGGTATTGATTAGTATCAATAACGATTTGTTGTAAAGCCAGGACTTGTGGTGCTGGACTAAGAAAAGAACCATATCCTTACCGTGAGTGACTATCTATGACGAGGTTGCGTTGCGGGTTCGATTCCCCCCTCGGGACAAAAATTTGTATGTTTTGCAAATATTTGTTCCAAGTATCTGGTTATATTGTTTTATATGGTGTTAATACTATTTATTATATTAAGTACATCAGAATTTAGCACTTAGGACTAGATATTGGGTGGTAAATTGTCTATCAATATATATTTTTTTTATTTACATAAGCTTCTAGTTTACTATGGGTTTTAGATGTCGCTAATAAATGTCCAGACACATTAGTGTGATGATTAAACGATCTTACAAAGTAAAGTTCTTTCATATATCAAAGCGTTTTTCCGAAGAAAACAGTATCATTAGTTTTTACAATATTCAGTTATTTTAATTAAATAAATGTTTATTATATTAAACTCAATTGTTATATAACAACAACACGTTTCCCTTCCAAACAAACCTCCAGGTATTCCGTTTGTTACGTTATTATTGTTTACTTCCATAACTCGAGTTGATATCTCGTGAAATCCGGTTATAATGACAGATATTCGATTCTGGGAATGTTACCTACCCTCACGAATAATACAGAGGACAGGAAAACTTTACGTACATAGTAGTATTACGTATGTTTATATATAACTAGTTGATCCGCTTATGGCTTTTCCCGCTTTATTCCCATGTTTTATCACGTTTTATGCCTTTCCTGGGCTACGACTATTTCAAAACCCAACGCCTAAATCCGCAAAGACGTTCTTGAGTTTTGCGTTGAGTTAAAAAATTACAAAAGTGGTCTTAGTGATTCAAGAGGAATGTTTAAAGGTAATTATCCTTTAAACATTCCTCTTGAATCACTAAGACCACTTTTGTATTTTTTTATTATGTAAAGGTAATTATCCTTTAAACATTCCTCTTGAATCACTATACATATTAAAAAAACCGCATCGAAATCCGTTGCGTTGTTTTCTAAAATCTAAATAGTTTTAAATCATACTATTGCAGAAACATTTTACTTCAATAAAAATACATATTCTTTTTTGAAAAAGCTTATCTCCCATTTTATTAAAACAAAACCCAGAGAAAAAAAATCGTCGAATATAATAACATCGTAGCATCACTATAGACTTCTACGCAGCGGTCTACGGCGTAGCTCGTTTGAACTTCGTAGCTTGCTACGAAAGAGCTACGACCTTGCTACTAGCGATTATCTTTTATCTTTCTTTACTTCAAACTTATATTTTTCCTTTACTAACTTTATTTTATTTTAATATAAGATTTGCATGTAGTGTTTGTAATACAGTACCTTAGCTTTATAAAATGTGCAAAATGATGATTTAAAACTGGCAAATATAAAAAGTACCTAATATCGAATCCAATGAAACTTAATTTAATCCATTGCTTTATTTAAACGAATCCGGATATTCATAAAGTTTTTTGACATTGAAAATTGGTTAATATTCCATATATTTCCATATATTCTGGGCTTTTATGTGAAACTACAAAAATTATTCAAAATAAGTAATATATTTCTCATTTTTCAGTTAAAAAACAGACAACATAATAGAAAGAATATCGCAAGCAACGCATGTAAGCTACGCAGAAGGCGTGCAGCCGCGCACCTTGCCGCGTTGGTCACCTGTGCTCACTCGTCCCTCGTCACTCGTCCCTCATTCGCGCTCCGACCGCCGCTCGCGATGGGTGTGCCTCGCACCACGCCAGGGCCAGCTCCGCACTTGTTGATCGTCGACAATTCCGAGCCGAGCGGCCTGGAAGGTTAGTCTATTCCATTTTTAAATTTCAAATCCCTTACAGAAAATAATTCCATAAATGTTAGGCATCAAAACTGTCAGGAAAAGTGATTTTTGAATTTAGATTGTGAAGTGGATGCTTTTGCTTTGATGTGGGGTATTCTATTCTATTTTTGAATTTTGTGTCAAAGTCTATAATATTATATTTAAGGCTTTCTATCTTTGAATTTCGTGTCTGTCAGGAAAAGTGATTTTCGAATTTAGATTGTGATGTGCCTTTGCCTTGAAGTGGGGTTAGGACTGAAATTCGTAATGGGTGAATTTTAGTAGCCAAGAAGGTTAGTCTTATATTTTAATTAGATAAATGTAGACAGTGATTTATTTAGTAAATTGTGAATTGTGATCTCTGTGCCCAGCAGTGGAATATTACGACTGAAAGTATTATAAGGCAAACGGCTTGAAAGGCATTTTTTATGTATTTTATTGTAGAAATTTTCTATAGGAATCATGCAAAGTGATCGTGAATTGTGAATTAATCTTCGATATGTAGCCACATTCGGTAAATTTTATTCTGACCTATCTTGGTGTTATTTTTTTACATAGTTGTCTCTACGTATATTTTGAGAAAGAAAATTAAGTGATTTGTATCTGTAAATAAAATTAACTGATCAAAAAAATATATCTATGCTTGAAATAGTACTTTACGAGCGATATAAATTTAAAGAAGGACAGCGTATTTATTAAATTTTTTTACTTAACTGAGAGAATGAAGGAAAATGAACACCATTTTTGTTTTATATTTCTTTTTGAAATCTCTATACAACTGATTAACGAACAAATTATCTCTGATACTAACTAAACTTGACTTTCTATTCGAGTAGTTGGTTTGAGTCGCGCACATTTTTATCTAGTCTAATAATGATTTAATAAGCATGAGCAATGAAGCGTATATTGGTTTCATGAACAATAGTTACAAATGAAGCAATACAAAAACTATTAAAATAAATCCATACAAACGAAGCCACAGACTTCCATTACCATAAAATTTGCCTATTACTTAATATTAAAATTCCATGCGTTACTTTGTAACCATGAATCCTCGTTCTAAGTGCTCATACATTGTAGTCCATCAGAATTTGCATTAATAAAAACATTCTGGGCATATTTTTTATGGAATTTTAATGAAATACGTAACATAGTTTCCATCTACTTTGACAATCATAAAGGTCAAATGTTACAAGTTGAACTAGACTTGCTTTTATCATGCTTCATCATAATCATTATACTTCTGTGATTAACAGTAGACTTAGATAAATGAATTAAACTCTTTTGAAAGTTATACATGGTATTCTATTGTGTGTAAAACATGACGTGTTTTTACACGGTTTCCTTTTATTTTAGCAGTAATACAGCAGTAATACTTTGGTATCTTGAGCTCTTAATATCAAATCAAAATCATTTATATTTTTATTTATAGTGAAAATTTCAGGGATTTAATTATTTTTGACTCTAAATTGGCCTACAATTGGCATTATCTTTCTTCGCTATATACCTTTGGGGTTTCACAGATCCTTATATAACGCAAATAAAGTCACGGCTTAAATTAACTCAACAAAACGGATATTACTCGGAATTATTCGAAATCTCCCAAAGGAACGCGGCGGTTAATTATACTAAGGCTTGTTGTTTCAATAATGATTTCAAGGGTTAAATAAAATAATTAAGCGTTTTCCAGTGGTCTGTAATCTTAAAGTAAACTATATTAATTTAAGAGCCGTGTTGGCTAAGTGGGAACACACTCGACTTTCATTCCCAAGATCGTTGGTTAAAGCCAGCCAGCATGATTAGGAATGTTTTTTCTTGTAAAATTTATGTGCGCTTATAAACACGTGCTCTTATGGTGAAGAGAAACATCGTTAGGAAAATGGCATGTTCTGAAAACTTTGACAAGTTTGAAGGACATGTGACTTTCACCAATCCGTACTTGGCCAGCGTGGTAAATTATTTATTGCATACATTTATTAACTACATTAAGGCCTTATCTCTCTCGTCAAGAGAGAAATCCCTGTGTCCCAGCATTGGGATTAAATTGAGGTGATTATGTTATGAATGTTATATCAATTTTATTTGTCTGTTTCCTCTTCTGGTATTTGTATTTTAATTATTTATATATTATGATAAGGTCCTGAATAATAAATGGAGTTAATTATTATGACAATGTTCCTACTCCTGTGATTCTAGCCCCGTGTTCTGGGAATGTGATAATATTAATTAGAATCCGTTTAGTTGTGGCGGTAGTCATGGCAATTGAGTTACAATAACGACTTCAAAACAGTGAGATGTGAGATAGAACTTTTAAGTTAATCGACATCCAACACAAACTATTCAGACAATGTAGTAAATAAGATATCTTTACTTTGTTATATCAAATGATGTCATTAAAAACAGGTAACGCGTTACTACACGTCTATCAAGTGAAATCATTGTCATAAATCATTTATTGCCAGAAATATGGTTCACAAGTTCTTATTAAGTATATTAGGTTAGAGTATATTTATAAACTTATGTTAAAAATATTTTTGTCATAATAACATTAAATTAAATAAACAAAATTTAATTACATAGGTTGATGCAATGTATCTTTGCAAGATATCCCAAAGTTTGTTAATCTTTAAATCAAACAGTTGTAAGAGAGTGGAGGGGGAAATTCAGGCGCGCCTTTCTGGGTGTTTAACCTCTAAATGAGAGAAGCCTGTTGATCGTGCGCCGACTTATAGTCTAAGAGCTGGCTTTAATTTTTGGGCAGTTATTTAATGCAAGGTACAATTTCACAATGTTCTCAGGATTTTTATAACCTTCATGAAAAGTTTGAAATGCGTTGCCCGATGCTTTTTTAAATGTAACATATAATCCGGGTCTCTTTAAGAAAAGTCAAAAGTGAATAAGTACCACTATTTATCTTACGACACATTACATGTTCATAGACAAGTCAAATGGAAGTCAAACTTTATGTGGAGAGAATATTGAATAATGTGGTTCATAGTGTTAGATCAGTTATCCTAGTGATTTTAAGGATATAATGGAAATAAATGACATAAATCCTTAAATCTTCTAATAATCTGTAGATAGTATTTTTGTTCCATGTGCATTGTTATTTTGTGTGGCAAATAAATAAATTAAAATTAAACATATAACTGATCCTTATTGTGGTGTTACTCATCAACAGTTTATAATAATTTCTAAGATTTTCAGCTTGCCTCAAATAATTGCCCAAAATTTGCGCCAGCTCTTGGACTAATCGACTAAACAGAATTGCGTGACTGTAACCACTTTAAATATTAACAATCGATTAGGATTCTTAGATTACTTAAATCTTTACTTGACTAGCTGACCCGTCCGCGGCTTCTCCCGCTTTATTCCCATGTTTTTACATTTAAAGTATTTAAACCTTTCCTGGGCTACTTCGACTACTTTTAAAATGAAAATCACCTAAATCGGCCCGGCCGTTCTTGAGTTATAAAATTACAAAAAGTAGAGTTGATTTTTATATAAGAGATACAAGGTTTTATTGGTAAAGAAAAATTTCCACTGCTGATACACAGGGACTTCTCCCTTGACGAGAGAAATTTGGCCGTAATGCTGGCCAAGTACGGGTTGGTGAATTTATCATGTCCTTCAAACAGTTCTAAAAACATGCCTTTACCATTAAAGACCTTGTTTCACTGCGTAGTGCTGGTGTAAATAATAATGTTTTTCCATTAGCCTTAAACATTAAATCCTGCATTACCAGTATAATCTCTAATATCATACGAAAGACTTAACGTATGTAATAATTAGCATTATAAGTCACGTTAATCTATAGAGAATTAAGCAAAGCCGCGTGCGAAGGTTAGTGAAGGACGAACGGCTTTAACAAGTAAATTAAAATATTTTAGCCAGAGACTAAATTAATCGCGAACCTTCAGAAGTTATGAATAAATAGCTTTAACCTTGTTTTAATAATATGAGCTAAGTTGGGTTAATTTTACTTTCGCGGATCACTGTTATACAATGAAAAGTGTTTCGATTTTTTTTGTATTATGTTGTAGTATGTTTTTTTCTGGTTTAAGTACAAAAAAGTGTTAGTTTATTCATCAATTTCTGCCAATAACGGTGCAAAACGATGTTTATTTAAATAATTTATATTTTAAACTAGTATTTTAAGTCATCCAAAGTATACTTACATATTCTAAAGTGGGTATCAAAGCTAGTATAGGTTTTGATAATCCAGTTTAAAAGTTTTATCCATAACTAAAGCCATAAAGTAATGGTACTAATTAAATGTTAGGAGCAGTTTCGGCGTTAGAAAGAATCTTAACGAAATACTAATTCGTTAGTGAATAATGTCGGAAGGCTTTTAAGGTAATGAAAAGATTTAATCCTTGTCTCGTTAGATTTGACTGTTGGAGAGGAAATTTAATTAATTCTAAAGGGTCCGTTTTGTTTATTTACTTATTTAACGGTTTGACGTTACAAGTGCGGGTTCAAAAGTAGATGATGAAATCGGCGATTCTTTGAATTTTTATTTTAATATGATTAATTTCGAAGACCTCTGTGGCGTATAATTATCATTGATTTTGTATTCTATTATGACGCAATTGATTTTACGATTCTCATTTAAATTTTATAATTATAATAATATTGTATATTAGGAATCAGTGTAATTGGTTCTGATTTATTAACTAAAATGAGCATCATTTAATTTTGTTTTCCGATAACTTATACAAAAATGTTTTGAGTACGTATATTTATTCTGAATGTTCTAACACCGGTAAAGATAAGTCATAAAATGTCACATTCATTCGCCATGTTCACTGCTCTTTTGTCCTGCTTACGATCTTTATCAAACGTCGGCAGTTGGCACATTCTATTTTATTTGACATCGAAAAGGTCAAAGGAAATACCTGTTGTTTAAACAACCATGTGATATAGCACAAAAAGTGCCTATCTCAATAAATAAAATAAATAAATATATTGGTGGATAATTTACACAGCGACATCTCAATGATACTGATATGATACTTTTCCATCCTACGGTTGCGTGGAAGATATCGCTCTTTAGCGACAATGGCCGCCCATTGTACATGTCTCAAGTTATCAGAAATTTGAATTAATGAATTAACTCTTTATTGTACTTAGATAACATAAAAAATAATACAAACTT
The DNA here is from genome assembly GCA_963691955.1 of Chloroclystis v-ata. NCBI lineage: Eukaryota > Metazoa > Arthropoda > Insecta > Lepidoptera > Geometridae > Chloroclystis > Chloroclystis v-ata. The sequence goes on along the minus strand of OY829909.1, from coordinate 2,856,959 downwards.
ATTACTATTTAAAAGCTAAGAATACAAGGGGCGTTGACATGAGAGCGATCTATTTTTTTTGTAATGTTGTGTTTATTTTTTTTGTGTGTTGGAAAAATAAAATTATTTGTTTGTTTGTTTGTTTGTTTATTCCAGGCAACCGTAGTAGAGATAATAAATACAGCAAAATAGCATAAACATTGTCCTAGATGAAAGTTAAACATTTCCCAGATACATTAACCTTGAAAGGCTTTTAGTTCTGTGGTGTCTGTTAATCATATTGTTTCTTGAACAAACACCACGCTTTCAAGTATTTAATCACTTAATGCCCACAGAGATCGCTATTTCGATGGATTAACTGTACTTACTATGATAGGAAACATCGTGAGGTATCCCTCGGATTAATTGTATTGATGGTTTCATGTGTAATGGTTGTTGCCGGGCAAAATATATGTTGTGTTTAGAAATGAATCAACGATACATTTCTGTAATAATAATAACAATACATTTCAACAGTAAATTTCTGATTGTCAATATAAACTATTTACATTTAGTTTTTTACAGGGTTTGTATGTTACATTAAAACATCAAAATATGATATCAGAGATAACATAGCTCAAAGCAGATGGAGATCACTCAAAAATGAAATAAAATAACCTAAAACAAACTCAAAATACCAAAGAATAATGCCTTAATGCCTCTATACAAAAAAAATGCTTGACAAATCAAATCACACAGCAACATTTGTGAAGCTCGAAACTTGTGTTACGGATGCTAGATTTATATAGTACTTAATGTAACATACATACTAAATGTAACATACATACTTTTATATAGATATTTGTCAAAAAACAGAAATTGTAAATGGATATGTTTAAATAATAATCCATTATAAAAATCATACATCAAATAAGTTTTATCCTCCGACACAAGTGATAACTGTATCAAACCGGATGTACAGTGTGTCACTTCCGTTATACCGACCTTCCAACCAATAGATTATAATAGTTTTACTGCTGTGAGGGAATAACGTTTTATATTTTCTCCACATAAATATTTATACTGTTGGTGAAATTTTGAATAAATATTGCTGGACAATTCACACAGCAACATCTAGCTCGAAGCTTAAGGGTGCTAGATTTCAGATTATAAAGTTGTAAAATAAACATAATATTTTGAACAGTTGAAAAAACTAGATGTGTCTTTGGTGTGAAGTGTTTTTGTAATTGATAGAGGTACCTACGTATAATATTGACTGAATCTATTCGTACGGGTACTGTACGAATAAATTTTTTTTTATTCGTACGGGTACTGTACGAGTAATTTTTTTTTTATTCGTACGGGTACTGTATGAATAAATTATTTTTTATTCGTACGGGTACTCTATGGTATGGTATGGGTATACGGGTACTGGACAAACAATTTCTTATTGTTCGTACATAAGTCGGACGAATTTCCTCGATCGATCATTTTAAACTTATAGATTTTTAATGAGGTTAAAAAAACTACGTCGAATGCTGCCAACCGCGTGGAAATCGGTTAATTCATTCAATAGTTATTGCTCTTGATTATATTAAACTAGCTTTTTGCCCGCGGCTTTGCCCGCGTTTTATTAGATTTTCCCGCGGTTTTCCCTTCTCCGGTTCTAAGCTGGCTCCCCACCAATTTTCAGCCAAATCTATTCAGCCGTTCTCGAGTTATAAGTGAAGTAGCTAACACGACTTTCTTTTATAATAATAAGAAGAAGAAGAAGAAGATGAAATAAAATGATTAAATTAATTGAACAAATTTAATTTACTTATTTTTAGTCAAGTTAAATTCTATAAAACTTTTAATTTTCTTACATTTTCATAACATCAAAATTAATTAAATTATACTAAAACATAGAGGAAAGTAACTAAATATGGAATACCATTTTGTTTTTTAGCAAAACAAATATAAAAAATCAAAAACTTTTAATGGTGTAACTTAAAAAGCTCCATGGATAGTGTTGAAAAAGATTTTCACTTCTATCGTGATTGTGATTCATGTTAATTGATTTGATGATAATATAGTGGCCAGTATCATCCACTCCGACGCTGAAAGTTGCTGGACAATTTTTCTGAAACGAGAATGCTTTTCTTGCTCCTTTCGACGTAGATGCAAAATTTTTCCCTCCATGAATACAATAGTATCGGATGCTGTAATATATCAGGGACGCTTCAACATGCCTCTTGATTCCTTTTGTGCGACATCGTTCGATTGTCATAGCATCTCGATGATAAAAAAATGCGTACTCTTTATCTTCCACATCTTTAACTTTCTTTTCTAACGATTCAAAAGAATCAAATTTGTCACCTTCCTTCAATAAATTATCATTCTCCTCTTCTCTGTTTTGGTCTTCCTCTTTGCCCTCTTCGTTTTCATATTATTCTTCTGAATCTGAAGAATATATCATCAATATTAAAATAAAAAAAACAATTCTATGTTAAGAAATCTATATATACTTATATAAAAGAAAGTCATGTTAGTTACTCCATGTTAGATATGGTATCAAAATTAAACTAAGTAGAATATTCCACACGGTGTGGCAAATCCGATGTCGTTTGATTGTGTCAAGTGTGTTCTTGCATGGAATGTATGTGAAGATAAATAAATCTGTTTTTCTAATATATCAATTCGAATTTATCATCAACAACCCATCACTCCACTTATAACTCAAGAACGGCTGAACCAATTTAGCTGAAAATTAGTAGGGAGGTAGCTTAGAACCGGGAGAAGGACATAGGGCTCTTTCAATTTATGCGTTTCGTATCGGACCGCTGCAGTGCCGCAGCGGTGCGGCGTCCGTTCCGCGAACGCCCGACAGCAGGTACGGACGCCGCGCTGTTGCCGCACCGTGCATTTTGTATGAAAACAAACGACCGGCCGTGCGCCGTACAACAAACGCACCGCTTCGGCACTGCAGCGGTCCGATACGAAACGCATAAACTGATAGAGCCCTTAGGGTAGTTTTTTACCGCAGGAAATCTAGTATAAAGCTAGTTAATATATATTTTTTATTAATTTAATAATTACTTACTACCCATTTTGTAAGATATTTTAAACAAGCTAAATAAATTCAAATTGAATTATTTTATTATAAAAATACTTAGTGACAGAATGACAGAAAATCAAAGAGAATATAATCACTAGAAATATAAGCAAAATTATTATAACCTCCTTGTGTTCACATTGGTGAACACAAGGAGGTTATCGAAACTTATTAAAAGAAAAGCTAATCATCCCCATTGATGTACGAATAAATAATAATTTATTCATACAGTATCCGTGCAAATAGTGACGTTCTTAAAAGAAAAGCTAATCATCCAGTACCCGTACGAATAAATAAAAAATTATTCATCCGGTACCCGTACAAATAGTCACTTCCTATAATATTTTGTAATTTAAGATAATTGTTAAAATATTCATTATCATTATTCCACTACATTTAGATTATAATTACTTAAAATAACGATACAGCTTTAGTTTTTATAAAAAACCTTTCATAATCATCTCTCTTGTGCGCTTTCATTCACAATATCAGACAAAATTAAATTCTTTAGAATTTCGTTCTCAAAATTAATTTTATAACTGATATAGGTTCGCTTACTTTAAACCTACGCAGGTCTTTGAATCTCAAGGTATTTGTGAAACGTTTACCCCAAAAAAGGCAATTTTAAGACCCTTTACCTAGAAGGCACTGACATTTTATTAACCGCTAAATTTGTCTAGATTTTATTAGCCTACCTCTAATCAGTTAGGTATCCCAATGTGCATTTAAGGGCCCAGAATGTTAAAATCTTGGGTATTTCTAGTGTTGGCTATGTAGGAGCAAACTCGGCTTTTATTCCAAAGGTCGTGAGTTTAAACCCCGCCGTGATTATTTGGGTTTTTGTTCCTAAAAATTATGTGCGCCTTGAATACGTGCTTTAACGGTGAAGACAAACATCGTGTAGAAACCGGCATACTCTGAGAACTTTGAAAAGTTTGAAGTACTTGTGACATTCACCAACCCGCACTTGGCCATGTCTAATCGCTCTCGTCAAGAGGGAACATAAATATAGGCTAGATAGGTGGTTATGGTGAATATGGGATGTTATGATAATGATGATGATAGAATATGTTTATGACATGTATCAAAGTGTACCTACGGTGTAATGTATCAAAGTGTAGGTGTATCAAAGTGTACCTACGGTGTAAATACATGAAAAATGCTTGGACCTTCCTTTGGACATTTTGATCCATTTGCAAATAAGTCATTCGGTCGTAAGAATACGATTGGGCTTATCTTATTTCCGAGAATCCATTATATCAAATTCTGTGAAAATATCGTTGTGAATAATAAATCATGTTTTTCCAGGTTTTCCGCTAATATTCGTCCAATTTGTGACTTTTACAAAAGGAACACGTGTGTCATTTAGCCGCTGCCCATTTTACCGTGATAATGGCCAATTACTCCGTGATTCCTAATTGGTACAAGATAGCTTGTTTCCACAGAAATCTAAATATAATACACTAGAAGTCACATTAACGTTTGTAAGTGTCACCATCCTGGTGACTTATAAGACACCAAAGAGAAACTTACGAATGTTGCAGTATACCATTTCTATTTCCGATAACTAAGACAAATACCACATTGCATCAGTACCTAGTTTGACTATTATGTACCAGTAAAAACCGATACTTTGTGTGGAACTGTTTATCTGAATATAATTAAATAATCCATTTATTGGTAAAAAATATTTTACACGTCAAATAATACGAATCATAATAAATGTCAACTAGTTACTGAATAATACATTTCAGCAAATTCAACATTAATTCAATCAATTACATAAGTTTATAAATTACAAATGTCAATATATACAAAAAAAAGTCAGAGAATTCCATATTTCAATAAATTTCAAATGTCAGTCAGAATAAAGAAAATTGTCAATGAATTACAAATTCGCTAAGCTTGATTTAGCCGATTTAGCCCATGTGTTGGCGACACAGCACGTGGTTTGCAAAATTACCACTTCTATATCCTATAGATTTCTATGCATGTTTTAGACCCCAGCCCTTCGTTTCGGGTTGCAGTGAAATGTTACAATTTGCTCGTTTTAATGGATATTTATCGTCTTGTGTTTCACTGCCCTACATTTGTCGGGAATTACGTACTTTACCTTAATTAATGTGATATTAGGCTGTTTAAAAACGTCAAGGTTTTAGCATTGGTTAATGATACCTATAATAATTACCAGAGGGAAACATATCCAAAAAATGCTAATATTTATTATTGTTTTAATTAGTTTAAATATTAAGTAGAATATTTTAATTTTGTATCAATATCAAAAGTTAAAAGAAAAATTATATTTTGATTAAATTTAATTATTTTATGTTCCTTAAATAATTTTGCTTTATGCCCTTATCGGATTACGTTATCGGCGGATAGAGATGGCGTGGTACTTTTAGGTCGATACCACACTGCCATATAGTTAAATCAGCTGTCAATTCTAAAATGTCTAAGTGTCAAACAACCAAAGTCGCGCTTATCAATACAAGACCCGGTTGGCGTTCATCCGGGTTTCAAGGTGAACCCGTTACCCGGGCAACTGCAAGGACACGGTGAAAGGTTTTGTTGATGTATCTTAAATACATCCGACGGAAACCCATGGGAGGAAGCGATTAAGGGTGAGATTCGACATGTTTTGTTAGGTTCGTTGCGAGTTGAAATTGTTATTTTTTTCGAGATGCCTTTATGGTTAGCTATTGTATATTTTTTACCAGAAAATGGTTGTTACTTTTTTATTTGGTGTATTTATTTATCAATTCAACTTTCAGACTGACGTTTGCTTTGAATCAAAGTAGGGGAAAAGTTTACTTATATAAATATTTTGAGGATTTCCAAAAAATTGTTTTATTTTTTGTATAGGAAATAAGGAATTAAATTATTTCAGAGTATTAGGTTTTCTCCGCCAGTAGCTGATATTATGTACAGTACTAAATTAATACAAAACCTTGAATGTGAGACAAGTAATAAACTAAAAGGGTGTAGGTACAGTTAGCCTAGTAGGCACATTAACAATTCAGATCAAGAAGAATTTCGGCGCTACAAAATTCGGTAAAATTTCAAAGTCAAAAACAAATATCAGAATAACAAAATAAATTTTAAATGTTATAATTTAAAATTATGTAAAAGCTTTAAATTTTGCCAAATTTTTTTTTGTTCATATTGTTTTTTTATGCATTTTCTGTATTTTTTCATGTTTTAAGCATTATAACTTTATTACTGTTTTTCTCCAGTCCAGTGGACTAAAGTATTCGCGTTTACTCATTTCTTAGTTATTACAGATAAAAGTTTGTTTATGTATCTACGTCTGCTAACTGTCATAATTCATTTTATAACAACGAGAATTACTCACGTATTTACAAAGGAGTTAAAACACTCTCAACGTTTCGACCACAACGAGAGCACTCATTTTCAGGAGGAGTGAGCATCCCGCCATGCTCCGTCTCCTCTCTGCTCGCGCACGCAGTTCTCACACGTCGAAACGTCGAGAATATTTTAACTCCTTTGTCAATACGTTAGTAATTCCAGTTGTAATAAAATGAATAGTGTAACTTACGAAAGTTATGAAACTGCTATAATATAAACAAACAATCATAAATATTTTATCCAACATATTCCTCAAGTTGACTGTACAGTACTCGATTCATCTTCCTGATTCATAACCCGGTAACAGTATAAGGCGGTATTACAGGCGAGGACGTAAAGAAATATGGCAGGTTATTTTACAATATTATGATTATGACAGCAAACGAGCCAGATGAACATTTGTCTAACAGTATCATTCCTTTGTGTTTGTTTATGTTTATTCATAGATATAACCAACTTGTGGTGAAGGCTTTTGAATAGATAGATAGATACTAACTTATCTCTTTTCGTGTGTGTTATATGGACTAATGTATTTGAATATCGCAAAAACTACTAAAGTAAGAATACGGTATAAACTACTGTGCTTGCTAAGCGGGTTTGTGGTTGCATGCATCGTACATAGATTATTTCTTCTTGTCGTCTATAAATCCGTTAGTCGACACTCACCGGAAGAAATAAAGTGGTTAAGAAGGACATTACTTTAAAACCTTTTCATGGAATAAAGTGAAATTCTAATGTTTTCTGAAAATTCTACAAAAACGCTCTTAAATACTGTTTTCCTAGAAGATCTTTGATTAACTTCCATAATTTCTGTTATATTTTGGCTTTAAAATGTTAACTGCTATTTGTATACAAGCTTTGTTCAGTCATCTGTCAGGGCTTAGAAATTAGGATGATAATATTGTGTAGGATAGACAAGAAAATCTCTTTGAAACGAGGTATTTTCGGATAAGCTTTATTGTGCGTAACGGCGATATTATTAGGACTTCTTTAATGTTTTTGGATATTATTTTAATCAATCTTTAGGTTTTATTCATGCATTATCATTTACTGTTGCATGCCATCTCTCAAATAAATTTGTACACCGAACTCTTTTAAACATGTTGATACTTACAATACAAAATTCTTTATTGTTATACCACATTACAAGAAAATACACAAAAAAAAAACATAACAATACAGTGAAACAATGGGCGGTCTTATCGCTAAGTGACGCTAAGACCGATAAGGATACTCATGCAAATAAAGTCTTAACTTTATAAAGTCTTAATCTTTATCTTAACCGACAAAGTCCCAAACCTTGAAGGCACATATGTCTAGAGATAAATATTGTATAAACTCAATATCTCAATATATTATCTGGAGGCTTATTAACCCGCATTTGACCAGCGTGGTGAATTAAGACCTAAACTCTCTCGTCAAGAGAGAAGTCCCTGTGTCCCAGCAGTGGGAACGTAAATGATGATGATTGAATAATAATAATACTCCATCATCCAGTTTAGTCAGGCAATCGCATAAAACAAAACGAATAAAATACTGACTTTACATTTTAAATGGACACAAGACTTATTTATATTCCTCTGAGAAGCGCCATTAACGCAGAGTTATTATTTAATTTAATTGTTAGTTAATGTTCTCGGTTGACTGCCGTTTGTTATTGAGTTAATTTATTACTGTACTTTATTATCATCATCAGCATTTATTATCCCACTGCTGGGATACAGGGACTTTTCTTTTGCCGAGAGAGAGATAAACCTGAATTCACCACGCTGGCCAAGTGCGGATTGGTGCATGTCCTTCATTATGTGTTATAACAAATATCTATCTATATATGTATATTACATTAAGTATATCAGAAATCTAGCACCCGTAACACAAGCTTCGTGCTTACGACGGAGCTAGATGTCGCTGTGTGAATTGTCCTGCAATATTTATTTATTTATTCAAAGTTCAAACCTACTACCTAACTAAGACATAATCATAAATAACTCGAAAATAAAACGATAACGAATAATTTTATAATGATGGGTTCTTATCAATTAGATGTAGGTACAATAACAGGATGACAGCGAGTGAACAGTTATGAGTAAATTTCTTAGAATTCATAGCCACCTACGCATTAACCGTAGTAGTATCTTGTAGTAGTTGTTTGGGTACGACAGACACACCCCCGCTATATTTAGGTAACAAAATGTAGGTCTTATCTAGTTATAAACGTGCTACGTATTGTTGTAGTATTATTAGTAGAACACATTAAATACTATTCTAGTAGTAAACGCAGCGTTGGACGACCACCAACAAGATGGTCAAAGCTGTTTCACGGATGTAACGAATTAAGAATGTTTAGAGTAGGTACCAAATTTTAAACCCAGCCACTACATAAGAATTATGTCGTAATTAAGAAATCCTTATTAAGAATTATACTTTTAAAACAAGCAAATTAAATTACAGGAGTTTCCACCCTTAATTTTAACTTTCCGGTGTTTTTCATGAAATAATAGCAAAGCTTTGTGTAATAATAATAACATAAGTAGGTACCTACGCAGAAAAAGAGCAATTTGACTCCGTTCAAATCGTGCCCTAAAACTGACTCATAAATATTATTCTTTAATTTGTACGATCTGCGGATATTATTTGTCCGGGTGTCTGGGTGTTCTATATGTATATTAAAAAATATCTCTCTATATATATTATATTAAGAATATCAGAAAATTAGCACCCGTAATACAACATGTTTCGAGCTTACCACGGGGCTAAATGTTGCTGAATTTTCCAGCAATATTTTTTATATAAGATTATTTTTGATTGGTTTCATGCCGAACGTCAAAGACAAGTATAACAACTTCTCGCTTGAATACCGTATAAGAATTAGTCCCCTCCTATGCATAATACCTTGAAGTGGGTTAGTGAAGCGTCTAGTTTACTAAGTGAACTTAAGTAGAAGCTACATCGTAGGTAGTTGTTGTGTCTTTGCAAAGTTATGTGCAAGTCGTCATTTGTACGTGTATGCAATTTAATTTATCAGTTGAGTACACACTCAACATGGATGACAAAGTAAATTGAACTAGCAGTCGATTGAACAAAAGAAGATTATAAAGAAGATAAGTGATAACTTATCCTTTGTTTCTGAGGTTTTATTATTACTAGCTTTCTGCTCGGCTTTAATATTATAAAAGTTTAATACAATTTGTCTAAAATTAAAATTTAAATTACCTATAATATTTTTTCGCTTTAAATATCCGGGTTCTTCTCCTGAGCGAAATCCATTCAGCCGTTCTAAAGTTATAAATAGTGGTAACTAACACGACTTTATCTTACTTACAAGAAATTATAATAAAATTTAAAATGGTGTGTTTAATCTCATGTATAAATAAATATATAAATATTGCCGGACAATTTACACAGCGACATCTAGCCCCGTGGTAAGCTCGAAGCTTGTGTTACGGGTGCTAGATTTCTGATATACTTAATATAATATACATACATAGTTAGATGTTTAATAAGTAACGTTACAAAAACAAACCTCATTCAATCCCGCTTCGTAATACAAAACACAAGTCCTGGGACAACGCAGCAATTCTTACCCGGATACCCGGACAAGGCTGCGCGGGACTCGATCATGACCCGCATCCGGGTCAAGATCAGCCGGTGACGTCACGCGCATGCGATCTACCCAACCTGCAAATAGACGGAAGGGCGCGACCTAGAACTATAGTGCACTGACCATTTTGATACAGGTGGTTCGCTTTTAGCTTAATGGGACTGAAGCTTTCAGTGAACAATTTAAGAGGCCGGCGTCAGACGAATTTCCCATACAAACGTAAATACCAAAATTATTTGTAATTCGACCATATTTCCACCGTATTATTATTATCTAAATAGTATTTATCTATTGGTTCCTATAGAGTCAGTTTTTACAAAATACTTACTAAAAAAAAAAATTTTATTTAAAATTAAGTTATATAAATTATGATAATAATCACTTTTTAAGACAAAAATACTGAAAACACAATTTAATATAATATGTTTCTTAGTAACCATCAGACTTCATACAATTCAAAGAAACCTTCTAGCTTTTCGATTTAGTCAACGAAATAATTTATTCACTTTGAGAAGCTTTTCTAAGGATTGTTATCATTGGATTGTAATTTTAATATAAAACCATTCCTCAATTTATAATGCTTTATTACTTAAAGTTTATATGAGCTTATAATTAATTCGAAAGCTTGTCTGTCTGTGTTATGTTCAATAACGTATTACCTGCCTGATTAGGTAGGTTTTAATCTAACTCAAATACATAACCTTACAATAAAAAAATAAAAGTATCCAAAGTGTCAATTCTCAAACGTTTATTCTCTAGATATTGTTGTATTTATTAATTAATAACTTACAATTTTTACAACAGGTTGACATGAACTAACAAAAAAACTAATAACTTGGCATTGTCACTAGCATTCTGGGCATTTTACTTTTATTTAAAATAATTATATTGTAAATAATTTCTGTTCACCTTTATAGGTAACAAATCGCAGTAAATTCAATACTTTTCACATCTATTTCGATGAAATTGCTTTTCTCGCGCCAAAATTAGCATAGGAAAGCCCACGCACAAAGAGATAAAGATTTAAGGTATAATAAGAATTTATTGGGTCAAATGGCCAACAGACGTTCATTTTCTTTAAACGTATTTTAACTTTGTAAATGTCTAAGGCTAAAGGAAAAAGGTTTGCCTTAGTAAAAAGTATTTAAACCCACGCAAATACTTTAAGTTTTTACCGTCTTGTTTAGATTTGTGGAATGGTATTGGAAGGGTTTTAATTGTACATCCCACTTATCATAGAAATAATGAATTCGTAGAATGAAAGAATTCGAAAATCTGTAGTTATATTTTATACTTACAGTTCACTTATCATTTGTTGACCAACAAATTAAAAAACTTGGATTCATTCGGTTAACCCAACAATACAGAGTAACTAAATTTTGGGGTTTCATCCAGTTAAGCTAATTGGGACAATGGGGTGCAATCGGATTAGGACCAAAGCGGTCCAGGAATATTGAGATTTCCAGATAATTCGATCGGAATAGCTCCGGTATTGAGAAACTATTGGCATAGCGTTTAGTTAGATAAGGTTATTGATTAAAGTTGCAAGTTTGAGTTGTCAGTTTGCCAGGTGAATATATTTCTAAAGTTTTAGTAGTTATCTAAAAGGGGTAGGTTTTCAAAGCCCATTTTTGAATAGAACTGTAACCAACACTACTTTCTTTTATTATAACACCCAGACACATGGATCAAATAATAGCATATCGTACAAATTTTTGTCCCGAGGCGGAAACCGAACCCGCGACCTTCGCCACTTCATTCGCAGTAGTCATTATGAGTCGAAATAGAGTGGTACTACTCTTGGTCAAACACCACACGGCGAGACAATATGAACGAACGATAGATCTAACAATGAACAGATGGAACGTATCCTAAATATTTTGAAGGCTTTAATTTGGTATTAAATTAATTACTATAGGTAAATGTTGTTGTAAGTTTTGTTACTGTATAACCATGTAGTATTCCTACATTATATAGAAGGAGCTAAAGTTACTGTATAACCATGTAGTATTCGTACATTATATAGATTTTAGGTACATACTAATTAAACTAACAGTAATTTAGTTATCGAGTTTCAATTTTCGATACCGATAACATACACTAATTTGATAATAACTATGATCGCTAATTGATTTGATATACATTAATTGGACTGAAAATGTAATGGTTAATTTAATTTGATGTTTTCAAGAGTATAATAGGTAAAGTGTTGTTTCGGGAATTTAAAAATCCTAAACGTATGGGATATATGCATGTTTAAACTAACCTTAACGGATAATACAAGCCCTTAATCATAAATTGACCAGTAATCTTTATTAATTTTACTTTGTACTATCTGACACTGAATATTTTTTTATCGGACCAGCAGTTCCTGAGATTATCGCGTTCAAACAAACAAACCCTTCAACTTTATTATATTTATTCATAAATTCGCGGAATCAGCTATAAAGTTAATACATTAACCGTATCCCCGTGTCGAATTCCTCATAAACCACTTCCAAGTAAACCCAAGGGCCTTTTGATTAGTTAAATATTTTCTCAAGAAGTTTCTAAAACCTTTCCGTTAAGAGGTGTCTAACACGTTCAATGCCGGGGTGTGCGCGCAACCAGGAAGCGATGATCATGACCCTTCAGCTGGGTCAGATCTCCGTGACCTTGACCTCAGGCTGCAGATGCGTGGATCGAGGATTGACCTTGAAGTCTCGTGGTTAAAGATGTGAAACCGTAGAGGTCGATTTAAGCTCTAAGCATGTAACGTGTTAAGTTATTTAAGGTAAAATTATTTGAATGAAAATGAATATATATTTAACCACCACGCTGGCTAAGGGCGGGTTGGTGAATGACAGATTTCCTTGAAACGTTTTAAAGTTATCAAAGCCACCTTTAGACCGAGTGTTTTAAAAGCGCACATAATTTATCTAGAAGAAAAATCAAGAGGTGCGCGGCGGGGTTAGAACCCACGACCTACAGAATCACACCACACAGCCGACATCAATAGCTAACTCAAAATCCATTATTATCTCTAACGAGCCTACAAATTGTTACGAATATAATTTATCGCGAAGACCCATTCAGTCAACACAATCTGATTTGCAGAAAGGAGACTGTTGAGTTTTGTAAGGATACGATCGTTTATCATGCCCTTATTATAAAGTAAAGTAAAATTAATTCGTGTACTACTTTCTTTGTAATTTATTCACTCGAGAACTTAAAAGAGGAAAAATTTAGGTGTTTTTAGTTTTAAAATAGTCGCAGTAGCCCAGGAATAGTTTAATAGATGAAAAACATGGATATTGCGAACGAAGCCGAGCGCGAGTCAGCTAGTTTAACATAATAAGTATGTTACATAGTATGTTACATAGATATCTTGAGGTAGTATAAAGTGTATAAACTGTGTTTAAGAACCCAGTGGCTTTTCCACCGTGAGACTGATATGATGGTGATAATAATTTCTTATTATTATGTCAATCATTCATTTATAAATCTGTTCATCGTTTATGAATAAATGAAATCAAATAATAATAACCCAAAAGTAGGCAGATTTTAATGAAACATTACCATTCATATTGAAATAAACGGGCAAAACACGAACCTTATTTACGTAGACTATTGATCAACCGATTTCGTCCCAGAACGTGGGACATCTTCAGGATCAAGGACACTGCAAGGACACGGATCACGCCCGCTCGCCGGTCCGCAATGCAATGCGTAAATAAGGTTCGTGTATTGCCCGTTTATTTCAATATGAATTTATCAAACCACGACAGTTTTTATAGTAAAACATTACCATAATTCACTATAATGTTTTGAATTCTTTGTAAGATTTACCACAGTAAATATCTGTTTATTGAGCTTCCTATAAATAAATAAGTTCATCCGATTAACACTATTCTCACTAGTTTCCATAGCAACAGCTAAATCCGAAAAAATAGCAAAGAATAATTGAACACAGCTATCATACAATATCCGACCGGATATATCCGGCGTCTCGGAAAGCTTTGAAAGCAAGTAGCGGATATGCTCGTTTATCACTCGATGCCGTTAGCATTACGTTACAATTGATTTATGAGACAACGGGTCCGGATATTTCCTTCTAGAAAGGTTGGATTATTTACAGGTTTTCTCGAAATATCATATCACTTTAAAAGTTTTTGTATGGCAAGCCATGTATTGGATTAGCGAGTTAAGCAAGCGATGGTGTTGGTTATTTTCTTTTTCGTCAAAAATAAAGTCACTGTGTTGTCACTGGAATAAGAATATAGTAAGACAGGGGTGTACTAAACACACCCCTGTCTTATTTAAATATCATCTCTCTTTTCCATCCAAAGGTTGCCTGGAAGAGATCGCTCTTTAGTGATAAGGACACCCATTGTACGTATCTCTTTTTGTGTAATATTCATGTGTTTAGTTTTTGGTGCACTTTACTGTAGTAAAGTGTTTTTGTATAGTATGGGAGCTTTGGCAAAAAAAAACATATCATCAAACAATTTGAAATCGAATTTAAGTTCGGAGCGATAAATTCCCTACATTTTAAGTAAGTACTAGTTACTACACAGGAACTTTGATAGATACAAGTAACTGAAATACTAATATTAACTATCAGTAAAGTTAGATAAGTAATACTAGAAGGTTAAAACAGGATGTGACGTTACCATCAATCACAGCCTATCTCGGCCGGAAATAACTGTCATAATGAAATTTATTACGAAACATTTCAGTAAATAAGGGTTATTTACACCCAACAGAGACAATATTAAATTATACACCTTATTGCATTGGAATAAATGCCATTATAAGGACGAGTGTCAGATTCGAAAAGGTTACCGAAAGTGTATTTGAATTCAAATTTACAAGGTGTTGAGAATTTAATTAAAATTTATTACGGTGAGATTCTGTAACTTAATTAAATGGATTTGATCTCGAAATTATATTTTAGATAGTAAATAGAGATACGAAATTAACACAGGGATAGGTCGTAATTATACCGCGTAATTTTTTTGTATGATGTCGGTTTAAAATTAGTTTTATCCTGTGTTTTCCCGTTTTCCGATTTCGGATAGATAGTATTTATTGGTAAAACATGGTACATTTTATGGTAAGTAGTGTCTCAAATCCTATGTTTTATCAAGACACTAGACACACTTTTCACTTTTATCTAACAAATTTATAAAAATAAATTGAGTATAAATTTAATTTTATTAAAACTAAAAACAAACAAGCACTTGCAATATTTATTTTACTTAGACTACATTAAGTACTACATAAATAACATACTATTAGGCCTATTTAATGTTTGTCATGTTGTTCATTCTTAATGTAAGCTTATCATAAAGGCGTGGTAAAAAAGCTTTGTAATTAACAGAGTTGTATTAATACTATCACATTATTTTCTTATTATTTAATGAGAGTACATTAGTAGGCCTTATTCATGTATGTAATTAAAATATCTACCTAATAGGTACTATACCTTATTAAATTTTACATCATTTATATGAATTTCCGTAGGTACCAGATTGTATTCAACCCGCGACTATCGGAGTGAGAGTCGAGCATACTTCCAACTAAGCGAACACAGCTTATTGCTGAAATTGTAAAACCATGAATTTAATATTTAATACCTTAGACGTAATTATAATGTTTCGATATGAGTATAAGTTTCCACCCTCAGTACATCCCTGGCAATAACAATGAATCATACGAACGTTACTACGTATTTACGACGACATAATTCAAAATTTCACGCAAAAATCACTTGAAAGACCGTATAACGTAAGTACACTGAGAGATGTAATGTTTTTTGTTTGAAAAAGCTTTTTATTTGACGAGAAACATGATATTAACATTACAAATTAGACCTTCTTGCTGGATGGATGATTCGGAAGTATATTTAATGGAGATACAATAAACAGCCGTGACCTTATTATTTAAAATCTAGCTTTCGGCTATATCTTTGACTGCGTATAAATTAATCTTCCCACAAAAATACTTCCTTACTTTTTTCTAAAATTTAGAAAAGGATTAGAATCTAAAATTTTTAATCAATTTAACTCAATGACCTTGAAAATATGGGGGAAAATTTGGAGTGTACCATGTATTTTATAATACCCCACTTACCACTTACTTCTGAATTCAAACTAACTTACTCCATTGCCGAGCGATTTATTATTATTATTAGTAGTACAGATAAAGATATTGAAATTTTAATCTTGATAAATATCATAGACTATAATATTATATTGCATTAAAATGCAGATGTTGTTCTTTGTAGTCCCAAAGCAAAGTCTAGGCACCAAATACAATTGGTAACGTGAATCTTAGGAATTGTAGAAAACTAAGCGAGATTAATGACTTTCCTTGCCTTTGTTCGTTCAAGGTCGATGCACTGGCGCCTTTAAAGAGAATAATAGAATTGAATAAAATAAATGGTAAAAATATTATATTGTTCCCAATGAATTAAAGTTGGCAGAATATTGCATTGCGGGGTTACAGGGACTTGACGAGATAGATTAGATCCCCATTTTTATATAGTGTTGTTTAACTCCTTATTTGTTCACTTAAAAACTAAAAATTGCAGCAACTTACGAGCTGTCTGTACACCAATTTTAAATAACCCTTGATCATGCTGTATTGTATGATTCAAATATTTTATTTACTCACTGTCTATTACATAGACTTTTACCGCGGGAAAAAATATTATAACGCATGAAAGTTAATTAAAAATCCGAGAAAAGCTGCGAAACTACAGTTTTTGTATAACAATAACACATAGGTTACTAACTTCCGCGGGAATATTCACTGTAACACGGGGAAATTAATTCAACACGGGCAAAACTGCGTATAACTCGTAAATAATTCAAAATTTGGTTCAACGAAACATCATAAAGTAATAATCATAAACCATTCGATCTGTGGAGCGTTACGATGCAGTGTACCCACCACAGCCTTTAATTTGAAACTTTTCAATGGAAACTCTTTCACAAGTACATTAAAGTAAATGTTCTAGAACTTCATACGTTTGGTTGCGCGAGGGCTTCTATACGTGCCTGACGATTAGAACAATTTATTTATTTACTGTATTTTATTGTCAAGAAAAATAACAGATAGATAACAACAATATACGGTGTTTATAATGACAAACAATGTAATGGAAGGGCAATTATACAATACAATACAAAATTCTTTATTGTTACACCACATTACAAAAAATACTTACACATAACAATACAGTTACAACAGTTAATACAGAAACAATGGTCGGCCTTATCGCTAAGAGCGATTTCTTCCAGGCAACCGTGGGATAGACAAATATTAGAAGAATATTTAGAATATTAGAATTATATTAAGGTGTTATTGTTATTCCTAAGCATTTGTCTTTGTGATCCTTAAGTTTGAAAAAAAGTTTGCTACTCGATATAGAAACTATAGTATGTTTTTCTATATCGCGGATTTTATAGTGTTTATATTTTGTCACTTTCTACGAAATATTTTAAAAGTAGAAACAAAAAAATGATTGACTAATTTAACGATCAAGTTAATCTTCATCCAAGTGTTTTTCGTTATAACTTCAATAATTAACCTTAAACACACTTATTTCACTGACCAAAAATTAAGTAAATAATTGTATGTGTCAAAATAGAGACTGAATTCATGAATCTACACGTTGGCGTTTGAGATGGTGATTACAAGTGTAGAAGCCCATAGGGTTCATTCACACATTCCATCTTTTGTATTATCTCTTAGTAAATGAACTGTGAGTTAGTTTTATGAGATAACTGATTCTATAAAGCTCTCGGGATTGTTTAATTTCTAAATTCATTAGTTTTAGTAGTGTTTAGCAAATTATTTACTGTTAATAGCAAAACAAAGCCGGAATTTTAGTTTTAGAATTTGTGTTTGTAGACGTACTATGCACATACACTTTATTTATCTATACAAATATACGTACCTATACTTATTTAAATAAAACAAATTTTAAGTCAGTTTTATTGGATTTACATTTATTCATTTGGATCAACGCCGCAATAATTTAAATGTTGCTTATTTTAGTTTTGTGGCCATATGCAGAAAAAGAGATATAATCAATCTAGGACGAATGAAATAAGCGTATTAATCTATCTATATAAATAAAAATGAATCGCCGTTTTCTAAATTATTAGAAATTGGTATGAGAAAAACTACAAGATCACAACGTAACCTTGGCCCTCGAGTGGGAGCTCCCACTCGAGGGCCAAGGTTACGTTGTGATCTTGTAGTTTTTCTCATACCAATTTCTAATAATTTAGAAAACTTAAGTGAGAGTCAATCACTATAATATAACAAATAGTGAATCGCCGTTCGTTAGTCTCGCTAAATCTCGGGAACGGCCGGGCCGATTTAGTTGGTTTTGGTCTTGAAATGTTCTTAGTAGCCCAGGAAAGGTTTAAAAGGTGAGAAAACTATAGAAAGCGGGCGAAGCCGCGGGCGGGTCAACTAGTCAAAAATAAAATTCAGTTATATTCAGCTAATAAATTCAAAGCCACTTATTGTTATCACTATATCTAATTTGAGTTTAAATTTATTTGAGTTGTATAATTTAATTGTAGTGTCAATGTTTGTAGAATTTAATCAAGTATTTCGCAACAAAAACGTAAAACTAAAATATTTGCAGATCGTACAAATTTTTGTCCCGAGGCTGGAATCGAATCCGCAACCTCTTGCGTCGCAGGTAGACCTTAGCCCGCTGCGCCACAGAGGTCGTCACTAATATTTTGTATTTATTTACCGTTTATTACAATATCTTGAAAGACTTGTAGCCCTGCTACATCAAAAGTCAAATAATACTTTAGAATACTTTTCCAATTCCCGTAAAAGGCTTGTCTAGAAGTACTATCCCTCCCACGTACTCACTTAACTAATGAATGTTTCGCGTCCAAAAGAAATTTCGTTGCGTAGAAATTTTTGCTACAAGTGTTTTACTTAGGCTTTAATAAATGGTTTGGTATTCTAGGATCATACAAAAAACTTGTTTATTTTTTCATAATATTAAAATATTGGAAATAACATGACGAGCAAGTTCTTCGAAAAGCGACAAAAACGTCGGAAAAGCTGTGAGCGGAATGCTAGTAAGCATAGTGACATACTATATTTTGAATTATTTATATAAGTACTAGCGTCCGCCCCACGGCTTCGCCCGCGTTCTACACTTTCTTGTGGAAAATTTTTTTCTCCCGGTAAAAAGTAGCTAAACTTGCATTCGTGAATGAAACAGGTGATAACAGTGACAGTGACATTCAAACTCGTAATAAAAGACTCAGGAAGAGGGTAGATCGTTTCGTTTGTCAATAACGGTCTGCCTACCCGCCAGTGTCATCAGTTTGTCCGTGAACATGGCGCTTGCAACAGTGTCGAAATATCGGAAAACTCAAAAACATTTAAATCATGGTATGTTACCCGTTTCAAGTTCAAATATAACTATTTGTATGATCATATTTGTTCCGGGTGTCTGATAGTTGCTGTGTGAATTATCCGGCAATATTTATTTAACTTAATTCCTATTCATTAAGTAACTAACAAAAAGTTGCAAATCAACTGGCTAACTTAACTTATTGTAACCTTTTAATAGATTATGAACATACAATGTTTGCCCTAATAATCAGTTAATCTTTACCAAGCCGGGTTGGCTAAGTCTGAGCACACGATTAATTCCGAAGATACGGACGTTTGGATTTTTCTTCTTGAATAATTTGTAGTACGGGAGGCGACGATGCTAAATGGGGATTTACTCGAGCGTCAAAGAGACCTATTGGGTTGCATTTGGTAGATGATAAGAAGAAAAAAATTGTATGAGACCGATGTGTTTCATCAGTGGGGGAAGCGACCATAGATAATTAAAAACTTATTTAAAAAAATACTGTTGTATGGACGTACTTAAGCGCGTCAGTTAGTGATAGATTCTATGAATCAGATTCAATAAATTGAAAATCAGCTTAACATACTTACATACTTAAAAATAATTTAGGAAATATGATTGATAATATACGTTTGTAAATCTGATTGTTTACACGATTGGGGTGAGTGTACGTAAACGTTAAAAAAATAAAAATCGCGACTCATTTTTTTTGACTCATTTTCAAAAATATGAACAAAAAAATCGGCATTTCCAAAGGTGTTAGAGCGTCAGATTTAGATGTATATGGTTCATCTTTATGTTCTGATTCTACCATATCTTAATCTGACGATTATATAAAGTGATTCGCCTAATCTGACAAAAGTAAATTTTGTTCCTCTATAATTCACGTTCGAACATACATAGATAGATTTTTTATATTTGGTGGAGGTACTTGTCTGGGTACTAGCTATCTCCAGTATCTTAATCTGACGCGCTCGAGTAAATCCCGAAATCCCCTCTTCGGCTCCCCTACTATTGTGTGTGCTTTGTAAACACGTGATCTAACAGTGAATGAAAACATCGTGAGACGCAAGTGGACCCGTTGAACAGTTGTCGTCATAGTTTACATAAAAGCCTATTTTCCCCTCAAAATCACAGACGATCTAGATAAATGCCCACAATATTAATTTAGCTAAATGGTACGTAATTATTAAAGTTTCGAACTTCCAGTAAACACGATCCTTCCGAGAAATTGTTTGAGGCTATCCGAAAACGATGTAACCCACAGAGCTGTAACCTAATAAAGTATTTTGTGGAATTTGAGTAAAGCCACCGGCAACAGGTGATATATGAATATGCGTGTGGGTTACCAGAAAAAAACTCATCACATCATCATCGTTATTATCCATATTTACCTTCCCACTGCTGGGACAAAAGGACTTCTCTCTTGACGAGAGAGCTTAGGCCTTAATTCACCACGGTGGCCAAATACGGTTTGGTGAATGCAACATTTCCTTCAAACATTTCTCAGAAGTTCTCAGAACATGCCACTTTCCTCACAATGTTTGCCTTCGCCGTTAGAGCACGTTTTCCCACAAAATAAAAATGTTAAATGCTTATAACTCTACAAAACACCAGTTACGTAATGATTGCGAATAATCTAATAAGAATAATTGAAAAACAAGTATTTAAAACTCTGAAAGGTTAATCCAATTTTATTCGAATCCCTTAATAGCAGAACTTTTAATTATTCTTGTTGAAGGGCAGAGGTGTTGAGTTTTCTCTTTAATCTTTAAAGTCAACCGGAGTACTTGACGACAAAAACTTCCCCCTTGAAACGACAAAAGGGATGAAATAAAAAAACCGGGTATGAAAAATACACAGCTATTTTTCTTCTGAAAATTACAAGTGTTTTTGTGCGGACTTAATATCAATATTCGCGTAAAAGCTATCGAAGTTTGTTATAGTAAAATGGAGCCTCATTTATACTTATTAATTATGTGATATCTTAATAAAACTGTATTATAGTACACACAGCACTAATATTCTACTACTACAACTATAAACTGAATACTACAAATTATGTTTACCTTTTAAATTACTACGAACGTCTAGCCAATCTCACCCCATTTTAAATGTCATCGCCTCCCATTTACACGATAAAAAGTGGAGCATTATCTTCCAGTCTACAAGTTAAATAGATCGACACGGTCACTGGGTACAAGACAAATGACTTTTATTCAGATCATTGCGGTGGAATTACGTATATTGATTTACACATTTTTTGGAATAAGTTCCAATAAGATAAGTCTTATCTCGTTAGCTTAGCGTTTCTACTCGTACCTATATTAGTAAGTGTAAGTACCTAAAGAAAGATTAGGCCTTAATTTACTATGCTGGCCAGGTGCGGTTTGGTGAATGACACATGTCTTTCAAACTTTCAAATTTCTCTGAACTAGCCGGTTTCTTCCTTGCTTTTACCGTTAGAGCATGTGTTTTTAAAGTACACAATTTTAATGCAGAAAAATCATGAATCAGAAAATGAAAGACGAGTGTGCCAACACGGCTGTTAATTTCGTCTAATGACAATAAATTATATGCTATGGAGAACGTTATCTTCGTAGTTCCGCTCTACGATACGAGATAAATGCTTATAATCAACAATATTTTTTTTATTTGTTTGTGTATTTTTTAACTTGAATTTTATTTAATTATGTTTGTTATTATTTTCTTTATTTCCTAAATTCTAGTTTGTGTTCATTTTGTACCAAATGTTTGTATTGTGTGTGAGTAGCAAATAAATGTATGTCTATGTCTAAATACGAGTATCAACATAGTCCAACATTATCTAAAAATGCACGCCCCTTTTAAAACACGTTTGCAAAATAGACGGAATGTAACGGTCTAAACGGTCTCTCCGTAGCAGATCCTACGGTGAATTAATGAATGAATGAACACTTTATATGATGTGTACATCATGTGTTTGTTTCAGGAGTGTGGGCTCCGGAGAGCCTGGAGCGGCAGCAGGCGGCTCCAACCAGCTCCATCGACTACATCGCGGCGGCGCTGCTGGCCGGCATGGCGGCCGTGCTGCTGGCTGCGGTCGGCTACCAGTGCGCCGCGACCTGGCGGTGGCTGGTTGGCAGGTTCGTATCTCTACCAGCTCCATCGACTACATCGCGGCGGCGCTGCTGGCCGGCATGGCGGCCGTGCTGCTGGCTGCGGTCGGCTACCAGTGCGCCGCGACCTGGCGGTGGCTGGTTGGCAGGTTCGTATCTCTACCAGCTCCATCGACTACATCGCGGCGGCGCTGCTGGCCGGCATGGCGGCCGTGCTGCTGGCTGCGGTCGGCTACCAGTGCGCCGCGACCTGGCGGTGGCTGGTTGGCAGGTTCGTATCTCTACCAGCTCCATCGACTACATCGCGGCGGCGCTGCTGGCCGGCATGGCGGCCGTGCTGCTGGCTGCGGTCGGCTACCAGTGCGCCGCGACCTGGCGGTGGCTGGTTGGCAGGTTCGTATCCATGCAGCCAGATACTAACACATTTTTTTAATTTAATTGTATTTGTTTTTTTACTGGTTGCGCTCACTGGCATTGCAGACCTGCCTGCCAAACTAAAATGGGAATAAGCGGGACACGTGCATCGTATGTTTGACTAAACCCATTTAAAAGAATGCCATATTGATCGTTACTTTTCATGGTTCAGGAGTAATCTGCAGGTATATTTCTATAAAATACATTTGTATATTTAAAATCAATAATGTTTTATTCCTGTCCACAAAATAGTTCAAACCATCTCTCTGGTTGGTGATAATTTGTTTTTATCATCAGAATCAGAACACAACTGCAGCATAATCGAAGCGATACAGTAATTAATACGTGTGGGTTACTAAGCATGTTAAGAACCTTGAACAGATTTTAGCGTGAATTTATAACGCTTCTGATTTTGACAACCCTTTATCCAAGTTTGCTCATTAAAATTCTCGTGCATGTTATGATTTAACGCACTGTTTAATATTTGTATTACTGACAATTCCTGGTAATTTGAAATATTCTGGAGATAGGTCATTTTAGTTAGGTTATAGACTTATTTGATTTAGTCCGTATTCTTATATAATACGGGTTGCCTATCACCCGTGCGAGATGACGAATACCCCGTACGAAGTTTACCAAATCTATACTATTAATAAGTTTGTAAGGTTCAGTCATGTAAGTAAGTGTTTTCAGAGATATTGTGTTTATAGGCTCGATAATGATACTGAAACTACTCGTAATTTGTCGATTTTAAGATTTTTTTCTGTGTGTATGATCCTCCATAACTCTTAAACCAATGATCCGAATTTGATAAAATTTGGTAGATGTCTGGGACATAGGATAGACTATTTATATTCTTGCTCCAGTTATAAGACGTGGCAAACAAACTTAATCTAACGCGGACGGAGTCGCGGGCACAGATAGTATTCTATAATTATTTAGTTAGTTGCTACGTTTTACCTTTTATTCAAATTATACCATATTTATCTTAAGCCGTTGTTGTTGAAACTCCTGGTTTCCTGAAATACAAGAATAATTAATTTGTGGTGAATTTCCGAGTCTAGCTAGCGATTCTTTATTTTTATAAACAAACCCATGTATTTCCTAATAAAACACAGGTTTGCTTTTAAAGATAATAAAATAGGTCATAAAATTATTTTAATGAGCTTATAAATTTCAGTTGTCTTGCCCAGTCATTAATTAATATGTTTGATTTTGAGACATAATTAATAGCAAGACTAATCATTAAAATCCTATATGTTAACGCAAGAAAAATGTATAGTAAGTTGCGAGGTTTCAGAGTTATTTTTTCAAAATTTAGAAACAAGTTCTTAATTATTTTATCCCATGACAAAACATAGACATTTTTTTTACCAAAAGCCAATTCTTCATTTCCAAATCTTATATAATTTGATAGTTTTTGTAAATTTTTGTAAGTAGTATTTATTTAGTGTTACACACTCCCAAATCTTTAAAGAAATATATCATAGTAGTCTCACAATATTTCGAATCTTCTAGAAAAAACCATTCCCGAATCTTTTAGAACCTTACATTGCTATCAGTTTTGTAAAGAACTGGGTTCGACTCCCACTCGAGGACCAAGGTTACGTTGTGTTCTTGTAATATTTCCTTAAACATTTTCTAATAGCATAGTCTCACACATTCCCAAATATTTAAAGAATGGTCTAGCATAGCAGTCTCAAAATTAATCTAGAAACCATTCCCGAATCTTCTAGAACCTTTAGTTGTAAACCAGTCTTCCTCATTCACCCCAGCAGCATTCCCTGATATATTACATATACATATTATAAAATCACCCAGTTTAGCCTTGCTTGCGCTAACCACTACGCTAGCGAGGAGTTTAAGCTCGAATTTATCCCATACCTCATAATATCTTCAGTTAAACACTGATTGCACCATCTATCAGTTTTGTAAAGAACTGGTTTCAACTCTCACTCGAGGACCAAGGTTACATTGTGATCTTTAAGTTTTCCTATACCATTTTCTAATAGCATAGTAGTCACATTCCCAAATATTTAAAGAATAGAGCATAGTAGTCTCACAATTTATTCCCGAATCTTCTAGAACCTTTAGTTGTAAACCTGTCTTCCTCATTCACCCCAGCAGCGTTCCCTGATGTAGGTGCTGGTTTCCCAGGACACGACGAAGCTCGCAGGAGTCAGGCAGCGACACCTTGTCTCGCCAGGCGGCCATACGGATCAGCCACTCCCTGCCAGATCTGCAGACTGAACCGCTGAAGCAAGAATACGTCCAGGAGTTAAAGGATCCGGCTAATAAGAAGGTAAGCATTTTATAAGCTTAATTATTTGAGAACTGTGGCGCTGGGAAGGTCTGCTTGCGACACAGGTGGTTGCGGGTTCGATTTCCCGCCCGTCAAAATCAATTTACCACATAGGTAAATTGATTATTATATGTACATAATGTAAAAGAAAGCTATAGTGTCGTTTTCCATCGTTGAACAGACCAGGAAGTTCTACAACTTCATTTGGTGGTCGATATGACCGAACATTTTCAATACCCATATTTACCGAGTTCAAATGTTTGTCTGTTTGTTGCGGTTGTATTGGTCCCCGCAGTTCGTATGATATCGCATAATACAGAAGTTTGTTTAGGTTTCGGGTTTATCTCTGGTTTATTGAGAGGAAATTATTTATTGTGTTGAATGACATTAAATTCATGTTTCGGTTTTAGTTAATTTGTTTATGTAGGTGATTATTAATGTGTTTTGAGCTAGGGCTAATACTGAGGCTGTTTTTTATCTCGACTGAAACTTTAGACTGATTAAAATCATGTTGCGTGTGATTACTTTAAGTCGTTAGACGTAATATTAAAGTAGCAATATTTATTTATAGGTATAGGCCTTATTTATAGAAGAGAAAAAGGAAATCAAAAGTAATTTAAAAGTAATCTTTAAAAGAGTTAAATCAAAAAAGTAATCTTTTAACCATGACAAATTTCACGCAAGCCGTTCTAGAATTAATTTGCTTAAGCCTGCTTTAATTCTTAATCTGGGGATTAGCGACCTTCGTTAAACCTGTGAAGGGAGAAAGAGTGACTTGGGCCTACTTTGGTCTCATTTATTTTTAGATTTACTCGGTTTAATAATGTACAGGAAAAATTCTCAGAAAGTCCAATAATGGAGCTATTAAGTTTGTTGCTATGTGGCGAGTTCGTAAGAACATTTATGAAACCTCTGCGACAATGTTTGTTTGGACTTGATTGCAGAAAGCTTATACCTAACAGTTTAAAACGTGCAAAATAACGATAAATATATTACAAATTCTAATATAGACTTTGGACTTTATGGACTTTGAGTAAAAATAAATAAAAAAAATACAAGATAAAATCTGAAATATTCCATTAAAATCCCGTGATATGAAGTTTTTATTCCTTTCACTGAAACACGTTTTTAGTTATAATATCCCTCTGTATCGAGTAAATCCGGATTACAAGACCATTTCCATTAACAATAATACTTAGAGCAACAGTTCATATCAGCAGGTGGTTGCGAACTCAGAACATTGGAAAGCTTTTTACCTTAAGCAGAATCGTAAACATAACTGTTTTCTTTACGAAGTATTTTTATTGTACCCTTGTTATAATCTGGGTAGAAAATGGTACAAACAGAGAAATTTAGCGTAGTAAGTGTGAACTAAAAAGTAATATATGTATTTTATCAGTTTTCTTTACGTAAAATAAGGTTTATGTATTCAGTGAGTAATAGTAATATTATAACTAAAGCAGTAAGTCACTCTGTACTACCAAATTTTATATTATTAAATATCTTATCAAGTAAATTGTAATTATTTTGAGATAGTAATGTTCTTAAAACTAATAACACGGTACAGCAAAAATGTTTTTTTTATCTGTACGGTTATATTTATCGGTAGAATTATAAGTATTGTTTAATTATTTATCCTAATTAACCATGTGACTGCATACTGTAATAACACAAACACAAAATTAGTCCTAACTAATTTGTGCTTTATCTAGGCATTGTAGCATTCTTGAAACTTTAATCAGACTCCCGCCTAAATGGGTTTTGTTCCGGCGTAATTAAAAACTGCAACTTTTGTTGTATTTGTAGTAGCTCTCAGTATCAAGCTAAATGCTCTACTAGGCGAAAGTTTTTTCATAATACTAAAGCTCTTTGGGCGTAGAAAAGTTCTTTAATGTAGCGTTTTTGACATAGACTACTCAAGAGCTTAAGGCCATGTATGTTGTTTTGAGTATAGTACCACCCCATTTCTTTGTTATTGTTTTATTATTAACTAGCTTTCCGCCCGCGTTTTACACTTTCCCGCAATTTTCTTTGCTATAAACCTCACGGAGCCCGACCTTTCCAACGAATTCAGAACCGTGAAAATCGGTTCTTGCGTTCTGGAATTATAGAGCCAGGAAGGAAAACACGACTTTTTTTTATATAGTAGTTATTTATTATATTATTTCTTCCCCCGTCAACAAAGCTCGGCTGGGTTTGAACCCACGACTTTCGAGTCGAGTGTAACCACTTAGCTAACACGGATTCTAAAATAATAAAACTACAATAGTATACGTGTGTAAAAATACTGTTCCTAATGGAGCTGAAGTGTTTTGTTACATTCGATTTGATGTGTAACGTGATGGAAGTTCGTGCCGCTATTTTTAGTACTGGAGACTGGCTTTTACACGTGGACAGGATTATTTATTATATATATATGGATTTATTTATCCAGGGATTTAACGTTTTTCTATGTATAGAGATGACAATGCTTTCCTTAAACTCTGATTGATAGATCTTCAGCCCTATTTTCGTTCCCACTGCTGGGACACAGGATGTTGACGAGAGAGTAAAGAGAAAAGAAATCTAGATAATCTCTGTAAGGCATTATACTACGCTGGCCAAGTGCGGGTTGGTAAATATAATTACCTATATTTATTGTAGGTACAGAACAAACTCAAACCTAAAATCAGAAAAGTACAACAAAGTCTTTTCCAGCTAACATTTATATTTATGCAAAATTTTAGAAAAAAAATGTATAAAGCTTTTAACAAAAAACCATAAAGAAAAACATTTTCCCTGAGGCGAGACAAATGAAAATGTTTATTTTATAATCACTGTAAAAAGAAAATATGCCTCTATGAATAAAATATTTATAATAACTCTAAATCAAACAATAGTAAGCCGCTTACAATAAGTCAAAGTAAAATATTTTATGTCTAAAACCAACAATGGAATAATTTTCCCCAAATCAACAAGTGTATTTTACTTATACAAATAAAGAAGCACTTAGTTTCATCAAAGGCCACCTACTTAATTAAGTGAAGATTAAATAACTTGTTACCAAGTCAGCTTTGCCTGTGATATAAATTATGCTATGATTATGTCTTCAATAAATTATGAGGGAGATTATTCTTTTAATTTTTACCTTTATTAAGAGCTTACCTACTTATTTGGCCTTGA
This sequence comes from Chloroclystis v-ata, assembly GCA_963691955.1. Taxonomy (NCBI): domain Eukaryota; kingdom Metazoa; phylum Arthropoda; class Insecta; order Lepidoptera; family Geometridae; genus Chloroclystis; species Chloroclystis v-ata. Next base: position 2,828,576 of record OY829909.1, on the reverse strand, counting down.
ATACTTTTTCTGATAGGCAGAATTATGTTTTATTTCACGTAATAACTTACTTTATTGCTAACTGTAGTGTCTTTGTAAACGGAATGTTTCCAATAGAAAAGAGGTCATCATCATTATTATAACACATAATTACGTCCCAATAATGGGCACGGATCTCTCAATAAAACCATGAAAGATCTTGGGAGGGTTTTGTAAAATCACTACATTTTATAATTTTAATTATATTGGTTTATTCTTTATATTACAAACACATTTTATTTTAGAAGAAATATTCGTAAAGTCTTTGAAGCTACAAAATTAGTAAGCTGGACTTTTAAGCCTCCAACTTGAAAGCAAATAGTAAACGAAATAAGAGGCACAAGATAGCGGAGTTAATTCTTAGTAATGACTTACTAAACAAACCGTATCTCTAACAGCACCCAAGCTAAGTGTTATTTACAAAGCTTAAGTACAACCTTATTTACGAGATATTTTTTAGAGTCCCGCAAATACAAAAGCCTGAATAAACCTGAATAAGATCGCCCGTTATGCTGTAGTTAAACTCGGTTAGATATATCGAAGACGCAATTTTTTTTTTAAATCAACTCTATATTTACGTTCCTACTGCTGGGACACAGAGACTTCTATATGTACGAGAGAGATAAGTTGCCTTGGCCGTTCTTTCAAGAAGGATAATCCAGAGGTGCGCGGAGGGATATGAACTTACGACCTTAGAAATGAGAGTCGAGAAAGCTCCCAGTAAGCCAACACTGTTTTTTTTATATACTATCAAGGACAAAATTCTTTTATATATTTTACGGAACCCGTATTAAAAAGACTCGCTTAACCAAACTTATGTTATTACTTAGTAAGCTTACCGCAATAGAAAACGTTATTAAACTTGGTTCAAAATTAACTTTTCCAGACTTGTCTTTGCAAAGTTTTTAATTTAAGATGGACAGTGTAATTCTAGGACATAATAAGTTGAGCTAAGAACTTAATTAAGTGAAAATCCAGTCTGTTCGTTACAACTAAAATATGCTTCTATTAAGGCTTTGTGACTTCACTCTAAATAATTTATTAAATACTAGGACATAATTTTATTAAATAATATGAAAACTAATAAATATAGCTGCATAATTCTCACCGCAATATTTAGGCTCGTGGTAAGCTCGAAGCTTGTTTTTAATGTATAGATATATTCTAATACGTAACACCCATAACACCGGTTAGCACCCGTAACACCCGTTACCACGGAGCTAAAATCTTGCTGTGTGATTTGTTTGATACCTACAAACCTAATTTAGATTTAGTTTTAAATTATAAGTTATTTTTTTCTAGAAAACATCAATTTTATGGTTGCATATTTCAATTGGTAATATTGACTTATCAAGGTATTGTTGCTGTGTGAATTGTCCAGTAATATTTATTTATTGTAAGCAGGTGCTCCGTCAAACCACCCTCCCAATCGTGCCGACTCGTCACCAGACCTTCCAGCGTCAGCTCTCTCACCGCCTCGAGATGCCCTCCATCCAGTTCAGCATATGCAGCCTGGAGCGAGCTGACTCCTCCATTGGACTTATAAAGGTAACTAACACCCATATTCTTAGTCGATTCCTCCAGACTCGACTCAACCTCTCAGTTTATTCTCATTTGACAAAAACGTCCTCCACTTAATTTTTTCGGCTCACCTCAAGTTCGAGGCAAGGTGGAACTGTCAAACGTAAGGTACCTCTTATCCAACCTTGAAACTCCCTCAAGGCACTCAAGACGATCGACGCTTGTTTATTTTTGAGTTGAGGGATATTATGAGGAAACGACTAAGAAATTGGGTGTTACATCCATTATTTTAATTTTTACATACATAACTAAAGCCGAACCCATTTACGTAATTGCCAGTACTTTTGGTAAAAAAATGCTTCGGATTAAATTGATCGTACCTAAACCAAATCGGGTGACAACGGACAAACGTCCCGGACGAATGTGGACTAAAATAAATAAATCTCCCATTTAGCCAACATGGCTTATCGATATTATGGTCTTCTAAAGGATTAGAAAATGGTATAGGAAAAATTACAAGATCACAACGTAACCTTGACCCTCGAGTGGGAGTCGAGCCCACGCCACCCAGTTTAGCCATGGTTGCGCTAACCACTACGCTATCGAGGGGTTACGTACTAGCTTGAATTTATTCCATACCTCATATCATATGGTCTTCTGTCACAAAATAAACCCTGTATCACAGAATATAAAATAAAAAAGACTAGATTAAATGAAAAAGACAAGTTTTTATTCTAGAAATGGCATTACTGGGCAAAAATAATGGTAAAGCTTTTCCGGGAGTTTTTAATCATACGTTACAAAAACTACAAAAAGCTGGCCAAAGCCAAGCCTTTTGGCTTTTAATTACTGTCTTTGTAGTTCAGTCGTTTGAAGTAGCTATGTTTCGCTACTCTCGTTAAATAAAAGTTAAAAACGTTAGCTATAAAATTTGTTATAAAAATTATGAAAATCATAGAGCAGTAATATTGAACTTTTGTTTTTTTTAAGATAATTTTTATTTTTTGTTTTATCGTGTGGTGTTGTTATTTTGTGTGTCGATATAAATTTGACTTTGGTAATAATACTTGGATAAACTGCGGTCATCTATAATACCTATATGTTTAACATCTTCTTCTTATACATAAAAGATAGTCGTGTTAGACACTATTCATAACTCAAGAACGGCTGAATCTATTTGGCTAAAAGTTTTAGAACCAGGAGAAAAACATAACGAGGGTGAAGCCGTGGGGAAAGCTAGTTTTAAATAAATACAGTCAATAAATAATTTATCTCATATCTTAAAGATTAAATTAGTATTTGTTACCTTGTTCCTTTGTCTTGTAGCTACAAACATAATGAGATACAGAGTATCTAGCTTTTAATGAGATCAAAGTATGTTGAAAAAACTGAATCACAAAAAAATGTGTGAAATTCTTTCATGGCTTAAAACCGGATTCTGTTCAAAGCTATTTTAACTTTATTTTAGAAAAGAACTTGATAGCTCAACTTTGCGAAGATTTTCGGCGATAATTACTTTTTTAATTCAGACCGGATGTAAACGTGTAATAATTTCAGGATATATTAATTTTTCTAGGGCACACTTCAAAACTGTTGATGGCGAGTTTTATAATTAATATTATTTCTTCAAGTGTAGATTGACTTTCCCTTTGACTTTAAAAAATCGTTATTTTCTTAACTTTCTTTGTGTTTGGTAAAATTGTATAAGATTAATCTAGCCATTTTAAATCAGGGTTTATTAAGAAATATTGCTGGACTTTTTTACAGAAAATTGCAAGTACCTACTATTAAATTTTAATGAATAGTTTCAAACTATATATTGTCTTTATTTACCGCGGAAAAAACCGAAAAAACGGATTTATACCGTAAATCCAAATGAGTGAATCAAAGCTAATATAAACAAAAATCCATATAAACTTCGATATTAAGGTATGATTTGCCATTTCTTTGAAAACACGATTTCTTTCAACAAGGTGTAGTAATAAATTAGGCTCAAATGCCCACTCACTGAATATTATATTCTTTGACCTCTCGTTTCGGTTCACAATGTAGCTAAGGACCAGAGGTGTTGAGAGAGCTAGCATGATACGTATTTTACCATTTATTATGCTTTGATGAAATTAAAACCTTGAGTTTAACTCCAGAGCTAGATATTACTGTGTGTAAATTATTCTGCTGTTTATACTTTCATCATCCAGAAAAGATTTATTTATTTAAAACTAGCTCTTTGGCCGTGAATATTCCGCATTTGTGTTATTCTAAAAGCTATACTGCCTATTCATTTTATAAAACGGGAATTACTCCGTATTTACACAGGAGTTAACAACTCTCGACGTTTCGACCTCAACAAGAGCGAGTGTAAATACGTGAGTAATTCCCGTTATATAAAATGAATAGTATAACTCACGAAAATTTTGAAAGTGAAATAGCTGTACTATTGTTCTTACAAAACTGTACAGTAATTTTTGAGCCACCTAAATGTTATCATAAATTTCATCAATAATTTACGTGTTTATAAAAAAACAAACCAGCACTTGGCAAGCTTGGATTAAGGCCTAATCTCTTGTCAAGAGAGAAGCCCTTGTGTCCCAGCAGTGGGAACGTAAATATGGGTGATGATGATGATGAAAGATAGGGGCATTTTTCATAATAACTGCAGAATATCATACCACCACCAAGTCTGATTTAGATGTGACTCAGAACCATTGATAGTTAGTTAGTTAGTTTATTATAATGGTCCCTGCGCTAAATTAAGCACAATTTGCCAAGTGTTTTATAAACCAATTTGTGTCAAGTGTTTTATAAAACAAAATTATAAAGTGGTTACTTGTGTGATCGCCATTTTGCAATCTCAAAACCATTGAATACCTGGGAAACATCTTTGACGCGAAACGTCAGATATAATAGAGATTCAGATAACGTCTGTCCGTCTGTCTGCTGTCTTTGGGCCGAATTCAAAGGTGTTTCTGAGGCTTTTGTGGTTAATAGTCAGGGATCCGTAGTACATGGAAATCAAGTGATTACTAACAAGCTAATTTTTGGTGAGTAGCTTCGTTTCGATGAGACGTCCAAAGATATCCTATACCCAACTCTCGATTGTGGTAGCTAACAGAGATATCAAGGATTAAAAAATTCAAGGATGTAAAACCGGGATAACGGACCACGAAATTTGTAGGACAATATGTTATATCTCAAGATAATTATCTAAATTATATAAAAACATGTTTGTCCTACAAAACCTATGGTTTGATCAAAGAGTCCGCCATTTCCAAAATGTGTCGAAAACGAGGTCAATTTAAATGATTACTATGATTACTAACCAGCTGATTTTTTGTTGTATACTTAATTCATATTTATAAAATCTAACGGACATATTGTCCGACAAATTTCGTGGTCCGTTATCCCGGTTTTACATCCTTGAATTTTTTAATCCTTGATATCTCTGTTAGCTACCACAATCGAGAGTTGGGTATAGGATATCTTTGGACGTCTCATCGAAACGAAGCTACTCACCAAAAATTAGCTTGTTAGTAATCACTTGATTTCCATGTACTACGGATCCCGGCCTATAAGGTTTTGCAGTGCAATGAACCTGTTTTATGTTTGACTTTTTGGTAAATACATTTGTGTATTGTGTCAGAAACAACACAATTGTTAAATTATTTTATGATTACTAAACCTTTGGGTAATAAATATAATACTTATAGCTTACGATCTATTTAGTTTTTAGCTAATTTCATAGTCTGTATAAAATTAGGTATCTACTAGAAATAATTCTCTGTTAAATATTACGTTAATAAATGTTATTTGAATCTATCAATCAGTGTTGGTAGAATCCACAGTAGAATCAGTTTTCAACTGTCTAGCCCTAACCAATTTCTAGAATCTTCCAAAACCTAGATTAGATTAATGGATCTCTGGTATCTAATATCACGTCTATAAACTATGCAGAACGTTTGCAATTAATAGTTACGTCTATGTTCGGTAAAATGCTTTTATAGTGTAGGTACTTGTGCGCAATATTTGAAATTAATTTCAGAAACGATTTTTTTTATTTAGTAAGAAATCATAAAGAAATAAGTAGAACAGACAGTCAGACAGATATGGTGACACTATACAAAATTCATAGTTCACTACGAAACCCTGAAAAAGCATACGAGATATTCCATCAAATCTGCGGAACATAAAGTTGACACTATCTTCCTACATTTCTTATCTTTTCGCAGTAGTTATATTTTTATGGCATTATTTTACGTAGCAGATACGGTTTATGGCATGGATGTTTCGGTATCAAACAGCTAATAAACCTCGTGGTTCATTAACCAACCCGCACTCGGCCAGCGTGGTGAATTAAGGCCTAATCTCTCTCAAGAGATAAGTCCCTGTGTCCCAGCAGTGGGAAAGCAATAGATGTGCTCGTGCAGTTAAATACGAAACCCTAAGCATATGTATGTGTTTTTATAATAAACTAGCTGACCCACTCGCGTCTTCGCCCACTTTATTTTAATTTTTTATCGCCATAAACATTCCTTGGTTACAACTATTTAAAAAATAAATAAAAGTATATGGGCTGTCTATTTCGTTCAATAAATAAATTTAAAAAACCAGAAGAACCAAAATCGGCCCAGCCGTTCACTCGTGATGGTGTGACCAAGGAAATAGAGGGATTCATACAATAAAACAACACTTTATTGTAATACCAAAAACAAAACACATGATTATAACACAAAAAGTTAACAAAACACTTTTTATACATATAGATAATAAATTTATCTCAATACTTCACCGGAAGCTGACACTATATTCCCATTCTACTCGCCATAGTTATATTATATGGCAAGATAAGGTTTATGGGAATGGCGGTTGGTAGAACTATGACATAGACGTATTAATCAGCTGATAAGCCATGGTTATGACTACCGGCTGATTGATTGGGGTTGGCTATTGAGGCGCGGTATTAATCGATTGGTTCAATGTCCATACCTTGAGGTTATGTAATCATCCTCATCATGTAAGCCGTTGGACGCCCATTGCTGGACTTAGGCCTCCCTTAATGACTTCCATTTAATGCGGTCGGACGCGACCTGCATCCGTAAGGTTATGTAATAACCACTCCTATTAATACATTAATCCGAGCTTACATGTACTTCATGAGTTTCTATCTTGTCTCTATCTTCACGTGTGTCTTGATTTTAAAGTAACAACAATATTTTAGCCTAGCACGTGTTTGCTATTTTCATTACGAGTATGCATAAGATTAACTAATTCATCATAATAAGTACCCACAACCTCCTATTAGTAGGTACAGCAATTTGTTGGAACCTTTGCAATATAGTCAGTTAAGAAAGAACTAGAACAAAATAAAAACTCACTGAGTAATATATAGACCACCCGGTTGTGTAGTCACACCCTAACCTAAAACCAAGTAGGTAACTCAATCACGCACGCTAACACGGCAATTAGGCATAGCTTCACACTTATTCGTCATAACTTTACCCGCAATCGTTTTACAGACTTTCCTCACGTACAAATACGTGTCAGTAACAATAATTACGTTCATAATCAATCATAATCACCCCTATTGATGATCCCACTGCTGGGACACAGAAACTTCTTTTGACGAGAGAGGTTAGGCCGCGGGTTGGTGAATGACCCGTGTCATTAAAACGCGGTTTCCTCACGATGTTTGCCTTCACTATAATACCTACTGATTCACTGTGACTTTAATTATTTATTGTTTGTCAATAAGATGTGTAATATATGTAGTGGAATAAATACCTAACCTATCTTCAAATTTTAACATTACAAATTTTTCAACGTTTGCGTATAATTAATTGGCCTTCATTCGTCAAATCATTATTCATGAATCCATTATGTTTACTGATTATTTCATTATGTAACCTTTTCAAGCGTTCTACAAATGTCAGTGCATTCTGCGCTGTCATTTCCAACACTCCAGCTGTCAATATTGCTGGCATTCGATTTCCTGAGCTGTCAGACTCTTCCAAGCTGTTACATGACTGCTGATTCAAGGAGCTAGGCTTTGGACAAACAGTTTTAAAGCTTAACATAACAAAAACATTAATTTATTTATTCAAATTTATATGCTATGAGGCTTAAGCTCAGTACTGACATACGGACATACTCGATAGTTTTACTCGAAGTCTAGTAAAAATCAACGTGAGGACCGCAAAACTCACAGAGTTGAGAGTTAGTTTTGCGGTCCACATGTCAACTTTTACTCGACTTCGAATAAAACTATCGAGTAATACCGTATGTGAGTACTGAGCTTTAGACTATATATACGCTTTTACAAAACCACGTCATACGAGTGTGTTGGAGATAGAGGAAGCAAACTTGGGCTTGCATTTTGAATTTGTCTTTACAAAAATACAGAGCAACATTTAGTTTATTACTTTGACCAAATAGCAAGACCGATTCCAATGACAACGCTATTTTATTTAGGTAATGTCGATTTTTTAAAAGAAATAACTAATTATTTAGAAAAAACAGAGACTAAGTCTTCAACAAAGGATTTCGTCTTACGATTAAATAAAGCAATATCTTCATATTAACCTCATGAATTTCATAACCCTGACTTTGACCTGTTAATGCTTGCATTACCTTCCGTATATCACCCGGGATTTCATTACAATATAACCTCTAACTGAACAGAAATAGAGCTCAAAATCGCATCCAAGGGAAGCTGATAATGCCTTGGCATGGCATTTCAATGAGATTAGCAGATTCAGCTGCTACTAATCTCGTCAATGCTTTGTATGGCTTTAGTGCTTATCAAGGCAAAAACTAGATTATATTTATTCTTAACTAGCCGACCGCCAACAGCTTCGCTTGCTTTTTTTTATAAATTATAGCCTATAACCTTCCTCGATAAATGGACTATCCAACACTGAAAGAATTTTTTAAATCGGACCAGCGGTTCCTGAGATTAGCGCGTTCAAACAAACAAACAAACAATCAAACTCTTCAGCTTTATATATTAGTATAGATTAGTTTAATTTACTCTGAAATGTATAACGTTTCATTACGGCCTTACCGTACCTCTCTTTAGTCTTAATAGTCATTTATTGATAAAAACATATTATAGGTCAATTGGTTTTACATTATAGTGAGCTTAAAACATTTTAGATAAACATGTCAATTACTAATTCAATCCAATGTAACATTTATAAAGTTACATATATTTCATGTAATAACGATAATAAAATCATGACAATCATATACTTACAATTAGTTCAAAATGTTAAAATTTATCAATAATAATTATTTCTAATGAGTCTCCATCTATTGAGTTGGTTTTAAAACAATTAATTATTTGTTAAACCAAAAACCTTCGGAATTTTATCGACGTTCGGTAATTTCTCGATTCCTACGTTAAACGAGTAATTAGAATTTTCTCGTTAACATTTAATTGGAGGTTTTTTACTTTCTTACGTAATACTCGTAGGTAGTAAGGTCAGATCACTATTTACTTTATAAGTAATTATTTAAATGGATAGATTGTTTTATATCTATCCATTCTCTATATTTTATATTTTGTAATTTTATATTTGTATTTTGTATTTCTAATATCTTCGTGGAGTGTTGGTTAAGTCAATTATGGGAATCACGTTAGTTACCAACAACCATAGTTTGTGCTTAGATTTACATTTATACCGTACAACTAACCTCTCATACGATCTGATTAATACAGTATTTTTCTGAGTCTCAACGAATGACTAAAGACAAGGTTTATTATAAACTATAGGACTATCTTGTCCTCTCCTTAGATACAGCATAGTTATGGTATATGGCATAGACTATAGACAATAAGTTTAATTGTCCAATAGATGTGTTACCGAATGAAGTAGTTTGTTTAATATAAATGTGTGTATTTACACCTACGCACGGTGCCACTGAAAACCAAAAACGCTGTGATAATATACAAAATATTTGCTTTAAATATATAAGCTTTGAAGCTGAGCTGGCACCGATTTGTGTCCCTTATGTGTAATAGAATACACGACACTCAAGTCCGTTAGACGTGGCGCTGCTTGCCTAGATTTAGTTATTATATTTATTTATTATGTTGTGTCAACAGGTTATGCATTATGACATGATATATAGATATCATTTGACGACCTCTGTGGCGCAGCGGGCGATAGTCCGCCTGCGACACAAGAGGTTGCGGGTTCGATTCCCGCCTCGGAACAACTTTTTGTATGATCTGCAAATATTTGTTCCGGGTGTCTGGGTGTTGTATGTATATGTATAATAAAAAAATATCTATCTATGTATGTATTAAGTATATCAGAAATCTAGCACCCGTAACACAAGCTTTGAGCGTACTATGGGGCTAGATGTCGTTGTGTAAAATGGTCCAGCAATATTTATTTATTTATTAATACTGTAGTTCCCGCATTAACCGTAAGACTTCAGTGGTGGCGCGCACTCTAGGTTATAAGATGATATTTGTACACAAATTTTTTTTTTCTTTCTAACAGTATCTACAATTAAATATATTTGTTACAGCCGGAGCTATATAAGAACGAGCTGGTCCGTCAGCCATCGACGGACAGCGGAGACCTAGAGTTCTGCGGCAAGCTGCACTTCTCGCTCAAGTACGACCAGGAGGTGGAGGCGCTGGTGGTTAAGGTATGTCTGTCAGCTATCTGCTGTTCTGTTCTGCTGTTTTGCAACAAGCCATCTACGGACAGCGGAGACCTAGAGTTCTGCGGCAAGCTGCACTTCTCGCTCAAGTACGACCAGGAGGTGGAGGCGCTGGTGGTTAAGGTATGTCTGTCAGCTACCTGCTGTTCTGTTCTGCTGTTCTGGAACGAGTTATTGACCGACAGCGGAGACCTGGAGTTCAGCGGCAAACTCGAATGCGAAATCAAAGAACGGTTCACTTAGCCAATCGAATTAGTTCATTCAAATAGACTGGTCAAATAGCACTTAGGACAGATTGATGACCAAAATAAATGGAATCGAAATCTGAGTACACGGCAGTGCCTTAAGTCTTTTAAAAAAAGCGCACGGTCGTACCCTAAATATAAGAAAGAAGAAGAAAATGAATATACTTAAATTAAAACGTTAGGTAATTATTATGATGTTATTCGGACACCACTCAACAAAATTATAGCTAAAGGGGACTATAGATATCTAATTCATACGTAAATTAAATAGGTAGCTAATTAATTATAATTACTAATAACTGATAATAATGAGATACGTATCTAAGGTTTGCCACAGGGCTATTTTGTGCTGTTTGATTAGTCCCGCAAATTATTGTTATTTAATTATAGTTTGAAAAAATTATAATGTAACAGACGTACAGTCAGACACACGTGTGACATATTAGGCTTCCTTTTCCTTCTGCGGTTCGAAAAAATATCCAAGTAATCTCACTTCAGTACCATCAACCACAAAAGTGTTTGAGTTATTGTAAGGTTAAGGGGGCACTTAACTCACATCAAGGTATTTGAACTTTGCACAGATCCGACTTTTTAAATTATAGGCGTGGGCAGTAAGTGTTATTAAAGAAGATTGTAAACTTTTACAATCTTGAGGTAGATTGAACGCAATTTTCATCTTAAAACGATAAAATTGTGGCTGTTATTCCAGAATTCAGTGAGTTGTTTATTGTTTTCTTTTTGATTTTCACCTTACCGTTAATAAGAACAAATTAATTTATAATATATATGTATATATGTACTCTTACGTAGAACTGGCAGACTGTATTTGGATTTTTATAAATATAATTCAAATACTTGTATGTATATTCGTTTATGGAGCTTCATTTATTCGATATTCGAGTTCAAATAAGACAATGCCCTGTTTGTTTTTAATAAAGCGGTTTCGTGAAATATTGGATCTCCCACGCACGATATAAGAGGCAATTATCGACTTGTCTGTCTGTCTGTATGATCTATGGGCCCTAATATATTGCCCAGGCTAGGTTGTAGGGTATCTACGATTATTAATATCTCGATATAGGTTATCTAGATAAATTATGACTCTTCATATTTATGATCTCGTGGTAAAACAATCAATCTATCATTTTGTTAAGAAGTAATAAAGAAATTGTAACATAAATTATGTAGTTTTTTGGCCAACGAATAAGCATATCACGGTGTGGGATGGTACTGTTCTGCTCTAAGCATTGAATGTGTTAACTTCGGGTCTTGTTAAAGCCCTTGGATAACTAAGGCCAGACACGTCTAATTTAGAAATCTTGCCCGAAGGCAAACTTACCTTTTCTTCTTTGTTGTGTATTTAAGCTTTGTAAATTTAGGTTAAGCTCCCCTTCGCCATACATTTTCTCAGAATATAAGGTATTTGAAGTAATGTTGCCTGGATTTGCTGTAAGCTATAGAATTCTGACTATCCATAATAGTTTTAGGATATATGTAAAGCATTTTTCAATATAGAATAGTTTTAAGAAAATAAATAAAATAAATAATGCGGAATTAAGATAATAAATAAAATTGGTCGAATTTGTAGACAAGTTGAAACAATTATACCGAACTTTATAAACCGAATATCAAAGTAATTGTTTTGACCTAAAAACTTTGTTAGGAATTAACTATGACAGAGTTCTATCGATGATTACTATGAACTCAATAGACCTTAATTAATCCACACTACCCAATTATCTCTAATTTACCAAAACATCAGGCCTTAAGCTACCTTTCTACCTTGTCGATTCTACCCAAGCCTAAAGAGGACATTGACCTCTCCAAGTTTCAGGGTAAATCTTTCTTATTTTCGGCTTCAGGATTTAACAGGAAATGCGGATGGGTATTGGGCACGATAAATTGAGTAAATAACCGAAGTTTACTGAATCTTAAAGTATAAAGTAAATTTCATCGAAAACGAATGATCTCCTCTAAGTACTTTCTGGAAATTGACTTACGTAAACGATATTTATTTTAGTACCTAATGTCGTGAATAGTTACTACCTTTTCAATTATACCTATATATATAAAAGAAAGTCGAGTTAGTTACACCATTTATAACTCAAGAACGGCTGAATCGAATTGGCTGAAAATTGGAAAGAAGGAATAGGACATAGGATACTTTTACCGATAGGATCTAATATGATGCGGGCAAAGCCAAAGAGCTAGTTATTCAATAAAAACATTTTCTCATAATCCACTTACTTCATGCTCCACGTTATTACCTGTATGGGGAATTTCAATACACATTCAAGGCGCCCCAAGGCCTTATAAGATTCCTCTGCCTTGTCAACAGATATTCGAGGCGCGTGACCTGCCGATCAAGGACGTAACTGGCAGCAGCGACCCTTATATCAAGGTGTTCCTGCTGCCCGACCGTAAGAAGAAGTTTCAGACGAAGGTGCATCGGAAGAATCTCAATCCTGTGTTCAATGAGACGTTTTTGTTCAGGTAATAATGTATTATTATTATTCGGGTGTCTGGGTGTTTTATGTATAATAAAAATCTATGTATGTATATTTTATTATTATATCAGAAATCTAGCACCCGTAACACAAGCTTAGAGCTTATCACGGGGCTAGATGTTGCTGTGTGAACGGTTAAGCAAACATCGTGAGGAAACCGGCATGTTCTGAGAACTTTGAAGAGTTTGTAGGACATGTGTCATTCGCCAACCTACTCTTAGGCCACGTGGTGAATTAAAGCCTAATTAAAAGAGAGAGAGTCTTTTTGTTCTAGCAGTGGAAACTCGAAAAGAGATACTTATGTTTATGCATGCAAAAGCCCATTGTTTATTTATAATATAACTTTTTAGGAAGTATATCAGAATACCTAAGTAATAAACTAGCTTTATATGGATATCGTCCTAGTTAAAATCCACCATCCAACCTACCATTTTCAGTTCAAACTTCAAAGTTTCAAGTTATAATGCTAATAACAAATATTCCGCAATTAATCAAAAGTGACAAGTCGCGAACAAATAAACAAATTTCTTGAAAATTTTCGATTTTCTACGCAGTTGTTGGAAGTTAAAAGTTGTAATTAAACAAAAGATGGACGGTACTCGTATATTCATTTGTTGGACAACAAAACACTTTATTAAATTGGCTGACTTAAATTTGTTGGTTTTATGATTTTTTGCAAGAATAAAGTAGACATAATACTAGCTTGGAGCTTACCAAGGGTCAAAAATCAAGAAATCCGTCCTATAAAAAAAATTAAAACGTAAATAATAACGTTTAAAGAAGGAATTAATTATTTTATTAACCATCGAAGCAACCTAATTAGTTTCTATGGGTTTCTTTTTCCAATTTGGAGACTCCATTAACGAATCAAAGAAACCGTTTTACTCATTTTCTGAGTATAATGAAGTAAATATAGGGCTCTTTTGACAAATATATCGTTATTTTGAATGGTCTTGACCTCGAATTGTAACAAGTAGTCTTTAACAAACTCATCCAATAGACTCCGTTTATCCTTCGTAGGTCATCATCATCATTATTACAGCCACCGGGCGTCTATTGCTAGACATAGGGCTTCCCTTAAAGATTTAAAGTTATTTCGGTTGCGCATACAACCGAAATAACTTTAAATCTTTAAGGGCTTGCATCAACTAAATTTCGCCAGATCAATGTCTATGATTGGAATTCCATTGCTGTGTTTTTCTCTGAAAATGTAATTTTTATGACTTTAACGCAAGACAGCACACTTAGATATTATTATTATTATTATTATTAGCCTGCACTGTCCCACTGCAGGGCAAAGGCCTCCCTTCCCTCCTTCCACTCTTCGCGACTTAACGCTGCGACAGGCCATGTGCGTAGGTGTGAGTCAAGTTCATAGTTAGAGTTCAAGTTAGATATTATTACCAATTAATTATTAAACAGTGTTTATTAAAATATAAATATATAAAATAAAAAAGCCTTTATTCTAAAGCAGTTTACATATTGATTATTTTGAAATTATTAAATCATTAACTTTTCTTATTACTATATTATTCGCTATCACTAATTTATGCAACTTAACGGCCTCCCCTACAAAATATTAATATGTAAGTTTATAGATTGAGTTTTTTTTTACTTTGAGGTTAACGTTCTTTATTTGTCCAACAGTGTACCGTACGAGGAGCTTAGACAGCGCTACATCCAGTTCTCAGTGTATGACTTCGACCGCTTCAGCCGACACGACCTGATAGGTCACGTGGTGCTCAAGGGACTGCTGGAGTCAGCTGACCTGCAACAGGAGATCGAGTACACTATGAACATACTCGCACCGCCTCAGGTAAGTTATATGATTTATTACCTGGTATTATCGAATTCATTGGAATACATTTATTCATAAATTTTGGGTTTAACATAGATCTTAATTTATAAAAGTTCATCCAAAGGCTACCTTTACAGGCGTATGAATATATAATAAAAATTGAAAGTGATAGGATAGTGATAGTGATATTGAAAGTAATTAGGTCACAACTTGGTTGAATAAAACGTGCGAATTGTCTGCGAGCCGATATAAAGAACACCAATCAGGATAAGGAAATGGTAACGTTCTAAAGAATTTGTAAAATAAATAAAAATAAATAGTTATTGCTGGACAATTCACACAGCAACTAGCCCCGTGGTAAGCTCGAAGCTTGTGTTACGGGTGCTAGATTTCTGATATACTTAATATAATATACATACAAATATAGATAATTTTTATACTTGCAACACGACATTTCTAAAATATTGAGTTATTTTACAAATTTTTTGTTAACAATCGTCCTATATTTTGAAGCTTATTTAAGCCACATAGGTACTTATTTTATCAGGCACGTTTCACCCAAACAAATAAACTTACTCTAATGAATATTCGTTTCTTGCTAGGAAAAGAAGGACCTTGGTGAGCTGATGTTATCGCTGTGCTACTTGCCCACTGCTGGGCGACTGACGGTCACTGTTATCAAGGCCAGGAATCTGAAAGCCATGGATATCAATGGATCTTCGGGTAAGTTTTAGAATATTAATAATATTCAATTATCTACTATATAAAAATAAGTCGGGTTTTCCTTCCTGACGCTATAACTCCAGAACGCACGAACCGATTTCCACAATTTTGCATTCGTTGGAAAGGTCTCGGGCTAGGGTGAGGTTTATAGCAAAGAAAATTGCGGGAAAGTGTAAAACGCGGGCGAAGCCGCAGGGCGGAAAGCTAGTATGTTATAATATTCAGAAAATTAGGAGAAAACTGACATGGAAAATTTAAACACACAAACATTTTTTTCCCAACACACTAAAACATAAAAAGTACGAACTAAATAGATATTTAAACATAAAATTAGCATTGTCTCAGAATGTTTGATGACGTCATAGACGCTTCAAATTTCCATTGAAATTTTTATTCTATTAACATTATAATACGGTTTTCTTTTAAATATAACGACATCAGTATCTTTCACTTCGTTTAAAATATTTTTAAACCCTGTCTTATATTTAGGCCAATAATAATAGTGCAAATAATAATTAATTACTCAAGCCGATAGGTCCGACATTGACGAATTTATTTGACGCCATTTTTAATTTATTCTAGACATTTCATTACATTATCGACATCTACCGTCCATTGATAAGCTTCCAATTAATTGTATTTCAATTTGCGGTGAATTCCCATCGCGCCGAATCTTAGAAAATAAAATAAATATTAATTTTGTTTATTGAAATTTCACGCAAAATGAAAGTTAGACAAAATTTATCGAATTATTAATGTCTTGAAGCTAAATGATAATTTTAGTAATAAGTAGGTACATAGGCTTATAGTAGATGAATTTGTATTAATCATCTAATGTAGATGTCCAAAGCCATACAAAAAATGTGTTCTTAATAAATATATAAGTAATAGTATAAATTATAGTTTTTATAAAAATATAATATTTGGGGAACTGTGTTAAATAGGCCTTTTTTGCAGAATTACTCATAGTGTTTGAAAAAAATCTGTTTGAGCGTATTAATTTTTTCATAATTGATGCCATTTATTAAATAAACTTTTAGCTTATTATTTCACGTAAGGTATTAAACACACAGAGCAACAAGTTATTCTCGATATAAATAATGATTTGAAATATTGAAATAATACGTTTTTTAGGGTTGAAGTCCTATAATAAAATTTGGTTTTTTAATAATTTGAAATATTGAAATAACACGTGTTTTAGGGTGAATGTCCTATAATAAAATTTGGTTTTGTTCTGCCGCCCACGCTTAGCTTAACCGAAACATGACGCTTTAGCTTTATAAAATGAATTTAAATTGTAAAGCTTTATCTCTTAATACTAAATGACAGAATACAAAACCTAACTGTGCGTGCAAATT
Organism: Chloroclystis v-ata; assembly: GCA_963691955.1. Classification (NCBI taxonomy): domain Eukaryota; kingdom Metazoa; phylum Arthropoda; class Insecta; order Lepidoptera; family Geometridae; genus Chloroclystis; species Chloroclystis v-ata. The sequence goes on along the minus strand of OY829909.1, from coordinate 2,811,736 downwards.
TTAATAAGTTTAATTAAGTCTATATGATGTCGTTATAAACTTATAAAATTACAACGCAAAGTGCCATTGGTTGTTTATAACGAATTATTATAAAATTTATTGCAATAGTGTGAACCCTTGAGACGTTTTATTGCTGCAAAAAATTATATCTTCTACGTTTTATATACATAAATATTATTTGACAATACACACAGCAACATCTGGCCCTTGGTAAGCTCAAAGCTTGTGTTACGGGTGCTTCGCTTTAGTAAATTTGAGCACTTTCTTACAACGCATAAGATATGCAGCTAAGTGGTAATTTGTCAAACGAAAACGTTGATATGAGGACTAGAGACGTAGCTTAGCTTTGGTCGAAAAGCACTTTAATACCGTGGATTACCACGGGGCCAGATGTTGCTGTGTGAATTGTCCAGCAATATATATAATATTTATTTATTCGGTTAAATCAATAAAATTACAAAAACCTCGCTTAATCTCAGAGCGTGTCACATTTTTAATGCTCGAGATATTACGATATATTTACGTTGTATGATCCAATCTATTTCGTATTCAGAGTGTGCACAGGTGCTTCTATAATAGCGGGAAAAATAAAATGGCGATGAACAGTTTAGGTAATTCCAAATCGATGTTAGGACTGGGTTACCAATGAGCTTAACGAATCTAACCAAAAGGAGTAGCAACCGAGTGTTCCAGTAAAATTTAACAAGTTTCGTTCCATGATTGTTCCTCTTGTTTAAAAGGTGAGATAAATAATCGTTAGGGTCGAATGCAGACAACAATTCGGACGAATGTAGATTTTTTATGCGGACCGATATTCACGGGACGAATGTGGACTAAATCGAGAAAACATAGGAAAGTGTGTTGGGTCAACTAGTTATTTTATAAGTAAACCAAATAAATCACGATTGCAAATAAGCAATATATTTTATACACTATTATTAAGCGAAGCAATAAAATAAAATTCTATTTTCTTTGGTCGAATCCGCGGAGTAGTAAGTTAAGAACTCTTTCGCCAATAAAGAAAACCGAAAAAAATAATGGGCTGATTGCAATTATTGGAAGATTGTCATGCAATCCAATAGTATTATATTGATGAGCTGGCCCTTCCATAATATTCTGAGAAGTCGATAGATTCTGAACGTTAACAATTAGGCAATAAGGAACATGTTCCAGTATTCATTGACTATTGGAATTTCTTTTCATTATTCATGAAAGGGTTAAGAGGTGGGTCATGTTGAGGACTTTATTATGCCAGATGAGGTCATGACAATATAGGGTATTTCATTTTGGAGGTCATTATGCTCTTAGAATGTGAAAGGAACTACTTGTAAACTTTCCAAGGGTATTATTTCATGCATGTTTAATATAACACTAATATAGTAAAGCCGAAAGTTTGTATTTAGGTTTGTTACTTTTTCAAGACTTAGACCTAATTTCACCACACTCTGTTTGTTAGTTTAACATCCCATTAAGTAATTAACAGTCCATAAATATACGTAAACTGACAGTAATTAAACAGCGGGATGTTGAACTAACAAACAGATAGTGGAGAAATTAGGTCTTGGCTTGAGAGATTTTAATAAAGTTTTGTATGAAGGTAGCTGACACATATTTAACACATAGGCTACGTTTTTTTTGCGGGAATATCTAAATAACGCAGGTAAAGCCGCAGGGCGGATAGTTGAATTTATATTTCGACCACAACTTACGTACATATAAAAATCAATGCCACTTTTCGTTGTAACTGTATAACTCAAAAATGGCTGGGCCAATATTTTGGTTTTAAAATAGTCGTAGTAGCCCAGAAAGTTGAGAAAAAATGGAAAAAAGAGGCCAAAGCCATGGGCGGATCAGCTAGTATCTTGTAAAATAAAATAACCACTTTGTCGACAGATCCTTACGTCAAAATCTGCCTGATCTGCCAAGGCAAGCGCATTAAGAAGAAGAAGACGACTGTCAAGAAGAACACGCTAAGTCCAGTATACAATGAGGCTCTCGTGTTTGACTTACCGGCTGTCAACGTGTTTGATGTCACGCTACTTGTCAAAGTCATCGATTATGACAGGTAATCGAATCGTATTATTTGAGATTTCCAAAATGGCGGCCACACAAGTAACAACTTCATAACTTTGTAAAATAAAACACTCGACTTAATGGGCATTATAAACAATTGTGTATTGCTTATTGCATTAAATATATTTTTTATGAGCATGTTTTCAATATAAACAAATGTTAAGCACCTAAAATAAAATTTCTATCGCAAAAAAATTCAAAAGAAAAGTTGGAAAAGTTCTCTAACAAATACTACTTACCATATCTTAATATTTATATGCAAAAGAAAATTGTATTTTCTATTCTTTTATCTAATAAGAGGTTTTCTACGTACCATTTAATGTTTGAATATGCTGACATATTCTAAGATTTTATGTTCGATTTTCTATTCAGAATTGTATTTTATTGAAAAAATTCTGTTTACTTATCCATAGTTATAAAAACGTTAAGTACCTATTTATCCTAATTATACATGCCAAAGTTTGTAAGAATGTATATATGTTTGTGACTCTTTCACGCAAAAACTACTGAATAGATTTTGATGAAACTTCTGTCAGGGCTAGTATCGCGGGAATATTCACTATAACATTGGAAAGTGAATTAATACACAGACAAAGCCGCGGTGGAAACTAGGTAATGGCAACTATTAATACTTTCATCATCATTAAAGAATAAAATAACAAAAAAAAGATACAAACTAATAAACACATGACATAATTAATGAAATGTTTTGATTACCAGAATTGGCCCCAACGAGTTAATCGGCTGCACAGCGATCGGGTCAACGCTCATCGGCATCGGCCGCGACCACTGGCTGGAGATGATTGACAACCCTCGGAAACCTGTGGCACAGTGGTACCCCCTCAACAAAAGTCCACCGTCTAACATAGCGCTACCCAGTGCAGATCAGAACACCGGCGCTTTGAGCTGTCTAAATGGGAGGTAAGAGATATTAGATTGTGATTATAGCTTCAAGTACGCTCTCAGCAAGAGTCTACCGTCTAACATAGCACTACCCAGTGCATATCAAAACACCGATCTATAGTCCACTTAGGTATATTGTATGTAAGTAGATTTTGATCCTTATTAGCAAGTACTAATAAGGATCAAAATCAACGAAAACAACATCTGTAGCTAGAATCTTTAATGTCTTTAACACCCATATTCTTAGTCGTATCCTTATAATATTCCTCCACTCTAAAATAAACAAGCATTGATCGTCTTGAGTGGTCTTGAGGGAATTTCAAGGTTGGTTATGAGGTACCTTACGTTTGACAGCCTTGCCTCGAACTTGAGGTGAGCCGAAAAAATCAAGTGGAGGGCGTTTTTGAATACGAATTTGTTCAAGTGAGGTTGAGTCGAGTCTGGAGGAAACGACTAAGAATATGGGTGTAAGTGTTGCTCACAAATTAATTAATAATTTTCTAGTTATTTAATCTTTATTTAATTGTGTAGACTACACGAGTTTCTTAATACTGTATATAAATAATGATTCCCTGAATACCCGTCCAATATTGCGATTTGCCTCTAAGCTATCGCCTCAGAGTTTTTGTCTACCATCAAAGCGCATTGTTCATCTTTAATAGAACCCGCCTCTTCCGGAAAATCTTCTTAAGACGTCCAATGACCTTTCGAGAATTGAAACCCGGATGAAAAAGCCCTTCTGAATTCTTTGCACAATTCTCTGTCTGTTAGAATGTTTTGTACTTGATACGGTGAAAGTATGGCTATATGCTTTGTTGATATTGATATGCGTTTATTAAAATTGACGACCGCTATAGCGCAGTGAGCGAAGGTCTGCTTGCGACGCAAGAGGTTTCGGGTTCGATTCCCGAATTGGGACAACTATTTGTATGATCTGCAAATATTTGTTCCGTATGTCTGGGTATATATGTAGAAAAACATAAGTAAGTATATCAGAAATCTAGCACCAAATAAAAACACAGCTCAGAGCATACGAATCATTTTGTGACTATAAAAATGATCTAATTTAAAATAGTTATTTGCAGGCCACTTGATTTTAAAGTTGGTTTTATATATATTTACGATTCATTTTCTGCTAGCAATCATTTTAGGGTTATCTACTTCGAATCGCAGATGAGGCACTCTATGATCTTAGTGATGAGATCAAAAGAAATATGAAAAGGCTTTTAAACAGATACATCTCAGATTATCTTTGGATTAAGCCGCCGAAGAGCTAAAGCTTTCATAATCTTCAAAACTTTTTTCTTTTCCAGATGAAGCGATGAAGTTTGAACGACTGATGATAAAAATACCGTAGCGTCAAAATTATGATGGATTTTGAAAAACGCGACTGGCAAAGTAGATAATAGATCTCATGTTGCCAAATATTGAATGTGATTAGATGGTTGTATGTCCATTTACTGTAGAAGAAACATATATAATCAATGTAGATTATATATAAATAGGCGTTGAAAGTAGGGGAGATATCCCATAGTTCTGGTTGATTACTTGGTGTATCATTTTGAAAGTAGAATATTGTAGAACTCGCGTAACCATTTTATACTTTCCTATATGATCTTTATGTGGACCCTATTCCCTTGGACCCTATGTCATGTACACTGTTACTATATGTATATCTAAACGCACACTTCAAATTCAAGACTAAATCGTGTCATGTACATACATTGATAAGTATTTAAATTGATGTTGTATAGTTGTTGTCTTTTTAGTCTGTAGTTATAATACTATAAGTGTTTAATATTATCTTATTCTTGTATCACGGTGGTTTTCCGGGTAAAATATAATTCATAATTTTAACGTATAATGGTGAAGTCAGTGTCAATCTCTTCGTATTTAATCATACAAAAAGTATTTCAAGGTACATATTTATATTATTGATAATTGTAGAAGTATTGTTGTTTCAAAGAGCTTAGATACTGTGAATCTATGCGGCTTATGCGAAAATATATTTGTTAAAAACAGTTATAAATTGATATACTTATATCTCTAAATATTCTCACATTTAATTTCATGAATGTTCAAAACATTCATAATATGTTACAAAAACATTATTGGACAATAATGTAGTAATGGATATAACATAGTTTTTTCAGAGCACAAAAATATATATAAATCACATAAATAATACTCGTAATTGTTATATTGTATGTTATGATCTTTGTAAGATAAAAACGAAGCTTTAAATCGTGTTTAAATATAAATGTTATATGTATATTAACATAATATATGGTATATCATAAAGTATACTTGGAAGAATATACATTTTATATTATAGTCTGATTATTATGAAACAAACCGATTTTAAAGTCTACAATTATATTTTGCTATATCGAACAAGCTTCCGCTACAGAACTTTATAAATTATTCGATAAGTTCACTTTATACCTAACACTCAAATAATGTTAAAATTGGTCCAGCAGTTCCTGAAATCAGCGCGTGTAACCTAACTATCCAGCTTTATATTATAAGTATTGATAATATCTAGTAAATCGTATATTCATATAATATTGAATAATTGATCATTACAATTAAATTGTATTTTTTTATCATTCTATTACAAAAACATATCCTTAATACATTGTATGTCTTAAAGTAACACTTGTCATATCATATATGATTTTTTTTATAATTTATGGTAAACTAGCAGATAAATAATATAAAGTGTCAAATTGTTTATATTAAAATGTCATTTCCACCATATCAACCACTGGTGTAGGTATTATAATCAAAAGTCATTATTAAAATACCTTTTAACCGAGTATAGAATAAATATTATTAAGTATTTTCTGGGATCAATTTAATGACACGAAACAAATTTTTCTACAAATTAAGGAAAATTTAAATTTTGATAACTTTTAAGCACTTTTTGACCCTTGCATTTTCAAATTCAAGTTACGAGTGCTTGAATTGATCCCAAATAACATATAAAATTATATGATATTATTAGAAAAAACATTATAAATAGAACTAGTTTTATTTTACTTATTTCATTATCTTAGGTACATCATTCTTGAAAACACAAAATATTTAACAAATTTATCATTAATCAGAATTTAATTATTATTATCATGTCGCCATGTCAAAGACACTAGTCGGCTTGTTTAAAAATTATAGAATATTTTTGTATTGTAAGCTTTGTCATTTATATCTAGGTCTTACGTAAGCTGTACATGTAGATAGTTGTAAGTTGATGTAAAACTGATTTATGAATAAAATGTTGACTTTTATAAATATGTGTTCTTCATGGTACTTCTACAAACGAAAGTAAGTCAATTTTAATAAACAATTAAATATTGCTATTGGACAATTCACACATCGTAGGAAGGTTTCCTACGGAAGATCAGCGTTGTTTTGCTTAATGCAAGGCAACACACATGCTGAGTAGGGAAGAGATACAATTACTAGTGATTTTATTATTATTTTATATATCTTTTGTTTTATTTTGTTTTGTATCTCGAATAAAAGTATTTTCTTTCTTTCTTTCTTTTACATCAACATAGCCCCGTGGTCAGCTTGAAGCTTGTGTTACGGGTGAGTAGGTAGGTACTAAATTTCTGATAAACTTTAAATAATATACTTGCGTAGATAGATTTTATTGTACCCAGAACTCGTAACAAATATTTGCAGATCGTACACATTTTTGTCCCGAGGCGGGAATCGAACCCGCAACCTCCTGAGTTGCAACAAACCTTTGCTCGTTGCGCCATAGAGATCAAATTGTAATTTTTTACCAATAAAATCGTTTATCTCTCTTGACGAGAGATCAAATAAACAAATAAATAAATATTGCTGGACAATTCACACAGCAACATCTAGCCCCGTGGTAAGCTCTAAGCTTGTGTTACGGGTGCTAGATTTCTGATATACTTAATATAATATACATAGATCAGGCCTTAATTCACCACGCTAGTCAATAACATAAAACCTTATTGATTAATAAACTTTTGTTGGCAAAAATCTTGATCAACCCGAGCCTTGAAACTAAAGGTAGTTTCAAGTGGGCTCTTTGACACCAGACCTCCGCTAACGAGGGCCAAATGAGGACACGAATAGTCGCCTTTATTTAGGTTTCGTTCTAGTTCTTCTACAGCTGGTTTCGTGTGACCGAAACGTCTGGAAATTCACGTAATTTGTTGCTAAACTTATTGTAACTCAACGCTTTGTACCTTTTTTAGTCGCTTGTAAAATAGCAAAACTGTACCTGTGCTTTGTACCTTTTTTAGTCACTTGTTAAATAGTAAATAGATAAATATTACTGGGCAATTCACACAGCAACATCTAGCCCCGTGGTAAGCTCAAAGCTTGTGTTACGGGTGCTAGATTTCTGACATACTTAAAGTGAATAGTGAACGAGAACTCTTATTAATATTATTAGTAAATAAAGGACTTTGCCCTAGTTTTAATCAACTACGAACATCTGGATTATTATTTTCAAATAGTTAATATAAGAAAATATTAAACAAACTTTAAAAACTCAAATTGGTTTGTAACTATTTCAAAATTTTAGTCATAGAAAAATAGAAAGAAAGAAAATTTTGTTTTAATTTCTAAGTATCCCATTATTTTTTAAATCTTCTTATGGTTCACATCATACAACTAACCGTTTCAACAGTATAGCTTTTATAGTTTCGGAAAAAAACGCTGTGACATACGGACGGACAGACAGACATCTCGAATCTAAAAGGGTTCCATCGTTTGCCATTTGTCTAAGGAACCCTAAGAACTACACTGTAATACCTAACCAATATCTCGTTGATATTCTCTTAGCAACAAACTAATAATTTCCATAGATATTCTCCTAGTAACAAACTTACAATTTCCACACTACTTGTTATACGTAAATTGGTTATTATTTCCAACCCACTGACTGGCATTATAAATGAAAAATATTATTTAAGTACAATAATTTCTCAGTATTTAGTCCTGAGTTGTTTTGCCGCGAGCTTTGTCATTACAAGGAGCGTTCTTGTTACGGGTAATGAGGAAACTTATGCAGACTATTAAACGTTGGAAAACGATAAAGAATAAAACTTATTGTGTCTACCAAACCAACCGTAAGGTAAAGGTACATGCTTAGTTTAAAAGTTATGGTCCATTTATTGGCCTATTTCGAGGAAACGCAATTTCAGCACTTTGGTCAGTAGATATAGTTTTACGTGCATGCATACTGCACACAGATACCTATATACCTGTGATACTGCATGACCAGTGCTAGGTATAGTAAATAAATAGTTTTTAAATAAGTAAATTTACTGTGAATGCCTAATTTAATCAACAAATATTAAGATATTTATCAAATCCATATCAAACAATTATTTGAACAAACTATATATTTAAAAATGCAAATTATTTTGTCTTGAAAACGTACTTCAATTTTTTGCGCACTTATGTTGAAATTTAGTTGCCCATATATTATATAGGTAGATAGATACATATCGAGCGAAATATAATGATATTAAGACTACTTATAAACTGTATAAATACAGTGTTATAAAATAAGGAAATTTTTCTTTTAGTTTTCAAACTCACTAAAAGCATTGGAGCGTGGCTTAACACGACGACATCTTGGTCCATTTGAGCCCAAATTTACAGCAGGGCTAAATAGGACAAGGTCACTACAAACTGTATATCTTTACCAGAAGGACCAAAGTTTCTGAAAAATCGTCTCATATAAGAACAATTTTAGTTAAGTGATTGAAACTTTTGATGTTGGATAAGCTTCTTTTTTTCAGCGTTCCGCCCTGCGGCTTTACACGCAATAGATTTACTCGAAAAAACATATTTTTGCCCCTGCTATGTTCGTTCCCGATATCATACGAGTACTACTCATATACCAAACGTCATTTAAATTTGTTCAGTAGTTTTGGCGTGAAAGAATCGAGAAATATATAGACAGAGTTACTTTCGCATTTATGATATTAGTAAAGACACAGAACATAGATATAATTAATACGTAAGTAATGTAATTAAAGGTTTTATTATTCTGTAACTTATTTGACATTTATTATGATCGCTATTTTTTTATTTGAAATTTGTATTATTTGACGTGTAAAATATCTTACCAATAAATTGATTTTTAGATAAAGAATAAAGCACATTTTGTCCTGCGTTACAGCATTGAGAAATCAATGGAAATGCTCATTTTGTTTTATGGATGATGTTGGCAAAAGTCTTGCACATATTGTCCGATATTACATAGGAATAAGCCACAAGGTTTTTAATTTTTTATTTCCAGTGTATATTTACTTACAGTGGACGATGTGAGCAAGCAAAGGTTAGCAATAAAGAGATTGAATTCTGTGTTTACTGACCTTCATTCCAAGGAATCGTTAATAATAAATGTCCTTTTATTAAGAGGTTGGAACATTTGTTATTAATCATAATATTGGATCAATTTGGTATTAATATTAAATAAATATTTTTCCACACGCGGAGTTTGGGTAATAAATTGAAAAAAACTGAGTGTCAAGATATTATTCTTATGTTATTGATATATCTTCTGTTATTGCAGACACATTGGCAATCGCGGGCTCTCTATGGGAGCCTACTCATATACATATTTATATAACCATGTATACAAATAATGTGTATTGTAACAATGTAGCTGCAAAAACAGCTAAATAGCTAATAAAAGAAAAATGAGAACACGAAACGTGTAACATACAATGATTCAGATGTTTTTGAGCTTACTATGTAATTTATCAAATGCATTAAGCAGTGCTTTCATAGTACTGTTATGCGCACATTATATCTACCTTATACACTCTAGTTCACTTCCGACCTACGCAATGAGGTTCTATATACATTCGTAACTCTATATCTCTATGCCTGTTGCCCTTCAAAGCTGTAAGTAGGTCAGATTGTCCCGGCTGCCTTATGGAAAGACTTGATATTGAACTTCAAGAACCGGGTACCGGGTAATAGAAACGTTAGAAAGGAATAAAATAATTTTCAAGTAGTGCTTTATGTTGTGACACAAGAGGTTACGGGTTCGATTCATAAAGAAAAAAATTGTACGATCTGCAAATATTTGCAGATATATTAGATAGGTATTTGATATGAGTTACTGGGTCAGTGAAAATTACTCATATGCATTAGTAAAATATTGTTTTATATGTATAGTAAAATAATATATAAGTATCTTTAAGTGTATACTATATACTATGTATATCAGAAATCTAGCACCCTTAACACAAGCTTAGAGCTAACCACGGGGCTAAATGTTGTGTGAACTGTCCAGTAATATTTATACTTATATTTTTATTTTTACCTAACGGTCTAATCAAAAATACATTCGCGATTAGATTATATTCGTGTTTAAAATATCAAATCTGTAACACATCCTGTATTTAGAGCGAAATAAATTGACACGTGTTGGATTTTATGGGATCTTTTAACAGCTTTGATAATGTTGAAACTAGGTGTATAAAACCCACATTACGTCTCACAGCTGGGTGGGAGTCTCCCTAGTAGAACCCATTATAATCACTACAGATATTAGGCGGCTTTATAATTGCAGTTAGTTGGTATGGTGCATATATTTAATATTAATGAGAGTTAATGTATAATTTTTATTTTATCTGACTGACATTAACATTAAAAGGTAATTGTAATTTTCAAATATTTCATTATCTAACCAAATAATATATTTTATGTTTGTGTGTATTTGCGGGCCGATATTCACGGGACGAATGTGGAATAAATCGTATTAGTGTTTAAGAAGTTTTAATTAATTAAGGTGTAGTAGTACTCTTTGGATCTGTTCTGTACGTCATTCAACAATTTAAATAATAATTAAATAAATATTGATAAAAATGTTGTTATCTGAGTGAATACTCGTCAAAACGACACTCACAGGAAGAGAATACCTTGTTTGCACAATCGACGATCTATGGAAAGCAGAAAATCAATGAGTTTTCTAGAAGGTAAGGTTGCAGATTAATTATGATCAAACAGTAATAAATCACGAGTGCTTGGCACTTGATTAATTGTGTTAGTTTTTGAGCGTATTTAACGGATCCTGTGAATATTCACAATCAACGGATATCCTTTATATGGCTCAACCATCGTGACTGTTATTTATAACACTAGCTGTGCATGCATATATACATACAGAAAACAAATCGAAAAATTGTCAAATAAGTTTCAGTATTGAGCCTATAAACATAATTATGTATCACTGAAAATAAACTAACTTACTCCATGACCGACCCTTACAGATTCAATTCATATATTCATACTTTTGGATCACAAAGAACACTTAGTCAGATTTATTATTAGTTTATCCATTATAAGACTTTCCATGAAAGACTGACAATTTAAATTTCATCATCCTTTACTCGATACTTATACTTCGCTATTAAAAAAAAATTACTATCAGTTGCTATTAACGACAAAAAAAACATTATTAATTAATCGTTTGTATCGCAAAACCAACATTAATTGACCTTCGACATCTGTTAATTCTCTTGCAAACTTTTTAAGTTCGCAATAAATATACCCCTTAATCCTTATTTAATTAAACATTAGTTGACATTTAATGATAACCATAATCTTAAATTAAGTTCCAAAGTTTACAGAGGTCATCGACATACGGTATTTCAGTCTATAATTCCATTTGAAGATTTGGAGTTTATAAGTTCAAAACTTTATTGCCCCAGGCGTATAAGTTTGATGTTGTGACGTTTCATTGTTTGAATTCACTTGAAATTATATCTAAATATTTTTAATATCTAGGGTTAACGGCTGACAAAATTAATTGAGTAATCGATATTTTTTACGTGTGCACTAAATACCTACAGTACAATATACAGGGCGTCCCACGGCCATGCCACATGGAGGGAAAGTACCTTAAATATTATAGACTAGCAGCCCCCGCGAACTTCGTCTCGCCATATACTTTTATTTGCAACTATATCCATACTAAATTTCATCCAAATCGAATTATCCTGCGTAAGCATATGTTTTCCCGCGGAAGCATTTAATATTTACGCGGTAAAAAGTCTCTCGCCATATACTTTTATTTGCAACTATCTACATACCTACTAAATTTCATCGAAATCGAATTTTCCCACGTAAGCATATATTTTCCCGTGGAAGCATGTATTTTCCGCGGTGAAAAGTCTCTCGCCATATACTTTTATTTGCAACTATCTTCTGCATACTAAATTTTATCTAAATCGATTTTTTCCGCGTAAGCATATATTTTTCCGCCGAAGTATGTATTTTTCCGCGGTATAAAGTAGCCTATGTTAGGATTAGGATATTACATATTATATTACGTTACATTGACTCCCGTACCCCAGTGACGCTTACATGGAGTCTACATCGCATGCTGGCTAGCTGAGCGGTGAGCGACAACCTCTAGACTTTTTTCTAATACTTGCATTTTTAAACTCGTGATATCTTCCGAATGAAATAACCTAAGAGCCCGTGATGGCCAGACCTTCCTTTAATTCACAAGCGTGAAAATTCTTTCATGTGTATGTCTAACATAGGTAAGAATAACCCCCAAACATGAAACCTGGATCGCGGTTCCTTTGGGAGATAACAACCTTTTACCTGTTATCTCCCAAAGGAACCACGATCCAGGTTGTAATGTAATTAGTATGCAACAAGTCGAGCCGTATCCTGACCCGAAAGATGCGTAAACTATTTTGTCCATGGCAATGCGGCTGGCTGATTCCTGAACTAATTTCACATTAAATGTCAAAATACATGGTCTTACTTTTATTTCTGACACTATGTTAGTTAGCAATAAACAATCCTTATGATTAAGCCTTTCAATCGGTATGATAAAACTACAGGATAATTATTTTTCTCGTGTAACGGGTTCGACTCCCGGTTCAACCATGTAATTATTTAAATATCTATGAATGCAGTTTAATTTGTTTTTAAAATTCAAATAATGTCTTCTTTCAGAAAAATGTTCTATCTACAATATTTAATGTACTTTCCCTCCATGTGGCATGGCCGTGGGACGCCCTGTATATAGTTAAATTACCACTGTGGCACTCGCGCTAATTGTAATATAAATTGGTTTAGTCCTATCTTTTTTTCGTGGTGTCATCGAACCGACTAAATCATTTAAATATGAACCAGAATATAAGTACCTACCATCGTGTCGTTTTGTAAGACTGTACCAACTTTTTGCTATCATTGAGCCGCCTGATAAGAGTGTAGATAATACTAAATCCCCAAGGCCTATAATGATTTAATATTTTTTTGTATTATTTGATTTAAACTGTCGTGGTTAAATTAATTCATTTATTCTTAAATTTTATAGTAAATCGTCTTCTAAGGTTTACAATTCAACGGCTGTGTTCCATATCCTATTTCTTTTGAAAAAGTCCTACGTACTAGGATAAAACTGTTGGTATTATCCTAGATAATAATATGAAAAGTTATCTAGTTTTCCCGTTTTTTAAATAACTTATCAAGACAACTCTATGTTGATTATACAATATATAAAAAGGTTTGTGGTAAAACGAATCCAACAAAACAACTATGATCTAACTAAATAATTCAACGTTTTACCTTCTAAATTTAATTAATTATGTACTCGTTCTGTCGAATCTGAGTAAAACAATGAATCTAGAACACTATCTGTTCGTATCAGAGCCGTAATGTAAGTTTTTCGATCGATGCAGCAAGGCTCGGCTATTCCAGTCACGTTCGCGAGAGGTCCAGAGGCGATTGGTTCGCTTGAGATGAGCCAAGAAAATCTGTCGTACCTACGCTTTGGAAGATCATATTTTTTGGAAGTAGGCTAAATTGTATAGACGAAGTTTAAAGCTGCTTGCACACTATTTTTTACGTTTTCTCTTTTCTCTTCAACTTGTTTTTTTATTTATATAACACACACACATAGGCCATCTTGTTCTTGTTTAAAGGCTTTGTGTATGCAGACTGCTACGACTTTCCACTGTCTATCAGTTACTTGGAAACTATTAAAAGATGTGATCGGTACTTAATGCAGAAACGCAAAACATTGCAGCTCTATTTTTTTTTGCGCCATTTTGCGATCATCTGTATTGACAGATTCTGTACAGACCTTAGATAATTTCTGAGGTACAGACAGAAAACAATTGTGTTTTAAGAAGAATAAGTGAGGTTTCTTATTATGTACGTCCCTTATGGCGTGTTAGATAAAAGTTCGCCTGCGACGCAATAGTTGCAAGTTCGTGTCTTGAATGGAGACAGAGGATCAGTAAATTTAGAATCGTACGACCGCCAATATCGACGATATTAACAGACATCTCATGAAATCGGCTAACCAGCCGATTACAATCGTTGCAAGCAGCTTACGAGCGAAAAAACTGAAGAAATCATTAAGAGAAGCCTATGTCCAGTGGGTCACCGACATAGCCCAACGGATTAGCTCTTTGAAGTGGCAACGGGCAAGCCATATAGCGAGGAGAACAGATGGCCGATAGGACCGAAAGGTTCTCGAGTGGAGACCACGGATCGGAAAACGCAGCGTTAGGCGTCCACCAACAAGGTGGGCAGATGATTTGGTAAAGGCGGTCGGCTCGCGGTGGATGCAGGCCGCGAGCGACCGTAATGACTGGAAGTCATATAGGGAGGCCATGTCCAGGAGTGGACGTTCAATGGCTGAGATGATGATGATGATGATGTCCAGCTGTGGGCGTTTGACAGTTGAAATGATAATGATAGAATTAGTATGTAGGAATGCGAAACATGATTCATGTAGGTAGTAAACATGTGTTTTACTGGCATGGCATGCCCTTGTAATAAATCGCACCCTGTAAGCTCTTGTATGAAATCTACTGGTTTTTACGAACATTGTGAATCCGATCACGTATCTACTGACCTCCGGGTGATCCGGTTAATCCGGATAGACCGGGTATAAATGCAGCTCTTGACAAGTCCGGTAACTAAGGTACCTTCATAAATTAGGTATTTTGCTTTTCGAGTAAAATAACTATTCGATAAATACTATAAATCAAATAATTGTTAGGTTTTGTCCTAACGAAAATATATGGCACTGGTCATTGAGGCAAAGATTGATTGATTGATTACCACGGGCACAGAACTTACCACGGGGCTAGATATTGCTGTGTGAACACAGATTACCCCCATGTGAATTGTCCAGCAAAATTTATTTATTTTATTAATTGATTCAGATGTCCGTAAAAACACAAAGATTAGCTTAGACTTACCTCTATTCTAATTTACATTTATACATTAAATTAATTAACACGTGATTTGTTGTTTAGTGAACGTTTAAAAATCCTCTAATTATTGTGTAAACATGACCCTCTATCTGCACAACATTTATAGCCGTGACGCTATTGGCTGTCAATGTCAGGTATGGTCACGTGACAAGCACGTGTATAAATAGTACTGAATGGAAACTGTAGTTTATTGAGACTCATCATTATTACTCATATTTACGTTCCCACTGCGGGAACACAGACCTTGCCTTCACCGTTAGAGCGTTTTTTTAATCACACATAAATTTTCAAGAAGGAATATAAAAGGTGCGTGGCGGAGTTCGAACCCACAACCATCGGAATGAATTTCGAGTTTAAGAGCACTCCTACATAGCCAACACGGCGCTTTAATGGTCCAGTAATATCATTTAGACATTACTGGACTATTTACACAGCAATATAACCCCTTAGTAAGCTCAAAGCTTGTGTTACGGATACAAAAATTTTATTACACGTACAAAATACCCAGAAACTCAGAATCAGCAGATCGTAGATACAAACTTTGGTTCCTAGGCGAGAATCGAACCTCCTGCCCTGCGACGCAGGCAGATCTTCGCCCGCTGCGCCATAGAGGTCGCCTAAAAGCTTGTTTAATACTTTTTTATTTGAAAAAAAAAACAATATTAACCTTGGGGACACTGGTTGTCAATGTCAGTGTCACGTGGCTTGCACGTGGTACTATTTGTGGTACTTATTAAATTGTCGATCGACTAGGGGGATATTCCTATCACTGTGAAACGATGATTCGTCTGAGTTTTAAGTGACTCATTATTTGCATTATCTACAAATGACACGACGCTCGGACTGAATTAAAACTTAACTTTGATGGGAATAGCCCCATGCAGCTACAATAAGTTTAAAAATGATATTCTATCTCAGTCAGGAGGAAAAACAATATTATAACATTAAATTCACGTTTAAATTAAGAAACAAATTGACTGGCTTGGTATTGGCCGCCACGTGGTAAGAGATTAGAGGGGATTCGACATTAAATTATGCCTTATTGCTTAAATTTTAAGAGCTATTATTTTGTTTGTCATGTCTGTCTCCTATCGTCTATTAATAAAACGAGATAAAACTGTTTACTTTAGTTCGTTTGTTAGTTCTCTATAGATTTGGTCATTAATTTTGTTTTTAAATAACTATCAAAATGATTTAAACTGTATTTTTAATAATTGTTGACGAATATAAAAAAATACTTAGTGTAAAGTGTAAATGATGGCATTTGAAATGTAGATTAAATATTTTTTTCTTTATTTATGAAAAAATCAAAGGATATTATAGTATGGGATAATAAATTTTGTAAAAGAGTTAAAATACCATGCAAAAAATTCTTTGGCAGCGGTGGGATTCGAACCCACGCCTCCGAAGAGACTGGTGCCTTAAACCAGCGCCTTAGACCGCTCGGCCACGCTACCATATGACAGACGGGTCGAAATTATAAATAACTCTCATTTGTTAATATTATACTCATTTTGTGATTATGAAGACGTGATTGGTTGTGAGATAAGTAAAATTAGCACCAGCTTCGGACGGTTTTGGCCGAGTTTTAAATATTTTGCTGCATTTGTATTAAGTGTAATATTTTTCACCGCGTTTAAAAGTGGCATGTTAATAACACAGACTTTTTTTGCATATAAAGCGAGCTTAGCGATATAAACCATGTTTTGTTATTCATATAAGGTTTCGAACGAGTCTGCCGACGAAATTATTATTAGATATAAGTAGATAATGATAGGAAGAAAAATAGGGTTCTTCTTCTTACTACCGTAACACAAGCTTCGAGCTTACCACGGGGCTAGATGTCGCTGTGTAAACTGTCCAGCAATATTTATTTACTTTTCTACCATTACAGGTCCCTAGAAAATTCGCATAAACACTAAACAGCACCCAAACAAAACATTAAGAAATGTGAATAAATCAACCCAAAAGCATCGTAGGTACAGTCTGCCCATAATGTCCTTAATGCACCCTATACTAGGGATGCGCATCAATACGGATTATTCCGAACTTTTATCGTTAAATCCGGATTAACAGATTGCGAAACTTTGTATGTAACTCTACCGTACCGTTAACGAGTTTACGTTTGATGTAACGGTTTTATGGTGGTGTACTAATGATCTATTTTCGAGGAATGTTTAGCTTAGCAGGTTTAGTTTGTTACTAGGTTATATGTGAATTAGGTTATATAGGTATTTCTGAGTCAGTACCTACTCATCCCGCTTATTATTATTGATTATTATTATAAGTACTTTATTTTTCTAATCTTTATGGATGACCTACATTGTTTTGTACACTAATATTGTTTTATTTTATAATTTGCAAATTTTACTGTTAGCTACCTAATAAGTTGAAAACAAATAAATCAGTTTAAGGTTTAGATTAAAAAGATCAATTTAGAATCTAAATTGTTTTTAATCTAAATTTAAGATTAAAAACAAATTTCGCAAATTAAAAATAATTTTTAAGTCAAGAAGTACACGTTTGCAATAATAATTGAAAAGTCATTAAAATTGCTGCAAAGGAACACACTCGGAATGTGCTGATGAGCACACATTTCTTTGCGTCGCACAGTCGGGTAAATTTTTTAAAGTTATCTGGAATTGGACCGTATTATAAAAATATCTATCTGTGTAGGTTAAGTATATCAGAAATCTAGCACCCGTAACACAAGCTTCGAGCTTACCACGGGGCTAGATGTTGCTGTGTGAATTGTCCGGCAATATTTATTATTAAGCGTAAATAGCCGGATGAAAGTACCTCACTAACAGTCCACAGAACCATTACAGTTTGCCAGACGCTCCAGCTGCAAGGGACGTGTCATTTTAGTTTCACGATAAAATGTTTAGCCATAAAATATTATAATGTTCGCCGGATAACGTGATATAGATATGAAATTCGTGTCAGATAAAAATTATGTTCATAACACACATTTCTAGTTTCTATTCATTGGCACGGATCTGCGCAATCAATTTGTATTAATCAAAAATTTGCCAATTTGGTATTAATCAAAACACTACGATCAAATCGCTACAAATAGCATTAAAAAGCTACATTGTTGTTACTCAAAACTTTTTATCTGCATCTGAATTTTTGAAGGACACAATTAATTAGAAATATTAATTTTATAATATGCTTACTAACGTTTGTAGCCTTCAAATAAATTAAGTTTCATTTCTATCAAAATATGTAACTATCAACATTTTATTGTGGTGGCAACATTCTCGCTTTATTTGTTTACTTCACCGTGATTCAGCCATTTTGGTAAGCCAACATTGTCTGGCTCAGGATATTAATTTGCATCTTATATTTATTACAATCTTCATCACTACATCATGTTTTTTGTTGTTTTTATGTTCTTATGTAAATATTAATTATTGGTGTGTGTAATAAAGAATTATCTTATCTTATCATGGTAAATAAAAGCCTAATATCCTAGTCCCAGTGTCCCAGCAGTGGAAACATCAATAGAGAAAACGTGTAGGCAATTTAAATATGAATTGAGCTAACGACGGCAATTTTATCTACACGTACAGAAACTTTTCTTATTATGCAAATGTACATGTACGAAAGTCCCACGTACATGTCAAGTCTGTTGTTTCAGGGGATTGAGTCTGTTTCGTCGTGTCGTGTCGTGTGGTGCCAGCTTATGAATAGTACGACCTGTGTGTCGCAGCGGGCGATGGTCCGTTTGCGACGCAAAAAGTTGCTAGTTCGTTTCAGGACAAAAATTTGTATGATCTGACACGGTTATTCTAGTAAGTATGTAAGTTTGTAAAAATATAGCTTGATATAGTTAGTAAAAGATGATTGAGCACACTCAAGCCATAAATCGACCGTGTTGCTAACCGAATGTCCAAACGCCATTTCACCCCAAACAGCCCTCGTCAACAAAATTTCATAACCGAAACTTTTCATCAACTTCCATGATAAATCGCTCGCAAACAATCAATTCAAATTACTGTAACACAATTTATACCAAGCCACTAAATAGCTAACTTACTGAAACAGCTTTTACAGTAACAGACACATACACACATTCACACTCACACATCTACAAATGCAACACGAGCCACAGACGAGACGAGCCCTCCGTCAGAAAGGAACGGATATACATTTCCTATGGGCGGGAAAAGGATAGATAAGTGATATTGACCTTGCGCGAACGTGACGTCATTCGCGACCTAGCTGCAGCCTTACTTACATGTGTGCGTGATCCAGACCCTGAAAATGTTAATGTGTGGGTTGTCTCCTATTTCCTTGTTGTAAGTGCCGTTGGAAAACGAACTATATGAGATTGAAATAAGGTTTAAAAGGATGAAATGTACGGTTTAATGAATGCAATAACTGAAATTGAACGTTATTCTCTAAGGGCTTTTTTCAATATCGCAAAAACGAGCATCAAACAAGAAGATATGGAAAAACACGAAGGGAAAATGGTTTTGATTAAATTACAACGTTTCTTGGAAAATTAAATATATCTTAAATTCAGGCGCAGAAAATAATCAAATTCCAATGAGGAATATTACCTGTTTACTTGCCTGTTTAACAATATCCAGGTAAAGAATTTGATAAATAACAAGCAGAAAGATTTGAGGAAGGAAAATGTGTAGAAGTTTAGGGTAATAAGAAATTGTCTCTGGTCGATACCCACACTTTTACATCTATGTATCGTTTGTATAGACAGTGTAATGGCTTCTATGTGTGCACACGTAGCGACACAAACCCGTGCAACAGGTAAGTGTGTGTGCGTCATTGATTCTCCTAGCAACAGGCAAATTGTTTGAGTCTAGCTTAGCTTTTGCAAACTTTTGTAAGTTTGTGCAATTAAGGTCAACCGGGGCAAATGCGTGGTATTTCTCGATCACTTCAAGTTAGAGCCACATTGTAATCAAATGTATGGCATTATCCACTTTTTGAAACTGTAGTCCAATATTATGGCTATTTCTGCACAAAGTTCAATCAGCGATATCTTCCCTGGAGCTTTACAGATGTTTCAAATTGACTATTTATTTAAAATGGAAATTTTAGATGCATTTGCCCCGCTTTGGGAAAATGCGTCTTTATTGAATAAAAACTTTATTGGTAAGCTTTTCGTGATAATAACTAGATATAACTTTTTGGTTCAAATTTCTTTGCAATAGTATGATAGTTAAACTAGTCAAAAATTATAATTGACGCATTTAGAGACAATTTAGTAAAAAATGGGGAAATGCGTCTATATTTTGATAGACGCATTAGCCCTCTGTTGAATCCAGTTGCTGTCAACATTTTATTTGGGTACGGACAAACTATCAAAACTCAACAAAAGTCTAAAAATAACAAATGTAAGTAATACGATGGGACGATAGTAGACATGCGTGAGATTTTGATTGAACCGTAGAACAATAATTATACAGATTGTAACAAAACACAAATTTGAAGGCTACACCGCATTGTTTTTAAATTAAAGTTAAGTATATTCTGGCTTTTGTATATTTTCAAATAATAATTTGACAAAAACGATATAAAACTTCCAATAGACCAGATTTTTTTTGCATTTAATTTTCATATTAAAATTTGCCGACATAAAAAGGTTGACGATATATGTTTTGGGGGTTAATGCGTCCTACAGTCGCAATTGCCCCATAATAGCAGACGCATTTACCCCAAGAAATTAACCCTAACCTTATGAATGGAAACATTAATAATTCTTTAAATAAAGCTATTTCACTAAAAATAACTGTCTGGGTAGGTAGCCCATAGTTTATTCCTTACAATGATTATTGAATAAAATC
Organism: Chloroclystis v-ata; assembly: GCA_963691955.1. Lineage (NCBI taxonomy): Eukaryota > Metazoa > Arthropoda > Insecta > Lepidoptera > Geometridae > Chloroclystis > Chloroclystis v-ata. Next base: position 2,790,687 of record OY829909.1, on the reverse strand, counting down.
AGTTAATTGAAGAAAACTAATGACTAACATGGATTTAGTAACTCGCCTCACGCAGTCAAAAGTTGTTCAGAAACGTGCAATTTTTTAAATGGTCAATTACTCGAATATGTGAACTGCTACGCCATCCGCACGAACAACATGTTCTGTATTTAGTTCAAACAAATGCAACTAGATGACAGAAGTCAACGTATGTTGAACAGTTCTCGAATAAATTCAAAAAAACGCATTTTCCCCATAGACGCATTTAGACTGGTTGACCTTATACAACAGTTCAACAATATAGTTTCCTTCAGATAGAATTGCTAGAGGAATAGTATAACGTAGGTATAATCCTATATCTTCCTTCTGGTGCCATCAAGTTGACTAAACGATTTGATTATTGACGACCTCTGTGGCGCAACGGGCGAAGGTCTGCCTGCGACGCAAGAGAGCGACTTTCGTGCAGACGTCAAAAAAACTAAAACTACATAAATCATTTTATAAATCGTCTAAAAGTATAATTTAAGACCATAAATCCGTACTAACCTTTTCATTTCTCCTAAAATCAGCTGAATTTACTCTCAGAATATTAATTCCAAAAGGCTTGTTAGTTAACCTTGGTGTGAAAGTAGGTAAAGTAAATAATAAGGAAAGGTCACTCAGGACGTGGTTCATAAAATTAAGATGTTGTTTAGGGATGGAATAGAGTTGGAAATACTAGAGATGACTTGAAAGATGTTTAATAAAGAATTATTGAAGAATCAATGGAAAGGCATTGTTTAAACAACACTAAACTATAGGTTTGCTAAACACAATTTAAAAATACAACCTTTCCTAATTACTTATTAATAGCATAGGTTTGAATTAATGCTCTGTCATCTTTTAAATGTTCAATTTTCCCGTTCTACTAGTTATGCTTTGACAAACGGGATGTCTGACAATAACCCCCCATAGACTAACGTTCATTCCTTCCGGCTTATCCCGTGTACAGATAAGCGACGGGATAAAATAAAACACGACGTGAAGGGTCGCAGTGTTATAATACCGTCATTCTTTCCGCTATTGCAAATACACTGGCGTTCATTCCGTAAGGATTGTACATTCCGGCAGGAATGAACGTTAGTTTACGGGTAGCTATATGTCACAACTTTTATTTTGTAATTAATGTTACTTCTGTAAAACGCCTGTACTACGAGTATAAATTAATTAATATTTAAAATCCATTAAACATCTCGTTCAAACAATAGGTAAATAAAATTAAGTCTAACGCCTTTTATTATATTGAGAGCAATCCTTGAGGTCTGCTCTATTCTCTATTAGGTAATGCTCTATGGCATCTCACCCACTCTGTTTGCCTAGGAAACTCCATTCACCCACATGTTCTAAGAATAATGTAATAAGGGCTATGTCCTGGATTAAGAGACATTCGGTTCATTGATTACTTATAAATAAATCAGGTATATAAAAGTCCATCTTCCGCGCATTACAAAAAAAATATACAAACATATTACATTTTAAGTAGGTAAGTACTTACCTAATTCTACTTTTATAATTGTATGTTTGCTGAAGTATCGAAAGTCTATATATCCTACTTATATTATAATTATATGCGACAGTTTGTTAGAATGTAATAACTACAATGTTGTAATCACAACATTGAAGTTTTTAAATTAGAATAAACATAGGCCATATTTTACCGCAGGCAAATTCACTATTCAAATTCCACTGGCGACTCGCTGTGAAACGTATTGTGCATTGTCCCATAATTCACTATAACACGGGAAAGATAATAAAAACACGGGCAAAGCTGCGGCTGGAGACTAGTATCTATTAGGTACATAAGTTCATACTCAGACTTACAAATTATTTACTCTACCTGCGAAGGTCCCACTTTAAGTTGATTTTGCGCGATTGCTTCGTATTATGTTTGGATTCTGTTTACTAAGCTAATGCACTTGACGTCACTATGTTAGAGTGCCGTGCTGTTTGTTTGCTATTGCTACTGAACCTTATTTACGTTCCCACAGCTGGGACACAGGGACTTCTCTCTTGACGAGAGAGATTAGGTATTCACCAGTTAACCACGCTGGCCAAGGACGGGTTATTGAATGTCCTTCAAACTCTTCAAAGTTTTCGGATGTTGTCGTTATATTGATTTTCTCACGACGATTGCCTTCACAATAAAAGCTCACGTTTTTTGTTGCTGTATAAGTATTAAAATTTAGAATGTACCTATGGCATTTGGATAAGTTGTTGTTGTCATAAAAATAAATAAGGTTCCTAACTCATTTAAAAATGTTTCAGTAATATAATTATTGGTTTCTTACTAGGTGTATAAATAAATAATAAATTGATTGTTAAGCTTAAATAAGGATGTATAAAAAAGCTTTTATAATTACATATTTTTACAATTAAGGGTCCGTAAATATTCAAAGTTTTTTCTTTTTTTTTAATTTTAATGAAACTGCTGTTATAAGAATTTGTTATTTATTAAAACAATTTACAAATGCCCTTTCAATATTATTTAAATATTGGAGAGTATTATTATTAAAAAAATAAACTTTGTGCCTAACATGAATATACTATCACAACTTTTTAATAGTAAGTACCTTTATGTTTATTATGAACTATTTGTATGAAAACATTAAAATGATTCTAAGATACATAAAATATTAAAATCTGTCTTAAAATCCTCTTCAAATCAATTTTAATTCAATCAAAAGCTCAAAATTTGTAGAAAGTAAGTTTGATGAATTAATTTGTAAATGTTTTATATATAATTTAACTTCGAATTCATTATCTAAAACAAATCAAGTTTGTAAAGAAAATACATTAAATACACAAATAACCTAAATATTCGTAGGTACAAGAATTGACCAAGTGGACATGCAAAAAATAATACTAACTTAAATAATATGAAAAAATAGAAAAAGGTGTTTAACTGAGAAAATTCCGAACGAATCTACAGAAATAATTTTTGTAGATTATTTAGTTTATTAAAGTAACTTTTCCCGTCCCCATGATTACAACACGGGGACAGTTAGGACAAAATTATTCCCAACTGTCCCCTTAAATCCGTAGACAGAGCATTTTTTTTAAAGCATTGTAGAACTACTTTTCTAAAATTGAAACAAGACTATTTAAAAAACCGTAATAAATTAGACATGTCTTAGACGACTATTTATTTATCTAATTGGACATACAAAATAATGTTTACTGAGCACTTTTTTCTTTTGACAGTAATATTCAATAGTGTTTTCGCCAAAGTAACGAAATATAAGTAAAATATGTAAAAATAAATAAAAAGGATAATACATTGTGTAGGTACAAAAATTAGCACTAGTTTTAGCCTATGTAATTTCACCTTTTTCTAATATTTTTAAATTAGCCTAAACCTACAGCTTATTTAATTTTTTGAGTATAATAGTTCTTACATGCAATGCTTAGGTTATATGTTTTCCATAAAATAAAAAATATATTCACATTAAAACTATTTATTTATGGAAAACGTATCACCTTAAGCTTCGGCTTACACGAAAACTACGTACCTACTACATACACATACACAATGTTGTATTTTAATATGAGTCGGTACGTAATAGTTTACATAACTTTTTAAACTATCATGGTTTTTAACTATATTTGAACATGAAACGGGTAACATACTATGATTTAATTGTTTTTGAGTTTTCCGATATTTCGACACTGTTGCAAGCGCCATGTTCACGGACAAACTCAAAAACAAAAACTCAAAAACAATTAAATCATGGTATGTTACCCGTTTCATGTTCAAATATAGTTTACATAACTTCTCATATTTTCTAATTTCTTTGCCAAGTTTTTAATATTTTTTTACGTTAAGTTATGGCATTATAATTAATCAAATGAAATAAAAAATAATGTATTTAAACAACCAATCATGCAATCTAGACAAATGTTTCATGCATTATTTCAGTAATTTTTTTTAATCTACTTTATTCTTCTCTTTGCATCGGAAGAGGACTTTTTCTTTATGTACCTATATTTGTAGGTAATTTCTAATATTGTTAACTTATTATAATTTGAGCTGAGGTTTTATGTGATATAAATATTATTTATTAACTTTAATTACTTAATACAGTTTTACACCCAGTTGCACAAAGTTTATGGTTATTTAAGTAAAAAAATCATAGAACTATGATTTTGCTGATATAAAACAAGAAGTTTTGTGCAATCGAGTGAGCTTCACTCTAAATAAATCTGATTCAACATCGAATATTACAACATTATCGTTATAATTCTGTAAAATAGACAAAAACATATCTTATCTAAAAACCATAAAGTTCCGAGTTTAATGTTGTTGCTTACTCTGCAGTAAACATTGATGACGCTAATTACAAAACGCCTGATTATTGATTCATAACGAAATGCCATATACCCACTTCTACTCATAGCTACAATCTCAAGAGCACGCGTCACACCGAACGAGTCCGACTTCATCGCAGTTCATGCACTTGAGCGCGACAAACTCCGCCGTGAAATGGTTTCGGTGTAAACTCTTCTTCGAGCCATTGCAGATACGGCAAGGCAGAAGGCGGTATCCGCCACACACTTGACAGGTAGTGCAAGCGTCAGGACTCTGGAAGGAAAATTGAAATTTTAATAAAGTCCCCTCAATTTGCAGATTTTTTTTTACACAAATAAATAGGTAAATAAATATTGCTGGACAATTTTACACAACGACATCTAGCCCCGTGGTAAGCTCAAAGCTTAAATATTGACCTGTCTAAAATTTGCAAGACTAGTTAGGGTCAAAATAAAATGCCGCTTACACTATGTAGATTTCTTGTTCGCAATTTGGAAATACAGCTGACATTACTAAAAGAGCAAAATCTCCCCTTTTAGTAGCAGCATTTTGTGCTTCAGTATTGTGAAATAACTAATTAAAAACTTATCTATCACAAAACTAACTAACTAAACAAACACTAGTGGATGTAAGTTTGAAAGAAAAAAGACCATCTAATCCATCCTCAGTTGAAGTTTATAAAAGTTTATTTATCTAGAGCTGACTGTGCGGATGTTTTCAGTTACATCTCTTCTAATATTATGGATACAAAATACAAAATAATTTATTTAGAAATAAGGTACTTAATATATAAGGTACAAATGAACGATGAGGTCACAAAAGTTGAAAACTGTGGAGTGACCTCAACGCCCGCCTCTCAGCACAATATAAATTATAAGTTGGTACATACTTTGGTATTATAGTTATAGAGGGGTTAGTAATTAATTAGCTTACAGTTATGTTAGTAAATATTTAGAGATATACAAACAGGGAATTAAGAAGCATGCTAATATTGTTGTCGAACATTCAGATTAAATAACTGCTGTTAGTCAGTTTATATATTTTTGATTTGATATATGTGAGTATGGGTGAGTGAGTGAAGAATGTGTTTGTGTGTATGTGCGTGTGTGAGTGTGTATTTGCGTGTGTGTGTGTGTGTATGTGTATGGATGTATGTTTTTGAGTGTGTTAATGAGAGTGAAGATTTTCTGAGGACATCGGTCTCTTAAGAGTCCGGGCAACAGAAAATCACGAGAATAATCTATTTTCGAGGATAATCTATTTTAGACTACACTTCACCAAACCTCTAGAACAACAAAACATATAACACTTGTTATAAACGCCATATAATTATTTTAACACACACATACGAAGGTAAAAGCAACGCAACTTAAAAACTTTCCCCAAAACAATTTACGCAATAAATCATTGTTGAAATTACCATAACACAACCTTTCTTTGATACCTGCGGTGCCTTTTATGGTCTGTTATGTTGTTTATTTGCTTGCAAAATTAACAAGTTGATAATAATGTTATGTAAGACCGCACCTTGCGTTGGTTTTACTTAATAATCTTTTTAAAAATGACTTTATTGACAACCTCTGTGGCGCAGCGAGCGAAGGTCTGCCTGCGACGCAGGAGGTTGTGGGTTCGATTCCCGCCTCGGAACAAAAAATTGTACGATCTGCAGATATTTTTTCCGAGTGTCTGGGTGTTATGTAAATTAAAAATATCTATTTATGTATGTATGTACATTATATTAAGTATATCAGAAATCTAGCATCCGTAACACAAGTTTCGAGCTTACCACGGGGCTAGATATTGCTGTGTGAATTGTCTGGCAATATTTAATTTTTTAATTTAATATTTCTTTATTTCTGATACACCATCCAAAAAAAAATTAGAAGACAAAGTAAGTTTAAAAATAAATATATATATTATATAAGAGAAACGAGGAATAAACCTCGTCCCACGTCCCTGTAAAGGTCTGTCTGTCTGTACTTCCTGCCCGCTGTCAAACGAGTAACTTTCCTCCTACCAACTTTGTATTGTTTCTTTGAAGGTTGTACGTGACGCATGGGTGTTTGTTGCTTGTTTTACTTTTTGCTCAAAGGAACAATCTATATAAATCTATATATTCATTTTATAACACCGGGAATTACTCATGTATTTACAGAGTAGTTAAACAACTCTCGACGTTTCGACTACGAAAAGGCCAGTCTTTTTCACGAGGAGCGATCGTCCCGCCGTATAACTAACTCACGAAAATTTTGAAAGTGAAAAAATATATATATATCTCTACTAATCACAAATCTTTAAGGGTCGTGGAAGTTAGTTTGTTATCTACCGCGTCTTTTTTACCGCTAATTATATATGTGTCTCCGGGAGAATCCATAAAACGAACAAATCCTGGGTAGTTATGAAATATAATTATTATAGTCTTACTGCAGGCAGAACTGTTGATGAAAAACAGAAAATAAAAAAAAACATTAACAAACACCCATTGGCGGTGGCGACGTAAAGAGAAAATTAAAATTTCCGACTGAATCAGAGATGAAAAGAATAGCGAACGGGAATTTTAGCATTCTTTAAAAGTATGGATATTATTGAGAATATAATTTTAGTTATACAAAAAAGAAAGAAAGGTAAAAGTCTTTTGATGATTCGGTTTCATAATACGAGTTTAATTAGGGGATAATTTATGAACGCAAATATGTATTATTATACTTAGTATGTAGTTTGTTCGAGAAATGTGTAACCTGGAAAGAATTATTATTGTTTTCATTTGACTTGTTGTATAAACTTTTTTGATGACTTGTTGTTGAAAGTTAAATGAAAACAATAATAATTCTTTTCAGGTTACTCATTTCTCGAACAAACCACATCGTATACTTATGATAGAACTTCACGTACAGGTAAGTTCGTTTAATCATTAATTATATCAGAGAAATCGGTCGTATGACATAGTTGTATCAATAAATACGTATCATTTCACACTGTGTTCATAGACTTTCGTCTTAGCCAGTTCGCCAGTTCTACCTTGATCTAAACAATGTCGAAGTGAGGGGTGTCTAGACACGAGATAACGTATTCAGCTGCAGCTCAAACGTTTTCTTTTCAATATTGTGTTTGAAAAGTTTTATTGGAGTGCAGCAAAACAATTTAACCGGTCTACAAGGTATATTTTTTTATTATTTTTTTATAAGACGTGAGGCCCATACAACTTTTTTAAACATTAATTTCGTTGTCGCAGTGATAGCTAGTTGATATAATTTATCAACCAGCGACTTATATATCACCGCGACTACCAACAATAACATGAATAACATGTAGATAAGTTATATTATAAAATGTAAGTAGGTAATGTTGTTTACCTTATATGGTTTAAGCATTTTCCTGAGTTCTCCTGCCTCGTTAAGTTTCTCCACTGTGTCTGCATCCTGAAAAAAAAACAAATTTAATTAAAACTTCTTAATTAAAGCCAATGTCAATGAGACTGTCGGTCGCTTCGTTAGTACTGTCGCGGCAATAATTGTTTGAAATTAAACTTGAAATCTATACAAATCCTATTAGGTCATACACAAACCATATTGGTATATTTTTGTGCTATTTTTAATCATTACCCTTTTATATTTTATTCAAGTACGATAAAAAATAAAATTGATGCAAATTGAAATAATCATGACGCTATTGAATTGTAAGATCATAACGAACATTTTAAATATAAATAGCACAATAAAAGCCACAAGATTAAGTTTTTATGTAAACTGTTGAAAAATTACAACAATTATTTAGATTTTAGAACATTGTTTGTATACCTACGCATAATATTTTAACGCTTGTGGTGCCTCCTTAAGATCTCTCAATCCACCCCAACCTAATACGGGGCTACACCCGGCATTTGTCGACACAAACTACACTACGTGTTTGTATAAAAACTAGAAATCGTGTTGATTTAACAAAATAGGTTCTATTGAGGAGCCCTTGCCCGATAAAAAGTTGCTATGTGTGACAAAAAATAAATAAAAAATTTGAATACACTTTGTACTTGATTGTACTAACAAGATACACAGTTCGCAGTGTCTTTTCTTGTAAACAATGTTCTTCAATGTAATTCAACTGCATTGTTCCATTCATCATCATCATAAAGCGGATAGAGTTGTAATGATTGGTTCGATTCCCGTCTTGGAACAACAATTTGTATGATCTGCAAATATTTGTTCGTAGATCGTACATTTTTTTGTTTCCGAGACGGTAATTGAACCCGCAACCTCCTGCGTCGCAGGCAGACCTTCGCCCGCTGCGCCACAGAGGTCGTCAATCAGAATACTCATATAACGCTAATGTTGCAAAGCGGAAAGCTAAAGAACTAAATAAACTGAGTTCTGTCGTATCTCCATAGCAGTAAACATTTTATTTCTTCATTTACTTTATTCTCTCCTTAAACTAATCCAGCCAAAAGGAAATAATAAAATCCTAGTAAATAAGCGTCTAGCCTTGGCTTATTGGCCAGACAACTCGCTTTTATTGGCTTTGACATGGAAACCATGTTTGGAAAAAAATGTCTCAATTGTTACCTATGTTTGATTTTGTAAATCTATTTATTATTATGTAATGTATTGTATTTATCGATAACGACTTGTCCAAGTGATATTTAGAATTTTATGGAAATGGTGATATAAATCCAAAAACTCTGTAAGTATCTAAAATAAAAAGAAAAGTGAAAAATCATATATAAAAATATCAAATGCTGTTCGTTAGTCTTGCTTAAACTACGGGAACGGATGACCCGATTTAGATGATTTTGTGACGATTCGTAGTAGACACAAACAAAAACATACAAAAAATCTTTAATATACACATACAACTTAGATAAATTATACAGTTTATCTTAGACATACAAATGAAAACATCTTTCTCATAGAAATAAACAAGCATTTTTGCTGCAAAGAAAAATCATTGTGAATCCCACAAGTATGATATAATGCACCTTTTACACTAACAAGTGCAATGAATATTGGAAGAGAACAATTTGTTCCGTGCTAAGTATAAAACTTATGACACCATTAAACACTTTCCCTGCAGAATGAACCTTATCTTTTTGACATAGAGTTTAACTTCGCGAGAAAAGCCGAGTCTATTTTCTAGAGCTTTTACATTTTCATTATGTTGGAAAGTAGGAAAGGTTCATAATAATAATTGGATCATCGGAGTCTATAGTTCTTGGATTATCTCAATGATTAAAATATCTATGGATAATCCATGGTTTTTTATTTTATTATTAAATATCATCAATATTTTTTTTTCTTAGCCTGTATTTTGCCACTCATGGGCAAAGGCCTCATATTATTTTGTTTATTTAAAGTAAATCGTTAGTACCTAAATCATTATTTTGGCCGTAAGTTAAGTTATAAAAATAATTTGATATTATGTATATGGGCTGTGGATTTTGTTTGATAAATAAATAAATAAGCAATGTCAAGCGTAAGTCAAGAAACTTTTCAACATAAAATTTTCCATTAAATCTCAATATCGAACTCTCAATAGGTTTTCATACTATAGAATACAGCAAAACCTAAACATACATATCGGAGAATAAATTGACTGGATAAATCTATCAACTTTAGTATATAACTGTATCGAAACTAAAATCATAAAACATTTCGGATCGACGCTGTGAAATTAATTTCAACCCTTTGCTACAAAGTTTCTGAATCAAATATCTCCTAAACCGTAATTTATTTTGATATATGGTATCAATCGCTTTATAATGCTATCGGTCTACGTAATTTTACAGTGTTTTACAAACCCATCTACACTCCATATTATAATCAGCACTATTTACGTTCCCACTGCTGTGACACAGGGACTTCTCTCTTGGCGAGAGAGATTAGGCCTTAATTCACTACGCTGGCCAAGTGCGGGTTAATGAATGACACCATGTCCTCCAAACATCTAAATTCTCAGAACATGCCGGTATCACGATGTTTGCCTTCACCGTTGGTGAAAAACCTAGGTGCGAGTCGGGGTTCGAACCTACGACCTTCGGAATTAAAGTTGAGTGTGCTCCCACTAAGCCAACACGCCTACATCAATGTACACTCTATACACACTAATTCATCTGAATTAATATTGCAATTATATTTTCTGTGAATATAGTAAGTGGAGTATCAGAATTAATTTTCACATCTCATGCAAGAGATCGCCGAATATTGATTACATCTTCATTTCTCTTAATCCAAGTCTATTAAGCAACGGCGTGGGTTTTCGGTTCGCCACATTTAATTAAGTTTACATCTCTTAATAAAATCTAGTTCGGAATGATTCCACGAACTTTAAGTGTGCGTGGGTACACTAAATGGATGGTTAAATCGCTAACCAATTCTGCAAGTGGAATCGAAATGTTTCACTAACTTTTAGTGATAGATCCAGGATTATAAAGGCTTTAACCAAATTTAAAATGGAACGTGGTGTATAAATATCATATATTTATATATACCTACATATAATATAATGTACAATCTATCGAGTATTATATACTTATACGCGATACATAGCTATCGAATATTAATTATATATACAAATAAAATAATAAATAATAATAAAACAATTCGAGCTTACCATGGAGCTACATATTTCTGTGTAAATTGCCGATATTCTAGGTCTTTCTTTATTTGGATGTCTGGAATTGGATGTCTTAATGATGATATTGAATATAGTTGAATATTAATGACAAGCGACACGTAATGGAGGTCTACAGGGGTTCTGTATAGAGATCGTAAAACAAAATTAAGATATCAACATAGTAAAACGAAAGTAGAAGCGCAATACCTATGTACCTAAATTGTACTTACTATTTATTACAAGCTTTATTCGTCTCTTCTCGCGCATAACTTCAAATTGACTAAAATATTTATATAAATAGCCACCTACCAGCTTAGCGAGCGAGTATATAGCAAGTAGGCTAGACACTGCCTGTCATTTATGGAACACTAGACAGTAGTTTAAATTCGATGAATGAAAAAGTAAAACTTACAGGAAAAAAAATATAAATAAACAAATCTATTAGATATCACGGGAAGAAAGATTAAAGTAAAATAAATATAGCAGGGTCCAGCTGTAGACTGTAGTGTCAAAATTATGGTGATAAATGGATATTTGCACAACTGGATAGATCGTTTACTAATGTTATAAAGAGACCCGGAAATATACACCAATAAACCTTTCTGGTACCTACCTACAAGGTTGATAACCCCATAACACAGGTCTTTTCCTACCCTTCATAATTCCCATACATTAATAATTCTAACGGTTTTAATATTTAAGATAATCTTATAACCGGCTAAGTGGGAGCACACTTGAATATCGAAATTATTGAATAATGAATAATAAATAAATAAGTATTACTGGAAAATTCACGCAGCAACATAGCTTTTAATAACATTGAATGTTACACTTTTATTCACTCACACTACATTATATTTGAACTGTCTTTAAATAACCTGGTTATAATGGAATCATAAGTTCTGTGATTCACGTAAAAACTCTCGTAACATAAATTATTATCAAGGACGGCTGTAAAAGTTATCTTTTGCTAACTTATTAGGGTTGAGAAACGGCGCTTTTACAGAAAACTGAATGAGAAACTGAATATTTTTTTATAACAATAAAATCATATAGCCATCATTTTATTTTGTAACTATTAACTAGTAATAGTAACAAAATAATTAAAATCATCTAGTTAGATCAGTTAGATTATAGATCTAGTTAGATTAGGTAGTTATGATTTTCAAATTATTCTGCATCTTAAACTTACAATATATTTATATCTATTTAAAGAAACCATGCATTAATATTATAAATGAGAAAGAGTATGCCGCGAAAAGCTAGTAAGATATAATGATAAGGTGTAAGCTGTCTTAGAAAAAATAAATGCTATATTGAAATGTTCGGCATTCCGATAGAAACACAACATTTCTTAGTAATATTTTTCTCCTTATTAAGTCACAGGGATTCAATAATATTCTATAAATTAAGTGAATAAACGACAAAAGAAACTTTCCATAACAAGAAATTCCTATTGTGTGAACCCTAGTTTGTTCTCTGTGGTTCTAAGTTCAACAGGTGGAGGTCGCGCTATACAAACTGTTAGCGAGTCTGTGGTTCTATCGATTCTACCATAGTCTATGGTATAGTATGCTCTGTGGTTTTATTTATTGTCAGAGTGTGGTTACGGTTCTATTATTTATTGTCGCTGAGTGTAGATTTCGCGTAGCTTGTACTCTAGGTTTTTGAACTAATGGAAAGTTTTCCTCGAATATATTTTTCAGAAACTGATTGTATGTTTTTGATCGTAATTTATATTAAGCTGCCTGGTAATACATTTTATGGTTAGCTAGACGACACTTACGGGAAAATATAGGGTGGTACTATTCTTAATGCGGCATTACACGGAACGGCTTCTTTATGTTTTCATTATAACAGTTGAAAGCTTACGAAGTAAAATTCAAAAAAATATTTTTACAGATTAGTCTTCAATATAAGAGTTTTGAAATATTTTACACGTTAAAAGCCTTTTCAAATCGTGCGAAAGCTTTTTAGTCATAGCTTACAATAATCCGCTGATTTATGATTAATCTGTGCAGAACGATGAACAGTTCGAAATTTAAAATTTTGAATACCGAAGATTTAGAGGCGTCATAGACAGAAATTTAAAATTTTAAATATCGAAGGGTCATCACCCGAGCAAAGTGCAAAGGCGACCAAACTTTAATTGAAATACAGTAGCCAATCTCTTCATTAATTTACAATTTGTGCTTAGTATTAAAATAATTTAATTTTCATGAAGTATTTTATTTTTAAAATAGATTTGAGATTCAAGCTAGCTTATTTGATTTATGTCCTTGTCAGTCTAGCTATTTTTATTATAAGTAAAATAAAGATTAAGCAAAAATTATTCTATCAAGTAACTATGTCAGAAATCTAGCACCCGTAACAAGCTTCGTGCTAACCACGGGGCTAGATGTTGTTGGGTCAATTGTCAAGCAATATTTATTTTATAATTTAAACTAGTCATCTCTCGACCTTGCCTGCCTTATAAAATATTTTACAGTCTCCATTGCTATCAAGGAAGTGTTTCACCCAATCCCCTTCAATGAAGATGAAAAGGGGCAACCTTGTTTCGCTAATACTCCTTGCATTTATTATGGGAACATTACCTTGAAAGTCATCTTAAAGATATTACGAGTTTGTATCTTGGTCAAGGTTTTGTTTATATACTTTTTTATTACTTTTAAATTGGTTTACAGATGTATTGAGGCCTGTTATGGATTGCCTTATTGATAAATTTTGATTAAACTAAGACATTATATACAAACCAATATTTACCGACCAATATTTACAAAGTATTAAACACCCTTATTTTGTAATTAGGCTATAATTAACCACTGGCTAAGTGCGGGTTGAAGAATGTCACTTGTCCTTCAAACTAGGTAAGCTTCGAACTTACCACGGGCCACGGGGTATTATTTATTGCTCCAAGTTCTTATAACACCTCCTCATAATAAAATGTTGAGTGTGTCATTTAACGAACTAATCTCAAGAACAGAAGTTAAATAAGTATTATAATGTTAATTATTTAGCTTCATAAAATGTTGTAATTATAGTTAATTTATAGTTGAACCAACAAAAATTTCCTCTGCAATATTCAAAATGTGATGGCAAGTTAATTAAATTTTGGCAACGTTCGTTGGTTCTGCTAATTAATTATTGTCTGCCTACTAGTTAACCACGATGGAGCTAAATAATATTTTAGGTGCCATTAATTGCCAACACAGCTGGAGTTTTATACATGTAAACAACTAACGCATTTACATACCCAGGAAACAATATTCGCAGATCTTAATTTTTGTAGCGAGGTGGGAATCGAACCCGCAACCTCTTGCGTTGCATGTGAACCTTTGCTCACTGCGCCAAAGTGGTCGCCAGGTTAAAAAAATATTAAAACCAACTTAAAATCCCTAAGACATATAACATGATCAATTATGGGACCCGGGCTTAGGTATAGTTTCTATAGATGAAGAAACAAATCAACTAAAATAAAATAAATAAATATTGCTGGGCAATTCACACAGCAACATAAAGCCCCGCGGTAAGCTCGAAGCTTGTCTTACGGGTTTTAGATTTCTGATATACATACATAGATCGTCCCGAATTGTTGTCTGCATTCGGCCCTAACTATAACCATAGACAAATTATAATTAGTCTATACTATAACTCACCCCAATATGTACTCCATCAATAAACAGCTGCGGCACCAGTATATCCTCATCCTTCATCCTATCTCTGATCTCATCCTGGTACTCAGTGCTCATGAAGACATCACGTTCCTCAAACTTCACCAGCAGATTCCTCAAGATCTTCTTCACCAGAACACAACGCTGGTACGTGCTTCGGACGATGCCCATTGTTGTGGTGTAGAGAACTACCTTGCCGCCATCTTTTTCTCTGTAGCTCTGGAAATTAAACAGAAAATAATTATTATTTATAGCAATAATTATAAATTTATTGAAATCCAGCTATAACTTCTACTTTATAAAAATCAAAGGCTTTTCGCTGTTTATAACTCAAGAACGGCTGGGCCGATTTAGGTGCTTTTGGTTTTAAATTGTCGTAGGGAATAAAGCTGGTGCAGCCGCAGTCGGCTTAGCTAGTAAGGTATAGGTAAAGCTAGGTGGGTACGTATAAGGTTACATTTAGTGTTTGCATGCACAAGATTCAAGATTGACTTTATTGTAGGTAAGAAATATTTTATCCCTGACTTATAAATCAAATTAAGTAAATAATAAACGAGCAATCTTACAACAATAATAAAAACTTTGATGATATAACTTCGATATTAATTAGTACACTTTCGTAAATAATGAAATAATACACGACTATGAGCGACATCTAGTTAAATAGCTGTGAACTCAATACTATCCGACCCACTCTAACGAAATGGTTGCAAGGTTAAGTTTGCTGCTAGGATGTTTATCTAACGATGTACTCAATAGATGGCAGCACAAGTAGGTGCAGTAAATTGTAATGTCGAACTGAAGAATATTTGAGAAGCTAAAGTTAAAAATGAATGTAATTTAATTAACATAAACTAGACTATTCTCAATGTTGTAAGTAGGCATCCAATTATAGATATTCATGAATGATGAACCACGATTATGCATGAAATAATAATGTTCGCTCCATAGTATAAAATGTTACCTAGTAAGCAACAACACTATAGAATACAACTAGCTTCTTATAACGTACCCTAGTATCTCATAACAGATGCCGTATACAAATAAACAAATATTTTTTACCATCAAAGTACGCACATATTACAAAACGACCTACAAACCCGTCAAACAGACATGCCGATCACAAATTCACATGTTTGTGTCATCTCTATGCAGTTTCATAAGTCTATGGTAAGTACTGTCCAGTAGAAAAGTGTTTATGTTTTAAAATATTGATAAAGTAAAGAAAGTGTTGTTGAAATAAGACTTTGTATATTGCCTTAAGGTCTTTAGATAGATTGTAAAATACAAAAGTAATTTGCCTTATGGCGTTGGAAGGAACTTTTTAGGGTTCCGTAGCCAAATGGCAAAAACGGAACCCTTATAGATTCGTCATGTCCGTCCGTCCGTCCGTCCGTCCATATGTCACAGCCGTTTTTCTCCGAAACTATAAGAGCTATAAAGCTAAAATTTGGTAAGTAGATGTATTCTGTGAACCGCACTAACATTTCATAAAAAAATTGGAAAAAAAAAATTACATTTGGGGGTCCCCATACATAGGACTGAAACTTAAAAACTTTTTTTTAATCAGACCCATACGTGTGGAGTATCTATGAATAGGTCTTTAAAAATTATAACAATGTTTCTAACATCATTTAATTCTAAACTTAATAGTTTGGACGTGAGACTCTTCCAAAGTGGAAAACAGAGTGTCCCCCCTCTCTAATTTCTAAAATAAGAGGATGATAAATCTAGAAAAAATATATATTGTACATAACCATAAAAACTAACAACGAAAATTGGTTTGAACGAAATCTATCCAGTAGTTTTTTTAAAATACGTCATAAACTATTTCATATAAACAATTGCTGCGGAAGCCTACATGGGCAAGTCCGACTCGCACTTGGCTACTTTTTGTATAATACTATGATTTATCAAAAGATGGTGATAATACTATATTATGTTGTTACAATCATACATTATTATCATAATTTTGCCGTAAAATGTCCATTTTTGGATCCGATACAGAAGTTTGCAGATGTTTTGGTACGAATTTGCAATTGGTTGTTGCGGTTTTTACCATTCCATTATTCTGACATTAAGATTGAAGAAGTAACATTTATTTATTTGCTTTAAAACAAAAATAAAACTATTACATAAGTCGATGAATAACAAATGGGTTAGGAAGAACACTCTTACACTACCGCGCACTCTGTTGCATCTTTAAAAATCTCAAAAGCACAAAGGTGGCTGCATTCCTGATTGTTGGTCTGTCTGTCATTAAAAAAAAGGAGAGAATCACAAAAGGCAGAATACGCATGAACGCATGTATAACTATGCAGCTGCATGTGTAAATGGCCTATGTGTGTTATAGACAAGTTATAGTTATGGCACAAACACAAGTGTGCCGATACTACTTAAATAGCTATCACAGATGCAAAGGTCAATTTCATAACTTATATCTTATGTACCCGATTGTACCTTTAGAATCTGCTCAATGCAATATTAGTGTTAGCTTTATGCAATCATAGTAAATATTGACAACTGAATGAGGGATTGGCCAATATTGTGGTCAGGTGAAATCTTAGGTGTATAAAAATATTTAAGTGCTACCAGACAGTATGACTACAAAATTAGTTTCATCCTTTTATTTTGTTCTGAAGTTCTTTTTAATATACCTAGGCTCTTAGTTTGGGAAGCATCTTGTGTGATTAATTATCCAGAGACACCAATATGAGCCAGCTCAATAAACTATAACAGGGCTTGCAGTAAAAGTATTCATAGTAGTTACTGTAATGTGTCATACGTCCTAGTATTAAAATTTTAGGTATTCAAATCAAGTCATAATAATTTTGACTACTAATATAGATAAGTCACTGTTAAAGGTCTCATCATATCTTACATAGCATTTGCGTAACAACGCATGCAAGAAAACACTCAAAATATTTACCTTGTAGGTAAATATGTAAAAATAATATTTGTCGAAACGGCTCGTGGGAACTTTTGCAATGATTTAGAATCGTCACCTAGGCATTTATGAATGGGTTTGGTAATACTTGAGTCATTGCTTAGCTTGAATAGCTGTAACCACTAATATTGAGTCACCAGCTTACCGCCTAGCTTATAAAAAAATCAAAATGCCATAATTAAATTTAACGTTATTTATAGATTTATTTAAGGTGTCCCATATAGTGGGTAGAAAGTAAAAAAAACGCTTCATAAAAATATTTTCGTTAGATTTCTAATCATTGACAACCTTACTATTAATTATATATTTACCTTTTATATAAAAAAATACCTTCATTCTTAAAAATCGCTTCCAATTTTTGAGTCAGTAAAAAATTAATATATCGTACTAAAGAAAAAACTCAATCAGCTGATTTAACCTTTAGACAACATACTTGAATTTGAATCAGTAATCATTTTCCGGTAGACAAATTTCGTCAACATTCCTTAGTCAAGCCTTCAAGTCGTTCTAATACTGGACCCAATTACATATTTGAAAGTATGCAATTATTGTTTGGTTTGAATGCCAATAAAATGTTTAAATATAGGTGACCTTGAATTGAACACCAATATGCAGTTATTATCGAAATGCATGTTTTGATGTCATTAAGATTATTTATTTCCCGATAAGACGATGTGGTCGCTCAGCGACAAAGCCTTGTTCTTGTAATTAAATAAAAAAAAAAAAAGATTATTTACAAGATACAAAAAATCTAGATTTTGCTGATGGATAGACTAGACGTCATGGTAATTGTATAGTAAAAGCTCGAAATTTTTGTATTGCCAAAAATAATTGTGTACCAAACAATTTTGAGTAATTTTTTTATTTAAAGATCTCTTGTTCTCTTATTTATTCTTCTAATTTCGTCAGTAAATTTTGTTAACCTGTGAGAACTTTTAAAAATATATCTAGGTATAGTAAAACCATTCTAAAAATGAACTTCCCTCCACAAAACCGTGATGATTTCAACGTGTGAGAGGAAATACAGAAACACAGAATACACAGAAAAAAAAAATACAGAATTCGGTAGAGGGGCGTTCATTTTAGAAATGGTTTTACTATACATACTTTTTACCGGCAACCAAAAAAATAAACCAAATTTAAAATTTCGATGAACAACTGAAATGATGATGATGAATAAATTTCCTAATAAATAATACATAGGAAGGTTATTATGACCAATGAATTCACTTCAAGTGGGTTTGGCTATCAATAACATTAATAATATGAGTGTGAATTCAAAGACTAAAACATTTTTAATATAACCTTGGTACAGCCTTAAGTAGGTACTTACCTACTTAGCGAATTGGATAAAAAAAATATTGCAGAATGTAATGATGTATTTGGAAATAGTTTATGTGAGACAGAGATTATGTAAATGATTTATTCAATAATAATTATGGTATAATTCACACAGAAACATTTAGTGCCGTGGTAAGCTCGAAGCTTATGTTAAAGGTGCTAGATTTCTGATATACTTAATATAATATACATACTTAGATATATTTTTTATACATATAAAATATCCAGAGTCGAAACACCAAGAAACTCAAAAACATTTTAGTGATGGTTGCCCGCTTCATGTTCAAAGTTTATGAAATCCGCCTTCAGTAATGTATAGAAATAACTACAGAACCTTACCCAGTCCTTGGTAAAGGGCCTCTAACAGTACATTAAAGCTATCTCAATATAGCTAGCTATCTCAACCGCGACCTTGCACGGCCTCGAACCTGTTACCTTTCATTGCACCGCCTGTATATAGGATAGATAACGCTACCACGGCCAGTTAAACTTGAATCTGTGATATTTAACCCTTTGTTTTGTTACTGACTAGTTATTTTGGGTCGTGACTCGTGGTCCCACTGTGATTGACCCACTATGACTGGTGGTCCCACTATCCCTGAAATCATGGGTTCGTGGTCCCACTGCTTAGTGGGACCACCAGTCATAGTTATAATCATGGGTTCGTGGTCCCACTGCTTAGTGGGACTACCAGTCATAGTTAAAATCATGGGTTCGTGGTCCCACTGCTAAAAGTTTTAAGTTTTAGTTTTTTTAGTATCGGAGTTATGGCAGTTTAAAGTTTGACAGCTGTCATCGAAAATGTTGCTCTCTCTATCACCAATCATTTGCACCTAGTACGGCATCTCTAGGCCAAGCCATATCGGCGTTATGGCAGTTTAAAGTTTGACAGCTGTCATCGAAAATGTTGCTCTCTCTATCACCAATCATTTGCACCTAGTACGGCATCTTTAGGCCAAGCCGTTTCAGAGTTACGGCAGTTTAAAGTTTGACAGCTGTCATTGAAAATGTTGCTCTCTCTAACACCTGTCGATTGAGCTTTGTACGGGATCTCTAGGCCAAGCAGTATCGGAGATATGGCAGTTTAAAGTTTGACAGCTGTCATTTTGACTAATGTCATCTAGACACCTATCGGTTTAAAAGTTAAACTGTTTCAAAGATAATCATTGAATTCCTTATGTTGACTTAAGGACCCAAATATATACTTCATCATTATAATGTCAGATGTTGGACGTCAACTGCTGGACATAAGCCTTCCTTTATGAACTCCAGGTATTACGGTCGGATGCAGCCTGCATCCACCGTGAACCAGCAGCCTTGAAAAGATCATCTGTCCCCATTGTTGGTGGACGTCCGACGCTGCGCTTGCCAATCCGTTGTCTCCTCGAGAACTTTCTGGCCCCCACAGATTTCACAAAAAAAAAATGTTATAGCCCTTATGACCAAGTCAGTGGGACCACGAGTCACGACCCGAGCGACTGCATTACTATGACTAATGGTCCCACCAAGCAGTGGGACCACGAGCCCATGAAATCGACACAATGACCCACTGGTGGGTCAAATTAGTGGGACCACGAGTCACTACCCGTTATTTTATTGATACTTCGGCTTGGTGAATCAACTTTAAATTGAACTATTGATATGAAAATTTACAAAAGTAATTAGGATTATCAGATATAATTGATACTGTTTTCCTTAATAATTATAAATTTTTACTTTTGTTATTTGAAGTATCATTATGGTACGAAAATCTAAGAAAAAAAAAATATGGAGTTGTATTTATAAAAATAGTGAGATTATTTATCTACTTTTAACTGCGTCTAATTATTATACTTTTCTAACGTATCTAGAAAACCATAAGAACCTTCAATAATACGTAAAACACGAGCAAAAACGCGGTTCAGACTAGTTAAAACATATACTACTACGGAACTTGTAAAATATATATCTAATAGATTTGTTTGTCTGTTTGTTTACCGGTTGGAAAACTTGATGTTTCTAGGTCCGCTTTCAGATGTTTTAGTTCGGAATGCGGAGTTTGTTTTAGATACTTTCACTCGCTATGATTTTAGATCTTAATACCCTTTGGCTTTTTATTAGTATCAGAGAAAACATACTTAGAAAAACGATAAAAATCTATTACATTTTTGTTAATCTTAAAATCAAGGATTAATTAGATCACCTCAACGTATCAACTTATGTTAAATGCTTAAATTAAACCAGTAAATAAAACGAATATAAATGAATAAATAATATCGTAATGAATAAATTATTTATGCAGCGATATCATCCGCAAGTCTATGCTATTAGTGGCGATACTAAATAAGATACTTCATGGGAAACACACATTCGCATAATTTATAACAAAGGTCGTGAAAATCACGAATGTGTCTAATAAGCCTTAAAACCGATTACCACTTGCAAACATTCTGTGTCCTTCCCACATAAGCATTTGTTTTAGACACGCATGTTTGAGGTTATTAAGCTTCTGTTGAAATATATTGCACAACTAACTGACCAACACGGCTTCACCCGCTTTATTCCCGTTTTCTCATCTTTAAAACCATCCCTAGGCTACTACGACTAAAAGCACCTAAATCGACCCAGCCGTTCACAGGTGATGGTGTGACCAAGATAAATAGGGATTAATTTTGGTATAAAGAGATACATTTTTCAAAGGTGCTTCGTACTTTTCTTTTGCCGGCACTATATTTCCACCGTGTTGTTGAAGATTGATTCAAACTTAACTTAATAAACAATATATTTTTAATTCGATTCCATAGAGTTCACCGTCTACTTAGTACAAAATGTTTTTACAATCTACTCATGTAACAAAAAGTTAATATATGAATTAATCAATTGATATAACGATCTGATATGTCACGAATTTACTCTCGCTTAATATGTTATATTGAATCATTCCGTTTACAGACTTAATAATTTCCGTATACATAAACAAATGTTTGACCTTGTGTACACAAGTCAATTAATAACCAATTCATTAAGTTTAGTTGGCTTGGCTTATTACAAAGGCTTTGTTTTGTAGTTCCCATGCTTGTAACTAAAACATATTGTTTCCGAGTAAAAGCTGGAAGTTATCTTAGTTTTCTATTTGCACACTGTTTTACACTGTTCAGTGCAATTAAGCTAATCTTTCAATCATCGGGCGTAAATAAAGCATGTTGCTAGACTATCTACGCCTTGTAGCTTTATCCGCGTATTTTATTATATATAAATTATACTTTTATTTGGGTCGGATGCAGATTACATTGGCCCTTAACCAATAGCCAGGTCAATTGTCTATATTGTTGATGGACGTCCGACGCTGCGTTGGCCGATCCGCGATTTCCATTCAAAAACTTTTCGGCATCATCAACCATTTTTTGCGCTTTATGGCTTGGCCATTACCAGTTTAATAATAATCTGTGAGTTATCTCAGCTATCTTCAAAGATTAATCAAAATCAATGATAGTTGATTTCATTTTTGGTCTTTAATCTTTTTCCTTGTTTATCCTAACTCGTCACTCCACCCGTTAGCCCATCCATCTGTCTCGTTCATACAAATATTTTGACTATGATAGATTGCAGTTTTTGCGGCTCACCGTTATGTGATGGTACCGTTTGTTCGCAATTTCTGACTGGTCTCAATCGGTTATAGATGCGATTACTTTCTGATGAGGAACAGTTTCATCGAGCAATCGCATTTTATATTTAAATCTTTAAAGTGAATATCAGCAAAGTGTTGCATAAGTATTATTAAAAATATCTATAAATTATGTATATTCTATATCAGAAATCTAGCACCCGTAACACAAACTTCGAGCTTGGTACCAAGGGGCTAGAAGAATGAATTAATGAATGAACTCTTTATAAATGACATACAATAAAATTATAAACTTAATAATAACTCTTTAAAAGCTAAAAGTACAAGGGGCGGCCTTATCGCTTGGAGCGATCTCTTCCAGGCAACCGTAGATAAGTAAATTGTCCAGCAATCATTATTTTTTATAAGGCCTGATCTCTATCTTCAAGAGAGAAGTTCCTTCTGTCCCAGCAGTGGGAACGTAAAGAGGAATGATTATTAATGTTAAAGTTGTTTATAACAAAGTCAAATAACATGCGTGAGAAGGCCACATTTGTAAAAGTAATTAAAATTTAACAATAAGGTAGTTAAACAATTATTTGCTGATTGCCTTTTAAAATTGATCTTTGGACCTATTACGTAAACACGTTAACAATATTAGTTTTGTGAGATTTTTTGCTGATTTTAATTTTACATTATTATCAATCACCAATATTATTATCATTTTATAGGAATAATTTTCATAGTACTATCAAAACAAGTGGATATTATTATATGTATAGTACCTACCTATACCTATAGTAGTATGTTACGATAAAATATTTAGAGCCTAAAATTCTACTATAATGTACTAAAATATCATAAAAATCGTCCTAACTGAGTTTCGAAACACACAAAACTACACAATGATTAAATTTTATAATAATATTGAGTTACAATAACCGATTACCAATTACCTATATTATCATTGTTAAACAAAGACATAATTTATTGCGAAGAATGCAGTCTACCTTGTTACAATAATTGTAATTTAATGTAACAAGTTTTACAATGAAGTAACAATTAGATATCTCGATCGCTATTCGCTGTGCTCATTTATAACAATAACAATAATTTGTTAGATCTGATTTATATTGTGATAAGCGATTACTCGTCGTTAAATGTAAAAGGAGTTTTTTGTATTTTGTTTGTCACAGTAAACAAAATGTTTTTTCTAATAACCGACGACAGTTAGTGGCGCAGCGGGCGAAGGTCTGCTTACGACGCAGAAGGTTGTGGTTTCGATTCCCGCTTTTGATTTTTAAATTCCTTGCGGTAAAAAGTAGCCAATTAGCTTTTTATTCTTGTTGTACGAACTTGGTATTCTTGTATGACTTATATATTCGTTTTTTGTTTTATTTTATACTTAACCATCATTCATAGTTAGGTAATTCAAGGACAAGATATATCATTTTAAAATAAAATTTACATATTATAAAACTTATACACCATAGACAACAATACGAGTCTTCCATACCGTTAAAAACAAACCGCTAATCGGCCGAAAATATTTCATTCTAAGTTTAAAAACCTCATCTGTCAATGTCATTTCTATCTGTCATGTTTCCACGCAGGTCTGTATATTAGCGAGATAATATAATCGAACCAGCATCACTCAAATTAGCATGGGCTTATCGTATATCAAGATTGTTTAGCGAAGCGGAGATGTTTAAGAAGTCTGCTACCGTAATGTAACGGTTAGGCCTATGGTATTACCATATACCATATTTTATTGAAAAATCTATTGTGTATTTTTTATTTTTCTGAGAAAATAAATCCTAATTCATGATTTTGCCATTTATTTCAATCTATAAATTATCTACATAGGTAGATAATAAAATAAATGACAAAGTCAAGACCAAGTTGTATTACGTTTATATAATTATGCTTATCATGTTATATTTATGATATACTTAGATCTATTATCAACTCATTTATGTTTCATTCTTGGCAATCACAGGAAGTTAAATATCTTATAATATTTTACTGTACAATTCTTACCAACACCACACCAACACTAAGCTTATAGTTTGTAATGTAAAAGACTAATTTTACAATATTGAAGACATGGTTTAACCAAAGCAAAAATAGGTACATAATGAGTAATTAATGTAACTTTTTGAGTTGTACACTAGAATATTTTTACTGTATCTGTTTTAAATGATCATGTGTGGCAATAAATTATCTATTTTTCTTACAAGAGGGATAATGTCCAGCCGTGGACGTCCGGAGGCTGAAATATGTGATTACTGCCGTTAAATGACGGTGTAAATATTATTAAATCTTATCATACCACGATATCAGTTTTGCGCTCCAGCACGCAACTTTTCCTAAAGTCATGAATAATTAACTAAGTAGGTACATTGTATTTTATCGAAACGTATTCGTTAATTGAAATATCATTTTATAACGGCATTGAACATTTCTCGAAGATAAAATACTACGTTAAATGAACTAGGTACTAAAGATACAGATAATTATTTATCACTTTTTTTCTAAATTAAATTAAATTTTTAAATAATTTTTTTTTCTAATTTGTAACGATTCGAGTATTTATAGTTTTAGGAGAATAAATTACAAATAAGTTTTGATACAAATTGTAATAACATTATGTCACATGGATAAGTCACTCTCCCGAAATACAGTTTATATAGCTTAGGAGTCTATGCATCATTATAATGTTATGTAACATACTTTTATATCTATTATTTACTTTACTAACTTGGTTTTTTGGGAGCCTCCATTTTAACAAATATTTGATAGATATCAATTCTCCATTCCATTATCTATGGTGTAAATAAGAAGCCATTTTAATATTGCAGCTGATGATTGGTATTTAAAGTAATCTACATAATATAATTGTACAGGTAGTAAAGAACTATGTTTGGCATGCGACTTGCCTTGAGCCCACTGACGCCCACAAACTAAGAAGAGCTATAACTCTTACAACATGGATGTATGAAGGTATTTCCTTGGTATAATGGATATGGCATTTATATTTAAATTGACGACGAATTTTTGAAGCCTCTGTGGTTCTATTCCCTTGGGACTAAAAGTGTCTGGGAGTTATTTAAGTTCATAAAAATATATATCCATGTATGTATAGGTATTATATTAAGAGCCTTGCTACTTTACGAAGTTTTGCGAAATTGGATATTTTATGCACCACGTGACCGGCGCGTCACGCGAATTCTATGAAAAATACTAAATGATCTTGATACTTCGTCGATCTAAAACATACAAATATACTAATAATTATTTTAGATCTGTAGAAAATGGCATCGAATAAATTCCATTTTATTGAGTGGATTTTTTTTCAGTTTCATTCCGAAATAATTATTATATTAATGTTTTTATTTAATTGATAGGTGTTTAATATATTTTCCTAAATTCAAAATGGTGGATATTTTTATTTCAATATTTGAATCAATTATGTTTTATCTTAATAATATCAATATTTATTTTAAATCTGATTGATTATTTGAAATCAATTAAGTAGGTACATAATTTTAAATTAAAACATTCATGATTAATAATTATATATATGTATAAGAATAAAACTGAAAATAGTCTTATTGAAGTTAAATGTCCTCATTCATCTCATCTTATGGGCTCATTTTTAAACCGATTCTTCTGAAATTTGGTGTGTAGGTTTGTAATTAAATGTTTTTTTTTTTGTCGAATGTTGGGACTTTATGTAAGTTCGAAAGTCTAAATTGAACGGACTAAATACAAATTCTAATTATAACAAAACAAATAAATTATATTACCTATATTTAAGTTGCTTGTTTTGTTAGATGGTATATTTGTGTTTGAATAAATAAAAGTTTCGTTAATGAAGGTTTTAATTATGTTAGGTATTATTTTTGTAGTTTCGAACTTTATATTTATTTTTATATTTATTGGTATCCATTTATCTACATATGTCATACACAGATGTAGAATATCCATTTATCTACATATGTCATCTTGAATAATTCCCATTATATTTTTATTTTGATTAACTATTTATTTTTATTTTATTACGAACTTATTTAAAATATTTCATTTTTATATTAAAAAAAACCAACCCGCACTTGGCCAGCGTGGTGAATTAAGGCCTAATCTATCTCGTCAAGAGAGAAGTCCCTATCCCAGCAGTGGGAACGTGAATAGGGGTGTTATTTTATATACAGGGCGTTCCAAAATTATGGGCCATGAAGGGGAAGTACCATATATATCGTTGATAGTGAATTTTGCTCAAAGAAGACTTCATTTTATTTTAAAAAGTAAGTAATTTAATTAATTAATTTACAAAAAAAATGTTTCATGTTTTTTATTTGATTAAAATAATTAATTTCACGTTGTTCCTTTCTTTTAAAATACTATGTTACTTAAGCAGAGTTATTATTTTTTAGCTATTCTTTCGATTGGTATCATAAAAATAGAGTTTTTTTTTCTACATGTAAGTCGGTTCGATTCCCAGACAAAGCAAGTAATTTTTAGAAAATCTATGAATCCAGAATTACTAACTTTTAAAAATAAAATGAAGTCTTCTTTGAGCAAAATTCACTATCTACGATATTTAAGGTACTTCCCCTCCATGGCCCATAACTTTGGGACGCCCTGTATTTATTAGAAAGGTACAATTATTTAATGTTTACAATAAATAATATATTTATTAGAAAGGTACATTATTTATTGTTTACATATTGGATACTCGGTAAAAATAAGAACAAAAAATTACGGAATATTTTCTTTGTAATAAATATTATGGAAATCTATACTACAATTATCAAGCTGAGGAGATTGCTTGTTTATTTGTTTGAACGTGCTACTCAGGAACCGCGGGTCCGATTTAAAATATGATTTCAGTATTGGATAGTAAAATGATCGAAAAAGGCTATAAAACATAAACTAGTAAATAACGTAAAAACGCAAGCGCAGCTGTCGGCGGGTCGGCAAGTTAGTCATAATCTAAAAAAATCATAGGCATAATTAAATTTAGTCGTTGGACGGTTTCACCAAAAAAAGTTGCCTTGTTGTTTTTTAATTAGGATAGATAACTTTAGATATGCAATCCACATCCTACAGCATAACCTCCAAATAAATAAGGTAAAACAAGATGACAATGATGTGGTACAATTCTTAGGCCAGCAACATTTGGTACAATTCTTAGGCCAGCAACAACAACAATTGACCGTTATCAATAAAAATAACAATTGATCGTTATCAACGGATCAACTTATGTCGGTCGTAGTATCGCAATAACACATACACGCACACTAACAGCGTTTTTACAGCAATTGACAGTCCCACACACTGACATTTTACGAAATATTTCTATATTTTATTCAAGAACAACCGACATAGGTCCGACCTCGACAAGCGCTCGCGCGGTACTAAATGGAAAAAGCCGGCTGAATGAAAAAACTACTAAATTATGGTAGTTTTATTTTATTCATAAAAAATTACCAAAACCGTTCTACAAATTAAAATTAATATCATAGTTTAAGCAAATGTTGATAAATATTTTGATATAAATATGACGTCCCATTGATTTAGAACTTCGGAGTTATTGAGGTTTGTTTCGAAGCATTTTCGGTCGATATTAAATTCGGTATATCTTTAGAATAAAAGCATTTAACGAAAATGTACTCTACTCTAAATGAAGAATAGGATATACGTAACATAATAAAAAATAGTTTGATCGCCCATATTCATTAGAATCTACAAATTAGAGCTGAGAAAACAGGTCTTCGAGCGTTTTTTACGAAACATGTATCCGGAGAATGATTATTACTCAATATATAAACAAGTTATCTAAAATGTTTCTTACTACTTTTGTAGAGGAGAAAACGAACTATTATAAAGATGTAATTGTAATATCAAACAACTAACGCAAACCATAGAATTAGGACGAGAAAACCGAACAATTTCGCGATTTCACGTAATAGGCCTCTTAAGTATATCTGAAATCTAGCACCCGTAATACAAGCTTCGAGCTTACCACGGTGTACGAAGAGAAAAATCGAGCTGTAGTAATAAAAACGGTTTAAAGTGATCCTGTATGAATTTGCTATACTGAAGTGCTATCCATAAAAGTTTCGGTGGCAATAATCTATTAAACATTAATTTACATCATATAAATATATTAGCTAATTTAATATTAATTATTAATATTTTAACATTTTCATGTATATTTTTTAACGGCAACGTAATAAATAAAGGAAAGAATGCCGCATCCAATCAATTTACATTCGTAACGAACAGGTGCTTAGCTGATCTAGTTTAAAGGCTCTACTTTACGACCAAATATTAATATCTTTATAGCTATTAAATTGATTTGTCGATTTATTTATTGATCCAGTGGAAGGTTGTAGCGGTGGAAGGACAATTTTAGCTTTAATCTAGTTTTTTCTAGAATATGAGTACCTACCTACTTGTTCAAGTATTCATGTTCACCCCGTAGTAAGCTCGAAGCTTGTTAGCCCCGTAGTAAGCTCGAAGCTTGTTTTTTTATAAACATACATAGATATATATTCTTAATATTGGGTGGTTTGGTATTGCCCCAAGTGGGCAGACTGTTGATACTACCTAAATTTAAGAACTTTATGTACCTACACAGTTTTACAATAAATAATTCTTTATCTTTAATAAGTGTATTTGATACTTACCACAAATTTCTCGAGGGCAACAAATCTCAATATTGTGAATTTATCCTTTCTACATAACCACGACCAAAGAACAAGTAAGTTTGGAATGTAATGATGAGTAAACTGCGAGGGCTTGGCGAGAAAGTAAATATTACAGGTGTGTCAGTAGGACCTATATATATTTATACAATGTAAGCACGTATATTACAAAATTTGTACGATCTTCAGATATTTGTTCCGGGTGTCTGTCTTAATATTTCAATGTAGGTAAATAGGTTATTTTGTGGTAAATATTTATCTAAAACGCGACGTGATAGTAGATTAAGACTAACGGAGCTCTATGGTTTCTCTGTGGTCGACTAGCACACATTTTATGAATAAATTATTTGAATTTTCACGCTTTTGATTCTGATTATAAAAACTGTTTTTTAACATTCTTCGTCAGTTCCACAAGGTCGAACAGATTTCTTTGATTTAATAAATTCTTTGTGTCAATTGAGGTCAACTTATATGTATGTAAACCCGACAACAAGCATTAAGGGACAAATTAACAATTCGTTATACTCGTAATGATCAGCATAGTGATTAACCTACAAATAAGTATATGTATATCCTAAATGATTATATCACTTTTCTTAGAAATATTTTAATTTTTCTTAGAAATACAAAAAAAACAGATACATTATGATATCATAAATGATTCACCGTATCCTGTTGTATTTGTTGCAACGGTACATTGAATGAAAGTCGAGTTTTTGAAACTAAACTTTCGAAATTTAAAACTTTAAACTAAGATCTTTAAATTCATAAAAATAGGTACACTCCAACTGACCTGCTCGCGACTTTGCCCGCTTTATTCTGATGTTTTCTAACATGACCTTGAACCTTCCCTTCCCAGGACTATTTTAAAGCACTCTACATCGGCCACGCTGTTCTAGAGATCTGGAGTTATAAAATTACAACGAAAAATGCCATTGATTTTTATATACCTAATAGATTATAACTGGACATTATTGCTACTGGACAATTTTACATAAGTTTTATACATACATAATGAATTTGATACTGGCTGTCTCTTGGACTAGATTATAAACAAAACTATGTTAATGCTACATAGTTTTGTTTATAATCTAGTCCAAGAGACAATAACTATAAAGAAAATTAAATTAACCTTTGAATACCAATTTCCCGCCGTTAAGATAATATAACTTTGCCAGATGTTGGCGTTTATCACCTGATTGCCAAGTTCCATATCTAAATAAATTTTCTCTATGGTATTATTATGGAGAAAAAACCATAAAGCGTTGCTTCGAAATCTATAAAAAATTTGACAAGACACTAAACAGACTATATTATTTATGAAATAAAATTCCCAAATGGTTTATACCTATTTCAATATTTCGGAATTTCCATTTTTAAATGTGATGTTTATAACAAAAAATATGATCTTTATATGACCAATAATACATTTGACATTCTTATTGACTTTCATTTGAGCTCAAATATTCGATTAGCATTTTCAAGTTTTGTCGTCTACATAAGGCAAACATCGTGAGGAAACCGGCATATTTTGAGCACTATGAGAGATATAAAGAGATTGTAGAACATGTGTTAGTCACCAAACCACGCTTGGTCAGCCAGCGTGGTAGATAAAAACCTTATCGTTCTGATCAATGAGAGAAATCTCTAGAACGTAAAGTGACTTATGCTAAGCTTACGCTTAATTTCAATCAGGTTGTCAAGTTATAGTCAAAATTTTCAACGTTACTTTGTTCTTTATCCCTTGAACTGTCACCATTTAAACTCAACTATATCCTACCAACTTGCCTACGTGTTTATGCAACATATCTATTCAAACGATCCATTGTTCTGTGTACATATTTTTTCCCTGTCCACTCATGTCACACTCACTTTCTTACGGAAACTGCTGGGAGAAAGTAAAACCATTATAAAATTAACATGCTGATAAACGGAAGCGGCGGAACTCATGCCTTGTCAGGGAAATAATTGATTCCTGATCGCTGATGCTTGGGTCTTGTGAATCGCGAATCCGCGTTAGCATAAAAGCATAATAGGCCTTAAGCATAAGTAGTGCTCATCATTATCATTCATAAGTTCAGCCGTTGGACGCCGACTGCTGGACATAGGCCGGCCTTCCTTAATTATTTACAGTTATTACCGTCTGACGCGGCCTGCGTCCACCGCGAGCCAACCGCTTACACCAGATCATCTGTCCACCTTGTTGGTGGACGTCCGACGCTGCGCTTGCCAATCCCTGTCCCTAACTATATTATATTAATAACTATTTTATATTATATAATATACATAGTGTAATATAATATAGTTAGGGCCAGGGATCGGAAGATGTTGTTTTTGAATGTTTATGATTAAAGTGAGCATCATTGATGTTTTAGCCGTTGTTTTTCCAAACATTGTTAAATAAAATAAATATAATACTACCTATATTAACAACGGGGTATGTTGCTGTTTAAAACATTATCAAAAATATACTAATCTACTACTTTCTTCACAATATATGATTAATTTTAACTCACTTCCGCTCAACATCACCAATTAATTACCAATTCCGCTTTTCCGGACGCATTCTATACATATTTCCTACATAAGGTCCCACGTCATCGGAAGAGATATAAACATGGCATTGTAAGTAAAAGATATGAGAAAGTATAGAAATTGTACTGATTGATGTGAAAACTGTATCAAACTGTATCAATTCTGATCAGTTCGATTCTGTATCAGAATGGAAAGTTTTCGATAAAACGGTATGAAGTGGGAAATTTTGATTGCTCACTGGAAGATTAAATCCGATTTCTGATTATGTTTTGTTGTATCATTTGATTTAATTAATACCCAAAGTCCAGATTAATTAATAATTCAGGTACAGTAATGGACCATCTAGTTATCTGGCTTTTTTTAAATCAGATCCAAAAGTTACTAATTTTGTAAAGGTTAAAATGCATACACTACTTTTAATTGTGATTATTATTATTGAGTATTATGTTATTGTGTAAATTTACAGATTTCTTATGTGTTATGGCCAATGCTGGGGGCATTGGCACAAACAACAGAAAACACAATAAATGTACAGATTTGTTCTGATTGAAACACTTTCAAATTCAAAGAACGT
This sequence comes from Chloroclystis v-ata, assembly GCA_963691955.1. Lineage (NCBI taxonomy): Eukaryota > Metazoa > Arthropoda > Insecta > Lepidoptera > Geometridae > Chloroclystis > Chloroclystis v-ata. The sequence goes on along the minus strand of OY829909.1, from coordinate 2,758,396 downwards.
AAATAAAAACAAATCGCTCAGAGTAGTTAAGTATACTCGTATATCTTAGAAAAAGAGGAAAAATCAATGTTGTAGAAAATCTAGTTAGTTTCATTGGCTTGTTAAGTAAAAAAAAAAAAAAAAAAAAAAAATAAAAAGACGTTTATTTTGACATAAAACACACTAGTACAAACACAAGGACAATAAAATAAAAAAACACAAAAATACTTATAAATAAAAAAAAACAAACAAAAAGGTACAAAATGAAAGAAAACAAAATAATATAGCTTAACCTTTAAAAACATTTTTTTTTTTTAATTGTTTGCACAGTGTGCCTGTGCCAAAATGGGTTTAGTCTCAGCTATTGTGTTACCCTGTAAAGAATACAGGGTAACGCTGGTTTTCAGACTAAACCCTTTTTAGCTGGAAATATACTTCAAATACATGAGTCAGCTAGTGTGTGTGTGTGTGTAAATAATATATTTAAATAGTTAGGGCAGGAGAAAGAAAATATTAATATAAGTGTTCTTCACACATGAAACGACTGCAGACATTTATGATTTAACTTGCCTGATAGCTCTTAATCAATAAAAGCGATATAAGTATTGAAAAAATAAAAGTAATGTGTAAGTATTTCCTGAAAAATAATTGCAAATGCTTTGGAAATTGGGAAAAAAAACTGGATAATAACAAATTCTATTAAATAGACGCAATTTGAATTAAAACATGTTTTAATTCAATTTGAATTAAAACATGTTTTAATTCAAATTGCGTGATTGTTAATGATTATCTTTTTTAAATACACTGTAAATGGATAAATCTTTGAAACATGCGCGCAATAATCAATTTTTCTGTTCACAAGATGTGTGGATGGGTGTATTCGTCTGTAACAGTTTTTATTCAACAGTTTACAGAATGGTCGTGTTGCCTATGCAATTACTACTACTAGAAACGAATCTTTTTTTTAAATATAAAAAAAAAAGTTATTATTCTTTGTATAAATATTTCTGGAAAATACACACATCATTATCTAGCCCCTGACTCTTTGTTCTATTTAGATTTTCTATAATAACACTGGCTTTATCGCGATTCTAAGACTTTGCGCATATCTCTTGTTTTGTTTCCAAGAATGCGTATGTTTGCAATAACAAAGGTTTATCTAACTCCGTGAATGTTTTTTACGCCTTATTGAGCAACACCTGTTTTCCAGCGAACTAGCGAACAATGGCAGTTTTGGAAAACTCTATTGTTAATGAAACCAAGACTTATATTCTGTGGCCTCATGGCGAACGTCCGTTTATAATTCTGAATGTAATTATGAGCCTCAATTGTTCACCTGTTCCTTCACCATTATTCTCAACAAAGCCTGAAGGTTCAATTTTCAATAACACCGTCAAGCAGAATGTTAATTTTAATAAGGCAGACAACGAGCAAAACACTTTCGAAACTGACCTCTAAAATCACTACGTGTGTAAAGACTCAAACTAGTGGAATAACGAAGTGTGACAATTATAATATTTACCTTGGTTGTGGACTGCATTTGCAGGAAGGTTGCGATGCCGGCGCGCACTCGATTTTTGACACCGCGAATAGTGCCCTTCGAACTCCGTATAGTCGCAGTGACATCCTCATTTTTAAAATCCTTCACACCCGCGAAATACTCCAATTCAGCCGCCTCACTTTCACTTTTCACAACACTTTTCACTGGCTCATCAAACTCCTTTTCATTCAGATGAAAATCGTAGAATTTGTCCGTGTCAAAGTAATGACTGCTGTAGCACAGCTCTTGCTTTTTTTCTTGTTTTCTTTCTTCGTACGTGCTCTCGCTAATTATCGAAGTCTTTGACGTCGTCGATGTTAATGAAGGAAGCGAGCAAGAATCCGAATCCGAACTTCTTTGTTCACAATTTAGTTGGGAAACTAAACGGAAAGAAGTCAACTGTGCGCTTTCTTTCGATATATCTGTTTGATCATTGATATTCTGGCACGATTCCTCGCGATGATCGCTGGAGTCACTTTCAGTTTCAACGGTGCTGAGTTTCGCCGTGCGGTCTCTAATATCTTGCAGCAAGCCTTGCGGTAGAAAGCCGTCGTTGCTCGGTTTGATGGCAAAAGATGGCATCTGCGGCGCGACAGGTGTCTCGTTCTTTTCTTTTTTATACTCGTGACTTTCATCCGCATGCACACTGTTCAACTCGCTACTGTTTAGAGAATCGCACGATATATTCGACTCGTTATCTTCGTAATCCACTTCGCTTTGGCTGTGGTTTCTCGAACTTATCATTGTGACCGAGATTGCTTTCTTCGCGCTTGATTTTGAGGTCTTCTTTTTCGGCAGCGGCGGCGGCGTGCCGTCAAGGTCACTGCAAGTGCCGGAGTCGAGAGTATCGCTCGGCGAGCACTGGCCACTCGACATGACCATATTCGAGTTATACGAATTGCAGTAAATGAACGGTGCTTTTTCCGACTTCAATAGATCATCGTCTATGATTTTAGGACGGTCGTCTACGTTCAAGGTAACTAGGCTGTTTTTCTTGTAGAGGTCGTTAATTTTGAAGCTGTCAAAGTTGATGTCGCTCTTGAGATGGACGCTGGAGATTTTGGGTTTGGGTTTGTCGATGTCTGTGTTGATTCTGATGGTGACTACATGCGGCCCGTTGAGTGCGTCTGCGCCAGGCGTGGCTGCGGGTCGTTCTGGCTGCGTGGCCGCTAAGAATACCGTTGACGTGCTCTTGGTATTAAGGACGCGCGAGTGCATCGAACTTAGAGAGTCCATATTTCGATCTTTGTAACTGTTGATCGCATCATCGGCTGTGATTGCCGTGAATGTGGTTGCTCCTCTTTTTTTGGGTGGTAGTGGGGGGATATACTCGATCGGCCTGCTAGTGACGTCTTCCATGTTTGCTGTCGGGCCGGTTAATGTGCTGGCATAATTATCGGTATCCTGTTTAGAATGCTGCTAGGCGTCTGATCGATGTATATGGCATAATGGTTCCGGTGAGCTCTCACTGGGTCAGCGATTACCGCTCTCTATTCAGTGTACCTGTAAAGAAAAGGGATACTGTTAGTGGTTGAAACTTTTTAATAAAATAAAAGTTTTCTTACTTAGTCTTTAATTATAAGAAACTATCTTTTTAATGGCTTCATAGGCCAAATTTATATTGAGTGGTTCTACGCTCAATATAAATTGGCCTTATTTCAAATGATAATACTTCGTGGTAATATCATTTCAAACAGTGGGGCAACTATAGCTATAAATAATAATACTTCGTGGACAAAATAATGTTTTATTTTGTTATTTAAGCTTACCAACGCATAAAATCTTTAGTAAAACAAATTAAAAATACTGTTTCCAGAGCTAGACTATAATTACTAAACGTGTTTAATTGTGTACACTAAACAAGTATTGGATATTGCCTCAATTTTACATAAACTTTACTTAAATACGGTTTATCTTATTGCACTTGACTGACCAAATGACCTACATTTTATACATATTTATTTTACGCGTCAAAAAGTCACGCACGAAAAGTACTGCGCAACTATTTCCTAAGTATAATATCGCGTTTACATAAACCGAAAATTCATAGCTATATGTGACTTAATTTGAATAGATAGGTATGTTAGGAAACTATTTGGGTTTTTGTTTGTTATGTAAGGAATTTAGTCAAATTTATGCGTGGAATTTTGATATATCTTCAAGACTTTTTGTAATATAATGAGAGCAAATGTTACATAGTTTAGTTGTGAAGTTAATATTACACAAGTTTGAAGTAGCTAGATTTATATATTTTTGTCCATTTTTGCTACAGCGTCCGGTATAGCATGGGTAAATAGTAAACGTTGAGATCATGTTAACATAAATGTTGGTAAAGTCAGTTTATTTTGTTAAAATATAAAAGTTATAGAGTTAACAAACTATCAAAGGACATTAATTTAATTACTAACTAATATCCATAACTTCAATTCTTCAAATACATTACATTTAAAATTCTTCAATTGTACTAAAATATCAGTACAAAAACAACAATGACATAAATTAGAAAACATACCTATATACCTAACAAATACGAGTTATAAGAAATACAAAACACACGAATACGTTATTTACTTCAGAGACTTTTTATACATATCGACTTTCTAAGCATAATCTTACTTTGAAACGATAATTGCAAATATTTAACACCTCATCTAACTTTAAGTTGATGAAGCGTAAAATTATACACAAAATTGCAAAGATTTTCTAAGATAATCCGAGGAATCGACGTAAATTTTGCAATAAATGACACGATTTCGTATAATCGAAGATAATTTTTACGGTTGCATCAATTATGCAATCTTCCGGAGTGCCTAATTCTGAAACGGACCGTATAATGTTTATAATTATTATGATTTGAGGTTTACGGCTAGACACTAAAGATTTTAGTAAGTATTCTTAGATCTAAGATTAAAAACTACCTAAGTAATCGCGGTCTAGTTTTCTATATTAAAAAGGAGCAAATATATTTCGTTGCTCTGTCGTTATACATATTTGCTTGCTTTCAGATTTTCTTAATTTGACCGTGGTTAAAAAGTAGATAAGTAGATAATTTAACTTTACAAAGGACTAAACAAAATATTTGGGAATCCGGAAAATCTCTTGGATCATATTTGTAAACATATCACTTGTAAGTATGTGTATTAAACGATCTCATATAATATGTAGACTGTAATATAACATTGTGTGATATTAAAAATAAATGAATTTGGAACATATTACGAGTATAATCTGATGACCGTATTAAAGTTCCGAGAACGTGCAACATTTTGCATTACAGATGAACCTTTACTACCTGTGCCACAGATGTCGTCATATAATAAATATAAACTTTAAGAGGGTGAGTGGCACAAATAAACTTTCAAAAACATTGATTTTTCTTGCGTGATCAAGGCTAAGTATATTTATTGCAGCAACAAAACATTTTTCGCCTTTCAAAACAATAAAGTAGTTTGTCAATCCACAACAACATACAATTTGTAACGGCTGTATGTACATAGTTATAAAAATATAATAATGATACCCGCCCTCACTTTACCTCCTGTCCATAGCACTACTTATAAGCCTTCCTCCTAAAACAAACTACATACCTATAAAACGCATCAAAATCTTTTGGGAGGTTTAAAAGATTGAAGCATACATACATAGGCTCGGACAGACATCTACAGCGACTATGTTGCTGTGTGAATTGTCCAGCAATATTTATTTATTGCGTTAAGGTCCGTGTGGTGCAAGACTAAGAACAGTACCACCTCGTCTCTAGCCGGAAATTGTAATGATTATTAATGAATGATGATTTTTCGTAATTTTATCGAATTATGTTGAAAGTATAGGTAGTTAATTTACGTATGACACGAAGGATTGCGAGTAAAGCCTGATTTATTAAGCTAGTTTCTTCATTTATTAAGCAGTTCATAGATAGAGCATGTTTTAACACTATTTGTCAGGCTGCAGCATCGAGCTTGGGCCAACACTATAATTTACCACATCGGACAAACAGGACCAACAAACTCTTTATTATATGAATACTAGCTGGCCCGCCCGAAGCTTCGCACGGTTACAACTTTACTTAGGGGTATGACAAATAGATAGTAGCCGATTCTCTGACCTACTAAATACGCATATAAAAATTGGTAAAAATCGGCAAAGCCTTATTTATATATTAATTAGTTCCGGGTGTCTGGGTGTTATATACATATGTACCTATAGTAAAGAAATCTATGTATGTATGTATATTCTATTAAGTAGGTATATCAGAAATCTAGCAGCCGTAACACAAGCTTAGAGCTTACCACGGGGCTAGATGTCGCTGTGTGAATTGTCCAGAAATATTTATTTATTTATTAGTAAATTTTATATATTAGATATATATTCACTTCTTTTTTTTAAACCAGTTTAGAATACATAGTTTAGCATTACGTCAAAGTGTCCAGTCGAGCAGGTGTAGTGAAAGTATCAACGTTTGTCAACAATATAATCAACTCTTGCGCAACAGTTGATTGACAATAATTTGATATCATTATGTTGTGTATTGTTTGATTGTTTGTTTTCTTCTATTAGCTTAATTTTATTTGATTTGCGGTCTTTTTGCAATGTGATATTTAATGTTGACTGTATTTTTGTATGCTTTTTACCACATAATACAATACAATACAAAACAATTTATATTAACAAAAGAAACAAGTAAAGAGCGATCTTCCATAATCATAATTAAGATTGTTTGTACTGATTAATTTTTTAAAGGTACCTATGTACCTATTTCAATTTGGTTCATTTCTGATAATGATTTCAGCCATTATGAGCTTTAAAAACCGTGTTGGCTAAGTGGAAGCACACTTGACTTTCATACCGAAGATCGTAGGTTCAAAAATTCAAGCGATCTGTTGATCTGGGCTAGTTAAAAAATACTAACAAAATACAGTTGTAATCATAGCAAAAGTAAATAAATAAAATTCAACTATAACAAGATACTTTCGTGTTACGCATGGCTGAATCGACATATTTTTTCCGCGGTAAGTAGATAACGATTATGTTTTGCGTAAATTTAACTATAAAAAATATTATTCAATCTGTGATCCGTTCTAATCTAACAGTCACGACTTGGTTATCGCAACTATTAACCGGCACTAATGTTATACTTCACCAAAGAAGTATTAAATAACTTATTGGATAATTAAATTTGGCTTTCTAAATAATGAGAAGGCTTTTGTTTTTAATTGTATTATTATTGTTTTAATAGTTAAGTTTTTTTTAAACAAAACAAATGATTAGAACTCAAAAAGAGACACGTACCTACAATGAGCGGCCTTATCGCTAAAGGGCGACCTCTTCCAGGCAACCTTAAGGTTCCATAGGATATTTGGAGATTTGTGTTAATCTTTGTTTTTAGTTAATAAGTTTAAAATATAATTTAACGAAATTGAAAATGTAAATACATATTAAAATTTTGAAAAATTTCAAGCCGCGGTAGGTACATATTTCTATGTGCGTCACGGGCGCTGACAGTGTTAAATAACTCGGGATCACGACAGCCCATATGACTAACATAACGACTCTGGCCTTTAAGATACAAAAGTCACTCTGTCAAGGGCGGGAATTACACGTTCAGTGGAATTAAAGAGTTAAAACCTAATTATTGTGTCTTACAATCCATACAACAATTCTTCAGTACGATTCTCGACTGTAGGTAGGTACTTCAAATATGACATAATAATGTTATTGATATATAAAGATATTTTCGAGTTATTTTTTACTATAGTAAGAAAAAATATTTAGGGTCAACTTGTTTGAGCTTAAAAAAGACCAATAAACCTTTCCTAATTATGTAGTATGTTATGGACGTAACATTGTAAATTATACAGTTATATCAATATATATAATATATATAATAGGGTTACAAATTGTGCGTCACACAACCATGGTCTATTGTAAAAGCTTTTACCTTATCTCAAGCCATTAAACGCGCTAAGAAGAGTTTAGATAACGTTTACGTAGCAGGAAAAATACCGTGCTGGCTAAGTGCATTCATTTCAAAGGTCGTGGATTCAAATGCTTTTGGGTTTGAATCTAAGCATTATTGTCTTATTACTTATTATAATAATAGGTACATATACTTAGGTACTACAAAATATATATTTCTATTATACATATATTTCACCCAGATACTCGGAACCCATCTCGCTTTTGAGCCATGTTTATAAGCTGTTTTCTCGGGTCATTTCTAACCGACTCGAACGCAGGTTTGATGACTTCCAGCCTCCCGAACAAGCCGGGTTCCGAAAAGGCTATAGTACCGTAGACCACATACATACGCTGCGGCAGGTTATACAGAAGACCGAAGAGTATAACTTGCCGCTCTGTTTAGCGTTTGTGGACTACGAGAAAGCCTTCGATTCGGTCGAAACATGGGCTGTGCTTGAGTCACTCCAGCGGGGCCGTATTGACTACCGATATATCGAAGTGTTGAAGTGTTTGTATAGAAACGCCACCATGTCCGTCCGAGTACAAGAACAGAATTCGGAGGCTATTCCTTTAAAAAGGGGCGTAAGACAGGGAGACGTTTTGTCTCCGAAACTGTTTACTGCCTCTTTGGAAGACGCCTTCAAACTTCTGGATTGGAAAGGATTGGGCATCAATATCAACGGCGAATACATCACCCACCTTCGATTCGCTGACGATATCGTAGTCATGGCAAACTCGATGGATGAACTCGGCACAATGCTCGAAGGCCTCAATCGAGTCTCCCAACGGGTTGGTCTCAAAATGAACATGGATAAGACGAAAGTCATGTCCAATGTTCATGTAGAGCCTTCCCCTGTTATGGTTGAGAACTCGGCTCTTGAAGTTGTTGACGCGTATGTGTACCTAGGACAGACAGTCCAATTAGGTAGGTCCAACTTTGAGAAGGAGGTCACTCGCCGAATCCAACTCGGATGGGCAGCGTTCGGGAAGTTACGCAACGTCTTTTCGTCCAAAATACCTCAGTGCCTTAAGACGAAAGTCTTCAACCAGTGTGTGTTGCCAGTGATGACCTATGGAACCGAAACGTGGTGCTTCACCATCGGCCTCATGAACAGGCTCAAAGTCGCTCAAAGAGCTATGGAGAGGGCTATGCTCGGGGTTTCTCTACGGGATCGAATCAGATATGAGGAGATACGTAGAAGAACACGGGTCACCGACATAGCCCAGCGGATTAGCTCTTTGAAGTGGCAATGGGCGGGCCATATAGCACGTAGAACAGATGGCCGATGGGGCCGAAAGGTTCTTGAGTGGAGACCACGGATCGGCAAGCGCAGCGTCGGACGTCCACCAACAAGATGGACAGATGATCTGGTGAAAGCGGTTGGCTCGCGGTGGATGCAGGCCGCGTCCGACCGCAATAAATGGAAGTCATTAAGGGAGGCCTATGTCCAGCAGTGGGCGTCCAACGGCTGACATGATGATGATGATGATGACTCGGAACAAAAATTTGCAATTCATACAACTTTATGTCGCGAGGCGGGAATCGAACCCGCACCCTCTTGCGTCACAGGCGACCTTCGCCCGCTGCGCCACAGAATTCTTCGACCTGTGATTATTACTAACATGAATTTCTTGATGTTACAAAGCTTATTACCTTGAATCTAAGGCAAGTGCAGTTTATATCGATAACAGGCGTTTAACTTTCCACGATCTACATACCCACAAACAAGTTGCAACGGATAGTTTTTTTTTTTTTTTTTTTTTTTTTTATACCTAGTAGGCCTACCTATTGCCACATAGTGACCGTCGGCTATGACTACTTAAACTAAATCAACTGTCGCTATAATTGCGACAACATTTAATTCTATATACAATACAATACAATATAATACATAAACTAAACTGCAACGGATAGTTATGTCCATACTTTTGCAGAATATAATGAGATAGATTATTCTAGATTCTAGACTCACCTACATTGGCATTTACCGGACTAAGAACAGTACCCATTTTCCCGTGATTGTTGTCAAAGCGACTTTAACTAGAGTAATGTCAGCAGAAACTTTTTCCAATTTCTTGCTATACTTAGGTATAAAAACAAACTTAAAACATAGTAGTATTTTAAACATGTTTTTCTATAGCGTAGAAGACTAGCAGAAGACGTTAATTCTAACAGAAACTAACACAATTTATGAAATGTACTAATAAATAAAATTTGACATAGTAAATTATATTAATAATTTAATTAAGGTACCTATAACAATGTAATTAATAGGTAAATTGTTAGAACAAGTCAAAGTTGAAGCTATAAACTACATTTCTAAATGCTCTCCTAGCTTGCATTCTGCAAATTATCGTCATTTTACGGGATAACGTTAATATTGTATAACGAACAACTCACGGCAAGTGTCGTGATAGTAAGGTTATATGAATGTTGCTTCTGAAATTAGTTTGTCATGATTGCTGTGCCGGCCTAAAAATAGTAACACCATCTGCATCTATGTTATCCCCCTCAAATGTCATAACTCCGTATCTCTCATATCTATGAATATGTATCTTCAGATACGTCAGTTTTTTTCGTAGAAAGACTAGGTACTTGTCGTCTTTCAACCTCCCGCGATCAACTACCTACAATAATCTTTTAGAGGTCTATGTCCAGCAGTGGACGTCCGACGCCTAAGATGATGATGATGATAATTCTTTTAAACTAATACAACAAATGTAAATGCATTTAAGCTAAAATAGGTTAAGTTGCCTATTATGTAAAAGAGGGTTACAGTGCAACAAAATATTAGATTTTCTATCATACAGCGACAATTGGCTTCAGTATTTCTAAAATAACCCTTAAATCTTATTCTATAGGGTTGAAATTCAAATCTCTGCCACATGTGTATAAGGAAAATTAGCATTCTGCGTATGCGCAGCTTTCAACGACCGACTTTACGTTAGTCATAACATGAAGTTATTGAGGTGTTTGCATTTAATTTTATATTTCTTTGCGACTATTGCATTAAGCTAACTGAACAGTTTCTAACTAATTAGAATATATAAATATCACTGGACAATTCACACAGCAACATCTAGCCCCGTGGTAAGCTCGAAGCTTGTGTTACGGGAGCTAGATTTCTGATATACTTAATATAATATACATACATAGATACCGTAAAACACTCCAACATTGCCACTGAGGGTAATTTTGCCCGAAGACCAATTTTTAAGCAAAACTTTTAATAGCAAAAATATCTGAATACTATGGTAACATTTATTGACTTTGGTAGAAAATAGGTTTTGTGTTTAGCACCACTGTCTATTGGATGTAACGCTAACGTCACTCAGTAACTTGTTGGAACTCGTCAAAGACAGAGTGTATTTTTGCGGGCAAATTTTGGTGAAAATTCAAAAGTGGATTGTGCGTGATGAAGAAAACACAGATGAGTTTAATTTATATTATGTTGTACAAAAAACTTAAGGTATTATTATACCGTTATTGTCACTGATGCAGCTCTTGTATAACTAAAGTTATAAAGGTGGGCAAAGTTATCTAGTATTTTTGCGATCTACTATTGACAACATTGCCCGCAGTCAAAATAAGCTTAGGGTTGACACATCCGAGTTTTTTTTTTTTTTTGCTAATTATTATTATCTTGATTATTTAGATAATTTATTTTTATTATTTCTTAAAAGCAAGAACAAATCTCGAATTCGTCAAAGAAAGTCAAGACGAAAGATTGGAACCAGAATGTATTAAAAATAACACGGAATAAATGTTAATACTTGCATGTGAATCTGTTGAATCAAACATATTACTTGAAAGTTTTTTAAATAATTCAATAGAAGATAATCTTGTTTTTTTATTAACATAAAAAGAAATAAAAAGTCAAGAACAGTTTACTGAGATGTACCAACCCTATCACTTTACTAAAGGCGAAAAGCGAATTGTATGGAAAATGCTAACAAGGTCAGGGTAATTTTGCCCAACTAGCCTAACATGGATTTTGGTAGGAAACCTGTCATGGATTCGCTTTAGTTTTAAAGTAATGGCCAGTTTTGGTCATAATTCTTCTACAGGTTTTGCTGTCAGCTGATTAGAGGCCGGAGAGGAGATATTTGCGTCAAAAATCAACGTGGGCAATGTTGGCAATAAGTTGAGATAACATTGCCCGCCTTTAAAAATAATAAAATACTTGATTTAATATTGACGAATAACAAAATCTAATAAAATAATACATGCAAAATATCCAATAGTTGCAGATGCGAATAGAAAATACTTGTGTCCCCATACAAAAAAATAACAAAAATTGTAATTATTCGAAAAATGTGGGCAATGTTGGAGTGTTTTACGGTATATATTTTTTTATTATACATATATAACACCCAGACACCCGGATCATTAAATAATAAAATATCTATAACTTATAACATTCCTATCACATAATAGGCATAGAAGACGCTCACATCTGCTAAAATTCTCACAATCTCTATTCTTTTATATTTCCTGCCGCTACCTGCTGGGCACTGATTCTGTTGTGATCGTCACAACAAAACCTCAACCTTACGTATATGTATAATAAATGCGAAAGTTTGTTAGTATGACATACTAACAAACTTGTGTAGATGGATCGATTGTGATTCTTTCACGCGATAACAAATAAAATACTGTATATGAAAAAATCCAAGAATTTGCTGTTTCATCCGATATACATGTAGGCTTTTTACCGCAGGAAAAATCTTAGAAATGAGGGCAAAACCACGAGTAGAAAGCTAGTGACATCTTTAATTCAAACTTAAACGCTCATTCTGTAAATATTTGATAAATCAATATTAAACTATATTTATGAAATAAATTTCGAATTCGAATGCATGCAAGTTTGGTAAAATACAAAAAGAAATACATTATTTGGTAAAATAAAATATTTTATTTATAGGTATTCAAAAGTTATCATAGTCGAGGCCACACATCTACCTGTCTTGTGTTTGTGTGTGTGCAATAGACCGGAACTGGCTACCTGCGCGTGCGTCTCAAACCGTTGTGTCATAGGTAGCTAACTATCGGACCGCATAGCATTGTCCTTCGATATGTTAGAATAGTACCTACTACGAGTATTATGGGACAAATGGTTAACACATTCATTGCCCACGCTCGTCGTTGCGAACTGCAGCGGTGGGTATTGAATGTGTTAAGTTAAATGATCTGTAGATATTTTATTTTTTTTGTTCTGGGTGTTTTATATAAAGTAAAAAGTTATATCTTATCTTATCTTAGTTATATCTTACTTATATTAGGTATCAATATCAGATAAAATCTAGTACTCGTAATAAAAGATTCAGCATCATTTGAAACAAAAGGCTTATCATAAATTATGGGGAATTTCAATAAAATTAAAAATTTAAATGCATACGTGTTTTTACGCCAATTTATAAATTATCATGGAAAAAATGGACAATGCATGTTAGAATTTATTATTCATTCAAGTTTGTATTGTATAGAAGATTAGATCTCACTTGTACATTACAATTGAAAAAAATCTACCAACAAACGAATCGAAATCAACAAAACTTACCGTGAAATATTTATTAACCGCAACCTATGATCTAAGCCAATCGAAGGTACGAAATCGCGTGTCTAAAATCGATATAAATAATCGATAACTTGGACCTGCATTGATACTTTCACTCAGTTATCTCGGAAAGCGATTATACAATTGATCATGCGCAAACGCAGATAATTAATTGATCTTTAACTGTGCTAAGAATACGCTAACTCACGGTTGATAAGATTTACCTGATTTCAAAATGACACAGCTTACATACATACTTACGTATTAAACGCATAATTTTTTTGGTACACAGTAATTGCCTAAAAATCTTATATCTAATAATAACCTTATATCTAATAATAGCCTAATAACCTTATATTGTTTAACTTATGTGTTATATTTATTATCCCTGAATAAATATAGTTTCGGGTAAAAATGAGGCTGTAGTTAAGCGTCTTCAAAATAAAATTAAGGTATTATTTAGATATCAAATGCAGTTTACGACTAAACTTGTTTCAGATTACTTCCGTTTCCCCTGCACTAAAACCATAAACAAGATGAATCTTCAGATTATTATGAAACATATCAAAATCTTGGAATTAAGATGCTTAATGACCCGTCACTATGTAAGCACGATTTGAGCACGATTGAAGGCCGTGTGTTATAGAGAATATATCAGTTTGATGTATAATATTATTTTATGAGTGGTTTGTATTCGTTCTTAATGATGGTTAATCTATGTGTGAAATATATATCCTTCATAAATGATTGGTTATTGTTTTTGCTTGGGATATAAATTGAATTAGGATATTTATGCACTTTCAAACCACTATAATTTATATTAAAAATAAATTAAAACATTATATTATTATGATAGATAATGCTGATACGATAAAACTTTTCTTGTTTTACTTTACAAGTTATTGTTTTTTGCAGAGCGAGATTCTTCTATCACGGGTTTTGTGAAACTTAAAAGAGGATCTCAATGAATGTAATATTTAAGTACTCTACGTGATTGAATAAATATTTTGTATTTTTGTATTTGTGTTATTCTGTATGTAATTGACTTCTCTATTTTATGTGGTGGTGTGTGTGTAACGTGTAATAATATATAAGTTTGTGTGTGAAATAATTAAATTAAACTTTTGTTCCAAAATAAGCTCTCGGTAAAAATCATTATACTCGCATGAAAATTCTATCGGATCTATTCAATACTCGTAATACTTAAAGCGACAACAGTCCATAAATTTCGACACCTTATGAGACCGAAACTTAAGCCGCGGTTTCATAACTTTCCAAAAGCGTTGTACCTCAATTACCCATTCAAGTCAACTAAAAATTATACGATAGGTAATAAAGATGAAAGCTGGTACTACCATGTTGAGAACTATACGCATCATCGAGCCACAGGTACGAGAAAACAGCTCACACACTCTGTTAAATGTTTGTACGGGGGCCACGTCTTATCATAACTTTATAAAGAATTCAAATAATCTATCCTGTGTCCCATACTTCTGAATGTTTAACTACCAAATTTCATCAAATTCGGATCATTGGTTTAAGAGTTATAGCGGAACATACATACAGAAGACTGAAATACCACTTTCTTGGCTCACTGAAGGTACATGATTTTCTTATTATCCGGACCATTACTCCAATCTATTAAGATATAACAACGTTTATAAACTTTAATAAACATAGTTTTTGTAATGTATTACCATTACTGCGCCTTGTAAGCATGTTGTTACGGATGCTAGATTTCTAATAATATAATATAATATAATAAATACATAAACACAGATAGAAATATGTTTATTTATTTATTTTACTCGTCTAAAATTGTACATTAATTCGATTGTATAATACACATCTTCTTACTATTGCATTGGGCAACACAAATGTTTCCTAACATGAAGTGCTTTCCAAGTAAACCAACTGTTTCCCAATAGCTGTGACCAGTAAGCCAGTTCATTCACACCGGCTAAAGTCTGAAATCTTAAATTTATGACTAAACGGAATGCCTTAGAATTTGATGATTAACGTTATTTAATCAATTACAACACCGCTCTGAATGTCACTATTCCTTTTAAAGTTGAGTCAATCTTTGAAAATTCTAATACTTTCACTTATGTCCTTGCGAGTCTTATAACAATCTTGATACTTTACATAAAGGCCTAAGAATTTAACCGCCCTAAATTCTCGAGTGTCATCAATTACCAAGGGATAAATGTTACAGAAAACGGACATTATCGCTTTAAGTTGCATATTATAAAAAAATGTTGAATTACACTATTCATTTTATAAAAGGGAATTAAGAAACGTCGAGTGTTTT
Source organism: Chloroclystis v-ata (assembly GCA_963691955.1). Lineage (NCBI taxonomy): Eukaryota > Metazoa > Arthropoda > Insecta > Lepidoptera > Geometridae > Chloroclystis > Chloroclystis v-ata. The sequence goes on along the minus strand of OY829909.1, from coordinate 2,743,050 downwards.
AACTACTTTGTAAATCCGTGAGTAATTCTCGTTGTTATAAAATGAATAGAATACTCCTATAGGATGTAGGATTACGAGTATATTATTCGTATAGTATTCTTAATTCAAGCCTTACTAGGCTTGCAACTAAAGTGTACCATTCAATTGATGATACGAGTACCTATGTCATAGATCTAATTGGACTAAACTTCCGTTCAAGCAAGAAAATTTACGAAAAATATTTACAAACGAGACACGTTCGTAAAATGACAATTACTTTCACTATGAATAAGTAGCTTGAGGAATCCACCGAAGTGAAACCGTCTGATGAACGAATGGATGGATTCAACGCGATGTAAAGCTAATTTTCTGGACAAATTCTGGACAATTTACACAGGAACATTTACAATACAATACAATATAAAAACACTTTATTGAACACGAAAACATATTACATGATTTTAACACAAAAAGAGACACGTACAAGGACCGTCTTATCCTTATCGCTAAAAAACGATCTCTTCGAAGCAACCTTTGCATGGAAAAGAGAGATGATATAAATTAGACAGGGTTATACTAATACTATTTTAATGTATAAATCCGTGCTCTATTCTAACAGCTTAATTCCGTAAAAGCCATTGATTAGATGCAAAACTAACGGTCAGTTAACTAGTAAGTACGTGGTTACCATTTCAATGACCTAACCTGGCTAATCAAAGTCTATTCTAACTACTAGTTATCGTTACTGTTAATAGACGATTATTTTAAACTGAGTAAAAGAAAATATATCAATAGGTGCAGGTTCGCGTTCCGTCAAGAACAGTTTAAAGATTAAACTGATTCAGTATCAATAATATACAGATTAGATGATGAATGTATAACGTGATTAACTACACTGCCTATTATGTTAACTGTACTTCGTCCGAGATTTGTACCAGTTTACTGCATTTTGTTTTGCTTATAAATAAGTTATAAGTTACTTTAGTACAGTTACTGGTATTATAATCTGTTACGGCCAGTAAAAGCCATGATTAGAACTTTATCTTTGGAGAGCGGAGAAATTATGAGATCGGAAAGAATATTTGCATGATCATTCATTTCCCGTGGCTTTGCCTGCGTTATATATAATATTGTCCCGTAGCAAATATTATCTTTGTCTTTTTCCTGATTCGCTAAGGGTCTACCAATTTTTAGCCAAATCGATTCAGTCAGTTGTCCTTGAATTATACTTAGTACTCGTACAACTAACTCTTTTATAATTATTTATTTATTGAATATATCTAAGCAGCAAAAAATATCAATGCGACAATACCAATTTCCATGACATAGGTACTTACTTACTATACGTTTTCTAGAACTGACTATCATGTCAAGCCCATGAATTTCGTCAAAGTGTGGTGGAATACAATCTATCTCGTTCTCGGACAAAGTGTTGAGGAAGCGAATAGCGAGTGTTAATAAATAGATATATAAATTACTGAATAAAAAACAAAACAAGATACAAAATAAAGTATTTTAAAAATAATAAGACGAGCAAAACCGCAGGGTAGAAAACTAGTCTACACAAACCAGTCGCAAATTCGCAAGTGAACTAGAATAAAACGAAACGTGAGAAAGGCTTACAACTTTGGTTCAGAACGACTATTAAAGAAACTCAAACTCACCATGAGAATCCAATCATCATAACCTGGAGCCATTGTGAGCCGAACAGGTTCGGGTCAACGACCCTTAAGGACATTCTCGGCTCCTTCCATTTCGTAAAGCGTTTTCGAGAAGATTCTAGAAGTTTTGGAGTTTGAATTCTCGCTTCTATTTCGTTTCGTCGAGAAGATTCGAATTTTGAATGACAATCGACTCAGGTGTCCTAAGTCTTAAGTAACACAACTTTGAATATATATTATTTGTAATTAAAATGGGTAACATACATACCTACATCACGAAGTCTCTCCGCAAAGATGGCGCTTGTAACAGTGTCGAAATTGAATTGAAAAAAAACTCGATATGTCAAAGACAAAGACATAGCACCGCCTATTTGAATCTAGATTATAATCAAACAATACACTTACGTATATATATATATTATATTTTAAATAAATGTCCTTAATTGCTACATTAGGTACATTATTCAATTTTCTTTTGATCTCATTCTATCCAGTAACTAAGTCATGGCGATATTGCCAAAGTACTAAAACTATTGCGTATCACCTTTGTATTCCTTGAGTCAATTCAAACTCATTACTGGTAATAAACCAAACAAAGCCGAATGTGTTTATGGTATGTTCTATGGGAATAATAAAATAACTGTGTTGTATAGAATAGTTCACACTTATCAAAGTTTACTGCATTAGTACCCACACTCTGGTTCAAACCTAAGATACTTTAGATTTAGAAGATTATAAATAATTACGAACTCTGTGGCGCAGCGCGCGAAGGTCTGCCTGCGACGCAGGATGTTGCGGGTTGGATTCCCGTCTCGGAATAAAATTGTATTAATATATAAAATACAAGAACTTACATCGAATAATTCCAGAATTTAATAGTTCCTATCCATCCAAAGGTTGCCTGGAAGAGATCGCTTTTGGGGATAAGGCCGCCAATTGCCCCATTATATCTCATTGTATATTCCACTGTTATGTTATTAATGGTGTGCAATAAAGAAATTCTATCTATCTACCATAACACCCCTATTCACGTTCCCACTGCTGGGACACAGGGACTTCTCTCTTGGCGAGAGAGATTAGGCCTTAATTCACCACGCTGGCCAAGTGCGGGTTGGTGAATGACACATGTTCTTCAAACTTTGAAAAGTTCTCAGAACATGCCGGTTTCCTCACGATGTTTGCCTTCACCGTTAGAGCACGTGTTTTTTAAAGCACACATAATTTTCCAAGAAGAAAAATCAGAGGTGCGCGGCGGGGTTTGAACCCACGACCTTCGGAATGAAAGTCGGATGTGCTCCCACTTAGCCAACACGGCTCTTCTATCTATCTATCTATCTAATAATATTGTAAAAATTTTAAAGACTGGAAGATATTATTAATTGTGTTAACGAATGTGAGCATCCCGGCAAATCTTATAACGTTTTTATGTGAAATATTATATTGTTATTTAACAATTTATAAAGATTTCAAAAACGTAAGGGAGTGGTCGATCGAACCTTACTCAATGCGTGGCGCAATAAAGGCGCGGCTGGCCGAAAATTGACAACAATCCTCTTTAGTGACGCGGAACGAGAGAAATGAGAATAAATACCGTTGAATAGCTGTTTGATAAAATTTGATATAGATTTAGTTTATTGGTTGTTACAAGTTTTTGAACACGTTCTTTTGCCCAATAGGTAAAAAAAGTAAAACACGTTTTATTATAGATTTTTCCATTTCTGTTCTGTTATCTAATTATTTATGTGGAATAAAGTAGTATAACTGGTAAGTTAAATCTAAATAACCAATATCTAATTAACATGCCACCGAAATTATGTTTAATAAAAGCCTTTTCGTCATACCAAGTAACGAATTTTAAAAACATAGCTTACCAATAGTGACAATATGTTTTTATTTCTTTGCTCTCTTTCCATCCAAAGGTTGTCTGAAAGAGATCGCTCTTTAGCGATAAGGCCGCCCATTGTACTTGTTTTCTTTGTCGTATTGTGTTTTTTTTTGTTTGTTTTGTTGTACAATAAAGTGATTTTGTATTGTATTGTAATAATAAGAAGCAAAGCCACATTCTGTCAACACATTAACATGTATATAAATCGTAGTAGCAATTATTCAGTGAAAATGTCCATTAGAAATCAATGTCGTTACCAAACCATGACTGAGGCGTCATAAAATCGAACTTCGATAACGAGAACAACTTTTACATCATCCGAACTGGTTCCGCAATTGCAAAGACGGTAATTTTACTTCATCACCATTATAATAACCCACTTTACAACTATATATATTTTTTTTTATTTAATTATAAGACCGCCTATAGCTTCGCATGCGTTTTTTACGTTTTCTACACATGACACTAACATATGTGTAGAACAAGTAAAAAACGCATGTATGACACGTCACGAGTCATACCTAGTGCACTATAATAAATAATTTTGAATTTACATTTGATATGTGTTTAATGTGTGACAATAAATGATTTGAATGTGATATAACACATCCTATATGTATAATGTTTTCCTAATATGAACTTTTCAGCACTGATTTTTCAAATCGGACTCTATTTCCCTTGGTCACGCCATCACGCGTAAACGGTTGGACCGATTTAGGTGCTATTCATTTTAAAATAATCGTACCTGGACTACTCCAGGGACGGTTTTCGAGGCGAGAAAACATAGAAATAAAGTCGCGGATAGGTCAGCTAATGAACATAATTTAGCCGTGAAATGGGTAGTGTACATGCTTATAAATGTATTTTGCTAGAAAATATTTATTCCAGTATAAATCCTGTTACTCTCATTATTGCAACATGCAGAAGTTTTATTTTTAGTTTTTACGACCGTATCTTGTGAAGATAGGTGATAAAGATATTATCAGCATTACGTAGATTTACATAAAACCAAAAGTAGCAGATAGAAAGCGTTAGTTTTCTATGACTTTGCTCTTTAATCTAGTTTAATAATATTTTGCAATTTATTTGGCGAGTTTGAGTTATTTATTCGTAGAAAGTTGACAGTTGAAACCTGTAATATTAGATAGGTAACTTTTATATTGCAGTGAAACAGGTGCCATAAAATTTTTTGGTACAATTTTTGTTATATAGAATCAGTTTAGCTAAAAAAGTTGGATTGATATCAATAAATACAATCGAAGTCGAAGACTTACTACTTTAGATGTGACTCGAGCTAAACCAGAATTAAATAAATTAAGGCGTAGATATGCTATAAATATACTATAAATCAGTAGCCACGCTTCATTTCTATTCGGTCCCATCTTGTTTTGCTTTTCATTTTGCCAAGCGGATTGTTCGCGTCCATATTGAATTATTCATTGCTTCTGAGATGTTGGCACCATTGGTTTATAGATAGCCTGGAGCAATTCTAGTTCGATATTTAATAGTGATGCTGACAGAAATAACGAATATTTTTCTTATTTGAAGCATGTTTATTGCTGCATCAAATCACTACCATACTGTTTATTTGTCACTTCGTTGAACATTTAGTTTTAATGAAATAAGGAAAATAGGTATCTTATTTTCCCGGGGAATTCACAAGTACCTAGAAAAACGTACACCACACAATATAACACCAATATTCACGTTCCCACTGCTGGGACACAGGGACTTCTCTCTTTGACGAGAGAGATTAGGCCTTAATTCACCACGCTGGCCAAGTGCGGGTTGGTGAATGACACATTTCCTTCAAACTTTTTCAAAGTTATCAGAACACGCCGGTTTCCTCACGATGTTTGCCTTCACCGTTAGAGCACGTGTTTATAAAGCACACAAAACAACGTACAACATCTTAAAATAAATAAAAAACCTACTCCAGCTTGTTTTGTTTATTCTATTTGTGTCATAACTTTAACATTTTGATGTCTTTTCTCGGCAATACTACTATAACCTCAATAGTAGACCATTCTGAAGTCAACAGCATTCATTATAATATTTTCCCACAGCAACAACCAAGTTTTATAAATTTTACATTATTTAAATGAAATATCAATTTATATTTGAGAATTCTTGATCTTTATCAACATAAGATGGTTGTTTATGTGATCATCAACGTGGAATAATAAAACGTGACCTTACCGTGACCTCTACTGCATACCAATCGTAGCACCTGACTAGCTTTTTACTTGACTTTACTTAAGTTTCTTTGATAAAGAAGTGGGTAAATGGGTAAAGTAATTAACATGTTGGGTTAGGTACCATTTTATTTTCTATCTGCCAACATTTGTTCACACTGAATTTTTTTTAAGTTAAAACCTGAATCATTGGTATAAAAGAATTGATTCTGTAAGAATGTATTTTAAATAACGAACACTATCAGATTCAATATATGAGAGCACACACACAAACAAAAAGTTCAGAACAACATAATTTTAAATTTCGAAATATCCTATACCTAATTGAATGTCAGAGTTTATCTAAATGCGTTGATGAACTCACTTTATTGTTAGTACGCAGGTGCGAATCCGCCATTATTTTACGATTTGAATCTAGAATTTAAAACAAGGTTTTATAATTTCCATTACGGAACTATAGTTTTTTAAGCCAATAATCTTAGATAAATAATGGACCTATAAAATTGGAATACCTATAAGTTTCGTTCCAATTCATACTCGTATTGACTATTGTCAATAATAATATATGTAATTAGGATTAGGATTTCAAACTTTCCCTGGGCTACAACGACTATACTAAAACCAAAAGAACCAAATCGGCCCAGCCGTTTGTTTTAAAATTGCAAAGAAAAGTGGCATTGATTAATATACAATTAGAATATTATTATTTAATATCTAGGTATAATACATTTTATGTTATAACACGAAACCGAAACGTGGCAGAGTAAATTGTCCGCAACATTTATTTTTATTCCTTACAGTTGATGTAATAATAATAAATATTGCTGGATAATTCACACAGCGACATCTAGCCCCGTGATAAGCTATAAGCTTGTGTTACGGGTGCTAGATTTAAAATAATAAATAGGTACTTACTTTCTAGGCTCTAAAACATGATACTAAAACAGCCGTTGATACTTCAACTTATAAACATCTATTACTCAGCATGAATCAACTCCTAAACATAGTCTGTCCCACTTTAAGTTATTCCACTTTCGTCACAAACTTGTGGTTTCTTCCCATTATGTCGATTACACGGCAAAAAGTGAAGTTTCCATGATCTTACTAACTTATACATTTCACTTTACGAGACCCGGTGACGCTTTCAGATAATCACAAATGATGATGATGATTTGATCTTCCACGGTCTTTTAAAAGTTATCCGATAATAATCTATAATATCTAATAATAAATCTATAAGGTTCGGTCATGGAGTAAGTTAGTTTGTTTTCAGAGATATTGTGTATAAAGGTTCAATATGACAACGAAACTATGCAATTACGTTATTGAGATTTTCTTGTCTTGTCTTTATTTTTTACCTTTGGGAGGAAACAACATAGTCAAGAGAAGTCTGTGTGTCCCAGCAGTGGGAACGTAAATAGTGATGATAATGATATTATTTCCTCACGAATCACCAAGATGATGTAATTATAAACTATGCATCAGAAAATGATCAAGGATAAAGCATTTAGCTGCATGGTTTAACCGATGGGAGTTAATAGTCATAATTACGGTTCAAGCTGTCTGTCAGAACGAACATCATTGGATCCCTTGCGATAATTATAAGAAGTATGGAATATGAGTCTCACTTCCAAAAACACTGCAATATACATATAATATACATAAGTTGTATAGATAAGTTACTTTGTTAAAAGGTTTTTATAACCCTGTACCTATACATAGTTAATTTAAATTGAGTTTTTTTTATGAAATACGTGTTTTTAGTATTTATCTATACTAATAATAAATCTTTAAGAGTCGGTCATGGAGTAAGTTAGTTTTCAGAGATATGTTGTTTATAAGCTCAATTATAATACATACTTAATACTGAAACTAATTTGACGATTTGTAGATTTTTTCAGTAAGTATTATGTGTTTGTCCATAACTCTTTAACCAATGATCCTAATTGAATTTTTGATAGATAAACATTTATACGTCTGGGACATAATGATAGGCTATTTAAATTCTTGCTCCAGTTATGATAAGAAGTGGCCCCAATAAAAATTAAACAAACAAATTTAACGCGAACGGAGTCGCGGCCACCGCTAGTAGTTCAATATATAGAATGGTAGTCATTTCATGTTCAATACATTTTATTGTCTGTCAACAACACATCACTAATAATATACAGCATGTCTTACTTCCACCTGTCAGTAAACGCGTTCCAATCAATATGTCAAGGCTTATTTATCGAGTTTTTAAGCATTTAACCATTCCGCGTATTGCGTACGCATTTACGTTTCCAATGCAACTATTTCATTTCATATCGTAATGGAAATTCATTTCATGACCGTTGATGTTTCTTAGAAAAGATTTCGAAATTATTTGATTAAAACGAAAACGCACGTTATCTCTGAGGAGAGTGCTCATAAAGTTAAAAGTCTCCGTTGAATTGTGAGTATTATTGCTTCGACGCATGCCATTTATTTATAATTAATATTAATATTAATAAGTATAAATATAAATTGAAGATATTATTTAGATTTAAGCGTGGGCAGGTTTTCAATAACAGGTTCTAATCTCAAATTGAGGTTCAACTACCCACAATTAAAAACTGTCACATGACAATGACCCCAAACGGGTCATTACATAATTTTTTTGTCATTTTCAACACCTGTGAGAAATAAATTTCACAAAACACAATATAAACAATTAAAATTTATCTTAAATCTTACCAGAAACGTGGGAATTGTATCCGACCTTACACGCAACACTCAATGTCACACAACACTAAACGTAGCACTAAAAAGTGGTCGCGAAAAAGAAATGAAACAGATCGAACGCGATTGGCCGGTTTGTGGACCAACGGACGCGAATTTGAATGGACCAATGAGAGGCCTGGGTTTCGCGCGTGCGTGTAGCGGCGACAAGTGCTTAACGCAGACTGAGGTAATTTCTCAAATGAGCGGCAATCGGCACTAAGCCTCCATTCACGTTCACTTCATACATGCTAAACTAAACTGTGTTAGAAGGAAATAAGGTGTAGGTTACTATTTCTGTGGTGTGGTGTTTACGACGTTATTGATATCGATGTAATTGTCACCTCGGTCGCCATCACATGCGCACGGGCATATTTTTATGCGAATAATTGAATGTGAATTTCTTTTAAATCTTGAAGTATATATTTATTATATTATAAATACGTTACAATTAAAATTGACATGTTTATGACACATACTCGTAATAAGGAGGAAGGCACATGTTTTAGTCATTATACAAAAATAACCGCAATTATAGATTTTAAAAGCTAAGTACATATTTTTTTGATTGTCAATAAAATTATGGTTGAAATTGTTGAACAATTATTTTGAAGTTACCTATGGCTAAACTATTCCTTTTAGTTATAATAAAAAGTTTGCTTATAACGCGTTTATGTCTTTTGTATAGGACAAACATCCTTATAATATTCAAGGTAATTTCTAACTACATACACATATATTTTGTGGTTTTGAGGTCTATGTCCAAATTGAGTTTTTTTAAGGTTATCCCTATTTAGATACAATCTAAAGGTTTAAAAACTAATTTTGTTTACGTTAGTGACCATAACATTATTTCGGTTTTTGTTAATGGTTCTTCTTATTTTATTATTAATTCTTGTATTATTGTTATACAACGAAAAATGGTTTTATTTACTGTGTTTGAGGTTAGTCTATACTTGCAAGATCGAACCGTTTTATGAACAAAAAACAAATAATAGATACTTGTCTGGCTAGTGGAAAAATACTGGTTTAAAGCCTGCAAAAGTGTGGATAAACAGTTTGTAGAACAAGTTATTGTTAATTCAATAGATGAATGGATTTTAGATTTTTTGTAAGATATTTTGAGCTTTGTATCGAGTGATTAAGCGAATATTTCGTGATCTTAACTTAACATCATCATTTTAGCTATCGGACGTCCACTGCTGGACATAGGCCTCCCTATATTTGCAGTTATTACACTCGGATGCAGCCTGCATCCACCGTGAACCGGCAGCTTTGACAAGATCATCTGTCCATCTTGTTGGTGGACGTCCAACGCTGCGTTTTCCGATCTGTGGTCTCCAATCGATAACTTATCGGCGCCAACGGCCACCCGAGCTTAACTACGAGTCACGATTTCATAAAAAAAATCAAATAATTTTGATTATGAATGTTTAATAGACAAATTTTGATCGTCTCATCGCGTCATCATCGCGAAATCATAACAGCATCTGATTTTAAAATGTTTAATTCCGTCATTCTTTCACTTCCGTCAAAGAATAATAAAACCATCGACAACACTATCATAAATTGTGATTGTTATTGACAGCTACAAGACAATGTTGCCATCTTCCCGCTGTATTAACCACTTCTTACAGTAATTGAACACGACTTCACACTCGAAGATAAAAATGCATTAATGATCAGTTTTCGATTTCTCCTGAGTTTCCGCGACATACATGAATGGACGAGTAAACTTGTACTAGGAAGTCGAAGCCATAGACTTGGGAGCCATAGAGTAGGATAGTTTGTAGATAGACACGGAATATAAAATACTAGTTTCCACCCGCAGCTTGACCTGCGTTTTTATTAACTTTCCCGTGTTATAGCAAATTTTCCTGCGGCCTATGTGTATTCTGGTATATTAGCTACATTATTGTGAAGTGTCATCAAAATCCATTCGATGTTTTTGTGAGTCATTCCCGTTGTTATAAAATGAATATTGTATCATATTTTACTATAAAACTGTCGTGGTTTGATAAATTCATATTTTGTATAAGTGAGAGTGTAAAAAAAACCTTTCAACTAGACTTTATTTATGTATAAATCCATTGACGCTCACGCGATTTCTTATTATTCTGTTTCAAATAAGTACGCCTCTATAAATAGCTACGCCTATTCTATTCTCTATGAACACACTCTACATCCTAAGTTAGGTCTATTGTACGATTCTCGGAAGTGAATAGAAAAGTATCATCTAGTTATAGCTTTTTGTCGCTTTTCACGTATTAAGTCGACTTGTTATCTACATACTCATTACATATGGAAGTATGTTTGTTACTTTTAAAATCAGAAGCTGTGTTATTGGCAATTATTGATTGATTTAAAAACTGGTGGTATTATTCATTGGAATTTGAAGTAGGTGGAGCAATTATTCAACTTCCGATATACATAATACATAGTTGATTTCATAAAGTTTTTGGTATCGCGTTTTGAAGTAAAAGTTTTAGAAATTTTCAGATCAGATGGAGTAGAAATAAGATAGATAATTCAGTAGCACTAACTCTACCTAGAACTTTATTTACTTATCGAAAGGTTTTGACTCATGATATCGACGAAGCGGGCAAAGATCCACCTGCGTGGGTGTGCGGGTTCGATTCCCGCCTCGGAAAAAAAATGAATTGCTAATATTTCTGACTCCGCTACTCAGTTTTCTAAACTTTTGCGGAGTCATCTCACAAAATTGTGTACTCAAAACATTGTTTTATGTTCCCAATAATTATTTTGTGTATATTTGTTCCGAGTGTCTGGGTGTTATTGTTATACTGATGTATAAAAATATCTATCTATTTATGCATATTTTATTATCTAAATAATGTATATCAGAAATCTAGCACAAGTTTCGTGCTTATCACGTTGTTAGACTTTAATTGTGAATTGTCTAGAACTATTTATATTTATTTAAATATAAATCTAGAGTATACGAAGAAACATAACATGCGCTACCAATTTCCCTTTAACAAGATCCTACCACTAGGTTAAGGCACGGCCTTGTCAACAAGTTAACTCGAAGTTTAACCGTCGGACCGGTTAGTTAACAGTTACGCTAGTTAGCATAGCACAGATACTTGATTGAGTTAGGTGCCATCTTACAAATCAACGGCGTGTCGACCTTATTACGAACTCCTTGTTAAAGATTTTAGGTTCCCGTTAAATGTGACAGCTTTTGACAGTTGAGAGAAATTTGGTATTCTCTTGTAAAATATATTACACATATAACTTACGTTCTGTCTTATTCATTGGTAAATTATATCTGTATCCCATGTGCTGGCCTAAGAAAAGTAACAACCCAAATATGAAAACAAACTTAGGTACTCAATCAATGACGAACCCTTACAGATTTATTATGAGTATATTTTATTTTATTTTCACAATTTTAAGGAAACTTACAGCTAGACACAACAATATATGTATAGTATGGTAATAATAGACAAACATTGCCATTTATGGAATTTTAATTTAAGGGTATGACCTTGCTTATCAAACCCTCCTAGATATAATCACTAAATAAGATACAGTCACGTTAGTATCCAATGAGATTTTACTTTTTGCTCAACAGGTTTGGAATCTCGCTGGTTTCCAAGAGCCTCAAACCGATGGACCGGTTCTGCGAGGTCGGCTACATTCCGATATTTAGGTATTATTTTTAGGTATTCGCTTATTCGAAGTATCTTTTTGAATTTTGAAGATGGAACACTGTTATGACTTTTATAGGTATTCGCTTATTCGAAGTATCTTTTTGAATTTTGAAGATGGAACACTTATGACTTTCTGTTTGACTTGTGCATGAATAAAGCTGGTTTAAATTTCGAATCAAATGACAAACGTATTTGTTTAAATGTGATATAAGTAGTTTCTATCTATAATAAATAGATAAAAATAAGCAAACGACAAAAGTGTTTTTAATAAAAAACATAGAAATCATTTATACAATGTTCTTTTTCAGGTAGGTTTATATACTTACTACTCGTATTCCAAAAAATAAATGAGTAATGAATGTTATATATTTAATGACGTATCAGCACTTGGGCTGCGTGGGCTGGCCATATAGCGAGGAGAACAAATGGCCGATGGGGCCGAAAATATCACGAGTGGAGACCACGGAACAGCAAACGCAGCGTCGGACGTCCACCAACAAGATGGGCAAAGATACCTGGCAATTAGGAGGCAATTAGGAGGCCTAAGTCTAGCAGTGGATGTCTGATGGCTAAAATGATCATGATGATTAGATGGTACTTATCGTAGGTATTAATAAATAAAAACAGCTGGGTTTTATTATTTTATTTCACGAACAATATCACAATAAGGTCAACCAAGTACTTTAAGTACAGATAAAATAAACAAAGACAATACCAATAGTGATGTTAAATAAATAAATATTCTATTGTAGATAATAAATTGGAAAAGTTAAGTTAGGTACCTACACATTTAATACATTTATTCCAATAATGAGTGCTAAAGACATAGTTATATTACATTTTTCATTTTATTTAATTTTTCATTAAATCTATGTTAATCATTGTTATTAAAATTTTATTTATTAGGTCCATTATCTCGTTTTAATTAGCCCGAAATGATACCTAATCTACTAAATACTAAGATATTTTGACTAGATAATATTATATAAATTTTAGTAATCACACCTACTAAAACATACACAGATTCTTTAATTCGGGTCATTATTTTGATTTAGTCTGAAATTATTTGTTTTACAATGCCAGCATAAAAGTTTACATCAATATTATAAAATGAAGATTAGTATTTTGCAATGTACCTAATTATTTTCCGTTCCGTCCGGCTACGTAACTGAGTTTTGTAACCAGCTACGTAATGGGAATATTTTTTATCGCTTGGAACCCAGTTATGAAGGAAGTATTGTTTGTCTTTATTTGTAACTCATTTGTAACTAGCTACATAGTAGGAATTATTTTTCTTAGTCGGAAATCCAGATACGTATAGAGAATACTTTGTCTCAACTTGTAACTGATTTGTAACTGGCTACAAAGTAGGAATGATTTTTCCCTGTTGGAAATCCAGATACGTGCACCCCAGGCCAAAAGCATGGAAACAAGCTTACATGGAAATACAAATCCGAGATTTTCAAACACAAAAAGCTAAATTAAGTTAAAAAAAATATCGAAAATATAAATAAATCGGAAATATTATAAATTAATGAATGCCTGAATGGTTACAACTTACTAATACTTCAATATTATCTCTATGCCAAGCCGTTTTGGAGTTGTGGCAGTTTGAAGTTTGACAGCTGTCATCGAAAATGTTGCTCTATCCGAGACCTTTCATTTGAGCTTTGTACGGCATCTCAAAGGCCAAGCCGTTTTGGAGTTATGGCAGTTTGAAGTTTGACAGCTGTCATCGAAAATGTTGCTCTATCCGAGACCTTTCATTTGAGCTTTGTACGGAATATCTAGGCCAAGCCGTTTCGGAGTTGTGACAGTTTAAAGTTTGACAGCTGTCATCGAAAATGTTGCTCTCTCTGACACCCGTCGATTGAGCTTTGTACGGCATCTCTAGGTCCAGCCGTTTCGGAGTTGTGGCAGTTTGAAGTTTGACAGCTGTCATCGAAAATGTTGCTCTATCTGAGATTTTTCATTTGAGCTTTGTACGGCATCTCTAGGCCAAGCCGTTTCGGAGTTGTGACAGTTTGAAGTTTGACAGCTGTCATCGAAAATGTTGCTCTCTCTGACACCTGTCGATTGAGCTTAGTACGGCATCTCTAGGCCCAGCCGTTTCGGACTTGTGACAGTTTGAAATTTGACAGCTGTCATCGAAAATGTTGCTCTCTCTGACACCTGTCGATTGAGCTTTGTACGGCATCTCTAGACCCAGCCGTTTCGGAGTTGTGGCAGTTTGAAGCTTGACAGCTGTCATTTTGACAAATGTCACCAAGACCTATCAGTTTTAAAGTTAAATTGTTTCAAGGATAATCCTTGAATTCCATTATGTTGACTTATGTTAAATTAAAACTTAGGCACATAGCTTAATTATATCGTCCTTAGAGAAGTCCCTGTGTCCCAGCTGTGGAATCGTTATAGTACCAGCTTGAGTTAGTACCTACTTATTGATAGATGTATAAATAAGATATAAATTTCCTTTATCTCATAAGCATATTGCACCGTTGTAAGTTCCTAATTTATCTAACTGTACTTTTCAATTCCCGCGAGATGACCAACACAATACTATGAAAAATTGCAATGTGCCAACTCGCGGGAATCCATCTTTTGTTTTCCCGCGAGATGTCGAACAACCCATTCTCCGCTGCGACGCTGCGGAATCCGAGGTCCACTATTGACCATGGTCCAAGATTTGACAAGTCTGAATTACCTATTTCAGTAGAGTGACTGGTTATAAACAGGGAAAAGTAGTTACAAACTAAGATAATTAATCAATCACTCAATACGTAACTGGGTTTCAAAGCGATAAAAAACATTCCCATTTCGTAGCTGGTTACAAACAGAGAAAAAGTAGTTACAAACTAAGATAATTAATTCTCAATACGTAATTGGGTTTCAAAGCGATAAAAAACATTCCCATTTCGTAGCTGGTTACAAACAGAGAAAAAGTAGTTACAAACTAAGATAATTAATTCTCAATACGTAACTGGGTTTCAAAGCGATAAAAAACATTCCCATTTCGTAGCTGGTTACAAAACTCAGTTACGTAGCCGGACGGAACGATTATTTTCTGGGTACTACAGTCAGCTGCAAACATTAACCATAGACTTCTGCTGTCTATAATATTAACGATAGACTAATGCTGACTATTTATTGACTATAGACAAATGCTGACTGTTAACCATACACTAATGCTGACTAATAATCATAGACTTATGCTGACCATTGGCCATAGTCTAATGCTGACTATTAATCATAGACTAATGCTGACGATTGACCATAGACTAATGCCGACTATTGACCATAGACTAATGCCAAGTTGAATTAAACCTTCTTCCTTGTCAAGAACCAGGTCTGCATCGGCTCTGCTTTGCCCTTCATGGAGACATGGCCGCGGTAAGTCAGCTCAAACTGATCGTCATGGTTGTCCTCACGCATCAGCCAACTGGAACGAAACGTAGATAGTTTAATAAAATAAACATCTCATTTATATTATAAAAGTGAAGGTATATGTGTATTGTATGGATGTTTGTTACTCTTTGACGACATAGCCAAAGGTTGCCTTGAAGAAATCGCTTTTATTGATAAGTCCGCTCATTGTACACTTTTTATGTACCTACCTATATTTTTGTTTATAATGTATTTTTTGTTTTTTTGTGTGCAATAAAGGATATTTATTGTATTGTATTGTATAGCCGATTTAATCAGTAAGTTAAGGTGGACGACCAAAGGATAATATAAATTTGAAGCTGAAAATGTGATTCGGATCACATTAGTGTTTTTAATTTAGACCTCTTACAGATTCACTTTCAATTACTACTAATTTATAATAAATACTAACTGAAATAGAACTTTTGTATTTTTTATTAATTGCGGCTATTGTAATAGGTATGTTACGGATATGAAGAAAACTATGGCTTCCCAACATCACCAAAGGTAAGTAGATTAGCACTTGTATGATATCACAGAGGGTGGTTGACGGATTTCAAACCATTCTTGTGTAGAAAGTTTCAAAAACTGGCCGCATAAAAAATAAATTCCACATTCCATATTTAAAATTAGATTGATTGAAAATTTATAAGAAACTTTTTAGAACGACAAAATCGAAATTCAAAATAGAGCATTCAGATAGCTATGCAAACTTTTTGTACGTGTGACGTTTTATAAAGTTCTGTAAAAATGTTTTGATAGTTTATTTTTTTGTAAGAATTAAATTTTTGAGTGTTGTGAAAATGGAAAATTATATGGATTACTACTTTGAAGAGGTTTTCAATAATTTGAATCGCGATTCGTTGAATCAGAGGCATAAAAGAAAGGAGCTAGTTCAGTATTTCTGTACTGTTATTGCTGGATGCGCGAAAGGTAAAAAATTGTTTCAATGTTCAAAAATATAATTATGACAAGTCGTTCATTTTTTCTTCAATAACATTATTTTGACATTACTTAATCAAACCTCATTTTACTCCTACGCATAAACAATACATAAACTTGTTGCGTGAATTTGTAGCACCGACCCAATGATTTTATATAGTATAGATTTGTTACAAGCACGCGCATTGTAAAGACTCAAATAAAACCCAATTGTAACTTTTAGTTGTCAGTCTGCGTCGAGCGCAATCACGAGCTTGACATGCCGTAGGTTATTGTGTCCCTGCTAAAACAAATTAAAAATGCCATCGTGTGTGTTTCGGAAGTGTACCAATTACGATGCTAAAGTAAACAAAACACAAGGAATCTCGTATCACATGCGAGTATGCAAAGATACTTAGATTATTTATTTTTCCAAATATTTATAATAATAATTGAGGCGCGGACATAGATTAGTTAGTGTAGATGCGAATATTGATGGCGATGTAAATTCGATGTAAATGTAAATTCTGATCGAACATTCAACACATTAGGTACCTATTTTTAATCATCGCGTATATTTGATTAAAACCATAATTCATAAATACACAAATATTCGTCTCCATTCCGCACATAAAAATAACCCCGAATTAAAAAAACTTTTAAAGAGACAGAAAAGAAATAATTTAAATCTTTTTGAAGGTATTTAGAAAGTGTGTTTTACTAATTTATCATTAATTATTTCAATTTCAATAAATATGATTTACTTTTGTAAAGTGTTTTATTTCTTACCTATTACTATACATTTCACTCAAGTGTCCACTCTACGAATATAAATGTTACTCTATGAACTAGTAAACATTTGACATCTTATGTCAGTTTTGGATTCGCGGAACAGATTTCAAACTGCAATTACATGAAGGTAACATATCTATACTATATAAAATCATTGCACCGACCTAAGTTTAGTAGCACCTATCCGCGGGAATTGAACCCGCAACATCTTGTGTCGCAGACGGACCTTCGCCCGCTGCGCCACAGAGGTCCCACAGTGAACTAGATATTTATTCCCCAGGTCAAAACCAATCCGACAACACAACATGCAAGAACTTCGTTATGTCAGCACTTCGCTACCACAACAACTGCAAGTCAAGTAATGGCGATGTGTGTTTAATGGGGAAGTACCATGATTTGCTGTATATCGCTATGAAGCTATCCTTCGATTGGAGTTTACAAGATAATGGGGTGGTAGCCGCTCTGTTAGATGAGCTGTATGCTTGCGAGAAGACTTTTGAGCGGATTTTCTTAGGTAAGGGTCTAAAAATCGATCGATGTAATGATCAAAATGGGTTTGCCATTTCGGTTCACGAAGAGATCAGTTGATATTTGGAAGCGAAATGATTTTGCGGTACTAAATTCAACAAGATGACGAATTGAATTGTACAGGATTTTTGTTAAGTGCCATAAATATAAATGGGAATGGTTAGGCCAAAAGGTATGTAATTAATATAAAAACAAAATAGTTGTCTTATTATAAGACACCGACATTGAGTTTGAAACTGGAAATATTTTCTATACTCGTTATCAAAACACTATTTACAAATTTGATCACCTTATGAAAGTACAATATCACTCTGTACTCATTGCTATTTTTTTATTCCAGGAGCCATTTTTGGAACATCCGCACCGTATTTCCTCGCCGGATGGAAATCAGACTTCGCAGATAAAGAAGAAAACATCCATGCTCTTGTATTCTTCCTCGATCACGCAACGAACGCGAATCTCGAATATAAAGACGGGAAAAACTCCTACCGATTCATCGATGTCCCTCTAGAAAGTTGTGGCAAAGCATCTCCTATAAGAGTTGTCATTCAAAACGGATCTTCCGAAATGCTAATGATACTCCTCAGATTTGGCGCAAGAATAACCTCTGAAGAGGCATCAACAAACCCAGCTGAATCTATACTGGACAGATTAAGAGAATACAACAGGAAATATCCATACGAACTTGTTAGCTGTCTAAAGCTTATACTTAGAGCAGTACCTTGCATCACGTTTTCCATCGACAAAGGGTTGTATAAACAATTGAAACTGCCTGAAGATTATAACTACCAGAGGAAAGTTGCGTTGGAGAAATATGGAGAGATTTTGGAAGATCATTTGATACCGAGCACTAGATGTGGTCTCAGACCGGTGGAACTAAAGCATCTTTGTCGATGTCAGGTGAGACAAATGCTCTGGAAGAACTTTGAGCTGCCTTTGGGAATACAAAAGCTGCCGGTGCCGGTTTATTTGAAAAGATATTTAGATTTATGTGAAGATTAGGTTATTAGATTGGTTTGTCAAAGTTTTTTTTATCAAAATCCAAGTGTGTACAAGTATATTTTAATAAAGTTTTATTTTCTAAATACTTGCATTATTTTACGGACTTCAGAGTTAATGTGATCATGAGACATTAGCGCGGCATGCGATGACCAATCACTCCCGTGACCACTTCTCCAGATATATACTGATGGTTGAACTCTTACTGACCTGTATGTGTCCTCGCTAACGTTGATGGTCCCAGGGACACCCGTGGTCTCACAGCGGCTGGTCATGTTGACGGTGTTGCCGAAGAGACAGTAGCGCGGCATGCGATGACCAATCACTCCCGTGACCACTTCTCCAGATATATACTGATGGTTGAACTCTTACTGACCTGTATGTGTCCTCGCTAACGTTGATGGTCCCAGGGACACCCGTGGTCTCACAGCGGCTGGTCATGTTGACGGTGTTGCCGAAGAGACAGTAGCGCGGCATGCGATGACCAATCACTCCCGTGACCACTTCTCCAGATATATACTGATGGTTGAACTCTTACTGACCTGTATGTGTCCTCGCTAACGTTGATGGTCCCAGGGACACCCGTGGTCTCACAGCGGCTGGTCATGTTGACGGTGTTGCCGAAGAGACAGTAGCGCGGCATGCGATGACCAATCACTCCCGTGACCACTTCTCCAGAATGGATGCCAATGGTTATACCCTGGAATTAATTTGTAAAATGATAACTGGTAAAATTTCATCAGGTAACGGCGGTATGGGGGGCAGCATCTTATCATAACTGAAGCAAGAATTGAAATAGAAACGTTTAGAAGTCTGGGACACAGATACGCTATTTAAATTCTTGCTTCAGTTATGATTAGACGTGGCCCCCATACCGCCTATAAAAACAAAATATTTGAAAACAAACTAACTTACTCCATGACCGACCCTTACAGATTTATGTTTAGTATAGATTACTTTAAGATTTAGAGCAAGAACTGTTTGTCATAACCATGTGTTCCTACGGTGAAATATAAATACAATATTATAAGTTTAAGATATCTGAAAACAAACTTAACTTCCTCCATGTCCGACCTTTACAGATTTAATATTAGACTAGGCTAGAACTAGGTCGACTGGGGCGCCCGGTGGCGGAAGGGAGGAACTAACTAGCTGGAGTTACGAAAAAGATGGCGCTCTACTCAATATACATAGATTATCCCGGATATCGTCTCGCAACAAACATTACAATGTTTTATGTATACTTCAACAGATGTAAGTACTCAAGTTCCTGAAAATAAACCAACTTACTCCATGTTCGACCTTTACAGATTTATTATTAGTAGATATAGATAAATAAGGTATACTAACCACTGGTTCCCCATCCACAGTGACAGTTTGCGACAGATCCATCATGTCCAGAGCCAACAGAGAGATGTGTTTGGCGTGTCCCACCTCGTACTCAGGCAGACCAGACACCGCCATGTACTTGTCACCGACTGTTTCCACCTGGAAATACAGTTGTATAACAACACGTATTTAAAATTATTGTGATTTTTATTTACTTTATTTTAATATGTCTATACAGGTGTCAAGCAGACTGACATAATGTCAGCCTCCTTGACATCTGTGTCAGTATCCTGGACACCTGTATAGATCTCTCTTGGATATTATTATAAAACTTGAAAAATGAAACATAAAACTGCAAATATTAGTTAGTTTATTATAATGGTCCCTGCGCTAAATTAAGCACAATTTGCCAGTGTCAAGTGTTTTATTAATTTACAAAATTATAAAGTTGATACTTGTGTGATCGCCATTTTGGCAATCCCTAATGCAAACATTAACGTATCGTTTAATATCTCAGAGACGTTTTAATTTTTAAAAACGTTTTGGTGTTGAAGTGGAAGCTTTTTCTACTCGCTCTTAAGTGGTATATGCCATCTGTCGTATTTAATCAAGCCTGTCAAAATACTCAATAGTTAATTCAGTCAAAGTTTGGAACAGTTACCTTCTTTAAATCTAAACTAACCTTATAAACATTAGCATTCCTCTTAGGATCAGTAAGCACATCAAAGGCTGTATACAGGTCATTCAGCATCCTGACAATCTTCATGGCTCCTTTATGGTCGTTATTCCTGGCACAGTAGTTCGCAAAGCCGACGATTCCACTAAACAGTAGAGTTACTGTATCGTAGCGACGCGCGGGGACGGGACGGCGATGGCGGAGTTCAGTGGCCACGCTTATTGGTAATACTGAATATAGGAGTCTGAAATTATAAGATTTTTCCCATTAGATAAATAGATCATTACTTAATTGCACACTTAAATAGACAAAACAATATATAAGAAAACAAACTTAACTAATTGTACCATTGGCGGCCTTATCGCTAACAGCGATCTCTTCCAGGCTACCTTTGGATGGATAGGAACTATTGAATCATGGAGTGGTGGTGTACTTACATAGTAACTATCAAACATTTTGATATTTGATACTATTTTTTATGGTAAATCGAAAAATATACTTATTATTATTTTATTAATGGTGTGCAATAAAGTTTTTCTACCTATCTATCTATCATATATCATATCAGCCGTCGGACATCCACTGCTAGACATAGGCCTCCCTTAAAATCCAGTCGTTTCAGTCGTTGTGACTTGCATCCATTTTGAACCAGAAATTGATTTAACCCTGGCTCAGGTTGTCAACAATATTGATCAAATAAAGTTAAGGGTCTGTTTCACTACTTGCTGATAAAATGTCAGATAGCCAATCCGAAATGTATCTGCCAGATAAACTACAAATATTGGAAGCAATATCTATCAGATACCTTTCTGAAGCGTCATCCTGCCAGATATTCATTCATATTTACTCATTCTTTCATTCATAATTATTCATTCGTTCATTCATATTCATCTGAAGCTTTATCAGTCTTAAGACTAATTCCTTTACCTGTCAGTTTTTTGTTTCTCTGAGTCCAATTCCCTGAATGTCTGCTGAAGCTTATCAGTAAGAACTTCAAGGTTCTGCGTCAGCTTGTAGTCTGCCTCAAACTGCTCCGACATGAGCACCAGGTCGCGTGTGGCGTCGTGGAGAGGGATGTCAGAAATGCAGAGACCACGGCTGGAATAGAAAGTAAATTATTCAAATAGGTAATAAAATATAATCAATAAATAAAAGTAAAATAAATAAGTACCAACATTAAACTAAAATAACAATACAATGGGCAGCATATCACTAAAGAGCCTTTGGATGGATAGAGAAAATAATTTATTAAAATAAAAAAATAAAATTTAACTCCTAAAATACAGAAATATAAACATAATGTAAAATTTTCTATTATTATAAGTAAGTTTATCTAGGTACATATCTATTAATATGAATTATTAAATTTAGCACCCGTAACACAAGCTTCGAGCTTATAACGGGGCTAGATGTTGCTGTGTAAATTGTCCAGCAATATTTATTTATTTAATTGTAATGCCATACCGAGTAAGGTCATCCAGATTAGTGACGCTGGGGTAGCACTGGAACACCACCACATCCGTCTCCGGGATGTACAGCATTTGACCCTGGAATTCAATTTGAAGAAGTTATTACGAGTTTTTTATACTAATAATTTCCTATTTTGAGTTTTTAAATGAAATTGTATAATGTTTATTTAACAGAACCATCTTACTCATACAAAACACATGCGATTATCAATTAATAATTTTGAAGGAGGCTTCATCATCATCATCATGTCAGCCGTTGGACGCCCACTGCTGGACATAGGCCTCCCTTAATGACTTCCATTTATTGCGGTCGGACGCGGCCTGCATCCACCGCGAGCCAACCGCTTTCACCAGATCATCTGTCCATCTTGTTGGTGGACGTCCGACGCTGCGCTTACCGATCCGTGGTCTCCACTCGAGAACCTTTCGGCCCCATCGGCCATCTGTTCTACGTGCTATATGGCCCGCCCATTGCCACTTCAAAGAGCTAATCCGCTGGGCTATGTCGGTGACCCGTGTTCTTCTACGTATCTCCTCATTTCTGATTCGATCCCGTAGAGAAACCCCGAGCATAGCCCTGAAGGAGGCTTAATAGCAAACTTTTGTTGGTCATTGTAATATACTTAGGTACTATGTTTATTTTATTGTTAGAGTAATATTTAGGATTTTATGGTAATAAATGATATATACATATACGAGTATCTTTAAATCTCTGTTTAAAATATTTATTATATGTTTATAATGATATAGAACTTAAGACATCTTCTTACCCTGATAATAATAAATAGCAATTCATTCATTTTGTAACAACGGGAATTGCTCTCGTTTTTACATAGGAGTTAAAACATCTCGACGTTACGACCACAACAAGAGCAGTCTTTTTCGTTGTTATAAAGTGAATAGTGTAACTCACATAAATTGTGAAAGTACAATTAAACTGTTACCTTCAAACGCAGCGGAGCAATATCCTCATGCGGATCGCAGACCGCCATTTCTTCAGGTTTGGTCTTCAGCACGTACACAGTGTTGATGTGAGCCAGCACATTCTCAAACGTCATTTCTAGATGTGGACGAACCTGAAAGTTTTAATAGATACATCGCACACCCATATAAACACTGCACTATTTCAAAATAGCACTTTTTTCAGGATCAAGGAAAAACCGTTATCTCATGCTACGTCACAGTTATAGCAAATGTTTTGGATGTTGTATGTGTAAAAACCAATCAATAGCAGCATTTTATAGTTCAGTCGATTCAAAACCGCTTAGTAAAGTAAAATAATCATTTTTTTGACATAATCCACTGTTGAGGAAAAATATTATGAAAATTACAAAGCAGTATTTCGAAATATGTGCTTGTTACTGATTAATTTTGAAATAATTCATTTTTATTCTACAATTTTTAATTCAGATTAAATAGATAATAGCGACTCATTTGTTTTTATTTCAGGAATGGAACTATAAATAATTAAATTAAAGACAAATGTTAATAAAAATCAGTAGGTACTGTATATTTTGAATATAAACAAGTACAGAGAGTGAACTTTTGATCCATAGTATCGACTATTAAACGACT
Source organism: Chloroclystis v-ata (assembly GCA_963691955.1). Classification (NCBI taxonomy): domain Eukaryota; kingdom Metazoa; phylum Arthropoda; class Insecta; order Lepidoptera; family Geometridae; genus Chloroclystis; species Chloroclystis v-ata. The sequence goes on along the minus strand of OY829909.1, from coordinate 2,719,202 downwards.
TTCGCAAAACATAAAACAAGATATAAAAAATGGCTACGTTAGTTTGACAGAACATTACTTACACGTATTTGCAACATGGAAGTAGGAAAACAAATTAACAATTAATAAATCACATAATTAAAACAGAACTATCTATCTCTATAATTGTCACTAAAAATGCTAAAAACTAGATTATTTTTATAAAAGTTAGTAACAAACAAATGTTGTTGTCAGACAGCTTACATACTCAAAGTGTTACTTATACTCTAACTAAAGGTTTAAAAATATTCCCTTGAAGTCTGAGCCCTTAAATAAATTATACTATCTTTTATTTCAGAATTCTATTTTACGATGATTACCGTGCTTACCCCGTGCATCAGATTCCATAAAACCGTCATCAGTTTTATTTAAAAGCGCTATCTTATTATACCTATCACATTTGTGATAGGTATATTAAGACGGCGGTATATTAATGCTCAGCGTTGTCTTAAAAAACTCTTTGCAAACCATAATTTTATTGGTATTAGTCGTACATTTCAATCTGCATTTGTCACCACAAAGAGGACGGATTTGTCGCTCAGCGATCAATTTTGTAGGATTTGTTAAAGAAACATACGCTTTTCCTGTATTCCGCAATGTCTTAGCAGTGTTAGACTTCCAGCCAGCAGGATTGCGTTTTCTCTTTTTACTTAACTTGGGCTCGCTTGCTGGCGGCTGGCGGAGCAGTGTCAATAATGGCAGAAGAAGTTGTAGGTGTGTTTGGTGAAGTAGTAGTTAGTTGAGAAGAAGGATCTGGTCCATTCGATTCATCATCAGATGAACTAGGTGAGCTGTTAGAGCTGGACGATGATGAGCTGGAGCCTGACGATGAGTTTGAGGAGGAATGAGAAGATGATCTTCTAGGGATTACAAGAGGCCGAGGTTTCTTCTTAACAGGCACAGAAAAAGTAGGATCCGTATCAGAATCATCAAAACAATCTTCTTCATGTTTAGAAAAATCAGGACCGATTATGCCCATCTGATGCTTGAACGGGTAATGCTGCATCAGTTGTTGCTGCAAAGGACGTGTTTTCTGCATGTTTTTCGACGCTACTTTGTTGAGCAGTAGAATGGCTTTCGTCTGTGCTTGCTTCCATTACCTTTGGAAGTAACTGGAGACCACGACCCTTCATCATCTGCCAAATAACAATTTCAAATTTAATTAATTCAAGAATACTGCATTATCTAAAAAAAACGTATTAATCTTTTTGTATATAAAGAAATGTGTAAATAGTTAATATTCATCTATTAATTTGTGTTATAAGTAACAATTCTGAGTATACAGAAATATAAAAAATGATTATTTAACAAAGCTAGGACATAATTTATATCTACCATAAATAGTGCATCATTTCACAGATTTTCACCTTTTACGGTCAACACCCAATCATTTCGAAATAATACAAAAAATCTGACTTACCTTCGTCAAAAAGAGAGCGTTATTTCGAAATAGTGTCAAATTACTCGTACAGCCGGCATCACAAACACTGAATTAAAACTAAATAACTCACTGTAAATTGAATACTTCATTCAAAAACCCCGAATTATCACGAAATAATTCACTGTTGCGTAAAGGATCTGCGGGTTTTCTCTAAGGCGGACAAGTCGCAACAAGAAATAGTTTCATGTTCGCGGTGTGACTCTGACAGCGCGTCACCACCAACAGAGAGTTAGCACGCCATCTATTGAACAGTTTTGTAAACATAAATACATCTGTCTTTTTGGCATGTGCGGGCAATTTTCGGCTATTCAAATTCATAGAAAAGTCGAATTTGAGCTTTTTCGACATAATACGGTGTTTTACTGGGTGTGCGAGTCATGTCATTTGAGTTTTTAAATCTAGCTAAATAAAATAGTGTTCATTTTCTGAGAACTTTGAAAAGTTTGAAGGACATGCATTCACCAACCCGCACTTGGCCAGCGTGGTGGATTAAGGCCTTATCTTTCTCGTCAAAGAGAGAAGTCCCTGTGTCCCAACAGTGGGAACGTGAAGGGGTGTTATGTACATACGGTGTCCAGAACATGAGTGATCTTGCAGGCCGGCTTGGTGACCCTGGGCAACAGCCGGGACACGGTGCGGCCGGCCTGGATGATCACCAGCTCGCGGTCGAACATCAGGTGGAACGGGAACACGCGGCTAAATGTCGCCGGACTCACTTTTGTAACAAATACATACGGTGTCCAGAACATGAGTGATCTTGCAGGCCGGCTTGGTGACCCTGGGCAACAGCCGGGACACGGTGCGGCCGGCCTGGATGATCACCAGCTCGCGGTCGAACATCAGGTGGAACGGGAACACGCGGCTAAATGTCGCCGGACTCACTTTTGTAACAAATACATACGGTGTCCAGAACATGAGTGATCTTGCAGGCCGGCTTGGTGACCCTGGGCAACAGCCGGGACACGGTGCGGCCGGCCTGGATGATCACCAGTTCGCGGTCGAACATCAGGTGGAACGGGAACACGCGGCTAAATGTCGCCGGACTCACTTTTGTAACAAATACATACGGTGTCCAGAACATGAGTGATCTTGCAGGCCGGCTTGGTGACCCTGGGCAACAGCCGGGACACGGTGCGGCCGGCCTGGATGATCACCAGCTCGCGGTCGAACATCAGGTGGAACGGGAACACGCGGCTAAATGTCGCCGGACTCACTTTTGTAACAAATACATACGGTGTCCAGAACATGAGTGATCTTGCAGGCCGGCTTGGTGACCCTGGGCAACAGCCGGGACACGGTGCGGCCGGCCTGGATGATCACCAGCTCGCGGTCGAACATCAGGTGGAACGGGAACACGCGGCTAAATGTCGCCGGACTCACTTTTGTAACAAATACATACGGTGTCCAGAACATGAGTTATCTTGCAGGCCGGCTTGGTGACCCTGGGCAACAGCCGGGACACGGTGCGGCCGGCCTGGATGATCACCAGCTCGCGGTCGAACATCAGGTGGAACGGGAACACGCGGCTAAATGTCGCCGGACTCACTTTTGTAACAAATACATACGGTGTCCAGAACATGAGTGATCTTGCAGGCCGGCTTGGTGACCCTGGGCAACAGCCGGGACACGGTGCGGCCGGCCTGGATGATCACCAGCTCGCGGTCGAACATCAGGTGGAACGGGAACACGCGGCTAAATGTCGCCGGACTCACTTTTGGCTCTGAAATTGAAACAAATACACATAAAATATAAATAGAAACAGCTCTAATATTCCTTAACGCTATGAAACTTAACTTATTTAACTTAAGCTTAATAAATAAAACTAAAACTTAATTATAAATTAAGTAGTGTAGTGTTAGGACCGCATTGCGCGGTGAAAGCCTCCTCCAAAGAATTTCATTTATCTCTTTCCTTTGCTATTCCTGACCAAAGATTACCAACCAGCCCTATCTAAAATTGATACAAATACAAATATTTATTTATAACACCAAGTTACAGCGCGTAAATGATATGATACGGTTTATTTACTGCTTTAAGCTGAGTTTTAGGAGAAGTTTAGTTACATATTTCAATTAAGAGCTGTGGATTTTGTAACAGCAGTTGACCTGAAGTGTATCCCGCCCTCTATCTCAAAAGCGGTTCACCGTATAAAAAAAATGTGAACATAATTTGTAGGGAATATTGTATACTACAATATTGATAAATATACAAATAAGTACCAAAAAACCCATAGGACATGTGATATTTACAAAAAAAAAGTGGCCAAGTGCGAGTCGGACTCGCCCATGTAGGCTTCCGCAGCAATTGTTTATATGAAATAGTTTATGACGTATTATAAAAAAAGTACTTGATAGATTTCGTTCAAACCAATTTTCGTTGTTAGTTTTTACGGTTATGTACAATATATATTTTTTCTAGATGTATCATCCTCTTAGTTTAGAAATTAGAGGGGGGGGGACACTCTGTTTTCCACTTTGGAAGAGTCTCACGTCCAAACTATTAAGTTTAGAATTAAATGGTGTTAGAAACATTGTTATTATTTTTGAAGACCTATTCATAGATACCCCACACGTATGGGTTGGATTAAAAAAAAGTTTTTAAGTTTCAGTCCTATGTATGGGGACCCCCAAATTTTATGATTCTTTTTTCAATTTTTTCTGAAATATTAGTGCGGTTAACAGAATACATCTACTCACCAAATTTCAACGTTATAGCTCTTATAGTTTCCGAGAAAAACAGCTGTGACATACGGACGGACGGACGGACGGACGGACGGACGGACGGACGGACATGACGAATCTATAAGGGTTCCGTTTTTGCCATTTGGCTACGGAACCCTAAAAACGATCTTTATGATCTTTGACTTTAAAATTTTAATGGTTGCGAACACCACACAGCAAACAAGTTGTTTTGAGACAACTTTTAGGGTGTCAATATCCAAGTATTTACAGAAATACAGCTGGGTATCTCGAATTCCAAAATCCTAAAATGACTGGACTAATAAGTTACTAACCGAGAGACAAAGTTTCAATCTCAGCTATCTCCGGGGCTGACACCTTTCCACTGCTGGATGTCTCCGTGATGAGGAACTGGACATGGTCACACTCCTGCTTGGTCTTCAGGATCTCCACCTTCACCTCGGTGTTGTGAAGCTTGCTGGTCACCGTCTGGAAAATAACACTGCATTATTAGGTTTGATAAGATGTCGAAGCATTACAGAAAGCATTTATTGAAAAAGAATATTCATTTATTAGATAAAATATATATTGTTTATTTTCTTGAACTTTGGCCTAATTTCACCACTCTCTGTTTGTTAGTTTATTATACCGTTATGTTTAATGACTGACAGTTTATGTAAAGTGACGGACTGTTAGTACCTATACTTAATGGTATGTTAAACTAACATACAGAGAGTGGTGAAATTAGGTCTTAATATGACATTTACTTCTTGTATTGCTATTTGATTATTGAATTTATTACATTTTTGAGTGACCATTTCATTTGATTAAATGTATACTCATAATAACTATGACAAATAAGAATGTAAATAATGTTTATCATGTATGAATTGAAATGTAATGAAATGACTTGCCATGTGTATTAACAATTATTATATGGCTAATAAATTTTTAAATTAAAATAAAATAAAATTCCAAAGGCAGGAATCGAACCCCAAGCCTCCTGCGTAATATCATTGAATTTGTCTTAAGTTACCTTTGTTTAAGATGTTTATGTTATCCGTACCTTCACAATGCCAATAACGATATGCTCCAACCCTGGTCTATCGGAGTAGTAGTGCAGAATCAAGGCCCCATCCTCAGGTCTCTCCGTGCAGCGGAAAGACGGAGACCTCATGCCAGGGTACAGGGTCCCCAGGTGGTCATGAAGACCGTCTAGATTCTGGAAATAAATAAAATAAATAAATATTGCTGGACAATTCACACAGCAATGCCACGTTGGCTAAGTAGGAGCACACTCGATTTCCATACCGAAGGTCATGGGTTTAAACCCCGCCGCACACCTCTGATTTTTATGTGTGCTTTAATAAACACGTGTTCTAACGGTGAAGGCAAAACATCGTGAGGAATCCGGCATGTTCCGAGAACTTTGAAAAGTTTGAAGGACATGTGTCATTCACCAACCCGCACTTGGCCAGCGTGGTGAATCAAGGCCTTATCTCTCTTGTCAAGAGAGAAGTCCCTGTGTCCCAGCAGTGGGAACGTGAATACGGGTGATTATGAATTCACACAGCAACATCTAGCCTTGTGAGCTTATGTTATTTGTGTGTGTGCAATATTTATTTATCATTTCCGTAGAACTTCGGATTCTGATCTATTTATAATATTAGAGGTCATGTTTAGCAGATTAGTTAGATAAGTAGCAGGTTCTATTTACCTGCAAAAAGTCTCTTGGTGTTGCACCAAGCACTTGTAGAATCTTGTCATAACCCGAATCCTGACAAAACTCGAAGAATGTCCGTCCAAAAAGCTCCAGAATAGCATCGGCTGGAATTTCTGAAATAAAATAATATTAAATATAAATAAATAAATAAATATTACTGGTCAATTTTTACACAGCGACCTCTAGCCCCATGGTAAGCTCGAAGCTTGTGTTACGGGTGCTAGATTTCTGATATACTTACTAAATATAATACTCAAAACAAAATAAGGGCCACCACTAATTTTCCGATTATTTTTTTTTCTTTGGGTTTTTTTGCTCCTTTTGTTTTAAATTTAACAAAACAATGTTTTTCTAAATTAAATTTCATGAATTTTAATGCAATTCGACATAAAATACTTAATCTTAGGATGTTTTTGAGATTTAAGACTTTTTATGGCTGTTTACACTTAAGAATAGCATAAAATTGTAGACTAAACCCAGAGCTTAGTTGTTCGCTTTTGAATTTTTTATTATGGGGTATATCCTCCCCTTTCCAAAACACATTCTTGAAGCCTCGTTGGCATGCTCTAATTGAGATGGCGGATGTTTAACTCTGGGATATCCTCCCAGCACCTTTTCAGCAATTCAATCAACTGTTGCTGGTTGTGCACATCCTCTTCAGCTGCCCGGACTCTGCGTTTTAATTGGTCACAAAGGTGTTTAATAGGATTCAGGTCAGGATTGTTCGCAGGCCATGCCATAACCTAAATATTGGCTTCCTCCAAAATAGAGCTGGTTGCCCGAACTGTGTGAGTTCGTGAATTATCCTGCATCAGGATGAAACCGTCCACCACTCGTTGTGAAAATGGGATGACATATGGCCTGACAACCCGTTCGATGTAACTCTGAGATGTAACAATGCCCTCATTCAGAAAAACAAGGTCAGTTTTACCTTGTAAACTGAGCCCGCCCCAGACCATGACATTGGGACCACCATACCTGCCCTGTCGTGAATGAAAGGATCAGAAAATCTTTCTCCGCGTCTTCTCCACACTTGCATACGCTGATCGTCAATTGAAAACTTCATCTTACACTCATCCGTAAAAAGCACCTTACGCCATTCCTCTGTGCCCCATTCAAGATGTTGACGTGCAAACCTGAATCGATCTGCACCATGAGTCCCGGTTAGTTTAGTGTGGTTTACAGGCCTTCGTTAGCGTTGCTGGTCTTTGTGTAAACGATTCCTAATCGTCTGGTCGCTGACAAGTGTTGCAGTAATCCGGCGTAATCGGTTTTGTAATGCGCACGCTGTCACATTATGATCACGTCGCGCAGTAACTCGGACGTACCGGTCTTCCTGGGCAGTGGTAGCACGAAATCTTCCAGAACCACGACGCCGGGATACACTCCCGGTCTCCTGATACCGGTTTCAAAGGTTTTGGATAGCCCTTCTCGAACATCGCAGCTGTAAAGCCACAGAACGTTGTGACCGACCAGCCTCATTCATCGTTACGGCTCTGGTAGCAGTAACTTTGTCCAAATGGCATCAATCTCTTGGCATTTTACGGGCAAATGATGAAATTACACGTTTAACTCCCAAAAACAACCGTAGTTGTCAGTAGACTTGTGTTAAACTAATCTGAAATCAAATCATAAAAGAAAGAAAACTCTACCCAATTCACGATATTTAAGACATCAATATTGTTTACTATACCGTCAACACTAATATCCCTAGTGCTTCATTGTAATCGTTTATTAGACACTTGAGAACATAATGGCATTCACAAAAAAATATTCTCCCATCGAAAGTCAGCAAAAAATTGTCTCAAAACAAAAATACGCGCGTGGCCCTTATTTTGTTTTGAGTAGTATACATAGATAGATCCTTGTTTATTATAAATTCATCTAAGACAGTGTACAAAATGCTTAATCTTTTCGAACATAATATATGACTGAAAAGAAATGCTGCATTGAACCGAATAAACCGGAATTATTAAATAAATAAATAAATATTGCTGCACAATTTACACAACGACATCTAGCCCCGTGGTAAGCTCGAAGCTTGTGTTACGGGAGCTAGATTTCTGATATACTTAATATAATATACATACATAGATAGATATTTTTTATTATACATATAATATGTATAACACCCAGACACCCGGATCAAATATTTGCAGATCATACAAATAGTTGTTCCGAGGCGGGAATCGAACCCGCAACCTCTTGCGTCGCAGGCGGACCTTCGCCCGCTGCGCCACAGAGGCCGAGGTTAATGAGACTTACGTAGAACTTCTACAGCTGCTGTGATGAGGTTGTATGTGATCTCATCTTCGTACGTCTGTCTCACCAGAAAACTGCCTTCCATTGTAACTTCGGCCTTTTTCCTGAAATAATACAAAATACAAATACAAAATTTATATATGGGCATACATTTGTAAGCATTTACATATTTTTTTTATCATGGGAGCTCTTAATTTAAGTAACAAAAATTACTATTCATAACAAGAGAGAAGTTCCCGTGTTCTAAGAGTGGGAACGTAATGACTTATGATGATGAATTCTAAATTCAAATTCTTTATTGTTATAACACAATGTAATATTACAGTTTACACTAACACCAATATTCTTAGTCGTTTCCTCCTAATATTCCTCCACTCAAAAATAAATTGATCGTCGTGGTCTTGTAGGAGTTTCAAGGTTGGTTATGAGGTACCTTAAGCGGTCTACACACCAAAGGCGGCGGCCCGGCGGCACAGCCCGGCGGCCCAACCCGCCGGCCTTTATTTTGTACAATCATGCCGCCGGCTTGCGCGCCGGCTTTCATAGAGTAGTGACGTATTACTAGAACACCACATGCCGCGGCTGTCGTACCGCCGGCATTGCCGCCGGCAAAGTCGTTCGGCTTGGACATTCTGAAGCCGCCGGCACTAAGCCGCCGGGCTGTGCCGCCGGGCCGCCGGCTTTGGTGTGTAGACCGCTTTACGTTTGACAGTTCCCACCTTATCTCGAACTTGAGGTGAGCTGCAGAAAAATCTCAACGTTTTTGTCGTATTCTCAGATACGAATTTGCTCAAGCGACGTTGAGTTTATTTATTTATTTATTACAAAATCCACAGCTCTTATACTATTCTTAAGCTAAACTTATTACTATACCTTAGAGTTGAGTGGAGAAAACGACTAAGAATATGGGTGTAAGGAAGGCATTACGTATTACTTACTTGATTGTTTCCCATGTCTCAGCATCAAAGGTTTTCATCACCAGCAGTTCCAAAGCATAATTCACGAATCCGTACTAAAACAAAAACAATTATGGTGTAAACTTTTACATCTCGTTATTGTGAATATTTTTAATTGTATTTGAACATGAAACGGGTAACATACCATGATTTAAATCTTTTTGAGTTTTCCGATATTTCGACACTGTTGCAAGCGCCACTGTTGACAAACGAAACGATCTACCCTCTTCCTGAGTCTTTTATTGCGAGTTTGATTGTCACTGTCACTGTTATCACCTGTTTCATTCACGAATGCAAGTCGATCGCGACATACTACACTCACCGTATCTGACCGGAAAACTCAAAAACATTTAAATCATGTTAGGTATGTTACCTGTTTCATGTGTAGTTAAAAACCATGATAGTGTAAAAAGTTATATTTTAAATTGACTTCAAAAAAGGAGAAGTTTTGCTGGCAATATAGCTATTACAACCTAACCTTTTATATAAACTTACCATGTTGATAGATTAGACCTGTAACAAAAATTATAAAATTCATCAAAATAATTCGAGTCGTACCTATAAGGTAATTTGTAATCTGTAGAAATGTTTTCGTAAACACGCATCTAATTCTTCCATAAATAAGCAGATTCAAATATTCAAAAAAAGAACGGTTTATTTCAGATAGGCTGTTTTTCTCCAATCAGCTTCAAGTAGATGGTATCTGCAACTCATTCCATTCCCGTTATCTGACAGAAACATCGGGTTGAGAAATGGAGGTTTTATGGGGATTTTTATGTTTTAATTTTAGTTGGAGCTTTTGTGTGGGTATTAAATTTTATTGCCTGGATAGAGGATTCAAGGAAATCTTCTTTTTTGATTACCTATATTGTTTAATAAGTTCGAAGGTTCTATAAGAATACCATAATCGGAGGAAGTCGGAGGAACCTTCGTGTACGAGTTTAAATCGTCGCTCTTTACAATTTATATTATTGATAATGTAACGTTAGTTAGTTTATTAAAATAATTAAAAACTACCTATGCGTCCCTTTACTTAATGTCAATGTAGGTAAGTAAAACATGAGGCAGGCGCTTGATTTGGTATTCAAAATTATTAGGTTTTGATCGATAGCGCTGTAAACATCTCGTAAAAAAATATTATTAAGTATCTGATTTTTAATATTCGTTAAATAGTCCAATTTATGAACAAGAATGCACATTGCACTCGAACATATTGAAATCTCCAATCATTCGAAGAGTTAATCATTGTTAAGTTGTGATCCCTCAATTACTCCGGGGCTCAATGTGACCTACAAACTCAAGTTTTATTACGACAAAACTAGTACTACCTGCCGCTAGAGGCAGCACTGTTTCAAACCTCCAACCAGGGTTGCTTGAAAAGGTTCTCTTAGATAACTTCAACTACGTGATACTAGATGTCGCTATTTGTCGCATAATAAAAAGCATTGAGTGGCAAATTTTTATTGTTGATTTTGCGAATAGCTTAGAACTTATTATTAAATCTAGTACATTAATAACAATGCAGATCTGATTTTATCGAAAAACAAGACTTATTTACTTAAAGTATTTTCAGCTTAGCAAAATAAACATACCTAGGTAATACATAAGCCAATAAATACCAAAATAGGTATGTACCGGATAAGTAAATACAGCCAATTCAATTATTACCTACAATTAAAAATCTCATGTAATTGATAATTACCTACAATTAATCAATTGAATGTAACATACATACAAAAACAGAAACAAACAAACCATTGTTTATAAATAATCACCCATTGGTACTTTAAGATTTTATAGAATGAAAACACTCACCGTTCTTTCAGAAATAACTTCAGAACACTTTAAAAAACCTTTAGCGCCGAAGCCATATAGTTTTATACGTGTTTAGGTTGTTATTTGGGCCAGCAGAGCTGCTCACACTAGACCGACTGAGCCCACTGCCTGGCTCTTACTAAAGCGACCTACGATTGGTAGAACCAACACCAAGATAGGATTTTCATCTGTGATATGAAGAACGAACTCAAACGCCTCACTTTCGAAGGAAAACTCGTGAAATCAGCGCGTTTTCGACCGCAAATGTAAATTGGTTTTGTATACGATCAAAATTGAATTAATTCTAATATTCGATACATTTATATTAATGTCATAGTTATTTACGATTTGTGATGAGCAAATAATGTCATTTATTTATAAATAAAGAAATGTTTCAAATATAAATGTGAAAATTGTTAAATCGTCGCAGTCTCGTAGCGGAATTTTCACGAACTAATGCTTTTGCTACTTGATAATAGATGGCAGTACAAGTTGCGTGATAGTCATTTTTGTTTTAAAATCACGACAAGACCCAAAAGCGAAAACAAATTCCACATTTATGGTGACGATCATAAATCCAAAATATTTAATTTGTTTTGATCAGTAGGTAATTGTTTATTGATATATTAATCGATCTTTGTTCCTTACACCTAAATTATTATGTGCGAAAGTTTTTCTCCGTAAACTTGCAATATGCGGAATACTTTAAATATTAATATATTTTCTTCTTATTTATTTATTAAGTCACATCTATGTAAATAAAGTAGACCTGTTATAATTATTATAAAATAATTTTATTATAGGCTATTTTATTCTTGCTCCAGTTATGGTAAATGTATATATTAACCTACTATAAGCTTTGATCTTACCACGCGTTACTGTCTGATAATCTACGAGTAATACTGTATAGCATGGTTCTATAACCCATGACCGTAAACCCATGACTACACTACGCCCAGTTGCCACAATGACAATAGACAGTATTGCCACAATAAAGTAATTCACTTTATGAAACTAATATTCCGTAGGTGTGTTTAATCAGACAAATGGATTAGCAGGCTCGCCCATTTGCAAGTTAATTGATACCGTGTTTACTAATAGGTTACCTAAGCTTACATGTTTCAGTTATTTTAGAAATTGCGGCAGAGGTGTGTTTTATTTGTTCGTTATTTCTGGCGAACGCTTCCGAATAGGAATGGAAATATTTAGTTAACACGCAACAAATCAAGCAGGACAAAGAAAACGGACGTTGTAGATTGGCAATAATATTCTTGTATAATTTATTTTTGTTAAAATAGACAATAATTATTATTGACTTTTTTAGCTGTTATTTCAGCAAAATTAGCCATTTTGAATTCATAGTTTCAATGTTTTTAAATTTTTTTAAACCTATATTCAAAATAACAAACTGAATTATAACGAACAACCGTGCAGCTAAAGTCAAGAACCAATTTAGTGCAAGCAAACTTAATTTACGTGGAGTTTTATGAGATTCTGCAGAGGAATAAAATTGCACTGCTCACTACTTCGGGAAACAATAATAATATTAAACCCTTTCCTGATAATAATACCTAAATCATATTACCTACGTAGCAAGAGTGACTAATTTCTGTTTTGTCTATGAAGCAAATTCAAAAAGCAACATCTAGCCCCGTGGTAAGCTCGGAGCTTGTGTTACGGGTAGAATGATTTTGGTAGATTCTTTTGTGGAATGACACTACATATTATGACATCATCATGTCAGCCGTTGGACGCCCACTGCTGGACATAGGCCTCCCATAATGACTTCCATTTATTGCGGTCGGACGCGGCCTGCATCCACCGCGAGCCAACCGCCTTGACCAGATCATCAGATCTGTCCATCTTGTTGGTGGACGTCCGACGCTGCGCTTGCCGATCCGTGGTCTCCACTCGAGAACGTTTCGGCCCCATCGGCCATCTGTTCTACGTGCTATATGGCCCGCCCATTGCCACTTCAAAGAGCTAATCCGCTGGGCTATGTCGGTATTATGGTACATATTATGACATGAACGTATAATTTTACGTTCAACGTAATGTTATCAAGTACAGGTTCAAATTCTTTCTCTCCCTTTGTAGCAAGGCTGGCCATTGCAATAAACTCGGGGTTTGCATACTAAACAGCACATAACGCAAGGACTGAAATTGCACCCATTAATACTATTTGTACGCTAATTTATGCATAGAAATGGAAAAATAATGAGAATGTAAACTAGGTTATTGAAATGAATAAAGGCTTTCTCGGAAGGAATTTCTAGTTTGATAGTATCTGGGACATTTTACAAGATAAATTGGCTATACTATGGTTATATTCGAAACCAAAGATTGAACTCAGTTTCTATAAGTGAATTGATTTTGTATTTTGAAATTGATTTCGGTATAAACGCGTATCCTGGTATATAATGTACGAGCATACTAATAGTACATCCGTAAGGATCGGTCATGAGTAACATAGTTGTTTTTCAGGGATATCGTATTGATAGGCTCAATATGTGATACTGTAACTAATTTGAAATTTACCGCGGATGGAGTCGCGGGCATAGCTAGTTTAAATGGCATCACGCTGGTGGGAAAATTGTCTCTTTTCACACAAAACACAACCTGTGACATAATTTACCTCGAAATTAAAACACAAGGATACTTTTTACGTAAACTTTAAAGGCCTTATTTGTAGAACGCCACCTGTGTTTCGTAATTAGTGAACCCTTTTTGTATAGTCCACGGATCTTACTACGGAAAAAGGGCTTCTAAATTTGTATTAATATTTAAATTAAAAAGAATAAAATATTGCTGGACAATTCACATAGCAACATCCTAGCCCCGTGGTAAGCTCTAAGCTAGTGTTACGGGTGCTAGATTTCTGATATACTTAATATAATATACAAACATAGATAGATATGACTCACGCGTCAAATAACCATAATTAAAATCACAGGTTGAAGTTTTAAAACTTTTACGAAGAAAGAAAGAAAAACTTTCAGTAATAAAAATTGTTGAGGAATTCGGTACTATCTAATTAAAAATATATATTTAAATATAAATATTACTGGATAATTTTACACAGCGACAATAATTATATTCTCATTATAGGAGTTTACGATGGGACAAAATGTGCCAGACATCAGCCGCACACTGTAGCGTTAACTCCATTAACCGTCGCCGTACTACTTAGTGTTTTGTTGTTTTTGCAAGTTTCTTTAATTTGCTGCTTTTAAATAGTTGTTTATTTCGTTTTGTAATTAGTAAAGTGCTAATTTCTAAAAAGAGATCTTAGGATTATCTCAGCTGGATTTAATTTTATTTTTTAATAATTATGACTTGATGATAATAAATAATTGACGAACTCTGTGGCGCAGCGGGCGAAGGTCCGCCTGCGACGCAAGAGTTTGCGGGTTCGATTACCAGAGACAAAAATTTTACAATAGGCAAATATTTATTTTATATACGTATATTCTATTAAGTATACCAGAAATCAGAAATCTAGCACCCGTTACACAAGCTTCGAGCTTACCACGGCGCTAGATGTTGCTGTGTGAATTGTCCAGCAATATTTATTCTTGGTTTTCCGTGAAGCAATTAACCTTTTGCCTTGTTAACATTATAGAAACAAAACACAAGTAAATACGCAATCTTGTTCTACGATTAGGGTAAATTTCGTATATTGGTTGTAGTCACGAAATCTTTACGTATGTCACCTTGTAGTAAAGGTGTTTAAGGAAAGGGGAGTGTAGGGTAATTACTGCTATTCATAGGCGTAAGGAAGTAGGGGAATTGAGTTGGATGAGATTACAGGACTGAAGGCAAATGGAGTGCGTAAAAACACGCGACCGTAGTAAATAATGTACCTAATTAAAAAGTAAAAACATCAATGTTTTTCGGATACAATTTTCTTTTTGTGAACATAATGAACGTCATCATGTTTACGTTCCCACTGATGGGACACAGGGACTTCTCTCTTGAGGAGAGAGATTTGGCCTTAATTCGAATAGTAACTCTGTCTGTCTGTCTGTTACGCTTTCCCGCTTAAACCTCGCAACCGATTTTGGTGAAATTTGGTACAGACAATCTTTTTACCCTGAGACAGAATATAGCCTACTTTTTATTTACATGCGGGCGAAGCCGCGGTTGAAAGCTAGTAGATCATAAAAGCGGTTTGAGGAAACATTTAATGGTACTTACTTAGAAAAAATTGTTTGCAAAACCATTTCTCATACCAAATAAATATGTACAATACAAAACAATATTCAACAATATAAAAAAGGGGTAACAATGGGCGGCCTTATCAATAAAAGCGATTTCTTCCAGGCAACCTTTGGATGGACACGAAACACAAGTACTAAAAGACGTAATAAGCCTTATATTAATCGAAATATCAAATACTAATTTCCTCAGTTTAATCCCCGTAAACTGACTTGTGACAGGCATTCATTTCAGATGCATTTAAGCTGGGAAATGTGAGTATTTAATCTCATTGAGAGCATCGAAGCAGATGAAAAGGCTGTGTGTTCAATGATGTGGCTTTTGTATGGTTTTTTCTTTTCATTATAAATATCAATGGTAAATTAATGCACATTTATAACTTGAACGTTTGAATTGATTTACATTGAATGAATAAAATTGAAATACTGCAAATTTCGCAGAAATATGCATATTCATTGTAATCATGTATTAATAATAGAATAGAATATACTTTTTTGCACACCACAAAAACAGAAACACACAATACAAACTTATACGAATAAAGATAATAATAAAGGTTAAGGCTTAACTTGGAGTGATTCTAAGCATATTTTATAGCATCATAAAATATATTCTTGCGACGTAAGAGCAATGAAAAAGTATGCGTCCCATAAATCGTAAAAAGATAGTGCTTCAAAAAGTTCATGTCGTTTTTATGACTTAGACGTATTGAATTGTAGTAGGCTGCTTGTGCTCTTGTAAATCTATTAGTCCGGGATCCGTGGAACATGGTTAGCACTTGATTACAAGCTAATTTTCGTGAGTAACTTCGTTTCGATAAGACACAAAAATATCGTATACCTACCCAACTCTCGATTGTGGTAGCTAACAGAGATATCAAGGATTAAATACATCAAGGATGTAGGACCGGGATAACGGACCACGAAATTTGTAGGACAATAATGTCAGCCTTACAGATATTATTAATAACTATAGATATCTACTGGCATACGTTATTCATCTTGACAAACAAATTAACCGTTTAGTAGTTATAAACCTAATATAGAAACTGAGTCGTTAGAACACTAAGTAACAAAATGGAAAATTTAAGTGCAAAGTTAGTTAGGGTAAACAATCGTACTTGGAACAAATGTACTAAATGTTTGCACTAATTAACTGACACTTTACCCTTTAGTTACTTAAACTTTGTATGGGGACATTTTAATGTTTTTGCATAAGCTATTTACGTTACGAGCTGTGTTGGCTTAGTGGTAGCACACTCGACTTTCATTCAGAAGATGTCTCTTGTGAAAAAAAAGTTTTTTTTAACTAATTATACTGATCGGCCTCATGAACAGGCTCAGAGTCGCTCAAAGAGCTATGGAGAGGGCTATGCTCGGGGTTTCTCTACGGGATCGAATAAGAAATGAGGAGATACGTAGAAGAACGCGGGTCACCGACATAGCCCAGCGGATTAGCTCTTTATAGTGGCAATAGGCAGGCCATATAGCGAGGAGAACGGATGGCCGATGGGGCCGAAAAGTTCTCGAGTGGAGACCACGGATCGGAAAACGCAGCATGGGGCGCCCACCTACCAGGTGGACGGATGAGTTGGTGAAGTTAGCTGGTTCACGGTGGATGCAAGTTGCATCCGACCGAAACGACTGGAATTCATTAAGGGAGGCCTATGTCCAGCAGTGGATGTCCGACGGCTGATATGATGATACTGATGAATATTGGCACAGCAAACAAGTTTTAGCTCGGTACAATATTAACAAAGTGCCCATAAGTAGGCACCGTGACTTCCTTAATTGGCAAACGCCGAGAGATAATTTGATATTTATTAATTAAATGATTCTTTGATCAAGATCACGCCTTTTAATTACAAGTTAGCCTGTACTTCACAAATTGCTCTTTTAATGAGCTTTGGTTATCAGTAATTTAAACAATTTGAGGCAGTTGGACGTCCATCAACAAGATAAATTGATTTATAACGGGATATTTGAGACGACGTCTGTGGCGCAGCGGGTGAAGGTCTGCGACGAAGGTGTTTGCGGGCTTAGTAACTCAGTAGATAACTATAGAAGGGGTTTTATTCAGTCAGACTAACACCCATATTCTTAGTCGTTTTCTCCACTCAACTGAACCTCACTTGAGCAAATTCGTATCTGAGAATACGACATAAACGTCCTCCACTTGAGATTTTTTTTCAGCTTACCTCAAGTTCGAAATAAGGTGGGTAGGTACTGTCAAACGTAAGTTACCTCATAACCAACCTTGAAACTCCTACAAGACCGCGACGATCAACGCTTGTTTATTTTTGAGTGGAGGAATATTATGAGGAAAACAAAATATGGTGGTAAGACTTTTCTTGGTGTATCTATGCTATTTTCAAAATGGCGGAATAGGTTTGCCAGAATCCATACAAAAATGTACGTTAAAAAAGGGGTTAACGATATTGATTACATTACACTTTTCAGTCACAGTCCTGAGCAGAACACTAATGAAATTCTTCTGTGTACCGTCGACCGGCTTTTAATATTCATAAGAATCTATAATTTTATTGCTTCATTAAATTCGCAATTGGAAATTACTGGCATTCATCGAATTGCAATTAGGAACAGTTTTGCTAGATTCTACATCTTAAAATTAACCGAATATAAAAAAAGTAGATATGTAATATATAAATAATCATTAAAATATAATAAAGTATTGGTGGACAATTTACTCGCATTGATAAGTAAGATTCTTGTATTATATATAAATGTAAATGTAGGCTTAAGATATTATAGATATGATTTATAAATATTATCTTTTAAATTAAATAGATCAAAACATAACACCGACAGAACTGTACAAAAAGCAAACTTTTTATCATTAAAGTGATAAAGCTTACATATTAAAGACATTAAGACCTAATTTCACCACTCTCTGTTTGTTAGTTGAACATCCCATTAAGTAATTAACAGCCCATAAATATACGTAAACTGACAGTGATTAAACATAACGGGATGTTAAACTAACAAACAAAGAGTGGTGAAATTAGGTCTAAAAGTAAAAATATCTATAATTTTGATAGGAATCAATCAAAATCATACGTAGTCTTGACGCTATACGATGCTCCAGTGGGGTAAAACCACCAATTTGGGTAAACTCGCCAAATTGGGGTAAACTGGTCTACAGCCGTTGGCCAAGACCACAGCCAAAGTGATTAATAGGTTCTGTGTTGGCTACAACGAAGTTATTGCGGGCCGGAGCTTGCATAGCCAGGGATGTAATAAGGACGGGGTTTAGGGGCAAAGAGTCAGTTCTGCCTTACTATTACTACTGAAGTGTCCGTATTTATGAGGCAAATAGAATTAATATGCAGGGAATTAATATAAACAAGCAATAAAATAAATATTGCTGGAATATTCACACAGCAACATCTAGCCCCATGGTAAGGGTTGTGTTACGGGTACTAGATTTCTGATATACTTACTTAATATAATATACTTACATAGATAGGTATTTTTAATATACGTATGCAACACCCAGATACTCGGAACAAATATCTGCAAATAAATTATAACCTTTAATGTTCAACAGTGATCATTATCATATTGATTTCTGTTAATTTTGAGACATTTCCATTACATTGTAACGCTTAAAGAAATGTACCTTTCCCAAATTTAAGATTCGATATTAATATAACCATAGACTAATTAAACACAAAAAGTCTATGATATAACCGATGATATAACAAAATAATTTAAATTTGACTTCCATACACCAACGGCAATTTTTCTTATTTTAGCAAGCTTTAGTGTTGCTGCGATATTATTAATTTAATTTAATATTTTGTCGGAAATTTACCCCCAGGCTCCTTAATACACCACTGCATCTAATAACTAGGTTCAACTACATACTTAGCTTTTACTAAAGCTTAGTTAGTGATCGATGTATTGAATTAGTTACAACCGAGACAGCTTTACATAATACAAGCTTCTAAGTACTTTACATTTATATTATTTACTAGTTCTTTGTTTTGTTTATCAGCCTACGTTTAAGCATCACAATATATATACATTACTAGGCATGTGTCTCTCTAACAGAGCCCATTACATAATGAGTTGACTAAGGACTAAGTCTTAAAACCATTGAGTTCAAAATTAATAATAATCAAAAGAAAGACCGAAACTTAAGTTAACTTATGTGTTTTATTATTTTATTTATTTTGGTATATTTGCAGAACGGCCATTCTTTACACAACTAAATTAATAATAAATAAATAAATATTGCTCGACAATTCACACAGCAACATTTAATTGTATAAGTTGTATCTGTGTTATGTTTATCTCTGTTCCAGTAACCTAAACTTTAACCTCGATATTTTAAACTGGGTTAAACAACAAGGTATTTTGAATTATTGCTTAGATTTACACATCCAATACCTTTGTTATGTAAGACCCAATCCTTGTTAATAGAGTAACAAACAGGCCCCGATCGACCCTTCTACCCGGTTCTCCGGATATTAGCCTAACGCGATTAATACCCGGTCTTATCCGGATGTAATTCCCTGATTAATACCGATTGTTCTACACATCATTGGTAAATCATTATCATCATTTCTGCCGTTGTTCCACTGCTGGGCATAATTATGCTATTAATCTATTAAATATATCCAGTACGACAAAATATGTGTTAGCCGTGTTGGCACTAATATAAGTTGCTACTACACTCGACTTTCTTTCCGAAGGGCGTGGGTACAAACCCCGCCACGCACCTCTGGATTTTAATTCTTGATATTTATGTCAGCTTTGAAAACACGTGCTCTAACGGTAAAAGCAAATATCGTGAGGAAACCGGCATGTTCTGAGAACTTTGAAAAATTAAAAGGACATAGGTATGTCATTTACCAACTCGCACTTGGCCAGCGTGCCTGTGTCCCAGCTGTGGGAACGTTAATAGGGTCTAAAAACTAAAACTCCAACATAACCAAAGCTAAACTGTGAAAGGAATAACCCAACAGTTTAATATTTCTTGAACAGCGGAGTCCGTTATTCTCATCGACGGATGAAAAATCCCTATTTAATGAAAGCGTCTGCAAATTGCGTTGAACAAACGAAAATTTTTGTTATTCCTGCAGTTCTCTCTCATTTCACAAGACATATACTAGACTAGCGACCCGCCTTTGCTTTGCATCGGGTACCTAATTATACCTATAAACCTTAAACCTAATTTCACCACTCTCTGTTTGTTAGTTTATTATCCCGTTTATTTAATCACTGTCAGTTTATGGGATGTTAAACTAACAAACAGAGAGTGGTGAAATTAGGTACTCTTGAATACGAATAATAATAAAACATTTTATTTGTGTCTTAAAAAATGTACTTAAAAGTAATCTCATATAAAGTGGACAATTCGCTAAGTGGCTGATGTTCTAGGTGTTTTCTACGTATAATAAAAAATATATAGTGAGTAGATTATTAGTGTTAAACCTAAAATACAATACATAGTATTGTTTTAGGTTTAACGATTTACGTTACACAATCATCGAGCTTAAAGCTTCCAGCACACCGGATGCGTATTCGTACACGTAAGCGTAGACGTGCATGTACCACTGAGTTGTAATGTATGGGAATGCATGTGACAGGACACACTGCACGCGCACGTCACGTTATGCAAGCGGTGTGTCCTGTCTAATACATTCCCATACATTACAACTCAGTGGTACATGCACGTCTACGCTTACGTGTACGAATACGCATCCGGTGTGCTGGAGGCTTTATGCGTAACAAGTTTATTATTTATTTATGGATTATTTAACTTATAGCCATTAAGGTTCGTTGGGCACCCTAAACATAAATAAAACTCTACATTCATAGATAAAAATAAAAACACGTTAACAAAAAGATAAGATCCTTAGATTATGATTCCTTCTTCTGAGATAAGATCTCAAAACTCCTGTCATTAGCACCAACTTGATAAACTCGAATCACGTTCCAAACAAAACGGTTCTAAAAAAACTTTGTAAAATATCCCCAAACAAGTGATGCCAACAAAACAAACTTCGAAATAAAACAATCAAACTGAGTTAACAATCATACTACAATAGAATAACTGATTTTGTTGTTGAGATGAAAATATAAATTTTCGTTTCCCATTGTTTTTTATTATTATGAAGGTATATATGTTTTTGAAAGCACGTCCTTGAACTGTGAAGGCAAACACCGTAAGGAAACCGGCATTGTCTGAGAGCTTTTAAATGTTTGAATGAAACCTGTGAGAGGAAACCTCTGCGTGCCTTGAAAACCTTGAAAAGTTTGTGTCATTCACAAACCCGCACTTGGCCAGCGTGGTGAATTAAGGACTAATCTCTCACGCCAAGAGAGAAGTCCCTGTGTCCCAGCAGTGGGAACCTAAATGGGTAAATCCTTTAATTATGTACCACAAAATTTTCGATTTTTCGTGATTATCCAGTAATATCATAATTATGCTGTTAACTTTATACTACAAATTTTTCCCATTCATTTCGTGATTGTCTAGTAATATTCCCATCCATTTCCTTATTAACGCAACAATAAAGTTTATCTAAAAGCGGCACAAAAGTAGCAGCACTGCACCTGCATTAGCTTTTAATTAATTAAGCCAAATTGAGCTCTATTGTCAAGCAGAAAGAGTTAACGATCCCATTAAGCGCAGCCCATTGTAAGCTCGAGGTGTTGGAATTAAAACGGCACAATAGGAGTTATTGTGGTCTGAGGCTTCAGATTTTGCGCTAGATGGCTTGATTAGATAGGCTTTGTTGCTAATCGGTTTCATGCTTTATTTTTATTAATTTTTTTCAAATTTAATCCATAATAAATAATGAGACATTTTCGCATAAACACACACAAAAACATAATACATAAATCACCAAATTAACTTATCATACATAATGTAACATTTTTCATTTCTTTGCTATCTTTCCATCCAAAGGTTGCCTGGAAGAGATCGCTCTTTAGTGATAAGGCCGCCCATTGTACTTGTTTCTTTTGTTGTTTATCTTATTTTTATATGTTTGTTATGGTGTGCAATAAAGTGTTTTGTATTGTATTGTATTGTAACATAAATAATTTAAAAGGAAAAACAATAATAATAATTTAATTTAAAATCAAATAAGTGTAAGAAAATAACATTAATTAATATATTAGTTTGATCATCGTAATAAAATTTATTAAAATTATTTATTGACGATCTCTGTGGTGTTCAGCTGGCAAAAACCGCCTGCGACGGAAGAGGTTGCGAGTTCGATTCCCGCTTCGGGATAAATATTATTACGATCTGCAATCAGGTACCTACCGGGTTTTTTCTATGTATGATAAATAATTTCAATCTATAATGTGTATTATATTAAGTAGGTATATTAAATTTAGACCCGTAACACAAGCCAGTTCAGCAATATTTGTTTATCCCGTTTTTGTATAAACAAATATACTCCTTAATTATATTCCACAAAGTGTTTATTAGAATGAAAATAGGAAGATACTTTGTTAGCTGAAGCTTTAATGCACTTCAATGAACAGAAAGTTAGAAAAACTCATTTTCTTTTGAGCGGGGAACAAATCTTCAAGTTTATGAATAAAATGGCGCTACGCTAAAAAACTTCAGCACTATTTCATGGAAATAATCTTGAGCTTCCAAAACATTTAGATTTTAAAAGATCGTATATTAACGTAGATTGTTTTAAGTCCATTTCAAATATGAATTCGATTTTAATAAGCGCCGTTTTATAACCTTGCATCTAGCCATAAGTCACCCATAATTATTTCTAGTTATCTGATCTCCTGTATAACCTTTTTTAAAATAGGCAAATCTATACTTATATTATCTCTCTTTACTCCTGTTTCTCTCCTGAACCTTGGTCAGTATACCGTGTTAATCACGTCTACTATGGCATGATTTTAACTTTTTCTAGTTAAAGACATGAAGTAAAGTAGGTTGCATTTGCATTGTATCAAGGTTAGGTCAGTAGGTTGTCTTGGAAATAAATCTTAGTGCAACTATTTATGGTAAATAATGTAATCTTACATTTCTAGATTATGTGTATCCAATTTATACAAAACATTAATGCATGACGTAATCTTTAATAGTTTAGAAATTCATAATAAGTCATTCATTAAATTTTGGTCTACAATTAGATTAAATCATCTCTTTCGTTTTATTTATGTATGAAAATGTTTAATTAAAATAAATCTTTAATAAGATAAATATGTAAGGTAATAAGACATATTTAAGGGTTGTTTTGTGAAATAAATGAATAAGTAGTAATAATATTTGTACCAACAATTTTGCTGGATTATTCTTAAACCAACGGGTATTTAATTACATGTCTTACTTTAATGTCTAAAGTGGTAAATTCTGTCGTGTCGGTGGATATTATCGTATCGGTGGATGTAAGTCTTCCCTGGGTAGCACAAAACGGGTTGGAGTAAAGTAAACGCTTTTAAAAGTTTTAAAAGTGTGTGACTTTTACAAACATGAAGCCGCGAGAGAGGTTTTGACATTCGGCAAACATTTTGACTCATGGACCTATTAAGTCCTGGTTGGTTTATCAACTTTAAGCACAGAAGCATTTCCTCATAGTAGGAATTTACCGCGGTAATAATAAATTAATTTATAGTTAATATGTTTAAGGGTTTTTTCGATTATGACACCCTGGGGAAAATAATCAACAAGAAATAAATATGTAGATACTAAATATTGTACTAGGTCTCTTAGGTACATATCGAGGAAGACTATTAGGCTATATTACATAATCGATATGTTTGTAGATAATATAAAATAAATTAATTATCATAAAGAACTACACGACAACTTTCAGATGTAAATAAATCATAAATAGTTTATTGCAAGAAATATCGGTGTCACATATTTCATCCAATATACTTATCATGCAATATTTTTGCTTATAAAATAATTAATTTAGTAATTACCAAAATATGATCTAATTTATGTCATACAAATAATCAAATAAAGTTAAATCAGTAGGTATAATAAATAGGATTGATTACATATTTATTTATTTCAGGCACAGCCAACTCATTTCTATAACATAAATATGGTTTTGCTATTATGTTTTTATATTAAAGTCAATGTTTTTATATTTTTCAAGTTATACAAATAGGTATCTGTAAAGTATTATTTGTGACACACTAGCATGTTTTCGTATGCTTGTAGAGTTGTAGCATCTAAACAACGTCTGGCAACGCGCCAGTGTGTCAGTCTTGAACTGTCTTGTACAATGTAGTCCTGTACGGTACTCCAGTCCCAACATGTAAGTTTGTATGCTACATTGCTAGTATTATTACGTAACATGGCAATTTACGACATAATATAAAACAGTATTTTCAAAAGTCATATTTGGCTAGTTGTGATTCGATTTTTTTTACGAACTTAAAAGGAAAAAATATAATTTAAAAAATAATGGGATTAGATAAATGAACAATACTTATATGTTTAGGTAGATCTTATGTATATGCAACTACATAATTGCATTAAAATATTTTATAAATTCATTCTTAAAAGAAATTTCAAAAATTTTAATTGGTAGAATGATTCAATATAGTAGTATTTATAGGTGTAATTAGTTACCCGAGGTGAAGTGAGGGCTGGTCTCTAGTATATAAATAAGTTATCTAGTGAATAGGTTAGTTATACAACGGCAAATCCTTCTATAACATTCGCGAAACTGACCAATTAGACAAGTTCTGAACAAACTGCCAAACCTTACGTAATCCAAACTAAAATACAACAACTTTACCGTATATATACGAATATTATAATACCCGTGCAAGGAACGTGTAAGCCAATGGCAATAGACCTTGTGTAAATAAGATTCAGTTCAAATTCCCTCGTTAGCACTAACAAGGTGAATGAGTTGAATGCAGTTGAAATCAGCGCAATTCCGTTTGAATCTTGGTATGAAATCGCTTTGCTTATTATACTTTAATTTAAGGACGTGTTGATTATTATTTTTTGGTTAATTGATTTCTGATTTGAAAAAAAAGACTGCTCTGGACGAAGACATCTTTTTAGAGTCACATAATACGATTTTCGAAAATCGTATTTTGAGACCTCTTCTGTAATTTTTGAAATTAACGATGCACTAACAAACAAACAGAGTAACAACCCCTTAAAAGGAAATAAGTATGGGATTGGTAATAGCTATACTGAAGGCTGATTGCCCTCTTCAAGGAAAGAAAAGTAAGTGCTCTTTCGGTAACAGTTCACAAAGATTTCGCACAAAACAAAGAAAAGTACTTAGGTTAGTTTTCCACCAAGACATAATAGAAGAATACGAGTTAACTTACGTCAATAATTCAAGCAATCTATATAGATATTTATAAAAGAAAGTCGTGTTAGATACACTTTATATAACTCAAGAACGGCTGAACTGATTTGGTTGAAATTGGTGGACAGTTAGTTTTGAACCAGGAGAAAGGACATAGGATATTTTTATACCACGGTAAAATATTATAACGCGGGCTAATCCACGGGCCAGAAAGCTTAGTTGATTATTAAATTTGTGGTTGAATTTGTTTAATATATTTTTTAATAAATAGATTAACTTAGAATATATATTTCAGAATCTTAAAAACTTACAATTAATACAGAATGCAAGGTTCGACAACAGATTTTTTTTTGTAAATAATATTATAAATATAATTAAATATTTAACTAATTCGCATAATACGGGTGATGATAAGAAGTGGCATACATAAAAAACGGACAATGCGAAAGGCTAGTGGAATACTGGCATAACAAGATAGTTTGCAAGATCTATCTCTGAAACTGCCAGTTTCATTAGCACATTACGGCGTCTAACGAGCCGGCGGTAATTGGACGGATTGCTTGAGTCATTAACTGGGCCGGATACCTGGCAGCGCAGACGAGCGGTAAAAAAAATCACGTTTTTCTCTTTCCAAATGTCTTAAAAGTTTGTACTAGTGAACACAATGCTGAGCCGTAGCCTATTTACTGCTGTAGCACACATTCTCCCCATACTTTATTTCTTAATTATTATTTCTACAAGTTTTGTTTTGTATATGTATAGTAGTGTATAACTGTATACTATTCTATTCTTTTTTTGAAAAAAAATGTTACGAGCTTTCTGGGTGCTATTCAATTCAATTAACGAACTCTGTGGCGCAGTGAGCGAAGGTCTGCCTGCGACGCAGGACGTTGCGGGTTTGATCCCCACCTCATATCAAAAAATTGTAGGATCTGCAGATATCTGTTCTGAGTGTCTGGGTGTATATGTATAATAAGAAAATTGGTCTATGGAATTTTTTACCAAGATGTCTTGAACACATAACTTGATTGATAAATCTTCATAAAAATTAGGTTGTTTATTCATAAACATGTTTGTAAACATTCTACATCAAACAATTAATAATAATTCACTGTATAAAAACGGCTTGTTTGCATAGGCCAGTCAAAATTGCGAGATGAAATAAGAACATTCCTTAAGTTTACAGGTAACAACATCAGGTTTCATCACCCCTATTTGCGTTCCCACTGCTGGGACACAGGGACTTAGAAATGGCCCTAAATGTTCGAAACTTTTATGTCAATAAATAGTTTTTTACCATAAAACATTTTTAACCAATGATAAAAAAAACATCTATTCTATATTATGATAAGCGAGTAACTATATTTCTAACATTAGCATTGGTTTGTACTCCGGTTTTGGTCGTCTTCTGTCTTTGAATAACTGTTTCACACTTGTTTTAGTAAGGTGGTCCTAATATATAAAATACGAAGACGTAATTGATGTTGGTTTGCTATTATGTTCTTATTAACAAAAACATTTTAAATTTCATTAAAACTGTTGTTTATTATAGGATAAATATCAATTTATAAGTCTATATTTACAGTTGAAAACTTGAACTAGGCTTCAAATAAATTTAAACTAAAGTCAACGAAGAAACGATAAATAATTCATCACTCTAAGCTGTCTAGATCGACGAACTCATTTTACAGCTCTCTAAAAGATATTCAGACGCGATGAAGTATAATATTGAATTACATCTTAATTGTAATTTGTTCACTCTCAATTATTGTAGCGACCTCAAAATCCCCACTAGAAACTATTTAAATCGCCTGCGACATTGTGGCGACATTTGTGGCATAGCGGGCGAAGGTCTGCCTGCGACGCAAAAGGTTGCGGTTAAATTCCCGCCTCGAATCATATATTCGTACGAACTGCGGATATTTGTTCCAGGTGTCTAGATTTGTTCTAAGTAGTATAAAAGAGTATTCAAATAATTTTGTACTACTAGTATGTTTTAACATACCTTAATATATTTAGCATGACCTTAAAAATCCTTTTTATAGTCTATGCTCAAAAAATAATGAATGAAAACACAATGTTTTTACTATCTAGAGTAAAAGTTTAAGCTTTAAGCCGACTTACCATAAGATATTCTAAGTGCCTGTTAAAATTCAGCACTCGTAAACTCTTACTCATTTTGATTTAAGAAAGTTATCAAAATATGACTTCTTTTAATATCTGTTGAACGTCTATAAAAACGCGAGTTTGTCCTTCGAATCACGTAGGGATTTTATTGCCTACAAAAATATGAATCGCTCTCTTTCGCATGGAATTTTGTCGTGGAAATGAAAAAAATACGAGAGACCTAGGTTATTTTTAAAATTAGGTACCTTCTGTAAGTTAATAATATTATAACTCGCCATACTTTGTTCCACATCTGGGCACTGGCCTAAACATTTTAGGTCATGGAAAAATCGGTATAATTTCCTTGCTTACCAGGACAGCGTTCTGTGAATAAATTAGAAAATAGTATAGGAGAAATCCAGCAGTGGACGTCCGACGGCTGATATGAAGATGATGATAGGAAAAATAACAAGATCACATCGTACCCTTGGTCCTCGAGTGGGAGTCGAACCCACGCCCCCCTTTTTAGCCCTGGTTACGCTAACCACTATGCTATGGAGGAGTTACGTAAGAGCTTGAATTAATCCCATACCTGATATCTTCTGTTACCACTGACTATCAGTTTTGCAAAGTAGAGTGTAGAGTTAGAGTATTACTTTAGGATGGCACCTTATGGCAATAGTATTACAAAGTTGTAAATAAAAATCAGTATAACGCACGCTTACGGTTCATAAAGAACAAACGGGGTTGAAAACAGCGCTCCTTCACATGAATTTTTCAACATTATCGTTTTATGGTATGTATGAAGTACCTACATTTATGTGTTTATGGCTCGCAAGATATTTGTTTTTGTAACTTTGTTTTAAATGCTAGATTTTTATGAGGAAATATTTGAAATTTCGGTTTTCTATGTCCAGCAGTGGAACGTGTCCTATAGCAATGAAAAATAAATATTACTGGACAATTTTACACAGCGACATCTAGCCCCGTGGTAAGCTCGAAGCTTGTGTTACGGGTGCTAGATTTCGGATATACTTAATATAATATACGTACATAGATAGATATTTTTTTTATTTTTATTATACATATATAACACCCAGACACCCGGAACAACTATCTGCAGATCATACAAATAGTTGTTCCGAGGCGGGAATCGAACCCGCAACCTCTTGCGTCGCAGGCGGACCTTCGCCCGCTGCGCCACAGAGGTCGTCAAAAAATAATGTTTATATTCTACATTATAACAACAGTTTAGTTTCAGTAGTAAATAACATTTTTAGCTTTTATATTGTAAAAAAAACGTAAAGCTAGCCTCAATTTAAAAACAAATTACACACTACCTACACAACGAAGGGAACAAAATTAACTTTGCCCGCTGTGAAGACCGCGTTACGCAGAATCCTTGAATATTCATTATTATGAATAATTCAAGGTAACCTCAGCAAATAAAGTAAGTTTAAGGGTTTTTGAATTATTACCGTGTTACTAAAACTAGCTTTATTATTGGTAAAACGAGCTTACTTATTTTGGTAAAACTAAAAATTCCCTTTGTTAAATTTCGTTCGGATATAATATTGTTTGTCCGTAATTAATAGTCAAACTGTTGTTTCTAACTGTTAACTATTAAGATCTTTTGTACACAGTTTTAAAAATTCAATTAATTTCATTTAAAGAAAAATTTGGTATTAGTTTATTAATAAGAACAATTAGATCTGCAGATGGGTCCGGGTTTCTTGGTGTTCAATTGTATAAAATATAAGTATATTCTATTGTATTCTATTAAATATAACAGATAAATATCACGGGGCTAGATATTTCTGTGTAATTTTTCCAGTGTCATAATAATAATTTATTCATTTTATGATTTAGGACCCCAAATAGCCATATACTTTCATAATATAAACAAACAAAATTAAGTTCACAGGCGTGTTTACGCCTGTGAACTTAATTTTGTTTGTTTTATAACGTTAGAGTTTTCTAACGTTATAAAATCAGCTAAGAAGAAGTTTGTTTGTGAATTCGAAAACTTCTGCATTGTGATGTCAAATAAACACAGGTTATGAATTTAAGCACTATTCTTGTTTCATTAGAAGATTATTTTAAAAAAGATCTTCGCTTTGACAAAAATAGAATTTAATATCCATATGAAATTGTTTGTACGTCGATTCGTTCCTTTACTGAACTTCGAAATTCCTTGTTTCAAAGATTTCTAAAGGAAAGTTAAGACAACTTTATCAATTATATCGAATGAGTTTTCCAATGTCGCGTGGAATCGGTATAGCACCCACGCATCGAGGTAAAGTTTCTACACATAAGAAAAGGATGGCAAACATGCTTTAATCATCTTCATCATCATGACAACAATTATCATGTCCTTATAGGAACAGTCAAGCATTTTATGGGAATAATAATACTATTATTCCGGTAAAATAATACTTTATGTCTCAATAACGTGCCCCGTGTTTCAAAGATTTATAAAAAACACAACAAAATTTCATTTAATAACATTACTTCTAATAAAAAGTACACAATTTTACATAGACGTAGCCTGAATTAGGATTTACCTCAGGCTACAAGCTTATTAAAGAAGTAGTCCTGTTATAAAAAAATATTTTATACGTATACAATTTTTTAACTAATGTCTATGTTTATTTTATTTTGACATTACATTCCAAAAAGCGTCAAGTTCGTTCTTGTTCAAATTCTTAACAAGAAATGCCAATGTTCTCAAAAGCCGAAGACGGCGGCCGCGGCTGAAGCGCGGTTTCATAAAATGCAATAAGCTAGCGCGATGTAATTTCTAAGGAAATTATATTAAAGCGGTTTCCATAAAAGGTACACTGCTTTTAATATAAACCTGGGGAGGGGAGAATTAAAATTGTGCGTTTTGCACGTGTTCTATACAAATACTTGAAGTGTGTTTGAAAGCGGCAAAAAATATACTAGAAGTCACGGTTTTGTAAGTTTATCGCTTACATGTTAATTCGCGATAAATTCGCTTTAGACAACATCTGAAATCCAGTTTGCGTAACCAAACGCGTATCAAATATTAGACAGGTTGATATACAAGGTGTTCACAAATCGTTTCATCGCGCGTGAAACAAGATTGCGTACAGGTAAAGGGTGATTCATAAATATGTCTGTAGAAGTGATTTATTTTGTTTGGCGAACAAATATTTTTGTACGCTAGGGATGGTAAAACGCTTTTATCGGAAAGACGAATTGGTTTATTTTGCTACGCTAAAGGTTAAAAGTAAGTTTAGTTTTTGCTATAATAAATTTAAAGACATAAAAGGGAAGTCTTTGAAAGATATCGTGTGGTACCTCAAAAACATAGTACCAACTGGTCACCCACGGCATACCACCAAAGTATTTATATACCAAAATGATTGACATCAATAATTTAACCCGTCAGGTAAGCGTTGTGAAACTGAAATCCCCTAATATATACCAATTAATAACATCATTATTTCAGCCATCTATGGTCTTCACTCTAAAACTATTAGAATACCCACTAGTTTTTGTGGTCTAACCAATTATAGGGTTCTATTATGAAGACCGCAAAAACCATAATGGAAATTTATCGAGTAAAATAAATTCTTAATTCAAATCATATTGTTTACTATCACTTCCAAAGACTAACAAAGTTGCCCATAGAGTGTACCCGTAATTTACATGGAAGGCGAGCCCATCCTGCGGTTTTCCATTATTCAAATGCAGATATAGTGGTTAAGGGTCAACGCAGACTTACCACTTTGTGGCAACTTTTGTATATAAGTTGTTGAATAAAATCGTATATAATGAAGTAAGCAATTTTGGACCGTATAGGATGGCCGACTTATATACTGATTTCATTTTGATATATAATCTTATAATTGTTTTTAAAAAATAGCTACGTGTTATGTACCTACCTAGTACTTTGTTTTTTCATGCATTTAGTTTATAAAATATTTTAATTTTTACAGTTATTTATACCGGGTATCTGGGTGGTCTATATTATAAGACATATGTATCTAAGTATTTATATACTATGAAGTGTAACAAATTATCTAGTATCGCAGCGGTTGGTTTGCAGTAGATACAAGCTGTGTGCGACAGTATTATCTTGCATATCCATCTGTGGATGTTTGATTGAGATAGTAATGAAAATATACCAAATCGCCCATCTGCTCAACCCCTAAAGTAGAACGTTTAGTGGTGTTTAAACTATAACAAGCGGAAGGGACGTTTCCTAAACCCTTTAGTGATAAGGATGCCCTAGCCTGGTCCACTACGTCATTAGCTAAAAGGGAGAGGTACAGCATGAATCGGTGTTTTGGAATAATTTACAGTATAATACTAATTTACAGCATAATAATAATTTACAATATATATTATGTATTCTTATATATTTGTCTATGTTATATTATGTAATCTATTATTTAACACCACTGTCTATATATTTATAACTGTCCAGTCCATACATCGGTTGCCTGGAAGAAATCGCTCACAGCGATAAGGCCGCCCATTGTACTCCAAATGTTTAGTTTTAAGTTTGTTCTGTATATTTCTATTTATGTGGTGTGCAATAAAGTATATTCTATTCTATTCTACAGTATATATAATCAGAATAATCAATTTATTATATAATAATGACGTGTAAAGTTGAGTAAATTATGTAGTTTACTGAAATATAATATTTTTTGAAATTGAAATTAATAATTGGTACTTTGCACAAGTTTCAACTATATCATATTTCTCTATTTGTTTTGATAGTAACGATATCACGCCACTTAATATATATAACATAAAATTACAAATTGAGACTTAAAACTTGACACAACAGAATACCTACATAAAAACACACTTCATGGTTTAATAGTTCCTATCTATCCAAGGGTTGCCTGGAAGAGATCGCTTTTAGCAATATGACTGCCAAGTGTACATATTATCTATCTATTAATGAAAATAAAGTACATGTCAAATAATTAAAATAAAATAAGCCCGCCGTAAGATTTATTTTATATTATTCCATATGCTACATAAGCGACGCATGTTATCGTTTAAATACTCGTTGTATATAAGCTACACAACCATTTTGCTAATTCTCTATTCAAACAAAAGACTGCCGTTTTTTCATTCTCAGAGTAAGTATTAAAATGCGGATAATCTAGTCCATAATACAAAAACCAATTCCAGGAGGCTTCCAACATAATACATTATTGTTTATTGACCTCGGAACGCATTAAGTTTGGCGGTAAGATGAATATTTCCCTAGGGATGGCAACTTGGACCGTTGTAAAGGGCACAGAAATAAGAAAGATGGCAGAAAACAAGATTTTGTTAATTTTAAAGTGTTTAATTTGTACGTGGATTCAAGAGCAGGATTCAACATTCACTCACATAATGCAGACTCTTTTTTTACCAAAATAATGGAAATTCTATGTACCAGACAGATTCGA